>OX382228.1:2484016-4920532 GCA_947507525.1 Apamea epomidion
ACTGTGATTAGAAAATAATCAAAGGAGGCGGCCTTTGCAACGTTTTATGTTATTATTTTTTGACTACTTCTGAACTTTTAGCTCCGTTATCTGAAAGCTTGTTTATTTTTTTTGTAAACTACTTTTCGGTTGGTATATTGGCCTACAGAACAATTAGATGGTAGATTTACTGATAAGAGACTTAATCAGATCTTCAGAATCCATGTGTTGTTTATTTGTGTTTATTGGCAATACATAATCAGCACTGGGATATTAATGTACCTAGGTAGGTTTGTACCTGTCGGTGTGTTTGTACCTCGTATACATTATATTATGAAGATGTTTCTTAAGCTTCGAAATATACCTTCTAATCTATATTGTCGTGCTTAGACGTCACGATTTTTTCTTATTGTTTACAAATTAACCGATGAGTGTTCACGTGTCATCAGTGGTAGCCATTGTAAACTTGTTGAGAATAATGAAATGAAATGTTTATTCTTTAAATAGGATATTGCAACCACTTTTACCGTCATATTATAAAAAAAATAAGCTAGACAAGGTCGGCATTTCTATCTGACTACTCTGAGAATAGGCCTCTGAGTTTGTTTCAACTCAGAGGTCTCTTTTAGAGTCCAGACATAATTTTGGTCAGATCATATAGATTTTAGTGGACCAGTCCAGTTAGTGCAAGCAAATGCTTGCACTAACTGGACTGGTCCACTAAAATCTGTGTTGTAATTTCCTCAGCTGTTGTTCTGAATCATTGTATTGAAGCTTTAAGGAAAAATGTCGTTGACAAATATTCATTATCACGGTTCCAATTTAGTTCTATCGAAGAAGAATTGGCAATAATTTTCACCATACTCATGCAATCTGATTTCGTTGTATAAATGTTAGATTGAAATAATGGCTAAGACGATGAACAAAAGGCCAATCTCCGTAATTTAAAACGTTCAAAATCTAGTCGTAGTCTCATGTCGGCGACAAACAAATGTCAGACACTTGTCAAAATGTAGGGAAATTGGACGTATTTTTGACAGATTGAGACTGAGATCAGACTGTGAACGTTCTTAAAATTACGAGAATTGCCCCTCTGGTATAGTACTTACCTATTTACTACAACATTAAAGAGGTTCCTGTCCAGAGCGTACTGTGCTAGACCTGATTGATTTATAGAAGATTGACTGACAAGAGATTCGCTACGTAGATAATACCGTGACAATACATGGTCTCATTATTATTTGCAAAGAAACCTACACTGATATTCAATATACTAGTATATGCCTAGGTATAGATCATATTTATCTGATAATGAATAACAGAACTGCCTCGTAATAATAATAACCAAATAAATACTTTTTCTTTCTTTGTTTCTTCTCGTTGGTTTAGTGGTCGCAAGCGCTACTGCTGAGCGTGAGGTCCAGGGTTTAATTCCCGGGTAGGGTAAAGTGTTATTGGATTTTTCATCGAGAATTAGTAGAATTTGGATTTGTGGTTAGGGACTTAAACATAACAGGCAACATGTGGGTGTACCTACTCAATGTACACGTCTGCCTACTCTTTCGGTGTGCACAGGTGTGATGTTATGTTATGTTAACAACATAAGGCCAATTCTCGTAAATAAAAACGTTCAAAATCTAGTCGCAGTCTCATCTCGGCGACAAACAAATGTCAAGAACTTGTCAAAATGTAGGGAAATTAGAGGAATTTTTGACAGATTGAGACTGAGATCAGACTGTGAACGTTGTTAAAATTACGAGAATTACCCCTCAGGTCATTATAAACACCTGTACCATTCATTCCAAAATCATAATTACCATACAGGATGTTGTTGAAACAGCTTACAACCTTAAACTTTAATACTGGCAGTTAACAAATAAAACATTGGCAAATAAATGTTAAGTAGACGTGCTGTAGTAAAATGCCTCACCCTGTATAATAACGTTAATGTTGTGTTACAATGTAGGTACTTTGGGTCATTCTTTAGGTGGGTACTAAAATAGGTCATTTTACTTTAAGATTCGTGGACACGGAGCATTTTAATTGTGTGTTAAACGTTGTAAATTGTACCTTAACTTAAAGTTGTAGGTACTGTGTAAACATTGTTTCGAAGGGTCTTAAAATATTAAGTATGTAGGTTCTTCGACCTTTCTTAGGACCGCCATTGTTTTCCTTGGAATAAACCATATTGCGAGGGCATGCGTTTATCGATTCCCAAATAAACCGAATTTTGGTTTCCTAAAAATTGTAATAGTAATATCTATCTGTACGTTTTTTTCGGATATGTCCTAGCCTAGTAGATATATAACTTTATCAGAACAGATATTTGTTTAAACTAGAAAGTTAAAAGTTGATCATAAAGTACTAAACTGTGTTAAAAAGGCAATCATCATGAGAAGATCAAAAAGTTTTTAGATGATCAATTAAATATTGTCCCTAACTATTGCATTGAAACTGCTCTGATGACAGATGAATTTAAAGATAGTTTGTTTTGTTTTTTTTTTGAAAGGAGTAATCACTTGTCCTCTTGACGGGATCCCTCTGTTGTAATTTGCAAGCAACGAATGCTTTATTGATTTAATTGCATGAATTATGTTATGCAAATAAACAATGAAATTACTCTCTTACTAGTAAAAAAACCAAAACGTACCGAAATAATTTATTTTGGTACCTTTTTGCACATATGTAGTTAGCAACTTGCACAAAAGTACATGTGCTAGTAGCTTGCAAGCCGTTGGGCTCGATTCAAACTAACGAAATGTGGGTGTACTATTATTATAGGTGCATCTCTGCCGAACCCTTTGGTGAATACAGGTGTGTTATAAAAGAAAGTGTAGCGGTATCTACAACGCCACATGTGAACAACGCGTCTTACTGAAGTCACGCAAATCCTGCAGAGTTTGCCGCGCAATTAGCATATATACAAACTTCCCAACATCAATCGCCGGGCAGTTGCCCGCCAGACACTACACCAGTCTGGCCGGAGGAACTTCCCATTTCTATAGATTATGAGTGAACTTTAAACCCTGTTCCTCATACCTCTATACTGGTGACCCCAAACATGAACGTCAGCGCAGCCTTCGTGCAAATACTTCAGCGTGTCGTCATCATCATCACTCCCGAAAGAAGAAAGAATATATACATTCATTTAGCACAGACTAAAAGACACACAGTCCACCAGAGACATACATCAGATGAAAACAAATAAAAAAGGTGTAAAGTCCGATGTAAGAAATTAGCAGGAAACTGTGCCTCAGGGCTGTGCCAAAAAGGCCCAGTTCAGGAAAAATGTCAACTAGTGCCTGACGCTGAGTTTCAACTGGACCTGACCTGACCTGTTATGTGTGTTATGGGCATGTCACAACGACATACAAGCTACTTACATACTTTTGTGAAAGTTCATATGACATGTATTACCAGCTTTAAAAGTTTTTACCGGAACATTTCAAAGCCAACACGAATACCTACCTCATACAGACACTAACAATCTAAGCTTTTTATACTAACACATTTGGCAATTAAAAATATTCCTACTATTAATATTTTTTACTCTACAACTTGTATCACTAATTATATCTATAGTTCTTTGGTGAAGAAGTGGCGAGTCATGGGCCATTGTGTGGGGGGCACATATCCGATGGTGGGACATGAAGGCTAAAGATTAATTATGTTTGTACTTTGAAGAACTATGTACGGTTTACGATGTGTTTTATGAACGAAGTTTGGATAATGTCTCGTGATTTGCAAAAAAAACCTATGCTAGACATTATGCGATGCACGAGGCGCTTTGCAATAGAATTTCTTAGTAATAGGTACAGTTAACACATACAAACGTCTCTTTGAAGGATAAAATCAGGAATGAAATTATGTGGAAACGAACCGGAGTTACCGACATAGCTTGCAGAGTAAGCAAACTGAAGTGGCAGTGGGCAGGCCATGTCTGTCGAAGGACCCATGGCCGGTGGAACAGACGAGTCCTGGAGTGGAGACCGCGTATTGGCAAGCTTGGTGTGGGACGCCCCCAGCTAGATGGACGGACGACCTAAAGAAGGTGGCTGGGGTAGACTGAATGTGGAAGGCGGAGCACAGGGTGTTGTGGCGCAGTCTGGGAAAGGCTTAATGTCCAGCAGTGGACTGCGATGGGCTGTGATGATTGAACATATACAAACATCCTATCATCTAGACAAGGAATATAATTATGTAGGCAATAAAATCAAAAACTTGATACCCATAAAGTCTTTAACAAATATTTTTACATTTTGATTGATACCCATAAAGTCTTTAACAAATATTATTACATTTTTGGCTTCACCAAAAAGTAAAGACTCATGGTGTTCGAAAGTTGAATGCTTGCTAGTGAATGTTTACTACTATCATACAGGATCTCGTAACCAACAACGACGACTGCCTGGTTGGTATAGTTGTTACAAGCGTCACTGCTGAAAATGAGTTCCTGGGTTCGGTTCCAAGGTCTGTCAAAATATTATTGGGTCTGGATTTGTGACTGGTTGATGACAATAGGCTCGCCAGTTATTACATGTGACTAAAAATAATTGGTGAAATGTGGATGTACGTACTATAGATACACTTCTGCCTAACTCTTCGTATCACTGAACTCTATTAGAGACAACAGCTTGTGTGGGATATATTACATCAAAAAAGTTGATTAAATGATTGATTGATGTAACATGCAGTCGCCGCTTTGTAATCGGTCCTCCTAAATGAACAGGGCGACGATAACAGCAAACTTTTAGATAAAATTAATTATTTTATTAATTCTGTTTCCGACCGTACATAGTTGTATTGGGTCAGAGCAGCACATGCAAGTTATTACAATAATATTTATTACCATCCATAAATCTTCATAAATGTTTCCTGATAAATCGTATTTAATTACGAAAATTAGGGCACAGATGTACTTACACGCGGTTACATGTACCTACGCGTTAGTTTTAATCGATTTTAAATACTGTGGCGTCCACTTACTATCGATTATTCATTAGAGATGTAACATAACATCACGCTTGTATTTCCCGAAGGGTAAGGCAGAGGTCTACCTACAGTACACCTAAATTTCGCCAGTTATGTTTAAGTCCCAAGTAATTGAGGGTGAGCCTGGTGCCATCAACTGGGCACAACTCCAGACTCCAGGCTGAGTAATTCCTGATAAAAAAAATCCAATTACTCTTCGCTCCATCTGAGCATCGAATCCAGGACCTGATGCTCAGCAGTAGCACTTGCGACAACTAGACTAACGAGTCATCAAAAAAAAATATATTAGAGTCGTAACAGGTAACATAAAAATATTTTATATCACATAAACCTACATGGGCACTTATGAAACGTCAGAAGATAGGTGCACGGTTCCAATTGGTCGTTTCCTATGGAGAAAAGCCGGCAAGAAACTGTAGGGATAATCTTTTAAAAATAATTGACTTTTAAAATGTTTTTAAATTACAGGCTTTTACATGTTATTTATTACAGAAGGTATGGGTACCTTCCTGCCTTCCTAGTAAGAATTGGTAAATGTGTCTTAACTACTAATCGGTGTACCAAGTACCATCTTCCAAAGCTTTTTGTATCTCACAAACATCTACCAGACCTCTCAAACAGGCACATATTTGCCTTGATCTATGTCATCTACCAGACCTCTCAAACAGGCACATATTTGCCTTGATCTATGTCATTCGTTAAACCTAAGTGCTTGATCTACGACAGAGCATAAAGCTAGAGAACTCGGACGTTCATCTATATATATAAAATCCAGTATAAACTCTTTCAGTGATCGTAGCTTTGTACACGACGACAAAGACTGCTCTAACAGAGATGCTATACGTGTTATACATATATCTACGTCTCTTTGACGAAGAACAGTATACACGAATCGAGAGGGTTAACACGTAACATAATAATTAAATAAATAAATGTTCTCAAGACCGGATTTCGGCCATGGCGACCAATCTCAGCGGAGACCAGCCTTCGGTGCGGGAGATTTTATAGTGCATAAGTGTGTGCGCAGTCACAGGTGCACTCCCTCTTCCCTCACTCTCATTGTCAAATGGGATGGCAATCCAACACGACCAGAGAGAGATGACCAACGGTTTAACGTGCTTTCCGAGGCACATACCGTCAAATTCCAAACTCAGGGCTAATACTCAGCGTTACTAAGAAATTGCCAATGGTAAAATCTAATAACACTTTTTTCGACCCGGGAATCGAACCCAGGGCCTCACGTTCAGCAGTCGCGCTTGCGACCACGAGACCAACGGGGCAGTCAATACCATAACATTATAATAGTGTCACTATAAAAGTAATAAAACAAAGAGCAAGTAAATATTTACACTTCGTGGTTTCTAAAACAGTTAATTACAACTACACAACGTTAATTGCTAGTTGTGATTGGCAACGGCCAATAAAGTTCCTGACATGAGTTTAACGTCTTTAAGAAAATTGCTTTATTGATTAATCTTTTAGAACACAGGTATTTCTACATACACGTAATTTTATGTATGAAAAGGTTTTCTGTCCATTTTCAGAAAATTACGACGTTAATAATACATCGGAGACATATTAATTTATTCAGAGAATGGCAAGCCCACAGGATTATATCCAAGATAAGAATGCTTGGAAACATGCTGGTCCTGCTCCATAGGACAATCTCTAGAGTCTAGACAAAATCAAACTGGTTGCTAATGTAATTGTATAATTATTTTTATTTTTTTTCTTTGACATTGATTTACATTCTGTAATTACTTAAAGTCACACCCGGACTTATTACTCCTTATTTATTTATGAAAATCGTCTACTTTTGGAATGTTTGTTAATATGTGAGCACCATGTATCTATCACATAGTTAATTTATATGTCATGGTTTCATTGATCCATTTTAATTCTTTAACTTATTGTGGTAATTTTATTTTTAGGTGCATCGTCTTCACATATAATTAATGTATGCAAAATATTGTAAAACATTTTAAAAGAGTAACGGTGGAGTTTCTTGCCCATTCTTCTTCATAAGAAAACTACCTTTTGGAAGGGCTGACTAGAATCAATTTTATTTTTGACGTTCAAAAGTGCTTTTTATGTGCCTATTTGAAATAAATGATTTGACTTTGACTTTGACATCATCTTCTGCTCAGCCTTTTCCCAGCTATGTTGAGGTCGGCTTGCAGTCCAACCGCATGCAGCTGAATACCAGTATTTTACATGGAGCAGCAAGCAGCAGGTATACCTACCCCTTTGGTAAGACTGGTTGTCAGACTTTTGTACTTCCGATAACCCATAACTACTGTCAAATATCCACGAATGACAGCTGGGACCAATGGCTTAAAGTGCTTTCAGAGGCACGAAGGGGTCTTGTTGTATGTCAAAATGGTCTCCAATCCGCGGGCCAACCGAGGAGAGCGTAGCTTAACCTGATCGAACGACCCGTGCGGCTGTTGTTGTTGTTGTCTTGTGGATAAGTATCCACAAGCCACTAGCTGTTACTGCATAAGGCAAGCCCAAATCTACTAAACATAAGATTTTCTAGTTATTCCGTCATTTAGGACGGTCGTAAAATAGCATTTAGCAACGTTAAAAGGTGTATTTGTTATTAAATTTTACTGTTAGTTTAATACTCATTCTCATTTATTTTATGTATCCCGTTTTATTACAAAAATAATAATTAGTTACACTTGAAATATTTTAAAACAAAACGGCGTAGGGAAGAAAAACAACACCCTATGGTATCACAAATCAGCCTATAATGTCCCCACTGCTGGGACACAGGCCTCCTGTCATCAAGAGGGAGTGGGCTGTAATCTACCACGCGAGCCTAGTGCGGTAGATGTCACATGTATTTAAAGTTTTGGTTTACATGCTGGTTTCCTTTCGATGTTTTCCTTCAACGTTTCGACTTCTTTCTTATTCGTGATATAGGAACTTACTTTCAACACAATATTAAAATATCTCCTTCAATTTATTCCTCTAAAATATAAATTTCCACTCTCCACACACCAACATCGATAGAATAATTATTTCCAACAAAACGAACGGTTTAACTTGGAGTTAAAATTAATTTCCTTCCTTCATTAGTGCTGAGTTCTGGGTTCAAACAATTAACCGCCTACGTCGCGTCGCTGGTAACTTCTAACGAACGCTCGAACAGCTCAATACTTCAGCAAGTTTAGAAGAATTAGTTGTTAAATATCCCTAACGAGCAATCGATCCGGGTTACTGTCATTATAGAATTTGTGTCTAAGTTCGGTTGGTGCTTTTCATAATTAATAACTCTTTATTTATGAACGTTACGTTTAAGTAGTCTTGGGTTTTAAGAATTTATCGCACTTGATTATGCTCGTATAGTACGAGGTGGGACGCCCTCAGGCTAGGTGGAGCGACGATCTTCGCAGGATGGTTGGTAGCAGCTGGATTAGAGTTGCCGAAAATCGAGTTGAATGGCGTGCAATAGGAAAGGCTTATGTCCAGCAGTGGACTGCTATAGGCTGATGATGATGATACAGGCACGACGCAATGCGGTGCGACGCGATTCTGGTAGAACTATTTCCATAAAGTTGACATACATATAAATTTTTGTCGTCTGCCTGAAGTCGCTGAGCACAACTTTATAGTTTCTTCCTATAATACTATCTAGGAACTAGCAAAACTCGAAACACGCTAATACAAAATTTATTGATGACTACACTAAAACAGTGGCTCTATTCAGCTTTGTTGAGTTTTGATCAGTTCATAAGCTTCATGCAGAGTTGTTCAAAATTACATGTTAAGTCAAGTGACTATTGTTGCCAACCATATCAATTGTTCTTAGGACCACACCACACACTGCGTTGCTATTCCGAGCACTCAATGTCAGGTGTATGAACACTCATTTTATTGCTAATGCTCAACTTAAGTGCTCAGCTTAAAGATCTATTACGCATAAGTTGAGCTCCATTGTCTAAGAGAACAAACAATAGACACTGTAATTCCTTCCAGTTGATTTGTTAGACACTACTGTTTTGAATTTTACTACCTTTTACGCAAGCGTAATACTTAGAAAGGGTAAGGTAATCATTGATTGAATGTTAGGTTTGAACTATGGTCGTAAAGTTTGAATGTGCCGTGGTTCCCGGCATTGAATAATCCCAGTTGAAACCTGTACTTGTGGAAACTGTTTACCTACTGCAGCGATGATGTTAGGACACTAAGGGCAAGATACACAGATCATTTACTTTTAATCAGATAAGGTTCATATTTGTATGAAATAGGTATACATTTTTCAGTGCATTTGTGGACCAATGGTAACGACCACGTCTTACAAATTGTAGGTCTTAAGTTCGTAGTCAGTCAGGCGCTTTACTTCGTGTAAATTATTTCATCACCATGGCTCTCAAAACGGTGCAGGAGAACATCGAGAGGAAACTGGCATGTCCTAGAACCAAAAATTCGAAGATACGTGACATCCAGCAATCCGCACTGTGCCCGCGTGATGAATTACGGCCCACTTCCTCTCACAGAGAGGCCTGTGTCCCAGCAGTGGGAAAATTATAAGGCTATTATTCGTATTTGTCTGAAGCACACACATGTTCTCACATGTTCTTATAGGAATATGAACATTCGTTTATGATACATATGATTCATATTAGTATGAAACGCTAAATTTACTCAGCAAAGTAAATTCAAAATGCGATCTGTGAATCTTACCCTCGCTGAATTGCTAATGTTAAAAATGTGGGCACCATGAGAAGCATATTTTTATGTTCAACCAATCGCATCTGATTAAAGTAGTGACCACGATGCCAATCACTGAATTGTGAATCTTTTGAAAAAGATGACAAGAAGATAATTTATAAAATAATAGTAAGGCTAAATTTCGTGCATCACAAGTTGCGGAAAAAGACCACAAGAGCGAGTTATTTACCGCTCAGTTCAAACCAAAAGAAAAAAAATATGAACGTAACCAAAAACCAACACTTTTTCTCACCAAAAACTCAGCCAAAATGTTCCAGTTGAATCGTGATCTCCATTTTACGACCCCGAAAGTTCGTTCTGTGAATAAACAAATTACCACAGTTAGAACAATGAGGCATTGTGAACGAAGGGCGATGGCGTATGTGTTAATTTGTTACTACATCGACCTATATGATACGCAGCGGAAAGATGTATAGACGATATTAGATGAGTTGAAGGTGATGTGATGTGTGATGTAAAGTAGGCTATTGTTATGAATGTATGGACGTGACGAGCAAATTAAAAAACAAAAGTTAAATGGATCAAGGATGTGACGCCCTGTTTGTATGTTGTATGAGGTATATTATATATCACAGTGTCACTAGATCAGCATTAACCGATTCAATATAATAATTACACAAACAATTAAAAAGCCATCGTAACTAGCGTGGATCCACGTTCGAAAGGTTAAAATCGGGATTATAACGCATAAAAATTAAACTCAAAACTTAACATCAACCGACTAACAATACACCTCATATTCACACTTCAATTCCCATGAAAAAACGATAAACTTGACCATCACACGACGATATCTATCATCTACTCAAACAAAAACGCTTCAAGCGAACCTGACACAAAAGAAAAAAAAGACCTCTTAACATGCATGCCACATACTTAACAGGCATCGAACTTCGATCAATAAACTGTGTTGGTACTGTCTTCCCATGGTGATAATGAACATTAACGCTACACGACTAATTACACCTCCTATGGACTGAATGGGAAAAAGGTTTTATTTTTTCGTGACTAGCTACTTCCTCTTTACACTTCGATTTTTAATATGTATATACATACGGTGTCGGAAATCGTAAATGTGCAGCTATTGACAAGTACTAAATACATCAATTAGGAATACAATGGACAGCTATTACCATCGACATATTTAAATGTGTCTACCTTGAGGCGCCACTACCATAAACGTAAATGCAAAATACGTCCCTAGTTGTAGAAGGAATCAATTCTAGAATTTGCAAATAAAATATTTTAAAATGTGACGCCATCGATGGCTATTCAATCTGAAGCTGCATTGCGAAACCCATAAGTGCATCGGAATCTATCAATTTTATTGAACATTGTTTCTGCTTAAAATAATCGTCAACTTGACTTATCATCAACTGCCTAGCTTTTCCCAACTATGTTGGGGTCGGCTTCCAGTCTAACCGGGTGCAGCTAAATACCAGTATTCTGCATGGAACGACTGTCAATCTGACCTCCACGACTCAGTGACTGGGTAATACGATACCCCTTGGTAAGACTAGCTGTTGTCGACTGTCAAGCTTCTAACCACCCGTAACGACTGTCAAAGTTCTACGAATGACAGCCGGGACCAATTGCTTAGCGTGTTTTCCGAGGAACGGAGGGGTCTCGGTATGTTATGGATGGTCACCCATCCATGGACCAACAGCGGCAAGCCGCGTAGCTTAACCTGATCGATCGAACCGTGTGGCTGTTATTACTTAGCCACAAATCCCTCAACTTGTTGTATCAATCATTATTATTATCCATAATTATTTCAAAACGTGTTCCTGTTACAAAAATAAAAACAATAGAAGTTTGAAAAAACCATAATCAATCACTAAGCTACAAACATTGGCAAAACACATTTGATAAAATAAATAAAAGCAATCATGTTTCTAATTTCAGACACGTCAAATTAACAAATGGACACACGGGAACTGAATACATTGAAACAGAAAAGATTATTAATGATAGCATTCATAGAATGAATAGACCATTGAACAGATGCCGCTTTCTATAAGGTTTATTAGTAAATTGTGTTCTACTGAAACTAATTTATAATTGAAGTTGTGTATTAGCTTGTTTCTTGTATTGGCAACATGAGTCTAGTTGTCGAGACATGGGCATTCAGAAGTAACTTACAATTTATGGTCAATTGATGACTAAAATTCAAACATGAATAAATTATGTTTCTATCTATTAATTAAAATCAATAGTGCCATAATAGCAATAAACTTCATCTTTAGGCTGTCTATTTGTTCATGATATTATAGACTCTGCGACTATCGTCTAGTCCTTTGCAGTGCAGCCTTTAGGGAAATCAGGTGCGCAATATAAAGTTTTCTGAATACATGTGGCTGGGTCTTGACAATCTGCTTCAGTTATGACTCAATAAATAATATAGATTTTATAAGAAACCCGAAATCTGTTAAAGTTCTACGAGTAAATAAGACTGTTCTAAATAAAACTGACTGTTCAAAATTTAAATTCGCTGTTGGCTTGGACTTTATGTATCAGTTCACTTCTCAATCTGACGGTGCTCATTTTGAGGCCAGACAGATTTAGGTGGTTAAACCTTGCAGCAATATTGACAAACTTCTAATAATATTAGTCTGTTGCACTATTTTTGTTTAGGTGGAGTTTGATTTTTCATATACATAATATCAAATATGAAATACTCAAACCTTTGAATTGTTTTTTTTTTCCAAGTTCTTACAAAAATATGCTTTAGCCAAAAATAAATAAGTCATGTATTACAAATTAATTACCATGAAAAATTCGGACAACAAACATTCGCAAAGACAGGAGATCTCCGCAACGCAAATAAAGAGTTTCCTCGAAACGATCAACCAGAAAAAATCTTTGTCACCAACATGATTCATTCATGACTCAAGTAACATACTTGCAAATAAGATCATGTAAATAGCTTTAACTATTATAAAGACTGCCATATCAGTACTAATAACAATATAAGTTCGACGCCCTTTCAGATATACGTGAGGAAAATAACTATGCATAGCGAACCAACAGTATATAAACCATAGAAGCGGTCACCATGACCAATGAAGTGAGAACTTACGACCGATCAATAAAACCTCTTACAGCCAAAGTAATGAAGAAAGAGGAAGCTCAAATTAAACTGGCACTAGAAATACCCATAGTCGAACGTGGATTTATAACGATTGTGTGCAACGGAGACGGTTCTACGAAACAAAATAACTTTGAAATGTGTCGAAGCATGACATAATGAATTCTCGTTTGTAAGTGGCCATTTGAACCGTATAATCGAATAGAGTAATGTGAGAAATATAAATGTTAGATGTTTTATTTTTAGACGAAAATTTAGTGTTTTCGTTCACCGCTTTGAATATGTATAGGGAATAGGGATTTATTTATTATGGTTTCCATATTCATAGCTTGTGCGTTGTTTTATTCCTTGGATTAAACAGTTATTTCAACATACTACTAACATAATTAAACGAATAGATCCTGTTTTACTTTCATACAAGAATTGCAATGAAATGCATCATTACTTTTGTTCGTGACGCCGCAGTCAAAACACACCGCGCCACACCTCACCACACCGGTTGCGAAAGTCATTTAAGGAAAATGGATTGTGCTCTCTGCTTATCAATCCTTCACTTACAAACGATGACTTAGCACCCTGCCGGCACTTATAGACAATCATAATCTGACAAACTTGGAATGTCGATCATTCAACGATTTGTATCTGCTTAGAACCGATTCCATACCTATATAGTTTCAGTATGATGCATTTTGTTTATCAGCAAAGAATAGTTGATGAATTACTTAGCGACATAAATGTGTCACCGAGCTCGCCCTCTATCATGCATACGATGCGCTATTGACCCTAAAAGGCTCTAAAACAATAAAATATATAAACGGTATATTAGTTCTTGACAGCAGGACATTGTCGCTGTGTTGTCCGTAAAGCGCTTACAGCGTGCGGTCAATGTGGTGACAGCTTGGATTGAAGCGATGTTGATCGCTTTATGGTTAATATCCCTAACATTGATTCGTATTAGGTTATTATATGTGTAGAAATATTGATCTGGGTGATGCTTTTGACTTAGTACTGTTTGAGGTTGAATTTGGTTGAATAAACAGGCTCAGTATACCAGTTTGAGATCCTATTAGCAACTATTATTAGCCGTTTTGAAACATGGCTTACTCAAACCCCACAATTTCCCCAACAAGCCTCGTAAATTCTAACTATTATAAACAAATTACTATCAATTTTCACTCCTTTATCTTCCATTGCTTAATGTTAAAGCGTTATTGTTTACGATAATGCTGGACCGGACAAACATATTGCACCTTTATCTCCCAACATTTGACATTTGACATCGCTATCTCCGAGAAAGTGTCATACAAGCAGTTGTTCATTCTTATCAGTTGAATTTGCAATTAATGCTTGGTCGTTTAACGTGAATGGCGTTCTTACAATGGTTTCATTGTTCGATGTTGGATGCTATTGTCCTTATTTTATTGCTTTTGTACCGTCTTGTACTATGTTCTGTTTTTATTTTGTAATAGTTGATGCTTCATCTTTTTCTTCTTGAATAGGGCTTTATGCAGCAGTTTCTCCATGTTATCGCTCCTGTTTGTAATTGATGACGCTGACCTTATTTCAACGTCTGGCGGTTGCGAATTAGTCATTTCACAGTTTCTGTCATGTTTAACAAGTTTAGGGGTATCATTTTATATGTGAATGTTCTTGCACATTCACATTATGTACTACACAATAACGCACCTACGTTTATATGTTACTCTTTATCTTTTAATCGTATGTAACGTGCGTTAAATTTATAGTATCTTCTATCAAGTCTGTAACCAGCCTATCTAGAGGTGTTAAAAACACTGATCATAATTCATTATAAATTCTTGTTGCCTTTGCTTTGTGCTAATTAAGTGATTGGTGCGAAGATAAATTAGTATTATAACGATTATTATTCATTGATTTATTTCAATGACATAAAGTTACAGAGAGCAATTAATTTATGAAGTGGAACTCTGGCCGGGAAGCTGCACAAATGCGTAGAGAAGTTAGTGATGACGCCTTGTCATTTTCAACGGTTTTTGTTCTCAGTATTTTTAAGTGAACGGGGAGTTCTGAGAAAGAAAACGGTACGGTAATGGTGGCTTTTAAATTGGTAAAAGTTCTGCTCAGTTTAAGCTACATGGTTTTGAGAATTTGAGTTTCTTCGGTATTGTAGATATGAAAAGTAACAGCAAGCAAGTGTAAATTATGTAAGCTCTATTTGGCCACCAACAGCGTTAATTTCAATTGATGTGTTTTGCATTTCATCACGGCTACATGTATTTACAAAGTCGATTTGAAAACATTGTTCCAAGAACGCGGCACAAAGACTGCCGCTATTCGCATTGACACGATCTTAGCAATTCAAAATAGACAAAACGGGAAAATCAACAACCAAATCATGTAGATTCAAATTTTATCGATTGGAATCAAACATTCCCCGTAACAGTACCTATGTTTATTCAAATCACATCGATCCTTTACAAACGTACCATTTGGAACTCAAATATTGATTCTGGTCAAAGGAGATTATTTGATCTCCACTCAGTGCATTCGGAAGTGATTACTTTCTTAGAGTGGTGTTTGATGTTAGACAAATATTCGAGATAAAATTTTGGTGGGCGTTTTTTGTGTTCAAAAGTGTCAATCTAATCTGTAAAACTGTTTGCGTTGGATATGTGCAAAATAGATAGTAGGTATGCGGTGCTATGAGTTATACTATCTTCTCAGGTGTAATTCAAGGCTGATATTTTTTTTAACTCAGCTAGTCCCAATACATTGCTATTGCTTGATTGCTTAAGAACCAACCAACTCAGAATCAGAGATAGTGAAAACAATATCAATGAATTGTTAAAAGTAAAATTTACTAATATAATTTTATTCCATCTCTCGACACCAAAATATACTCTGTGAAAGAATTAATATTTAATTAGCTTCCTCGCTGCCCTTCATACTTCAAGGTCGGCCAGTCTTTATAATTAGCCAAATTGTTCCAACAAAATTACCTCAGCTTAAACTCGAGCATTAGGGCTGGAATTTTATAATCAAATTGTCCTCCTTGCAACAAGACAAGGACGAGACGTTTAGGCATTGTAATCTCAACTAACTGACTCACTCGACCCCTAACAAGATTCCAAAGAGCACCCACACAGTACTGTTGCCATTTGCTAATTTCTGCTTTGTCTAATTGCTAAGAATAGCCACGATTACACTGCGACACGACTTTAATTTCTCTTGAATGTGCTTACGAGTTCATTGCCAAGTTCATTACCATCTTCGTTCTCTAATCTGGTGTTGAACGAGCGATGTAGAGGTTTGACTTCGAGATTCACGTCTGTGATGGAATCGTTGCGGTTCCAATGCGGGGTAAGGCCTAATTGAAAGTTACTTGGTGGAGTGACAGGGGCCGTTAAGTCAGCCAGTGGCCGCAGCTCTGTGTTGTTGCTTGTCAGATTAACGTGCCTCCCTTGGCGCCTTTGCGTTTAACTGTGTAACAAACTAGCATTGTCTAAAGGGCAGGATTTCTGGAGTAACGAGGCTGGTTCTATCAGTGATTTTGTTACTTATAGCTGCTGTGTTTGTTTACTTCCTCTTGGGCTGACTAATTCAACAGCGAACAATGGGTTTTGTTCCTCTACATTTACTGATTGAGATGTTTCATATTTTAAATTCGTGTTCTGCTGTGTCCACTAATTCAGTTCTTTGTCTAACTGTTGACATTAATAGGACATTCCCAATTTTTCATTAATCATCACGTTAAGCTGTTGCATTGGTGAAATCTTTCTCCGCGGTTATAAGTAAATTTACCTTACAATTTACGTCAACGACTAAATTGAGGCGTTGTCGTGCGTTCAATGTCACGAACATGCATTAAAATACTTGAGCTACTGTGCTTAGCAAGCAGACAGGCGATCAGGAAGTAATAGGCTGTGCAGACTGATGCGGACCTTTTTAAACGATAAATAAGTGGTGCCCTTGGATTTTTCTGCGTTAAGTACCAAACTCAGATTTAATAAATGAAAAGAAAACAGACAAGCTAACGAATTAATATACATTAATAATTATTAAGCATGAAATAATGATATGATATTATCAACACTTGAAGCAGTGTTGGCCCAGTGGATACAGCCGCGAGCTGTAAGGCGTAGGTTCGAATCCAGACAAGTGCTTTACTTTGTGTAAATTATTTCATCTACTCTTAAAACGGTAAAGGAAAAATCATGAAGAAACCGGCAAGTCCCAGAACCAAAAATACTTATGAAGACATGTGACATCTACCAACCTGTACTGGGCCCGCATGGTGGTTACAGCCCACTCCAAAGAGACTCGACAGGAGGCCTGTGTCCCAGCAGTGCGAAAATTAAAGGCTGATTCTGCTGACAACACATACAAAGTTGAGTCTCAGCAAAACTTTAAGGAAAGTCCATTAAAATCAACCAAGACGTGATTGAACATTTCTCTACAAAATTAAAGACGTAATAATATTCTGTAAGCGTAAGGTGGGATGCCCTTAGGCTAGGTGAAGCGACGATCGTCGCAGGATGGCTGGTAGCAGCTGGAAGAGAGTTGCCAAAGATCGAGTTGAATGGCGTGCAATAGGAAAGGCCTATGTCCAGCAGTGGACTGCTATAGGCTGATGCTGATGATGAATAATTTTCCCTAAATCAAATTCTTCATTCACCGGCGAAACACTCGTAACTCCCAAGATCGATATGTCAGTCGTTTCATAACAAGTAACGACCCACTTATCTTGACAAACTTTCGTTCGTTAACTCACAGCTGACAGGGTTCTGGTGTAGTTACATTTAAGTTTCCACAATGAAGGCGAGTTGACAATTTAACAGTTTAATGACTTGAACAAGTCGCGACAAAACTTTGGAGTTAGCGTTTGTTTTGAGCGATTGGGTAGTTTTGAATCGGTCGGGGTATCTGTATTTGTTGGTATCTTTTTGGTATTTAATTCTGTTTTTCGTGTAACTTGTTTATTGCTGCAACCTACAAAAAACTAAAATGAAGATATTGTGCATCCATTCAAACGGTCGATTTTGTATTTATTCATTACAGCGTTACCACGTTGGTCTAGAGGTAGCAAGCGTTACTGCAGAGCATGAGGTCCTGGGTTCGATACCCAGGTCGCGAAAAATGTTATAGGGCTCTTATAGGGTTCTTCATCGAGGATATGTCAGGAGTAGCCTGGAGTCTGAATTCGCGCCAGATTGATGGCAATAGGCTCGCCCGCAATTAAATGGGACTTAAACATAACTGGCAAAACGTGGGGTACAATAGGTACATCTCTGCCTTACCCTTCGGGGAAATAAAAGCGTGATGTTATATTAAAAAAAAAACATATAATACAGGTTCTCCCATATTACAATCACAAGTTACGAAACACGAGAACGAGATAAGTACTAATCACAATATAAAAATAAATACAATGTCATCAAATCATGAAAATAATGTCAAATAAAGATAAAAATTAAAAATTAATCGGAAATGTGAATATTTATGTTATTAACAGCGCTTAGTAGGTGTGTCTATAATTTACTCAACTCTTTATCCTTCATCACATTTATTTATCTTTTAACAGAGATTTCCACTTTGTAATCTCATCATGTAGGTCTGATATTATAACGTATAACGTTGTTGCAATTTTACTTATTTATTATTTTTTATAAAGGGATAGACATTGTGACTTATAATTATAACATCACCTTGGATGATTCTGCAAAGGTGTTATAATTGTGGTTTAAATAAATAAATAATAATAAATATCGTTGAAAATCTCATGAAAACCGAGAAAGATAAACAAATCAAGTATCATGACTTGGCTCGCGAGGTTGTCGACATGTGGGATGTGGAATCAGCGATCATTGTACTGATAGTCGTGACAGCCAATGGGTTAATAGCCAAGAGCCTCGACCAACACCTGAGGAGGCTCTCGTTTGGCAGCTGGATCAAGGGCTTGATTCAGAAAGCGGTATTTCTGGACACGGGCCGCCCTGTTCCCGATACCGGTGGGCTACTATTTTTTCATTTTTTTATCGTTTTTTATATTCTAATATTTAAAAATACAGGGTGGCAAGGACATCGACGTGCAAACTATAGTAACCATGGATTCAGCACATGAGTTTATTTATTTATTGGTCTACCAACGATTGTTGTTGGTAGACCAATAAATAAATAAACTCATGTGTAACCAGTTATGGGCATAAAAACAAGCAAAAACAGATAAACAATAGTGTACAATCACTTATAGGTAAACTCAGCATGCACAACGACATATTGCTTGTATATTTTGACCGCGCAGGTATTGCACTTTTCTATGAAAAAGAAGATTTTTTTTTGATAACCGACGAAAAATTTTGACGCTATGGGGTCTAAACTCATGTGCTGAATCCATGGTTACAGTTTGCACGTCGATGTCCCTGCCACCCTGTATAATTTGTAATATGTATTTATATTGTAATAAAGGAGATAATAATATCATTTAACAAAACTAAGTCTAAAATAAGTCTAAAATCAGTAATCAATACTCACTCCACATCTTTATTAGATAAGGAATTTACCTTCCATTGAGACATTATTGCAGACTCATATTATTACCGTGCTAAGCAGTTAATTTAACAAAACTATTGTTTTGCCTACAAACGACACTTACGCCACCAAAACTGCAAATAATTTGCTTGATACGCGTGGGCTAAGACAACGAACTGCTAACAGGCTAAATAATCATTACAACTAATGCAGCTGGTAGTTTTGCATGGAACATGAATGAAATATCATCTAGAAACATAGTTTGTACATACTTTGTCATTCATTGACGCCAGAATCTAATTGTGCACTTCTAAGGATATATCCTTCAAGGCCCAAAAACGGTGTATTAGGACGGAGGATGTTTTAGGATGTTTAAATTAGATTCGACTGACAGTTGTAAGCCGTATTTCATTAATTATAACATACTGACGTTACCGTGTCTGTACATATTCGAAGTTGATGTGTTTTTTAAATGTAATCGGCAATTATTTCCACGCAAGCCAAAATTATATCTATTTGGGAAAGCATACTACAGTATTTTAGAATTTTTAAATGATAAAGTGTAATATTACGAATTTAACAGAAATTTACTGACATTTTATAATTTTGATTTATAATTAGATTAATTATAGGACAATTTAAATTAAATTTATAATTTATTGTTTAAATTTAATTTTTAGTTTGTATGAAAATTTAATCATGTTTTTAGCTTTGTTTAAATACCTATGAACGACTTTTCTTACCTATATATTTGTATGCCATAAAGGCCGAACATGACGGATCTTTTCTGTTTATGAACAGCCTGCATACCTTGTATGTATACTAAATAAATGTCTTATCTTATGTTTATCTTAAGCCATATCCATAATGTAAGAATATTTTTTTAAAGGAGCGAAGCATACACAAACCACTGTTTACCAGAAAAATCTGCCCTCCATAATACGATATAATTATGTGCCTTTTAAGAAATCCATAAGAAAAAACCTTAGACAAGACCACACAGAATTCGACATCAATGGAAAATCCACAACCAATAAAACTCTTGGCAGAGAATTTATTAATATACTTACAGACAACACCCATAAAACCATATATTTCTTTCATTCCTCTAAAACAAACTAACAAATTTATTTATGTATTTTCAAAATTATATTTATCTCTTCCATAGGCTGACTAACAAATGCTCTCACAAAGTTCAAGCGCCATTGATTAAAATAAGTAAGTCGTTATATTTGATCGTATAGCGTTTTTCTGTAAACAATTTCCTGGCTGTTTGGTTTCAGATCACGATCAAAGAACAGGTGGCTTCACCAGCCACATTGTATGTATCAGCTTTCATGGCTTCCACGTCCCGTACAAAGGGATAAATTATTTTTATAAATAAGATAGCGAAATGTTTCTCTTTTTTCATTATTGGTTGGGCGAAATTGTTTTTTTATGGGATCGTTGCATTCGTTTTGCTACATCAGTTGGTTTGGTTTGATGTTATGATTAGATATGTCTTTAAATGTAGCGAAAAATGCTACGAATTTTAATTATTGTGCCATATTCATATCCAAATTATACACAACAATATAAAAATCCACTGGATAGTCAATCATAAAAAAATAACTTCAACATTAAGTAAAAAGTTTACATCATTTAAAAAGCCAATTATGAAATATTACAAAGACTTATTTGAATCAAAAGCAATTGAACAAATGGTCGCTACATTTGCTCACTATATAATAGAAGTATTAGCGAACAAAGCCGTAACATAACTCCAGTACAATCCTTCAATCAAAACATCATACAGGCTAATTCCCGATCATTTAGTCCAACGGCCAATAAATAAGTCAATCAACCCGTCCTCTTAACAACACAAGACAAACGATAACTGACATGACGGAATTACTCAACAACTTTATTTGGACACAATTGTTAATTTCCTCCAATGAAATAATGGGCTAAATCCTCTCCGTAAAGTTTTATAATTGGTTGATTGGATGCTGCGGAGAAAGCCGTTGGTTCGTCGCGGTAGATTTTTTTGCTTCTAAACATGGTTATCGTCTGATCAGGATGCAGTAGTTAAGTCACGTTTTGTTTTGGCTGGTTTGAAAGTTTGTTTCCTTATTTCGAGGTGATTAGATATGATAACATTTTATGAAGATTTCTTTTGTATGTATTTCATCATTTACATTTTGTTCTGGGGGGACAATTTGAAGCTATTAAAATTGAGTATTACTTGAATATTTTAAGCTATGAATTTCTTCATTGCCAATCTTATTTGCTTCTTTATTATCAACTTTTACTACTCAATTTAAAGAGAAAATTGTTCAACGAGGTATAAATACATCGTTAACTTGGGATAACAGAATAGCTTTTCGTAAAATTCTCAATGGAGTAAGCGTCTCATGTTTAACAATTTTCTCATTCCCCTGGAGCCAACTTTTACTAATATTATTTACTAAATATAGTTCTAGAAGAACATTGAAATATTTTTTATGGATTAATTTGATATAGGTAGTTCTATTTGTAACATTCTATTATGTTTGTACTCGTAATTGTAGCTATAGCTGTTTTGTACCTTCAACGTGGTTAGTTTTGATTTCTACATTTATTGTGTTACCTGATTTTGCTGTGAGACCTAGACTTATTCAACATAACATAACATCACGCCTTGCTTCGCCTAAGGGTTGGGCAGCTGTGTACCTATGTAAACCCACATTTCGCCAGTTATGTTTAAGTCCCATGTAATTGGGGGTGAGCCTGTTGCCATCAACCGGCAGGAATGCAGACTCCGTGCTGCTACTGAGAAATTCCAGATAGTAAAATCTAATAAAATTTTACCTGACCTGGATGGATATCGAAACCAGAACCTCGTGCCCAGCAGTAACGCTTGTGACCACTGCACACTACCAACGAGGACGAGACTTAATCCTTTACCATTAATCATAAGATTACGTTGACGTCAATTAAAGATCTAATACCTACTACACGACACCCGATTTCAATAACGTTAGCAAAAACGTTGGCCAAAACCTTGGCTCCAACATTTGATTCAGCATCTGACCTTTAACCATTCTCATTATCCGCATTAGGAATTAACAGTTCGGAAACCTGTTTCCTACGGTCCAGAAATTCCTTTATAAACTCCGTTTGTTTCGTCTTTTACTATCTTTTAGGGCAATGCTAATGCGAAACCGGGGCCTTCTCATTCGTTTGATATGGTGGCCGTGAATCCTTTATTCGAGTAAAATTGTAGGTTTTCTGTGGTTTTTCTTTGCGATCTATTTTGGACTATTTGTATTTTCCTGTTTTCAAAGAGTAGTTCATTTGGGTTATGAACTTTCCCTTCATTCATTTCTATCACTTACTTTTCTATAGTAGCATCCTAATTACTTGATTAAAGTACCTTATCAATAAAAATGCTTTACTTGGTGTAAATTATTTCATCACCACTTGTCTCAAAACGGTGAAGGAAAACATCGTGAGGAAACCGGCATGTCCTAAAACTAAACATTCGAAGACATGTGACATCTACCAACCCGCAATGGGCCCGCGTGGTGGATTATGGCCTACTCCCTTTCACCGAGACCGCCTGTTTCCAAGTAGTGGGAACTTGTAGTGGGCTGATCATGAGTATGAATGATGAAATCAATCAAAACACAGTCTTATTTTTCATATTGTAGACCACAAAAACCCAAACCACATCAAAACTTAATTTTGTTAAAAGTGCTGTTAAAAAAAACCACATTGTATCCAGTACTCCATTATCCATATTGACACCCTTTAATCCATTCCTTATACTAACTAAAACAACCGACGCGTGTTGCAGACTAAATATGTAACCGAGTTCCATTTTAAAAAACAGCGTCATCCATTTTTATAAGCCAAGCACTGCCGCAACGCGCCGAGCCTCGGTTCAACATGAAAACAAGGCATGAGGAACGGGTTACTAGGTCACTATTAATGCAATGCACCATGTAAGTGCAGTAGCATTAAATATATTTGAATATTTTTGTATTGATATCGTTTCTCTTTCGTTATTGCTCTGAATATCTGAATTGTAGATCGAAATGGAGCAAAGGGGATCGTCCGCTTGTGCTATCGGGACGGTTTTCTTATCGGAGTAAAATTTATAAAGCCTATAGATAATGTTTCCGGGGTCTATGTTTGTGCGTTAGATTTGTGTAATGGTACTTGTGCGACAGAGATTTCTGTGTGTGGGACGAGGTGTACGGATAAAAATATGAAGATTATTCTATTTTGTATCCACCTCTTCATATCCTTTTGCAATAACATTCTAAGTCAATCTCATACATTCAATATTGCGACGATAAACAAACAGAAATGACGGAACAAACAAAATATGCACATAAGAATACTTCAGCTTTGAATCTAAACCTTTGTAGCAAATGCTTGAACTAAAACAATCCAGGCTGTTGCGAAGACACACATTATCATATGCAACTATTCTCGAACAGGAACCTTGTTATGCAATTTTTGTTCAGAAACTATTTTTGAACAAGCGCTAAGCTTTTGTGCTAGTTGGGATTTTGTTCCGTGGAATATCAAAGGAGAAATATGATTAAACAGTTCCAAGTTGTTTGAAAAACGTGGCAGGATATTTGAAACTTTGCTTTTTTGAATTATGGGTGGCCATTTTGTTATTGGCTGACAATGTGACGTGATACGTTGATCCTGTTTATAGCTCTGGGGATTTGAAATGACAATTGAAGAGCGCCGCGCTCATTTGTTTCTGTCAGTGAATTTTTGTTTTGCCGATGAATGCAAGGATTTATTTTTATCATTGCATTTTGTTGGCATATTGCCAAGATGCATTTCGTATTAGAAAACTGTTCACTCTACATTCTGCTGTATACGAGTAGAATTTGTTTGATTCTCTTTCTAATTTTCTTGTTCCACCAAAATCTAGTGAAGAAAAAATAACAAAACTGGAGTACGGTACGAATTTAATTTTATGGGCCAAGTGTAAAATTATATATGAGACAAAATGAAAACTGCCCGCCTTTCTAACATGCATATTGTAGCACCTACCTAGAGCCGTTGCATGATAATTCTACTCATCAAATAATAAATATATGGTAATGCGTCACTCCAAAGGCTACATACGGAACACACGAATATTTTATTCCGTACCCGGGCTCAGAAATACTGGCAGAATTTCCATGTGAATTGTAGCTAGGGTAATACAACGAAGTCTGTCAAAACCCTTCAGGCCACGCCATTGCTCTCATATTCAGGGACCATGATCGTAAGGTCACATGTATTATGCATTCGACTCGACCTGCTACGTATCCGAATCAATCCAGGAATGTTTGGCATAATGCCCGGAATGAAATACGTTTGTGTAATGAGGGTTGATTGTCGGGTACGTGTACTGTTCTGCTTCGGGGATGATTGGTAATAGCTTTGTGTTTTATTTAATATTGGGTCTTGTCTTTATCTTTTTGTCGTGGCTTTTTCTTAAATACTGCTTACCACAGAGTACGTTTTTATTTTTGTGTGTTTCGTACAGCAATGAAGCGAGTTCTGCTATTTAAAGTATATTGATAGTCAAAGAAAGAAAAAAGTTTATTTGGACACAGTTCGTGAAACACAAGATACAAAAGGATTTGTTCTAGTCCTATAAATGTAATAATATAATGAAAAACCGGCAAAGTGCGAGTCGGACGGGTTCCGTACAGTAAATGCCGTAAAAATCACGTTTCTTGTATGGAGACCCCTTTAATTTGTAACTTTATTTTATTTGTTGTTTCATCTGTTTTCCTATTACGGTTTTTGATATACAGCCCACTGACAGTCGAAGGGATGGACGGAGAGCGGAAGCTTAGTAATAGAGTTCCGTTGGGACCCTGTAGGTACGGAATCCTAAAAAGGTAAATATCTCGTAAAGTTTTAGTTAACCTAACTAATGTGTACCAAAATTCAAACAGTCACTAAAACTACTAAATGTTGTTAATTCCCATCACAACAGTTATATTCATCGTCATCGAAATAGCAGTCCCAAATCTCGAACTCATCTACGTATTAGAATAATTCAGTCCTTGCTTACGCAGCACAATAATGTTCTAAACACCATACCGGAATCCCATATCAGATCTATTCTCCATAAAATGTAAACCAATCCCATTCACCGTTAAACCCCTTTATAGGAGCTATCTTATTTTAGGCCATGGCAAATTGCTCCTAATCTGCAACTCCCTTCGAATCCGGATATAAAACCCTTAGGTTATTATCAATGCTGGCATCTATGGGGAGTAAAGCGATGAGGCGATTAGCGAAGCTCCATGGTGCGTATGTAAGCACCAGATAAGATAGCGATAGCATTCGCATGGAAACATACGCGATTTGACGGTTGAGCAGCGCAGGTTCCAATACTAATTAAAATTTATTTATTTACCTGCATATGGACTTGAAAAGGTAGATGGGCTACCCTTAACAGCTAAATTAGGATAATGAGCAGTCATAATTATAACAAAAATTCAGCACTCCATGATACTGAAAACGAAAACAAACTACAGGCAGAGACAGAACGGTGAAAAATACACTGCGAATATCTGTTACTATTTACGAAGGTTTTGTCGAATCGCATTCGCCTGTCTTTAATGAAGATGACTTGATTAACAATCCTTTCATTCCTCTACAGAGTATTTTCGCTTATGAATATTCACGAATCGAGCCGCCTCTCTAAACAACATAGTTCATTGATTACCAATGAAATACAGACGATTCGAGCAACCTTCCTTCTTACTATGTTTTCGCATTAATGCAGATGCTTCCCGCTCCAACACAACCACACGCTGAAATCCAACCTCATTCACAACCGAACCGGCTTGTACAACATACATTGCTTCCTCGTACCTGATAAGGGTGACATGTGAGCGACTAAAAACATTAATGGATTTCCGTTTTAGTAAAGTTGCGGTTCTATGGCGGTATCGCGTGCCAGGATAACGTTATGCAAATGTTAGTGCTGTGAATAATTATTTGTAGAGTTTTATTGCTTTTGCTGACCATAGATAAATAGTTTGCAACTGTTGTACAAATGCTTGGTTCGATGGGAATCTTGTGTGGTGTGAGAGAACTTGAAGATCACTTATTATTTAACTTAAAACATTCAAGCTGAAATTGGTATGTTTCATTTATTTTTCATTTCTTCGAGCAATTGTCACTTTTCTGTCAGTGTCATTAAAATAAAACTGTCAATAAATTAAAACAGGAGGGCAATCCTCGTAATTTTAAGACCGCTCACAGTCTGATCTCAGTCTCAATCTGTCAAAAAATACTTCTAATTTCCCTAGATTTTGACAAGTTTTTGACATTTGTTTGTCGCTGAGATGAGACTGCGACTAGATTTTCAACGTTTTAAATTACGAGAATTGGCCTTCTGTTTTGGTGGTAATTTGCATGCTATTGTTCGCTAGAAAAGTTGACTTTGTTGTTTTCGTTTAGCTTCAGTTTCAGTCGTCGTTTCAGTCGTCAAAATCAACAAAATTGCTGATTGCAGTGGATGTTTTTAGTTTACAAAAAAATACCTGTACAATCTTTTGTACCATCGACGGAAATTTCATTTTTATACACGAAAAAATTAGCATGTATTTCTATACAATAAAATAAAATTGAAGTATCCGTTTGTAATGTCAAAATAACAACGTTTTACATAATGCATATAGAGAAAGTATATGGTAATTAAAACAATTTTCAATTTTTTTATCTGTCTGGCTTTTTGTTTCAGCTAGGCTCCGAAACGGCTGGTCCGATTTGGACGGGACTTTCACTGGCAGATGTAATAAGGAGTAACTTAGGAAACATTTATTTAAAAAAAAAAAGAATTAGGATTCCGCACAAAAAAAATACCATGAAATCTATTTTTTGTCCGACATGCACGCGAACGAAGTTGCGGGCGGGAAGGTTGATTATATTTAAAAATATAATCAATCTTTAAGCAACAATCGCACAACTCTCGCAGTTGCATAATATCGAATAGTCTCAAGTCTCAATGTTTATTCATTAAACAGCTACAAAATGCTGATGTTTTCACTGTAAATACTTAACAACTCGCAACTCTGTGTTTTATAGTTTCTTATTTTACACCAAGCCCATGTTTGGGTGTCGTAAAATGTCGCTAATTCTTATTATTTGTTCGCAAAACTTTCAAAGAAGTTTTCCGTTTTAATACCTTGTTTGTGGTTCGGTTCGTGACTTTGTATTCAAGTATTTACTTCTGTAGGATGGTCCAGATGTTTGTTTTTCTTTTTTTTAACTGCTACAGCAGTATGTGCCTTCTTTGTATGTGCCAAGGATGTTTTTAATTTTCTTTGACTTCAATAATTTTTTAGGGGATAACATCAGCTCACTTATACCTAGTGGCATAATGATAGTCCTAAGTGAATAGACAAGTGACAATTGCTTTCAAAGCGTTTCGTATTCTACAACGACTTCCAACAACTTCCACCCCTACGTAAGAAAAAATAAGACTTCAATGAACCCCCTCCCCCTCCTTTGAATCTTACGTAAGATCAATATCTACCACAATTGCGAAGAAAAAGTAGCAATTTTTTTTTTAACTAGTGATGTTTGCTTACTTTTGTGATCTTACGTAAGAATAATCTAGACCCTACTAGAATCCCACCCCCATTTAAGAAAAATTAAGACTTGTTTGGACCCACACCCCCCCTTTTTTTTTTTTTTTTTTTTTGTTTTCTGGGTGGGAAATCATCAAATGACTCCTCCCGCTCTGGGCGGAGCAGAAGGGAGTGTCAGACTTTTACTGACTAAAACCCACCCGTGTTCCTTCAGTTGCCTGTGCACGGTATCTCTTTCGAACAACCCACAGCCCCGGCGGCATCGGTCCTGGCGGACCCCGTCAGTTCGTGCTGACAGCTCTTTGAGGCGCGCGTGGAACACAACGCGCCGTCGACCCGGGCCTGGTCCTTACCGGGCGGCGAGCTGCCCATAGCTCGCCGCCCGCAGGCCCGCGCCTACGGTGGCTGGGAGTCGGCTGTTGACTCCCGTCCAGGGCGTCTCCTGCGGCGGCTAGGCGCGCGAGGGTGCAGCGATTGACTCTCCCTCACGCGCTCCGCCTCCTCCTTCGCGAGCATTACTGCTTCGCAGAAGGAGGTGACGGCCTCCCATTCACTCTCGCTCCGTACCATGGCCTGTATGAGGGCCGGACGCGAGAGGTCGCCGCCGCCGATCGCCGCCACGAGGACACGGCGGGGCCCCGCCCAAGCCGGGCAGACCTCCACCGTATGCTCCACCGTGTCCTCCGGGCGATCCCCACAGTGGTGACACCCTGGCGTTTCCTCCCGCTTTATTCTGAACAGGAACCTCCCGAAACAACCGTGTCCGGTGAGGACCTGCGTCAGGCGGAAGGTGAGGGCGCCGTGGCGCCTCTCTAGCCACTCCTCAAAGAGGGGACTTATCGCCGCAATTGTGGCGTGCCCAGCGCTGGGTTGCGACAATCGCACTCTCCATGCCGCTATGAGATTCCGCCGGAGCTCTGTCCGCTGTGCCGTGATTTCTCGCGGCAGCGGAGCAACGCCCCGGCGTTTTGCCTCCTCTCGCCACTCCCATATGTGGGCGAGGACTTTGGCCTCCAGATCCCATGGCGGCAATCCGGCAAGGAGGCTCGCCGCCTCAGCGGAGACCGTCCGGTATCCTCTAATGAGCCGGATAGCCATGACCCTTTGGGACGCGATCAACCGGCGGGCTGGTCGCCGCCTCAAGGATCGCGCCCATACCGGTGCCCCGTAAAGGGCCATGGACCGCACGACCCCCGCATAGAGCCTCCGGCAGGAGGCGTTTGGTCCCCCTAGATTGGGAAGGAGCCGCCTCAAGGCAGCCCCGGCCCGCTCCAGTCTGGGAGCCAAACGTCGGAAGTGCTCCACGAAATTCCACCGGCTGTCGAGGACGAATCCCAGGTACTTCATCGTCAGCAATGCCACCTCGAGTCCCAATTGCCGGATCCTCTCGACGATTGTCGCAACCCCGCGTGTCGCTGCTTCGGCCGCCGCCTGGTGCGACCTCCCCTGCGCCAGGACCAGCGTGTCGTCAGCGTAGCAAACTACGCTGACGCCATCAGGGAGGTCGGCGCGCAGCACCCAGTCGTACCCGATATCCCACAGATGCGGCCCTAGAACCGATCCCTGTGGGACACCGCACGACATCTCTCGCCGGTTCCACTCTCCCCGGTGACCGGGGTAGATGACGGCCCTGTCCGTCAGATAAGCCTCGACAATGCGACGGAGGTAGGTCGGCATCCGGTGATAACCGAGTGCCTCCCTAATGCAACTCCAGGGCAGGGTATTGAAGGCATTGGCGATGTCTAGAGACACCGCCAAGACAACCCCACCCCGGGCCACAGCATCCCCCGTCGTGAGGGCTCGCACGCGCATGATGGCATCCACCGTAGAGCGCCCCCTGCGGAAACCAAACTGGCTGTCCGCCAAATCCGGCCCCACCCGCACCAGCTGCCCGGCAAGGCGGTCTGCAATTACTCTTTCAAAGAGCTTGCCCACCTCGTCGAGCAGCACAATGGGCCGGTAAGCGGACGGAGAGTCCGCAGGGCGCCCCGGCTTCTTGATGAGGACCAGTTTCCCCGTCTTCCAACGAAGTGGGAACCGGCCCCTCTCCAAACATGCGCTTAGTAGCCCCCTTAGTCGAGGCCCGAGAGCCTCCAAGGCCAGGACCCAGGCTTTTCCAGGTAAGCCGTCGGGTCCTGGGGCGGTGTTTCTGGAATTCTACGTACCGCCACTCTCAACTCTACCTCGGTCACCTCCGGAGCATCGTCGTCGTCGTCGGTGTGGTCCGCATCTGGCATCGCAGGAGGCGGAGCCATGGACGGGGGATTATGTTCCCCTCGCGAAGGGAACAGAGCGCTCACCACGTCCTCCACGAGCTGGGGCCGGAGACTCTGCGTCAGCGGGGGAGCCCATGGGCGGAGTTTATCCCGCACCATCTTGTAGGGGCGTCCCCACGGGTCTCTGTTCAGAGTCCCCAGCGACTCCTCGCGGGCCAGCCCCCTGGCCCACAAGATCTCCGCTCGGAGGGCGGTCTTCGCCGCTCTGTACCCCTCGTACAGCTCCGCCTGCACGGCTTCCGTATCCGGAGGGCGGATACGGAGCCTGCGGTGCCTGGTATACCGGCGTCGCGCAGCCACGCACGCCTCGCGCAGAGACGTCAGCTCCAGCGACCACCAGTACACCTGGCGCCGGGCGCGTCCGGGCCGGACCCGGGGCATTGCCACGTCACATATTTCGGACATGGCCTCCCGGAACCACTCTGCCTCGTCGTTGATGTCAGCAGGCCTGTCCGGTGGTGACGCCCAGGCCTGCACGATCGAGCCTTCCAGGAGGAGCTCCCGGTCCAGCTGCTTCAGCGCCCACCGCGGACCACCCAGGGTCGGTCGGACCGGCGCGCTCGAGGTCTGGGCGGAGACGTCGAACCGGATATACCGGTGGTCGGAATAGGTCTCCACCTCCTCCAAGACACGCCAGTTGACGACATGCGGCGACAGGGCGGGGCTGGCGAACGAGATGTCCACCACTGATTCACCCCGCATCCGCACGCATGTTGGGACCGAACCCCGGTTTAGGACGACCAGGCCTGTCTCCAGATCCCAGTCCTCCACCATTCTGCCCCGTGTGTCCGTATGCCGGGAACCCCAAGCCACATTCTTGGCATTGAAGTCCCCGAGGACGAGCACGGGGAGGGAACAGAACCCGACGACGACGACTCTCAACTCCGCGAGGGAGTTGTGGAACTCGGCGAGAGTTCGGCTCGGGGAGAAGTATACCCCTACCACGACTATCTCCCCGAACCGTGCTGCCACGCAACCCTGTCCTCTCTGACAGCCTCGAGGGACGGGGTACCGGCGGCGGCCGACGAAATTAGGGTCACTGAGCCGCTCAGGTCCTCCACCCAGTCGTCTCTGGGCGGGACAAAGTACGGCTCAGCGACCACGGCGATGTTAATCGACCACTGCGCCATGCTCTGGAGCAACAGATCCTGAGCGGAGGCGCAGTGGTTGATGTTCGCCTGGAGGAGGCGTAATGGGGCTATTATTGGCACTCCATATCAGCCTCCCGATCCCTCTGTAAGGGCCCAGCCACGGCGGATGCGGCGGCGGTCACGGTGGAGGCGGCAGCGGCGACGGCGGTGGTGATGGCGGCTGCGGCGGCGACGGCGGTGGTGTAGGGCTTGCCCCTGCCCCTGGCTTTGGCGGGTGGAGCGCAGGCCTTGCTGCCAGCCCGGTGATTGGCCGGCTTGCCGGTTGCCGCACATGCATAGCAGTGCGGCATGGCGTTGCACGACCCGGCCTTGTGACCGGGCTGACCACAGCGGAAACAGAGATTGCTGCGGTCCACCTCCGAGGTGCATTTAGCCCCCACGTGGCTGCCCACATGGCAGCGGAAGCACCTCAGAGGTCTGGGCTCCAGCAGTTTCACCTGCGCGGAAACCCAGCCCACCAGGAGCCTTCGGCCCTCCCCGGCTAGCTTTTGGGCCACCGACACGGGGCAGTTCACCGTGATGGCTTGCATCCCCGTGGAGTCAGGACGGAGAGTGCCCGCCCTCACCTGCTCGGCAGAGCACCCCCCAGTCCTAACGATGGCGGCCACCACCTCTTCCACCGTCACAGAGTCATCCAGACCCAGAATGCGCACGTCAGCGCTCTTGGTGGGTCTGGACACTCGGGCCTCGTCCGCATTTAAGGACGCTCTAAGCCTTTCGGCCAGAGCGTCAGCAGTCGGGCCGCTAGCCGCACCAGGGACCTCCAGCATCCGGGCCCCAGTCGCAGTGACCCTTAGCCGGATGCCCTCAGCAACGCCGAGCTCCTGCAGGTTCACCGCCGCCCTAGCCTTGGCAAGCACGTCGCGGTAGGACATGCCCTTCTTCTCCGCTTCCGGCTGTAGTGTGATCACTACAGCTGCGGTCTTTGGGGCACGAAGCCTAGCCGCGACGCCTCGCTCCTTGCGCCGTTGCCGCCTCTCTCTTCTTTTGGCCGCCCTTGCAGCCTTGCTCGCCTTCCTCTTCTGCCCGGCCACCTGCCAATCGGCGTCGGCCGGAGGCGATGCAGGAGGCGGTTGGGGCGGTCGTTTCGCCGCCGGGGCTGGGGCTGGGGCTGTGGCCTTCGCGGGTTTCGGGGCGGTCCGTTTTGCTGCTTGCCCCGTGGCCGTGGCTGTGACAGCCGCGGCGGCAGCATACGACACCGCCTTCCGCTGGCCCGAGGCCGTCCGGACCCACACCCCCCTCAAATCGTCTTACGTAATAAATGAACAGTCCCTAGCTTATACCGATCCAACACATTTTTGACATTTCCATCATCATTATCGCTGATAAAATGCCACTTTGTCAATCTGGTAGCTAGTTCATTGACCCTGGCAATAGTCAAGCGTAATAGAGAATAGACGACCTAATAAGACAGTAGTTGCATTGTTGCCAAATGCCTGTCCATTGCCACAATTAGCCCTACATTTCAACGGGACCACCGACAAACATACTATTCGAGTATCTAAACACAACGTTGACATCGTGATAATAAGTCCTTGAAACTATAGGACTATTTAATAGTGCATTCATTGTTCATTATAAAACAATGCGTTTAAGAGTTATTGTTCCGCCGTTTATTTATATTTTTATTGCACAAAGCTCAGCTCTTTGTTATGGCGATTTTCATTATAGATGCTTGGCGCAAGTTGTGAGAGACGTGTTTGTATTTGAAGTTTAGAAGTTAGTTTGCGTAAAATTTGATTGATTAAAGATTAATTAGATAACCCTTATAGTACAATAATAATAGTAAAATAGCGAGAAATCAGGGTTTAAATGCAAGCGGTCCAAAAGGACTTGTCCGAAAAGACTTGTCCACCTTTACACAACACAATACATAAGACCATTAACATAAGTTCCGGGCTCACCAGGTGATAATAGATAACTAATTATAGAAGGTGTAATTGAAATAACTGAAAACCTCCTAAGTTCGTTGTCTCATCCATCACCTTTTAGAGGAACTAATCCAGAAAACGTGAATAAATTATAATCAGCTGTACCCTACATTTTGTCGAGTTATGCGAACATGTTATGACCAGTTATTTTAAATATTTTCGTGATTTCAAGCTCAGTAGAAGTGTTTCCAGGTATTTTAGTAACACCTTGTTTATGGTAATGTTTCTCTTTGCTGGAGAAGGTTCTGCAATGTATCAATTATTTATTATGTAGCCTGACGAGAGTAACAGGTTAGATTCATGTTTAAGGGCTGATTTCTCAATCGACAGTAATAACTTTTATTCGTTAAATAATAATAACAATTTCGTAAAATTGACGTCTGACAGATTTTGTATGAAAGAACTGTCAAAATTCAAAATTATTGTTCGGATAAAATTATCTGGCGTTGGAAAAATCAGACCTTAATAATACAAGTAATTTTATTTGACGAAATGTTTAGCCAAATGGTTTAAGGATTCTCTCAAAGAATCCTCGCGCACCTCTCATCCCTCAAATGAAACGAAGCGGATGCTTTTGTTATAGCGATTTTCATTGTTATCGATTCAATGAACGTAGTTTTTTGAATCGATTCGTTGCGAAGTGTTGAGTGTTAGGAATGATTTATTTTTATTCTGTGCTTGGTACAGCACTAGTCCATTTAATTCCCTTTGTGTTGTGCCCAAATATGTCGCTGCTAAAATGTTTGGGAGATGACAAATTGCGTTTTAATTGTGATCGAGAATATTTGAGTTAAGAGTTTGTTCTGAATTTTGTTTACGTGTTAATATTATTTCGTTAGGAATGTTTATGGAGGAAATGTGAAATATTAGGTCATGGGTATCTAATAACCTGATATTTTTTTGATTTTGGTTTTAAGTGTATGTTATTTAATTAATTGTCAGTTTTGTTACTAAAAAATAATACAATAGCAACAGTAATTTTACGAAGCAGAAGCCATCCTTTGGCTTCTGTTTCGTAAAATTACTAAGTAAGTAAGTCTGTAAGGATCGTATCAGTTGGAGCTCTATAGTTTTTACCTTCCCAAATGAGAAGGAGACGTAAGTTGATGTAAGCTTATGATTTTATGAAATTAGTAAAAAGTCTCTGATTTAAAAATATAAGATAAGTGGAAAAGAAAATGAATGATTGAATTAATGAATTGCACCAATCCCCAGCGTGGTTTGACCAGACTCGATTAATCGAATGAACCCCAAGATTCGCACTAGCTCCTGTAACCTCATGTTCATGGTGCTACAGCCACCATTATATATCAAGAAGTAGACCGGGGGCGCGGTTTTTGTAGGGAAGACGTGCCCGTAGGAAAGGATAGGATTTAAGAGCCTACCGGATATGCATCCTAGAGTAAGCATTGGACTAGTGGAGAGATGAGTGATATTTGTCTATGGATGGTACATCTTTTAAAGACTTCGCGGCCAGGTGCTTCAGGTCCATCTTCACACGTGAATCTTTTGGCGCGGTTCTACTGCTTTCTCGGTTATTTTGTATGTCCTTGCTCTGCTGTGTTATTTTGTGTTAGATGTTGCTGTTTTCAATGTCATATAAAATAAGTGGAAAAGAAAACGTAAAAAATGGTAACTCAAAATCTACGCAATTAAAACAATAAATTAGTCCATCAAAAAGAGAAGAAAACTCATAATAGCATACTTAATAACAAAAATACTTAAAATACTAATGCGATTAAGAAATAGCGTTTGTAAGATAGACGGGGCTTAGTGCAAATTGATCAAGTGATCAAACGAGGATTAGGGGAGACCATCGTTCGGCTTGAAATTCGGACGCAGGCGAAATTTCTATTAAGAAGCTTTACGGGTAAAGCCTTTACAGAATGAAATTGTCTAACTAATATTATGTAATAGAAGATATTAAATTGTGTTCCTTTGGTTAATATTTTATTTCCAAATCACATAGCATTCTCAATTTATAAGTACTTAGAAGTACTTTTGGAAAGTGAAAAGTACTTTTAATTCTATTATTACAGTTAGCTTTACACTACCTAGCTATTGAATAAAAAGACTAACATGAGATGGTTTACAACAATTATTTTATTATTTAGATAATTACTGAAAACTAATGGCTGATTTCTCAATCGACAGATTATTTTTATTCGTGTAATAAAATTGACGTCTGACAGATTTTGGATGGAAGAACTGTCAAAAATTCAAAATTATTCCTCGGATAAAATTATCTGGCGTTGGAAAAATCAGCTCTAAACGACTTAAACATACCTGACCAAATGGCCTAACTCTTCGGGCAACATAGGCAATATTATATAGTCATGTTAAGTAGAACTTTCTCCTAAAAATAGGTTATTTACAAACACTTTGACTCACTAGGAAAAACACTCTTCAGTAAGGCGACCTAAAACTTAAAATATAACCAGAAACAGTGTGCCTATTTTATTTTTAAATCTCTAATATCTTAACAACAAAAGTCAACCCGTTTGAATCCCGGACAGTCTCAACCCAACATGAATAGTTTGACACCCTCTCATAAGACTATTATCACGGCACTAATCGATTTGAACCCCGCAGCACCGTATCGGGCCATTCAACCGTTTTATTTTATTGTTCATACCCACATTTCTCATATCGAACCCCTGTATGACACTACAATACCATAAAAACCATTTACCCACACTATAGTAACCCTTATGACTCAACGAATTGGGTTCATAATACAAAAATTGTAGAAAGAAAAATTATTTGAGAAAGGGGTCTGATTGTGTCATGTTTGTTAATTTAGAAAATGGAGTCATCGTTTCGAATTACGCTTAAAAACTGTTAGGTTCCCATGATACGGTGTGAAGATGAAATGTTTACAAGGGGTAATTAATATTATTTTGCAAATAAGGGGTTAAAATAAAATATTTACCACTTTTGTAAGGTTGGATGGTTTGTTTTGAAAACTTTGTGAAGTTCCATAGTCAGCTGATAGCAGCATTTAAAGGCTTATTAGTCGATTCGCATGAATTTAGTCACCCGATACGGGCCAATCGTCACTTTTAAATAATATTACATTTTCTATAGGCGACTCGTACGAATTGGCAAATTTTGACTTTTATGCAATGAAGTTAATAAAAAAGGGCACTTGTGTACAGAAATGATAAGAGATAGATATTATAAAACGTACTTTTTTTTAAACGGCAAATGAAGTTATCATTTGCCCGTTTCTGGCAAGTAAATTCATGCAAATCTACTAATAAGCCCACTTATATTGCAGAATGATGGGTAGGTACTTAGTAAACAATAAAAATAAATGGGGCAATTAATCTTCGAAACATCCTTAGAAGTTTGCAAATCCCACAACCGTTAGCTGCCGATCTCATTTCTTTGGTTTTTAAATAGCTTCTACATCCCTAAATTAACAAAACAAAAAATATACTCCTGCCAAAATCAGTTCCACACACCCAAAACCCATAACTAGCAGGCTAATTGCCTATAGAATTAGTTCCCTGGCCCGCCCCACAACACCAAATAGACCAGAATAAAAAAAACCAAAGACATCAGGCCATTAAAACGAACCCCCGCCAAGATATTTTACTAAACTAACGCTATTATTTTTATTTCAATGAGAATGGCTGGCACGTCATTGGCAGAGAAAAAAAATCCACCAATAATAAAATTATCGGGGAACCGCTGGGCTATTAAATGCAGACCGGCCGTGAAATATACCGGCCTCGAGCGAGCGTAGGAGAGATGGTGAACACAGTCAAGGGAGGCGCGTGATGATATAGAGGATTCATCGTTAAAAAACTAAAGATTTATTTTGGGGAGTCGAATTTAAAATGGGTATTAAAGGAAAATTTGAAAGCGGTTTTCTTGAAATATTATGAGGACGATGAAGTAGAGGAAATGGCTTCAAATTATTTAAGGAAAATAAAAACAATTAATTGCATCGAGAGCTCTAACAAGATTCAGATACTAGATTTATACCTCGTAAACATTTAGTAGAAAGCAGACATCAATAGACATAAACAGATAGCTTAGAAAGTCATACAATCCAACAAACTAGAAATATATTCAAATCTGAAACAGAAACACAATGAAACAAAAAAGCTTATGATAATCACCACACAGTTAATAGGTGATAAATAATTGATTGATGAGTTAGCACTAGCATTGTTCTCCCTAGAACACAATGGGAAAGATTACGCCTCAAATGGCGTGAGACTACTCTCAGTTTATCAATGAATTCTCATGGTTCTAATGAAGTAAGTACTTTCTTACTTACTGTTACTAGTTTTAATGTTATGTCTTCATCGGCAGGTATGAGAAATGTACTCTTTCAAATATTAGTGTTACGGCAAGGGAAGTCATTGTTTTCATCTTGTGATTCGAAACAAGTTGTGGAATGGTCATTGCACGTGTAAATGACTTTTGTAAACATCAATCGTTTTAAAACACTATGGGATTTATTTAAAAACGTTAAGTTAAAGAGACGTTTTATCGTCAAAAATGTATGATTAAACAGTCGTTAATCATTACTTAACTTTAAGCAACGCTTATAAATACAGGGCTAAATGTTTATTGATGAATTATTATAAATGCAACGGAAACGAAGTATACGGTCAGTATAATAATATTTATTGCGTTTGAGGAAAATTCGGTAGTGATGGATAAAAAACATTGAAATACCTTTGGGCAATGACATCAAAGAACTAATCACTCTCAGTGAACGGCTATAATTTCCACTAAGAGCTGATTTTACCAAAGTCAGATAACTTTTGTCCGTGGAACAAAATTTACATCTGACAACTCTAGTATGAAAAAACCGTCAAAAATTCAAAATTCATTCCCAGTATAAGACGTATTCTATGTAAAAAAATTTGGTGGAATGCGACCTAAGGGCTGATTTTTCCCACCGGGGCTGCGGGTTGTTCGAAAGAGATACCGTGGCCCCTGGCACAGGCAACTGAAGGAACACGGGTGGGTTTTAGTCAGTAAAAGTCTGACACTCCCTTCTGCTCCGCCCAGAGCGGGAGGGGTCATTTGATGATTTCCCACCCAAAAAAAAAAAGGGCTGATTTTTCCAACGTCAGATAATTCTGTCCCAGGAATAATTTTGAATTTTTGACAGTTTATTTATTTATAATTATATGTATACCTTATTGTACACCAGAAAATACATAACAAAAATAAACACAATTTTTATAAATACAAAAACTTCCAGGCGTCAATTTTGTTCCACGAATAAAATCTGTGGATCGATCTGTGATCTGTGGATTGAAAAATCAGCCCTAAGTGAACTAAAGCCCTAAATACGAGTATATCAGGTTTTAATCATAGTACATATAAAGCATCTACATTAAGAGCTGCAGAGCACTGCAGCGGTGCAGCAATGTTACAAAACAACTCGAATAAACTTCTACACGTAAATTGCAATTGTTGTTTGAGTTCTCAAGTAACTTGTATTGTAGTTGACAGCCTGCTTTATTTTCTCGTCAGTTTCAAACGCAAGAATTAAATGTTAAATGACTTTATCTTTAAAGTATTATGAAATTAGATTGGTTATACTTGATAAAATTGCATGAATAGAGTAATTTACATGTCTGAGAGCAATGACAACAGTATTGTGTCTATATTCTAGTATTAAATTATTTATATGTTAAAGGTTGTCACCAACAGCTGTATTGGCGTTATCTTCTTTATTTATCTTTTACCGCTGTTCGTCTTCTACAAAGTGCACACCTTTATCGATAGACCTCCTGATATTTATGCTTACTTTATGCAGAGCTGTTGCAGCATATCCTGTAGCTGCAAAATTCACCGGGATTAATTCATTTAAAGGTTCAAAAACTAAGTTACTGCATGCACAGGTACACGTGTTAGTTGCTATGCTGACGCCATTTTGAATACAGTCTATTTGAAATGTTATATTTGACGCATATTGGTTCAAAATGTGCTTTATTTTATGATCTAACGTTAGTAGATTATGTTATTAAACCCTAGTGTTACTAGTTGATTTGAATTATTAATTCATTGTAGAATCACCAAGCTTGATAATCTATGATAACTGTTATTTACCTACTGTTAATCAAAATGGAATAGATGGTTAGTGCAAAATAGATGTACGCATTACTGGCGACGATGAAATAATATAAACACCGAGGTCATCTCCACAACAAAATACAAAATCCAACCCAAGAACAACGGGCTCACACAATTCAAAAAACCTTTTCACCATAACAATCAATGTTAATTGTTTTATGCTATCCAAAACATCCCCTAAGGGGTGAAATTGCACCCGGCCACGTGCACGATTTTTACACCCTCAGTCTTGCAAAGGTGACTCCGGCTAACGGTGGGTTCAATCGACAAATGAAAAGTCTTCTTCAATTAGACGGCGGAACCCTTGCGGTCACGTGTGAGAACTGGTTTTTGGTCCAAGTTACGAGAGTGTTGGAGTAGCAGATAGATTTACTAAGTTAATCAAAGACTACATCAAAAATCAATAACTTCATCCAGAAATCAATAAATTGTGGATAAAATGACGCCATAAAAATAAGTCCGGTAATTCCAGATGTGTATTAAAACAATCGATTTACAAGTGCTTATAAAGAAATAAAGCATTAGGGTTAGTCGGCAGTTTTATTAACTAAAATTATGCCTATGCGAGATGTGACGAAAATAGAAAACCATATTAAGATCTTAAACAGTTTAAAAAGCACAACCAATATCCACTCGCTTTTGAATTGTACCACAAATTGGCACTCTCCGCAACTTTATAATGAGTTCATTAAGTCTCGTTCAATCTTTTCGATAATAACTATTGGATTTTTTCCAGCAGGAACTGTTAGGTACGTCAATATTGTGAGTTTTACAATCTGCAAACTTTAATTAATATTGCAGATTCCAAGCAAAAGTTAGAGAAATATTTTTATCAAAGTAAAAGACTTTGTGAGGTCTTCAGCAAGTATCGTAATCAAAACATTTTTCAAGATAGATTGGAGAAAGAAAATAATTTATGATTGAAACTTGTTTTCTACTAGATGTTGAACAATGGTATCATCAATATGATTACTGCAGACGATACTCCTTCAATAAAGAAAGAAAGAAAATACATTTATTTGCGGCAAACATGACGTAGAGCAAAAACAAAAAAGAACAAGTTGGGGAAAAATATGCGTCACATCCACGTACAACGGCTATCGCTTAGCATAATGCTACGACCCTATGCGAGATGGAGCCCCAGCACTGGTTTCCGGCGACAGCCAGCGTTGACGTGATAACGTCAACCGGAGTAGTATACGTTGAGATATAACAAAATCCTACAACTTTAGGGATGACAAAATAAATGCAAAATCTGTCAAAGAGAGTAATATATCCACCACAAACGGAATATTTAAGAGCAAATCATACTACGATATAACATACACTATTTAAACTAAACGAATTAGCTAACGATACGTCCACATATGTATAGCAAATCCAATTTGAACATATTAATTCACTAGCTGATAGCGCGCAGGTGTTTGATAATCGTAAATGTTATCTTTAAGTAAATTTACGTTTTAATAAATGCGAATACACATGTGGGTGTAGCCTTAGAGTGGACGGGAATAGAGATTGAATGGTAATTTTTCATGGAAAGGATTAATATAGGAATTTTAAATAACATAAGAGTGGACTGGCATAAGAATGTAGCGTATATTCTATCCTTGTACAAATTGTGATAATAAATGCATTTGAAATTTGGTTATATAAGAGACAACTTTAATTATTATTATCACCAGAGGAAAGATTTAAAACTAAAATGTCAACTTGAAACTGTTTTTACCACGATAAAATATTTTTAAAAGAATATAAAAGAGCATTTTCACTGTCACCGTCGCCGCTCCGACATTGATGCAATTCAAATTTAGTTTCATAAAAATTGTATCACAGTGAGAAATCGTTCAGAGTCTCGCGGTTGAATTTTAAAGTAGTATCGATATTCGTTATTTTATCTCTTGGATTTCCATCGCTCTTCATAGCTCACACATAAACACATTAAACGCACACATAGATAAACTTTTTACTTTTACCCTACCCACTACTTCAGCCTTGTCAAAAAATTGTACAAAACATTTCACAGCATGTTCTCATTTCGCACTACATTTAAAGGGTGTTTGTTAAGTCAGAAGCACGTCACGTGTTCCTAATCGCGTGCCACGCGCCTCGACAGACGACGTGACGATTTCGAGACGAGCATACAGTTTATTTCTGACAAGGGCGGATGCTTCAATTATTTGCATACGGCTCTCGTTGAGGGGATATATCAAGTATTTTGGTGTTCGAAGATGACAGTATTTATCTGATACTTAGAGTAAGGACTTAGGATGGCTGACGAGTGTTTAGGATTTTTGCTTGACACATCAGAAGTGGAAAAATAAGTTTCTACGGATGAATCCAAATCCATGTAAGTGGTTTTCATTCGCAGTTGATTTGAATAATTAAGTTTTCTTATAAAAGATTTCCTAATACAGTTATGTTAGAATAACAACACAATGACAATTTGCCAATCTACATTTGCGAGAATACGAAAATTTATTTGGATACTTAAAACAGTACGACATATAGTCCCAAGGAGTGGCTTAGAAAAAAATCTTCTAAATGAAGTGTAGGTATATCTCGCTAGTTTAATCTGTAATAATATACTTATAGTATCTCCATTCGGAGAGGCGCGCGTAAAACACGTTTCCTTGATGTTGAAAGAGCGCTACATAATTAATAAAAGTAATGTACTTCAAAACAAAGACCATTCCCACCTATGAGCTATATCAAATGAGTAATTTCAGTCCGAAAATTATATTATACACATTGTATTAAAAAAATATAAAACCCTACCCTTAGACCCTAATGTATTGGCTAGAAGAAGGAAACACAATATTGCTTCCACCCCTTTTGTAAAAACAGTATTTGTAAATATTCAGTACGACAAACGCTCGTCTTTCTTATATAACAAAATAAATAAACAAATAGATATACATTCTAAACCTTTTAAATAATGGAAATCGTTGCTGATTAAGTGGATAAACAAGTAAAACTACGATGAAGTAGAGAATCTTCTATTAAATATAAGGTAAAACCGCTTCCGTATAAACAACCACACACACACATTCACGCACCCCCACCCCCCCACACACACCCCCACACACACCCTCACACACACACACACACGCACACACACACGCACCCACCCCCACACACTCACAAACAGACTAATGATAACAAATAAAAAATATTAATTCATAAACTTTTATTTAGTAACATATTACACTAATTGTAAGATTTAAAGGAGCGGCGCCTCCTGGCACAGGCATATATGTATATGATTAAAAGGAGACGCCACCAACTGTATAATGTACAACGTATAATAATGAAATAAAAGTTCTTTGTTTTTTTGACATTTCTTACTCTGTTTCGTCAAATACAGGACGATAAGGACTTTTTTTCCCCATAAAATAACACCTTTTCATTATAAACCGCCGCGTGGATACAATATTATTATTAGCAATCATGTTTAACATTATTTACTTTACACTTCAAACCCCAATTCATCGCAAAATTAATTTTCGATACGACGTTATCAAACCTCCGACACATCTGTCAAAGGTGTCAAAGATTTAATAAAAAAGTCACACGCCAAAAAGTTGGCAAAAAACAGCATTATCGATGTCGATACAAGCTTCTGTGTGATTATCTTTGTTCAAATTACAATGATTTCCTAGAAGTGTTAATATTGGGGTAACATTATCAGTTCGATCGAGCGTACCTTCATGAGTATTCGTTGATTACACGGTAATTTCGCGCCGGTCTTTATCTAGGTAATTGACCTAGATGTGCTTTAATGTGCGGTTGGGGACGCTAACAGATCTATTTGAACATAATGTGCGGGACTAATTTATCGGTGTTTACTTGTTTTGGGTTAAGGGTGCTGTTACATGTCAATATAATTCATGGTTATAGGTAAGATTGATATAGGTAAAATCAGCGGATGTAGGTAATTTGAAGAAAGATTTGATTCTTATGCTGTATACTCTTAAGAGTCACAGAGTCACATAATTTTTATCGTTTTTTTCTGTACAAATAAGCATCACCTTTGTACGTTGTTTCTGTTTTTTTCGTCTTGTCTGTTTTTATAATACGTGTGTACCTACCTAAATGGTTAAATAAATAAATGATTTATTGTGGGGAAGACTTTATTATTTACATTAAATTGCTTACAATTATTACAAAACTAACTATTTACACTAGGTACTAAATATAAGAGAAGAGTAATATATACCTATATTATTGGACATATGAAAATCAATGTAGGTACATTAGTATTATTATGTAGGTACATTAATTTTGTACTATACTATAATTTTACTATGTCCACTGCTGAACGAGACTTTCTTATGACAATGATTATCATATCAAATCATCACTACTTCACTATCTTCCTGACACAGTTTGTCTAACATTGTTATGAAATATGATATTTCTCTATCGTTCAATCCATTTCCATCAATTTTACAAAGAAAAGTATACTACAAACTTGTCCTCTACCAAGATCGAAGTAACATTGCCTCTAACTGGACCTCAAAGTGAGTGATCACTTTCAGATAAATAGAATACACGAAGTGATTCATATTCTAGATAATAATACATTATTTCAGATAATAAGCAGGACCTAAGACCACGACCTGAGTCAACTTCACTCGTATTAGTATCGGAAGATGTCAGTCAAATGATATAGTATTATGAAATGGTAAATTATGCACATTTACTATAAGGAACTGGTTATGCTTACGACTTCACGTTTGTAAGTAGGAGATAGATTTCATGACGCGCATACCTTTGCCCTGATGTAACACCAAAATGACATTTGGACATAACATAATGCGTGTATTCCTCGAAAATTCGAAGACAAGTGACAACTACCGACCCACATTGGGTCCGCGTGGTGGATTACGGCTCACTGAGAGGAGGTCTGTGTCAAAGCAGTGGGAACATTTTAGGCTGATTATGCTGTACCTATAGAACACCAATTTTGTCAGTTATATATAAGTCCCATGTAAGGAGAGAGCGAGCCACAAATCTAGACTTCAGGCTGCTACTGAGAGTTGGGCGGGGCCCCGCCGTGTCCTCGTGGCGGCGATCGGCGGCGGCGACCTGTCGCGTCCGGCCCTCATACAGGCCATGGTACGGAGCGAGAGTGAATGGGAGGCCGTCACCTTCTTCTGCGAAGCAGTAATGCTCGCGAAGGAGGAGGCGGAGCGCGCGAGGGAGAGGCAATCGCTGCACCCTCGCGCGCCTAGCCGCCGCAGGAGACGCCCTGGACGGGAGTCAACAGCCGACTCCCGGCCACCGTAGGCGCGGGCTTGCGGGCGACGAGCTATGGGCAGCTCGCCGCCCGGTAAGGACCAGGCCCGGGTCGACGGCGCGTTGTGTTCCACGCGCGCCTCAAAGAGCTGTCAGCAAGAACTGACGGGGTCCGCTAGGGCCGATGCCGCCGGGGCTGCGGGTTGTTCGAAAGAGATACCGTGGCCCCTGGCAGAGGCAACTGAAGGAACACGGGTGGGTTTTAGTCAGTAAAAGTCTGACACTCCCTTCTGCTCCGCCCAGAGCGGGAGGAGTCATTTGATGATTTCCCACGCAGAAAAAAAAAAAAGGCTGCTACTGAGTGTATAATTATACTGCTACTAATAATACCAGATGGAGAAAACATTGGACTGATATCGCTAGAATATGGATGGTTGCTTCTTAAATATTCTTAAAGCATTAGCACTATTGATGTGACTGCGATTCTGATAATGGATAAAATTGTTTCAAATCTCCAATTTATATCAGCTGTATAATCTAAATTGGCTCCTAGGCAATTTCCTTTATGTTTTGCATCGATAGAAACTTCTCAAGTGATTTTTACATCTATAGCGACGGCACTTATATTCAAATGATATTCCTATGTACTTAAATATTGCTTACAACGAATATCTTATATTTTCTTGTCTTTTTTATTTTATCATTATTATTCTAGACATATACTTTATTCCCAGCCATATATTCCTCTGACACGCCAAAATAAGATTAACATCTCCCACAAAAATTACATGTCGCGTCACCCAGTTAGTTGTGTCGTCACGTCGGTAATCAACGACGTGTCACGTGTCACGTAGCATATCAACTGAGACAGGGCAGCGTGGACGATGCTTATGTTCTTGTTTCAGTTTTTGTAAGACAAAAGAAGATCCATTTTCAAAGCATTTTATGATAGGTACTGTTTTTGCAAAGGTTTTCCTTTCAACTCTTAGGGCCGGTTTTTGATCCGTAGTTAAACTTAACCAATTGTTAAAAATAGTAACTAATGGTTACATTGTTGCAAAATGTGTTTTTTTTATCAATTTTTTGTTTATCTAATGATATAATACCATTGCTAATGGTCAAATAATTAACTATTACATTAAAAAAAATACCATTAGATAAACTAAAAATTGATCAAAAAACCCATTTTGCAAAAATTTTACCATTAGTTACTATTTTTAACAATTGGTTGAGTTTAACTACGGATAAAAAAACGGCCCTAAGATAGTGCGCTTTTCTCTGAAAAGTGAAATTTTTATTTTATGCTATCGTATCATGCAGCTAATCTTTATGTTTTTCTCAAGCAGCTATAATATTAGGCCAGCTACCTTCCTTTATCATAGCTGAAGCCAAATTTGATTAACATCTCACACATGCCATCATCTAGTCAGATGTCACGCCAGTAATCAACGGTTTGTCGCGTGTCACGCTTGCATATCAACTAAGACGAGGCACTTTAGATGATGCTTGGCTAAGCGTTATTAATTTCGCTGTTGAAGGTGTTTTCAGATATTTTGAATTCCTGAAGGGTATATAAGCTTCTCTTTAGGAGTAATATAGTAAACAGTAATAAAAAAAACATTGTGTGTTTTCAGCGCAATCGACGATCCATCATGTATTGTTGTACACCTGTAATCGTTTCAATAAAAACAAAAGGAAAAAATTGCGCTGTATTGCTTTAAAGCTTTAGCAGGGAAAAGTAATAAATCCTTTTCATACAATACAATTCAGGTGACATAAAAAGTGGAATTTATAAAACATTAATTCAGTACAAACTGCATTCGTTTTGGTGTCACTCGTGTGGAAGGAAATTGAGCAGCAGGATTGACTGCCGTCACATACACAATGTTTATTCTTTTACTAACGTCCATTGTAGTGGAAAATTCATAGTATTTACTTGGGTATCTACATATTTGGCCATTGTTTACAAAGAACTAGCATTTTCCATGATTATTACTTGGTGGTGAAAATTACACAAATAAAAGCGATCTATTTCATAATCGTACCTTGTAGTTTATAATGATAAACACTAAGCAAACTTCTATGTTAACCATTACCAAACATATTCAAATAAATCACTAATGATCTCTAAGTAACAAACCTTATCTACACCCACACCTACCCATGCCTACATCAACATGACAGACACACAATTAAATTCCCCACGTCCTATTGAACACGCAAAACAATTGCTAAAACCATATCGCGATACAGAATACCGTACTCAGTTCGATTTGTTACAAAAGCTGAAAGTCAGGGCTGTCGCGCGCAACGCACCTAAATTACGCGCCGTCCTATTCTACCGTGACACTCGATTTGATATGACGCGTGACAGCTTATTTCTAGCGTGTCGCAGCCCTAACGCTGTTTGGTGGTACTGTCATGTTATTAATAGCTGCGAAATAATTATTTTTTGGTCGTACCGTTTTCGGTTTGGTGGAAACGTTTGGTGTGGATTAATTAAAGTTGGTGAAGTTGGATGTTTACCGAAATATAAAATTGAAAAATACTACATTTAGATTATAAGTGTTTGAAAGGATAGTGCCGTAATCAGCAAGTATTATGTAAAGCTATATTCATAATTTGAGAAGACAATTAAATACTGCCAACATAGTTAAAAAAAACATACGTATAGAAATAATTTGAGGCGACTGTTGCACCTGAATTAACCACCAAAGTTACACAGCGCATTAAACAAGTCTACCTCAGCTAAAAATTATGGTCTAACAAAAATATTGTTCGTGTGTTGGATGATATATTCGCTACAGCAAAACGCGAGCCCTGACCATAAATAAGTGTGCAAATAAATGTAGGAGGAGACATAAAAAACAAACACACTTAAAACCAAGGGGAAACACTAATTTGCATATGGAAAACGGCCACATGTGACGTTCGTGCTGCAAAAATTCGCTGGATCGATATCTGTCCAGTGTCCGAAGGGTGCCATACTTACGCCCCCGCTGAATAAATAGGATTTATATGTAATGATATATGATGTAGGGAGCTAATTGTAGTTATTTATGATCGGTTTTTAAGGATACGTTTTAGATTTCGTTTTTGAGTATATTGATTGTGGCCATATTGGAAAACGTTAGCAGCAATATATTTTTTTAATGGTTTTCTTTTGGTTTGATATTGTTTTTCTGGTGGGACCTATAACTTTTTAAACTGGAAATATCCAAAATACTTTCTAAAGATGAGACCAGAATATTTTTGTGTGCTTGTATTTGAATACATGTTATCCAAAAACTATTTAAACCTGACAGTATCTTTTAAACAAATCCTTAAGTTTAATCCCAAAAGATTTACTAAATCTTCTGAATAAACAGTAACAAAGAAACGAACTTAAGCGCTTACTGCTTAAGTAAGCAAATGATGGGTGTTTATTCAATCCTTTCGAACTTTTTCTGCCCTTAGGCGAGCTACAGTAACAGTAATAAAATTGTAACGTTCAAGTTACACAAATTAAACCCCGATCAAAACATTGAATCAGTCGAAACATGAGATCTAAATAACAACCGCGCGAATCACAACAATACATAAAATACACAATTACATCCAGATCTATAATTACTTAAAACTGTAGCAGTACTAAATCAATTCTTTATAACAGAGTCAAAATCATGAGGGGTAGGCATAAAAGCAACACTTCATATTTGTTATTACGAGCCAGCGCGGGAGGGTGCCCATTCATATTCAAATCACTTTCAAATCTACAACTATTATTATGCCCAAAGCATTGTGTGGGTCCTTTGGGACCTACTTTATACAGGGTCCTCCAAATCATGCCCCGTGTAAAAGTATTGTTGGAGAGACATCAACCATACAAGACACCGCGTGGGCTAAAAAAATATTTAAAAGGGCTGCATTTACAACCATTTAAAATATATTTACCATTCATAACGTCACCATAGAGAGTTTTACGATTCCCGTAACCATAATAAAAATCAAATTACAGGTCGTCTAATAAATTATCTAGAATTACGCAGTCAATAGACATCCATTAGTAATAAAACATTAGTGGTGCGGATCTGTGAAACGAATCGGCTCCTTTAGTTAATAATTTATGTGACGCTAAACATTTTTATGTTTAGTTAATGTCGAATACGATTCCGATATCGGATTGTCTAATGCTTGTGGCGCCTGGATTCCGGACCGTGGGCGGACGTCCCGATCGTAAAACTGTGTCCCGCACAAACACAAACTTTTAGCACCCACCCCTAGTATTGTTTTTTAAATAAACATGTTCAGTTTTGTTGAGATTAACTTCGGTAGTTTCATAATATTGACTCGTTGTATGTTCATCGTTGATGGGTGTATTGCTGGCGGAACGAGCTGAACCTTTGATTCAGAATATAACGCATCATGGTAATGTTCAATGTTTGACAAAAGCTTGTCTTCTTTAACAAGTTGTAAGAGACACGATGCCCCTTGTGAGTCAGCAGATTATTTGTTATGACTATGAGTCACACAGTTTTTTTTTTGTCAGTTATCAGAAAGTTTATATTTCTTAAATTCACTTCTTTATGTGGTGGTGGTAGATACGTGGGCGTTTATGATAAAAGAAGTTTTCAATTTGAAATGGACCATAACAATAATTTTCATATTTCTATTTAAAAGGTTGTACGCTGTCATAATATCATTAAATTTGAATTTATAGTTTATAAAAATCCCATTTAAATTGACTTCTAACAATAAAAATTGGTATATGGAAACTTGTGTCAAAGATCAGACCCATTTGTTTTGAAATGGTTTTATGTACTGAGACCAAACGGTTCTTTTTTCTTTTCTCTTTGTCGTACGTAAGATATTGTTGTCACAGGTTAATCTGACTATTTTAATAGCCCTTTATTAAATCTGGCTTGTTTTGTTTCAGGTTTTTGTGGTGGTGTGTGATCGAAAAGAAGACACATTTTTGGATTGAATTCTCTGAAAAGTACGTAATATTTATTTTTATACGTTATTATTTGTACTAAAAACCACGTAGGATAGAGTTATTCAAAATTTTCAACATGATCAACAATTCTTCCTAAGGGTCATGGTTATGACAGCCATGAAAGTTTATTATATTTCATACAATGACAGATTTATTGCGATAAAATCAAACAACAAAGATTCCCATCTTCGAGACCACACCATACAAAGTATTTAACGATCAGTATGCGATCCAAGTACTAAACAATCGCTTACATCATTGTTATGGTCTATACAAACATTTATAGAGTAAAATAGCCATGATACTAGCCATGATTCCACATTATAAACACATATCAACCAGCGTTTCCGTTGATGGTGTTAGAATGATAAATTCCGGATAGCAAGCCATTGTTTCAGCCAACAATGCTGGCAGACAAACAAAAAAGGGGACGGCCAAAGATGAATAAATGTAAATCGCATTTGAGACACTCAAAAACTGGTCTAAGCGCATTTTTATTTTGTTTCGTCATGGGTCAGGAAGGCACGGGGTGTTCGATGTCGGTAATAGCAGTCCATTGATATTATAGCTATTTTTCCTCCTACGCCTGTGTACTCTGTGTTCGGGGATTAAGAGAAAATCTTACCCAAATTTTGTAAATCGTCTGAGAAAAACAACGTTGTTTTCTTGTAAGTAGATGACTATAGAAGCTTATCCTTGAGTATCTTGTCGTTTTCTGCTTCATTTTTTTAAGGCGATACAGCTAGAAGTATATTTATATTAAGTTCATCTTCATAGGCTTGAATCGTTTAGCCTCAATATTGGGTACATGTTTGAATATTTCATGAAGATAAATCCGAGTACTTTTAATTGAACCGTTTCACGTATAATGTATCCAGGTCACCCCGCAAACTTCGTTGTTTTAAAGCGAAGAATTGCTTTTTTCAAAAGCAATATTAGTATAAATATAAAAAAAATTGAAATTAAAAATGTAAATAATTTATGGCAAAGATATGAAAAAACGTGATATTAATAAAGCGTAGAATTTAATAACAAGCTTTATGAGGATGGTCATTGAAAATATTGAATTTGTTGTCCAAATGAGTCCCTTGACACGCGTGTATGGTTACAAAGGGATATATAACAAAATTATTGCTGAGAGTGTTACATAAAATTGAATTTGATATGCCAGTGTTAATTTCGTCAAAAAATTTGGACATTTATTTTTATGTACAATGGATTTATCAGCAATTCGATGGGCCTAAGTATTGGTAACCTTATATTTGTTGACAGTAATAATGTTGGAATTACTACAAAGGTATCATGAGATGGTATCATGAAGTCAATCTTCAAAAAAATACTAGTAATATACAAAATCAATATACTCTGCCAATCAAATATTTATAAACCTTATATACCTAAGATTACTGTCGAGCTTTCATGATAGGTACAGCTGTGACCGCATGAGTCACATCATGTCATTCCAGTTGTAGCAAGCACGACTGGGGACGGATATCTTTTGAACCCAACTTGGCTAAGATTATAGCAAAATAAATCAGGTATGAGTTTGGATCTGTGCCCAAATGTTTTCTATCGCCAAATTCCTAAAACAATAGCATCAATTCAGAGGGTGGTATAAAAATAGGTATAGGTACAGGACAATTTCAAAAAAATCTTTGTTATTCAGCATCACATTGCAGCTTATCCCATGAATCACAGCTTGTTCTTACAAGATTTTATATATTATTATAATATTACAGTGTAAGAGAGAAAATTTTCACATCCTGCCAAACGATTGCAGAGAAAACCGTCATAAAATATCGTTACAATAGCAAAACTAGGACACCAATAAACGAGACTCTGTTGAGGCAAGCGGAATTTTAAGAAATTCAATTTCTCGCAAATAGTAAAAACCCAACAACGCTATAATATTTGGCAAGATACCAATGAAAAAGGAAATAATATCGCGCTGTAGAGAGTTCGTTGTAACGATGCTATAGAAAAAGTGGTTGTTCCGGATTCATAATTGGAACACTAACTTGGAGAATTTTAGGAAGTCGTTGCACATGAACAATAGCTGGACAAGTAAATTCTATTGTTCTATAATTAGGTAGGTCTATATCCCATTTCTCTTCACGTGGGTATCGTATTAAATCTCCAGGGGATTATCCCACACTGTTGAGCGGTAGTGAGCCAAGAGTAACGCGATTATTTAGCACCATCTGCATAGTCTGTGGGGCAATCTCATTTTTTTCAATCTCGTTTGTTTAGGTTCAACCCACCACAATCCACTAGTGTAGTTTACAAAAGGACTATCAAGGTTTTTCCATTACTACCCAAAATTCTGTAACATTGATATTACTAAAATCTATTTACCCGAATTGAAATGAGAAAGATTCGTGTCCAGCTACATCCACGAGCCGTTACATTACTAATTTTTATCACCCAACTCACATCCAAAATCCATTTATTCACACACTGTAAATTGACACTTTATTTCACCACAGTTTTTTGCGTGCGATCTTAATTAAATCTGTAAACTGGTGTTGTGTTGTTTTAGCACCCTTTTAACTGAACGTACCTTATCAAAGGAAATGTCGAAAGTGACGCTATCGGCTGAAAGCCATCGGCGTAAATGCGTCCAATTAAGCCGCGTGCATCATAAAGACCTAAACCAGGCCGGTGTTAACGTTTCTCTTTTAGTGCGAGAGTATTCTGTTTAAGTCTCGTGGTGAACAATTTCATTATTGTTTGCGTTTGAAAATTACTCTTCTTTGTAGTTCGTCGAAATTTTTGGCTTATGGAGATTTTAGTCTATGCTGTTTTTGGTTAGTTGAGTGCTTTCAACATTCCAATCTGGTAAAGGATATCGTTCCTAAAATTCGTATCTCCGTCGACGGCTTTACAAACAAATATGTTCTTCATATATTCTATACTATGTAAAACGGCAGTTGTATCTTTGACACAGTTAAGTGCATCAACTCTGATTAAGCCATTTGAATTGGAAGTAGCAACACATGGTTTATAGCTCGTATTGACAGATTGGTGTAACCTATCACTTATTTAGCTCAAAAGCCAAGTCACGATGACTCATAAAATTAGCTCAATGAAAACTAGTCGATAGATTCTAATTTCCTTCTCCATCAGTACTGCACTGTAATTACAGTTAATCTTCATATACTACAAGCCTCCAATTAGCTTCAAATTTAATTACAGCAAGCTCTTCTAACCCTTTGACCTTTGACGTTGACTGATTCGCCGATACATCATCCAGATACGCGACACCAACAATTAGGGCCTGTACGTCGGAAGTAATTACGCCATAAAGTGTCAACCCAACACTATGCCTATTAAACAGACAGACCATGTTTGATTAGGGTCCGGAAGATGATAAAGAGGTTCCCGAGAGATTTTTTTTCCACACCGTGATTTGGTGGAAAGCCGTTATTAGGACTATAGAAATATGGATGTTGATTGGATGTAATGTGTGTTTTTATCTTGAAAGGGAGTATCAGGAAGCTGACTTCGATTAAGAAGGATGCTGTTAAGGTTCATAATCGGTTGACAGATGCAACTTTTCCCTTGACTCACTCGAAACTCGAACACCTTTACATTGTTAAGAAATTATCTCTAGTTCCAGTAGTTTGGATTCAAATAATGGTAAACACTTTATTATTACTGTAATAAATCTGATACACGGTTTTAATGGCGGTGCGTATGTTATTTATTATGAAAACAATATTAATGTCAGCGTTGACAAATTACCAAAAAAATAAAAATACGCAACATGGCAAATGCAGAAAGTATAAAGTCTCTGTTTTGCAGTAATATGAATAATGTTGAATCATAGTTAATTCACGATCTAGATCCCTTCCGGGGTAGCCAGACAGAAGGGGCATAAATCTCTGGGGACCACATTCACTTAGAATTTGCATTGCCCCGGTCTTGTTTTTTGTCAGTGATGGTATACATATACATCATAGTCATAATTATCCAACTAAGAATATATATAGCAAGTACCGTAAACTACCTCTGAGCAGTAAATTTCAAATATTTATCCCCATAAAACCAAAACTAAAATAATATTGATCCCTTTGAAGTCTTTTTAAGGACAAAGATAAAAAGCACACTCAAGCCTAAATGGAAACAGTGACGTTCCGTGAGATAGTGTAGTGGCACAAAAACTAAGAGCCCGAGATGATCTGATAACGAAATTATAGGGCAACGCGTTCGGCGCCGTCGCCCTGTGTTTAAATGTCATCACTATATAAAGTGGGAATAGTTAATAGTGAGATATTTTGAAATGGAAGTAACGGGACTTTGGATCTGTTGTCATTGTTTTTTCTTCTGTACCTGTGTATTTTTTTCGTTCATTTTTAAAGTCGTAATTTGTTCTTCTACCTTAACAGACAGCTGTCTGCTGCTGAGTAGTTAGTTGCGCCTCTATTTCGTTCCAGCTAAAGCATTAGAAAGTGATGAAGGGCACGTTATGGGGGACTGTCTTATGTAATTTTGACGTTCAAAAATGCTGATTTTTAAGCGCTAGATAGATATGTCTTTCGTCAACATACTGATTTTTACTTACAACAAATATCAGTTAAAGTATTAATCCAATAAAATATGCTTGTTGAATGGTTAATCAAATAATTACGTGAGAGTACGAAATCTTCAATCTCTACAATTCTTTATTTATTATCAAGTACCTGAATCTGAAGAGCAGTATCTTTAATTTCATCTTAAGATATGAATGTCGATAAATAACTATTCAACACCAACGCTAACTATCGAGACATAGAGGGACTTTAAACGTTAAAACAATAATTGAAGATAATAGTTTCTGCAGAGCTCGTATAGAATGGCGTAAAATGCCAGCAAGTTCATGGTTATATCCCGGTTCTATTATATCCCGGTTCTATTATATTTTTATGTATTTTCAACTGTTTTAATCAGAATAAGTGTTTTTGATTATATTTTTATTGTATTTCCAAGTATCTATTCTTAGTTACTGTCGACAGAAAGTTATTTTATTTAGCAACTGATTTCTTGTAATTTCATATTAATATTAGGTTTGTTTGTTGTAATTTCATATTAATAGTTGGTTTTAGGTTGGCTCTTACTGAATCTTTTTGAATTTGACGATCCGCCGAAGTCTGAAACCTTAGCAGATTTCTAAGCCTTTTGTTTTTAAATAGGTATAATTATTAGCATATAAAACATTCTTATGTAATAAACATTATAATATTTTCTTGCTGGCAACTTAGATCTTATAGGTAATGCGCGGTCTTTCGAAATATTAAAGAAACTAAAGATTATGAGACCTGAAAAAGCAAAATACCGTTATTTCAACCATCCATCATAGTCTCTGGACCACTTAGCTCATGGCGACATGTGACATATCAGTATGAGACTCCCGTTAAGAACCCATTTAAGTGTGCAGTATCTTCATTACGACGACGTGACGTTTCCCTTCAAGCTGGTGATAAATTCCAGTTAAATAGCTTACACATGTTGAAAACGCAAGGCACGTACTGGTTCAATGTATCGATAAACACCGCCCTCTTTGATGCTTTTGTAGTTATTACTTTTATTCAAAACAAATGCAATCGATTGGTATGACTCAAAATCAAGGGACGTATCGACTCTTTTAATTTAACTTTTCGATTTCTCCCATGACAATACAAACAAGAAACCGTCAGTATAATGATGTCGATCCAAAACCGCACTGGTCGTTTGCAGGAATTTCACAATTTGAAAGTATAATACACAAAAATACGTCTGACTGAGGGCCTCCAAATTTGGGAGAGCGGAGTCCACACGCGCATTCTAATTTATACCTCTAATGAAACCGACCGCTTTTTTGGACATCTCCCTTCATTCTTGCAGGTACGAAATGTTGGGTTGGAAAACGATAAAAATGTTCTCCGTCCTCTATAAATATTCATTTCTTCCAAGGATCACGGTGTAGCGGAGGGGCGGCTAAGTGCCAAAGATATGGGGTTTGTCAAAGAGGAAAGTAATCATAATTTTTATGAAGAATCTTGGGCGTATGTGAAACGAGGCAAAATTTACATCCGAGACGCTTTCTGATGAATGTGCAGGGAATGTATGAGATTACAGCATGATAAATAATGTGAAGAACTTTTATATCATACGCTTATGTTTCGGAGTTTAAATCGGTGGCATATTTTATATTTAATGGAAGCGCTCCTAAGATCTTGGGAGATATATGGTCGCATAAATCATCGACGCTAATTAAGGTTGTGCAGTTTTCAAATGTTGGTGTATCTCGTTTCTTAATTGGTATTTCAAAAACACGTGTTGTCCAAGTTCTTTACCGGAGTAAAAGCGTTTATCCGATCTAAATTACCAAATTATACAAATCATCTATCTATTTTGATTGACTGAAAACATAACACCATATTTCAAACAAAAATTGATAATACAAAATTATTGTTTGGAGAAAATATCTGCTGTATAATGGTGACCTAGATAAAATCAGAAGTAGTCATAACATTCCCAATTAAGAAACAGCACATAATATTTTTTCTGTATAAAACTACAACGCATAGTTATACAAAAGTCGCGTACACCAAAAATAAACGCCCAAACAGAAATAGAATCAAACCCACATCTATTAGGCCATCAGAAACAATTCCCGTGGTTGGCCCACAAAAAATATACAAGTCAAATTTTTTTGGAGCCCCTAACTTTACGTGGGTCGTGGATGCTCACCTTTTTTTATTCCAAAGGACATTGATTGATTGAACCTTATGGCACAACTATGAGAAACATAGCAGGGGTATTGTTTTTTTCGATTGTATAAATACCTTATATGGATTTACGGTTCTTAAATCTTTTTAAAGTTTATTGTATCTTCATTTATATAATCTGTGGGGATTCATCGATTGTTTTCGGGTTACTGCTTTTTTATAGATTTGGTTTTTTGATAAATTTTAATTATTTCTGTTTTGGTTGACGTTTTTCATTTGTGTTTTGCTTTGTTATTATAATATCATCAATAAATAAACCTGCGTACAATAAAAAGATCCCGTCCTAATTCTAATGGTAAAATTAAGGTTGCAGGCTTTAAAGTTAATATAAATACTTGTCCATTTAAGTTTGTAATTGACAGTTCGGAACAGCTATTAGGCAACAAAGCAGTTGTCTTGCCTTTAGCATTGATTAATATGGCTGCGTGAGACATCAAACAACACACCTTTGAAATTCTTTAGCGGCAGTGTAAACTACATTATTGCTACAGCTTCATTACTTTTAACATTTTCAAATAATTCTTCTGTTACTATTATTATATTGTACTAACACTTTGCTATTGACTTCGTCCACCCTATATTTCCAAATCCACGGTAATTTCGAAGAATCCTTATTCCTTGTCTACATATAGGTCCAAAAGCTGGATATTAATGAGCCAGTCAGTGACTTAGTCAAGATTTTTCTTTTTATTGGAATTGTTTTTGAAATTAAATTAGGAAATTGTTTTACCGTTAATTCTATTAAATATTAAAACTACTTCAAGTTAAGCTTAGTCTTAAGTTCTAAAGCACAATACTAGTATGTCAAAATGGACGTTATTATAAAATTCACAAACATTAAGCCCAGATTTCGAAATACCAACGTTTAATATTGGAACAAACGGGTTTAGTTCGTGCCTTGTCGGTTCGGCATAATGTCAAAAGGTTACTTAAACTGCTTAGCGTCCAGTTGTGTAACTTAAATAGTAAGTAGTAAATCCACGGGTGCTTACTTTAAGTACTTAAGTATATAGACTCACAACACCGACTATATGAGAATAGCCGATAATAATAGGCGTCATATTTTTCAAAATAAATTATATGCAGTTCGTAAAATACTTGTAGGATTCATCTAGTCAATAGACTTTGCTCGCATTACATCAAACACTCACAAATCATAAACATTCAACCAGTTCCAAGATGCAATAGAATCTAAACAATAACACATCAAAGAAAACGATAGCAAAGACCAAGTCACCAATGATAAATCTAAAGTTGACCTCAAACAATATTATGATACAAAATTACAAGATATTGAAGATATATTAACCAATATTACAAACACTGAACACGATACTCAAAGTAAGTTACATTACGCTAACAAATTACGTGGAACAAGCATCGAACATTTTATCTATCAAGATTTCAATCAGCGAGCCAGTCTGAACTTAGGGTCAGGCCATGACATCTTTATTTACCTGAGATGCGTCATTGGAATAGACGGTGAAATATAGCCATTGAATTTAAATGTAGCCCCTTAACGTTTCGAAATGTTATATACACACATCAACACTGTCTAGGGATATTTTGGATTTACTCAAAATTTATTAAAAATAACATGCATATATTTTTTTAAAGCCCATTTATCAGACTACAGACTACAGACTCCAGAATAAAAGAAAACATTTTTTTTTTGCGTAAACAAATTTTTATTCAAATAAAGAAAAACGTGAAATAATGGTAAAACTAACAATGAATGTGTTTCTCAAGAAAAAGTGAAAAATCAGGAAAAATTAATCTGTTTTTAACAGTTATGTGAAAAATCAGTAGTCAGTAAAACTACCCATGACGTTAATAATGATCCTGCAACGGTTTTTCATGCTTTGGATTAAGTTATCCAAGTCTTGCTGCGGTATATTGGCCCAGTCCGGCTAAGATGCAAAAAAAGTTGCTTTTCCGTTGCAATAATTGCAGGGAAATTCCTCAAAGCCCTTCTTTGGAGCATGTCCGACGCGTGTTCTATGGGGTTTAGGTCAGGCGATTGAGCGGGCCAGCCTAAGACCGATACGTCGTGCTCCTGCAACCAGCTCGTCACCACTCTCGTTGTGTGCGAACGGGCGTTATCGTGCATGAGCGTGAATTCTTGACCCATTTGTAGTCGACGGGGGTAGATTATTGGTACTAGCACCTCGTTACGGTATTTTTCAGCCGTCATGGTGTTTCTGATCCAAACGAGGTCTGTTCTTCCACCAACACGAATTCCCGCCCAAACCATAATTGTCCCGCCGTGGTATGAATGGACTTCCTGAGGATGTTGCAGACGGCTCTCACGACCAGAAACTCGCCAAACACGTACTCTACGTGTATCGGGATGGAAACCGAACCGGCACTCATCGGTAAACAGCACTACAGACTACTGGTTTATTATCCCAGAGCAAATGTTCACGAGCCCACTCTAGTCGTCGTCCACGATTTCCTCGGCGTAGTGCTGCAGTACGAAGCGGTCTGCGAGCATGAAGGTTAGCTTCATGCAGCCTTCTCCTCACAGTTTGGTCACTCACAAGCAACTGGTGCTCTGACTGGAGCCTCTGAACCAACTGCATGGCCGTAACATTTGGTTGTCTTCTCGCGGCAAATTGCAAAAATCGGTCTTGTCGTTGAGTGGTTATGCGCTTCCCGCCTGGGTGTCTTTCAGCCACATCACCAGTAGCACGATAACGTGACCATAACCTTGATATCACGTTTTGTCTTGTTCCAATCTCCTCAGCAATACTCCGTTGAGTAGCCCCAGCTTGGAGCATGCCTACTGCCCTTAACAATTCCTCTCTCGTTAAATGGCGCCGCTGCATGATGCACACAATAACAATAATTCGAAATTAACCGATAACTTGTTATAAAACTTAAATTTGACACAAACAAATAGCCAAAAACTACTGTAGGTAAATGAAACCTTCAGACTTCGCTACCATTATGCCGCGTAAACCTTTTGTTTTTAATTTATTTTTTCAAATTCAAATTTAGAATCGTTCAAAAAGGTTCACAAAATAAGCTTTCCTCTAAAATAATTTAAAAGTGGCCAGTATTTTTTGAGTTTAAGAACTATATACAAAATATCCCTAGACGGTGTTGATGTGTGTAGTATATAAATGTTATATGGTTGTGTTTTTATAGTCGCTAACAGTACTTTGATGACATCAAAAGTCATAGTGTAAATGCCTGACTTCTTGAAAAAAGCTCTAAGTATAGAAGTAAAACGAAATTGTTTCTAATCTTAGAGAAAAATAACAGATAATCATGTTAAGGAGGACAAGGTATGGTTCCTTTTTTAAAGTCTTCTGTTAATTCCGTAATAACAAGACTTTAGTGAATTGTGATTAACAAGATTCCACTACGTTAGAAGCTTTATTTGCAGAAAATCTCATCGTAGGACCAGTGTCTAACTAGGATTTCTAAGAAAATGAAATTGGAAAGATTTCTCACAATAAAATGAGTTGCCATGAGTACCTAGAAACTAATGGTATATATAGTAGTAGTAGTAGTATATATAGTAGGTACTCCTAATAACAAGAACTCAATAGTAAGTTTCTAGAATCCACTTCGTTGTCTATATGCGAAAAGTCATATCATAAGACCAAATTCTTGCAAAGAAGAAATTGAAAAGGATTCTAACATCAAAATATGTAGTTTATACATAAAGATCGTTACTTTTGCAAGATAAATTGAAAGACATATTCTTTCCATATATACATATCTATATTGTTTTGACATAACAGTAGCTTATGAAATAAGAAGCAAAACAACAAAAATATTTATTTTCAAAACAGTAAAGAAAACAGTTGAGTCTAAGATAGTTTTTATTGCATATTTGGATGGGACAAAGGGTCGATTTATTTACTTGTAGCCAACGGCTACGGGAGCCATTTTTTGTCGTTCCTTGATCCGTGCCAACGTTTTTTATTTGTGAATTTTGATGCCGAATTATTTTTACAGACATACATATTTTAGAAAGATTCAGACCATGTAATAAACAAAAGATAAAATAGCTCAGCTGATTCCGATCACTGATTATAATTATAACTTAAACAGGATATCTGAGGGGTAATTCTCATAATATTAAGAACGTTCATATATAGTCTGATCTCAGTCTCATCTGTCAAAAATACCTCTAATTTCCCTACATTTTTGACAAGTTTTTGATATTGGTTGTCACTGAGATGAGATTGTGACTAGATTTTGAACGTTTTTAATTGTCTTTTGGAATTGGCTTTCTGAATCAAAATAATGACACAAGTTACTCGATTCCATAACTAAGTACTGACTGTAGTTACATAGACGCTAAACAATCTCTTTTCGATAAATTCACAACTGATGATCTAAAAAAGCACAAGATTTCTTGAAAACAAAAAAAGCTAAAGTTCATTATAATTATTCCTCCAGCAAAAACCATTGTAAAGTTCGTAATTAATCATACCTACACCCACTTCACACAATGGTAGTTTATCATCTGCTACATCTTCATAGATAAAAATATTTATAATTAATTACATTTTAATTGGCACTTCTTACGGTAACTTGAACCTGTTACAATTTGAAAGTAACTTATCTGATACTATTCTCATGGGCAAGCGTGTTTTACGATTATTAAAAACAGTTATACCGAACCTAATTTAATTTGTAACAAAATCATCAAAAAGCAAATAAAGTATGGACGAAAAGTTTACTTCATGGAAACAATACAATAATATCTTATTCGTATCATTATTTTTATGTAATATGTACTTTGTATTTGTACAAACTATTGGCTCTATGGTCATCAAATCCTTACAACAACTTTACAAAACCCACAACAAGTTAAAAAACAAGAGAACAAGAAAAACAACAACCAAACTCCAAAGATATATACTGACTGTCAAGGACGAAAAATTGGGACATAACGGGACCCTACGTGACAGAGCTCGGACTGAGTAGTCCCTTCAGGGAAGGTACGTCCTTCAAATACCCCTGCCTTCCAAATAGGGCATTCAGTCATGATCCGCCTCGGCGATGCCCGTTGTTGACGAAAAATTGGTCCTTTATCTACAAGTTTGGACCTCATTTCGTATCGAGGATTGAGGCCTTGAGCGACAATGAATTGGGAGAAAATTTTGTTCGCACCTTTGGCACCTATTTGTCGTTTCGTTGATCAAAAACTTGATGTTTGACCTTTTGCTTTTTCGTTTCTAGAATTCGGATAAATAGCTGAATAAATATCTTATTTGAGCAGAAGTTACTATTTCGCTTTCTTGTTCTTTCTTTGTCTTCTTAACATATTTTGTATTTATTTATTTTATTTACCATTTATGACACAGATATATATAAACAGAGAAATAGGGACAAAGGTGATGCTTATTTCATAAGAAATTTCTTCCAGCATACCTGCGATAGGACAATAGATAGATGTAGACAGCGTGTGAAAGAGACAAAAAAAAATACGAAGATGGATATTCTACGCAGAAGGTCAAAGTTCTTGAAACCTATGACTTAGTGGCTCCCAAAATATGCTTTCACGCTCATTTCTCTTATTAGCACTATCTGAGATTTTTACATCTGAATCATAATGGACGTATTTAGTCTGTAGCTATTCAATATTAAATCAATTAATTTCCTGGAGAATACACAGTACAACAAATCATTTCTCTACAGGACCGTCTATTACTCACACCGCTATCTACGTTGATATACAATTTCCCGCACCCATCACGGCATAATCATTATAAATTGCAACAACAAATTGTCAGTCTCACAAATTCATATCATGTAACGCCACTAGAGCATTTTTATCTTTAGCCTCATTGTATGAAAAATGAATGTTTGCCGTCAAATAAAAGTATTACGGCTACGGGCCAGCGGCCCTGTATTATGATTTATACCATTTTGACGGGAATCGTGTGATAACTTGAGAGCGTAGAGACATCTTAAATTAGGAATAGTAAAGTGTGGAATATTTACGACTGAACTTAATGCAGGCTTTGCTCAGGATTTATAAATAGACTAGCGAGCGTTGGTATCAAATGTACTTGATTTACTCTTGTATTTATTTCATCTTGTTTCATATTTTATTTCACTTGAATAGTTACAATTCTTTCAGTAATAAGTTCAAGTGCTCATAAAGTATATTTATCAACTTAAAATCAAGTGGCATTAGGCTTACGACTATTCAATTTTCCACGTAGTCGGGATAGTCCGTAGGGATTATCCTTCCTTTTTTGCTCTTAAACCGAGCTTGCGGTTTCTGTTACATCTAGACCGTCTGGCGCATCATTAATAAACCTAACAGCAGAAACCACATCGTCAATGCGGTAGTCAAAATAACGTTATCTAGTTTATCGTCGACAATGACATCTTTTACTAGGTATAAACAGGTTGTTATCCGATGTCCTATATAGAAACCCGTTCCGACTAGCAACTCTCAGGATAACGCTTGCGAAGTAAATATCCTGTTTTTTATTATTTTTTCATTCTCATCCTGCTTTATCTCACTGAAGGAGTTTAACCCAGATATTAATGAGACTATTTTAGTTTCTAGTTCGCCGCAGTTTTTAGTCGGGACTGAATTTGTTTTATGAAAGTTTTTTGAAGCATTCATTTTAAGCTTGGTAATATTTGCTTGCTTTAGCAATTTTATTGTTAGAATATCTGTGATATTTTGCTAGAAGTAAATTATCAGTCTATCTTTTCTTAGTCTGTTATACAAACGATTTAAGTTACGAGTTTCGTAATTTTACATATTAATTACATCATCAATGTCCTACGAAGACAAGTCGATCAAAAACGATCTAATCTTCTTCATAACATTTCCTTGACCTGTCCTAGGTTCCATGTTGCTCAGAGGAACTGATCGTGCTCTCATTAGTAAGCGGTCGGCCAGTCCCTTCATCCAGGATGTGGTTAGTTTCCGGTTTCACGTAGTCGACTGCTGTTTGACCACCAGTGTGGTATGGAGACCAGACATTGCATAATTTTATCAGAGGGACGGATGCTGTTACCAACCGTGTGGTTTTGAAGATTTGTGTTATCATCGTGAGTAGTTTTGGTACATACGCTTGCACATGTAAATCTATAAGAACGTACTCAAAACAGCTTAGTACCATATTTCTAGATTCTCTACAAAAAAAAAATGAAATTTTACAAAACTGGGACTTATTAGTAGATGACGACAAAAAGAGCATTGTATGTACCAATTTTTGCACTACCAAGAATTGCTTATTAAATAAAAGCAAATTACAAAACCGAACTAGCCTCGATAGAATCAATTTATGTAAATGTACTTTCACACACACAGGATATAACTTATGCACTTAACTATGCAACCGTAACCAATTATGTAGAAGCTAACAAAAAAACATCAAACCATTTAAGTTCTAACGAGGTGCGTGAAAACGATTACAAAATTAATAATAAGATGGCATAAAATCGCATATTTCATAGCAAACGTGTCGTGGAGGAAACGGCGGGTAATAAAGTGTGAACTGCAATTGCTCCGTAAAGTATAATCGTAATGGCGTGTCCATACAGTTGTAGTGTTCAAAATTTAAAAGAAGGAATTCAAAGTTTTGGACGCATTATAAATATAATAATAATATGCTTGAAAACAGTGGTCAAATGAAAACGAGAAAACAGACATACTATCCCCTTTGTTAAGGCAAGTTAAATCAAATCCTCTTAAACTTGTCTCAATTTATTTGACGTCGGCACAGTATGTCTTCTTTATCTACAGGCTGACTTGTAATTTGATGTATTCCTTTCAGGACCTGATAGTGTGACGAATTTGCAACAATTAAGCACCCCATGAAGCCTAGGCGAAAATTCAAGAAATTCGTGAAATCCCAATTTTCATGTATTTTTGTTTTCCCAGAATTTATCACTAAATATCACTTTACTCTAAATTCTCAAATCGAATGGCCTTTTAAAAACACGAACTAAGCGACAAATGATTGTCACTTTCAAGTATGTAGTAGTGACCCATTTGCAACTGCAAAAAGGTCACACTTATGTCCTTAAAGGAATATACGTCACATAACAAGTCGTCCTGTATACATCGTCATCTCAGTATAGTAACTCCCTCTGGCCATATCCTAACTAAAGTCACAATATAATTTCATTAACGTATTATTACCGTCATTTTGATTTATCAACCACACCTCATAATTAGCCACTGAAATATTTTACGGTACCAAAAATCCGTTACCAGGTATTCATCAATTTGTAAATAATGACAACATGACAACTTTTACACCATTATCTCCAAATTAATGAATTAATCTGCGTAGCCATTTCCCAACTATGTTGGGGTCGGCTTTCATTTTACATGGAGTGACTGCCTATCTGACCTCCACAACCCAGTTAGGTTAGTAGGGTTACACGATAACTCTGGGTAAGAGTGCTTGTCAAACTTTTGGTCTTCTGACTAACCATAACGTTTGTCAAATATCTACAAGAAAGCCGGGACCAGAGATTAACGTGCCTTCCGAAGCACGGAGGGATCTCGATATGTAATGGATGGTCACCTATCTACGAACCGACCGTAGCAAGCGAAGTTTAAGCTTTGATGGATCTGTGCGGCTGTTATAATTTAGCCACGAGCCTCTGAAAATTGTGATTGTGATACACAATATCCAAATTTTAATAGTATAAAAGAGTTTAACATAATTAATAAAGCACCCATTGTTTTGATTTTATATTTTTGACAACTATTGGACACGTTATTGGACTAAGGGCTGATTTTTCAATCGAAAGATGTTTATTTATTCGTAGACTAAAATTGACGTCTGACAGATTTTTCATGGAATAACTGTCAAAAAATTTAAATTATTCCTCGGATAAAATTATCTGGCGTTGAAAAATCAGCCCTAAATGGATTTATTTATTTAATAAATAAAACAAACAAGACACGCTTTTGATTTCTGAAACTGAAAAGCAAATCAACACAAAATTTGCTATCATTTGAAACTCACTCAGATTAACTGACTGAAATTTCAATAGCCATTCAAATCTATTGGCAAGAGTTTGATAGTGTTTATGTAAGCTAAATCAAATTTTTGATCAGCCCTTTAAAAACCAGGTGTAGGCTAGGATCATATTCATTTTAATAAACTTTACGTAACTGTACTAATAGCATATTAAATTGTAGCTGAGTACAAAAAGTATACCAACAAAATGCCTCAAAAATCCATCTCTTTAGAATATAAAATTGCTCACCCAACCACAGCCTTAGCACATAGCTTCACCATTAAAGTTATTATGAATTTAAATGTCATTCTACTCTACGTAGTGTAAGGGAACGAAGCATTTACATAGACTAGGCCGGAAGGAGATGAGACGGTCTCGATGTGTGTAAATTACAAATTAAAACTATTAATAGTCGAGGTGTGTTGTAAATAAAATGCATTCTATGGAATCATGCATTTATTGTTGATGTGACAAGATTTATGGTTCTAATTTCACGTACATAAATAAGTGTGTGTTTTGTTACAGGATATAGAATTATAGATATTGGCAGTGATAATGAAGTAGCCGTTAGGGCAAGCATAATGCATGCATGCATTTTTTTTTTAAATCAAGCTTCGTTAGGTTCATTGCAAATTGAACAGATTGACTGCAGAAAAAATCTAATGAGGTTTAACTCAAAGATAGCTAGAATCTATTGTATACCAAAATTGTAATATTGGATACATAATGAGCTGTATTTTTTTAAATTTCTAATTTGTTATACGAATGTGAACCACCTCAGAAACAGCAAACACCAATGCCGGCAGATAAATACATATAAATAACATAGTCCTCTTGCCTCATCTATGTCATTATCATAATCTATGTAAACCGCCTCACTGCGGGAAGCTTTTGGTTATCCCAAGAATTTTACGAGCAGGCCATGAACTAACGAATGGCGTAGAGTATATCAATACATGTAATTAATAGTTGATTACACACGAATTCGAACATTTTACGATAGTGGCAACTTGACAGTTTGTGATTGGCGTTCGGCGTTACGGTTCGTGTATTAATTTTTATGCCAATAATAATTATGGATGTTGATATGGCTGCCGATTATGCTACTCAGCATGAGATTATTGGATTTCGTAATGTTTAATGTAAATATGTAATTGCTGATGCAAATTGATGTTAATGCATTCAAGTTTACCTACTAGATTTTTCTAAACCAGTTGATGACTTAACACTTTGAGCTTACACTGCCGAGCCGATCTTTTCTACAATTTCACACATTTTAAAATGAAAGCGAAATTCTCTACAAGATCCTACAAGACTTAGATTTTACTCTAACTTGATAAACATGAGCAAGATTGTAATTCTCGAAACTCTATTTCTCAGATCCGAGCTATACCACTGGGTCTCAAGGAACATTAAACAGTATTGGAAACCAACGATTTTAATTAGAAGAAAAAACGGAACAACTCTAATTGCTTTACCTATAAGAGCAATTACAGTATCCGCAGTGTAGGATGTTTACTGAGATTGAAGTAAAAACGTAATTCTGACGCATTAAGTTTTTCCTTGCCAGCTGATTATCATACCACACAAGTTGTAGGATCTGATCTAACTGTCTAACTGTTTGGAACGGGTCTTAATGGTAGGAACAGTGATGATACATTAAATTCCTAGAGTTTGCACTATTTTGATAGTATTCTATCATAATATACTAAAAATATTTCTGTATTAATTACTTTTTAGCTGAAAAAATAAATTCATTAAAAGTTTCCCGGAAAAAAGTACAAATATACAATCCTGACACAAAGGTCTCTAATTTCCATTCCACGCCAAAAACCCCAGGACATAATCACGAAGCATCTTAAATCGTGATGAACATTAACCTACCAATACAGAACACAAAAAAGACGCTAAAGCACTTGATTACAGAGATAGGGCATTTCTGGAAGGAACAATGGTACGCGATGTGGAAGCATCTAGGCGTGGTCAGGAGATGCAAATTGCACGACCCGCGGCCGCAGGGGCTAGACAAATGGCGTCGTGAAGCGACCGCACCGGTAGCACACGAACCCATCCGCCTGAGGCTCTCGTGTTTATATTCCTAGTGGCACCCGATGATGTAGGGTATGAAGCTTTTCATGCAAAATTAAGAATTGATTTAGAACGAGAGTTCATGTTAAAAGTTTTGAGAAGGATTTTGGAAGGGTTGTTTGGAGACGCTGATAAATAAAAAGGTTTGGAAAAGTTATGCGTTGAGTTAGAAAAGTTTTGGGTTTTTGTAAGTTGATATTCGCTATTTTTCCATGTTCAGAAAGATAAAATTAATGATCTAAAAATCCAAGTCAACAGATCTACATGATTTAAAGCCATTAAAAGATTCGATGTTAATTCAAATGAAGACGATTGTTCCATTAAAACCAAACAGCTCAAGCAGCAAAAACAACGCTAATCACGTACAAAATTAAAGGAGACCAAGTGTGTAATGTAACATGCAAATTGTACGCCACAAGACAAATTGCTTCGTGAGGTCTCTCATGTACTCTACATCTATATCGTTTTATAATTCAAACAAGCTCCTGTATCGAGCTCGGGGGGTTTTATTAGGTACAATAAAAGATCCTGTGCCAGTTTTATGTCTTTTCCCAGGAAACCTCTTATTTAGGAGGTGCAGACTCTATTTGTTCCAGAAGAATGCGTTTAGGAACACTAGGTTACGTTAGTGTTTGCCGTACTTCACGATGATAAAAATTGGGTTGGTCAGCGTGAAATTTTCTATCTTACAAACGAGAAATTTCTAAATTCGTCTCAAAAAAATTGTATTATCTGAAACAGTAATCACCAATTTCAAGCCAAAATGATGTTTTAAATTAGGCAATATTATATATTACAATATTCTACATACAATATTAATACAATATACAATATTGTCTGTTCAAGATTGTGAGGCCTTCTTCAAAAATATAAGTAGCTGACAAGTAAACAATCAAAGATAAAGGGTTCACATGTAAACACGAGGTTACATTATTTTAGACATAACTTAAATTTGTGTAGGGTCACGACTGCAGATAACGCACTGATAAAGGTTGATGCAATATTACCGAAATAGAAACTAGTAATTTACCAAAGCGACCAATTACTTGGGCTATTATTATGTGGTTTAATTTTAGATAGAATTCTAAACCAGAACTAATTACTGCTATCGTATATGTCCTTAATTAGTGGTCCTTAGTTCAAAACCTAGAACAGCTAAACTTTAACTAGGCATAAATTATTTTAACCATTTTGTTAAAGTAAATTGATAAGTAAGGACATATTTATAACGTCCTAACAACCTGGCTACAAGGGCAAAATTTATAAGTTACATATTATTATAATTATAATAACAGACTAACTTTCAGCAGAAAAAGCTTCCACTATTTACACCCATTCTATTAAAGTGTCAAATAAATATGCGAGTAAAATACTTCTTCAAATAACTGCAAACATATCTTTGAATCCAAGCGTTGCTGTAAAACGACTACTATTCCAACTCACATATCAAAATGCTGAAAATCATGGCGATTCTGTAGCGCAATGTAATATCATTTCCAACGTTATTATTACTTTACGGACAGCAAATTCTAAAATATACTTGCAAGCCGCGTCAGGCATTCAGTGTAATGGCGTAGCAACTTTGAAATTATATCTTTGGCGACTGTTGACTCTCGCCGCGGGCGAGTCCATCGCTCACTGCTCAGTACAACTCAAACACCGAGAAAATTAATCGTAAGTTTACATCGTTAACCGTTCGCTTTGCGATTCACTTCTTAGCAGATCGTGTTTCGGGATCGAATATCGAGCAATGGGCGTCTAATATTCTACGTGACTTCTTCGAGCGATAATAGATCGACTTGTAAAGATTCCATTAAGCCACGTTGAGCTTTTTTTCATCGAGTGTCGTGTACCTTGTCCTATTGTTGGAGAGAAATCGTTCGTAACGGTTATGCTTTTCCGCATTTTCTACGTTCTTATAGAGTGTTGTATTCGTTTTTGCGAGATTCTGTTTAAAATTCAAAACATCATCTTTTTTTGTTTGAGGCAATTTTTGGGTAATCATCGGGTTGTGTACAGTCAAGTTAGGAAGAATAAAAAGCTATTACGGAATATAGAATTTCACTTTTGCTTGAACGACTCACGTTTTCAATTTGCCCTTTGTAAACCTACAATATATAATCTTTATTGTTTTCATTTATGTTTTATATTCCTTTTTGTATTCAATATTACCGGGAAGTACAGCATTGCCATAACACAAATAAAAGCATGTACCATAAAAAACACATCTTTTCTAAACCCGCATTGATCAACCTTATCTTTTTACAATTCAGCACACGACAGATTCTAGTCGTAAAGATCCAAGACTTCATTTTTCCAGTTCAATCGAAAACAAGCGTAAATTGGCCGTGAACGAACTTTTATACGTCAGCACTGAACGTGAACGCAAACGTGAGTGTAAAGCTTGGAGTATGAATAAGGCATCGCACATATTGTCTAGGAGTCGTTGAAAGTCATGATTTAGTAAGTGTTGAAGTAGGTGTTCAGTAGAAATATGTAGTTGGATAATATTTACATAGCGATAGATAAAATAGTAAATCAATCGTTAAAAGTTTTCCTTTTTTGTGTCGACACGATAAACGCATACTTACTCGTAAGTATATAAGTCTTTAAATACACAATCGTACCCATGATATTATGGATGCTAAATGCAAAGCAATGCTCCATTGAATTCTACACAAAACCAAGAAAGACTAGTAACAACTGCTGCAATAATTGATGAAAAGATAAACAAACTATTCATACATAAACTTTTTATCGTTAATTAAATTAAAACTCCACCATAAACTTGATTTGATGCACATAAAATTATAATCAAACCGTCCATTACAACTGATCATACTTCGATTAATATCAATTAAATAAATAATTCATTAATCGAACTGCAACAAACGCATCAATACAATTTCACGACTAAAAGTCGCAGTGCGGCGCATCTAAGAGGTGCACGCTGCAACGGATGGACAGGGATTGCACGTTCTTAGAATAACAAATAGATGGTTGCGGGAAGCGGTCGCAGCCAATCACAATTGCGGTTGAACCCACTGGACGATTTGTGAAGATTAATTAGCGAGAACGAATTGAGGTCGCCGTTTTAATTAGTCTTCATTTTGGGAAAGGAAAAAAGAATATGGATGAGATGGTAAAAAAATACAAAATTCTTAAGGTAAAATTGAGATAGATGGATGGATTAAGAGACTTTAGAAAATTAAAAGCAAAAAGAAGAGGCTGTGCTTTAGGTTTTACAATCAGGTAACCCTAAAACAGACATTATTACTACGAAGTTATATATTTTCTTATTAAACCAACTTGGTTTTGACACAAAATCGTATACATACATAGTATCCTTCGTGGATTACAGGCATAATATTATGTTATTACTAGCTGCGCCCCGCGGTTTCACCCGCATAAGTTTCGATTCCGTGGGAATATCAGCATAAAACGTACCCTATATGTGAATCCTAGTTATAAACCATCTGTGTGCAAAATTACATCCAAATCCGTTCAGTAGTTTTTGCGTGAAAGAGTAACAAACATTCATTCATCCATCTATCCATCCATCCATCCATCCTTACAAACTTTTACGTTTATAATATTAGTAGGGAGTAGAATGATACATAGTAAGAATACTTTTACTACTTTGTTTGAGGTTACTCTACGCCAATTTATTTTCGCTTCTATTTTAGGTCAATGTTAATAATCAGGCGGCCAACAACGTAACGAATTCGGTAATGTAAATCTTTCCTCTGGCCAGGCAATCAAAACTGCGGTTGCAGCCTACAAGAGATTTATAGGATTAATTAGCAAAACAAATTAATTGGGGTCGGCATTTTACTTTCTCGTTCTGTTTTTACTGTCCTTGAATTACAAATAGGCAAACTTGAGATTCGTTTTGGATATTTTATTCCAAGATTTTAATTATTGATGCATAATCAACTTTTATTTATCTGTCTTAATTTATTACCATTATATTTGTTTTTTTTTTTTAGTTCAATCTAGAATTAAACGATTTCCTTTCGTGGCCCATCTTCTCGTCTTTATTATCGTCATCTTTTTTATCAATATCATTATATAGATTCAATTCACTATCCCAAACAATATAAAGACAACATATGACCCTAAGTTCACTAGAATTAATAATTTACTTACAACATATTATTGCAATCAAAAACCCACCCAAAAATAAGGACCCTATACAGCAATAACTTCGCGACCACCATAAGATTACCATCGCACATATGGCATACAGTTGGTTGCAGCGGTTGTTAAAATTATGGTTCACGGGAGCAAGACGACAATCTCGTAAAAATTGATGGACGTGTTTTAAAAGCTCGAATATTGTCAACCCTTTTGGCTTTCGCTGCCATTGTGATGGCGTTATCTTCACGCTGGGTGAGTTTGTGGGGAAAGCAGTGGAACGAGCGTTGTCGACACTTGATTTAGTGAGAACATAAGCCATACGTAGCGGTAACATGGACGGTGTGGTTAAAATTTTGATGACGTAAAATGTTGGGAAATTGAACATTATGCTTAACCATATTTTTTTTAATACATCTGAAATAGATAATGAAGTGACTGACAAAAATATGTTACACGTTGAGATTATAGTCTTAACACCTAACAATTCTTCCTGACGCTTTCAAACCCACAAAAACTTATCTAAGAGACAAAACATCTTTTAAAAAGGAAACTCCGCTTATCCACTACATTAACTACGAAACCCAAAAATCAATCTTCTACAAAAAAACATCGTTTTCCCCATTTCACACACACTTCACAGTTCCGAAGTTAGTGCCCTAACCCACGAGACATGACGACAGATGACGCGTAAACTGCGGGGCGTCGTTGAGTAATGAACGTTCGCCCATTACTCATTACAAGCCGTGACTTGCCCGTGTGACGGGGCCTTTATTTCAGCGCTGCACTACTGTTTCCAATGATTTATGCGTCGTCGTATTTTTATTTTTGAGTTGAGCTATCAATCAGTTTGGTTTAAGGAGTCTTACTTTCGTTGTGACTAGAATGTAAGCTTGTTAGTGGACAGTTTATCATAAAAGCTCATCTAAAAGCGACGTAACTTACGTTTATATTTCAATGCAGCGAGATTTAAGGAAATCTTCGTTACTAAGCTAGAATCAAAATAGTGTTAACATTTACTGAATTTCGTAAACGTTTAAGTTTAAACTGTAAAAGGAATTTAATTATTAGTAACAATAAAAACTCCAAGCAGTCAATTAATTCGCTTAAACCAAGAGCCTATGTGAGTGAAGCCACAACCTAAAAAGGAATCTATTAATAATGCTCAAATAGCTAAAGAAACAGTCATAGCCTTTGAAAAGTGATCCAATGATTAACATGCAGGACTAGGATTAAATGACATCATCTTCTACAAGAAGCCACGTCGGTAATCACACTTAAATAAAAATTCAACATGACGCTTAGGAAGGAAGCACTACATATAGAAATGGTAATAATAAATTTTGGAAGCTATAAATTGAAGAATGATTAGCTCCCTACAGATTATTACTGACAAATATAACTCAACTTCCCATTGTACCCAATCCCATTGAACTGTTAAAATTTGTAAGAATACTCGAGATTCACAAAGATTATTTATATGCAATGACGGAACGCCCTTCAAACATCTGTAGTAGCTGAGAAAAAAGAAATCCGCATCGATAATGTTACTCGTATTACTCGAAAAGTGAGAGAAATCAACGCTCAGATAAACGATAAGGTAATAACAGAAGCCGATCCTATCTTTTGTACTCTTTTGTTACGCGACGAATACAATGCAGTTGTAAATTTTTGGGTTCTTAACTCCACAATGTTCCCGTCATTAATCTATGGCCGTTGTAACTTGAAGCGGGGTTAGGATCTTTTGTACCTGCTCTGCTCCTCGCCCCTTTGTACCCTGACATGTGCGGGGCAGGGACAAAAACCTTGCGCAATATTGTCTGCCCCAAGACATCGGATGATGTGAAAATAATATCACGGAATATAAAGCAAAATATCCCTGCAGTATAACAGGGCTTTCCAGTTTTCAACGAAGATTCTAATCTCAAAAGCTCGCGAAGTTACAATTTCAGAATTTCATCTCGGATCGAACCGAACGTTTGTCTATCGGGACTCTATTTTTAAAAATGTCACCCGTAACCACATCTATGCTTTTTTTGACACGTCGTTTCCACTAAGCCCTTGACATGTATTAACGCGTAACATCGACGCGCACTTTTTCGGTCGAATCTCCAGATGTGAGTGCATCATTAAAATCTTCTATGGCACCAAAAAGATCAAAAGTTATCTCCTCCGTTGGAGAGGTTCCCTCTCGCCCCTGCGTCCCTTTCCCCCACAGGTCCCTTGTTGCCGCGACAGTTAAAGTCGGACGGTCGTGAGGGACGGTCGCTGCCACCCGGGCGTCCCAGCCGCGTTGCGTACCATACCGCGTTAGTGAAAACTGTTTTCATTAGTGTCATTTGCATACGTGAAGTGAAACTGATTACGTTTTGGAAACTGTGATGGGATTTATTGTACGTTTACAGCTTTGTTGGATGTGACAGATTATTTAAAGTTTAAAGTGAAACTCTTGTGGATTTATTTTGTAAATCATCGCTGATGCATTCTATTTTGGCTGTTTTATTCGGGTAACTATTTTGGTATAATTTGTAATGACAGTTTATTTTATGAGAACTCTCCATCGTTTCATCACGAGCGTTTAATTAAAACTATAGTCTGTTACATACTTAACATTTATCGCATGCCCAACCATTCGTTACAATATAAACAATTCGTATCTTTCTCTTGAGTGTTCCCAACTTTCCATCCAATTATATGACAGATAGTTTTGATAAAACAAGATTTATGACTTGAACTACGACTAAGGAGATATGGAAGTCGGTCACGGATTTATCAGAATCTTACACAACAACGGCACCAAAAACTATTATGTAGCTTTTTTACTACTGATAACGGTAAAAGCGGCTGCAATTGTGACGGTAGGAGAGACTACATCAGATAAGGTGGAACAGCATAAATGGGCTAATGTCAATTCCCATTACGATGCTTTGTCACGTGTAGAAGATGGTCCAGGAGATATGGTAGGAAAAGCTCTAACAATTGTTATTGTGATTTTAGTTCAGATACCGGTAATTGTGAGGTGATTTTGGTAATGTAGGGTGCACTTAACGTCTTACAGAGGAGATTAGAAGTGTTTAAGGGCCTAATCACTAAGTTTTTATGTTTCCTCAAGGCTTTGTTTGCGTATTGCAGTCAGAGGATCAGAATCAGCTGGTGTTCTTGGACTATTAATCGTAAAGCTTATCGTGACCTGTTCTTTAAATGTCTTAGTGGTTTAATTATTATGTGACAGGGTAATTACTTTTTGATAGTCTATAATAATACTAAACGTTATTGCAAAAGGCGTAAAATTCGAAACATCATTATAAATCACAGACTAATTTATTGACTAAATAGTCTTATTTATTTGATTATTATTTCATGATCGTCTTGTTTAATTTACAATAAACCATAATCAATAAGAATCATAATATTATTAGTATCGGTTAATAAATTAACCTTTCCAACATTAACCTCTCTGAGGTGATTGTTCCTAATTGAATTGGAATTCTCGTTATAAAACTTATCTGAGTTCAAAAATATGTTACATGTTTTTTAAAAGTAGTGTCTTTGCTATTAAGTGACGAGTCTCTAGCCCATCGTTTTCAATTACTACCTTGCCTTACCTTGCCTCAATTGACGTTAACAACTTGCACAAGGTAAACTGCTGATAAAGTCTATTTACTTTGAACTTTTACACTATCGGTATTACATAAAAAGCTATGGAATTTATGTCACGTAATGTTTCTATCGTCAACACCTTCTTCGGTATACTAGTGAGCTTTCTTCAAATGAGTGAGTTTTATATGACATAGAAAATCATTTAGATTTTTGTGCTTTTACTTGTAAGTTCACACGATTATCTCATCTACTTCTATGACAAAGCTGACCTCTATATATGGCCTTAAAAGTACATTTTGATATGAAGAATTTATCACAAATAACTGTAGGTACTGGCCCTTCTAACTTGGCCAAGGTAGTTATTAATTGAAATTCGTAATAACTTTAATGGTTATATGTGGCTACAGTGATTTATACGTGTTTTTATTACTAACTTATATGTATAACCGTCTATCATAATATACATTTTATGTGAACACGATTTAGTTTCGAACAATCATGAAATGGTTTAAAGGTGACTGACATTACTCATGCGTTATAAATTTAAAGGTTGTTAATATTAACCACACCATAGCATTAATAAAGCTAATTGATATAGAAACATTGATTCTACCAAAGATTACTTAATTATTAACGATACAACCACAAGTTAATGTGTCTTCATGTCAGTCATGTGCAAGGCTCACATGTGTTACAACTCTGTCCTCCCCTGTGAAAGAAAGAGCATGAAAGTAAATAAATAATAAGGCTAGCTACAATCAACGCTACAAGAATGTTCATTAAATATGCAAAATCTCCTAAGGTTTGTTTGTACAGTAGCGATAAGATTACCCACGGAAGCTCTTATCGGAAAGTTCCGCAACTGAGCTATGTGGTGCGCCGGTAATAAAGTGAATTGCAAACTTGCGATTGCCACGTTCGATTGTCGCAGAGTTACGTCGTGATCGCAACGAAATATTGAATGGATCGATGGTATTGATAGCTTCGGTGTTGTATTCATCTATTTCAATAGGTAACGTAATAGTCAACATTAAGAACGTTAAAGATAAACTTATGTGTTAAGTTGAGTTCATAAAGTTAGTGATTTGATCGAAGATACAAATGCGAAATTTATTGGAGGAGTTAAGTTTTGTAGGTGTAATAGATTTTGGTTAAATCGTATTCATTCTGTAGATTAATTTGATATCGCTCAGTGATACACGAGCTTGCAGGTAATAATGTTTAATTCAGTAATTCAAACTTCATTAGACTTAAAAGGCAACAGAATAACAGATTATTGGAGGTCCACTACTAGATATATTTTATGATCCTTCCCCAAAAATCACCCAAGATAGCTATTAATAAAACAGAATCTAGTGTATACTAAGAATAGGCTGACTCTAAAAGCTTTGTAAACGTGAAAACGAAAGCTAAATCTCCAAATCTAAAAGAGAAAACACCAAAATGTCGCAACCGAAAATAGGACAAACTAATCTGAAGTTAACATCAGTCGCACGCACGGAGCCTTCCTTATTAGCGATGGTAGAGGTAGTGGGATCACCTGTAACCTTACAATTTGTATGCTCATCTCATTGGCTAATGATCGGAAATTCGGAACTTTCGGCAGAGGATGTTTGAACTATTCATTAGTTTGATTTTTGGAGGAGTGGTACAGGAGGAAAGAGGTAGCGGGCAGAGTAAATTCAGGTAGAATAAGGATTGAAATCATTGTATCGAGTTAAGAAATTTAGATGCGAGAAGCACAGAACTGGTCTACGTGGATGTGCTTGGGGGAGGCCTATGTCCAGCAGTGGACGTCTTTTGGCTGAAATGATTATGATGATGAAACATTTGTACAAGCATTGGATAGTAATACTACGTAGTCGATTGAATCATTTAACTTTGTATCAGATGCCTATACAGCAATTACATTGTCATACATTAGTCTTATTGAAAATGCGTCCTATTTAAAGCCTTAAACACTTGGATGACAGCATTGAACAAAACCGTGACTATTAATAATTCGATTGAATGCCTATTGACACCTATAAAATGTTCTAGATAGATTGATCTAAATTATCATGACCATTGATCACTATCGAATGAATAAATGTTTAAGCGCAATTATTTAATGGCTACATAATAAGCATTCAATTTAAATATCATAAATTACAGTCATTTATCAATCAATGAAATAGGTAGAATATTTGCTGGGTTAATGATAGAAGCTCAATAACAAAGAAATATCCTCATAGAGAGAATAAATTATCTTTTTTAATTCTGTACTGTCTGCCAGTAGCTGCAGGATATTAATTAAAATGAGAAAAGAAAGACTTGACCTTTTATAGGAAAATATATAAACGCTGTCAAAAGCGCTGTTAGCGCTGCTAGCGCATATTCCATGTCATCATAACCGCTTGGTACAAAATCTTGAATCTCATAATGCTCATAAATTATTTGTTCATCAGTACCTGCAGCATCATTCTGAGTAAGCAGTCCTAAATAGAATGCCCTTACAATTTGGGCCAATAGCTCTGTTCACCTTGATTGAACGAGATCTGATTGGTCTGAATCAGTATTGTTATGATAATCTAGTTTGGTACGAAAATTAGTGTATGGCTTAAGATTAACGATTAGGTCATATTCAAACCAAAGAAAGATGGATGGACCTTGTGAATGATGATAGATTTCAAAAGGGGGTGACTACCGAGATGACGACTAATAGAGAAGTTTGGAAGAAAAATACATGTTACGCGGACCCCTAATATCGGGATGTGGCCAGGAGAATGTTGATGATTAGGTCATATTCAGGAAACATTCATTCTTCTTGGAGTAAATTTTTTGCATTCAATATAGTGATTAGCTGCATCTACAGCATAATTTTATATCTACTTATGCACTACTACAGCTGTTTTAGTAACGAAAACCATAATTTACGAAGACCGGGTGAAAACTCGTTTCATTGTTGCAAAATTGTGGCGCAACGAGCAAGTCTTTGCGTTTGTAATAATACTAAGAAAAAAAATCTTGAGTTAAGACTAACTTATATAAAGTGACTACGGCAAAGCCAAAAGAAAAGTTTTTCTTTAGTAACTGCATAGCAGTTTTTGCCAAGATTTAATACAAGACTGGGTCTTTGTTTAAAATCTTGAAGTTCTTTTTATAGCATCATGGTCTTTGAGTTTTGTTTTAAATTTTAATTAAACGGAACATTTCAGTTTACTTTTTGTTGACTTTTGAAATGGCTTACGACACTGCAATATTTGTTTGGTCTTAGCACTAACTTATAGCAAATGTATTAGACCAAACAAGTCCAAATGTAGGATATAAAGCGCCACTCCCTTAAACCGATAATTCTACCATAGTAACCAATGACACAATAAAATAAGTACCAATAATTTAGCCAACACATAACAATAACATATTTGACAGTTCGTTTGAAATACTACGTTCAGCAGTCACAGCGGTAAATACAACATTGTTGCAACAAGAAGCAATAACGCAGCACACGTCTTTATAATCCAATACAAGGTTTTATGTTACTGGAATGTTGTTTTCTACATTGTAAGTTCAAATAATAGTAACGTTTGTTTTAGCTCCTGGAGATTTCTTTACTATAAATAATATTTATTAAGGACCTACTTGTAACGCTGACTCGCTTCTGCAATTTCGCTTGGAACGATTCTATGAATTCGATTGTGATTTTGCTTATTTGCTCAGTATAATTATGGTACCGAAGTGTTGAGTTTAAATGTCGCCCTAAGCATAACAGTATCAAATTGCAAGCAAGTCGCCTACAAGTATAATAATAGCTCATTTCTTAGGGTGGTCTTCTACAGAAGCGTGAAAATACATACGTCCCTTTCCTATCAATTTTAAATATCAGAAGTACTGCTTTCATACCTTTTATTTTCAAAATATGAGAAGTAAATACCGTTGATAATGTTTATCAACGGTATTTACTTCTCATATTTTGATTAAAACTTTCGCATATTCACAACGGAAAGTTCGTCCATTTACTGCATTATTCAAATTCTGAGTCCACAAACATTGTTTAATCTGTTTGATCTCTGCCACTATCTTTGTTTTCATCATAAACTTTATTAAAGCCAACAGCTACTGTTTGATTATTTTTATAATTATCAAGTACTTAATCACTACAGTTTAAAACATTTAAGTCGTCATTTAGTGGCTAACTTTGATATGTATCTGTCGTTGTTGACACCTTATTAAAGGTCTATAGAACAGTAAGTCTGAAACTGTAGTTATAAATAGAATTCGAAGCTTTATTGGTGTTTGATATAAAGGTACCGTTCGAAGGTTCCAATATAACGGTTACTTGCTAGTTTAATGATCGTAAGTGTGTATAGTAATGACAGGTGGCTATACCATTGTAAATGGGAGTGCCACAGTAACCCATTTCTCTTGGTCATCTCTTACAACTTGCGTGGGATTGTAAGCAGCTGATGCACTTTATTTTAGTTTTTCATTCATATACACCGCATCTATTATCATAAATGGTGTTTCTATGGAAAATATTACAACAAGTTTTGCAACATAATATAATATTGTGTATACGTCCTTGAACTTTATTTCTTTTAGTTATTTCTACTTTCTTTGCGGTTTCTTTGATCACGCCCAAAACTTTTTGTAAACAATACTTACTGCGGTTCTTCAAAACTTATTCACACAACATGTCCAATTTCTATAAAATATGTTTCGTCACAAATCGGCTTTTTACCACAAGCCTCTACTTACCGGCATATAATAGGGCCATTTATTTTTTCCCCAAAAATGGCCCTAAAGGGTCCTATTAGTCACGGTGCGGTGCCATACAAAAGTGTTCGGCCTAATGACGCGGTGGGCTTGTTCAGAATATGATCAGAAATATGGGCCATCGGTTTTCCGAAAGTTTTTTTTTATGGTTGATTTTGAAATATGTCAGTTGTTTTTTTGTTTCGGACGTTGTAACTATTATTTTTGATTGGAAACGGTTCTACGTATTACTTTTTGACGTGAACTAATCTTGTTATGTTGAAATCGGAAATCAAGTATGTCTGATGATACGTTACGTTACGTCATAAATTCGTTGTTTTGTTTTTATTATATGAAGTAGTCTAGAACTTACAAAATGCCTTCTTCGAATCGCATGCTCAAAGTAGGTATGGCTTACGTTGCACCGGTTGCACGTATAGCTTGAGTATACCAAAAAGTAAAAGTAAATATGAGAGCACAAAATACTAATCACAGGCTCAAAAATCAAACAAAAAATTAAAGGAACGTTAATTGTCAAAAGGGTTCACACACCACACAATGCGCGTACCAATACAAAGTCGTCTAAGCAAATATTGGTCTAACTTTCCAACGTTATTGTTTTAGGTGATGCGTGCGCGCAAGTGAACATGGCGCGGGGGGGTGTCGTGCTCCTCGTGCTATGGGTGGCCGTCGCCGCCGACAAACATGGTAAGTACCAAGATTTACTCTTTTTGCTCTTCGGCGAAGAATCGTGGCCGGTTAAAGATATAGCCAGCAATAAAACAAATATGATGATATTTTTAAAAGCATTGAGTTTGATCAGGTTTTATCTGCATGGTCATCGCTGAATGTGTTATTGTAAACGTGTTTTACACTTTATTAAAATAACTCATAAAGTCTACTGGAATAAGGCTCTGATTAACTTATTCAAGGATTTATTAAATACTTAACCAAAAAGCTTTCACTCTGCCCAACATGTATTTCAAAAACTTCCGCTCAAAATATTCATGAAATTCTAATCCGGGCTTCCAAGAATTTAGGTCACAGTCCTTAATTTAAAAAGTTTCAACTCCATATCTTCACTGTTAATTACGGGCCATGATTTATGGAGAGGCAAAATTTCTCCCCGTAAAGCATCGTTTTATCTGCGACCCTCAAAAATCTAAAGTAGGGTAACAAAAAATGGTGTAAAACCTGCAGAGAGTTTGCACCTAATCTTGGATCTGATAAAGAAGGCAAAAAGTGTAACTGTCACCAACGGATCGTCAATGTAAAAAATGACGATACAATGCTACAGTCGAGTGGCAAAAAAAGCGAAGAAATAGTTTCTTGTCACGACGATGACGATAATGTAAGTAACAAACAAGAAATTATCTGTATTGAGGGCGTCAGTTTTGATGCTCAGTTGTAAAATGTTAGGATTGACACTATGTGTTGTCATAGCGTATCTTCGATGATTGACATGCGAGTACAGTTAATCAAACTGTATTATTTGATCAGTGTAATGGATTTTACAATCATTATGACGTGGCTTTTGTTAATCTGTCATGACCGGAATGGAACAAACGAGTAATGAGTAAAAGTAAAAAGGTTGTCTGTCATCATTATAGATTTTGTTGGTATCGAATGAGGAAGAACATGCTACATATTACGTATTCCGAAGTTTGTAACCTTTCATTATAATAAGCAGGCGTACTTTCATCATTTTTGGCAGATCAACAGGAAATATAATATTTTAACTCGTTCATAGACGTTTGAATTGAGTAAACCGTTATTTAACCTACAAATTCTGACTTTGGTATATCAAAATAATTAATTGAATCGTCGACAAAGGGCTTTTCAAAATCTTAAAATTCAACACGTCACTTTTGCTTGTCATTTGAAGCAGTGTCATTAAAGATTTTCTTCAAAGCGAAGAAGCCACGTCTAAACCATCACGAGTAAACAAATATTGAGAAGTTTTAAAAACAAAACTACCGTTCATACAAAACGTATGTCACCAAGATCGCATCGCAAACGTAACCATTTTCCGAATTATGATTTAAAAAACTGCCTTATATAATACACTGTTTCCATATAACAATGTCTTGCCAAGTAAAGGCTCAATGTAAGAATCCAGGTCGTGAATTTACTTACGTGTGAAAATTACGTTTCGTTAATGAGAGAGAGAATCGATACTCGTGTGAGATCGTTTGTAGTGTGAGTTGGTCACGACTTTTTAAATGGTAATGTTATCGATACAATGAGGGGTATACTGTGTGGACACTTGGACAGTGGTCGTTATGTTGGGTTTAAGGTTAGATATTGTGTTGATGGTATTACTTTGGTTCAGTGTGACGAAATAAATTGCAAAAAAGAACAATATCCAAAGATCGTCAAAAAAGCCCAACAATCTGTCTTTGCTCAGTATCTACTGCTTTAAGAAAAAGGTAAGCATTTGCTTATCTTGCACAGGAGATAAACAAGACAGCAAAAACCTAAGCTAAGTCCGAAAGCAAAAAAAAGCAGCCGCGAGAAACAGAACACCAATATTACATTAAACCCCGTGAATATAGCACTACCTTGCGACAACAAACTTGAAGATCTAAAATTCACAAAATCTCTACCTTTCCCCGTTACCGCGAAAAAAATCCATACATCCATTAAAGTTGAAATCGGAAACGACCACTCGAAGGCAGCTGCTGGTGTGAATGAAACAGAAAATAATAGCGAAAGGCTCCCAGGAGAAGCCATGCAGCATTATAACCCGACTAACAAAGGGATTATCTTGTTTGGGAACCTCTTGACTGGCACTCTATGTATCGTATTACCATTGAAGTTTTTTGTGGGTGTGGTCCAAGTCCGGGTGAGAATTCGGCAGCATTCAAAGAAATTTTGGAGCACTTTTTGCACCTTGTTAAGTAACGTTAACGGTTCAGTTGTTTCGGTAATTTGAAATGTATTGTAGATATTTCTCGCTTTCTGTCGGGATGTTCTGTTTCCTTATGTATTCGACACGTGTTGGATTGAGTTATTATTACTTCAAACTTAACGTTAGCTGTGTAAAGTGTGTTCTCAATTTCAAAGACACGTTGTTTAACAAAATTCCACATCGTTTGCGCAATCGATACTAAACCATGAGTCACTTAATTAAAACTACATTGAATGCAATATCTTATCTTAACCTAAATTAATCGAAACAATGTACAACGATATGCTTAAAATTCTCATTGCAACGTTGTTCAAAATGTCTTGAAAAACAGCATCCACTTCATTGGTTCCACGATCCCCTGTCTATTAATTACCTCTTGTATCTTTACAAATTCCTTTCCATTTTTTACGACCTCGTCAGCAAACGACATCGGATCACAATGATCGTCATAGCCCGTTTATTTCGAGCCCCACGTATCCCCGCCTACAGTGCCATTAAATAGATCGAGTGCATCTTTTTACGTCTCTTGGGCGCTAAGTGCATTTGCTAGTAAACTGCATCAAGCACCGTCTCTCCGAGTGACGTGAATGAGCTACAGATGTTTGGTAATGCATCCGCTTATTGTATTGTCTTAATGCTCGCGAAATGAACATTTATGTTATTTTGAAGCTCGTGTTGCTATCTTTACATATCTTTTGCTTTAAAGGGACGGTTCTAAGTGGTGTCAGCTTTAAGTGCTTTAGATACATAGGCGCGTGCAGTAAAACGTTTTACAAACGCTGGTTGGGAGTCTTCTAAGCTTTCATCTGTTAAATACACATGTGGCAGCCGCTGAACTATGATTACACTTTAAACTTATATTCCACCAAGAACATTCCAAGACGGTTGTTACTCTGCTCTTTTCAATTTTAGCCACAATAAGAACCGTGCTCTTAGTTCCATCCAATTCTAACTCCCGATCGCGTCGCAACACGGTATGTAAATACGACTGCATTCCTTTATATACTCTCTATAACGCATAAAGGCTCTGTTATCGCTCAAGTGAATAGGGCACACGCTGATACCGCTGCTATTACAGCCAACTTTTATAGGAGCACCGTATACCCACTTAATGTACCAACTACATCTGTTAAGTATCAGTGATAGAATCCCTTAATAACTTTAATGGGAATATTTAGTTCATTTATAGATAAATTGAGTGCTTTAGATTTGGTATTAAGATAAGTACGCTTTGAATAGATGGGTCTGGTTTTATGACGTCCAATATAAGTGGATAATTGGTCGCAACGCTATTTGGGAAGTATTGATTAAGATTTGGTCATTAACTTTTATTTTTGTGATAGAGAAACAGAAGGAAATTCATTAAATGTATTGACTTCTAGTAATTCGTTGTAAAAACTCTTAGCTGCTTCTTTATGAATCATACACTTGCCGTTTAAACACAACACAACAAACATAAGTTCAATCTCTCTATTGATTTTTAGTTGAAAGTAGCAAAGTAACAAAAGTTACAAATATTTTCGAAACATCCTTTTAATACCACTTGTTCAATTTTAAAAGACATCAAGTCACAGTAATTGTCTGCCATCATCAATAAAGCCAATTGTTAGCCCATCTGTAGAACGAGCCAAGAATTCTTCTTGGACGTTGATTAAGAACGAGCCATCAATAAAACTGCTATCTTGAATAACATCGATGCCTTCATTAATTATTTTGTACTAGCTTTTACTGGCTCGGGCTGAAACTTAATACCTGTAAAGTATGTTCCATTAATTTGGATCAGGTTCGATTTTGGGCAAACGGTAACACTTGATACTATTGTGGAAGCAGGAGTTAGTTTAATTGTGGTTATAAAAACTTTAGAGGTGGCTGAGATATCAATTACATGTTTGAGAGAAACGACACACACATTTACTCATCTTGATAAATTGTTGCTAGCATGTTCGGTATCGTGACAAAAAGTAATTAAATCAATCAAATCCTATTCAGTTGACAAATCAAGGAATTTCTAAACAGAACTTTAATTAACACATGACAATATTGTTGATTGTTAATGACAGGATGACGAACCCAGAGATTTCATTTCGTTTATAGATTTCGTCCCCGAGGGAGCGAAGAGTGAACATTCGTCATCCCGTACGCGTTTCACGTCACTAAACACACGACATTTCGTCCCATTTAAAATTTTGAGATTCCCAACGTTTGAGGTATTTTAAAATAAAGAAAATATACCATTAGTTATGTAAGGAATCCCATAAGTGATTTGTTTATTGTGACGTAAAGGGGAAATGGAGAAAATATACTGGAAATAGACATTTATATGACTATGGTATAAGAAGTTTACAATAACGAGTTGCTTTTGCAGACAATGGCAGACGTTGGACACATTTCTATGTCCAATTATTATATAAGAGATCCTGTGTAGTTGTTGTCGAGTTGTCTTTGTATTGTTTTTAATTTTATTGCCCAGGAAACTGGAAATACTTTTACCAGGACGAGTTCCTCCAAGAAAATTGAACGACTAACCTGTAATTTTCTTGTTTTTTTGTTGTTATTATTGATTTGAAATCTTTTGGAAACGCTGTAGACCCTCACAGTGACAGCTAAAACAATAGCTACAAAGACACTGGAACTAAAACTATAAAGCTCGATTCACTCCTTGATACAATACAAATAACATCAAAGCCCTACACATCGATCGAAGTACAAACGCTAGACATTTATTTATAATTTACGAACATCGTGACGGCGATCGGGTTAGTTACGCTTCTTGTAACGTTTAAATGGAGTTTCGTCACTATAGATAACACTTGTACAAGAATCGTGAACGCTTCTCTTAGTTACGATGGTTAGGGCTGGCTGCTTTGCAAAGTAATTAAAAATATTTAATTAAATATTTGATCTTTATTAACAGTTGATTTTTTGGTTTCTTGTTTGAGGTAGGTCATGACTTTTATTGCTTTTACTAAAACAAATTTTGAAAATTGCAATCTTTGAAGTTAATTAGAAATCTTCAGTTTAGTTTTATTTTTATTTGTATTTATGATTAAACACTAATTTAACAAAACTTAAAATTGATTTTGAAGTCTGCTGTAATGAAGTGAAAAAAATGTTTTGCCCACAATATGTAGGTGTAAATACAAACATTCACTTTTATTGAATCAATCACTTACATTTACTTTATTACTTATATCCAACTTGTATAATCTAGCTTTCAGTAAACATACACAACAAACAGTTAGTACAAACATAAATATACTCAGATTAACTACTAGTTAGAAAGCAGCCCTAACTACCGACCTACATAACAAAAGCATTGATATAAACCAGTCAATAGGAAACTCACATATCAATAGAAATGCGATAGTAAATGCACTCGAATCGAACATTAATTAAAATTGTGATAAAGCATCGAATCTTGCTGAAGATTATGAAACATTTGATACTAATAAAGCCGTTAATCAAATTCCAAGTGCTAAAAACCAATTAAAATTGACAGGCGACTTGCCCAATCGAGATGGTCAGAAAGGCTCGGAGCAAATAGAATATGTAATTGACTTCACCTTCGTCACAGCGACATGAAGATTGTTTTTTTTTAGAGGAAATGGTAATTAGGTGTCCCGTTTTGGATTGTATTATAATTAGAATGCGTTAAGTATTTTGTTTTGAGACCGACGAATACGTGAGATTGAATTTAGAAGAGATTTGATGAGAGTTTATTAGATATTTTTTCTTCCATCTACATACTTTAAAAGTATATACAATTATACATATATATTATATTTATAAATATTAGAATATAAAAAGTATAAAAACATTTAAAAATATACAAAATAGTAGCCCACCGGTATCGGGAGCCGGGTCCAAGTATAAAGTATATTAATTATTATTATGAAAGTTTAGTGATTGTTATTGTATTTATAGAAAACTTCAAAACAGCGGATTTAAAAGATAAGTAGTCATGCAGGTTTAGCAGCAGCTGAGCAGTTCGAAAAAAAATTGGCATTTTAATCAATTTGACACAATTTCGAACCACGAAGCGGAAAATACTTCTCGAAACAAATCCTGTTATGGAAAAATAGATTCCAGAAGGAAATATCGTTCAGCCCCCACGAAAACGGAAATAGAAATAAGCTCAACGGAAGTGAAACTAATTAAGTTATCCACGGTTCGCTCGGGTTGCGGTTTATTTTCGTACAATTCCCTAGTTCAAATAATAGTAATACTGTCAACAGCGCAAGAGTAACATACACTGATGTGCTGATAGCGATTTTAGGCGAAATTCTGGAGAGGGAAGAATTTCATGTCGTTGATATTGGAATTTGAGATCAACCCAACGCATCCAAAGTCGCTTTTGTATTGAAGGAAACAGAATTTATTAAGAGGGGAGTACGGTATCCAAATATCTATGTTTTGCGTGTAAATAGGCACGAGTGACGCTTCAAACCAGGTGCGGACTTGGAGTGAAATCAATGGCATGACTTGGAGGGTACATGTTATTATGACAGTTGCTATTTATCCCGAGCGACACGGAATATATTTTAACTCCGCAATTAGAATAAGTCGGTACGTAAGCGAAAGCTATTAGTCTTATTAGCGTTGGTGTTTCGTGAAGTTTTAATTGGTCTTTAAATTGTTTGTGACGTTTTTGAAAAGCAAGCGTGGCGTCGTGTACTTACATTAATTTGTTCCCACGATATGACTTAAAACTTTTAATGTTATAGAATTTGTTAAACCCCGGCTTTTAATTGCTATAATAACCGAAACATAAACACTATACGTACCTACATATGTATTTTGTTCATAATATTGTTGTAAATCGACAATTATTGGATTGAAAGAGTTACAATAGAGATTGAGATGGCTCATCCAATTTGTAAATGGCTTTTTTGATGACTCGGCTTAACAATTGTGTGGAGAACTTTTCAGGACAAAATCAATTACTTAGCGTTATCAATTTTATCTGATATAATTATTCAATTACTTTGACACTTTACAAAAGCACCCGATGTCCATTATAGAATTTAAAAAAAAACAAATTGTTATGTCCAGAAATATGTAGTCTAAAGTCTATTTTCTTTTGTTACAGAGGGCTCAAACACAACAGTGCCAGAGAACACCACAGCAGCTCCAACGCCACCGATACCCTTACGACCTGAAAACGCCCATCCTGCAGGCGTAGAAGCCTTAGACCCTTACAACTCAGAGAAAAACTATGCTGCGCCACATCACAGAGAATATCTAGAAGAAGATTACGATCACGAATCACACAAAGAAGATGACCGTGAAAACAGAGAAGATGCAGATGAACTGCCTTCTTTATCAGGAGATCATCTTTTACAAAGTTCAACAGATGATTTACCAATGTTTCTTCTAGAGCCACAGCATGCTTTTGTAGTTCGAAACAAACCTGCAGTATTGAGGTGTCGAGCAGCGAATGCTCTTCAAGTGTATTTTCAATGTAACGATGTGAGATCCGTGGCTAGCACACAGTTTGAATTTGTGGATCCTCAAAGTGGAGTGAGAATTGTGGAAGCTGAGTGTAATGTGACGAGAGATCAATTGGACGAGTACTTTGGTGAAGATAGATTCACTTGTACCTGTAATGCTTGGAGCAGTCGAGGTGATATCAGAAGTCAGCCTGCCGTCGTCGAATTAGCATGTAAGTATTTCTTCTTACTACTAAGGAAATTGCGTAGAGTAAGTGAGTTTATTTTAAATGCAGATTTTTATCTACGGCTTTAGAAGTATTTTCCTTATTGTTGTTACAAGTGATGTTTGATCTTTTTATACTATCAATTTTTCATGTTCGGCATTGAACGTAGATTTTGTCAATTTGGTTTACTGTTAAAAGTTTTAGATTTTCCTTAATAAGTACTTATCTTTAGGTGACGTAATTTCAATATTGTGACAGAAGTCAATAAATTCAATATGTCATACATAGTAAAGTAGGTTACGTAAAAAAATATCATTTGTTACTTTGATACGAGTATGTCCGCTATTGATTCGTTTAATTCGCTTTCCAATCAGTTTTAATCTTAGCCAATTAATTCACTTTTATCTTTCAGATCAAAAATCTAATGATATTTTTTTAACTGCTCCTCTCATCTACTCCTACATCGACAGCTCTATCAATAAACCAAATATTTCCAATAACTACGGTATTAGGAACGTTATAAAAATATATGGTTTCCTGTCGAACTGGCACGGCTGCGGAACATTTCATCAAAACTCATAATTCGTGGCAAGTTTCCGTAGACAATTTTAGACTAACCCAGTTGGGATTGTTGCACGCCCATCTCCGGTCGAAGACATTACGTTAATAGCTGTGGATCACCGTTCTTTTCAGATGTCAAGATAAATTCCGTCTTCCTCAGCTTTTTTGAAAGCAAAAATCTTTGACTTCTTCTGATAATAAAACAAACTTATTTACTATACCCACCACCAGTACTTACAACCTTGACAACTCTTAACGTTTCATTCAAATAGGAACAAAGCAAGTTATGACTATAGTACACAATGGCCTTAACTTCACTTCGACATGCATTGATGGATTAAGCAACTACTATGATGGATCTTATGCGTATGAATGAAGCGACGGACGATGAAGTGCGATCCATTATCGTATCTAAATTACTCTTCAGTTCCGACAGGTCGGTTATACATTATAGTCTTCTTATGTGGTTCCAACTTTAATTTATGACAAACGCATTTTTCTCGTGCACTGAGCCGTTTAAGACAATGTTAGTACAGTCGGCAAAAGAGTTAAACGACTTAGCACACTCACACCATGGTTTAAAAGTAGTTGCAAGTTAGCTGCTTGTATAATCATCTCTTTGTTTAACTGTACTTTGGGTATTACCAAAATAAACTCTCTAAAAAGAGCATGTTGTGACAAGACAAACTACCAACACCATCAAACTCCCTTGATGTATGGCACCATTAATATCGTACATAAACTGTATTACGGACAGTTGCTCGATTAAATTCAATACCCATTCGTGGTAAATCTTCTATGCATATTAAATAAACGTCGGAATGACCGGTGCCTGGATTTATGGGTGTTGGGCAATACTTGAGGCGGTCAAGTGCGAGCACTGTTATTTGGATGCTATAACATACATCACTTTTTGTTATAATTACCAGACATGGTCCGAACATTCAGTTTTTTTAACCTGATTTTTATCGGTGTTTCTCAATTTGTTTTGGTGATGTACGTCACCTAGGCAAGAAGTACGAACATGTGTAGATCGTAGATAAACAGTTTATAGTATTTTTTCGATTCGCACGAATTTACTCGCCCGATTAGATCGAATCGTCACTTTTAAATAATATTATTTTTTCTATAGGTGACTCGCACGAATTGGCACATTTTGAATGTTATGCAATAAAGTATATAACAAAGGACTAGCGCACAGAAGTGTTAAGAGTATGAGTTTTACTCGAATCGACTAATTAGCCTGTTTTTCAATGTATAGGTTCACATCTAGCTTTGTACCCCATCTCATAATCCAATTATGTCTCGTTTCAATTTATGAAATAAACTCGTGTTTAATACGAAATATTTTAATATGGATATCGACATAAAAAAACTGGAAAATCAAACATTAACATCACTCTTTGACCACTACACAAGAAACGCAGCATATCAAATCTGACAGACTGCACTAATTCCTTCCATTATCTCGCTTTCGAGAATTACGCAAGAATACCACCGTGACCGGGAATTATATAGTTAGCAGCACAAACCGAGATAAGATCAGAATGTAATTCACAACATTCAATGATCCCTGCAATAGCACACCTTAGTCGTGCCATAAAACATAAAGTTCATTGTATATGAAACTAGTATATTGTGTGGAAGTGGATCGACGGTTTAAAGTTGAAGCTAGCTGCTTGCTAAGTAATAAATTGTGATTGTAGATATTAGTAATGTATTATAGTGAGCGTTTGCATGATCGGGGCGTGAAGGAAAGGCATAGCGTACGAGAATTTTAATTTGGTGAAAGTTTAAGTAGTGAAATGCATGACAGCAAACTTGACGGTTGGACGCGATAAGATAAGCTCATGTCGGATTTTTAATCGTAACTATAATTCCAATAACTGTTTTGTACATCAGTACAAAACAGTTATTGGAATTATAGTTAACCGCACGTCCTTTCATGAGTTAAAAATACATAGTCTGATGACTATGTATTTTTATCTCATGACGACGCGCGGTTTAATTGTGGTTACCAAGTGTACAAACACACTGTGAATGTGTGTGGAAGAGCAGGAGCTCTCGATACCGTCCGATACAATGGCGAAGTCGGAAGTGTGAGTGTGTGTGCTTGTGCGTGTTAAGTATTCACGCTACTCGTCTTCACGCACACATTCACGTGTTTGTACGCTTGGTTACCACAAGTAAAGTGCGCGTCGTCGCTTCGTGAGATAAAGATACTATACTTGACTTTGCCGACAGTTTTATCAAAGCATAGAAAGGTAGAGGTAATTTCTTACATAGTTAGTAACTTTTTGGCTAAGGATGGTGCCAGGATACAAATAGCCATTTAAAATATTATGTAACATCCTCATGAGTATACTGTTAGACCACATAAAAGCTTTGCTTCAAGTCCTATTTCTACATACAAACCCAGTAGATACCTCACCATCCTATTTCAGAAGCTGTGAACGAACAATTAAAGCCGTCAGGAGGTAGATTTAGTGCATGTTTACTCGCACAGACTGTTCGCACAATTAAGAGTCTGTAATGTCTCTCTCAATTTCTGTATTGTGTATATTTAGACGTTTATGAGTTTCCTCAGAATATTACTGGATGACTGTTAACGTATGTGCTTTATTCTGACTTGTTTAGTTAAGTCTTTATTTTATTTCTACACTGGATTAGGGGTGACAGGAACCTATTTACATGTCTACATGACGGCACGGTTGGCACAGTGGTTAAGCGATTGACTGCTGCGCTGCGTGTCGCGGGTTCGATTCCCGCACGGAACAAATATTTGTATGGCCTACAAGTAGTTGTCCCGGGTCTGGTTGTTTGTGTATGTGAGTTTAAATGTTTGTAAACGCACCCACGATACAGGAGAAATTCCTAGTGTGGGGCAACGTTTTTTTAAAAAAAAAAAAAAAAAAATTGTGTTTTGTTTGCCCGTCTCATGTCGGGAGACTGAAGAGAGAGACTGAAGTGAAAATGATGAACGATATAATTGTATATGAATTAATGTTGAAGATATATGAATTCTTGTACAACTGATGAATTTATGTTTAATAACCATTTTCTTGAAATCACCTGATTGATGGAAGCACTTAATGCAGCTACACTTAACGTAGGCACCAATTTCGTAGGAGATTTATTCACAGCTGTGTGTAAAGACATTATACGCCAAGTTGATTCATTCCCAAAATACACAGAATTAGGTACGTCCCTACTCGAAAACAGCATCTATGAAGCTATTAACAATAATGGATGAATAGTAAGTACGCATAAAAGTGTCACTGTTAAGTCGCCTACCACGATTTACTGGATCCAAGTAGGAATGTGATGTTTTCAAGTTTACAACCATGGTAGGAGCTTTTAATGGATCGGTAAACGCGTCGCGAGTCTATATATAGCTTTTCATTGATTGTGAGGTAAAGTTCGCTTTTAGTTATGCTGTCGATGTATTAATGAGAATCAAAGAGGGCATTATTATGTCTGGACGTCGGTTTGGAAATAGAAATGGACCTGTTAGGTCGGTTTGTGTTTGTTGTGTGTTTTGAAAAGGATTCACGATTTTTGTATTGTGTTTATTACGTCTTGAAAGATGATAAAGGTGACCAACATTGGAATTGTCTTGTAAACCGTCGGTAGTTACGCTTTGTAAGTTAAAGTTTGCGCCTCTGAGAAATTTTCAAGAAAATATAAGGATATATTGTAGTACTTAATTACCTTATCTAGAATAGAGAGTATAGAATGGAATATGTACATAATGGGCGGTCTTATCGCTAAGAGCGATCTCTTAAAGACAACCGCGCGGCGTAAGCGTTATTAACTTATGACATTTTCTGAATAAAGCTCAAAATGTTCGAATGTAAAAACTATTTACTACTACCATCTAAAGCTAAGCCCCAAAAGTCGTAAAATATTTTTTTAAATGCAAATGTTTTGTCACTGAATCTGGTACACTACTGGCCTGAAAAACAACTTTTTCAGCGTACAGACCAGTCTGGCTGAAAATAGAAGAACCGTATAAAAGCAGTGTTACCGAAATATAATTCAATGTTAACAGACAGCAAATCCCTATTCCGTATGCGGCGCTGTATTTTGGCAACACAGATATAAAGTTTTCTTCTCCCATATCAATCGGGAAATGAACATTGGTGAAACGGAGTCCCCTTTTAATCTGCCTTATAAGATTGTAAAACATCATAGCCTTGACAAAGGGTAATATAATAATAATAATATTAGATAGTAATATATTAATATTATATCCAGAGAAACCCAAAGTTAGCCCATGAAACCCATGGGTAATTAGGTAGACGAAGATGATGTATGTACACGTGTTCTGGACCGTAAATTTACTGCATCGTAACGCTACTGCTGCATGGGGTTCGATTCCCGGGTCGGGCAAAGTGATATGCGAGTTTCCATCTGAAATTTCTGAGTACCAGCTCGTAGTCTGGATCTATACCTACCCGGTTGTTAGCAATAGACTCGCCCCCTATGGGTGTACTATATGAATAACTATGCCTAATCTTTCGAGGTATAGAGGTGTCATGTTATGTTTGGTTGATCGTAAATTATTTTAGGCATTTTATCGCCTTCCAGGTAGTGAGAGTTTATAAAAGGAAATGAGTGCTATGAATAATTATGGTGTTTGTAAGCTATTAACTGGCACGGCTGTGTTTATGCAAAACTGCAGTATCTTGCTGTTTTATATAGCTTTCTCTAATGCCTTTCTTACAGTCACACTTTGAGCACTTTTCTCTTCTTAAGTTTCAAAACATGTGATACATTTAATATTGGATTTTGCACATAAAATAATTCTATTAACTAATTTAAGTACAGTCAACCGGGGACACTACATAAATACGAAAAACTTTATTCCGTCAATCACAAATACGAATTTCAAAATACCGATTTTTATAAATCCGAATGGTTCAAAATTCCGAATATAACAACTCCGACTTATCAGTACTCCTATTTTTATAATTCCTAAATATCAATATTCCTAACGTTTATAATTACTATTCTCAAAATACCGAGTTTCAATAGATCGAATAACAACAAGTCCGACTTAATGATAATTCGAAATATCAAAAATACGAATTCCGATTAATAGAATTCCGAAATAAAAACGCCTTGTGCCACAATAGACACAAACAATAGAGGGAATCTGGCACTCGGCGGCCGCTGCCGCGGCACGCTCGCTCAGCTTGCTCGCCTTCGCGCTTTAATAGTCACAGTTCTAACCTAACCTAACCGAAGTGGTTCATCAATAATACAGGGGATTTGCAGCATGCAAGCAAGCATGCACCGTGCAAGCAAGCATGCAGCATGCAAGCAGGCATGCAGCGTGCAAGCAAACATGCAGCGTGCAAGCAGACATGCAGCATGCAAGCATGCATGCAACATGCAAGCAGGCATGCAACATGCAAGCAGGCATGCAACATGCAAGCAGGCATACAGCATGCAAGCAGGCATGCAGCAAGCATTGTTTCTGTCACGGCTCCGGCGCTGCGGGGTTTGGGCGGCCCCAAGCGAGCTTATCGTTGCAGATGGTTTTAACGCTCACCACCGCAGCTTCGGCTTGCTCCTCAGCTCGCGGGCCACCACACAAAAAAAAAAAAAAAAAATTACACTCTAGGGTAGGGCAGACAAGACTGCGTGAAGTCGGTTTTGCAGCGATTCCTTTCTGAAACTAAATTTTGTAGCATAACATGTTGACTTTTTATTTTAATTTAATATTGAAAATGCTACCAAGTAACCGGCTATATATTTGTAACCAAATAATATTCCGAAAATGTTGTTTCAGTGTGGTGAAAATTATGGCAAATAAATCATTTGGCTAACGAAAAAATTTCAAAAGAGGCTTCGGCCAATAGCAAAAAGTTATTTTTTAAATCGGCGAAATATAGTTTGGTAAAATAATACCTATGACACAAAAAACAAAACACATCACACACAAAAAAAAAACACACACATTACAAAATAACACACACACAAAAAAAGACACAAATAAACACATCACATCTAAAAATATATGTCACATAATGCATGTAGCAAAAAAGACGTCGGTCAATAGTTTTCGATAAAATGAAATTCGAACAAATAAAATTCGGAAAAGTGATTCAGAATCCTAATTTTAGTAGTATAGTCGAAGTATTGAAAATCGGAATGTCGTTTTTCGGACCACGAACCCTTCGAGCAATTGATTCTTGGAACATATGAAAATCGGAAAACTAACAAATCGCATTTACGACTTTCGGTAAAATAAATTTCGTGATTTTTCAAAATAGAAATTATAATTCTTAGGTATTATGAAATTCGGATTTTTGAAAATCGGAACATCGAAATTCGGAATAAAATATTTCGGAGTATTTGTGTGTTCCCCAGTCAACCGCACATCTCTAATAGCAATTTAAAGTTAACAGTAGCTTGTCGTGGCAGTGAGGGCTTTCAGCACCCTTATTACACTATCAATCTCGAAACTGAATCATTTCAAAGGATATTGCTAATCCAATGCTTCATATTACGTTTGAAATAATTGTCAACTCAACAACGTAAATAAAGCAATGAATGTTTTTGAACTGTCAAAATGAAAGCCATTGCTACTGAGTGTGTTAAGCAATTAGGTACCCCGCTGGTTATCTTTGAGCAACTGTTATTACTGATGTACGGCTGACTGAACATCCTCATCGACCTGTATCAGTCTGGCTAGATAAGCTTCTCTTTCTATACGCCATCGGATGTAACAATCCACAAATGCACATGCTTTATTTTTTCTCTTTGCTTATCAATTTGACATCAAAAAGTATTACCTACTTATCGAAATACACTTCCAATTACTTTTATTAGTTAACGCTTTTTTCATATTTAACTCCCCATGCTTTCAAATGTCTATCGCTGACGCATCCAGCATCTTAATATCTACGTGCACGTAGGTACGAATTTCGTAGAGGAAATGAAACGCGCGCCGTAATTTATGACGCTACACGAACTCTCCGGATCTACCTTACACTTATCATTTATGCCCATCAGACGTAGAGTTTAAAGTTACACGGAACTCTTTACTTTTTATACGAAATTATTTTAAGGAATGTTTTGCGGTACTTTTAAATGAGTAGTAAAAAAGTATCAATTTCTTGTGATTTTGAGAAAGAAGAGGTTATGTGCCACTTGTTTTGAATATCCAGTTTCATTAAGTCTTATGTTTTATAGTCATTTCGTAGTTATTTCTTCCGTATGATGCACCTGGTCATAAACACGTAATAGAAACATATACCTTAGGGTCGCCTGGTAGAAAATGCCTTTTTTTTTTTTCTGGTTGGGAAATCATCAAATGACTCCTCCCGCTCTGGGCGGAGCAGAAGGGTGTGTCAGACTTTTACTGACTAAAACCCACCCGTGTTCCTTCAGTTGCCTGTGCCAGGGGCCACGGTATCTCTTTCGAACAACCCGCAGCCCCGGCGGCATCGGCCCTAGCGGACCCCGTCAGTTCGTGCTGACAGCTCTTTAAGGCGCGCGTGGAACACAACGCGCCGTCGACCCGGGCCTGGTCCTTACCGGGCGGCGAGCTGCCCATAGCTCGCCGCCCGCAAGCCCGCGCCTACGGTGGCCGGGAGTCGGCTGTTGACTCCCGTCCAGGGCGTCTCCTGCGGCGGCTAGGCGCGCGAGGGTGCAGCGATTGCCTCTCCCTCGCGCGCTCCGCCTCCTCCTTCGCGAGCATAACTGCTTCGCAGAAGGAGGTGACGGCCTCCCATTCACTCTCGCTCCGGACCATGGCCTGTATGAGGGCCGGACGCGAGAGGTCGCCGCCGCCGATCGCCGCCACGAGGACACGGCGGGGCCCCGCCCAAGCCGGGCAGACCTCCACCGTATGCTCCACCGTGTCCTCCGGGCGATCCCCACAGTGGTGACACCCTGGCGTTTCCTCCCGCTTTATCCTGAACAGGAACCTCCCGAAACAACCGTGTCCGGTGAGGACCTGCGTCAGGCGGAAGGTGAGGGCACCGTGGCGCCTCTCTAGCTACTCCTCAAAGAGGGGACTTATCGCCGCAATTGTGGCGTGCCCACCCGTAGAGTACCCCTAACAGTTACTTTGAAATAAAGTCTAATTTCACTTCTTTAATCACAACTAATCAGGGTGTCAACAGGCTTTTAAAAACTAATTGGCTTATTCCTGTTGCCTTGGTTACAAAAAAACACTCGACCTATTTACGTCGGTTTTCATTATTTACATTTCCTTTATTTTTTCATCATGAGTGTCGTTTTCATGGTTTTCGGGGGTGCCGAAGCCAATGTGGCTAAAATGAAAATCCAAGGTGTCGACAACTTTGAAAGCTTCTAAAAACTTATACTAGATGGCTCTGTATTTAACACACCTCTCTCTGTGTGTGTGTGTCTCTTTCTATTTTATACGAGTGTGTGTGCGTGCGAGTATCGCGTAAGGAACTTCGTTCCTGACGTCTCTGGTCCCCCGACCGCACACGTTTTTATCTCTCCTATTTCATTATCCAGATTTTTGTTGGTATAATAGCTAAAATTCATTCACAGTATTGCTTAATTCTAAAATTATACACGAATGAGTAACTTTGGCGCCAACAGACGATGAAATAACCATCATCATTCATCATAGTCATTACTCGGTTCACAGCTTTGCACCATCGTGCCCTTTCGACCTATCTTGTAGCTACTACGTGCTCAATGAAGATGATTCTATTCTATTCATGCAAGTCACGTTTGATCTCTGGGTAGCTGATCAGTGTTTCGTAATTAGTGTTACAGCATTAGTAGAAATTGCCTGGTTACTACATGTGGTAGTTCGTTCAGGCAATTCATATACATACATACAGTTGTGTACCTGCCATCCTGTATACATACAGAATAAGAAAATTATACAGAATACATACTTGTATATAGGGTGGCAAGGCATGGACGTGCAAACTGTAACCATGAATTTAATTTCAGCTCAGTAGTACTTTTCGTAGAATATTAAAAAAAAAGAATGTTCCATAGATTTTGACCGCGTAGGTATTGCACTTTTCTATAAAACAGACTGACCAGAAATTTCTAAGTCTACAATCATGTGCTGATTACAGTTTGAAAACGATACCTATCACGTCTGCGGAGTTTTGCTACCTAATTTAATTTGACCTTGTGGCTATTCAAACTGAAATATTATTAATTGGATTATGGCGCGAATAAATCTAACGACGCTGTTTTCCAAACAAAGAGGATTTTCAACGCGCGTCGGCGTAATATACAACATTTTAAAATAACCGTATTGGCTCCTAAAGTTATAGAGGTGTCTAGGCACCGTTCCAATTCCAGGCTTTACCTGAGAATTTTCAATTAAAACCACTAGTCACCCAACGCCATTCAGGGATTACTGCGGGCTGACTCAATTACTATCTACTACTACCGATAAGGAGATCGTATTACACACACCTTTTTCTTCATGTTAATGCTCCGTCAAGACTAAGTGTCAGTTATAAAAAAACTGGTCGTCGCGCGTCGTCAGGAAACGATGATATCACCTATTTTTCATTTTCTCCGTGAAAGGAGCGCGAAGAAACGAATCGTGTTGAAATACAGTGACAAATAATATCACTTCAACATGTTTATAAGTTGCAGTCGCAGAAAATTCTCAAGTTTTCACCTTCACGTAGTGTGCAGCAATATCTTAGCGGCGAGAGCGAGTAATGGAGCGTACACCCAACAGATTTATGGACGCACTACGTTAAACCACTTTGGAGTTGAGGGCAGAACATTTTGTGCCGAGTGTACGTCATATTAGTTTTTGTAGTGGTAGACTATTTGTTATGGGATGTGTGTATTACTTTTGCTGAAGGATTTGGACGTTAGTTTTTCATTGTAAACCGAATTTAGAGTTGTAAGGGAAGAGGGTAGTGAAGTTTTACTAAATTTACTTAGCATAATCAGCCTATAATGTTCCCACTGCTGGGAAACATGCCTCCTCTCGGTGAGAGGGAGTGGGCCGTAACCTACCACACGGGCCCAGTGCAGGGTTGGTAGATGTCTCAATGTCCTCGAATTTTTGGTTCTAGGACATGGCGGTTTCCTTACGATGTTTTCCTTCACCGTTTTGAGAGTAGTGCTGATGAAATAATTTACACAAAGTAAAGCGCCTGTCTGGGTTCGAACCTGCGATCTACAATTCGTAAGTCGCAGCTGTTATTACTGGGCCACCACTGTTCTACTACATTAAGATTACTAAATTAACTTGAGTTAGTTCATTTAAGTTATCCTTTTTTTTAGTCAAACCAGATTTGCCAAAATAGATTTGCTCCACATTAATTCGCGTTACTCGATTTTAATTACGAAAACATTACACTGAGTTCCAATGCGCAAACCCTCTCAGATTTACCCCAACACAAACCACATGGCAGTAAACCAACAAACTGTAACAAAAACCACACGATATTTGTTATAAAATCCTCTTTAAAACAAACAGAAAGCATTTATACTTATATCAAAAGCTTGTACCTGAATTAAAAATGTGTACACACACGGCCAAATAATTTGGCCCACCAGACAATTAAAAAAATGCGTTACACATTCGGCCAGATAATTTGGCCCAGCAGACAATTAAGATAGCACACAATTATACGGTGGTAACGCGGCAAAACACCGTAAAATTGTTAAATGAACGACAATTATCGGCGTGGGTGAAACTGTCGCGTACAACTACATAATCATGTGTCTCGTTGCGTTTTTATATTGAGATTGACGTGAGAAGGATTTGTGGAGCGTGGTGTGACTTTATGGGATTGGACCAGGTTTTTTTGCTGTAGAGACTTTTTGGGATATAATTGGAATTAAAATTGTCGAAAGAAAGACTTTTGAAGGAAGTAAAATTTAATAAATAATTCCGCAGTAAATAAGAACGTTACAGACGAAACTTCATTTGTCTTAACAAATTGTAAATTCGAAGATAACATAATAATGGTAGGTTTACATAGGGATTTTCATTTTCTGAGAAGCCTAATAATGCATTGACATATCCGGGCTGATAATAATGAGTGCGTCTCAATACTTGTATGCCTAACTTAATGAGAGCAGTGGTGATCCAGTGGTAACAACCGCAACTTACGAGTAGTGGGTCGTAGGTTTGATTCTGACCGGTACTTTACTAAGTGTAAATTATTTAATCACCACCGCTTTTGCCGCGTGGCCTCCGTGGTGGATTACAGCCCACTCCCTTCCACCGAGAGGAGGCCTGTGTACCAGGAGTGGGAACATTACAGGCTTATTATAACTTAATAACATATAAAGAAGTTATCGAAATATAATTTTCGATATCCGCTAGTCACATAACTTAGACCAAACATCATTGCATAACTACTAACAATTGTTAAATTAAATTAGATCAAAAGCTTTTGGCAATAAACGTCAACGTCACCGTAATTGTTATTGACGTCTGATTGTTATGTTATTAACTTCTTCATTGTTATATAGCATTGTTACGTCAATAACAATTTGGTGAATTTAATTAATTCGGGGTAGGTATGCGGGATGGGATAAAAGTGATTGACTGAATTATTAACTTGTATTTTAAAATACAGTTCATTAATGTCGGTTTTGGGAAATCAATGGACTATCAAACAATTTTTTGATAAGGACTCAATACTGCTTATATTAATCTCCGTCACGATATGAAAACTTAAAAATATTATTGTCTCCAGCTCTCATTATTTACCCAGCAATGTTTAAAAAAAACTGCTAAGGTAAATTAAATCCAAGTTTGGACAGCCTATGTACTATAATTATCATTATTATCAGCCTACAGCAGTCCACTGCTGGACATAGGCCCTCCAATGTTGTGTATATCTCTTGTACGAGACAAAAACCATCATCATCATTACCCACCTACATCTTAACGTTCTTCCATTCACAGATCTCAAGAAACCGTTTGCCATATCACCATCTCCAACCTCAGTGGAGGCTGGTTCTGCGGCATCATTGAGATGTTCTCCTCCTGCGGCGGCACCAGCTCCAAGAGTCTCCTGGCTGAAACATGGTCAACCACTGCAGCAGGATCATAACGTTCTGATCTCTGCTGAAGGGAATCTGCTTATATCGAGGGCTACGTTACAAGTAAGTGTAACAACTAATAATACTAATGATACGGAGAAAAATGTTGATGATGAAATTAGAGTCTTAGATAATAACCATTTCAAGACTAAAAACAGTAAATTAATGTCGATCAGCGGCAAACATTTTGCTACAGATATGGATGGTTGCTATTTCTCGCCCGAAAACTTAGAATATAAATCCAATGCGTACAAATTAAATAAAAGTTTCAATATAATAAAATAGCAAACTAAAATAAACATGTCAAACCGAAATTCATTAGCTCAACAGATTTATGTTAGATCGAAAACTCTGAGACCATTTGGGATTCTCAGAATGACCCAGATACTTAATCAATACTTTAGTTGGCGAGAACCCAGGTCAGACTAAGAACATAAAACTAATATATTGACAATAAAGTCGAAATCGAAATTAGCTTCAGACACAACAAAATAAACAACGTTGAAACAGAGCTTAAGTTTAAGAAATTATATGTATAAACAAAATAATACGAAGACCGAAAAGCATCTTCAAGTGGATTATTTCGAAGAATTTGAAATTGAGCATGCATAAAAATCTGGCCTCGAGATGTCTTCAAAAACAAAGATGAGTTTAAGTTGACGAGTTAAGAAAAATCAACGAGTTGGATTGCTTGACTTTAATACGCCCTCCCGGCTTAGTCATCCTATTGTTTCATTTTTTATGTTCGCCGGCATGTTCTGAGTGACAGTCAAGAAATATTTTGGCACGAATTCAGTCCATGTCAAAGTAATTTTCAAACAGCCGTCAGAAATAATAATTTATGATTGAAAACGGTTTCTTCATCCCAGAAACCAAAAAGATCATAATGATACTTATTAGAAACATGCTACTGAACCACCCAACGACCAGCTCCCCAGATGTGCATCGTTTATGGTCCATAAATTAGTGCCATAATACTAAAAGCTTAATAAAATACGACCACAAATCCAAACAATGAGCATGAACATGATCTAAGAACACGTTATGAACACATGTCAATATTAGGCCAACTATTTGTACAGTAATAAAAGTATCTGTACATTGAACTTTGTTGTTGGAATATAAAGCCTAAGAGGAAATGGTAGGGTTGAAGTTGAATTGATCGTAGCAATACTCGAAACGACTTACTAACACGTGGCGAATTTCGAAGAAGATGAAGATCATAGTAAATGAGGAACATCGTTAAATGTTTAGTGGGTAATGAATCATGGCGGCAAGCACTACGAATTTTATTCCCTAAAATGTAAAAATAATATCGAGATATTATAAAGGGTAGATTAAAAATTCACGAGATACGGTATCTCTACGGATCGATACGGTACTTCCTGAAAAGCGAATGTGAAAATTTTGAACAACAGCACAGAAGTGAAAAAAAATTTGGTATGATTTCTCCGAGCTTTGAACACATTTTTTCAAGGCTGTGCCTCATAATATTTAAATTAATAATAATAATGTAAATAGTCACTTATTTTTCAACTTAAATTTTTCAGGTTATCCTTTGTGAGAGTTGGAGTCTATACTGGGTTCGGGACCTGTATGACAGATCTCCAGGCTCACACCCTTAAAATTACAATATATAATTCTACGACATTATAAAAGTTCCAAGTACTGAGAGGAAGAGAGTTAATACAAATCAAAGGAGATGTGTTATGTGTGTCTTTAGAGAGTGCTGTGTTCCGAAATGATTATATTTCAAAGCTACTACTACATTACTAAAACTACATTGTACTTCTAATCCATTTCATTAGCAACATATGGAACTTGCCCCAGCCGTTTTTCCATGCCTAAAACAGCTATGAATTAACCAATAATATTATAAGACATTAAAACGAAATCCACGCCATCGTAACTTTACGCCAGATATCCAATAAATTTTGAATCACCTAAATCTTATAAATTCACTTACGCATTTGCAACTTGACACGTAATGAGTTATTGACTGGTTATCATTACGTAAAATCTTTAGTCGCAACATTGATTCTACATGAACACTTGTAATTCAATTACATTTTAATGTTATGTAGATACCTGAGGTCGAAATGTATAGTGCAAATTCTGTTATGCATTTACCATCTTAACTGGAGTGTTTGCTATATTAACAGCAAGGGAGAAACTTCGTTCAAATCAAATCAAAATATTTTATTTCACATACACCACACCTACATGGCCACTTATGAAACGTCAGAAGCTTGGTGCACGGTTCCAATTGGTCATTTCTTATAGAAAAGAGCCGGCAAGAAACTCCACAGTTACTCTTTTAAAAGTAATTGGCTTTTGCAATGTTTTCAAACTACAGTGTTAACAACTATAGGAAGACCGTGTAGGCCTGTTAACAAGTACCAGGTACTTAACATAATAGAAAACTGTCTAAAAATCTACAGTATGTACAGTACAGTCTACAAGGCCTACAACGTTTTCACATTCACAAACTATTAAAAGAATCTATCGCTGATTCACACACCTATTATATTTTAATCTTTTATGAAAAGACTGTGGGAATTTTATTTCAACAGCTCTTATTTACTCCCGCTCTTTTCTTGTTTTATTTACAAAGGGAAGGTAATACTAGCCTAAGTTTAGTTTACTAACTGACCAACAGTATCAAAGCCAGTTTCTAAGTTTAAGCCACGCACCTCATTAAAACGCTCCTTCAAAGCGTCAGTGCGCACAATCGCATCATCTTGTCGCACGATTGCAAATTATTTATTTTATCTCTACGACTGCAACTAATTAGTCGAGCGCGACAGACGTTTATTAATTGCGACACAAGTCGCTGTCGCATGCGCTCCTTTTCTTTTTTCGTCTTTTTGTCCGCCAGTGTAGTCTTTCAAAGCTGCTGGATGTCCTCTGATAAAAGTGTTAAACCTGTGTTAATCCAATTATATGTTTCATGGAAAAAGATTCGTTTTATCTTCAGCCATTAATTTTACTTGACCCGCGTATTTTTCTTCGTTCACTTTATGACCGTTTTTGGCGCAGATTGGCTTTGGTGAAAAATGTGTTGATTTATAAATTAATTAGAAAGATTTTGTTGTAAATTAATTCCGATAAGCCATTACCGACAGTAGCGAACATTAATTTCGGTCTAATTATGCTAATGCTCAGTCAATTGCCATATTCACTTAGTACTAGTATTGTATTTGATTATTCATCTCTAATACTCAATTCAATCCAATCCAATGTAATGCTATCTGAACTGTTTTAATGATACTATTAATTTAACAAAATAGACCTATCTGACCGACCAGATTGATTCCATTATTAAAGCAACTTTATAGACAGAACCTCTATTCTAAAGTATCAAAAGTATCATTAAAGAAGATAATTACAAAAGTCCTGATACCATATTTTCGAACCGCATCACCAAATAATGGCACAATCGCAAATAACTCACTCCATCTCCGGTTTCCGCTACGCAGCTCCCACTAATTAGGCACTGTGAACAGACATGGATTAATTGCTGCCACTGTCAGTCGCTCTCTCATTGTGGCCTCGTGTGTAACGTGTAACATAATCTTCACAAAGGTGTCTAGAACATTTTCTTAATGAATATGATCGTAATGTGTTGTACGTCTTTTAAATTAATGGCTCCCGTCCTTTGTAATTTTAACACATTCAGCTTTTCGGTTGTAAAAATATATTACGAGACGGGTGCTGTAATGAACACTTTAAATTTATATTTGCCCTTTAAAGCAATGCGGGTGCTAATTTGTTTTTGTTGTCTTACAAATGTTTAGGGAGTCTAATTTGAATTATGTTTCATGCTTTAATTAGGAGGTATAGATATATATACACTTAGATGTTATATTTTACATCTTCTTTCACTTCCAAAAAGACCTTTGAAAAGAAATACCAAAAGAAAAGATTTCTCTCAGACTCAACGTCTTTTTATTATGATACGAGCTGAGCAATTTCGGTTAAAGTAGCTATGCCATTACGTTGAGTATATATCTTTATTCCGTCTTTAGCCAAGCTTAGCTGTGATAGTTGGATAAATAGGTGTCCGTTAACTTTATCGACCTCATAATAAACCTTTATAACCCACGTGCGACGCAGATTTCTGTATAATCGTGGACATTATGACGTCTGAGATTTAGTGCAGGTCGCTTTAGCAATTTCTAGGAGATTAGCGAAATATATGTGCTCGTATAATTACAATATGGCCGTGCTCTTTTCTGTGATAGGGTGAGCAAGCATCAGAAAATAACACACGAGGTTTTGTGATGCTAATTTGATACTAAAAATGATTGGTGTCTATCGTCTTTATATGGCTAGATATTGACGCTATTACGATGGTTTATGGCCATTAATGTGCCTAGATAGTTTATTATTCTTATACAATGACATTATTTAGCCTACCAACGGTGGATATCAAAGCCAACCGCATCTACAAAGATCAAGACCTGTTAGCGCTAAACATAAGAGGCAACTAATATATTTCAATTAATGGTGATTATTGTCAACAGGACATGGCGAACTATAGCTGCGTCGCAGAGAACATTGCCGGCAAGAGAATCTCCGAGCCTGCCCTTCTGACCGTTTACGGTGAGTCACATAACTGCAATCTAAACTCTTGAATTTAATTTTTCTAAAGAAACTGTTAATGAAACCATTAAGATTAGTAAAGTTACAGATTAAAGCAAATCGAGTCCGCCTTTGAAGTTTATGGGCGTAACGTCTAATAGAATCCAGATATTATAAACCAGGAAGTTAAACCACACTAAACTTAGCCAGAATTTATGTTTCCTTATCAAATCCATAACTTGAAGTAGTAGGCACCGCAACTATTACCGACTAAAGAGCGTTAGACAATTTAATAGGTACACCTCACCCAACAAGTTATGGTTGCACGTTTCATTATTTCACGTATAATTTATCAGACAAGCTGTTTAACGCTCATTTCACCCTCGGTGTACGTAATAACTATCTTTACTTCAGTAAGATCAAAGGGCATGGGCCGATAGCTGCAATTATAGCGAAGCGCGAGCGCATGGGAGAGTCATTAGGGACGCCTACGCGATGCAGGCGCCATCTAACTGATAGCAATCACCACCTCTGACTTGCACGTCCAAAATTCTGTTTCGCGTTCATGATTCATATTTAATTTTAGTAACGTGAGTGGCTGCTGTTTCTGGTATGTTAGCTGGTGCTGAAACGTGGTTCATGTTTTGTGCATGTGAAAGTAATTGGTGACAAATGTGCTTCCAATGTTAGACTCATCTTGGTACTCTCCGATCATGGCCGAACGAAGCCAGGACGTAGTTTTAAGAATTAGTTAAACAGTTTCGCTTCAAGTAAAATTACCTGTTATTATTCAATTCATTGTTTAAGCTGTGGCAGGATGCTTGTTGTTTCTTTAAATCATTTCTCACGGAACTTATTCAGCATCATCAGAATCTCTATTACGTTCAATAAGAGTAAATCCTTCACACAATTATTTAATTGGGGACATAAACATTGATCCTTGGACTTCTAAATGATTTCCAATTCTAACATATTCGAGTTTACAGCCTCTTCTATGATCACAAATTCATCTATTAACCTAGGCTCACAAATTCCAAGTACATTAATTGTTCTTGCATCGCACCAATTACTTCTATTAAAAGGGTGTACTCTTTGTTGCTGGAATGTATCGTTGAGTCGCAAATTGGGCTATATATCGTCATTATAGTGAGGCGTGGGCGGGTGTCGTCGCTACAGTACTTTTTATGCTGCACGATTGTATAATGATCTTGCTTGATTGTGTTCTTTGTTGTTGTGTTGGACTCTTGTCCTCTTGAAAATACTGGTTTTATTTTATTTTTGTGGTTGTTGTTAAAAGCTGCCGCTTTCTTTGCTCCTTTTTTATGAGTATGTGTATTGCAAAATTCTTCACTGTCAAATCTGAAATTATCATTGGTAGTATACCTGCAGGCTCGTTATTATTAATCATCTTCTTTATCTTTGATTTGCATTCATCTGTTGCTTTAGGCTGTACCATATAAATATTTATAAGTGCTTTCATTCTAAGATCTACATGGAAATTAATGTAACTGCTTTCAAAAACTATGCCTTTCCAACAAATCTACTAAAACCTGACTTCTTGAAACCATTATCTATATAGAATTTTTACTTCCACGGAAATACTCTTTATGCAATACACGTTCCATGTTTATAACTTATAAAATTTTTACGTTTGTGTCCTACAAATACGAGTATAAACGGCTATTTTAATTAACAAACAATGTGGTGACCCGATGTTCAAACTTTACTAAAAAAGGGTGACGACTTGACGAGTCGTTGGTTTATTAATTAGCTGAATATATTATTGAGTTTCGTATACCGATAGAAAAAGTAATAAAAGTTTCCTATTTGAATTTAGTACTTTTATTTGGTGGGTGGCGTTACCTGATGATCGACTTCATTGGTTAGGTGTGTCTATGGAGTAACTAAATTTTGACTATCGTTGCAAACTGTAAGTAGCCACCTAGCCACTACACCATTCAATTGTTTCTTTTAATCTTTCACCATATTTTTGTTTTATCGTACTGTCTTTCAACTACGTATGAGTAAAATCATATCACACAGTAGCAGCAGGCACGCACTAGCAACCCATTAAGATTTTACGCCCGATATTCATATCTACTTAAAACGCTTTCTCGAAGTTCAAACTTTACCTTTGTTCATAAATCGGTGACCTGCATAAAGAAACAACAAAGAAGCAATAAAAGATAGAGAAACATAACTGCCACAAAGTTTAGAACTAAAGCCCATGTTCCCAACATTATAAGAAATGTTTACAATACTATTACAACTGTTGGACACGAAACTCGAATACTTTCCTACGAAGCTCATAATCTAACCAAAGTCAAGTTCCTCGGAATGTAAATAATCTTATACGACGTATAAAATTCCGAATTTTATAGATACCTCGGCCGCCATTAGAATGTGAGGCACTTTATTAATATTAACAGTATTTTAATAGTTTAATAACAAACTAGAGATGCAACCACGCAATCAATTTTTATTGAGAGGAAGACACTAAAATTATACACCACGGGTGGCCAGCGCGTTCTCATTATTATAAAAAAGTTAATTATTAGTTTTCCAACTAATGATTATTGAAAATTTATTAAAATTCAGTTATTAAAGCCAGCTAATAGATTAATATTATAATTCACTTGTTTAATGTTTCAATTTCGAAACTATGTCGGCGACGATAAATGATTGTCATTTATTTTAATTTTCATTACGAAACTTTTAATAATAAATGTGGGATTTCAAAGATTTATTTCGAGGAAAGATGAAGTTATGATATTTGATTTGAATATTTTTTACATTTTCATAATAGAACCACAATGGGACAGGAAATTACCTACTTATGAACATAAGAAGAAATTGATTCATTAATATAATCTTTATAATAAGATTTGCATAAATTAGATTTGTATCATATTTATCACTCAATTCGGTAGAGGTGAAAGTTTTTCTCACCATAAGCCTGGAGTAACATATGTTAAACATTGTTATCCCTGCCTTGTGATACCTACACTGGAGATCATACCGGATTAAAATATATGAATCTCATTAGTGAAACTCATAATGAGATACAATTGAGTTACTGGTATTATAATATTATCCTTCCTTCTACACCACAAATAAAGTTGTATTTTGATCTAAACATAAATTATAATGAAGGATAAGTAATACTTGATCCACACAAAAATAAAATGAATTGAATGACACCAATGAACAATCAACCTAAACCAACATGTCCATTAGGTTAACCGTTTTTTGATAGCTGTCTTAGAACGTAAATATTCCAGATTACGTAAAAGTTAACTTTAAAAAGCGCAATAAAATTAATATATAAACTGCCTTATTTTATTGAATTATCTTGTTTATGGCTTCTTACAGACATTATAATATGTATGAATCAATGTATTGTGTTTAGCTGCAATCACTAGTTCCATCTGTCAAAAAACCAACCAACCAAAATCAAAAATTAATGAAGAATGAAAAATATCAGACCCAAAGACAATACGCAAACAATGATAAACGCAGGATCCATAAACAAAAATGAAGGATGACCTATATTGGATCCAGATATAAAAATTACAGAAGAAACAAAATTGGATCCAAAGATGAGAGTAACAAAAAATATATTTCTGTAATAAAATCCACAAAGTTACCTTTATTTTAATATTCTTCGCTCGTATAATATGCCAGTTTTTAACATAATATGGCTGTACAGCGCTGAGCCGTGTTTGACTCGATTTACGTGCAACCTAACTTACAGTTATGGTCTCTATTAACCATAATTTACGAAAACGCCCGACTTCGCCCGACAACGCCCGGCATAGCTTGAATTGCTTGTAATACGCGTGTATGAAGACGATTTACATTTTTTCCTCTTTTTCTTCGATAGCCGTGATGAAATAAGGCGGAGTTACCTACCACAGTGCTGAGAGGATTGAGGTTGAGACTTAAGTCTTGTTTATGCCTAAGCTGTTCTTTGGTTAGGACAAGATAATCTTAATTTTGTGTGGGTTTATAAGAGACAATATTATCGTGTATATTAATAGGACATTATCATAATCTGTTCCGAATAGTTTTCTTATTAAAAAATCCGAATGCTTTGGGTACCGTAATGTACTGTATATTATTAGAGTTAAAACTGGTAGGCAAAAACTATTTTCAGAAGGGTTAGAGATACTATCTACCCTACCAGATGAGTGAAATCGGGCGTTCTGTGAATACCTAGAAATTCTGGAAAAAGAAGAATAATGGCGCAATTAAACTTGTTCGTTCTCCCGAATTCGATTGCCTATGGAATTCGGGCAAACGACCTAGTGTAATAATGAATGCAGTCGAGTACGCCCGTCTTCGGACAATCTAGTCCAGTGCGATGACCAGTGTCATCGAGTGCCCGAATTCGAGTAAAGTCTTTCAAGCACCCGCATATGGGCTAACGATCAAGTGTAATTGGTCTTTAGCGTGTGTATGCGTTGTAAATATGGCAACAACCAGAAAATAACCAAGTTCAAAGCAAACACTATTGGAAAAAAAACTAAAACCTTTTTCCACGGACTCAACAATTGCAGAAAATAATTAACACCACCATATCGCCCATAATCTTTATAAACGTATGTAGTACACACATAGATGGTATCATACACCAATGTATTATTAGTCTAAAGTAAATTCTAGCTAGGTTGTTAGGTTACAGGAGCCACACGCCAACTTGCGTGCCTGATCTTCGAAGCAGATATAGCACAGAACGCCCTCTGGTTCTGCTTAGACTGGGATCTAGATTGGTTTTGGTGTGAAGATTTTGTGTATTTTGTTTTAAAGGGAGATTGGACCTGTATTTGGTAGTGTCATGTTTGTTTGAACTTGTTGGGAAATTAGAGGAAGGTCTTCCTTCAAACAAAGGCCTTACTTCGTAAAACAAAGGTCATTATTGATTAGTTGTTACATCCCTTTTTTTGAAACGGATTTACCATCGGGTGAGATAGTGGTCGAATGATTATTAATTATTCAGCTAGCAGGTTTTGCAGCAGGTCTGATTACATAGAGTACGATTATGGTAATTAGTATCACCACATGCCCTCCAAAAAATCCCTCATCATCATCATCATTTCAGCCGAAAGACGTCCACTGCTGGACATAGGCCTCCCCCAAGCACCACTTCGGCCGGTTCTGTACTTCTCGCATCCAACGGGTTCCCGCGGCCTTCACAAAAAAACCTTGTGAAAATTACCTATTAATAATCATTTATAGTACCTAGGTACCTAATTCGACCCAAGATTTCAATTAGGATTTCGGATCGACATGGACACATTCTCAACATTATACTTCTGATATTGGCCTAGTCTTGACTGATGATAAATCTGTTTTTTGCAGGAAAATTATATTTAAAACTTTGTTCTTAACAGAGACATAAATAAATTCAAGTTATTTATGACAACCGCTGAACTCCGCGGTAACTGGTGACGTTGAAACTTTACACAGCGAAAGCTTATGTATGAGACAAGACAGCCATAAGACATTTTCCGCTTCCATAAATACTGCCCTAGATATAAAATATCATGACGTTTCCCTTATTAGATTTTGCAATGGCACTGCGACACTTAATTTTATTACAGCTATAGAAAAGGCATGACAATTTTACGGCCCCAATGGTTCAGAAGCAGTGCTTGAAATTGTTAGTTAATTAGTATTGAATTATCGGTAGATTGTCTCAATTTGATTGGCTATTAATCTAGATAAAATGTTTGTGATTACTTTCTAATATTATTGATGAATTTAAAATATTATGAAGTTACTTCCATAAAATTTGGCTAATTTGTGGAGCTTGTGGCTAAGTAATAACAGTCGCACGGGTCGATCGATCAGGTTAAGCTACGCTAGCCGCGGATGGTCCGTGGATGGGTGATCATCTTCACATACCAGGACTCCTCCGTAGCTCGGAAATCACGCTAAGCCGTTGGTCCCGGCTGTCATTCGTGGATCTTTGACAGTCGTTACGGGTCGTCAGTAGCCATAAAAGTCTGACAACTAGTCTTACCAAAGGGTATCGTATTACCCAGTCACTGGGTTGTGGAGGTCTGATAAGCAGTCACTCCATGTAAAATACTGGTATTCAACTGCATCCGGTTAGACTGGAAGCAGACCCCAACATAGTTGGGTAAACGCTAGGCAGATGATGACTTCCATAAAAGTTTATAATGATATTTTTAACCATACGCAATTGTTTTACCCACTTACTCTTTGTACCCACTTAAAAAAACAATTAATTTATATATCAATAAATTAAATTAAATTTAAAAAAATAAAATCTTTTTATTTCAGACATTGGTCCGTGTTAGTAAAAAAAAAAAAACTATGTTACATTGAAATATTAAAAATCATTCAAAAACAATTAAAATGTTACATTTAAAAAAAATAATTAAAAAATTAAATATTAAAAAAAGATATTTAATAAAAAATATTTTACATTTGTTTAAGCATCCATTTTTTCTTCGGGGTCAAAGTATATAATAATCCAATTTTAAGGCAGAAACAGAAACCGCTAGTAATATAAACCAAAGTTCGTCACGAAAAGACCTAATTACACGTATTTACATTAATCCTATAATTAGGAAGTTAACGAAAATTCTTGGTACAAATACAGTTCGCGTGTTGGTGGTTTTCTAAAATTCACTAAAATAGATATTTATTTTGTCGGTCACGCTAATTCCCCTTACTTTATGCAACTTTAAATAGGTAACAAGAATTTATTTATATCGCTAAATACATATAATAATAGGGTATTTGCCCGGGTAAAAAAATAATTATTATATTTAGTCCGTCAGTTAGATTATCGAAAAATAATGGATACGTATTTTTTCTTTTGTCAATCAAACAAAAAATGACAAATATAAAGCGCGTCAAAATTTATCAAACTATATTATTTCAACGTTAAAATCCATTTTAAAGTTTCGTCCCGATTCACCCCTGCATCTATATTCACCCCGTTTTACGGTATCAACACAATATGCATTTCATCTATCCTCCTCACATGCCCATATCATCCGCCTAGCATTTTCCGGACTATGTTGGGGTCGGCTTCCAGTCTAACCGGATGCAGCTGGTACCAGTATGTTACATGGAGCGATTGCCTATGTCACCTCCAGAATCCAGTTACTGGGTAATACGAAATCCCTTGGTAAAGTCAAAGCATTTATTTCAAATAGGCACATAAAAGGCATTTTTGAACGTCAAATCGTCAACGGTAAGACTGATTGTCATACTTTCGGGCTTCTGACAACCCGTAACGACTGTCAATGTTCCATGAATGACAGCCGGGACTAACGGCTTAAAGTGCTTTCCGGGGCACGGAGGGGTCTTGGTATGTAAAGTTGGTAAACCATCCACGGGCGGACCGCGGCAAGTGTAGCTTAACCTAATCGATCGCCCCGTGCGGCTGTTATTACTTAGCCACAAGCCCCTCACATGCACATATCAAGACAAATATGTGTGACCTATATAAATACTCTCTCTAATAACGTAGGAAAACTGCAGGAGATGGTAAGGGCACACTACTGAAAAAAAATGCACCAGCCACAAAAGCAACACGTGCACGTTGTAGACGTGGAGCAGACCTTTGAAATTTATTCATTAAAATGACATAAAAAACATGAAACACTTTAATTTACAGTTTTACAAACATGCTAAAAATGGAACCTATGCGATTTTTATTACTCTCCATAAAATCAGTAAACAAGGACATCCAGGATTTTAAAATAGTCACCTAACTAATAATGATCACGTTGTGAATTTATTACACAAGTCAATTAAATACGGAGCTTAAAAGCAATGCAAATGAACACTCGTAAACGTTTCATTTTTATTTATTTAAATGTAATAAACTTGGAGGCATTCATTTAATGCATTTTCCTACTTCGCCATAAATAAATACAAGTCCGTTAACAATTTCATTGGAATAGTTTATTTCGTAGCGACTTTATACGCAATTCTTATAACTAATCAAATAATAATGTTAATATAATTTTCCTAGTTTATAATTATTTATTGGTATTTCATATTCTAAAGCTAGAACGCGCCTATTTTAGCCTCAATTTATTGGATCGATCGATAGCGTAAACATAACTCTTTGCAAACTTTGAATTAAGTAGCTATCTACCTAGAAGTAGCTATGGATACCTGCCTATAAGATAAGTCCATCATCTGAGTAATGCAATGTTAGTGTAAATTAGTTTAACTCACACACTAAATGATTACTATTATTCTTTTCCATACCAAACTACCTTTTGGAAGGAGCAACTCGATTCAATTCTATTTTTTGTAAATGTTGACGTTCAAAAGTGCCTTTTATATGCCTATTTGAAATAAATGATTTGACATTGACTTTATCCACATCTAGCATGAGTCCATTGGCTTTATCATGCGTCTATCCAAGGGTATAGTGGGCAATAGTCTTATCAAAGGATAAGACCACTGTCTCAGGTTTGGTATAGGAACCTCTATTATCACCAAACTTGCGATCTTTACTAGTAGCTTAGCAGTATCATCACTTATCAGAGTCTGGGCCTTGCGAATCCTGAGATCGGACGCCCAGAGCCAGAAAGGCCCTGATCTGGAAATGCCATATAGTTCCTTAACCCATCAGCATTTGTGATACACAAAGGGCATAAGTGTATGACTGACAACATTTTTTCTTTTGTCAACAGTAAACGGCGGTTGGAGTTCCTGGGGCCCTTGGACACAGTGCCGCTGCAATGGCCGAGTGACCGGCGGACAGCGTCGCACGCGCACCTGCACGGAACCTCACCCTTTGAACGGAGGCGCGCCCTGCCAGGGACAGGCTCTGCAGAGGACCTCAGACTGCGTGCCTTGTCAGAGTGGTAAGAGAGATTCTGTTGTAAATTCACACCTTTTTCGATAAAATGTACGATTACGAGCAGATACTCATTTTGGCACAATGTCTAACGTTAGGCCTGAATATAGATTGTATTCTCTTGGTTTTCTCTCAAAGCAACCTTGATGATAATCTCATCCGGGGAAGTAGGTAGTTAGGTACTATAGAGAGCTAGAAGAGCCCTCTAAGGTAACGGGAGGAATCAAACAACGGTACGACTCCTTTAAGATTATATTGTAAGAACGTTTTTACATAGTTCTATCTAAATTACCACTCACTGTTCTAAATCCTTATTAAAACATTTGACACTAGCTTGAACGTGCGAATGTAGCCCGCGCTAAAATATAGCCGGCCTGCACCATATGAGGTCGTCTTCGGCAGACAAACCTCTACAGTACCTACGCTCAAGCATTATGATACTAGTACTTTGCTCATACTGCTTTTCTTTGTCTCTACACTAGTGTCTATTGGCATTTTCCACCAGAAGTTCAATTTTCGTACTTAAAAAACGTTAAAACGCAAGTCGTAATCTATTTCAGCGACAATCAATGTCAAAAACTAGTAAATGTAAGTAAATTAGATGTTTTTTGCAAATATGTAGAACCTAAGATTAGAATGCGAACTTTCTTAGAAATACGGGAACTGCCCATCAGATTGACAGTCGTTTGTTTTTGACTCATATAGTACTTACGTAAACTGTGATGGAAAACACTGTGAAGAAACCGTCATGTTCTAGAACCAAAAATTCGAAGACATGTGACATCTATCAACCCACACTGGACCTGCGTGGTAGATTATAGCCCACCCCGTCTCAAAGAGAGGAGGCCTGTGTCCCAGCAATGGAACAATATAGGCTAATTATGAAGATAGTACTTACTTACTACCTATCACTTTATCGAACTATCGCCATCTTAACAAGTGTCTTTGAACCGCTAGCATCGGTCTCATCAGTTAATGTTCTAATTGAAACAGCTTCGAGTCTTGAGTTAATCAATCATAATCCGTTAAACCATCGTTTAGGACCACCCCTTACTATATTAAGCTTAATTAGAGCTTAATGGGCATATCCGGTACGCCTACTACTCGTGTTATGTAAGTACCTAGTCATAAATACGTTACAGTTTTAATGGCATCAGTACCTTTTAAGTTGTTAGTCTACATTATAAAACGAACATAGTAAAGTTGGTGCATACATAGTTGTAAACTTGATACTCATGAATTTAGTAAATGATAAATGATTTTATTTCTGTAAGTAGGTTTGTACAAACACTTTTACACGTCAATCATATTTTTTTTAAACTAGATGAGGTCGGCGTTTCCTATCTGACTATTCTGAGAAGAAAGGCCGAAACAAACTCAGAGGTCACAGTCTCTTTTTAAGTGCCGACATAATTTTGGTCAAATCATGTGAATACCATGTAGATTGGGGTCTGAAATGGTCTTTGAGGAAAGAACCACACAAAGTACACTAAGTATAGACACAGCAAAAATACATGGGCATTATTTACATTGTAGAACAGCTTATACATGTATACTTTTTTTTTTTTTTTTTTTTTTGTGGATGGGAAATCATCAAATGACTCCTCCCGCTCTGGGTGGAGCAGAAGGGAGTGTCAGACTCTTACTGACTAAAACCCACCCGTGTTCCTTCCTTAGCCCTTTATGTACCAGGGCAGCGACATGTATACTTAGCTCCAAAATCAAGTGCAAATCAACACGTTTCACAGAATTTCAGAAGTACAAAAAAAACCTAAAAACGAATTACCTACTTGAAACTTTGCACGGTCGTATATAAATAAAAAATAAGTTGCAGGAAATAAGCGAGGAAACATTTCCATGAAAATTATTGCGTCAAATATTAGCGTTCTGGATTGCCAAATGATTCAGGTATTCATATTTATTATGAATCACAAAACAGACGCCCAAACATTTAATTGTGCTTTTAACATATTTTTTGACAGCAACACAGCGGTTAATATCACGTATTTGAATCGGAAACACTTGAGCTTCCAATATGCCTGCTGATAATACAGTTCAAAGAAACTTCTACTCTAAATTTTCGTAATAAAGCTCAAAATGTTTCACACATTTTTGTGTCCACTTTTAATAAAAATCTGCAAGGTAATTTGGACTTTGATTTTGTTGTGTTAGGGTTGTAAATCCTTTGATGATTGCTTGTGGTTATGATGAAATTGAAATGAAATTTTATTTGTTACTGCTTTCAATGAAGAGGGATACATGGATCTGCAAGGATACGATAACACTCAACAGTTGTTGATTGGTAAGTGTAGTTGTGTCAATGTTGTTTTTTTTGTGATACTATTCATACAGGGTAACATCGTCCGGTTTTTGTTAAAATATTCTTTTGAAAGAGCTTTTATACCTTATACAAAAAAAAAAAAACTATCAATGAATAATACAGGGTGGCAAATCGACGCCCAAACTGTTCCTAACTATGAATTCAGTTCCTATTCTATTCTATTATAGACAGACCCTTGAGCGTAGAAACTGTTCGTCGATTTTCAAAAATAAAAACAGCTTTTTCATAGAAAAGTGCTAAACTTACGCGGTTAAAATGTATGGAACAGCAATTGTTTTTAAAATAACCGGTGAAAAAGTTCAACGCAGGGCTTTCAGAATCATGTACTGAATCAATGGTGACTGGTTGTTTCAGTGTCCCTGCCACCCTGTATGACTAAGCTACACATTTTTTTGTAAAAAGAAGTCAGTTAAAAACGATTCATCGAAATAATTATAGCTTTTCCACTTTAACATAAATAAGTAATAGAGCTTACTGTCACAGTTTTACACTTTTTTGTCTTTTTTATGTGATCAGAAAGATCTTTCAAACGTTTACCTTTCTATTTTATAGCAAATGCTTTCAAAGCATTCGCTCACAAAACTTTAGGCAGTAATTTGAGAAGGTTGATTCCTCCCAGTGAAACATCTCAATGTTGAACCGAACCTAAACAATTTAAAAATGCAGACGTCCACATACATATATTATTCCGACCACCTACTCCTTTATTAACCTCTCGACCTCCTAACAAGTACTTGAAAAAAACAAAAAACGATCGTTCAGCACTTGAGAACAAAGAACTCCGAACATTGGCACGAGCTACCATTCAATTGTCTTCAGCCCAATGGCTTTAAAAATTTTATTACTACGAGTATACTACATTAAACGCACGTGTTAATCACAATAAGAACTCAAGTTTCTTAAGCATCATATCTCTACATCTCAGTCGTAAAAACGCCGCCATTTAATTCTTTACGCTCATAAACCAAGTACTGAAATCACTTCAAAGAGAGTTCGTGTATTAAATGGGTACATACGGATGTGTGGAACAGCGAGCTTGTTAGATTCTCGCGAAATTGCTCGGTTTGACAGATCAAAGGGATTGCAGATAAATATTTTATTGGTTGCATCCGCATTCGAAGTGTGTGACGGTTGTTAAATGTTATTGTTTATTTGATATCTTAAAAGATATTTGATGATGGTTTGCATGTGTCGTTGCAAATTATTATGTCAGATATGTCTAATGTATGAGTCTGTGGAATCTGTTATTGTTTGTTTTTGAACTGTGAATTTTCCTATAAAGCTTTGATCACTTGATCAGTGGACGCATTACACCATTAGAATCAATTTAATTAACCATTAATTATTTTATCCCAAGCAACATCTTTTTATCGTTGAAATCGTTGAACTACCACCTAGGTACTGCTAAAACACGATTTCCTCAATAGTTTCTGCACGTCATTGGTAAAGTTACTGTGCAATCATATTTGTATTGTAAAAAAAACGAAATATCTACTTAATATAGTTTTACATTAAAAAAAAAGTTTATTTCAATTACAAAGGGCATTTCGATACATGTTATTAGAGATCACCTAACATAAGCAATAAGACATTGCAAAATCACCCATCCAACTATTTCCAGCCAGTTGTCCAATTCCTAACCAAAATTGGAGTGGGCAAGTGCGTCCACTATTTCCCGCGTATGTATCAAAGGAAATAGACCAACCGGGTAGACAATAAAACGCAATCAAGAGGCGTTTGTCTCAGAGCATGAAACGTGGAACATTATGAGATAATTGGAAACATATGTTTCTGCTCGCGGCGAAGCTTGATAAACTTTGTAGCTGTGTGTAGGTTGGTCGATATTTGGAGAGCAAAATTTAGAATTTCAGTGTTTTTGTGAGCATATTTTTAGTTTTAATGTGTTTATGAAAGCTATAGATTCAAAGTTACGTTTGGGCAAAATTAGGTACACTGCTTTATCTAAAGCTTTCGTTAAATAACACACCCAAAGCTATATTACTTATACACGTTCTCTTTAATTGTTTTTATTTTCAAAAGCACTAAGAAGTTGTTTAGGTCTCCTGATATCGTTCCCAAACATTTCGGATTGCTCGTCGCGAAACAGCGAGGTGTATAGCCACAGATCTCTGAGACTGTCCCTCTTGAAGCAAAGATACTGCTCTTGCAGCGGTTTCCATGTCCATATGTCGGCGAGAACCAGGCATAGTGATCACAACTAACACAGGAACCAAACAAAATTGTTAAAAACGCGAGTATTTCACAGCAGTGTTTAGTGTAGACTGAAAACTTAAGTGACCGAGAATTTGTGCATTCGATGTTTTTTTCGAGTACTTCACTTTTTTAGCTACCCTCTTGAAACCAATATGAATGTTGTCGAAATAAGCATTGATAAGGGCTCCTAAACATGTCAGCTTGACGGTTCAATGCGTAACTTTGACAACAACTACTTAGATAACTTTATTTTGACCAAAATAGTGACTGATTCGAGGTGGGCCCTATTTTGTTTTGAGTAGTTTAGTATTATAAGCCACTTGCATTTTAATGACCGATTGCACTCCAATATTAAAATATATTTACACTACTGTAATGTAACTGTCTCTGACCAAATTAAATGCATCCGGAATTAAATAAACCACAGCGAAAAAAAATATCGACAAGATAATTCAATTCGACACTAAACGGTTGATACAAGATAAAACAAGGACCTTAACAAAATCTTTAACACCATTCTTCACTTGGCCCAAAGTTTCCAAAGTATTATCTTAAAACAATTTAGTCAATTTATTACCAAAAATATACGTTACTGCTTCCTGAATACGAAGAGTGTATCTTAAAAATTCAGTTACTACGTTCTGAAGTGTCAGGAGACGCAATTACTTACAATTTATTTACATACGTTAAGGAGCGGTTTCACTGTCGGCATAAAAGGATTTGAAAAAAAAAAAAACTTTTGTGTGTATTCTTTATTTAAAATTATGTTGGTGATTAACTGAAGAAAGAGCTTAAAACAATTGAATACGATACTGATGTCTGGATAGCATCTCTACTGCCTTTTCACAGTCATTTTACCTCTGATTTTGCATAACTGTCCAAATCGCAATGATCTTAATTATAATTCAAATAAAGTTGCAGTTGGGTTGATGCCACTGCCAAGTCTGTCAAAGACATTGTGATCATTATTCTCGTCACAATAAGGTTGCTGCTGTCAGAGGTAAAATAACCGTGAACAAGTGAACCGTGTATAAGTTATCCTAATAAACACAATAAAGAGAATAATAGTGTTTCATAATATTAAGACCAAAATATTTGATTTACAAATTACCGACTATTATCTTTGACCTTTTATTTAGAATTTATTAATTTAGGATAACATTTAAAACCTGATAACGACTAATAGAGAAGGTTGGAAGAAGCAGACATGCTGCATCGACCTCAAATGAATTGGGATAAAGGGAAGACATTGATGATAATGAATTAAAACCTCATTATTAAAAATTTAACTATACTTTAACGAGACTCCCATAGTTTCACTCCCTAATCAAAACATACCGTTATTTAAAAAAACTCACATAAAATGTAGATATGTAAACGTGAAAGTCCTTAATGTCGTTGTTACTCTAACGAACCGAGACTGATTTATGTGTGTGCGCATTAATTAATAAGAAATGTTACACACTGTTGTACTTAATATCCGTGTACACCCACACATGGTGGAGGGGCATGGCCCAAGTTGGACATGTGTGGCGGGTTGAATGTCAAACAGGAACAGTGCTCGTCGTTTTTTAATGAAGACAAATATTCACGAAACAAAAAGCGTCCGTAATGTGACCTATGAATAATAGTATTAGTATTCGCTTTTTTGTCTAACTAAAATATGTTTTAATTGGGCATCAATCAAACAGTAATGTTATTTTTTTATTAAGTTTAAACAACACCATAATTGCGTAACAAACTTTCAAGCATAATCTGAATGATTTTGAAGGATATTGTTAATCCAATGCTTCATGTGTTCTAAAAATGTGTCTGCTCAACAACGTAAATAACGCAATGAATGTGGTTGAACTGTCAAAATGAAAGCCTTTCCTACTGTTGGTGTGTTACGCAACTACCCCGAAGGTTCTTTCGTAGAAGTTTTCCAGCACATGTAAGTAACATCATGAATTATGTCCTCAACTAATGTTGAGCGTCATAAATTATGCAGTACGTAATACTGCATAATTTGTGACGCTCAAAATTAGTTGATCTATCAGCTTCCTAAGGGTAGCCTTACAGTTCACACAACATCGTTTTTTACCGGTTTTCATCCCAACATTTTACTGCAAAATATCGTACATTCCAACACCGTGTGAGCGCAGCCTTAAACAAAAAAAAATAGCATGACAAGCGCTTGAAATGAAATATGGAACCCAGCGTTCCAAATTCAATTTGAAACTCGCAAAATCTTCTTCTTCGCGCCAACCAACCATCGCGGTATGAACGCTCTATTATTTCTTTTTTAAAAAACATTGTGATTTATGTCCAGCTTGCATGTAAGGATGCTACAGCCATCCACCAATGTATTTTAATTTCAATTTATAGGGCGATAGTTCTATCTGTCTCTCGTGTTATTGGGTACTCGATTTATAATCGTAAACGACACGTTAATTGGTTGTAGCTAGTCTTAGTTCTGGGCTAGATAATTGTATGGTGCAAACTGTAAATTGTTAGCTTCGATGAAATTACGACTTGAGTGTTAATCGATTTGTTGCTTGAGTTTATCGATTTATCGAATAGAAATCATTACGGTTCTTTGAGGTTGGTATTTAATTTCAGATATTAATCGATTGGAATCTTGAATAATTCTCATAAATGCAGAATGGATATGTTCTTCCACAAACGGTGTCACTTTAATAAACTTTGCCGTCGAAAAAATTAAAGTAGGTACTCAACAAAATTAAATGACATCTTACGTGAACGGTACCCAAAAACAAATATTTATGCTAATAACGTGATACAAAACAAATAAACAGGATCGTTATTTACCTCCCAGAGGCGTCCAATTTCCTGCCCGTATCCTAACACCATATTAACGAAAAAATTTCGAAGAAAATGTCAGAATATATTACAAAGAACTGTCGCAGCAGGTACAAGTATTATTTTTATAAAATTCCAATTTAAAATTTCCAATAACAACAGGTTATTTCTTGTTGTAAGCGTTTCCGTAATGGCGACATTAAATGGACTCGGTATAAGCAAGCAAAGAGCTTTTTTAAAAACTGTTACTTTATGTAAAAACTAATTTTTGTACCGTTTGTTACCGTTTTCTCTTCGCTATAGTTGAAAGGAGAATAAAAGAACAGCGGGGTAATTGCGTAACACACTATCAGTAGCAATGGCTTTCATTTTGACAGTTCAACAACATTCATTGCGTTATTTACGTTGTTGAGCAGACAAATTTTTCGAACATATGAAGCAATGGTTTAGCAATATTGATAGTGTGTACGCAATTAGGGTGCATTTTCGACAAGCCTTCAAGCTTTTAAAGGGTAGGTCCTCTTTGGTCCGCCCTTCACCCATTAAAAAAAGTATTTTATAAAATTGTCAACATTTTAAATGCGTATGAGGGTTTTGACTAGGTTTTCACAGCAAGCTTAATGAAAAAAAAAGGATTTTAGTATATTTTAGGTTTTTTTTTTATTATTATGGCTGAATGGGCCTCGCTCTTGACCTCGATCACACCTGATTAAAGGTAAATGAAGCCAGATATCAAAGACGATTTCACTATCAATTCTATGAAAATTAGTCTAATTACCAAAACACCTAACTAACTAAACTAAAAAAAAATCACCTAGTTTAAAAATAGACCTGCCTCATCATCAAATTCTGAAAAAGTCAAACCCAAAATAATTTCCCTACCCATCCATATGTTTAACATAAAAAGAAACATGTCAAGTTTACATTAAGATTAATGGTGTTGCCGTGTCTGCAAAAAGTGATCCGTGATCTTTGACATTGCGTTTCGTTTTTGCTCCGTCGACCGCTTTGACACACGTTCGGTCCTCCGAACATCCTTTGGGTTTTATTTTAATACCTATGTGGTTAAAACTTTACAGGTTTTCTTAGTTCATTAGGAACCTTGTAAACAAACAATTATAGGTACACCTGTGCAAATAGCGTGTTTGTTAACAATATTAATTTAGGTAAGATTAACGTCAACATCGCTATTAAGCTTAATGGCTAATCTAAACTTAATTAATATTACGTCAAGATTACTATTAGGTAGCTATTCAATTTAAGCAACCAATATCTGTTGTATCAATCAATCATTCAAAATTACAGTTTATGCTTCCTCTTGAACGTATCGCCAATTGAACTACACTCTATTTTATTTATTTTTATTTTCACTCATCATCATCACCATTATCTTGCCCTTATGTAATACAAATAATACTAACATACTATATAAGCACAATCTGTTACTAACCACTAACAACGTATGGACTGTTATTTATAGGTCTGAAATAAAGATATTTTATTTTTATTTTCTTTTATCCCAATTTATTTATGGTCGACGTACCATGTATCTTTGTCTTCCATCTCTATTAGTCGTCATGTCAATAGTACCTAACCTTTTTTCTAGCCATGTTCTATCTAACTTATTAATTTAATTAGTATCTCTAACCAAAGATGTACACAAGACATGACAGATATTAGGTATTAAGTTTAGGTGTACACCTTCACTTGAACTATACAGGGTGGCAGGGACATCGACGAGCAAACTGGAACCATGGATTCAGCACACGAGTTTAGACCCCATAACGTCAAAATTTTTCGTCAGTTATTAAAAAAAAAATATTGCTGTTATATACATTTTGACCGCGCAGGTATTGCACTTTTCTATAAAACAGAAGATTTTTTTTTCATAACCAACGAAAAATTTCGACGCTATGGGGTCTAGTATCATGTGCTGAATCCATGGTTACAGTTTGCGCGTAGATGTCCCTACCACCCTGTATTGTAGAACTTGCTTCTGCTCGCGACATCTTGTTCTCCCGACCCATCTCGTCGCATCGCTTAGTGTTCTTAATGACTTGTTTTATTGCTCGACTCCTAAGGGTCCTAGCGTGTATGTTAAGTATAGCCTTCCTCAAGAATTGAGCCATCAAATGCAAAAATAAATTTAAATAATTTTAAAATAAATAATTTAAAAATCCGACTGGAAGTTCCAGAGTTCAAACAAACTAACTGTTCAACTTTATTATGAGTAGTATAGAAACAATTTGAAAATTCAACGCCAATGTACTAAAGAATCGTCTCTCCTTCAGCGTTACCTGGCCGTTGGGGCAGCTGGTCAGAGTGGTCGGTTTGTGGAGCTGACTGCAGGCAGACAAGACGAAGAGCCTGCACTGGAGATACACCATGTTCAGGGGCTCATGCTCAACATGCTGACTGCGTGGGAGATTACTGCGGCGTACACGGTGGTGAGTAGTACTTAGATTAAAGTACCAGTTTGTAGATAAGAAGGTTCAAATTTATATAAAATAGTCCAACGTTTCCTTTTTAATTTAAAACCAGTCAACACAAAACTGACTAGTGTTTCCAAATGTCATTTAATTTTCAAACGTTGCAGCTGGCTTTTTTAGAGGGTAAGTTTTAAAAATGTAATTGAAACACGTATGACATAAAGTGGACCGTAAGCATTAAATCCATTGCTGTGACGCTATAATATAGAAGTTAATTTTATAGGTGCTTTAGTTCGTTCGTTCAAAATGAGCCATTAAATTCTGAACATAACAGCATAAAATAAACAATATTTCTAAAATATTACGCCGATAATATTTAATGGCACATTATAGTTCACGTGACTGATATTTCTAATTCAAACTACAACATAATAACATTTGTATAAATTGTGAAACCATAACTGCGTATAGTTTTATTTTTATAGCCAGAACTCGCCACATTCTGCTTCTAATAATCTCGGCATTTCTCATAACATTTCCGTATCCAAACATATTCTTTTTACGTTAATCGTCGTCATATCTCATCTTATAACATCGGAGCCACGAATAGAAGTGACAACCGAGGAACTCGAACGTTTTCAGCCAAAACTTTACGAGCTCGTGTCATGGGAATTACAAATTATGAAACTATCCGCCATGGGACATGTTAATTAATACTATTTCTATGAAATGCTCCAGAACCAGATGCCGCACTAAATATACACTTCCTTTCCGTTCAGCCATAACTATGAAATGTTACTCTGCTCGCTTCATAACAGGCTATCGGCTGTAACTGCCACCTTCCAAGTTATGAAGACCCACCGCACCTCCCGCGGCTTTAGAATTTCTAATCAACATAAAGGTGGAAGCAAGGTGAGACAAAGGTCAATATTAGATGGTCACCGTAAAAAGATCCGACAGATACTAAAATCGGGTGGCGTGACCATCTGGGCCGTATCATATCGTCTAAATATAGACGAGGGAGTAAATTTTTATGGTGTTCTTACGAAAAAGTTGAGGTAACATTTTATATGATAACGTTGTGGACGTAATTGGGCAATCTAGAATTGTTCTACTCTGTTTAGACGTTTTAATGGTTAATGAAGATAGTCAAAAGCTAGAAAAGGATGTTTAATTGTATGATGCAGTAAAAGCCAAATGTTAACTTAAATGTGTAATTTTGAACAAAGCACATAAGACTGGTACAATGAGTAAGCCACTATTCGCGTTTAATTTCAAACTTTCGAGCAAAGTTTACAGCGCTCATGTGTTGACAGACAGACAGCTAATGTTACGTTAGCCAAACCCATTCATAAACGTGCTCCGAACAATAGTTAGAACGTGGAGTGTTCATACACTGAAAATTAATTCTAACTGAAATGCAACTTCGACCGGTAAAGGAAAACATGAGGTAACTCATACACTAACAATAACGGAAATTAAAACGTAACCAATATGTATGTAAAATGAATAAACGGATATTGCTAAAGAGGACAAAGATCTATTTATATATGATAATGGAAAAATAAGTCTTAAGACGCAGCTTCCGAGAATCTTGCGTCCAGCAGAGGAAAGAAATAGGTAGAATGAAGACAAATTTATCAACTCACCTATCGAATGTAGACGTGCTAACAACTATATCTACGGTAATATTAATTAACACGACAAACCTAATTCAACGATGATTAAAAATGGTCAATCTTCTACAAAGCTAAAAAGCTTTCCTCATTTCCGTGCCCTAGGAAAAAAACCTTTAATATCATAAAGCAATATTTAACGTCCGCGCAAACACAGGTATTCTGGGGAAATTCGTGGCACACTCGGCATTTAGAATATTCAGTTTCGGCTCTCTCCAATTCCCATTCCAGAGTATTATTTAGTTTTAATACCTCTGCATGTGCCTTTTATTACGATTGTACAAAGAGTTTTTTTCACTTTTGTGCTGCTGTATTATTTACCTTTGACATAGTTTTGTACCGCTTGTGTTTTTTTGTATTGAGAATTTAAATAGAAATTACTCTGTGGGATTCAAGTTGAGTAATTAAATTCACCCATTCTTCATTAAACGTATTTTCATTAATGTCACATTTACACCAGTGAGTTGTTATGTTCATAGTTTAATTTGTCGAGAGATACGTGATTATGAACAACTTGACGCAATGAAACAAATCACTGGAAAGCGATACGCCATTAAACACGACATTAGGCACGTTTTACACACACCTCTCCCTCGGCGGTCCAAATTCAATCTCGGAATGGAGAATGATCAGTCCATATTTTGTGTATAATAGCAATAAATCATTTCCACTGGTCCCCGTTGACTCTGTTTCAATTTCCCATTTCTGTTTATCGTACGTTTTGATAAATAGCCTCGGGGTAATACCATTTTGGTTTTGTACGTTCGGCTTCTTCGCGAACGCTTTCGCGCCAAATAAATCCGCCATCTTGGCTTTGTAAACTGTTTTTGTTTCGCGCCCCGTGGATTGATTGTTATTTATTGGGATGATCAATCTATTGTGTTCGGTTTTGGGGGCTATTTTTTCTGGTGACAGAAATGGACTGATAAACGTTTTAAAAGTTACTCTTGTTTTTTTTTGGCGGTGGAAGTAGCGGAGATAAAGTTTTCTTCATCGAAAACCGAATTCAAAAGAATGTAACAAGACAAAATAATACGGAGCATCTTGCTACTGCAACCGGCAAGTATTTGTATGTTGCATAAACATGGCACATTGAGAGTGATTTAGAGCAGCTCCTTTCCCCAGACAATTGCTCCTACACTTGACTACACTGCACAATATTGTGCCACATTCAGCAATAACTAAGCCTTTGGTAAATCCGCGGTTGCGGTGTTATAACACTTATGTGGTTCTATATTTTATTGCTACTGTAGAGACTGCTATTGCTTTGTTTTATTCACTTGTAGTTGGTTTTCTTTCCTCAAACTTCAACATGTCTTGGATGTCCTAAACCTAAGCTGTTTCTGACTTTAGGATTAACCCGATCAGTACAGTTTTCAAAATTGCTTACAGAATGTGTCGTTGTTGTTTATAGGCTGTTAGATTTTTAACATAATCATTAACAGCCCCAATTTTTCCAATCAACCATCTCTGCCTTTTAATCATAAAAAATCTAATCTAAATCTAAAATCCAATTTCAAAACTAATATTCCGAACTACGGGATCCACAAAATAAACAATTACTCCAAGTAATTCAAGTAAGCTATATAATGTGGACCATCAGTAAATTGCCCACATGAAAGGTGAGCTTTGAATGGTAGGAACTCGGGTTGAGCCATTCATTCGCGCTCGTTGGAGCCACTTCATTAGCCTAATTGCCACATACAAAGGGGGAAAATGCTGAAATTTTATAGCACCTTTTCATCTTTTGTTGCCTAAACATCGGGATGGAGTGCGGATTCTTCGTTTATGTTGATGCGAAGTATTAAGGACTTAAAGTTTAATGAAAAATGTTATGTTTGTTTCCATGCCCTTGGGAAATGCCGTGAGCGTGTAATTTAAGACTCATTAGATGCTTCGCTTTATCTTTTAAGAAACAACACAATAAACACTGGTGTGTTGCCATATACGGAGTTAATTATAACAGCCTTTATAATTAAACTCGTCTCTTAGACAAAAAAACTTTTTACAGAGAAAGATTTTATAATGGTTCTCATATTATGTGTTAGTTACAACAACATAGTGTTTATCATGTTTATGAAGAAACTCATTTACGGTAATCGCCCGTTCCATAACATTGATTTATTTAGCATTTTAATGTGAAGTCGAAAACATACTCCCGGTCTTTAAAAGCTATCCACAAGTAGGTCAAACGTAATCTGCCAAACCACCTACTAAAAACACCATAATTTTACTACTATACAAGTACATAATCGGATTAGTACCTACCTAAGTGTCATCAGCACTAACAAAAATAATTGGAGAGAACCGTTCGAACACAAATTCGAGCCATCGTTATCTAACTTTCTACTTGACAGATTTATTGAATATAACTTTTATTTTTCACAAAGTCTTTTCATAGTACAAATTATAGGTGTATTATTATGTTAATTTGAATGAATCTTCGTGTGAATTGAGTGTTGCTTCCTCTTGTATTGAGGACGGCACATAAATTGTCTTTAGTCGAATGGTGAATTTGAAATTTGGGAAAATTTTCTTGATAAAGCTTTGGATCGATTGTATGTAGGTTTGGTTACATATCGTTGTATGACTGGTTGTACAACATTCAATAAAGTTCACAATAAACATTCATTAAATACAAATTTATTCATCACTTGTTACTTAGTAAACATTATTTTCGATAAGCATACACATTATTACAAGTACACTTTCCACAAAATTAACGTTCGCAAACAAAGTTCCACTGATTTCATCGTGTTCACTGCACCCAAAAACGACAACCAGCCGTCAACCGTTGCGGTTTCGGCCAAATTAAATTAAATCGTACAAAACTTTTTAATCAAACATTAATGCATAAACAAACAACAGTAAAATCCAATTTATATGCGATGCGGCCATCATTACTGGAGGTGGGTCTCGTGAATGATTTGTTGTGATTTCGTCGAGTGAGCGCAGCAGGCGATCGCAAAATGCATTCACATATCGCCCCACTTCATTCAGGCAAATACCGCCTTTAGGATAAAATAAGTTACGTATCAAATTCGTATGAGACGTGTGCGGAGAGAATTTAATTCCGCAAGCCCTCCTACCACGTTATGGGTAAAGCGACAAGGGTTTGTAAATTTCGATTGGATTCCCTATCTGGGATCTCTGCAACGGACACCGCGTCGTTGGCACTGACAAATGTTTACACAGTGTACAAATTTCGAAATTAATCCGATAATCGTACGTAAATTAATTCCCGTAACGTCTCTGCGGTTTTGATTTGATCGGTGTAAGTAGCGGATGTAATGATTTATTGAATTTCAAACATCGGTTGCCTATAAACCGTGTGGGGACTTGGAACTTGTTTATGAAGGAGATTTATTGATATGAAGTGCGTTTTACTGCAGTGTTGCGCCATTGCGTATAGATGTACACGCGGCGACGCAAGCGCTGAACGAAGATGGAACATTGAACGGATGTTTTCTATTTCCGCTGCTAGAACAAATATTTCTTTAATGTCTTTTGAAGTTATTGCTGCATTGCTATCTTTATATTTGCTGTTACCGCTAGTCTGAAACTTCTACCTTCAGAGAAAATTACTACATTAGCAGGAGCTGCACAAAGTCAACCGACAAACATTAGGAGCAGCTTTCTTTTCTTTTTTAAAAATAAAAGTCTAATTAGCAAAAGCTGTTATTTCATTAGCACTTTTAAAATCAGTTTCATCAGTGTCTGTTCCAACAACGCTTTCAAACTCAAGCTCCTCTCTTACTTAGTGTTTATAAGTTTGGCAAAGAGCCATCTGCGCGAAGCTGCCCAGTGAACCAGTAAAAGGCATCACATCCATTCAGAAAACAATCTTCACTGTCTCAAGATTCCACTTCTGATGCTACCTGTACTCCTCCTTAAAGTGCTTTACTGCTAACTCCAATGGCTTTCAAAACTATCAATATGTTAAGTTGGAAGTGATTGTAAATAATTTATTGCTTACAAAAGAAAATCGTATTGCTCGTAATAATACAAGCTATAAAATAGCTCATTCTATTGATAGATAGCTCCTTTTCTCTTTAGTTGTGAAGATCGCTATTGGTTTGATCTTTGAACCTATATAAATCTACATACCAATACAAGCTTTGTGTATTATTTGCTGGACAATTTGGTTTGTACTGAACACTTTTCAAATAAATTCCTTTGTTGAGAACTGACTGTTACATGAACCACATTAAGTTATTTGTAAACTGTTATATACATTTCCTTGAAGAGCAGCGGTGGCTGTAGTTTCGAAGCCAGGCAGGCGTTGTACTTTGTGTAAATAATTTTATCACCACTGCTCTCAAAACGGAAAAAAGGAAAACATCGTGATGAAACGGCATGTTCTAGAAACAAAAATTCGAAGATATGTGACATCTACCAACCCGCACTGGGCCCGCGTGGTAGATTAGCCCACTCCCTCTCTTCGAGAGGAGGGCTGTGTCCCAGCAGTGGGGAACATTGTAGGCTGATACATTTCCTTGATAATTATTACTTGCTTCCTTGAACAAAGTGAACTTCAACGCTATCAACTTTTTCAAAAGCGACTGTATGTGTGTACCTAATTGAATACCTATCCAAAATGTTCAATCAGGTACGCACAACGTGTCAAAACTAAAAGAAGCCATTGATTACACAAAAACCCATGATTTCTTTGATTAAAGCTTTGTCGCAACTGCAAATAAGAAAGTGCGTCAATTTGTTCCGCTTTCACCACTCGACTCTTTTAACAATCCTTATTAAAAGCATTCGCATGATCTGTTCATAGAAGTGAACATACGGCGGTATTGATTTCAGTATGTGCTTTTACGATAAATGTTTTATCTTTTCTATGTTCTATCTCATTGTTGTTAAAGTTTTGATGATTCCATAGTTCTACAAATGGAATCATCACATCATATTTATGGTTCCTTCAAAAGCTAGAACGCACTTATGCTTGGTGTAATTGAAGTCGCGTGTCCAACAATTACACGGCATACTCTACTTTTTTTCTAACATTTTTAGTAGCCAAACCGGTTCTCGTCAATCTTAGAAAGCTCATGATCCGTTGTTTAAAAGAAGCTATAATAATAATAAAAACTTTATTTCAGACTATAAGGTCCATAAATATGTTAGTATTTTGGTGTTAGTAACAATGGTGCTTAAATAAGTAGGTTAGTATTGTTAGTTTTCACAAAAATAATTATAATTATTTATTTAGACCTATGACTGTCCCCACCCAGTATCCTTGAAAGGGACAGTCCGGTCTGGCAGCTATTATTTTCAGGATTTTGTTGTTACTACCATGCAAGCGCTGTAGTAAGGAGGCCGCTTTCTTTCGCATGATGGCATGGAAGCCATCTGTGCGAGCCTCCGCGAACATTCCTGAAGCGCTACAACGCCATGGCAGTCCCAACAGCATCCTAAAAGCATTATTAAATTGAACACGCAGGACGTTGTAGGCTCGGCGCGTGTATGATACCCACAGGCCACTCGTGTAAAACGATTGACAGAACGCCTTAAAAAGGGTTATTTTGACGTCTATAGTACAGCTAGAACCTGCGGGCAATCATATAGCTCCTCACAGACAACGCCCTGCGCTCCCTCTCTATACGGGGTGATTTTTTAAAGACCAGCCAAATTTAAGGATGTGGTACAGACCATCAAACTGAACAACTTTCTCCATGGGACAAATAGCGTAATCGCGAAAATTTTATCAACTGTCCCATAGAAAACTTCAATACCTACTCGACCTAAATGTATGGGACGGCTGAATTTTTATTCGCGATTACGATGTTGGTCCCATGGAGAAAGTTATTCAGTTTGATGGTCTGTACCACATCCTTAAATTTGGCTGGTCTTTAAAAAATAACTCTGTATCTAAGTCACCCCTTAGGTCGCTCGTGACATCGTGGCCAAGGTTATGCAGAACGATATTTGTCTCCAAAAATATATCTTAATTAAATATCTAAATTAATGAATATATGTAAAAAAAAAAATCTTAAAATATTCCCGTAATTTAAACGTTAACAGTCTTAAAATAACAATAATAAAGTATATAAAAAAGAAACAATCATAGAGCATTACAAAATTCGTACACATTATTATCAAAAGGAAAAGTGCCCAAAAGGCTGGCAGCATTACCACTTTGTATGGCAATGCTGATTCTTCGGCCAAAAAATAGACCAACCCTCTAGTCACGTGAAGATTTTAATTTATTATTGATTCCGCGGCACTGCTAATTGCATGATGATGCTTTTGATAAGATTGTGCTGCCCATCCTTTTATTATTACATCCTAAGCTCAGCATACAGGTATGAAGCTCATTGCCAGACTCTGCGTGTCCTATTTCATTCCCCAGACAAGTTACTCCAACATGTTTGACATAGAATATAGCACAAAACATCCACTTATTCCACATGGTAGCATCGACTTGCGTGCAGCAATTACAACGATCAGTATCGGCTCCAAATCGTTCGAACGGTCACGATGTTTATTAATTTATTACATTCGGCTCGGATGCCGGTCATTCGATCCGCCGTTTATGTATAATAGCTGAATGGTCAGAACAGGCGGTGCTAAGTAATTCGGATCTGTTGGAATTTTGATGTATTTTGACACATTTTGATGATGCTGGAATTTTGGGTACTTCACAGGCAAAATTGGTCAAGCACTCTCTCTTGAAATATTTTAGCTTTGATTAAACGCCGGTAGGATTCAGATAAAATTCTCATGCTTTTTGTATGGAGGTTTAAGTACATGCTCTGAGTATTAGCAACAACAGTAACATGTTATAAACACAACAACTAACCAACCAGCGCCGGGGCTCCCTCTCGCATAGGATCAGCTTTGTGCTGAGCGATGGCCATTTTTCTTGAATGTGACGCATATTTTACTCCAACTTGTTTTTTTTTTGTGTTCTTTTTCTGCCTCATGTTTATTAAAAATAAACGTATTTTCTTGCTTTTCCTTCTGGCTTATGTTTGCTACTTTATTTCTAAAAAGCTATCTATTATCTCAAGAGATTGCTTCTTATGGATCTCTCTTATTTCTCCAAAAAATTAAGATACCTATCATGTACTTCTTAAATCAATTGTTATTTTTCGTATCTTTAATGTGCTTTCGTACATCGGTCGGTTCCGTTTCTTTACTTCTTCACTCATGTGATCATTCATCATCATTTCGGAGTAAATGCAAATGAATGAAAACATAACAGGTCGTTTTACTGTGTCACACTTCACAAGCTTGTTTTTAATTACGGCGAGCACTCATGATCATTATCACATTATCGAACAGAGAAAATGACTTCATCAATTTATTGCTTCGGGCTATCTCATTTAATGATAATACGAAACATTAATATCACTAAATGAACTGAGGCAACATGAAAAGATTTATGGTATACAATCACAATATATGAATTATAATAAGATTTAGGTAATATAAATGAATATAAACTAAATACTACACAAAACTACGATGAAACGTCATTCTGTAATGAAAATGAACAAACAGAATTAAACTAGACTATGAATAAAGGTACCAGCATCCGAATTACTGAACAACTTAATACAGTGAGTGCTTCAGAATTATCGTATAAATGAACTAAAATGAACGAACACAAAAAAGTAGAAACATTAGCTTAAAAGCACCATCCGTGTTTGCCTTGTTTTTAATTACGCGCGAGTTCAAGATCTTTATCGCATTATCGAGCGCGAAGACTTCATTCACTCATTCACTTCCGTACTTCAGTTCCGCGTTAGCTATTTGAGCCTTCAAAAGCCTATTAATCCCATTTGCTATTGTGTCACCTTCATGAGAAACGCAAGAATGTAAGTTCCAATGTTCTGGTGCTATTCAAGTTGTAAAAATCAACCGTGGAAAATCGTTTTGTGTTGCACTCTTGCGGAATTAAAGGTTTTACACAGTTTTGTTGGTTTAATTGAGTTTCGCTTTCTTTGTGTTGCTATGAAGTCAGTTGCTTTGTAGTTTTTGCTAAGGAGTGTTCAAAGTGCAGTGCCTAGAGCTTCTAAATTTACAATTTTTGCTTTGACAATAGAATGCCTTAAATTGCTTTAAATTAAAGGCACCTCGGAATGAAGTCTAGATAAATTATCTGACAGACCATTTCGTACACATTCTGCCTTTCATGCTGAGATAGGAGCCTTTTGGCCTTGTACAGGACTTTCTGTTTCATTTTTCTTTTTGTTACTATTTTTAAATATAATTTGGTTTTGTTGCTTTTTGTTTACATAATTTCGTTTTTTTATTTTTGATTGTGTTTAGTTTAGTTTAATTTTATGATCTTCCTGTGCGAGTCGCAATAAATACTTTTTCTTTCTTTCTTTCCTTTTTTAAAAAATATCTAGTGGAATAAGGGCTGATTTTCCAACGCCAGATAACTTTTATTCGAGAAAACAATTCGTATGATTCGGTTGTTGTGATTGTTTGTATTGTTGTTGTTTGTGTTGTTGTGTTTTCGATTTCGATTGTATAAAACAACTGTCAAAATTTCAAAATTATTCCTCGAATAATGTTATAAGATGATTGAAAAATCAGCCCTTAGTGAAATAGGTCCTAAACCGTTTAAACTCAAAATCATATCGAACACCAAATAAAGATACTAATTTAAATTTTGATGAAAATTCTAACCAACGAATGCCACTGAATATTTCTTGGACGTAATTACCATTAAGGAAAGGAAACACAGACATGTTGGCACATGAATATCATCGACAAGGGAATTAGCATAATCGGTGCCACATGTCATGTAAGAGCATGACTAAGGAACCAATGAGTCAACAGCACGTACTGAATTTTTCAATGAAAGGGCTCACCAAAATGAGAACAGACTAAATAATGAATAACTTTTTGGCAACAAATCTTTTCGTTTTTAATTGAAACTCCATTTGTTTTAAGATGTGTATATCTACTTGTACCGTAATATGCTTACATTAATATGTCAGAATTAAAACATTAGCACAAGTAAAGTTGTGTATATATTCGTGAAACCAATTTTCAAATACAGACGTACTATATCAGCTGTGTTTCTGGGATGATAAACCTGTAAGATGGTAACTGGAGTAAGCTGTCTGCTTGTTTGCTAATAAAAAAGAAACTTCGAAATATTTGTAGAAACCAGAATTAACTCGTAAAAAAACCATCAATTTTATTAAACGACATGTGAAGCACATTTACTCTAATACTCCTTAAAATAAGACGCCATATGTCCCCGCAGTTTCCCTTAAACCCACATTTACAACCACTATACAAGGATCAAAGGGATCGTTAAAAACATCCAATAATAACGACTCCTTTTCACGGCAAGGAATTACACAAAAAATATAAGTAGGTAATCGTTAAAAAATGCAGCGGGTCCGTTTTCGAAGATTGTGACGTATTGAAAGCGAGGGATATTTATGTTAATTTTACGATAGCTTCACTTTTTTGAATCGTGAAACTTTATCTGGGGTGTTTTAGAGAAGTCATAAAAATATATCCGTACACTACTATAATGCTTCTTCGTTTTTGGGTGTAGTCACATTTGTCAATAACTTCAGAAATTTCTGTAAAGTTACTAAAAACAGGTCAGAAAACTTTAGAGTTTCTCTCTCTGAGAGTCTTTTTTATCTTTTCTTTATTACAAACAGAAAATCATATTATGTCTGTTCGTAATTGAATTTATGGACCTAATACAAAGTAGTAGTAGGTACTGTGCTGTCTTTTCCCAGATTCTGTCTTATTAACTCGCAAATCCTAACACTGTTCTCTTTTCCTTACCCTTATAACTAGCCTAGTATTCTACGTCTATCTTTCCTTATCCTTATAAGTACTAAAAATGTCTGTTTTATTAAATGCATCTACGACAATTTTTGGAGCTAAAATAAGCGTTCTTTTTCCGCTCTCAATGGGACATAGCCATAAAGGCACGTTGACATAAATAATACTAAAGGTGCCGCCAGAAACATAGGACGGAGTTCATTCTGAATGAACGAAAACAAATTTAACGATTGCGGTTCAGAAGTTTGGATTTCAACGAATTTGTCTCTTATTTTGAGGTTAGAACGGAAATCGTAAAATTGACACCTCGTTATTTTATCGTTAAAACGTTTTTATGGTTACAAAAGTTTATCAGGCTCTTAATAATTTGATGGTTTTATATCTTTTTTGTTTGGTTTGAATACAAACTTTTTGGAATGAAGTGGGATAGTGTTGGCTTTAAAAGTTCGCGAGACGGGCTAACTTTGTAATTTATGTTTCTTTGTTTGAAATGATGAATGTGTTCTGCTTTCAACTTGTGGTTTTTGAGCGGACTGACAACTAAAAGTTTGCCTTTAGTGCTGTGACAGCGGCGTCCATCATTTTTATGACTGCGAAAAATATTATGTTGTTTTTTTGACGATGGAAATGGGAAATACTGTGCGGCTTCTAAATTACTTTTCCTATAGGTCCCGTTCACATGGCGGTGAAAATTCGTTTTTCCTTTTGTTTGACGTCACACTTCAAAATTCCGCAGCTCATACGGTTAAAACAAATGCAGTATACAATGTGGAAACAATACTAATGCCTAAGAGTATTTTGGAACTATCAAATATATTTTAGCTTCGCAAGTGCAGATGGGCCGACGATAGGTTATGCCAATCTTTGACTAGCTCTAGTGACTAAACTATTGGATATACAGGCTGATTTTTTAAAGACCAGCCAAATTTAAGGATGTGGACCATCAAACTGACTGGCATTGGCTGGTCTTTAAAAAATCAGCCTGTATAATTATGATTGAATTTTTGTATACAAACTGGGAACGTCTCATATACGCAGTTTAATTTATTGTTGAATTGTCGTCTCCACCTTGTATAACTGCCATGTGATCCCAACATTATACAGTAAAATATAGTACTGATCATCGCCGTCGTCGTGTGTACGAGACCATACCGTTAGTTATAAGATTTTTGTTATAAGAACTTTTTTTACGTTTCCTAACAGGCTGTTTTCTTTTGTCAACAGTGGCGGCACACAGCGACATACCTTTGTACATCGGTATAGCGGTCGCAGTGGTGGTGTTCTTGGCTGGAGCTGCCGTGGTGTATAAGCTGTTGCAGAGGAAGACCAGAGACCATTCGCTTTACACCATGACGAGGACTGGTAAGTCTTAATATAATAATATTAACTAGTTAAAAAGTGATAAATTAAGTAATTAGGTCTGCAACGTTAGGTTTAAAAACAAAACTCTTTAAGAACCGAGTTCGCAAATTAGTATCAGATGGGGTAATGTTTCCAATATTAATATTGCACGAATAGAAAACGGTAGTGAATCGTTACTTATATTTGCAATATAGGAATCCGGAATCACAAGCAGTGCAGTGCAGTCGGTGATCGAACGAATACTAATTCGTTCGAATTATATTTCGAATGAATATAATTACTATTCGTTAATACTACTAAGTATTAACGAATAGTAATTATATTTATTAAAATTAATGACTAACAAGAACCCGAGACCTTCCACTCGGAAGTCCGTTTCCTAGCTGTCGGGGCATTGACTCAAACTCTTGATTACCATAACGGGAAATGTTGCAATGAACATGAATCACATCGCATTAGTATTAACAACAATAAATTTATTGTAATTAGAAACATGTTTTCACCTGTGCCCAAATATTCTTCCTAACATTTAGACTCGTAAATTTCTGTCCCATTTGGAAACGTGGATCTGTTAATATATACACATTGATGAGCGATCATTACTGATTCCTTAATCTGTATCAGAACAGATCCTTGCCTGTCACCTGTGCCTTGCTCGGTGTAAACTACAACCCGAACATTACAATTCGTCAAAGGTATCGTTCGATGCGAGATCGAAAACAAGGATGAAGAATGAGTAGTCATTATATTTCCAAGCTACAGTACACGTTACATCAATGAGGTACGAGCTCTGAATTACGACATCCTATATATGTATGACAGGGGTCGAGGTTTCTTTAGTTACAAGATCAAGTCCATGTCATGGTCAAGGCAAGAAGCCATACCGCCAATTACATACCTATATTGATAGGTACCTAATTACACATTGGTGTATCTTATTTCCCAATTCAAATACCAATCCATCTTTTTCAAGCAGATTTCCAACCGGAGATGTACCCAACGGTGGAGAAACAGTCGCTGTCGCTGGCTCCAGACCTCATGCAGCACCGGCCTCCAAGATACGAGCATCCACAGCCTGACTCCAGGGCTGAACACCATTATGATGTACCGCATCTTACTAATAGGTGAGTTAATATTATATTTTTTTGATAAATGACTTATTAAAAATTAAGATTACACGGATATAAGATATAGTCGGAGGCCATGCCATGTTTTTGCGTTTCAATTGTAAGATAGTCCACAAATTCCACTTAATATGGAATGACTGGATTCGGGGTATTATTTTTTATCCATCAAGTTGTTTAATTGAACAACAACAAAAAATTATAAGCTCCAAAATAGCTTCCTGCATTTTTTTTGCATTGGAAGTTCATGATTTAAACTGTCAAATTGGTGATCTGACCAAGATTATGTCTGGACTTTAAAAGAGACTTTGACCATTGAGTTTGTTTCGGCCTTTCTTCTCAGAATTAAATAGACAGATAGGAAACACCGACCTCATATTGTTTTAAAAATATGATTGACGTGCAAAAGAGTTTGTACAATACTACTTACAAACATAAAATCATTTATCATTTTGATAAATGATAAATTATTTTTTCATTTCATTCAAAAAAGGGAAAAAATACCGAAACAGTTTTCAGTGTCACAGTACCAGTTCATCTTCACCCGTCTACACCGTAGTTGACAAATGCTTTCTTTTTGCACAAGTGTTACATGAATGGCGAACGTGCTGTATCAGGTTTCCATCTGCCCGCTAAGGTATAGACGACTAAAAGAATTAAGTCCTTAATCCTGATGTTCATAGACAATGGACTATAAAGACGTTAAGTTTTTTCCGTAGTTAGTGTTTAATGTGAAACGTCAACTGGATTTTGTAGGTATAGCAGTATCGAGTTCGTACTTTCAAGTCTTAAAAGGAATATAATTAATATTCCAATAGCTATGAATAAAAAATAGCCAGAGAGAGACTTCTCTAACAGGATCGTTATGAGTCATAATCAAAACCGAAAGCGGTCTCTAATAAGTTTTAACTATCACTTTGATAATTTATAACAAACATGTCTATTTAAAACAAGTCCCCGGGCGAAACTAGGTGGGCCAACTAACAAATAAATAACAATTAAGCTGAACAAACAATCAACTAAACGAGCTAAAATAAACACTCGAGATAACGACGAAATAAATCATAATATTTTTTGCACAATTACTCCACAGATTATAAAGCTTAATTATGCGAAAAGATGTAATTACAAAAGACATAAACTAATTCTGCAAATGATTGAGGAACCTAAAACAAATACAAACGTAGCCTCTATAATAAACGACCAAGATCTATGAGATAGTTTGATAGAGCAAAAAATTGATAGATACATGTTTTGTGAATGAAGTCTATAATGGATATAACGTTAAAGTTTTAGGTGTATTATCGAATAAATTATAGGTTTCGATTTAAGCTAATGTTATTGCTGCAAAAAATACTTTGCAACCTGTCTGAATATTATACTCATAAGCTATCAAATCTGAATGGTTATTTTATACATTGGATATAGCTTTTTTATGTGGATATTTATTCCATGATCATTTTGTTTTTAACCAAAATACACTCAACTTAATCACTAGCATTCGACTTTATACATAATTACTGGTAGGCACATCTTATAACAATGTGCTGGCATGAGAAATACCATATAACATACAGGGTGTAAAGGATATTGACACGCAAACTGTTACTATGAATTCAGTACTATAGAGAGCTAGAATAGCTCTCTGAGGCAACGGGAGGAATCAAACAACTATAGGACTCCTTTATATTATATTGTAAGAACGTCTTTCCTAATTCAGTACCTACATCATTTCAGACCCCCCAGAGCAGAAACTTTCCCTAGGAAAACTTTCCTTTTCCCTAGGTTATAAAAAAAACTGCTGTTTCATACAAAAGTGCAAAACCTTCACGGTCAAGATGTATGGAACAGTAATTGTTTTTGTTCTAATTTTTTGGTAACAGTTTGCGCGTCCATGTCTCTTGCACCGTGTATTTGACTATGATAAATGTGGTCTAGCCATTTTATGTAACTTTGGCTTCAAGTTATCCTCAATAAAATCATTAACAAGACCCTTCTTTACAGCTATGCGTCTCCAGTAGACCACCAGGTGACTCCATGCGCGTCAAGCAAGGGTCAGAGTGATGACTACGACAGCAAACCTTACAGTGAATCTGAACATTCGGCTTCCAGCTGTTTTACTAGCTGTAAGTATCAGATCCAAGAATCTGTGAATATACATTATATTCACAGATTCTTGGATACTATTGAAAGCTGTTCCACAAATTATTATAGTTTTAAAATGTTTTGCTTTATAAATAGTTTCACCAGGGTCTATTAAGGTCAGTTAGGCTCCAAAGAAATTAGAAAATATGACACTTTCCAAAATTATGATTGTGTTCATCCAACGCTACTATACCAGTGGTGGTTGTGACAATTATACCAGAACTAAATACGTTAAAACTTATCCACGTGCACGTATCTCCTATTCAAACTAGTCCCACAACTCCACTAACTATAATTTCTCTTCTAGCCGGCTCAATGTATGATGCTGCGAATGAGTCAGTCACTCTCCAACTAGCGGAACTCGTTTCAAACTCGCCTACATCTCAGTCCCTCTCAGTTTCAAGTGCTGGGGCAAGACTGGCATTGCCTGCTGCTGGAGTTGCCCTCTCGATCCCTGAGGCAGCCCTCAGTAGAGGCAGGAGGGAACAGATATATGTGGCGGTGGTGAAAGATGATCGGTATCGACCGAGGTTGGGAAAAGGTTTGTACTCAAAGTTTTGTAAATTTTGTCAATGTGAAGATGTATTCAATCATGACTTAGGAACTGCATCAAAGTTTTAAAGAGGTCATTTCGTTAATATGACTTGAATTTTTTTGACGTAATACATAAATTAATTTCGATAAATGTTTTCGCTGATCCACTCTTGTGTTTACCATGTCCTAAATCATCAAATTGCTATGAATATTTATGAGTCCAAACTGAATAACTTTACTGGAGCACAAGTCTAATAAAGATAAATTGATTTTGCGATACGATAGAGAACAATTTCCGAAGGTAATTTTAAACGATATGTAATTATGCTATGGTATCAGCAAGCTATAATTTCTGCTTGGGAAAAAACGCTTGCCTTGGGCAGACCAAGTTGTAACATATGTACCTACATGTAGAACGAAGTGCTCACAACAAATTCCGCCCCGCAGGTATCACGCAGCTGAGCCCAGTAGTTAAGTGCGGCCCACCGCGTCTCCAATTAAACAAGTCAGTCATCCTACAAATCCCTCACTGCGCCAGTCTCAAACACGGCTTCTGGAACCTGTCGCTGTACGCCATCGACCACAACAGCGCCAAAACAGACAGCACACAGCCGCAGTGGAAGAAAATTGTCGGCCTCGGCCAGGAAACGATCAATACGCCCGTGTTCACTCAACTCGACAATGATAAAATATTCCTAGTGACCGATATGCTGTCTACGTTTGTATTAGTGGGTGAAAGTTTTAATGGAAAGGCGGTAAAAGCGCTTCAATTGGCGATATATGCGCCGGCAGTGCTCAGTGAAACTAGCGCAGATTACAGTATAAGACTGTATGTATTTGAAGATACGCTTTGCGCGGCCTACTACTGTCAGGAGCAGGAGAAGAAACTTGGCGGCGTACTACTAGAGCGACCCAAAACTTTGCTTTTCCAGGACGGCGGTTCGAATCTCTGTTTGAATTTGGAACACGTCAGCCCCGGGTGGAAAGCTAAGCCGGGTATCGGCTACCAAGAAATCCCATTCCTACACGTTTGGGGTTCGAATTACAACGCTCTGCATTGCAGCTTCGTATTAGAAAGGACCCACGATTGTGACAATATCGATTTCAGCGTGTCCGCCTGTCAGAGAACCAATCCGTCATACAAGCAGACATTCCGAATATCCCTCGACGACGTGCGGAGCCGATCGCCGCGGGGACGTTCACCCCGCGCCGAGTCGCAGCGCAGTTTTAACATAACTGAAAACCTTTTAGAGGCTCGTATGTGCCGCAGCGAAGACGGGAGTGACGGCAGCGTTAAAAGGAACGTAACAGTTAGCGAGGCGGGCGTCAACGAGTGCGCGGGTGAGGGGCCGTTTAAATTAAGTGCTCGAATAAAAAGGCAGTTGTGCGCTATTTTGGACCCGCCGAACGCGCGCGGGAACGACTGGCGGGCACTGGCAGCGCGGCTCGGGGTTGATCGTTACACAACGTGGTTCGCCACTAAGAGCTCGCCGACGGAGGCTATCCTGGAGCTGTGGGAGTGTCGCGAGCGCGGGCCGGGCGCCACCGCCGCGCTGGCGGCCGCGCTGCGCCAGGCCGACCGGCACGACGCCGCCGACCTCCTGCACGGCAGACCCTCCTGGTTATGAATTCCTAGTACACCCCAGTCCCAATGTAATTAATGATTTCAATTCTACTATACGTACCCCGTGTGTATTCTAATGAGACAATTGTGAACGATGATAAATGTGGAACTATAGGCCTATGCGAACGAATGTATATGGACGATTGTTGGTAAACTAATGAGTAGTTTAAATGTTACGTTAGAAAAAAGTATAGTTTCGTAGGCCGACGGCCTAAGTTTGTAAAATCTTCGTAGTATATTTTGTATAGAATATTCTATGCTGTAGATAAGCGATCGATGAATAAATTATATTATATTAGCAATAATAGTGCCTACAATGTCTTTTAAAGAAAAATTGCCGACTCGAGACAGTCGGCGTCAGTTGGTTATTTTGTTATTTTTTGTATAGTGTTTGAGTGTTTTATTAACTGAGAAATTCGCTTATTTTTCTATTTTATTTGCTCGCAATAATTTGAACTTGCTTATTATAGATTCGAACTTTGTGCCAAATATGTACTGCCACAGCAAAATTTTGGCAATAATCTAAAAGAAAATGTTATACGTGTCTAACTCTGAGCTTACCTAGCTACTGTTTAAAGTTACAATATAAGTATTTTTATTTGATGTTAGATGAATTTTCCAATGTTTACAATCATTAGAACCATAATGAACTTTCGCAAATCACATTCTAATTCATTCAACGATAGAATATCACTGACATTAGATATCACTCATTGAATAGTGACAAATTCATCTAATACTCTCCTTTACTATAAAGACTTTACAACTGCATTTATAACTAAAACTAATTCAATGTAAACTATGAATAAGTCAAACTTCTTTGTTCTATCTATGCGCGATAATCTAATCTTAGAAACAGCTTTGTCATTGCACGGCACTATAACTTTATAAATATTCCTAATGCCACCAAAAGTAAATGTTTTATCATCGATTCCTTCAACATTGATCTGACCTATACTAGTACTGATCACGCAATATCTTGTAGGTATTAGGTCCTACAGGGATCGCAAAACCACTAAGTAGAAAAGATTGTAGATTAGAATTTATATTAATTGTCACTGCCACCAAACACTGCCCTTACAAAATTGTCGCGCTTAGATAGGAACTGTACAATTTCAGCTATCCAATAGAAAAGATCTTGCTATCTTCACCTTTCAATATCGTACTCACTGCCGAAATGGGTCTATAAGGAACGGAAATTAGAAAACTCGATCTAAGTCTCGATAGTGAAACAGGCCTAAGATATAAAAGTATGTATAACACTTTTGAAAATGTCTCAAACTAAAGTAACGGTTCTATAGGTTTTACCCTATAGTTTTTTAGGTTTTTTTTAAGTAAACAACAATTAAAAATAAACATAAATCATACAATAATTTACACCGGTGTAAACCACATCCCTGCTAAACTAGAAAAATGTACCTAAGAGTCATAACCATATCTATCAATTCTCTAATCAACAGTAGTCTACTGCAAGACAAAATCCTCTCCCAAGATAAGCTTCACAGCTTTCTCTGCCACAAATGCAGTCAACATTACTTTAAATATTACTTTCATTGATCTAGAGTATGCACGATGACAAGTTGATAACACCAATCGCGTGGCACCGCCGGAGGGAAATTTCGGTACGTACAATTTTAATTGCCATGAATATGAAACTCGTATTCATGATACAATTGAGTTGTAGCAAAATAAAACAAAATAATAAATGGTTGAAAACTGAGAATGGAATAAAATGATATGAGATTAAAGGAATAAAATTTTGAATCAGAATTTAGTCTTTTAGATATGATTTTGATTGAGTGTTAAAATATTGAAGAAATACTTATATGTAGTCAAAACTGTTAAAGAAAAAGAAAAACAATTGATAGATGACAGTAGTAAATGCGTGTTCTTAGAATGGATAATAAGGGTTTGCGGCTTAGTAACTTTCAATTATACCCAATTGATAGAATCTCATCTTAACCCATTCCGGCAGTGTTTCGAACCATTAGATCATTAATTTCTATATCGTTGTATATAATGTGATAGAGTGTAAATATCATGTATCGCAGTTACAAAAGTAGTTGGAACATAACTATTGCTATGTAAAATGGTGTCATCACCACCAAGTAGACTATATATATTTTTGTTAACGTGATGAATATTAAAATAAATGGATCTGTGATACTTAAATAATATGAAATAATTTATGTTTAACTGTGCATACTTTGTTGTTTTATTTAGAAGGAGAAGGTATTGTCGCCATTGTTGTATAGTAAGTATATCAGAATAAGTAGTCTACGATAACTTATAAAGGCGATGTTTCATTCACAACCCTATCGTCCAAGTTTCACATAATTATACCCAAATATATCCCCATCCCATTTAGTCTCAAGGAGGTTCGAATAAACCAGATGCCAGAAATACTGGGGTATCCTGTGACACACTGCATCTCGAGGGAGACGCACAAAGGATTCCACGTCACCTAACATTGAGTGCCTTTGCGTGGTATGCAAAGGGGTGAGTGAAATACTTTACAGGCAAACTCAGGTTAGACGTAAAGTGAGTATGGTCTCGGGATCAACTACATTCTCCTTAGTAGATACAACTTTAGTGATCCAACGATTAATCTTCCATAATTATAAAAGTAAAAAGAATTACCAATATTGCGTCAAGGGTAAAACACAAATTGATACCAATCAATACTTAAGTCTGTACACACGCACAACGCAGGAAACTGTCTTTTGTCAAAACTGTATTTAGACAGTTTAACAGACATCTCTAACCAAATGAAATCAATGATGGCGTGCACACTTGCCAAAAAATTATATCGTTTGGACAGACAATAATATATATTCTGTCTGACAATAACAGATATTCATGTAATGACTACGGTGTGCCCACTGTCTAATAAAAACTTTCCTTCACACTGATCATCATCAATCTCCTGCCTTTGTCCAAATTTATTTAGGTTCAGCACAACTTTTGACAGAATGGTGCTGATAATCGAAACACAGGCTATGCCTAGTTTGGCTACAGACGCTAATCTCTTTACCTTAACTGAAATTGTTGCCACATTGCCATTGTAAAGTAGTACTAAGTTTTTGGAAAATAAACTCTTATTAATAATACTATTTGGAAAAAAAATAAACTCTTATTAATAATACTATTTGGAAAAAAAATAAACTCTTATTAATAATACTATTTGAAAAAAAAAAAACTCTTATTAATAATACTATTTGAAAAAAAAATAAACTCTTATTAATAATACTATTTGGAAAAAAAATAAACTCTTATTAATAATACTATTTGAAAAAAAAAATACTCTTATTAATAATACTATTTGAAAAAAAAAAAAACTCATTAATAATACTATTTGAAAAAAAAAAAAAAACTCTTATTATTATTATTATTTCTTTTCCTTCCAGACTTCTCTATTAGTCATCATCTCGGCAGATCTTTTTAACAATATCATCATTCACACAATCCATTGAACAAAAACCGGCCAAGTGCGAGTCGGACTCGCGCACGACGGGTTCCGTACCATTATCTATAAAATCACGTCTGTTGTATGGGGTAAAGATAAATATTTAAGGGGGGCCCTTAAATATTTATCTTATTTTGTTTTTATTTGTTGTTATAGCGGCAACAGAAATACATAATTTGTGAAAATTTGAACTGTCTAGCTATCGCGGTTCTTGAGATACAGCCTGGTGACAGATGGACGGACAAACAGCGAAGTCGTTTTTACCCTTTGGGTATGAAACCCTAAAAAGTAATACATATATAAATATAAGCTCGCATCAAGTCCACATCTGACGCAAGTTGCAAGCTACGAATGTAAGTCAAGTAATTAATCACAATAATAATACATACGAATATATAATTTATTATTTTGTAAGCCTTCCACTACGAACAACCTATCATTATGTCATTTGAATCTCTTAAAACAATTCATAACAATCATTGTTAACTATCTTATTAAAGTTTTGTATGTCGATGTTTGTTTGGCTATAAGAGTAGGGGAAGACCAAAGAAACGATGGATGGACTGTGTGAATGATGATATGGTTAGAAAGGGGGTGACTACCGAGATGACGGCTGATAGAGAATTATGGAAGAAAAAGACATGTTGAGCCGACCAGGAATAAATTGGAATAAGCAATAATGATGATGATGTCGAAGTTCGTTTGTAAATTATAAGTCCAGAAGTAGAAATAAACAAAAATAGATGCTGCATTTGGCGAAGACAATTGAATATGCCCGCGAATGTTGGCCCTGCTTGTCGAAAATATTTTGTGTAGTTATTTTCGACAGTCAACCAGCCAGCAATCAGGTAATTTCCATGACAGGAAATGATCGTAAGTGGTAACGCTGGAACTTAATAAGATTACACCAAAAACACCGCAGCAACTTTTACCGCCAAACGAATTTCAAACCATCGTTCTGAAGCCCAATTCCTGTAATTAAAACGGTTGAAAATTTAGTCGTAATCTCATCTCAGCGACAATCAATGTCAAAAACTTGTCAAAAAAAGTAGGGAAATTAGAGGTATTTTTGACAGATTGAGACTGAGACCAGACTGTGAACGTTCTTAAAATTACGAGAATTGCCCCTCTGTTTCTGTCAATCGCTCGAAGATGACGTTGACAGAAATGAGGTTTTAAAAATGTTTAGCGCTGAACTTATTTAGTGATTTGTGGTGCAAGTAGGGCCTGATAATATACTCGTAAAAACATCAATAAGTAAGTGTCAGTGGGTCAGATAGACCGGACCAGTGTGTGTAAGACCAGAATTAACTATAAAGAGATTACGAAATCCAAACAATGGTTAACCAGAAACCCATAAGTAAAGTATTGAGCTAATTGATTGCTCCACCAAACACTTATACGGTTATTCCACTAACACCGAACATTCCTCACACGAGTCCCTTGTAAACCACGTCGTCTGCACAAGCTCTAAACATCAAACAAAACATGTCCGCATCGAATCGACTGCATGAATGCCTAACATAAAACAAAACGGAACAAAAGTGAGGAATCTTAGCTATTTACAAAACTGAACTTTGTCTAAAGAATGACAGGCGGAGAAATTTTGAAAATAAATTAGAAAATAACAATACAGGAAAGGAATATGATTATGGGACTGGCAAAGGACAAAGTGGACTAACCTTAATTTTGTGTATTTTCGAAAAAGACCCTGCAACTATACGTACGGACTTCAACGTGGATATAATTAATAAATCCTACTAATATTATAAACGTGAAAGTTTGTATGGATGGATGTTTGTTACTCTTTCACGCAAAAGCTACAAAACGGATTTGGATGAAAATTGGCACACAGATGATTTATAACCAGGATTAACATATAGGATACTTTTTATCCCGATATTCCCACGGGATCGAAACTTATGCAGGTGAAACCGCGGGGCGCAGCTTGTATTAATATAAAATTAATGACAGATAATAAATAAAACGTTAGACCCCCAAAACATATATTTATGGTCTTTGGTGTTTTAAAACTTTGTAAGTATAGTTAGATGATTGTAATTCCAATATATAATATATATATATATATAATCATATTTTTATCACTCATTGCCAAGCCTACGTCAATCAACAGTTTAGTTCACCCTAACTGAATCAGTTTGACATTGCGAGCAGGATAGAGTGATACATGGCGCGGGGAAGGAGGGGCAAAATATGAATTTCAACTGAACTATTACAAGCCCTTAAAAACGATAAAAAGATAAATAAGCTATTGGTATGATGAATTTTAAATAAATCTAGCTAAGCCTGTCACTCTTCTAGCGCGATGTAAAGGTTATGCCATTTGCTCCCTTGACATAACATGTAAAAAGTCGGGTCTATTGTTGCGTATACGCATGTAGGCAGGTGCGAGCTTGCGTGGTGACGGGTTAGCGTCAAACGTCATGCGCCCGCGTCACGGTAGCGTGACCAATGAGCGACGGTATCAGTTGCAGCGGCCAAAAAAAGTAAAAGGTGATAACTTAAAAAAGGTCTAAATACATCTATCCATGGAGGTGAAAGGCGTGTGAATTAAAAAGTTAAAAAAAATTAAAGTAGGTGGATAGTATTGAATTTTTGAAAGACGATCTTTTGAATGATATGATAGCTACTGTCTGACATATTGGTGTAAGAAAGATGGATCGATTTCAGTGTGTTATATTTTTTGCTGAGGTAATACAACCTCTACACAACACAATATATATTATTATTTTTTATATAATTATTTCACTACTTCCTCATCGACATAATACTGGAGCGGCCATTCACATCTATCAACTCAGCCTATCGCAGTTCATAGCTGAACATAGGCCTCTCTCAGGCTGCGACACAACACCATATCTTCCACCTTCCGCGTCCAATCTGTCCCAGACACCTTTTAAGGACGACGGTCCATCTAGCTGGGGGTCGTCGCATTCTACGCTTGCCGATACGTGGTCTCCACTCCAAAGGGGCAATTCTCGTAATTTTAAGAACGTTCACAGTCTGAAGGCCATTTTCCGTAATTAAAAACGTTCATAATCTCGACCCTCTCGCCCCTCTGATCTCAGTCTCAATCTGTCAAAAATACCTCTAATTTCCCTTCATTTTTTATAAGTTTTTGACGTTGATTGTCGCTGAGGTGAGATTGCGACTAGATTTTAAACGTTTATAATTATGGGAACTCACACACAGTAAACCGAAAATTATAAACTAAAACCAAAAAACTAAAAGCTTTTGTAATCTATCAATCAATCAATCCTAAAAGATAACCCAACCCATCGCAGTCTACTGTTGGTGAAAAACGTCTTCCAATAAGATGTCAGAAAATTCAATTTGTTATTGAAAAATGAATTCAACTGTCTAAAGAATATTCATTAATATTAATTGTATCCTTTGTAAAAGGACTAAGCACACAGACAAGATCCATTTCCAGAATAAATTCAGATAACATCTTGGTTTTTCGAGAAATCGCCAAGCGGTTGGTCGACTCATGACGTGACCAGAGGGCTGGCCTATTTTTTGGCCAAAGAATCAGCATCGCCATACAACGTGGCAATGCCTTTTGGGCACTTTTCCCACTAACAGCGATGTGGACGAATTTTTTGATGCCTTATAATTCTTGACTCCCGTTTTGTTTTATATACATGTACATATAATTATATTAAGTCTGTTAGCTTATAAGTATATTATCTTGTTTAAAAATAAAAGTGTTAACACAGAGAAGATCTGCTGATGTCCATCTATCACCAAAACAATATCGCTACTACTGACACCACACCACCATATATTTTGGGAATGCATTTAAATACATTATAATGTCTACTAGGGGACTATGAAGGCAGGTGTAGCTATAAAATAAGTATTACTCACATGCTACTGTCCGTTTTTTATCGAACCCCATCTACATAAAGGTAGCATGTGTAAAAAAAAGTTTTTTCGACAAACGCTTTTATCGTTTTTAATTTATGAAAAAGGTGCGTTAGGAATACGTTAATAAGCGGTGCTATATAAAAAATAGTAATCGTTTTATGACTTTTGATAAAATTAAATTGGTTACGGTTCGTTTAGATTTGATTTCAATTATTTCTATGCTGGTTGGTAAATGCTTATTACTACGTAGTTTACTACCGAATAACTAAGTATCGGCGATTAAACTAGGAGAATATAATTGGTATAACAGTGGAAACGTGTATATTTAATGGAGTGAAATCAATTAAATATTATTATGATTTTATTCATGCAGCCAAACCAAAGCCAAAAATAGTCTAGGCAAAAGTAAAAGAAGACTATTTTCATTCCCAAACTCTATATTTAGTACCTAACTATACAAATCATTCAACTACGAATAATGTATTTTTTCGTATTCATTACCATATTTATAGGGAGATATATTAAAATACTACATTATACTATACAAGGTACCACTAAAATATATAAATAGTGTTATGAACAATTATAATAAAAGGAAAAAACTCCTTGGGTACCAAAAATTCGTCCGAATCGCTGTCAACGGAAAAAAGAAAGTGAATCTAATGATTTATAAGTATAACTATCCCTTGCAAAGCTGATGATCAGAGGGGCAATTCTCGTAATTTTAAGAACGTTCACAGTCTGATCTCAGTCTCAATCTGTCAAAAATACCTCTAATTTCCCTACATTGTGACAAGTTTTTGACATTTGTTTATAACCGAGTTGAGACTGCGACTAGATTTTGAACGTTTTAAATTACGAGAATTGTCCTTCTGATAATCTTGACAGGCTTAAAAAACGTTAGTCAGAATATACTGAAACGAGCCTTTAATCTAATTGAATGACTTAAGTCACATCAAAACCACAGCCCGCACTATAGAAACCAATTGGACATGACCACCCCATGAATGGAAAACTATCACCATTCACAAACTAAAGAAACCTATATCCGACGGGTTGATTACTTCAACGTACCTAATTTCAATCGTGAACCACAAGTCGCAGCCCTTACTGCTAACCCTCGTTTAGTTGTGTGGCTTCTCCGAAGACGCCCTACGACTGAAAGGGACTGAAATGTCGACTAATCAATCGCAAAGGGCATCGTTGTAGACGGCGACAAAGGACTGGAGTGTAGGGTAGCCATGATGGGTGCTAGATAATCCTCGTGTATTATTCTGTATAATCAATTGTTAAAATAAATGCATTTTTTGCGAAGATTTTATAGGCGAAGTATAAAACAAGTAAATGTGCCAAATTGTTCATAAAGGACAGCCGAGGTTGCTGCCGTCATCATTTCGGCCGAATGACGTCCACTGCTGGACATGGCCCTCCCCCAAGCACCTCCACTTCGACCGGTTGCTGCGGTATCTGAATTATAAATTAATTTACTTTGAATAGCTACTACTTACAATACTTTGGGTGAGTCTTAGTGGTAACGTAAGTCTGCATACACACGAGTGGCAGGCATCAACTACAGCAGTCGACACGTGTCGACGGCTGCAGTTGCCTTTGATGTTGACGCGTGCCGTTTGTGAGTATGTGCACTTACGTTAACGTATCATGGCTGACAATAATTCGAGCTGAGGGCTTAGCCAAGGCAATCGCTTTCAAAGCGTTTTGTATTTCTACAATGACTTTCAACAAGATTGACATCCACCTCCTCCTAACCTTATGTCAGTCCCATACATTTTTGAGATTTCCATCACCATTGACGCTGATCTCTCACTTTGTCTAGGTCCTCAGCCGATGTATTCTGTAAAAATATCACTATGGAAACTTAGGCGAAGTGAGCTTTAAGTGAACTGTCATTCTACCTGATGCTAGGGATTAACACTATTGACAGCTCACTTCACCTAAGTTTTTACAGTGAGATTTCTACAGAATAGCACTACTGGTCTTGTGAAGCAAAACACAATTTTAAAACCTCAACCCATACGAACAACCACATATTCTTCCTTAAAGTTTCAAGCCATAAAATAATCACGATGCAAATATCCTGGACACTGAACTCTTACTGTCACCCTACGTCACAGGGCATCAATTCATCAACTGTTGTAAGGTCACAAGCAGAAGGGTTCCAACTATTTCCTTACAAACTAAGGGCTCTTTTTGTACGATAAATTAATTTCTCCGCTGAATGTCGCGTGTTGCAGCTAAGTAGGAAATTAATCTTTTAAGGTATCTATCAGTATGTCGATAGGTAGGTATAGATACTTGTTTGTGTATAGTAAAAGATGAGGTAGATGATAAATTGTTTGCACCGTCTTCCGAGGGTGTCAATAAAGGTCTATTGTTATGCGAAAATATTTTAAGGTTGGACTGTCTGAAATTAGATTACTTTTTTTATATTCGTTCTCTATGTATGAGGGGCTCGTGGCTAAATAATAAAAGTCGTACAGGTCAATCGATTAGGTTAAGCTATGCTTGCCGCGGTTGGTCCGTGGATGGGTGACCATCTTTACATATCGAGACCCCTCCATGCGTCGGAAAGCACGTTTAACATTCGTGGATCTTTGACAGTTGTTACGGGTCGTCAGTAGCCTGAAAGTCTGACAACCAGTCTTACCAAGGGTTCCAGGTTAGATATACAGAATACTGGTATCCAGCTCCATCCGTTTAGACTGGAAGCCGACCCCGACATAGTTAGGACAAGGCTAGGTAGATGAGGCAGATGATGATTTGTTCTCAATGTACATATGTATTCAAAAGTAGCGTAGTAGTCAACACTTTGTATGTCACACAGATAAAGTGTTGACTAAAGATGCGCAAAGAAGTTCAGTGAACTTTACTTTGTGGCGGCATCTACATCGCCACATGCGAACTAAGCACCACACTGACGTCACGCAAAATCCTGCATCGCGCAAGCAGAGTTTACCGCACGACTAGCATTTACCCCGACATCAGCCCATCGTTTGGTGGGCTACTGCCACGGAGGATCCTCCCTTTTCTATGGAGGATGAGTAAACTTTCCTTTACAAAAACGGAGGTTAAAAATAACCTTAGAAAGAGAAAGGAATCCTAAATTTTACCTTAACCCAACCAACACAAACCAACATTACCTATTACATAACCCAACAAATCAATCGCTACCAATCCCCACAACTCCGATCATAAAACGTCGCATAACAATTGCTTCAGTAACAACAGCATTTACAAGTCAATGTGGAAGACAGACCCAGGGCAGCCACGTTCAGAGGTACCGGGTCAAACTGGTAAGGAAAACGATTTTATCAAATGTCGCTTTCGGCTCGGTGGCCGGTCGTGACTTACCTTACACGTCCATGTGTGGGCCAAAGGGTGAGCGGGAGCGAATAGAGTAGGATGTTGAGTCACCGTGTAATTAAAGGTCTATTTTTAAAATTAATATGCGTTAATTCAAGTACGTGGCAATGTGACTTTTTCAATTCATATAAATAGGTACCTACTTTCATTCATGGATCTTTGACAGTCGTTACTGGTAGTCAGAAGCCCGAAAGTCTGACTATTCTAATCGAGATGTATCGTAATGCCCAATAATGGGTTCTGGAGGTCACATAGGCAGTCGCTCCATGTAAAAAAAAAGGGGTTGCATTCCGGGAGTGCCGGCAGAAGTGAAAACTTGAATATTAACGTTGTGCATTTTTTATATTTTGAAATGCGGTCTACTCTCCCTCCGTCTTACGAATGTTCGATCAGGTCACGTGTCCTGACGCGAGTTTAAAATTTTTTACCCATCACAAAAAACTCTCCCTCTGTCTTACGAATTTTCGATCAGGTCACGTGTCACAAAAAAGTGCACAACGCCGCTAAAGAAGTTTTCACTTCAAATACTGGTACCACAACATAGTTGGGGAAAGGCTAGGCAGATTATGATGGTGATTGACACTATTGACAGCTCACTTCACCTAAGTTTTTACGCTGAGATTTTTACAGAATAGATCGGCTGGCCTTGTACTTAGTATAATTCTGAAATCGCAAACCCGTCTTGAGCAAGCGTGGTGATTAATGCTCGTGCCTTCTATGTGTAAGAGAAGGCTTTTGTCCTGCATTAGGATAATAATAAGCTGGTATTAAACGAGTTAATTTCATCCAATTTCTTGTTTTCCTTATCCCAAATTTCCCTGTTAAGGGGTACCTCCTTGACCGGCCATACTCGTCGCGAACTTTAAATTATTTAAATTTGGTGAAAATTCATCCTGCTTCGAAAGCCCTCTAAAAAGGTAGTTGTATATTTTCGTTCAGAAATAAAATAGAACAATAGCATCACCAGTAGATACGAATCAAGAAATAGCTATTTAGTAATTTATAATTATAACTTATACCCTGTCTATTAGGTAAACCGTGTTTTGACAAATGAAACTAATGATTGCAGCAACACACAATACAATTGATACACGTACGGTATTATAATATCTGTAAAAAGCCATAAATAAGATAGTTTAATAAGATAAGGCAGTTTATATATTTATTTTATTACGCATTTTAAAGTTAACTTTTACGTAATCTGGAATATGTATGTACGTTCTAAGACAGCTGTCAAAAAACGGTTAACTTAATGGACATGGTATTGTTAAGAGATTTTTAGGTTTCATTTCAAATTAGGATATCTACTATTCTACAGGTTTATAGAACAGAATAAAATACTCTTTATTAAATATCCATATAAATCTATATACAGTTTCCAAGAGTTAGTTGACATTTTTCCACTTCAGCTATGACACACCACATTATGATTTAAAACTCTAGTGATCCAAATGTTTGAACTGCTATTACATTTTTATTGACTAATTCAACTACTTTTGACACATAAAAATAATCAATTTTTTAAATTTTTTATTTTATTTTATATCTAATATAATGTGGCATCAAAGCTGAAGTGAAAAAATGTCAACTAACTTTTGGAAGCCACTGTATACATATAAAAGGAGAAACTGAGTGACCGACTGAGAATGACTGACATATCAACGCACAGCCGAAAGTTCTGAGACTAGGAACGTGAAATTTTGCTCACAGCTTCCTTTTGTAATGTACTTTGTATTCCATGCATTGGACCCATATTCCAACAAATTCTTAGTTTGGACCACATCCAAAAATAGCTCGGACCAAGGAGTGGGCGAAGGTAGAATGATGCGAATGCACTTACGATTGTTTCATTTAAGAATGGAGCCCTTGCTCTTAAGTTTAATGAGTTCTGATATACCGACGTGATTGGAAACTCATTTATTGACTCTAAATCTACCCCGAAGAAACATTAATGGTACTTTTAGTACTCCATGGCCAATTAAGCCATTAATCGTCGAGATACGTTTGTTTTCAACACGTTTCTGATTTTAAATTGAGTGATACGATAGTCTTGTTTGTACTTTTGTAGTATGTTCGAGCAATAAAATCATAAGTGCTGTGCCAGTGATAAATCAATTAATTGTTATCTATTGTTAGAGGAGTTTATTGGTTATACAGGGCGGCAGGGACATCGACACCCAACCTTTTACCAAGGATCCAGTACATGATTCTGGAGCCTCCTGTGTTGAAGTTTTGTCGGTTATCCAATTTTTGTTGGCTATTTGAAAAACCAGCTGTTTCCTACTTAAGTGCAATACCGACGCGGTCAAAAAGTATGGAGCAGCATTTTATTTTTTAGTAACCGTTGAAAAATTTCAACGCAGGGTTTCAGAATCCATCCTAACAGGTTGCGCGTCGATATTGCCCTGTATTTTATAGAAGACTGCGCCCCGCAGTTTCGATCCCGTAGGAATTTCGGGATAAAAAGTATCCTATATGTTAATTCTGGCTATAAACCATCTGTGTGCCAAATTTCATCCAAATCCATTCAGTAGTTTTGGCGTGAAAGAGTAACAAACATCCATCCATCCATCCATACAAACTTTCATGTTTATAATATTAAAACTATAGCTATTGAAAAGGCTAGCAATTCAAATCGTAGACATTATACCTATAACGTACACGTAATTTAAAACGTTCAAAATCTAGACACAGTCTCATCTCGGCGACCAATAAATGTCAAAAACTTGTCAAAATGTAGGGAAATTAGAAGTATTTTTTGACAGATCGAGACTGAGATCAGACTGTGAATTACGAGAATTGCCCCTCTGGTACAACACTATTACAAGTAAATCCTAAAATGGTGTCAATAATCGTCTCTTAAGACAGATCAATTTACTTTGTTTTTGTAAATATAGAATAATCAGCCTATAATGTTCCCACTGCTGGGACTCAGGCCTCCTCTCTGTGAGAGGGAATGGGCCGTAATCCAGCACGTGAGCCCAGTGCGGGTTGGTAGATGTCACATGTCTTCGAGTTTTTGGTTCTAAGTATGTTTTCCTTCACCGTTTTGAGCGCAGTGGTGATGAAATAATTTATTCAAAGTAAAGTGCCTGTCAGGGTTCGAACCTACGACCTACATCTCGTAAGTCGTGGCCATTACAATTGGGCCACCACTGTTCACGTTGCTTTTTTGTAATTATAATAACGTATAATTAATTTCCCAGTATATTGTCAAAAGTCACAAAAATAAGTCACACAACATCCTTTACCACAAACAAAATAAAACAGAGACTCCAGCAGAAATCAAATAAAATCCTGATCGTGTCTATTTGACGATAAACGGGCCACCCACAGTCGTTTACGATTCTCTTGTTTTTGTCCATCCATGCCATGTCGGGAAGTGTCCTACCACCTTATCATGTAATAAATCAAGTTACTGCCATATAATCGTGGTGTGAACACCTACGGTTCGATACATAGATACAATATCCAGATATTAAAAGATGTGTGGATGTGATTAGGATGACCGATTTATCTTGATACTTTGTGGTGGCGCTGTTTGCAAAGGAAAACGTCAAATTTAGTACATTTTTAAGCTTAGTTCCATATTTTGCCGTCTGTCAAGTTATACTTGGCCACTGACTGATGTTGTTAGTTTGTTTTGTTAATATTATAGAGGGAGAGAAGTCTTTTCACACTCAATTTGCGCTTGTCGATTTTGTAGGATGAGTGTAAAATCAGATGCCGATGAGTTATTAATCACGCTGTAATTTATTATCAGAATATTAGTCCGTTCTTTATAAAGGCTATTTTAGTTTTTGGAAACTTTTCAGAAGCAATACTTGCTTCGACTTTTAATAGACTTCGTAATTCCTTTACCACTTACAACATTTCCCAGTAAACTGAACCATAGACTGAAGAATAAGGTTGAAATTATCTGTCACAGTGACAAATGAACAAGCCTTGTCGTTTAATGACGTGCAAATGATATTCAACCTAGAAAGAAAGAAGGAAATTACAATTTCTTTCTTTCGGTTTAATGACATTTATTCCTCAAAGAACAAATTACAGTTCACTTAAAGAGAAACTCAACTAAATTAACAATAAGTAGTAGTTTACATTACGACGTTCTAGCCATCCAAGAAACTGAACACCATAGTTTCTTTATAAAATATAGCAAGTATGTACTTAAGTCTAAATAAAATAAAAAACAGTTCAAGCTAAACTTATGTATCTAATATATAATTCCTTAGGCCTTTTTTAAAGGTTGGTATGCTTGTACACTCTCTGACTGACTTTTCTAGGTAATTTATTGTATAGCCGAACCCCCTCATATTGTATAGTTTTCCTGCCGTACAGGGTTCTCACTCTTTGAGGTTGAATAGAAAGAAATAAATTGTAATTTCTAAATTGTATTGTCTTGTAAAAAATTACAAGAACAACTCGGTCGCATTGCACAACAACCCAAATTTCGATGTTTCTACTCACTCTCGCTACACATAACTTACTCAAAACATTTTCTTCAAAAACTCCCTTTAAAATCGTTCAACATTCTACCTGCTTCGCCATTTACCACCCCAAAGAGACGAACATAGTCAAAAGCTGAGTTTAATAACGTCCGACAGAAGAAGACACGGTGCGAATACATCGATAATTCGGGAGACTGTTGGCGCCGACTTCCAATTAGTCGCCGATCTTACGTCCTAACTGCAGTTAGCCCGTTTTACGTTTGACTTGTGGATCCTTTGACCAGTTCTGCCTGTGACTTATTAGGGGTACAACCTACCTATACAAGAGGTAGTGCCCAGGAACCAAAAGTAATAACATTGAACTTGCCTAGGTATAGAACAAGATATCGGTACGTGGCTGATTAATAACGTGCCCAATAACACACACATTAACATAATCAACACTTCTGGGACATATACCTCCTGTCTTCGAGCTGTAGGTAATTATTTTTAGTATTTGTTTGATCTGAAAAAAATCTGTTATTTCCTAGTTCAAATTAGCCATTGTTCTATTCATAATCACTACTCATTCGATATTAGATAATTCATTAGTAATCATAAAGTAAGTTAACATACGTTTATTTGTTGTCTAGAAAATTATGTTGTTTTACAGTCATCAATCTAAGTATTACGCCTAACCATCGTAGTGATAAGTCAGTGGGGTAATTACGTAACACACTATCAGTAGCAATGGGTTTCATTTTGACAGTTCAACAACATTCATTGCGATATTTACGTTGTTGAGCAGACAAACATTTTCGAACATTATTATGAAGCAATGGATTGGCGATGTCCTTCAAATTGATTAACATTTAGATCGATAGTGTGTTACGCAATTAGGGTACAGAACCCTTTCAGCCTCAATCGCTTGTAACAGGCTAATTTTACTCTTTTCCTTAATCCTAAAAACCCTAAAACAAGAAAGAATCTACTATCATCACCAAGAACACGTCACCACACTAATCAACGTCCATTCCAGTAGCTCACCCAATATTTCGATCATTCGATTCTTATATTCAGGGTCCGATTTCATCGATTAACTCAGAGTCTGGGCCCGACGTCTGTCACGCGGACAATACGTCTTGCAACGTCCATGGTCTTTGTTCCCAGAAATAATTAAGGATGGAAGGAGAAGTGAAGGCGTTCATAAACATAGCTATAAATAGATTGCATTGGTATAGGATGGTTGCTTTGTGAGTAAAGGATAGAATGTAATTTTTAAAGATCACTCAATAAAGCCAACTTTCTACATTTTAATCCATCGATCGGCTGGAAACAATGCTAACGCATAACTTGGTTAAAATGAATACTATTATATTTCTCGAAACATCCCTATATCTAGTTCTAATGTCTACTTCTAGATCAAGACGTTTATATTGCATTAGGTACGATCTGGAAATCTTCTTCTTCTAAGCATATTAATGGCAATCTAAATTCACTCGGCCCAGAATTCGGCTACGAAAATCTGGAAATAAAGTAGTTCGAAAAAAAAAAAACAGATGAAAATCGATTTTAATAAAACCAATCCCCCTAAACCCCTTTTACAATACCTGCCTATCCCTAATCAGACTAAAAAACCAATCACTCCAGTCCACCGCTAATTTACGAGCATTCCCATTAAAACCCTAAAGCCAGAAACTCCGAAGTCCAAGTAAAAAGTAAAAAACCTTTTAATAAGTCGAACGTCACAAATCAAGGTACGGAATCCTCATCATAATAAAAGTGGAAATTACTCGATAAGGTAACTCGGGGCTTGAGAGCTGCCGGGCCTTATCTGTTGAGGTCTGTCGTCGGACGCTCGACAGATTTTGAGTGTTTATGATTTGGATCCAAGGTATGAGACTTAGCGGGCATAGAAAAAGTACCTAGAAAAAATATAAAGAGAGGAAGTAAAGAAACACAAAAATAGTAACCATGACAATAATGAAAAAATATGATCTTAAATAGGTATGCTGATCCCTATTACGAGTATAGTAAAAGTAGAAATTACTCGGTAAGGTAAGGACTTGAAAGCTGCCTGACCATATCTCTTAAGGTCTGTCGTTGGACGCTCGAAAGCTTTTGAGTGTCTGATTCGGACGCAAGGTGTGAGATTCAGTGGGAAATGTCTCATGAAAAAGTGCCATCTTTAATTCATATGGCGTGCAATAGGAGAGGCCTATGTCCAGCAGTGGACTGCTATAGGTTGATTATGTGTTTGGTTTAGTTTGTGATCTTCTTGTACGATTCGCAATAAAAACTTTTTCTATCTTTCTTTCTAAGAAAAATCTTATTCCCTTATTTCTTGCAGACGCAGACGCTACTTGCACAAGGTAATCAACCACTGATAGACTTTACTTTTTTAATCCAAGATTGCCACGATCAGGTAAAATACTCGCTTCAAACGAAACTAGTTTGAGAGTAAATAAATTTGAGTCATTTAAACCGAGTGCTTTTTATCAAAGGAATGATCTCTCAACCAATCTACCAAGCAGTCTTTAAACCGAGATTGGTATCTTTGAGTAAAGATTACTTACTTCAACTTGTGAGACATCAGGGTAAGACCTGTTATGCGGTTTACGATCTATCACCGGACGGTTCATGTTGCTGACAATTCTTCATCAGCAATGTTTAAAATTAATGATTGTGAGGAGTTTGTTTGTATTTATATACTTTGCCTTATTTAAAATAAAACTTCTCTTTCAAAGTTTGATTTATTTATACATAAAAGCTTACGAACTAAACACATACACACCATTAAGTCGTTGTCACAGTATAGATCTTGTATGTATCTAAATTATAGAAAAGGACGTCACGATAAATTAGCGTACTAGTATATATAAAAACAAAAATACAAATAATAATAAAACTATTTTAAAAAAGTATACGTTTTACCAATTGTTTTACGAGTTCTTTGGTTTCTCATCTAGCTTTTCAGTATTTTTGACCTGTCTTACATGGTACTTTTAATATTACTAATCATCTAAATCTTTGAGAAATAATCTGCTGCGGCTTTCACAGTGCGTCTATTAATATTCAGGCCCACACAACAGTTTCAAAATCAACTCGTAACAATCCGGACTATAATATCCTACTAATATTATAAACATGAAAGTTTATATGGATGGATGCATGTTTGTTACTCTTTCACGCAAAAACTACTAACCGGATTTGGATGATATTTAGCACATAGATAGTTTATAGCCAGGATTAACATATAGGATACTTTTTATCCCGATATTCACACGGGATCGAAACTTATGCGGGTGAAACCGCGGGGTGCAGCTAGTAATATTATAAATTCGTAAGTAACTGTCTGTCTGTGTGCCTGTGTGTACTTTTCTCACCTAAACCACAGATCGCATTTGATGATATAGGGGCATGAATTTGTATGGGAAACCAGCATTTCTTAAGTTTGGGATATGAAAACTCAAATTTATGGCTTTACTAAGAAATGAAGAATTACGAATTTCAGCGTATTTGTAAAATTTTAATTAAATGATTTTGAATTCCCGTGGGACTATTTCCGAAGTCCACGCGGGCGAAACCGCGGGCAAAAACAAGTCTTAAATAAGTCATTTAACCAACGATTAATAAAACATAGCTCCAAAATAAAAACCGTTGCAAACAAAAACAAAATGCAAGAAAAGGTAATTTCAACGTCGGCCATCTTATAATCATGTCAGCAACGAATAATAACCGTTTTATTAAGCTATTACAGTTCATAATAAAATAATAGTAATTAATATTAATGTCTATCAAGACGATTTATCAACGTTCCGGTTTAATTGGCAATTTATGTTTAGGATTAATTTATACTGTATCAAGAGCTTCAATGATCGAATGTTGCTGGCTTGATAACGTCTTGCGGATTGAGTAACAATAAGCAACAATAAATTAATAAAAATAAAATAAAATAATGCATTGAATTAATTTACGAGATGAAGCTCATATTTGCCTTTGGCAAAGCTTAATCTAAAAGTTTGACAACTAGTCTTACCAAGGAGTATCGTATTACTGGGTTGTGGAGACCAGATAGGCAGTCGCTTCATGTAAAATACTGGTATTCAGCTGCATCCATCATAAACTCGTATGAAAAAAACGGTACTAAATGGTTAGTTGTATTAATGTATGGTGTTCGTTCCGTTGGTATGAAGTCAGATCATACAGTAGGATAATTTTCTTATAACAACTTTCCTATCCTCCTAACTTTCCAATTTCCTATCCAGTAACAACTTTCAAAACTAAACTAACTGCACTTCTATTAAATAAATGTTACTACTCCGTATCGGATTTTCTAGCTGAAAAATTTTAGTTGTAAGAATGTATGTATGTTTAATGATGAACTGCATCATTGTTTGCATGCCAAAATGGTAGAATGTTCAAGGATATTGTATACAATCAAGTATGTTCTAACTGAACAGACAGCTATACTGCTGGGGAGTTTGTTGAGCCACTTCTTCCCAGCGATAGCACTAGGAAGTGGTGAAGGGCGGGCGTTTTTGGAGGACTGTCTTTAGTCATTTTGACGTTCGAAAAGTGCCGATTCTCAGCCTAATTTGAATAAATGACTTTTGATTCTTTCATATTATAGTAGCCACCTTATTGTAAATACCTACATTCTGAGCAAATAAATGAATATTGTATTCTATAAGCTTATGACTTCATATTCATATAAAAGTCATCATATTTTACTGCATTCCCCAAAACCAAACCGAAAGAAACAGACAGTAAAAAATCTGTTACAAAACGAACAATTAAAATATACCTAACATATAATTAAAGTTCGATTTATGTGAATCGAAGACATTATTACTATCATAAACAAAAAGGGCAGCGATCAAATTATACGATAAAGAATAATAATAATACTTTCGGTATAAAATACTAGCTTAACATTCGAAGTTACCAGTTATTAATACATGAAGTGTTAGGTCCATCGTCCACGATGCTACGTAACTTGTTACGAACTAGTGGGATTGGTTGATTCGTATCGGCCATTGAAATACTCGTGCTGTGATATTCTGCCCTCTCATTGGTAATTGTGTTTGTAAGGCACCTGTCCCACTGCCGGCTATTAATGAGAAGTAAGTAGAGCTAGCAATTAATGCCTTGATCTTAAGTACCGAGTAGATAATCGAGACAGTGCTCTCGGCCGAGTGCTCGGTACGAATCAATACTCGTAACAATCACTCGGACCCTGTTCTATTTACTAGACCGAGTACCCCCGTGCTTCCCCGCATTGACTCGCTTGCCTACTCGGCAGGTATAAACATGAACTCGGTGCGTACTCGCCACTCGGCACGCTCACATCGCTCACCGCACGCTACCGTTTCCCGCGATTTTTGTGATAGTATTAGCATCAAGTTCTTGTTTGCATAAAAAATACGTGTAAATTCATACACATCCACCCAACTCTCTCGGCCTAGTACCATTTTGCTGATTTGCCCATCTACTCGGTACGTGTGATCAAGGCATAGTTGGCGAGCGACGAGCAGCCAGGGCGTGACGGCGACGAGCGATTACTCGCTGGTATGCGTATCCACCAAGCGTGAGTCTCTCAGCGAGTGTTTGGCCCCAAAAGCGAACGTCATTGAGCGCGTACTCTCTTTGATAGCTCTAGTCGCTGCGACAAACGAGTACTTAGCCGTCAAGCCAGCGATCAACTATTAATACCTATTAATATGTATCTCTTTTAAAATACTGGTATTCAGCTGCATCCGGTTAGACTGGAAGCCGACCCTAACGTAGTTGGGAAAAGGCTAGGCATATGAATATGTATCTCTTTTACTTACACAGGACATACAATCTTTTGTACGTTCCTTGAGCGAGAAAATCATTGATAATTAGTAGCTTCCTCGGCAGCGGCTGCGGTGGGACAGGTGCCTTACACGTAACTTTTCAGTAGTGTCGTGGATGATGGGCATAACAGTTTCTCAATGTATTAACTTCTGTATGTTAATTAGTTTTAATGAACTTATGTACGGACGTCAAAGATTGCTATCGATCTTTTTTATTTTTTTTGCTTCCTATGCCTCCGAAAATTTCCTATGACGCAATTTTATTTGGTACCGAATAAAAAGTGTAAATACGTCAATTATTTTAAATCGGACAATATAACTAAAAAAGTGTACTCATTGGTTGGTAACTGGAAACGTAATTGATTAAGGACTCCAAAAGCGAAAGCGATAGGATTAATAATATTTTCTACACTTCCTTCACAAATCTTAAAAATGTTTCTGAAGGAAGTAAGTAGAAGCGAAGAAAGAATTTAAATAAATATAACTTAATCATTCAGTTTTATTTACAAAGGGGTGACTAGCGTTTTATTTTCAAACGATAATAATACGTACATGTTAAATAAATAAAAATGGAGGGAAGAGAATCATAATGTCCAAAAAGGCTTGCAGCATTGCCATAACACAATGCTGATTCTTTGGCCAAAGTATAGGCCAGCCTTCTTTTTGGTCACGTGAAGAGTCGACCCATCTGTTTGGCAATGTCTCGACAAACCAAATGTGCACTCGGACCCAATGGCTTTGGTCTTTAGTAGTATTAATATTCTTGTTTATTTCTTTTTTGATTATTTTGTTCGTTTTTAATGCTCCTGTTTTACTGTTAGTATTTCCTGTACGTGACATAAATAAAATAATTTTCTTTCTAGTGTTTCAACCCAAAAATGTGTTTAGTTATGTGGTGCAAGGGGCTTTAGAGTAGCAATAACCAGACCGTCAAAAACATCTATTAAAATAGTCACAAGACTGAAAGTTTTTATTATTATTTTCGCCTTGCACTGCATAATAGAGTCGTGAAAATCGAATGCCCATAATAACTCGCCGAAATGCGTTTAAAAATGCGCTATAAATTATTATTTTATTGCGGTCGGCATCGTGTTTTCATTCATATATTATTATTGTATGTATTTTTAATCTGTGCTTAAAAACAATGGCGGTAGAGGCGAGAATTTATTGACGATGGTCAGGATTAATTTCTTAATTAAATCGGGTTTTTATTACTTTATCCGCGTATGCCAATAAAATAAAATAATGAGGTCGGTGATGAGGTACGGGTCAACCGCACGTCAGAGGCAACTGAACTACGAAAACCGTCCTTATTGCTACGATAAGTATAAAGGTATCAACAGTATGCAGGTATGTAGTTTCTACCTACCCCCATAGGAAGAAAGCGTGAGTAGAATGCAGAAAATTCAGTCATACTAGACGTCAACAAGCGCATACCGGCAAGCGTAGTGTGGGACGCCCGGCAGCTAGATGGATGGACGACCTAAAGAAGGTGGCTGGGGTAGACTGGATGCGGAAGGCGGAAGACAGGGTGTGTTGTGGCGCAGTCTGGGAGAGGCCTATGTCCAGCAGTGGACTGTGGTAGGCTGAGTTGATTGATTGAGACGTCAGCATTAGTGTAAAATCATAAGTCTTGGAGGTAAAAAAAACGCAAAAAATGTAATAATACTATCTTACAATTTATTTCAATAATGTTAAAAGTGAACCCTTTTAACCTGACCTTAATTTGTTTAAAAACAAGATAAACTTTATCTTAATAATGCAATAAATACAAATTACTTGTTAAGGACAAACTATATTTCATCGTACCTTACCTTTTTTTCAAGTTTCAACTTTCTGTGAACGTAAAACAGTATATTTAATGTGTGCGTTTAATTATATCTTGCTTGTATATTTTTTAATTAATTAAATTGTTAATGAGTTTCCAAAAATGGATATTGTATCGGTATTTTTAGTGAACGGGGTTTGTTTAATATATTTACGTAATAATATGAAACTGCACAAAATATCTACCTACTTACTTGTAAAATATTGTTGCACATTGATAATATTTACATTAAAACTGTTTACTATAGAATCAGATAATAAACTGAAAGATAGATAAAAAATGTCAGTGCTTCCAAAGCTCAGTTTACGTACAATGTGAATTCAAATAGAAAAAAATCTATCTACCTATGATAAAGAAATTTTGAAGTTTTGTGTGAAATAAAAGCTATACGCCACCGTGGGCGAAGAGCTATACGGAATAAACTGGCAATTCAGCAAAAACTCGTAAAATGTGTAAAGAACAAACACGAGCCGACATATAGAGACAGTTGTACTCAATATAGCGATATCAAGATAACGTTCCGACAAGTACACTGGAATTAAAGAAGTTAAGACCGCCTTGTACGTATATAAACATAACTAAATGGTTAGTTTTGTTTTTTTTATTGTTTCTTGTGGCTAACCGTTCTTGCGTTCTTGTTCGTGCGCCGGGGCTCTGTCTCGCTTAAGATCGTAGCGTTATGCTGAGCGATTGTCGTTTTGCGTGGATGTGACGCATATTTTCCCGCAACTTGTTATTTTTTTGTTTTTTTGTTTGCGTCATGTTTGCCGCCAATAAACGTATTTTCTTTCTTTTCTTTTCTTTTCTCTTTTTTTATTTTCTTTTCTTTTCTTTTTTCTTTTCTTTTCCTTTCTTTTTTTTCTTTTCCTTTCCTTTTTTTTCTTGGAAATTATTTACTGTGTTCTTTTGTAATAAAAGATATCATCACCATCAATCAACAATCAACTCTGCCTATCGCAGTCCACTGCTGGACATAGGCCTCACCCAGGCCTCTCCTCAGCCTTCCGCATCATCACCATAACACACATACACATAACAGCCTCTAATGTGTCCACTGCTAGCACACAGGTCTTCTCTTTCTGTGAGAAGGAGTAGGCCATAATCCACCATGCGGGCCCAGTGCGGGTTGGTCATCACCATCATCTTGGTCGAAATAAGTTCATTACTGGACCTTATGCAGGGGCAAACCTTAGACAAAGTGACATTCTATCAGCGATAACGATGATGAAAAAGTCTAAAATGTATTGGATTGACATAAGCTACCGAAAGTTGTTGTAGAAATACGACCCTTCCCCCCACCTTGTTCTTCTAGTGACATGCGAAAACAAGACCAGTAACTAAACTTGCACAAGCTTCACATGACTTCCGCAAGCAAGTCTTACCGTGGTATTCTGTCCCCTCTGGAGTTCCTCAGGGTTCTATTCTGGGGTCCCTTTTATTTACTATTTTTGTTGCTGACCTGACGCATTGTTTTAAGGCTTGTTATATTTTACTTTATGCTGACGATATGAAGGTTCATAAAACTATCCGAAACTTATTTGATACACACCTGTTGCAAGATGATTTGAATAGATTTGAACAATACTGTAGTCGTAATAGGCTTGAATTGAATGTTTCTAAATGTTTTCACATGACATTCACACGCCAGAAGTCTATAGTTGATTCCACGTACAAACTGTACAATATCAATATAGGCAAAGTCATTAGTATTAGGGATCTTGGAGTTATACAAGACAGCAAGCTACTTTTCGATCAGCATATTGATAGCATAGTGAATAAGGCGTCGAGAGCACTAGGTTTCATAATGAGAACCTCAGCATATTTCCGATCACTGAAACCGATCAAAGTCTTATATTAGCCACCTTGAGTACGCATCTCAAGTCTGGAACCCTCGGTAGGGGATCTATAAGTCTCGTATTGAGGGCATTCAAAGAAAATTTCTTAAATACCTAGATTACAGGGCGAAGCAAATATCTGTTGATTACACTCACCGATGCAGAAGGTACCATTTTCTGCCGCTTGACCGTAGACGTCATATTAATGATATATGCTACTTGCTTAATATCGCAAATGGTTCTATTGACTGTCCTGAACTTGTTTCAAAAGTAAAGTTACGTACTAATCAGATGGGGCTGCGGCAGCGACCACTTCTACATGTACCTTATGCAAACGCTAATTATAGGCGTAATGCATACTTTCTGAGAGCCAGTTGCAGTTTTAATGAGATTTGTTGTGAAGAAGGCATTGACCTTTTCTGCACCAAAGCGAACACAGTAAGAAAGCTCTTAGCAAAGCCATTTTTTGTACAGGAGGCACCTGATTACACTTGAACTGTTTGTTGTCCAGATAGGCTTTAAATTGGAACAAACGAGAAAAACCAACTTTGAGAGAATTAATTATTGTGACTTAGGGCTGGCTGATCTTTCAATCGCTGGATAAGTTTTGTTCGAGGATTGAAATTGACGTTTGGCAATTTATGTATGGAAGAACTGTCAAAAATTCAAAATTGTTCCTCCGATAGAATTATCTGGGGTTGGAGGAATCTGCCCTTAGACGATGAAGGAGTAAATTTTTTTTTGTATTTATCTGTGGAGGCTTGTAATTAGCAATTTAGTTATATATTACTGTTATTATAATGTTATTAGTCTGTAACCCTTCCGGAAATAAAGAAAATAAAATAAAATAAAATAAACAATCGCGGCAAGCTCACTATCCGCAAGTTTTTTAAGTAAGAATTTCTTGCAGAAGTAAAATTTTTCAAATGTATGTGAACACTTAAAGTACCTATTATACACAAATTGACTAGCGTAAAATCTGTTCGTAATTAAATTCTTCAATCCGAAATTCTAAGATCTAAACTGTTACATAAACTACACAAACTTAATTCCAAATAATTCCCGCCTAATCCATGAATACTTAACTAATTAATAAATACCTAGTGAAACTCCAACAATGCGACGTTGTTGAGTAACAGTTAAATAACAGCACTAACTAGCTAATTTTAATTAGAAATAGCTAGAGCTGGCAAAGCTGAACTTTAACATTTAGCACTGGCAGCATTTAAATAATGTAATAAAAATATTTTCACTGCCGAGGACGGGAGAAACATGGAAAATAACGTGGGCTTTATTTGTAGCCAGGAAAATTTAGGCTATAGTCTTTTATTTAGAGCTTAGAGAAAATAAGATTTCTTGTTCATAGCTCATGCTTCCTGAGCTCTGTGAAAAAATTTCCATCTCTAGTGTTACTGTCATCTCTCTTTTCCATTTTATATAATAACTAGTTGCGCTCCGTTCCACCCGCAGAAGTCTCGATCCTGTGAGAATATCGGGATAAGAAGTATCCTATGTTCTAATTCAGGTCATGGTCTACCGATGTGCCAAATTACATCCAAATCTGTTGAGCCATTTTTTTGGTCCCTAAGCCGCTATCAAAACAAATATTCATATCTTAATCCTCAATATTATTTATTATACAATTTGTATCTCTGCCGTTTCATATTGTATTCTAATGAGTTTTCAAATGTATGACGACAACTATTACAAATTGACTCAGATTTAACCAATAGAAGGCATTTATAATCTGACAAGTGACACCTATAAAGATGACACTACAAAGATCAAAAAACATCATAAAGATAGAACCTAAAACATATCACTAAAATCCTGCTATCCGGTGGCCCACAATCTCCGATCTCAGACATAAAAAAATCAAAACATTCTTAAACATTAACGCTAAACCTCCATTTAAATAGTTAATTGTACGTAGGAGGCGGCATTAAATGAAGTGCACGTTAACAATGTGTATTTATTGCAGTCTTTAGCGATCGGATGAGTGTGTTTCGACTTTTTATTGCGAACAAATGGGGCTGTAACTGTTAATGAGCTTCGTTCGATGAACGCGCGATCTTAAGCGAGTGTCAGCGACAGGTAGGTGTGCGGAGACATGTAAGTCATGTTTTTAATACTGAGCTGTGGTGGCTCAGTGGTACCAGCACCGACTTAAGGGTTGTAGGTCGTGAGTTCGAACCCAGGTACTTTGCTTTGTGTATTTAATTTCATCACCACTGCTCAAGTTTCGCGCTATCAAATGACATCAAAAACGGGCCAACACGTACTAGACACGAATAAAAAGACTTTGGTAATGAGAACTATAACAATTTGCAATATCTAAATCATTAAACGGCATTTCAATAAAAGATAACGAAAATGTCAAACAATAGTATTTTTTTTTTTGGATTCTGTACCAAAAAAAAGGTGCCCGAACTGTATTACTAAGCTTACGAATTTTGTCTGTCTACCACACAGGGATGTAACTTTGAATCTGTAACACAAAGCAAAATGAATTCTCCACAGAAAACTTGAAAAAGAAACCAAATTCTTTCAATTCTAAATAATTCCTATATTTTCCAATGCATGGCTCTTAAAACTGAACATGAGCCATCAAAATAAAATCATCTGGTTACTATAACCAATAATTTCACACAAAAAAACCACACGCGACGCGCGTTAAAATTCCGGATACCGCAAACGGTGGCACATAATACGGTTAAATTTCATACTGATACGGATTTAATAAAGCATAATTCAATTTTCCATAAAAGTATGGACTGCATCGCCGTAACGAAGTGGACATCGAGAATATTAATTTGTGTTTTAAATGAGTTTTTCGATAACAGTCTATAGTTTCGGAGCTCATGATTTTTAAAGTAAATTCCTTGCAGTTTTGTAACCATATTTATGAATTTTTGATTAACACAGATTCACTGACTTTATACTTTTGCTTAAAGTTGAAAATTCTTACTTACTTATTACTTATTGTATTATTATTCCCTTTAGTTTTGCATAAGACAAGTACCTAATTTATACTTATGATGTTATGGAAGAGCGGAATCTTCTAACACCGGCTTATCTGCTTAAAAAGAGGCTCGAATCACTAGTGCCAAGGTTTACCTACTTGTTAAAATAATAAACCATTTTTTTTTTTCATTTTGTTACTAACTTCTTCTGCCTGCGACTTTGTCCACGAGAAATTTCTTGTTTCTTGTCCGGACCCACCCCATCGTATCACATCGCCCGACTGCACTATTCGTTGTCGCTTAGTGTTCTTTCTGAGATTTTATTCTTTTTGCTCGGGTCTGAAAAGTCGTAGCGTGATTTTAAATGGCCCTCCTCAAAAATTGGGCTATCAAATGCAAAAATATTTTTCAAATCCAACTGGTAGTTCCATAGATTAGCGCGTTCAAAAAAGCAAACACACAGATTCACTGACTTTATACTTTTGCTTAAAGTTGAAAACCTTACGCTATATAAGATTATTTACAACGATTGAGCTGCATCTTAAGTAAAATATTGATTGGTAAATTTTTGGACAGGTAAGTAAGTACCAGAACAATGTATCCGTATTAGCATTTCAGTCATCATTATAAGCTTCTATTATAACGTTTATATAATACTAGCTGCGCCCCGCGGTTTCACCCGCATAAGTTTCGATCCCGTGAGAATATCGGGATAAAAAGTATTATATATGTTAATCCTGATTATAAACCACCTGTGTGCCAAATTTCATCCAAATCCGTTCAGTAGTTTTTGCGTGAAAGAGTGACAAACATCCATCCATCCATACAAACTTTCACGTTTATAATATTAGTAGGATAAATAAATAAATAATATAATATATATAAGTTGGAGTAGGATGGTAGGATTTCTTTTAAGTGTAGAGTTCACTTTTTTTTTTATTTCTATTGTCACATGAAAAACAATTTCCACCTTCAGCTCCCGTACTAGAAACCACTGAGAATTACGAAATGATATTTTAATTTCACGTCAACCGATTCTCGTTTATCCTTTTCTGGGTACAATTTAATTTTTGCTGAAGTGTTTGTTTGCTTTGTCCCTTTTCGGGTTGACAAACAAAAACAATAGGAAGGCTACACCCTTCCTACGACGCGACGTGGAGTTTAAAAAAGGAGAGTTTTCACTTTAATGACGCTGAAAAAAGTGTAGTTAATTTAATAAAGACAGTTATTATGAGGCAATCGTTTACCTACAGCAACAGAAAAACAAAATCGTTAGGTAACCTGTCAAGTCTTCACTGATAATGAGACGTAATAATTTATTTATACAGGATACATTTTTCAACCAATACGGACCATAACTTATCATTTACTAAACAATCTCAAATTACTAAACGCAGTCTTCGTCGACCAAGTTTACTTGTTTTGCCAAGAATGCAGACTAATTACGCTAGAAAGAATATTACATATGAAGGAGCACAACTATTTAATAATCTACCCACTTACATAAAAAATGTTAGCTCTCTCAGCAGTTTTAAATCTCGGCTATCCAAACACATAAATGAAAACTACCTTGACTAAAGTCCTGCAATGTTCTTAAATGGTTGAGAGTTGAACTGCTGAATGAGTATAGAATAATTATATAATTATAATACTATACATATACTTTGGTGACGGTTACCTAAAATAAGTTTACTGAATGTATCTTGTCTGTTCTCATGTGAGTGGCGTTTTTTGTCTTTTATGAGAATAAACGATTTAAACCTATAACCATGAATTTAGCATGTGCCTAATTCTAAACCCCATAGTGTAGAAATTTTTGGACGGTTATCAAAAAAATCAAGTGTTTGATAGAAAATGCACTTTTCTATACCTACGCGGTCAAAATATATGGAACAACTAATTTTGGTTTTTATAACCAACAAACAATTTCTAAGCATGGTGAATTCATGGTTATAGTTTGCGCACTGGTTGAAATATGTATCCTTTTTTTTTTTTTTTCAGGATGGGAAATCATCAAATGAGCCCTCCCGCTCTGGGTGGAGCAGAAGGGAGTGTCAGACTCTTACTGACTAAAACCCACCCGTGTTCCTTCCTTAGCCCTTTATGTTCCAGGGCAGCGGTAACCCTTTCGGACGATCCCGCTACCCCGGCAGGCTTCGGCCCTCTCGGGCCCCGTCATCTACGCTGACATCTCTTTGAGGCGCACGTGGAACACATACGCACCGTCCGGCACGGGCCTGGTCCTGATCGGACGGAGAGCTACCCATTGCTCTCCGCCCGCAGGCCCGCGCCTACGGTGGCCGGGAGTCGTCACGCGGCTCCCGACGCCCGGAGCGTCTCCCTCGGCGGCTGAGGCGTGAGGATCTCTCCCTTGCCCATCCCGCCACCTCCTTCGCTAGCATGACTGCTTCGCAGAAGGAGGTGACCGCCTCCCACTCCCTCTCGCCCCGGACCATGGCTTACACCAGGGCCGGGCGCGAGAGGTCGCCGCCGCTGCCGATCGCCTCTACGAGGACACGGCGGTGCTCTGCCCAAGCCGGGCAGACCTCCACCGTATGCTCCACCGTGTCCTCTGGGCGATCCTCGCAGTGGTGACACCCGGGCAAATATGTATCCTATAGTTACGTTACCCACACGGGCAGCTTTCACTTCTCTCTTTAATGCTTTATAGTCTGTGCCGACTTACATTTCGGATTTTCCTACAGTCCCCTTATCATCAGCCGTGTATGTTTCAAAAATACTAGTATCCATAACAGAAATAACAAATTCTACGCCCATAAAAGTTCCAAATCTCCACCACAAAACTGCGAATGGTGGCGAGATCCACTTAAAATTAAATGTGGTTCGATAAGCCTTCATGCAGTGTCAACTTCGTTATCAATTCCGTTTCGTTTTATGTTGTTCAAGAGATGCGGTTTTACGGTTCTGTTGTTACAAGGTTGTAAAGTGTTTGCGGAATTTGTATGATTCTTGCTTTAGTGGTTAAAGTTTATCTTTCGTCCGTATCTTTATCCGTTTGAAGGCGTCGTTAGAGGTGGCTTAGACTTTATATGAGGTGGTCGGGCAGGATTCAAGCAATAAAAATTAACTGTAAATATATGAGGTCTTAAAACATGATTTTATAGAACACGGACCTGGTGAAATGCAATGGTCTAATGTTACACGTTGTATTTTATACAACCGGGAAGGTATTATAGGAAAACAAACAAGTGTGCAGAAACACTTAGGTACTGTAGAAATATAAGCTAATTTAATAACCAATGTTAACGCTTAAGTACAAAGGCTTTACCAAAATTTTTTTGGCTTTTGGCGCATTATATATGTAGATACATAGTTTTGGCGACACTTATAATTTAATGGCAATAGGCTCATCCCATTACATGGCACTAAAATATAAATGGCCAAATGTGTGTATAGATACTACAGGTTACCTCTGCTCAAGCTTTCGCGGAAGACAGGCGTGATGTTATGCTATAGGTAGCACAGCGATCGCAAGAAAGATCTAACGATTGAAGCAGTGTAGGGAGAGCAGGCAGAGAGCCGATACTGGCTGAAGATAGTAATGACAACACACACATTGAACACGTGGAAGTCATTTCAACATGTTAACTTTCAGATACCTACAAAGTACTGCTATAAAAGGATATTAGCAGAGGCAATAAGATGTTATCAGTGCACAACTGGATTCTGCTGTTCGTCCCTCTTGAATCTTTTAATCGACTATTAAGACACTTACGGGAAGCGGAATACACTACGTCGGCACCGTTATAAGCCTTCGTAGTCTTTTATTCGCTAGCGAATTAGTCTTCCAGGCACGCGTACTTTGTCGGTGTGTACTACGAGTATCTATCCAAATGCCTAACTAACATATCGGGCATTGTAAATATTCAAAGAGTTTTGTACCTAGCTGCAAGCGAAACTGTTCACACGACAGATACGGTTGGCAAAGTACGACAGCTTTGCAGTTGGTAGTGCCTGTGCTTAATGGCTTATAAAAAAATTGAAGTGTCTTATGTAAACTATATTATTATATAGGTAAGTAAAACTACTTGGGTTCCAAACAACAGAAACCGGCGATGCGGTAGGCCCAGAAGTAGATGGCGTGTCATGTTAAACTCCTACCTAAAGGATTTGGCTCTAATTGCAATAGAGAGAGAAAAGTAGAAAGACGGAAGGGAGTTTTTGGCCCTCCAGTGGGACATAACAGGCTCATTAAAATAAATAATAATAACTAACTACTTACACTTCTTTTTTTTTTTTTTTTGTGGATGGGAAATCATCAAATGACTCCTCCCGCTCTGGGTGGAGCAGAAGGGAGTGTCAGACTCTTACTGACTAAAACCCACCCGTGTTCCTTCCTTAGCCCTTTACGTACCAGGGCAGCGGTAACCCTTTCGGACAATCCCGCTACCCCGGCAGGTACTTACACTTCTTAGGGCTAATTTTTCCAAAGCCAGATAGATAACTTTATCGGCGGAATAATTTTGAATTTTTGACAGTTCTTTAATACAAAAACTGTCTGACGTTAATTTTATTCCACGAATAAAAATTATCGTTCGATTGAAAAATCAGCAATTAAAGGTAATTTATTTTTCATCACAAGATTACTTCCGATTACCAGGCTATAAGACAGAATTCGTGACAGTGATACCATATCATAGAGTACTGAATACCCTCCAATTACATTCCCGACCGAACATTTCTCATCAAAGCAAACGTGCTCGCGCATGAAAATCTGCAATACAAAGTAAGATCTGAATTTAACACTACAAATTAACAAAAGACGACTCAATCAAGAGGCCACACATGTTGCCACAGTGCGTCTGCAGTTCTCAGAACAATTCCCTTTAACAAAACGTTACCTGCGATACATCTCACCGCACTATAATTACTTGAACGTTCATTAATAATGCATAACTCGATCAAACCGAGGAACGAATTTGAATTCGGATGTGTTCACACTCATGCATTTTATTTTGTGTGTAAGTATTATGAGGGTATGGTAATTTTGTGTCGGTGTTGCAAGCATTTTTATTTGTGGACGGAAGTGAAACTGTTGGGGTTATGGACGGTCAATGTTTGATTAGTAACAAGCAGATGTTTCAAGTAGTTTTTATTAGCAGGTTTTTAATTACAGTGTTTATATCTCACGAAGCGACACGCGCTTTAATTGTGTTTACCAAGTGTACAAACCATAGATACATATATATGGTACAAACACGCTGTGAATGTGTGTATGAGCGTAGGAGCTATCGGTACCGTCCGAGACAATGGCTAAGTCAGAAGTGTATGTGTGTGTGTTATATGCTGACGCTACTTGTTACCACAAGGTCGTGCTCGTTAACTAATTACCACAAGTAAAGCGCGTGTCGGTTCGTGAGATAAAAATACTGTAACTCCATTATGTGTGAATAGTATATAAAAGAAAAAAAAAGAGCTTAGAAGAGTAACGACAGTTAAGCATCTTCATGTGCCACATTCAGTTAGTCCTGCTGCCAAACTTGTTAAGTGCTGAATCTTCTACGCAAGATAGGCGTTATAAAAATATTTTTATCATCAAACTTGTGTCGTTATCTCAGTTTAATTAGGATGCCTACAAAAACTTATCATTCACATCCCTATAACCTACCTATTCGTCACCGAAAACGCTCATTCAGCGAAAAATAGGCCTCAACACGTTCTGGCATCATCCATAAGATCTTCTTGTTGTTTTAACCGGGTTCGCACTCAGCGAGCTGAGGTACTTACACCCCGATGGTAAATAGTACTAACACCACGATGATATAAAACTTACACCACCATGCCACAACGTGAATTTCGCGTCGTCTGTATTGAAGATGCGATATCGCCTATATTTATATTTTGTTTATTTTTTCGTTAAATTAACGCGTTTTTCAGTCTTCGAGCCTAACATACACCGTAAAATTTTGATCGTTTTAATCCTTTAAAGGGGTCATTGTACTCATAATTATGAACCACTTTTACTACGGGACCAACCCTGAAATCGTGAAAAAAAAACAGTTGGTCCATAGATTTATGTTCGCATAACTCGACATAATCTATGGATAACTGATTTTTTTTCACGCTTTCAGGGTTGGTCCTGTACTAGAAGTTGTTCATAATGATGAGTACAATGATCCTTTTGCTTTTCAATCAATCCATCTTTCCTTCTGTCAGCTTCTTTTCTTAAAGCAGTGCAAACTTTAAATTTGCTCGTTTAAGCATGTTCCACATTACCCTGCACGTCATCCTATCCCGATACTTTTGCTATTACCCTGTACCCACCGTTAGGTACTTTGAAATTCCCTCATAAATCTAGTATGAGGAAATTATTCAATAAATTCCATACATCCGCTATCAGCTCCGAGTCATCTTAAGCTACAACCCCTTGGAACTAAAGACATGATTTTATTATTGCTCATACGTTATGCACATCACTTTACAGATCGAACACGAGCATGTTATTCTGTAAATTAAAACCCACCTTAGCACGCATAATCGACTGAATAAATACTGATCCCCTACTAGTGGTTTTTGATTACAATATTATCTATAAACTGCGAGTGAAAATTCTTAAAAAATAAATAATAAGAAAGATTTAGGGTGAGAGACAGAGAGAGTAATATCTTTCTTCTCTCTCATAAAAGGAAATGTGCCTAAACTTGACGCGTCCTTTAAATTTTATTCTTGTCCAATTATTGGATCGCCGCCTAAGAAGTTAACCAATTTTCGATTACCGCCATGAAAGCTTGCATAGGTATTTTTTACAGAATCGTCACGCCTGGCCAGCCAAAATAACCGCAGTTAAAAAAAAAGTGTTCATTCGCAGCCAATATGACGCATAAAATATACTTATTAATTCAAAAGACGAAAATTAGGAAGGCGATGCTGAACCAGATGACGTATGAAACACTTTAGTGCTCATATACACGAGCGGCACGCGTCGGCAAAGGCCACTGCAGCCATCGACACTCGTTGACGACAGGGGCACTAACAGTGCCGTAGTCGCGTCGGCGGCTAACACGTCACACGTCACACGCCTATGCCGTTTACACGTGCCGCTCGCGTATATGAGCACTTAGTAAGTATACCAGCTGTTGTTTTGCATCCTCGTCAAATTTCTGGAGGCTGTTATGAAAGACGTACTTGTTTTTTTAGTTATTTAAGTTTGACAGTATTTCAGAATACACCACTTTCAAAGAACAGAATCGCGTTATGGTATCGTATACCTATGAGCCAAGAGGCCGCGTTTTTATGTGTGTGTAAAAGGGCAGTTACAGTGCGGTCTCACACCGGCCGTGTTTTAAAATGCGTGTCCCACACATGCCGATTTCCGAAAAAATAAAAAATAAACTTCTTATTTTATTATTGATTCGTGTCGAGAATCAGTAGCATATTTACCTCCTTGAATTTGACGAGGATGCAAAACGACACCTTGTATACCTGGTAGTAGTTCTTACTGACATTACCGTGTAATGACATGTGTCATAAAATTTGAATTCCATGATATAATCGCTAAATGTCTGACACATACAGTACTCACTTTCCGCTCTATACTTCCGATTTCTAATCGCGAACCAATAGTTTTGCCAGCAAATTGATTCGCATTTCAAATGTTAATTCGATTCTTAACTTCGGGACACGTCGACATTCTCGACCTTCCACATGAACAATGGGACAACGTACCATCTTGTAGATTTTATCTAATAATGTGTATTGAATGTTGCCAGTATTATTAAGTATTGTTTATGACGTGACTCGACATGTTATAAAGATATTGATTAACTTACTAAGACGTGTTTCGATGTTTCTATTGTTAGTACTGATTGTGGATTCTTTCTTTTTATGCCAAGGATGTCATGTGCTGTGTGAAGTTCATTATTTTCTAGTTAAACTTTCTTACTTAACAGATTGGAAAGGTTCATTTTGTAATTACGAGTATGTGTCATGCCTATCAAAATATTTCACTCTTAATTCACTACATTGTAAAAACTTAACCTAACCTAACCGTAGAAATAATTATTTTATTTATTGACCAATTGTGTGGCAATGCTGCCAACCTTTTGAGCAATTTTCCTGTTAACAGCGATGCTGACGAATTTTTTGATGCCCTTTCATTATTTCCCTCCTTTTTATATATATACGTGTACATTTTTTTTTTCTTATATGTATGTAAGTTTGCACAAACACTTTTACACGTTAATTTAGGATTGTTAGCTTTATAAAGTATGTAAATACAAATAAATAGACTACATGTACCATTTATTTAACAATGATTTAACGGCAGAAACGGAAGATACAAAAACAGCCTTGGACAATAGTCTACTCGTACTTTATAAGGCCCTAACTACATAGGAGCAAAATAGTCTTTACTAGCACAAAATCTTTACAAATGCGTATAGCCAAAGAATGTACCGGAAATATCTTGTGCCATACCCAAAAATTGCAGAGTGAATGTGAAGAACTTTCCCCTCAGTCACCCAGGCCTCTTCAAATGCGACTTTAATACTTCACGGCTTTTGGACGCATAAAATTTCAATATTCCCAACACTATCGAATGGAGCGGAAGAGCGACAAGGAATTTCGCGATACAGGGGCATATTACGGTATTGTTGAAAATCCTTTATACTCCACTGGCTGTTAATGTATCATGGATTTATTGAGAGGAAAGTGAAAACTTATCCAGCTTATTGATTTAATTTTACATCAGATTTCCACTAAGGGTTCGATTCCTGTTATCGATACTAATATTATAAAGAGATATTAGTTTGTTTGTAAGTTTGTATGTAGGATAGGACTACCAGTCGGATTTGAAAAAAATCTTTTTGCATTTGATAGCTTAATTCTTGAGGACGGCTATTTAGCATTACTCTATGGCCCTTATGAGCCGAGTAAAAAGAAAAAAGTCAGCGAATACGCAGAGACAGCACGGTCAGGTGATGCGATGTGATTGGATGGGTTGGGGAGCAAGATATTTCACAGAGACAAAGTTGCAGGCAGAAGCGTAATTTTTTTTTAAATTTTTTATTACTAGGTATAATTTTTTTTTTTTGGTTTATCTGCAATTTATTTACATTATACAATGTGTTCTTTTATATCCCATGGGGTCATTGTACTCATCATTATGAACAACTTTTACTATAGGACCAAACCTGAAAGCTCGAAAAAAAAAATCTGCTGTTCATGGCTGTTCCCTACATTTATGTTCGTATAACTCGTCAAAATGTAGGGAGCAGATTTTTGTTTCGCGATTTCGGGTTTGGTTTGGCATAGTAAAAGTTGATCATAATGATGAGTACAATGACCCCTAGAGTTATGGGATATAAAAAAAAACACGTTGTATAAGCTAACATATAAAATAATAATACATAATTATGTACATGTGAAAAAATAAGCAAAGGAATCATAGGGCATCAAAAAATTCGTCCGCATCGCTGTCAACAGTAACAGTGCCCAAAAGGCTGGCCGCATTGCCACGTTGTGCGATGCTAATTCTTTGGCCAAGAAAGTAATTAATATATCTTTAAATTGCAGTATTTCATTCGTTTTCTACGTATACACTTGATTGATTCAGTCTTCAGTTCTCACTATAGAGCTGTTTTTCCCTTAGCATTATCAAGACTTTCCCTGCTAATTGGATGATCATTCATTTCATTAACGACGGAACTATTTTAGCTGGGTGAATATTTTTCTACAATATGTCTTGCTATATCACAGATTAAAAGATGGGCTTTGGCATATTGGTTCTGCGCCAAAGTCTATCCAACAAAATCTGCTTCGCACTGCCTGATCTTTATCTATTATTTGATATTGCTCGATTTTTTCATCGCTTCATACTTATCTACTACTAGCGACCCACCCTTGTTTCGTACGGTTTCTATGACTGACAAAACATCTAGCTTTCTATGAAGCACATTTTTTTTTTCATTCCATTTGCAATCGTGAATTCGTTCCATAACAAATGGTGTTGTGGTGGAGCAGTCAGTGCTTCGCCTCCCACTTAAAGAAGTTGGTTCCTCTTTAGCCTTTTCACTACTGCTGTCGGGTTTAACAGTTTAGTAACTAATGGGGTTTGGATGCAAGGTTAAGCGTGCCTTGTGTTGTCCCTTGTACCGCTCGATTTCATAATTTACTTATGAGATTTGTATTATGCACATAAACATGAAGTATGTACTGATCGTAGCAGGTGCGTTTCTGTCTACGACCATGGGGAAAAGAAAAGAATATGAAAGCAATCATGATGGAAACCTCATCAAAATCCGTTGCGAAGTTTAGAAGAACAACGCGGTCAAGGAAACACAAGAAAAGTGACGTTAATTTATAATAACTACTGTTACTGTTGGCCTGCATCATCCCACTCCTGGACAAAGGCACCTCGTCATGACTTCTAGCTCTTTGGATCCAGGGCTAAAGTGGAACAATGGTCGTTTGTTTTCTCGAGCTCGTCCCGCCATCTTCTACGGGGTTTTCGGGCAGTTCCCCGTTATGATAATTACACATAGATTTCTTATTACACGATGTGTGCATCCCTCGTACTTTCTTGCTTTCCATATAATTCATTATCTACTATTTCCCTCTTAGCATTTCGTTTCGTGCTCGTCTCGTCTCCGGCTCGACTACCCTTAAAGGGCCTGCACACAGCTCTTACATTTGCATAAAGTAGTCCTGACGTTGCCCTCTTATTAAATTTCTCATGACCACTGGAGATTCGAACTAAAGTGCGCCTTGGTCGTTATATTATGTACCTTCTGCTTTATGTACGTAATGTCTTTCAATATTCAAACTTGGTGAGGTAAAGCTGGTTATTAAGTTAAGTTATGAACGTACTTGTGTTTATTTATGGTATGTTTTAATATTGCTGTCAAAGAGTCTCTTGATAAACAAAACGAAATTTACGTTTATTTATTTATTTATTTATTTAAACTTTTCGCACAAAAAGGTACAAAGGCGGACTTAATGCCTTAGGCATACGTTGTACTTAGATTTCTTATGAAATAAGCATCACCTCTGTACCTGTCCTTTCTGTTCTGTTTTTCATTGTCTGTTTATATATGTGTGTACATAAATGGTAAAATAAATAAATAATTAATAAATATAAGTAAGTATTCTTCATAAAAATGACGTTCATCAATTAATCGCGTTAATCTCTGGAACTATCAGTCGGAGTTGAAAAAACATTTTTGCATTCGATAGTCCAATTTTTGAGAAAGGTTATATGCTATTTAACATTACGCTACCACCCTTAGGAGCCGAGAAAAAATAAAAAAGTACGCAATGAGAAAACGAAGTAAAAGCGCGGGAAGGCAATGCGATGCGATGCGATGAGGGCTGAGGGAGTTTTATAAAAATGTGGCTGTTATTTTACGAAATAAAATCTTTAAACTGTTTCTTAAAAATGTCAATTACAGGCTTTAATAAGTTACACTCAATTTACTAAGCACATCAATATTTCACCTCGAAGTTAACCTCTGATTCATATTTCCTTTCCCAATACGAGACAAGTATTATACTGAATTTAATCAACCTATCATTAAATTCTTAGTTTTCCGATGAAATAATAAAGGCTCCTAGTTTACTGTAGGTATCAAAAACAGCATTGCACAATGTATGAATAAATAAAATTGTTCAGTATAACCAAGTTGTCACCAGTAATCAGTATGAAATAGTAAACTGTTCTTTAATTGAATTACAAGCTGTCTCTACTGAACTTAGCCTGAATTAAATTCAACTTTAGATAACAACTGTTAACTACGACTTAGATGTCAATTGGAACTATCTGGATTAACGATATTAATACCTGTTATAACGGAAACGAATAAACTGTCGATTATACAAATTAGGCTCAGTTAGTCGAGGTCAGATCTTAATTTTATGAACCTCCAAGAGCAACGTCATAATTCGCTTATAATGTTCCCACTGCTGCAACACAGGCCTCCTCTCTTCATGAGGGAGTGGGCTGTAACCTAACACGCGCGCCCAGTGCAGGTTGGTAGATGTCACATAACATCGATTTTTTAAATTAATTTTTCTAGGTTCTAGGACATGCCAGTTTCCTGAAAATGTTTTCCTTCACTGCTTTGAGAATAACTTAATAATAGCTTATTAAACAAGACTAATTAAAATTGTGATGTCAACTTTAAAATAGAATAAAAATAATTATAGCAGTATTTGTACATTAATTCAATATGATAATAATTACAATTACTGGGACATTATTAATTTGTTTGACATTACTGTTATAATTTATTAGTTCAGGTTTAATTTAATGTGTAACGAAATTGACTATCTATCTATAATTTCAATGACAATGTATTTAAATAAGAAAACTGAATAAGAATAATTGTGTCATAATGTTCCTAATATATTTGCACACCTTACATGGTTATAATACAGTGTGCCTTATGAACCTTTTGTAACATCCTCTGAACCTGTGTTATGCAAATAAATGATTTGATTACCTGATAAAATAATTTGGAAACATGTAACGACTCGGTTTCTATTTTCATAACACTTCATGATTACGATTACAACACAAAATCGATAACCATCAAGTAATTAAAATAAACAACAAACATACAAAACAATACAACGTTTTTTATAAATAATATCGCCATAACATAGTTTCAATCTCGGTCCTCAAACAAATGTTGCCATGTATAAAATTTGCATTTTCAACCGGGCACAAAGGTCGGACCGGTGAGGCGGGCCATTCACTTAAATGTACCGGATTAGGAACACCCGATAATGGCCCGTTTTAATTGTAAAAGGTTTTACCGCTACCAATTTTGGGACTGCCACCCATAAATGGGAGCGTTCGGTTTATGAACGTAGTAATGGCAATAGGAATTGCATACGTAATGTGTGAAAGCTTCCAGTGAACGGATTTGGATTTAAAATTAATGTAATAACAATTATTGGATCGCTCGTTTTAAATATTGGTATGGAAAACAGCGGTTTTAACTTTTTGCATCAAAGGCCCCAGCAAAAGTGTGGAACTCTGTGCCAGTGTCTGCGCAGGATTCAACACCCCGTCAGCCTTTAAAGCAAGAAGGAATATGCATCTTCTGAGCACGCTCGTTCCATCGTAGACCACATCCATCGATTCCCATTAGGTGAGATCAAGAATCATTTTGGCAAATCCATTGCCTCATATGTTCGAAAAATGTATCTGCTCAACAATACAAATTACGCAATGAATGTAGTTGAACTGCCAAAACAAAAGTCAGTGTGTTACGCAATTACCCCGCCTGCCCATTTCGCAATTAATATAACAAGCATAGTCAATAGTCGACCGTCCTTCTGCCTAGCAACATGCAAAATTGATGTCAGTTTATTATATTACCTACTTAGTTGATTCTGGATCAACCATAGACACTGGTTTATGATATAAATCTAATTAGTTTCAAAAGATTTTGCTATAGTTAATAATTACATCAGCCTCGTTTGGTTATCATTTCTGTATACCGTTGCCAAACTAATCAATTACCATAGTAGCATCTACAAAGAAGGCTGATGATCTCAGTTTTCATTTCACAAGTTTTCCTATTGTAGCTAGATAAAGGTAAATTCTATCTTACCTATGAAAGCAAACAAAGTTCAGTGGGTCAATCGGTCGAATATATTTAATTCATTCATTCCATTGTTTCCAAACTCGGTCTTTGTCTATTGTTAGAATGTCGTCGCGTTGTTTTGTATACAGAACTATAATTAACTCTGGTTTGTATTTATTATTAGATACCTACTTTTGAAAATATACTTTTAATAAGATCTAGCAGTTTCCGGATGACAGCGATGCAGTCGAATACTTCGACGTCTAAGTGTCCTTTTATTTTTGTATTTATCTGTATAGTTAGTTAGGTAAGGGCGAATTCCACCAAACTTCTATATATAAAAGAAGTCTTATCCTGAGAATACATTTTTAATTTTTGACAGTTTACTTTTCTAGAACTGTAGACGTAAATTTTATTTTACGGATTAAAGATATCTGACATTGCTGAAATCAGGCCTTAGGCATTTATTAGTTACTTATTCATTTAAGGTTGATTTCTCAATAGTCAGATAACTTTTATCTGAGCAATAAATATTGCGGATTGATAGCTTTTGTATTGAGAATATGACAAATTCTCAGATTTAATCTTTAGTTAATAATCATCTGACTATTGAGAAATCAGCCCTTAATCTAATGTAAATAGTTAGTTGTATATATGAAACAGATTATGTAATTAGATAATTAAAAAAATTAAATAAACATTTTTTATGTAAGTAAACGCCTTCTTAAAATTCTGCAAAAATATTACTATCTCGGAAAAACGGTAGATGCTACCGTTTTCCCGGCATCATTTGTTATTTAAATGGAGGTGGAATCATTAGGAGTCTTATTGTCCATAAAACTATTTGTTGATACTCGCAAGCATACGATAAAGGCATTACTATAGTAAACTATACGTAGTACAGTCAACATTATTTCAAACCTTAAGCAGTCTGAATAAGATTCTATATTCGCGAACTTTCAGAGGAGAATTAAGACATGACATTCCTAACTATTCTTTGCCCCTACCTCCCCGATAAGTCGCGAAGTCGAATGGGTCTTTTGTGATAAAATTAATTGCATTTTCCCCCATTGCACCCTTCTGCACGCTCATATTATGAAAGTCTGACATAACATTTGATAATGAATATTATACCGGGGCCTAAAGATAGGCTATTTTTATATGATTTTGAAGGCAAAGTGTCCATTTAGACATGTTAATCGGAGGATGGAAGAAAAATAGAGAGGTCTTGCGCAATTTGAATGAATTTAAATTCTGTTCCCTGCGGTATCAAAGTGCAGCGTTCAATTTAAAACAATGAATAAGTTAGATTAAGGTGAAGTCTATTGATTTGTCGAGTAAGTCTCGGACTCAATTTTACGCATGGCTAAATACTGTTTGGATTACGTATAATAAAATAAAAGACTTACATAAATATCGATCGGGTTCGATTTACATACATAGATGCATCTTAAAATCCAGACAGATCACTATTGTTTTGTTTCATGTCTATAGGATTTAATATAAAATAATTGGTCCATCACATAAAAAATAACATTAACTTTTTTTTTAGAACGAAGTTCTGTAACGCGGCTTTCAGAAGTAGTAAACAGGTAGTAGTCCATGAGACTTTCTACATACGAGTGTTACGGTTACTGCGGGTGCTTAATGTCAAAACAAAAATCCAAGATGGCAACAAATTCATGAGAGCTTGGATTTTTTTTTTCTCTGTAGTAATAACGCGTATTAAATTCACACTTTCTCTCCGTCTCCTTCTGTTATATACGAGTGTGAGTGCGTGTGAGTATCCCGTAAGGAACTTTGTTTCTGACGGGGATCCCCCTGACCACCCACGTTTTTATACTTGCGCATCATGAGAATGTTTTCTAAATCTTTATACAAAAAGTCTTAAATTATTTTTATTTCCATCAACAGTGCCGTAGTCTGTACATACAGCGGCATAAGTCACAATAAAACTATTTTTCTCAAAAGAGGAATTCCCTTCGCCATTGAAAGCGCCGATCTGTTTGTAGCTGGTTAGTCTTATTGCTACTTAGAGAAAGATTAGCGGCCTTATCCGACTTATATAATTTTCTGGCTTAATGCATTATTACTTGGTGGTTTTCTGGCTTCGTTTGCTCCGCCGTATATTCGCTTTTGTATGTTTATTTTTGCTTTGGTTGCAATAACTTACCAATTTTTGTTTACTTAATATTTAAAAAACAAAAATAATGGATACTACTTACATTTCTGGATAAAAATAACGTATATAAAACCTTCACTGAAAAATATGCGTTTTAATAACGAAAAACCCATCCAAATCGGATTAGCAGTTTTTGAGAAAATCACGGACATACAAACATGCATATATACATAGGAGTCGAATACAGAGCCTCCTTTTTTGAAGTCGGTTAAAAACAAATATGCACCGTTTTATTTCCCTATAAATAAAAATATATTAAATTTTCGGAACTCAAATTGAAACTACCGCCCACAATAAATCTCTACACAGCCCTTTTTAAAAGGAGGCGGGATTTCCAATTATTTCTTAATAATTTGCCATAAAATACAGCCATGTGGCAAAGATACTCACACACACACCCACTATTACATAGAATACACTTTACTACAGTAAAATAAAGTTCAAAATTGCGTGACAATAAACGCGACTAATGCAAATGAAACTTTAAAAATTGCATCTGTATTATTCCCTAATCCAAAAACAATAAGGTTGAGTTCCCTTTAACACAGTGGCAAAGATGATTGTGTGAAGGTATTCTTAGTAACAGATGTTGTAATCGAGAATGGTTTGAAGGGCACAACAGAATCGATTATATTGTATGAAGATGTGAGCCCTTAAGCGGATTTCTTTTTAATAGTTTTCCTCCGGCTGTATGGGGATGGTCAGTGCTTGTGTATGATTGAATTTTTATATCGCTATTCATATCTGAGGAGTTATTATGGACTCGGGAATGAGAGGCCTTTATATGTTGTGATTGGACTATCGCGAAATTTGGAGTATTATGGCATGTTGTAGGTAATACGAATGGTATTGAGGAAAATACTAAGCGATAAGTACGTATTATGATGTATTATTGAAAACTAGGCCTAGAAAGAAGATCGTCAATCAGTAGGTACCCGGGTGCCTGAAGACGGGCGTTGTCGCCGCGACAGGTCTAAGAAACACTGGCGAGGCGATTTGAACTCGTTCCTGACCAATTGGCCCAAGAAGACAAAAGACAAAGAAAATTGGAAGAATATGGGGTAGGCTTTGCCCAGCAGTGGGACAAAAAATATTAATAAAAAAAAAACTAGAAATATTATACCTTCTGGTAGGTAACCTTAATAGATTTGAATAATTCAATTTTATTGCTGTTGGAATTTGAATGATTGAAACTTACACTCTGTTTAGTTTGTTTAGTTGTCGCAAGCACTACTCTTGAGCTAGGCGGCCTGGGTTCGATCCTGAGGTCTAGTAAAGTGTTTTCCTATTAGAATATTCAAAATTGTGCCCGTTACTATAATTCTATTTTTAACACAAAATTCTTAATCAACAAAAAAAATTATTTAAGTTTTAACAAATTCTAGCTTCAAAGCTAAACACCATCTCTAATTCCTAATTATATTTCCCAAACTCCATTAAAACATGATTTACTAGCTGCGCCCCACGGTTTCAACCGCATAAGTGCGATCCCGTGGGAATATCGGAATAAAAAGTATCCTATATGTTAATCCTGGTTATAAACCATCTGTGTGCCAAATTTTATCCAAATCCGTTCAGTAGTTTTTGCGTGAAAGAGTAACAAACATCCATCCATCCATCCATCCATCCATCCATCTATCTATGCATCCATCCATACAAACTTTCACGTTTAAAATATTAGTAGGATCATCATCAGTACTGTAGTCTCTGCCGTTTAATTCGTCAGACATTACGCATAATTTTATGTGTGAATTTAACGATTCTTCACACGGGTTTCATACACAAATTCAGACCGGCAGACCTCAACATAAACATAATATAATATTAAACAACGGATGCGGTAAACTAGATGTGGGCCGAATTGCAACGTTGAGTAATACGGTGAAGTAGGATTATTTATTTTAATCTACGTAAAACATACATACATAAACATAACATCAGGCCAGAGGGGCAATTCTTGCAATTTTAAGAACGTTCACAGTCAGAGGGGCAATTCTTGTAATTTTTAGAACGTTCACAGTCTGATCTCAGTCTCAATCTGTCAAAAATACCTCCAAAATCGCTACATTTTTGACAAGTTTTTGACATTGATTGTCGCTGAAATAACTAGACTTGCGACTAGATTTTGAACGGTTTTAATTACGGGACTTGGCCTTCTGATCTCAGTCTCAATCTGTCAAAAATACCTCTAATATCCCTACATTTTTGACAAGTTTTTGACATTGGTTGTCGCTGAGATGAGATTCCGACTAGATTTTGAACGTTTTTAATCACGGGACTTGGCCTTCTGTAATCCGCGGAGGGTTAGTCAGAGGTACAGTCACGAGCAAAAGTATGTATACACTCGGATTTATTCAGAAGTGATTTACTCCATTATTTTTTAATGAAATTTCATATTGTTACGAACATAGCATTTACAAACCCATGGGTTTATGTAATGTGTCGTATTTCCATATTGTATTCGTTATTTCGCGAAAAAATCGCAATTGAAAGTTGCCAAGTGGAAACATATTGGTGCACGTGACTGTACACCTATAGAACTCCCAAATTTCACCAGTTATGTATAGATAAGTCTTATATACCAGGGTGCGAACCTATTGAGATCAACCGAGCACAAACCCAGACTCCGGCTTACTGAGAAATTCCTGATAGAAAAACTCAATTACTTTTGCCCAACCCGGGAATCGAACCAAGGACCTCATGCGCAGGAGTAGAACATGACGCTGCATGTAAAATACTGGTATTCAGCTGCATCCAGTTAGTCTAAAAATCGTTTCGGGTAGGGCTTTTAAGGCAGACCGGCCCGCCGCGACAGCGTGAGGCGAGTCTAGTAAAACAATTTCTATATGAAAACTTCATGGATATTGTTCTGTAAGAGTCGCGTCGTGCTCTCGCGAGCGCCTGTCTGCGCCTTTAAGTAAAAAAAGCGGGATTCTTTCGTTGAAAGCGGGACACAGTAAAAAAACGTCAATAAAAAACTACCGATTACTAAATCAGTAGTTTTTTGTTTATTACTACTTATTCTTTTATTTGAGTTTCAAATTAAGTTTATAATAATGATAGATGAAGATTTTTTGGGTTAAATGATCGGCACCCTAATTGCGTGACACATTATTAATCACAATTTAAATCATTTTGAAGGATATTGCTAATCCATTGCTGCATATGTTCGAAAAATTTGTCTGCTCTACAATGTAAATAACGCAATGGATGTCGTTGAACGGTCAAAATGAAAACTATTTCTACTGACAGTATGTTACGCAATTACCCCGCGGGACGTCTGGCAACACTGAGTGGTACAGAAGTTTGCTAGCAAATCGCCCGAATTGTGTCATCCTAAGAAAAGCTGCAATCATTCAGATGTCTGCAAAATAACTGTAAAGTTTGTTATGCCTGTACACAATCCAGCTGTAAGATATTGATACAGATTTGTGCGTAGGCGACCGACAACTAATGCAAATGACCATAATTACCCACACATATCGGTTTGAACAGCGCCGACGCAGTGCTAATGGCGCCATATTCCTTATTTAAATGAGATTTAATTCATAAACGAAATAGCTTTGTGTTGACAGTGGCATTTATTAATTTTAGGAGAAAACGATGTTAAATGAATTAATGGGTCCATTAGGCTTGGAAACTATTTGTGTTAATGAAGATTTGCATCGGGTTATTTTATACAGAAAAAGAAAACGCATCAATTAACAAGAAGTCTTCACGTGACCAGAGGACTGGCCTATTTTTTGGACAAAGAATCACTATCGCCATACACCGGCGGGGTAATTGCGTAACAAACTATCAGAAGCAATGAGTTTCATTTTGACAGCTCAACAAAATTCATTACGATATTTACGCTGTTGAGCAGACAAATTTTTCGATCATAATTATGAAGCATTTAGCAATTACCTTCAAAATGATTAATATTGCGATTGATAGTGTGTTACGCAATTAGGGTGCGGGGCAATGCTGCCAGCTTTTTGGGCACTTTTCCTGTTGATAGCGATGCGGATTCTATCTCCCATTTTTTTTTTTGTTTTTTTTTTTTCTAAGGGTTAAAGCAGGAACACCAAAGGAAAAGCTGTTATAAGGATTTATATATTACGTGTATTATCGTTTTATATTAATATATTGGAAGGTGTGTTTATTGTACATATTATTATTTTAAGTCTGTTAGTTTATTTCGCTATGTTAGAAAATAAAATTTCAAATAGAAAAAAAAGATATTGGATCAACTTTACTAACAAATAAATTAAGGTGACTAATGGCCACCCATTACAGACCACTTAGAACATACGCGTTCCAAATATTCGAATTTAGAATACCATTCATTGTTAAAAACTATTAATTTTAAAATGTCTCATTGTGATTGGTCGTGTCAACACAAACAGCTGACAATCGACGCATATGCGCAACTATTCCTTCAAAATTCAACCAAATTATCTGGTGCAGTACAGACTAACCGTCCTGCCTTGTGTTAGAGTTAAATTTCCTTTGTTTAAATTGCAAAGGTGACTTACTCTATGACATTTTCTTCTTTGCATTCTAAATACTTCTTATTTTAAGGGAGTAGAGTTTACTTTCGTTTATGGAAACTGAAAAGGAAAGTGGGGAAGTTCTAAAAATAAATTCAAAAATGGTGTGTTTGTTCAAAATACTATTTTCGTTCGGTTCCCTTTTGATGTGACACGTGACACTGTTTATTTTGTATTTAAATGTGTTTAAAATATCGTTAAATATAGTTGTCACGACATTTTGGGAAACAATATTAGATTGTTGTTTAGATAAACGTTCTGAAATAAGTTTTTCTTTTTTTTCTTATAGGTGTAATGCATGAGGTTAGTGTCTGTAAAAGTACAAATAGAAATTGAAACATATGGAACTTCAGAATGAAAATCAACACCTAAAAAGAAAGATACATAACATTCTCCAGTCCAATCGTAACAAATCTGACTTCTGTTCCTGACGTGAATGACGTCACTCCATTCTGCATACCTCTAGATACCAATCGATGGAGATATCTCTATAAAAATATTCGGGTCACAGCGAGCCGAGGATGTCGATAATAATCCGTCCGTGCTTATAAACATACGGTCGTGTTTTATTCTTTCAGACGCTGGGCTTCAAGTGTATGTATGTTGTGATCAGTTAAAAATTATCTCTCACAAACTTTGAAAGGCATATCGCTATCCTCAGTAAGTGCCTCAATTATAAGTGTCAGTGTTAAGATAAGTCCATTTTGTAACTTTTTCTTATGGTACCTTAGTTATTAAAGTTAATTATGGTAAATAAAGGTATATTTTGGATGTTTAAGTTTTCGGAAATAAAATATTTTTATTCAATCAATCAATCAATATTTATTTTTACAAAGATATTTTAAAATGTTGTATAGAGAAACCGAATGCGTCAGTAATTTGGCAATAATGAAGATGACAAAAGATGTTAAATTCAACTTATTTGTTCTATCTTTTGAAATAATCGGTGAATAGTGTTGGTGTAGAAGTAAGTTTTGTGTTTCATGAGTCAGAAAATAGACTTTCAGTGGTTATTGTATTATTTAATCTCCTATGCGTTTTTATTCCTATTCCCACAGTAACCGCTGGTGCACAGGAAAGCATACATCCACATCATAATTCTCCTGCGCTTATCCCGGGGTATGGGGGTAGGCTTATCACGGGACGGGACAAAATATCTTTTTCTTCATATAACATATAATTAGCCTATAATGTTCCCACTACTGGGACACAGGCCTCCTCTCTGTGAGAGGGAATGGGCTGTTATCCACCACGCGGGCCCAGTGTGGATTAGTAGATGTCACATGTCTTCGAATTTTTAGTTCTAGAACATGCCGGTTTCCTGACGACGTTTTCCTTCACCGTTTTGAGAGCAGTGGTTATCAAATAATTTACACAAAGTAATACGCCTATCTGGGTTCGAACCTACGACATACATCTCGTAAGTCGCGGCCAATTCCACTAGGCCACCACTGGCTCCTTTCTTCAATACTTCTTTACCGTTCCTTTTTCTTCGCTACTTATCTATTAGTCGTCATCTCGGTAGTTACCAATGGTTCTTAGTAAAGCATTCAGTAAGTTACTTAAAACTGCAGCGGTCCCGTACAATATTCAGCCCCGTATTATCCCAGCGATATTTCCCTATAATTTCGCCAAATCCCCAATAATTCATTTAAGCTACCTTCACTTAATCCAATCTGACTGACTTAATGTGAAATTAATTAAGTTTTATTAATGAACCTGTTCCTCGGAGGTTTAGCTGAATTGTTGTTCGCGAACAAATTAGAATAAAGTAAGAGTTTCTCCTTTTTTATCTTGATGTAAATGGCTGGTGTCTAATTTATTAATAAAATTTTGTTTTTTGTCGAGTTTTATTTTGAGTGTTACAAAGATAATTTTTATTAGCGGAATAAAATTGACGTCTGACAGTTTTTGTATGGAAGAACTGTCAAAAATTAAAAATTATTCCTCCGATAAAATTATCTGACGTTGGAAAAATCAGCCCTTAATTGGGGAAAAAATGCAAAATTTTCAATGTCTCAGAACCTATCTACATTCTTATTGATTTTCCTGTGGTTGACTATTCAGCTTTTTCGTTCAAAGAAGGAAACACCTGAATTATTTATCTTAGACTATTAGAATATATCACAACATAGATCATCTGCCTAGCCCTTTCCCAACTATATTCTACCCAGATGCAGCTGAATACCAGTATCTTACATAAAGTGACTGCCTACCTGACCTCCACAACCCAGTTACTGGGTAACCTTTGTAAGACTGATTGTCAGACTTTCGGGTTTCTGACGACTCGTAACAACTATCAAAAATCCGCGAATGACAGCCGGGCCCAGTATGTAAAGATGCAGGTCACCCGTCCACGGACCAACCGCGACAAGCATAGCTTAACCTGATAGAACTACTTTTACCGAGGTTGGTCCGTGGATAAGTGACCATCTTTACACACCGAGACCTTTCCGTGCCTATATCACAACACATATACTAATACAAAAAAAAAACAATCTGAAATCTAGGAGTTCACCTTAAAGCTGCACCGCACCTAAAAGTATCAAGTGGAAAACACTGTCATAATAACCAAAGAAAGAAGAAAGAAAGAAAATAAATTTATTTGACCCAGGTTAAGGCACACAATAGTCACAGAAAAAAAAACAGCAAAACAACTCTTTAGAAAGAATTCTTTGGATTCTGTCACTAGTCTAAGATATGTTTTTCAGGTGTTTCCGCCATTGAAAGAAAGAGAAGATTTAAATAGTTAGATACTAAGATATATCACTGAAAAGGTTTTTTTTTCAATTCAGTTTTCCACGAATGAAAAGGTTTTTTTTTTTTTTCTTATTCAGTTTACCACGACTGAAAAGGTTTTTTTTTTCAAATTCGGTTTCCCACGACTGAAAAGCTTTTATTTTTTTCAAATGCAGTTTTCCGCGGGCGGTTTTGTAGCGTTTGAGACGGGGTATACACATATTATATAGTTATATAATATTTATATACCCTGTCGCAAACACTGTAACAAAAGCACCACTGACTAATTCCCAGCCAGGCAATGATCTTCGACTTACTTCCTAGCTGAGCTTAAAGTCCCGATACAAGGAATTCACTTTCAGGCCACAGGTCACATAAGGTCAGCGTCACATAGGCAGTACACACATACCTCTGCCTTATGACTCAGCTACTGTATCAGTAGACTGTCGCCATACATCGCCGGCTACCCAGCCAGCCAGCCAGTAAATAAAGTAAGCTCGCACTTTGTTATCATTGCCAGATAGTTTGCTACCACATATCAAATTTATTAAGGTAGTGCAAGTTAAGAGTTGCAGCGGAATATCTTTTTTTAGTTCTGTTTTCTTCTTTCTTTACAGGATTTCTGTTTTAATTTTACATATGTTAAGTATCACCTTGTTATCATATAAGAATACTAGGCACGAACAAGCTTCTACAAGTTGCAATACGTACCCTGCCCAATTCCGATACTGATATAGCATAACCAGCCTATAACGTTCCCACTGTTGGGACACAGACCTCCTCTCTGTGAGAGGACTCTCGATACTGATATGAACTTTACAGTCTTTCTAATCTTTTAATAAAATTCATCTCATCACAAACCTTCAAAAGTTTCAAACAGATAGGTAGACCCCTGATTGCTAGAATTGGAGCACCAAAAAGGCCTTCTTCGGATTGTGTGTATAGTTTTGGCTGTTTTTCACAAAAGCTTTGTATAACTAACCAGCAGCTCCTAGTCAGTAACGCGGTTGCATCTTTTTCTTAGTGTGTCGATGGCAATCTAAATGGACTCCGCCCAGAATTCAGCTACGTGTTTGGCGCCATCACTAGCGTCCATCAGTTCCTGTAACGTGCAGCTGACATGACTGTAGGACATGATATTAAGTGTCCCATCGTTTGTGGAACAGCACCACATTTACACTCCAAGGCGGAGTCGTCTATGACTCTCCAACCGAACAGGTTGCATGACAATACAACAATAAGTCGACCGCGAACGCCAACTTGCTAGCACTTACAATCCTTTGCCCTATTTCTGCCCGCGAGCGCCTTCAACTTGCCCCAACTTACAGGACTTGATGTTTTTCTTTCATTTTGCAGCGAACACGGCACATTATTCACAGTTTTTGTGTTCAACGTCTAATATATTATCAAGGACGCTTACACCACATGTAACCTACGGTGTTACGTGAATGTTAATTTTAGCTAAATCATTGTTGAATAAAAAGTTGGGAGAGAATTTCGTCCGTGATATCTTTATTGTGAGCGGGGAATTTAAACAATACCTAAGTACGGTAAAGTTACTAAAACCTCACTATCCAGTGTTTAGTGTTTTTGCCATAAAGCAACTTAAGAGCCATAAAGCTCTTTAAGAATATTAGATAGGGCCTAGTGTCAACCGTATAGTTATGTGCTAAAGGCTCAAGCGGCCGGACGTCGACAAAAATAAAAAATTAATACTATATAAGTTTGGACCACCTAGGCACACTAACAAAATTAGGTGCTCTCTAGGTGGTCTATTGATATACTAATAATTTATGATTTCTCCATATACAGCTTCAAATTCCCCACTAAAATACCATAAATACACAACACACATAATAATATTATTGCATTACCCACATAACAGTATCCTAGTACAAATACGGTGTTCGAACAATGCCCGTCACTTGGCTATAACCGGACGTTTTCGACAATGCCCGCAGCATGGCATGTTGCGGCTATTGTGTGTAACTGTCATATTCCCGCTGAACGGCAGTATTTGAGATATTTTCTTGGCATGGCGAGATATTTGTTAAGATAATATTTATAAGTAAGGTTGGCGAAATGGGGTGAACCGTAGGTGTTGAGGTGACAATAGATTAAGGTCCGATGAAAGATATGGAGACACTAGTTGGATGATAATATTATCAGAAGATCTTGTTGAAAATCTATGTCGGGCAGGCGGGTCAAAGATATCGTTTTTAGCTTGCAAAGAAAAATGTCTTAGTGAAAATTAGACCAAAGTGATCATTCCTCTTTATTTTACATCTCCTTTCAAATTATGCCATTGCCTTTGCCGTGTCACAACATAGTTTAGCTTTTAAACAATATTAAAAACCTACGTGATATTGGCAAAATTTCAGCTTATTAGTTTCGGCGTATTGACTCCAGAAATAGAAACACTAGCGCACAGAAGTGATAAGAGTTAAATATTATAAAACGTGAACTTTTTTCTTACTTCATTGCATAAAATTCAAAATATGCTAATTGCCTAATACATATTTCTGGATTTGTCGACTCGCCCACAAATAAATTAACCTCGTGCGAGCCGCCTATAGAAACCATCCACAGGCAACTGAAGGAACACGGGTGGGTTTTAGTCAGTAAAAGTCTGATATGAATGCTCTGCCCAGAGCGGGGGAACTTATTTGCCGATTTCCCACCCAAAAAAAAAAGCCTGCACTACATAAGGTTGACTTTAGCGGACAACCTTTACAGCATATGACAGTATAGAATGGAGATACTTTGAGTCAATAGTCAGAGCTCCCTTTGCAAAATCCTTTCACCTTACCCTCACTCGATGAACTTAGCTCACCACGCGATATTAAACAATACATCAACGCTCACACACCATAATATTTGCCAAACAATCTAGCCCAAGTTAATCCCAAACTCTATTACTTTTATCGCTTTACTATCAGTTTACGCCTGGCTGGCTCTGTCATCGCCAATACGGCAATACCTTCACGCTAAACCCGTTAGGGTATTACCGTTATCAGAGTTAGGGGATAATGAAGTTTAGGGGATAATGCTGGTGGTGGCTAATCAGTTGGTTGATGAACATATTGATGAATGGGGAGATTGGGTGTGACATGTGTCATTTTAGTACTGTACACGAACGGCACGTTGTCGACTGCAGCCGGCGACATGTCGACGGCTGCAGTTGCCTCTGCCGTTGACGCGTGCCGCTCGCGTATCTTACTTCCTAATTAATATTATAAACGCGAAAGTTTATGAGGATGGGTAAATGAATGGATGGATTGATGTTTGTTACTCTTACACGCAAAAATTACTGAACCGATTTTGATGAAACTTTACAGTAATATAACTTATACATTAGAATCACACATAGGATACTTTTTATCCCGATATTCGATATTATTTCCCACGGTATCGAGCCTTATGTGAGTGAATCCGCGGGGCGCTGATAGTACTAACATAACATAATACCTATATTTCTCAAAGGGGTAGCCAGATGGCTTCCGCAGTACCTATACCCACTTTTTCCCAGTAATGTTTACGTCCCATCACTCCATGTAATAAGCGCCGGCCCCAAACAATAATTTAATCATACTATATATACTACTGCTATACTGACAGCCTAAATTTTATACGGAACAAAAATGTGCATATAAACAGCTACGTCATCACGTCTGGCTGTTGCTGAAAGCCAACGCTGGGGCTGTCTCGCCGGCCGTTTTGCGTGGATGTGACGCATGTTTTCCCCCAACTTGTAATTTTTTGTGTTTGTGTTCTTTTTATGCGTCATGTTTATCGCAAATAAACGTATTTTTATTCTACGTCTCTTTTTAATAGCAGACTATAAAGTACTGGGTTCCTCGATATCTTCTCCGTCAAGACTAATTTAAAAATTGCTGAAATTGATAAAGTAAGTTGATAATTAAGAGATAATTGGTAGGCACTTGCTAAGTTTCGAAAGCGAGTTCTTAACTTAATTACAATAATTCGTTTGACTTTAGTACTAGTTATTTTAATAACGTTAAAAAAGGAAATTATACCGGAAATTAATTGTAAAAGAGACGAAGAAAATGAAGATTTACACACTTTTAAAGTTAATATTAGTTTAGTATAACTTATAATATGGCACTAACACTAAGGCGCAGTCTGGTCTGTAATTTGACCTCTGAGTTTGTTTCGGCTTTTCTTCTCAGAGTAGTCAGATAGGAAACGACGACCTCATCGAGTTTAAAAAAATATGATTGACATGTAAAAGTGTTTGTACAAACCTACTTAGAGAAATAAAATTATTTATTTATCATTTAATAAAACATTGGGTTGCAAACAAACAAGCGTCCCATCTGACTGCAGGACGATGGTAAGTGGCAGCAGCGGATATGTGCAATACCAGAGACTTATATAAAGAACACACTCTTTTCTTGCTAATACTTTTTAAACGCACAACTGTACTCTTTCACAATCAGACAACGACTGACCCTCCACTACATTTTTTTTAAATTTTAATTTTAAACGACTTTTGTCCCACCCAGAAATAACGAAAATATTTTAATATTCACCGTTATTTCTAAGTGTTGCCAAATAAAATAATACATTGAGTTGCTGTATATTTATTTGTGGTTTGACTGTGTTGCTACAGTGGATATTGTGATTCGGTTTTTTTTTTTAATCAAATTCAAAAATCACGACACACAGCAGGCCAGGTGCGTTTCCTTACATCCCAGAGACAAAGTTAAAATGTGTCATAGCAATGGACAAAATTGTCAACTTTTTAAATGCTTGAGTACGAGGTTTTTGACTACGTTGTGTGTATATTTTATTTTGTTTTTTTATTCGTATGTGCGTTTTGTTTGTGCAGATTTTTTTAAAATTTCTTATTTATTTCATATACCTGCACTGTGTTTCAAACAGCTAAACATATATTTACCCAGCCATTTGATTATGAATAATCCAATGACCTATTTGAAATATTTACGACTGCTCTAAAGGATACGTAAGACAGAGGCACTTATATTTTGACACAAAATATTAATGCCATTTATTTATGTTTCGCGCTGGACGTCCATTAAGCGACTATCGTTTGTAAATGGACGAATCGTGTTAGCTTTACTGGATTAATGAATCCGGTTATAGGCGAAATATTGATGGATTTATCTTAGGTTCATGAGGTATTTTTTTCTTGTTGGTACACTTTGTTTTTTATCGGTAGATATGAATAGTAATCGTTGAAATAGGACATCTTCGTCTATCGATTTTCTTACTTACGTTATTTGAAATTATTTATTTTCATTGTCCGTTATTGATAGTCGTCATCGTCATCATTAGCCTACAGCAGTCCACTGCTGGACATAGGCCTCTCCTATTGCACCCCATTCAACCCGATTTTCGACAACTCTCATCCAGTTGCTACCAGCCATTCTGCGAAGTCGCTCCACCTAGCCTGAGGGCACCTACTTTACAGAACATGTCATGTCCCATTGCCACTTCAGCTTACTTATTCTGTAAGCTACGAGTATGTAGACAACTTTGGCTCTCTGCCGGATGTTATTGATAGTAGATTATTTGAAACTAGATTTTAGGAAGCTTTTAGCTGAAAAACATACTGCTTCTGCTGCTTCATTCTGCTTTCCCATTCTCTTGACGTAATCCTTTAGTTACTTCGTTAGTACATACTTACCTAGTGTGTTTATTACCCTCGATAAAATAAGTCGAAGTTTATTACTCTCGATAAAGTACGATTGCAGGCAGTAGCCACAGTGGCGTCTAAGACATATAGCACACAAGTATTATAATTGGATCGACGACCAGGGGCCTATTTAATAAAACCGCCAGGCGATAGGAACTTCTCACAGCTGGGACACGGGCCTCCTCTCAGTGAAAGGAGTGGGCCGTATTCCACCACGCGGGCCCAGTGCGGGTTGCCAGGCGACAGGTGATAAGCAATAATCTGACCATCTCACAAGTTCCTTTCATAGATTTCTGCTTTCATACATTTTTGACTAGTATTTAGCATTGTCTATTATATAAAATCTAGCCTGGAATATAAAGGATAGACCCCAAGGATGTGATGTCTGGTAGATGCAGCTGCATTCTCAAACCTTCACTGAAAATCCAGTACCTAAACTTAAAAGCCAGCTAAATAAAATCCCATAATGTCGGGGCACGTAATGTACTACTAGTCGGGAACTGGTACTGTCGGGTACACAGCTGTTTTCTCTGGAAGCGATATAATTTTCCGTGTTATTGAGCTGGTGCGGCTCGCAATGGTAGTGTTGACATGGGCGGCTCCACGGGAAATGGTAAGGTCGAGCTTGTTCGACAACTTGTGTGGTGTTGAAAAACGAGTGCTGTTAATGCATATAAATTATAAATATTGAAAGTTGTTGCAGATTATAAATAGAAAAAGAAGGTTTATTATTTAGCATCGGTACATATTCTATGATATTGGAGTGTAATTCAGATTTATAGTGACGAAATCTAAAGCCATTTGTATACACTCGTTATTTTTGCCGTGAAAAACTGCGGTTTATTCGTCGTGCGTAAGCACGGTTGTCAGTGTTGTATATCCATACAACAATGGAATCTTGTTGAAGGACACGTTTTTTTCTACGGCGCTGTTTATACGCCGTACCGTAAAGAAACTATTTTGCGTACAAAGGGCCTTAAGCTGTTTGTGTACAGTGTCATGCCTGAATTATGGCATGACACAAACAGCTTAAGAATTATGGCGGTAGACAGAAAAGTTCTGCGATCCGTGTGAACGACTCAATGTTGAAAAATAACACATCAGAATGCAAGTAACTACGTCATTAGCACATGACGTAGTTTCAGCGAGATAATGATAACAAATTGAGCAGTAATAACAACTGTAGCTTATTTTACTATTTTTTCTAACTGAAAATTTAAATTCACGGATGTACAAAGCCTCGAACCAGTCCTAGTGGTAAGAGTCCAGGTCATCTGGCCAACTCTTTCTGGGCCGACCTCGGCGGGGCCGTCCATCACCACCCATTGTGTGGAGACGTTTTCCCAGTAGTCATCGTGCATGCGGCTGATGTAACCCGCCCAATACAAAATAAATCACTAGCTTTTAATGTTCATATCTGTAAAATGATAACATTCATCATTTATTAATTTCTTATAAATTAAAACCTTCAACTTCAACCTTCCTTCAACCAACCTCCACGAGCGTCCAACACGCTCGCCACTCCCCGTACGTTTCCGTGAAAGTGATGGCCGGATTTGTTCCGCTTATTTCCGGCGCGCCGTTCGGAAACGCCGGCTAGATGCCGCCCTGAAATTTCCTGTATTACCAACGCTGCAATTGGAGACCAGTCTTGTCTGTCCACTGGCTTTGAATTAATAATGTTCTGGACTGTCCTGCAAATCAATTTGGATGAATTAGCGCTAAAACGTCGTTAGATTCTGATGATGTGGAAGTGAACTGCGAATTTTAGGTAAGAGAAAATGATAAAAGGTCCTATTTAAATTCTGCCGCTAAGCGTATATTTTAAAAGGATCTTATTATAATAGATATTGAAAGCTTCAGGAATAATTTGGTTAAAAGGCTATTTCGATACGGTATTCGTGGAGTAGAAGGGAATAGAAAACTCTTTATTACACATATGTACTACAGATATAAAAGTAGAAATTTTACATAGCATGACAATCGGCAGTCTTTTCGCTGAAAGTTTTTATCCTTGCTGTTCTTCAACCAATCTATCAATTCAGCCTGTCGCACCCCATTACTAGATAGCCCTATTTCATTTGTGGTTGCACCACGACATCTACTGCACCAATTCCTTATATTATAATCTAAATGTCTTTAAACTAAATATAATCTAGCGCCGGGCCCTTGATTTGCACGTATGCTATGGCGACATTTCAAAACATTGAAATTTTATTGTTGTTCTGTGTTATTGTGAAAACCGCATCCAAATCCATTGCGTAGTTGAGAAGATCTAAGAGGTCGCTCAGATAGACTCGAAAAGCGACTTTAATTTAATATGTCTATATTACCTTCTTCATTGCCCACCCTTTAAGTAAAGAATGGAACACAAACATTAGATACAAAACAATTGGCTCAGCAATAACTCAATAACGGTCGCAGCTAGCACCGGATATCCGGGATTCCGATCTACTCGAGAGCTTTAGATCCGGTCGTATTTTCTCAATCCCAGTTACGTATTTGAATCATCCTCCGTCTGTGTTGACCTTAATACGTTATTGTCTTTTCAACATGAACCAGCAACGAGTACCTTCATATATCTTTCTCTCCCTCTAAGCTACCCTTGGTACACACGTGTACCATTTGACGTTAATGCGAAATATATGTCAAAATATGATTAAACCATTATAAAACTTTTGTTTTTGCGTGTACACTTTCTGTGACACATTATTCTGTCTTTAAGTTAAAAACATTTTTTTAAACAATTATTTAATAACAAAAAAATAACAAAATGTATAAAAGAAACTTGTCCGATTGTCGTCAGTCATCTGTTGGTTTTACAAAATAGAGCCCGGGGCCCCAAATCTGTATATTCCCCCCGAAATCTTGCCACGGCCAAACCACGATAATATCATGTTTTGTTAACGGCAAAAAAATGTGCCGACAACATTTTGACAGTTCACACCACGCCAGTGTGTCTTAAAGAAAACGTTAATAGCAAATGTCGTGATAAGATATTCGGGTTTCGAAGTAAGGAATCGTTAAGTGAATTAGGGCCGTCAGTTTATATGCGCTTTCAGCATTATTTTCACAACAGACTGCTAACGAACAACAGAACTAGTTACAGCTATTGTGATTGGTTGACCAAATAACAATTACCAATCATTATTATTACAGTTGACATGAGACTGGACAACAGGTTAATTTATATTCTAAAACCGAATAGATCAAGACAGTTTCTACTTGGCTAGAGTATATTCAAACTCCATACAACTAAAATTTATAGCTTCCTCGTCGTTTACAAAGAAAACAATACAGCTTCCAAACAAAAGTGTTGATTCTAACAAAGACTCTTTGGACATAACACGACAAACCATTGGCACACTACGTGCAATTCAAATGAGGAATTCGTCACAGATACTGTAATGTTAGTTAGAGTATATTAACGCTGGACATGACAGAAATGGTTGGAAATAAAATGAGCCAACAGTGGTAAAATATTTCCAACTAACTATGTATTATGCTTGTACGTCTATGCTTGGGCTATGGGCTTGGCTATGGGCTATGGTTGGAGGGTCCCTGCGTGATTAAATCAGAAATGAAGAGATCCGCAGGAGAACCAAGGTAACCGACATAGCCCAAAGAATTGCTCAACCTAAGTGGCAGTGGGCAGGACCCATTGCGCGCAGAACAGATGACCGATGGGGCCGAAAGGTTCTGGAGTGGCGACTGCGTCCCGGAAGACGTAGCTTTGGCAGGCCTCCCATAAGGTGGACCGGTAACATTATGAAGGCCGCAGGATTCGCTGGATGCGGAAAGCACAGAACCGGTCGACCACCGCCGCCTATGTCCAGCAGTGGACGTCTTTCAGCTGAAATGAATGATTATACATCCTTCTACAGGGCAAAGACCTCTTTCCATACTCAGAAGTAATGAGAATTATTCATCACACTTGTTCAGTTCTACTTTAATTTAACGTAATTAAAAAAGTTATATTTGTTAACATTGGACACCTACTTTTGCCATATTATATGGACTCAATTTGTTTTTTTTTTTTTTTGCTTGGCGTTGCAAAAAAAATGTAATACATTTTGCAACGCCAACTGACAAAATGCAATAAATTATATGTGTTACAATGTTGATGATATGGAAAAAACTGAAGACTTCGACTTAATAGTTTGGGTTTATTGAGTTGATAATAATTAATTCAGGGGTCCAAAGGACTTCCTTAAAAAAACTATTTGTTGTAGTATAGTTCTTCTCATAATCGTTATGCATAGCACAATAATGGTCTCTGGAATGTATCTGACAAGTTAAACAGCAATTTGTCGAAACATTGTTAATTTTCTCCAAGTCACCACTAACGCCGGTGACAAACAAAACTAAACTCTAACCACTTCCTCAATTATTCCCGGAACTGTTAAACTCACGTAACCGCAAACTGTGCAGGTCTACCAATAATAATATAATGAATAACAATACAAGAAACGCTGTAAAATTATTCCTGAAAGGAACAGCTTCGCTTTTACATTCATGTCCGATGTATGTAAAGTTGCAAGTTTCCGGAAATATTTATGACACAAATAAATATGTACATACACAAACACACCCTTACATTACATTACTTAATGGAAATAATCGGGAAATTAACTGAACTTACTTATAAAACAAATATTTTTCCAAATATAAAAATAAAGATAACGATAGCACAAAGAAGGCCAAAAGAGATAAAACTCCTAACACTAAATATAAAACGAATGTTACAGAAAATGAAAAACATTCCATCATTCCAGCTGCCAATACCGTTCAAACCAGTGCAGGATATACTGCGGAAATGAGAATCTGAGACTACACATTATTTGGAAACAGAAATTGACAGAAGCCGTTGGTTCCGGCTGTCATTCGTAGATCTTCGACAGACGTTATGGATGGTCAGAAGCCCAAAAGTCTGACAACCAGTCTTGCCAAAGGGCATCGTGTTACCCAGTAACTAGGTTATGGAGGTCAGATAGGCAATCGCTCCATGTAAAATACTGGTACTCAGCGGCATCAAGTGAGACTCGAAGCCGATCCCAACATAATTTAATTGAAAAAACCAAGGCATATTGACTTAAATTCAAACAATAATATCCAAACCCGTCCAGTTTACCTGGAAAATCAATATACTTATGCAAAACATATTCGTCTGATGTATACCGGTAGATACTGCTCCCAAGCTACCTGACCTCTTACAACATTCGCGCCATAGAAACCAAGAGTAACGGCAGAGTATTATGGTCAATATGTCTAACATAATGTCAACACAATATTACTGAGGGCACGAAGGTCTTCATAAACACGGCGATTAATGACCTAGAAAGTTGTAAAAGTCTGTGAGATATGACGGCGATGAGTTGTGTGACAGTAGCGTGATCGTAAAATGAATATATTGACATAGCAAGATCTAGGCAACATATTATTTACTAGCTTACGCACGAGACTTCGTCTGTGTGGATTTTTTGTTTTCCCGACCCACCCGTTTGTTGCCCGGGGACTACCAGCACGTCGCATCACATCGTCAGCCCGGGCTATTACCATAGTGTACTATGCTATTATTTCGTTTTCGCTGAGCGTTCTTTCTGACTATTTTTGCTCAGGTCCTAAGGGCCCTAGCTTGATGTTAAGTAGCCTGTAGCCTTCCTCAAGAATGGGCTATTAAAAGTAAAAAGATTTTTTAAAATACGACTGGTATTTCGCAAAAAAGGCTGAAAATTATTAGTTGGACTTAACCGTACCGAGTAAAAATGAAATTTTTAGGTCACCAAATATGATTTACAACAAGATAAATTACTACACTTGAACGTCTTTTTAGTTCTTATTCAATACATCATTAATATTCTGGTAACCCAGTACGTTGAGTCTATCACTGGGCGGACAAATGACTAATCTATACATCTAAGTCTACAGACGCCAGAACATCAAGCTACTACAATCTGTCAAATTTCCTTAATATATTTTCAACTTTATCGCTAAAGTATAAATTCGTTTTTTTTTTTAATTTAACATATTTATTTAATCAAATTAATTACCATTATTATCTATACATTGCCGCCATCTAATAGGAAGGTCATTTATGCCTTTGCGATAGGACTCTCGTGATCTAGATTCGACAAACTGTGTGAAAGCATTTTGTACTGCCTCCTGAGAAGAAAACTTTTTATCACGTAGAAAATTGTCCAAATCACGAAAAAAATGGTAGTCCGTTGGAGCAAGGTCTGGCGATTACGGAGGGTGACGAATAGTTTCTAATTGCAGTTCCTGTAGAGTTAAAACGGTTTCTTGTGCTGTATGAGGTCTCGCGTTATCATGGAGAAATAATGGTGAAGATCGATTCATGAGTCGGGGCTGTTTCACTGCTAGTTTTGCTATCATTCTTCGGAGTTCGGCACAGTAGACACCTGCCGTTATTGCTTGACCAGATTGGGGAAAGCTATAGTGAATAACACCATGCTGAGACCACCAAACAGTTACCATTACCTTTTTATTGGTAAGCTTTGCTTTAGGACACTGTTGCGGCATTTGACCTGGGGCCAGCCATTGCATGTTTCGCTTACGGTTATCGTATAGAATCCACTTTTCATCACATGTCACAATTTTATCCAATATTCCTTCATATCTGTATCGATTCAACAAGGCAACACAAATTTCAACACGCGTCTTTCTGCAGATCAGTCAAATCATGAGGCACCCATTTCTCATATTTTTTTATTTTATTGATTTGATGCAAATGAGTCAATATTGTTGGTAAGGTAACGTTAAACCATGCCGCTAATTCCTGGGTAGTTTGGCTCAGATCGGCTTCCACCATCTCTTTCAATTCATTGTTATTCACCTGTGTGGGCGGTCTTCCACGTGGCTCGTTCTTCAAATCAAAGTTTCCATCACGAAAGCGTTTAAACCAAAATCGCACGGTGCGTTTATTAGCAGTCCCCCCTCCAAACGCAACATTGATATTGCGAGCTGTTTCTGCAGCGTTAGTTCCGCGTCGGAACTCGTATTAAAAAATAACTCGAATTTTCGAAGTATCCATCTTTCTTGTCTAAGCTGAATACAAAAAACAACTGGAAGTCGATAATCGAATGTTGCACATTTTTTAAAAGAAGAACTTCATAGGTACCATGTGAAAAAAGTTTCACTAAAAATCTCAAACCATGAAGGTTCTATGTCAATTCGAAGTACCTATTACAATAAAACGGCAATTTCATACTTTAACCCCTATTATTAAGGTTCAAGGTTGATTGGAAAAATTTTACAGTTTCGGGTAGCTTGACCTGCTGGCGTCTGTACGAATAAATAAAATTGAAGGGTCTGTTTGAAATGTCAAATAACAGATTTTTACTTAATGCTTATGAAAATATATACCTACCGTACTTATAACAACAAAACTATTTATTACATTTTTGTCTGTTTGTTCCGGCTAATCTCCGAAACAGCTGGACCAATTTCCATGGTAAATTCACTGGCAGATAGCTGATGTTATAAGGAGTAATATAGGATAATAAGTAGGCATCCACGCGAATGAAATCGCGGGCATGGCTAGTTCAATTCAATATAAAATATTAATATTTAACTCAATCTCGCTTCAATATTGTACTGACATTATTCCACACATGCAAAATATATGAGGGCTGGTTTAGATCACTTTTTACATGCTGACATACTTAAGACAGTTAATAGCACCGCCCTTAAAAGAAACTGAACATTAAGATTAGAACTAAGTCTTGAGAAATATATTTTGGACGAGACACTTCATACTTCACACGTAATCTAATTTGGTTCACACGATGTTTTTTGTAACAAAAAAGATAACATCGAATCTGTAACACTGGGTTGGTAATGGTAGTCTCTTAAAATATTTCTCATTGGGTTGGGAATTTGATTAGTTGGTAAAAAATTCAAATAGTTAACGTATCCAAGATAATTGAAAAGAGTAACAATAGAGTTTCTAACCTATTCTTCATCATACGAAACTACCTTCTCAAAGTAACTACTGTACTCAATACACATCTGCCTCGCCTTTTCCCAACTATGTATGTTGGGGTCAGCTTCCAGTCTAACCGGATGCAGCTAAATACCAGTATTTTACATGGAGCGACTGCTTATCAGACCTCCACAACCCAGTTACTGGGTAACACGATATCCCTTGGTAAGACTGGTTGTCAGACTTTCGGGCTTCTGACGACCCGTAACGACTGTCAAAGATCTGAGAATGACAGCCGGGACCAACGGCTTAGCGTGCTTTCCGAGTCACGGAGGAGTCTCGGTATGTAAAGACGGTTACCCATCCACGGACCAACCGCATTAAGCGTAGCTTAACATGATCGAACAACCCGTGCGGCTGTTATTACTTAGCCACTAGCCCTCCCACTATAACTATATAAGTCCCACTATAATCATTACTATTCTTATGAAAAGTTTGACATTCAAAGGTGCCTTTTATACGCCTAATTGAAATAAATGATTTTGACTTTAACATGAAGGCCAATTCTCCTAATTAAAAACGTTCAAAATCTAGTCGCAGTCTCATCTCAGCGACAAACAAATGTCAGAAACTTGTCAAAATGTAGGGAAATTAGAGGTAATTTTGACAGATTGAGACTGAGATCAGACCGTGAACGTTCTTAAAATTACGAGAATTGCCCCTCTGTTATCTAGCGTGTACGCCATATAACTATACATTACTGCTGGATGGAGACTTTGTTAAGTTTATATTATTTGTTCTCCGGTTCACGATGTTCTCTATGCTCATCTTGCTTTAAGAGTGATTTCGCCTATCTTGTAGACAAACCAAGACGGCCGTTTTCACTATGTGTTATACCAAATGACAGAATAAAATGATGATAGTTATCACTATCATTCCCTTCCCAATCGCCGTTTATGGCCTGTATGTAATTTTAAACACCTGTGGAAAATATTATGACCGGTAGTTCTTTCATCTCCGGATCATCATAAACTGGAGATAAACGAGAAATAAATTACATGAAAATTAGAAAATATTATGACCCAACTTTAATTCCAGAATACACAAACCACTTAATTTACAGATTTACAGCACGATTCGATCCTCGAATAATTTAGATAATCGCGTATTTTATCGCCACTAAATATTCAAAAGAGCTTTATTAAGAAAAAATAAACATGCCAGCCCTAATCTGTGGTAATAAACGGCAAATAAAACAGCTGACAGGCGTCGAGCGTAAAATTTTAATGTCTTCTTTATACACGAGGAGATGGAAACAAAAGGTCCACTTTATACAGTGTCATGGTACCTTGACATGGCATAATCAGTCGTTAATATTCTCAATGCTGAGATACAGCCCTTCTCTCTGTGAGAGGGAGTGGGATGTACCTAATACCTACACTTAGCGGCCCCAGAGCAGAGGATCAATTCTCATAATTTTAAGAACGTTCACAGTCTGATCTCAGTCTCAATCTGTCCAAAATGCTTCTAATTTCCCCACATTTTTTGACATTTGTTTGTCGCCGAGATGAGACTATGACTAGATTTTGAACGTTTAATTACGAAAATTGGCCTTCAGGTTGGTTGATGACACACAATCATGCTATCGAATTTCTTTCTCTCGCGAAAGACGGTGACATTGAGGCTGACTAATAATCGACAAGTCGTGTGCTGCCATTTATAGTTGTTACATACGAGTTATTTCAATTTTAACGGTTTATTATTACATAGCTGCCTTTGTCCTTTGCGGTCAATGCTGAACATTTAATTTCCTTTCCAGATACACTGACAGAATAAAACTTATAGCTTCAAGACTTGTCGAAAGTACGCGTAAATGCGAACCTTCTGCCCTTTCAATTTCATGTAAAGTTTCTAAGGTTTCTGTTATCGATACTCGGTCTCGATTATAGGTATCGAATTGCGACCAGTTAACGAGGAAAATTATATTCGACACTGACCGGCGGTGTCGCGTGACGGGTATTAGAAAAAATATAATCTGTAATGTATACTTGTTGTGTACTGTTTTGTGGGTTGGAGTGTAAGTGATAAGGAATTGGAGGCTTAATAGGAATTATTTTGGAGGTAAGGAACAAAGATCCTGCAATTCAGGTATTTCATATGTTCTCGTTATTTCAAAGACGGTATCGGAACATGTTACATGTACATGTTACACATAACATAGCGTGTGTTTTCCCGGAAGGTTTAGGCAGGGTTACACCCATATTTCGCCAGTTATGTTTAAGTCCAGTGTGATGGAAGATAAACCTATTCACATCAGTGTTAACAGCTTGGTCAAGTCTGGATTTTAGCGCGGTTGATAGCAATAGGCTCGCCTCCTATTAATTTTATTTTTTTTACATAGGACTTAAACATAACATGGGTGTACTATTAGTTACACATCTGTCTAAGCCTTCAGGGGTTACAGGCGTGGTTGTGGTGTTATGTTATGGAAAATCTCATACAGTAGCTAGAACCTTTGGATGGTTTTGGCCTTCGCATTTCATGTTATCCAAACATTCCACGCTCAGCTTCTTCAAAACTATTTCAGCGGTAGCTTTTCACTTGCACCACAAACTTTATCTATGAGCAGTTTGGACACGGTATCAGGTGTTTGATGGGTTCCGCCGAATTAAAGTTGCGTCTTATTTATTTTTTGTAGAAAATAAATAGGAATGGATCAGTTTCTGTCAATACGGTGGTGCAAAAAAGCAATTTCACGGTTTAACGTAGATTAAGTTTGAGCTGCAGCTTTACTTTTACGAATAAAAGTAAATACGGCAATGAAAATCCTTATTTCTTATTTCGTGAAAATGAAATCAGTGAATTCTGTACAACAAAATCAATGGCAGCTTTTTTATGTTAACACTGGATTACTGAAATACAAAACGCTGCAGCATAGTTATATAATTTCTACAGTTACTCACAGTTAAATAAGCTAATACATATAAGGCAGATTTTTCCATCGTCAATTTTCTTGCTCGAATAAAAGTTATCGGGCTGGTTTTTCAATCATCTGATAACTTTTATTCGAGGAATAAAGTTGACGTTTGACATTTTTTGTATGATATAACTGTCAAAATTTCAAAATTATTCCTCGAATAAAGTTATCAGATGATTGAAAAACCAGCCCGATAACTTTTATTCGAGCAAGAAAATTGACGTTTGACAGTTTTTGTATGAAATATCTGTCAAAATTTCAAAATTATTCCTCGAATAAAATTCTCTGGCGTTGGAACAATCGGCGCTTAAATAAATTAAAAACCTTTTCAGTTTCTATCAGTGACAAAAATCAATAAAGAATCACTAAACCACCATTTAAACTAACAACGAAAACATCAATAATAATGATTAAAGCAACCCATCCCATCAACCCTCCCCACAACAGCCCCAAATTAATACCCCATAATAACAACCAAAGAGAACCTCAACCCTTCGACCACAAACAGGGCACCGGTTACTTTTCCAATCAATAACAAAAGAAAACTTCTGAAGAACCCCACACACCTGACCCTCCAATCAGAATAACAAAGCGGACAGCGGGTTAAAAGATTAAAACCGGTTAAAAGCAGTAGAAACCGCTTAAAACTGCCTAGAACCGGTCAGAACGGGGTCTAAATCAATGACGTCGGGCGCGTAACAATGCAAGTCGTGACCGCAGAGACATTCGTCCCTCGTTCACGTTACATTTATTGGAAAAGTTCCACTTTAAAATTATGTGCCAAGTTAGAAGCGAACTGACTGTAACATTAATTCCGGTAGCAACTTTATAATGGCAAATACCAGGGTTCTGAAGTACCAAACCATAATAAAAAGAAACATCATTTTTACGAGTTTCGCTTAAAATAGTTTCTTTCGATAGACCACAGGAAATACCTAGAAGACTTTAATCTGGCTTATAGGACGTAATACATCAGTAATTCTTCTTCATAACCGCGGGGTAATTGAGTAACACACTATAGCAATGTATAGCAATGACTTTGTTTTTGGCAGTTCAACAACATTCATTGCGTTATTTACGTTGTTGAGCAGACAAATGTTTCGAACATATGAAGCAATGAATAAGGAATATCCTTCAAAATTATTCAGATTGTGATTGATAGTGCATTGCGCAATTAAAGGCCTATGTCCAGCAGTGGACGTCTTTCGGCTGATGATGATATCATGATGATAAATTCTTTTTCAACAGAATTTATGGCCGATTCGCGTATCACATGTTGTTGCAATCTTATTTCAAAGTCAATCAATGTCCGAAATTTTAATTAAGTATGTATCGACTCTCCGCTTCGCTCACAATTTGGTCCAGCGACAGAAAATGCAAGGAATGCATCTCGTCCAGAGTAAAGTCCGAACATATAATTTGACCGCTACTACCATTGAATGGTGCTCCGACAATATTTACTACCGAGACGAGAGGAACTGTCTGATGTTTGAGAAAAATAGTTCAACCATGTACTAGTTGAAAATAAATCTATAGGTATTATTTTGATTAATAGGATAAGATAAGTCTTTATTTACCTTAAACATGGTATACAGTTGCGATAATGTTCGAAATGAAGTATTCACTCAATCGTTGTGTAGTAGCAATCTAGAAAGCGAAATTAAAATCTTGTAATTAAATATTAACAGTAATTAAATAAAATGTTATTGTTCTATACCAATAATAAAGTTTTTTGTTTGTTTGACACGCTAATCTCCAAATTGAAGTGTGAATTGAAGTGAGGGAATGGCGGGCGTTTTTGGGGGACTGTCTTTTGTAATTTTGACGTTCGGAAAGTGCTGATTCTCAGCCTAATTTGTATAAATGACTTTTGATTTTGATTTTGAAATCTGCCAGTTTTTTGTTTTTGTTTACCCTATACCGTCCCACTGCTAGGCAAAGGCCTCCCCCAAGTCCTTTCAGGACCACCTCGAGCCAGCCTTCGCGGTACGCGTCCAGGTCATCTTACCACCGCTGTCTAGGCCAACCCCGATGGATCTACCAGTTGAATTAGAAAAAAATGTATATAGGCTACTTAATATCACGCCCAGAACAAAAAAAGTCGGAAAGAACGATAAAAACAAAGGTTTCCTCAGTCCGAAAAGCAGTGTCCGCCCACATATCGTCCGTTTTGACACCGTAAAGTCAAACCCCGCTGTCCAAAGATTTAAATCGCTAGATTTGCCCTCCCCGTACTTACTCATTATTATATACCGTTTCCGTGACAATCAAGGCAAGTCACTACGTCATTGTGTGTCAGAAGTGTCAAAGCAAAGCAGAAATGTGACTATCTTTTGACGCGGTAGGGCGAATCTAACGATTTAAATCTTTGCCGCTGTCATTATTTTCACCACATTTCTAGGAAACCGTAGCTTTAGTGAAAACAAAGTAATAATGCAGGTGGAACAATAAATTTCACGCGGACAAAGTCGCGGGCAGAACCTAGTATTATATAATTACGGAGGCCCGCTGGATTCTAAGAAAATAACATTTCAATCAAACCCAGTAAAGCTGCCTAGCAACCTGCTACTATAATTAAGGGCCCAAAAAACCAAAAATGAATTTTAAAACATTCACACAAAAGGTCTTCAAAGACTGCTGAAGTTAAATAATAAGAAATAATGAGTTCGCACGTTAATTAAAGTACTTTCTCTGAGAAACTTCTATCAGACGAGATCTGGGAGATTTTATTCGGATCGCTGGGAACTTTTTAATTAAGACACTGTTCGTACGGGATAAGTTTAATCAGTAGAGTTTCTCATAGGTGAGGTGTTGGCTCGATAGTGAACAATGATGTTCACTATAACTTGGCTGGCTGTTAAAAAAAGAAACGTGTGGCGTCGGGGGACCCCAGGCAGGAACGATGTTCGAAATAAAAATCAAAGATGACGGCTGCGAAAATTTCAAAATGACGGAAAAATTCAAAATTTTCGCTGCCGCCATTTTAGATTCTTATTTTGACCTCACTATTGACTTCAGCACCCTCGAAAGCCATGAAAACGACACCTAAGACGAATAAATTGAAAACATTTTCAGCCGCCGACTTAAATTTTAATTTTGACCTAACTATTAGCTTCAGCACCCTCAAAATCCATGAAAACGACACGCAAGATGAAAAATTTTAAATAAAAATTCAGCCGCCGACTTGGATTTTCATTTTGACCTCACTATTGGCTTCAAAACAGTCGAAAACTATGAAAACTACTCCTACCGCAAGCTCCGTTAAAGAAATTCGTTCCAAAAACTTTTAATTATTTTGATTGCTCAAAAGTGCCTCTAAATGGTTCAATTTAAATAAACGCTTTATCTTTTAATTACTGAGGACGACTAGACCTACATACATCTGACTTTCTGGTACCTTAAAAAGTAAGTAATACGAGTATATTGACCACATTTTTCACTAATCATAAAATACCAGCATCGCCTGAAGCTCCATTCATCATCATCTTAGAATTTTCCCAACTATACTTTGTTGGGGTCGCCAGAACCTCCATTATTACATCACATTTCAGTATAGAGATGACGTTTACGTATTTACCTAGAGTTGCTTATACCCACGGGAACCAAAGAAATCCGTGACCTGATTCCGGCTGCAGCTCGCAATGCATCACAAGCACCGGTAGCGCAAATTTTTGTCTTCCTCCAAATCATTGGGGAAATTAAGACTCCCAACCTCCTTTAAAATATTCGCACTACCAGCACAGTGCCGATATTTCACTAAGAACAAGTCGTTACAATAATGCACGGTACCCTAGTTGGAAAACAGCCAAAGACGGTCTCAGTAGTGGTAATCACGAGAACGATATTAAAACGGCCTCGTCCGGTTAATTTCACACAATATACGTTTCCCGGACATCATAATCTTGGTGCAACTGTCGTATTTGTGCAATTTTATGTCTTGAAGATACATACAGCAAAATAGTTTTGTATGCAGGCACAAAATAATACTATATTACGATACGTGTGACTTAAGTAGTCCATTATTGCACGGCGTGAAAAGGCCGTGCATTAAGACTACTTAAGTCACACGTATCGTTTACGCTTTTGTAGCTCGTGTGACCTAAACCCGCACTTAAGTCACGCTTTTCCGTGTAAAAATGGACTACTCAAGTCACAGAAAAGCGTGAGTCCGGGTGTAGGTCACACAGTGCTATAATGTTTTTTTCTATAAAGATTTTGCCTGTCACTTTTTCTGCGTACAGAATTTGATATCCCTTTGCACCCTTTAATATAGGTTGTTTTAATAACAGTTTACAGTACACTTTTAGCAGGACCTACAATTCTACACACTTAAAAAACTGGCTGGTGTAGGTTGTGTTGTCAGTCAGTTGTCGTTGTCAGTCACCCAGCACTGAATTGAACACCTATAGGTATTCAATTCGCGAAGATCTGCGTGTGATAACGATATATTTTTCAGCATATCTTCGACAACTCCACGTATCAATTTTTAAAAATAAGATTCAGGGCTGATTTTTCTAACGCCAGATAATTTAATCCGAGGAATGATTTTGAATTTTTGACAGTATTTCCATTCAAAATCTGTCAGACGTCAATTTTATTCCACGAAAAAAAATTATCTGTAGATTGAAAAATTAGCCCTTAGTATAACGATTTAAACGATTTGACGACTAGCAACAACGAAAGAGATAAGCTGGCTGTACAGCGCTTTAATATCTTGGTAGTAAAGCATTATTATATATCCTGATTGTATGGCATTGCGATATATGTAGTTTTATTGCATGTGGTTTATTGGGCTATACTGGAATACGTAGAACTTATACAATCAAATTAAATGTCTTGGTGTATAGAGAGTTATTATTTGTGCTTGTTAGTTGATTTCCGGCTGCATTCGGTCAAAGCAAAAATCCATTCATAAATCTCTGAGTTTATAATTTGCGACCAGTGGTACTTCACTGCAGAAAGTTGTTTAGTGAGAGGTTAATAAATTAATTTCCAAATTCCAGCCAATTGACACACTTTCAATCACAAAAAAGGATTTAGAAGCAAATTGCTAATCCATCGCTTTCATAAGTTTGAAAATTCGTCTGCTCAACAACTTAAATGACGCAATGAATGTTGTTGAACTGTCAAAATGAACGGCATTGCCAATATTGTAAGTGAGTTACGCAATTACATCGCAGGGAGAAATTTATAAAAGCACCACCAATATAATTTCTATTTCTCCAACCCAATCAAAGTAATCACAAACCCTAACCCGACGACATACAACCAAAAAAAAAGGCTTCTAACTAGTCCTCCACTCAAGAAAAATCTCGGGGAAAATATTTCCCCGTCGGCCTCAATAGCCGCACAGCACTTCCCTTCGACACGAACTTTCCAAATCAATTAAAAATTAATTAAATGACCTTGTTAGCGTCCTAGTTCACAGTTTTGGCACTCATCGCAAATTCATACCGCTCACCAGTTGTGGTGTGGGGTACCTACCGCCATGCTGCGCGTTTTATGTATCGGGAAGATATTGGAGCTGAGCAATATTTCAGGGTACGTATTATTACCTTATGGTGGCCCAGTCGTAACGACTGTGACTTACGAGTAATATGTAGATCGTAGGTTCGAACCCAGACAAGCGCTTAACTTTGTGTAAATTATTTCATCGGCTGCTCTCAAAACGGTGAAGTAAAATATTGTGAGGAACCAGCACGTCCTAAAATCAAAAATTCGAAGACATGATGTGATATCCACCAACGCGCATCACTCACATAGAAGAGGCTAGTGTCCCAGCAGTTACCGATTTTTAATTAAGTTCTTTAAAATTACAAAAAGATCAATGGAATAACCTAAGAAAGCATAAGATTTCATTCAACCTTCCTTTAGCTTTTAGTCTGATAGGGAATCTATCAGACTAAAAGCAAAGAAAATCATACATAACTTTGTAAGGCAAAAAAACCCCAACACACTATATCACGACACTCCAGTCGTATATTCATTGATCCAATAAAACTATGAGCAGGAAATCTAAGCAGTGATACACTTGCGTGCCATTACAGAGGCTACTAGCGCCATTACGTGAGCAGTTTAGTTGTCCCCATGTGTACGGAACGCCATTCGGATGATAAATACCGAGGCACCGAGACGCTTTATGTAATGTTAGAGAAAAAACGGAGTTTCTTGCTCGTAATGGTGTAAGTTCTTGGCTTTTTGTGTAATAGAGTTACAGGTACTTCTTTTGTCTTTGTTAGTTGATTTCTTCACAGAACAACTTTTCAGCATACTGACTGCTTCATCGAACATTTTGCCAATGAAAATATAATGAAAAGTAATGAAAATGGCTTGTAGTCAATCGACCACAAGCCATTTTCATTACTTTTCCTGATTTGGAGAGGTGATTATCCAATAACAGATTAGTTATTGGATAATCACCTGTCCAAATCAGGAAAAGTCCTCTCATCAGGATTCACTCACAATCATCTCATTATTTTTTCCCTAATCAGGAAAGTTTTTTTTCGTAATTTCTTCGTCTGTCTGTGTTTTGCGTGTGTATCCACGGACCAACCGCGGCAAACGTAGCTTAACCTCATCGATCGACCCGTGCGGCTGTTATTACTTGGCCACAAGCCCCTCAGTCCTCAATATAATCTATAATCACTGCTTAAACTTCACCCCTGTAAAAAGGGAACAAAGATGGCAAACTCCACGAACTTTCCAATCGATTCTTCTTAGCGTTTTATGCATGACAGCTCCTACACTGTTTTGCTTTTACTTAATAATCTGAGGATGTTCAAACTGCTTGTTAGCATGCCGCGTAGGATCAGTTGGTAAGAATGTAGCGTTGACTTCGTTACTGCATAGTTTGCAGTTTTCCGCACAAAATGTGGTGTGGAGCTGTTTAAGCTGGTGGAGCTTTAGTTCTGAGCGTTTAGAGCTCTTTGTTGTTACGTGTTGGTGAAACTGCGGTGGGAATTAGTGATAATATTGTACTGTTTTCACACGTGTTGGAAGTGTAAAGTTGAAAGTATTAATGTTACTTACTGTCTAACGGCCCACAGACGAAACATCTAGTATTTTTTCAACAAAGAAAAATGAACTAGTAGTTTTGTAACATTTATTAATATTTTATTTATGCAGTATAGAGAAACGTATTGTACCTATTCTACCTACTAGTGTTGTCAAAAAAGAAAAGGCCCGTTTTGACATTTGAGAATTCGTTCTTGATACCTGTCACTTTCATACACACGAATACTTGTTTTGCGAATTTGATCTTTATTAACTACTTGAACTGTCAAGGTCAAAACGGGCATTTTATTTTTTGACAACTTTACACTAGAGGTAACTTACGCTCATCTAATCAGTAACTAGTTTCAGCTCGCGATTTCCTTCGCGTTATCGAAGTCGCGAGCTACACAATATACAGCCACATTTTTATAAAACTCCCTCGTCTTCTGACCCATCACATCGCATCGCATCGCCCGCTCGCGCTTTACTTCGTTTTGGCTTAACATTCTTTCTGACTTTTGTCATTTTGCTTGGCTTCTAAGAGTCGTAGCGTGATATTAAATAGTCTCTAACCTTCGTCAAGAATTGGGCTATCATATGCAAAAAAAGAACAAATCCGACTGGTTCCAGAGATAAGCGCTTTCAAACTATAAAAACAAACAAACTCTTCAGCTTTCCTCTATTAGTAAGTATAGATTACCCGAATAATTTACGCTGTAATTATAAATTAGTCACGTGGATGTCATCATCGTCTGGCTAGCCTTTTGCCAAATATGTTGTGGTCGGCTTCCAGTCTATCCGGATGCAGCTGAATAACAGTATTTTCATGGAGCGACTGCCTATCTGACCTCCACAACCCAGTTACCGGGTAATACGATACCCTTTGGTATGACTAGTTGTCAGGTTTTCGGGCTTCTGACGAGCCGTACCGTAACGACTGTCAAAGATCCACGAATGACAGCCGGGACCAAATTAGTCACGTGTAGGTCAAAACCAAAAAGTCATAAACCTAAAAACCATGTGAATAATGTCCTCCTTAGCTCCTAAACTATCAATTCCATCTATCAATAACTCCCAAGGAGTACATAAATGGTTACTCACAAACCCAAAATTATTTCCATTAATTCCCAACTTTAAAATTACTTTCTCCCTTTAAAATTATTGTCAGAAAACCCACGTTTTGAAGCAAGAACATTCTAGCTATCAATCAATCATCTTGGATTGAAGTCCCAAAACTTGGGAACTCAGTTTCCTTCGAGTTCGAGATCGATGGGAATTGGCAACTGTAAAGTTTTGGAGAAGGAACCCGTTTATTGTCCAACGGATTTAATACCTTAATTGATGAGTAGCAACTTTCTGGGCTTACGGAAGCGATGTAATTAGATGTTGAATTGGAAAAGGCGTCATTTTATTGGTTTTAATTGGTTCTGTTTTAGATCTGACTATTGTCTCTTCGCAAGCCGCTACGTAAGGGGATTGTGCCTAAATAATAACAGCCGCACAAGTCGATCGATCAGGTTAAGCTACGCTTCCCATGTTTGGTCCGTGTATGGGTGACCATCTTTACATACCCCTTCGTGCCTCGGAAAGCACGTTAAGCCGCTGATCCCGGCTGTCAGTCGCGGATCTTTGACAGTCGTTACGGGTCATCAGAAGCCCAGAAGTCTGACAGCCAGTTTTACCAAGGGATTTCGTATTACCCAGTAAGTGAGTTGTGGAGGTCAGATAGGCAGCTGGTCCATGTAAAATACTAGTACTCAGCTGCATCCAGTTAGACTGGAAGCCGACCCCAAAATAGTTGGGAAAAGGCTCGGCAGATGATATTGTCTCTATCTCTTCGCTGTACAACTATTGAAGATTATGATAGATAGGTTATCCAATAAATTTTTGATATAATGAGCATATTATATTACGTTCGCACTGCTGGAACATCGGCTTCCTCCCTGTCAGAGGAAGTGAGCCATAATCCAGCACGCGGGCACAGTGCGTGTTGGTGGATCTCACATATCTTCAAGTTGTTGGTTCTAAGACATGCCGGTTTCCTTACGATATTTTCCTTCACCGTTTCGACAGCAGTGGTGATGGAATGAAGTGTTAATATAACATTTGTTAATCATGAAAACATAACATGACTCTTTTATAATAAAAAAGCCAAATTTATAAATAAAACATTTTATTTTTAGCAGAGTCTATCAGTTCTATTGTACATAATTTTTCCCTTGTTCGTGAAAGTACAAAAGTATAAACACTTTTACATATCTACAGCCTGTTATAGACATTTTTAACTTTAATTTAATGAGATTATAACGCCACCTGAATAATGTTAACGAATAAGGGGGTAAGCTAAATATACATAGGAAGATACAGATAGGTACATACAACTTCAGCTACCTACACATTCAGTTCCACCGAACTCCGCCGACATTACTATGCACTCCTATGAGTTATAGCGTCCGTAGCAACTCGTGACGTATTCAATGTACTGCGAATAATAAATTAACATCTACGTTTATCTTAATGTGCCTATTTCCTTGCCAACTTGTAGACTACGTAGGGATTGTTCAATTTAGATGTTGTACATGGTTTTAAAGTGTGATTTGTGTAGCTTCAGTTTAATAACATTGTTTTGACTCGCAGTGTAAGAGCAGGGAAATAAGGGAGGATAAATTTTCTCTGAAGTTGTCTGTGATGATGAGTGTATGAAACCTTTTGTTCGTTTTTTATAAAGTTCACTTATTACGTACAGATACCAGCACATTAAGCTACTACCATCTGTCAAATTTCTTTAATACATTTTCAACTTCATAGCTAAAGTATTAAGGTTCAAGGTTGATTGGGAAACTTTGACAGTTCCGGGTAGCTTGACCTGCTGGCGTCTGTACATCATTACTAGAAATATATGTATTACAAGCCGTGTGCTCGATAAGATTTTCCATCGATAAAAATGACGAAATTCCATCCCGTATAACTCCTTTAGGGTGTGAATTTCCAAAAATACTTTCTTATAGCTCACTTTGGTTATACAGGGTGACAGGGAAACTCGACGTATTCCTTGAAAGGCGTTATACTAGAGGTAATTAGCGACAGATTTAGTCCAGTTAACTATGGTTAAAAACTGGATGGTTACCGAGCTGTGCCAGTTCTTCGATTTTTTAGAAATCTTCTGACTTGTTACCAAAAACAATTAGTTATGAGAAAAAACTACTCCACTCCAAACATTTAATTGATACTCTAATTGATTTTCTGAAACTTGAAAAATGAGTGATCATTTATAAAAAATGCTTGCAAAACTTGCGTAATCACAGAAATAAAAGGTATTTAATAGCAAAATTTTTATTTTTTAACCATCCAGTTTTGACCCCTAGTTCACTGGACTTAATTTGTTGCTCTAGTATAACCCCTTTCAAGGAATACGTCGAGTTTCCCTGTCACCCTGTATACAAAATCTCTCTCTTAATCTCTTGTGGAAAGTTACATGTTTCTAGACCCAGCAAATTAAGACTGTGCGTTGTGTATCAGTAAGTGAATTATAAAGAAAATGTTGGGTATTCAGCATTACTAGGTATAATATAAGGTAAGCTGGAGAAAGCGCTGCTGCGTTCTCTGTTCATTATGAAAGTACCAACCCGCTGGTAACTAAATAGTTGATAAAATAAAATAATTTCCGGAACCAGCACCCTTATCGCGTAACACACTATCAAACACAATTTGAATAATTTTGAAGCATATTGCTAATCCATTGCTTCATATGTTCGAAAAATGAATCTGCTCCACAATGTAAATAACGCAATGAATGTTGTTGAACTGTCAAAATGAAACCCATTGCTATGTTACGCAATTACCCCGCAGTACTACATTCAACAAACAAATCTAACTTCCCAGTTTCAACCAACAAGACTGACTCACAAACAATAATTTTTCACGAATACCCGCATTACAAGAACCGTCATAATTAACTGAAAACAGAGCAGTGGCCGCTTGAAACACTTAAATCTGTAGTTAGTAACGTTTAAGCCATCCTAGAGTTTTCGACATCAAATAAAAATATGTAATAAACCCTTTTTATTTCACCGTAAATGAGTTCCGAAGCCCGCCTCGCTGACGGGGGATTAAGGGGGGCCTACCACAGGTTTTAGAAGGAAAGTCGTCTGGAACGTGATTGGGTACGATTTTTGCTTTATTTTGGATAGCCTTGCAAGGTCTTATTTGGTAAGGATGACGGTACGTTAAGGGATGTCTCACGTTTTCCTCTCGAGAAAACTCTGTTTGGCCTTTATTATTATTACCGGTTTTGCTCCATGCATTTTTGTTGACAGTTATGTATTATGAATTTTCTTTATAGTTTGTAATTCAAAACAATTTATGTATCATTTTAATTGACGTTATCCTCGAATACTAAGAGGATGAAACTTATTTAGCACTAGTTTTTGCACGCGGCTTCACCCGCGTGGAGGTCGGAAACTATCCCATGGGAACTTACAATCCAAAATATCCTACGTCCTATTCCAAGTCATGGTATACCTGTGTGCCAAATTTCGTCAATATTCGTTCAGCCATTAAGGCGTGAAAAGGCAACAGACAGACACAGAGTTACTTTCGCATTTAATATGACTATGGATTGTTTTGGCAAATAAAATCCGCAATAAGTGCGGTCAAGCCATACAAGACCAAAGCGCATTGCATCGCAGCATAAGAGACCCCGTAAATTCTCGTCATTCGACAAACCAGTGACTTTTACCCTTAGTAACATCCCATAAAAACTGCAACGTTGCTTGATGGGTTGAATCTTTTTGCTTCCATCGTGAAGGTGATTTAGCGCAGAAATTAATAAGAAACCGCCTTTGAGATTGATTAGGAGTGAAAACTAAGGTTCTTGTTATGATTTGGCAGTTTTTGTTGGTACTTGTAATGTTATAGGCGGGGTTGGAGTGTGGATCTTTGTCTGATGGGTGTAAAACATTGTAATGATGATTGCGGGCTGATGGTACCTTGTTAATGTAAAGAGAAAGTTAGTCAGGACTGACAAAAACGTCATGAAGTTCTTATATATCGACATTTTATCAGCCAGTAATCATGCTTAACCTAGATTTCTAGTACTTATATGACCAGAATCATTGATGATTGTAGTATGTGCTCTTGGATCCGCGAAAGCACTAGAAAGTGGTGAAGGGCAGGCGTTTTGGGCGACTGTCTTCTGTAATTTTGACGCTTGATAAGTGCTGTGTCTCAGCCTTATTTGAATAAATAACTTTTGATTTTGACCCCACGATACAGGGGATTCTAGTTTAGGGTCCAGGGTATTTGTAAAAATCTAGCACCTAAGGATCCTTTGTAATCTGTTACTAGTTTTTTTTTTAAATATAGTACTGTGTTTTTTCTGAACTGAAAATAGTTTTTATTATTACTCTTTTGGTACTTGGGCACACAGACATCTAATGCAGAACAGCATAATTGAATCTAAATTGCGTCGTTGTTTTAATATGAAGTTCATCAGAATCTCGGATATTTTTCACCAGAAACTGCATACGAAAGAAAACTCTATTCACAATATTCATGTTTTCAATGCTTATGATTAATTTTTACGTCCACTTCAAGAGAATATTCACCATAATCTACTTCTGAACACTACAAAGGTGTTACATAAAAAACAATTACAAAGACGTAAAACAAAGTAACGAATAGGTGTTACAAACACTTAACCTGCTTCAAAATCAAAGGATCAGCCACAATAGAGAGAATATCCACAATTTATTACTCTCTTCCTGTATCGAGTGCTTTGATAATAAGTGCCTTTGTTTTCGTTTGTACTTACAATCTGTGGTTTTTTCCTTTGATTTCGTTAGTTACCGGGGTGTTTATTTTGTTTTGTTTCTTTGGTGAGTAGGTGAGATTCGGGTACTTACAGTGTTACTTGCCTGTTTTTGTAGGCGTCACACAGATGAATCCCTACTAAAATTACTAGGTCAAAAATAACATTATTAAAAATTGTGATCCCTTATCAGAGTATCATTAAACACCGTGTTTCGGACGATATACATAAACTTCGACCAGATGTTCAGACCATGGAACTAAATACGTTGACGTAAGTCCCCCGATATGCATGCCTCTTTATCCGAAGCATTTGATAGATGTATCATATTAATTGCACTAAGCGGCAACGTAGGCCAAATTAAGACCCTTTCTTACTGCATAGCTCAATTAAATTAAATGATAAATATCTTTGTAACGAAGCCTTTTTAAGTACTACTTCCTGTGTTAGATTTGATTTGCAAAAGCTATAGAAGCGTTTGCCAAAGTTTATGGATAACGTGAAAAACACGGTGTATTTATTATATGGCGTTACCAAATCCCAGAAAATATGATTGGTAAGCCAAATTATTTTAATTTAAAAAAGAGGGCATGAAACGTTCATCGTCGCACTTTCATCGATGCCCTTGTAGCGGTATCTACAACGCCACATGCGAACAACGCGTCATACTGACGTCACGCAAATCCTGCATCTCGCAAGCAGAGTTTACCGCGCAATTAGCATAGATACAATTTCCCAACATCAATCGTTGGGCAGTTGCCTGCCAGACACAACACTCGTCTGGTCGGAGGATCCTCCCTTTTCTATGGAGGATGAGTGAACTTTACACCCTGTTCCTCATACCTCTAGGTATACTCTTTTACAGTTCTATTCTATAACTGATAAGAAGTTAAAAGAGTAGCCGCTCCTTGCATGGATGTCCTCGTTCGGTGTCGATCGCTCTTACAGCGTTGATAGATGCGGAAGGATTCGAATGACATCCTATAAGTATTAACGGCACTTCACGTACCATCGCGGGCAATGGCGGTGCACCACTTTTCAACCTTATTGCTTAGGGCATAAGGATAAAAAGTGGTCCACCGTCATTGTCCGCGTTTGTACGTACACACCATTGATCGCTATCGATAAATGTAGCTTCTCCCTTTTTTTTTTGGGTGGGAAATCATCAAATGACCTCTCCCGGTCTGGGCTGAGCGGAAGGGCGTGTCAGACTTTTACTGACTAAAACCCACCCGTGTTCCTTCAGTTGCCTGTGCCAGGGGCCACGGGATCTCTTTCGGACAACCCGCAGCCCTGGCAGGCATCGGCCCTAGCGGACCCCGTCAGTTCGTGCTGACATCTCTTTGAGGCGCGCGTGGAACACAACGCGCCGTCGACCCGGGTCCTTACCGGGCGGCGAGCTGGCCATTGTTCGCCGCCCGCAAGCCCGCACCTACAGTGGCCGGGAGTCGGCTGTTGACTCCCGCCCAGGGCGTCTCCTGCCATGGCTAGGTGCGTGAGGGCGCAGAGATTGCCTCTCCCTCACGTGCTCCACCTCCTCCTTCACGAGCATTACTGCTTCGCAGAAGGAGGTGACGGCCTGTCATGCACTCTCGCTCCGTACCATGGCCTGGACCAGGGCTGGACGCGAGAGATCGCCGCCGCCGATCGCCGCCACGAGGACACGGTGGGGCCCCACCCAAGCCGACCAGACCTCCACCGTGAGCTCCACCCTGTCCTCTGGGCGATCTACACAGTGGTGTCACCCTGGCGTTTCCTTCCGCTTTATCCTGAACAGGAACCTCCCGAAACAACCGTGTCCGGTGAGGAACTGCGTCAGGCGGAAGGTGAGGGCGCCGTGGCGCCTCTCTAGCCACTCCTCAAAGAGGGGACTTATTGCCGCTATTGTGGCGTGTCCAGCACTGGGTTGTGACGATCGCACTCTCCATGCTGCTATGAGATCCCGCCGGAGATCAGTCCGCTGTACCGTAAAATCTCACGGCAGCGGAGTTACGCCCCGGCGTTTTGCCTCCTCTCGCCACTCCCATATGTGGGCGAGGACTTTGGCCTTCAGAGCCCATGGCGATGTAGCTTCTCCCTTAAAGTTCCATGTGAACAAAGTCGCCTTTAATGGGAACACAATTTATTTTAAACTCACAAGGCTAAAAATTACTAAAAAGTGCAAACTGGTGCACTGCAACTATTTTATTATAAAAGTCTAAACTTTTACTACACTGTATTTTATATTTTACGTTGCTAAGCGATTTTACGTTGCTAAGCGATTTTACGTTGCTAAGCGATTTTACGTTGCTAAGCGATTTTTCCTGAAATTTTATACCGGCCGGCGTAACATGAGGAGTACATACTGAAAGCGAAGACGTAATAAAACCTGAAAACACACGGGCATATGTATTGAGACCGTGACGTCAATTATGGAATGCTATAGGTAATGCAGTTGCCCATGCATGCTGTAATCAGTCATCTACACGAACGATAGCAATGACCGTGAGTAACGCTTATGACGACATAATCTGGCAACTGCAATCTCATATCTCTGTTTCTCTCGTACAGAAGGCTTCGGTGGTATTGGAGTTTGATAGTGGAATTCAGTGGTAGTGGGCTCAACGAGAAAAGCTCTTGTCATGCAGAGACATGACATGATCAGCCAGATAACATGTTAGTTAGCGAATATGACTGCCCAAATTACGCCAGTACTCAACTAATCGTCACACATGACTCTTTTTTGTGAGTAGGTTTTGAAAATAGTTTTTCTGAGACTCATCCTCTACTTTTCTGGGTTTTTTCTGGTTGATAGCTATTATAATTATATTCTGGCTTACAAGAGTTTTAGTAGTAGGGAATAAATATTGCAGTCACCAGGTCTCAAAAAATCACCCTAAAATAAAAAAACGTGCAATAAAATTAGGGCACCATGTGATATGAAAATTCCAAATTATTAGCGGTTCCATTCTGAGTTGCCCTCCGTATATTCCTCACACAGTTGGCGCACAACTTATTGGAGTGTTTTCCTTTAAATTTAGGGCACAGAACGTGACCTAAAGGGGACGGTAGTCAACGAATTACGAGCTAACTTTACAGGCCGCTCCATATAGCGCCGTATAGCCCGAGTAGCCGAGTTAGAGCTATAATGTGACGCGGTACGGAACTTGGGGCAATTTCTTGTTCGTTTATTATTTGGGACCCAAAGGGTATGAACTGATTTTGGGTTTAGTAGGATGCTTGTATGAATATGTAAGGTCCTTTGTGAGAGGTATGTGAAAGTTATTTTCTTTGGAAGTATGGTTTGAGATTGGGTAATAATTATTAAACTCTAGGTTTTGGGAAATTCTTCTGCTAAGCGTTATAAAGCTCCATTGTGCTTAGGATGTGTAAAAAAGTCACCCAGCAACAAAACTAAGTGCATCACGCCTGTATACCCAAGGGAGTTGCTAGAGGTAGCTATACAGGCTGGTAGGGACATTGACGTGCAAACTGACACCATGAATTCAGCACATGATTCTTTCATTTAAATTTTTGGTTCTAAAAGATTTTCTCATCATGTTTTCCTTCACCGTTTTGAGAGCAGTGGTGATGGTTCATGATTCTAGCGTAAAAAATTTCGTTTTATCAAAAAAATAAATCTGTTCAATAAAATAAAATAAGCTGTTTCATAGAATAGTGCAATCCCTATGCAGCCAATTTGTATGGAAAAGCTATTTTTTTTTTAAACTGACGAAAAATTTCATTTTTCAGAATCATGTACTGAATCCATGGTAATAGTTGTGCCTCGATGTCCCCCGCCACCTTGTATAGCACTTCTTCATTTTGACATTATTTAAGTCTCGTGTAATGTCATATAGGGCGAGTCTATTGTCATTAACGGAGCACCAAACTCCAAACTTCAAGAAATAACTAACTAACTAACCACCACCACCTATAAATTGAAGAATTTCCCTATGAAAAAACCCAACAGCAACACTTTACCCAGCCCCAGGTTCAAACCCCCACGCTTAGCAGTCACGCTTGCGACCTTTAGAACTGTTAAGTAGTCTTATTTATTATTCCGTTACTAAATAACTAACAGTTACAAAGTTAAGTCTAAGTAATGTATACTAGAAGTGTTTGGTAACTTGTAATGGGTCACAAGGGACTCTTAGTCATGTGCGCGATGTGTTCGTATGTTAGTACTTTGCTACCATTATTAATTCATATGTTAACACTTACTTCATTATTTAATTAACAATATTAAAATTATGATTATAACAATTTTTTTTATTGCTTTTATATACCAAAGAAAAATATCATTGGAAAACTGGCATGTCCTAAAACCAAAAATTCGAAGACATAATTATGACAACTTCCACGCGCAATAGGCCCGCGTGGTATATTACAGCCCATTTCCTCTAGAAGTGAGGAGGCCTGTGTCCCAGCAAAGGGATCATTATAGGGTGATTATGGATTATTATTATGCATCTTAACAATATCTGCAATGAATTCGCGGTTTCAAAACGGAACATTGTCACGTGATCACGTCGGCAAAGTCACAATTACTGCTAGATATAATTATTATCATAACAGTGATCATGTTTTCCTACACTGAAACTAAGATTTTGGTAGTTCCCATCTCTAAACACAAGAACAGTCGTTTCTACAAGTATATACTAAGTCTTACACACGATAACATTAACAGCAACTAGTTTAAGTACGTGTAGCATTATAAACTTGTACACTAAGTTTATACTTAATTCTAACTTGAGGCAAACATCGTGTACTAGTGATTAACATAGACGTGACTAAACTAAAGCGGATTTAAACTTAGACATATACACGAAGGAACGAAAGACTAAATCCTTTAAACATGTAAATAAAAATATTGTACAAGGCTCCTGCTATTGCACGCCATTCAACTCGATTTTCGCCAACTCTTATCCAGCTGCTACCAGCCATCCTGCGAAGATCGTCGCTCCACCTAACCTGAGGGCGTCCTACCTTACGCCTTACCGATTCGTGGTCTCCACTCAAGAACACGTCTACCCCAAAGGTCATCGGTTCTACGGCTAATATGGCCGGCCCAATGCCACATCAGCTTGCTTATTCTTAAAGGAGCAAAGGACCAAAATGATATCATCAAAGGCTTACAAAGACCCTTTTACATAAAGATTTTTTTTAAGAACATATTTACCACAATTTTTTGGCCAACTATTTTATGTTTTATATACACTTTGATGTTGTATGGCTATGATTATGATAAATGACATTATTAAAATAGTATTATTATTTTAATTATTGTGAATTTAGGACTATGTGGTTTTAGGTATTAATTTAGGTATTTTTTTAGCCGACTGAACAGCAAACTCAGAGGTCAGACTCATAGTCTCTTTTAAAGTCCAAATATTATATTATTTAGACATGCAATGCAAGGAAATACGAGGGAGGAACTTTTGAAGAAAGAACCATTGCAGCTTTGAGTTCACCTGTGTTAGATTTCAACGAGGTGTACTTTAACTTACAAACTCAAACTATTTACTTCAACTAAACCAATTACAGCCACTTTTGAATTGTCAAGCGTCGGTCAGTCAAAAAGATGAAGCTAGTTGCCCATTTCAAAGCGTAGTAGGTACCTATGGAGAAGAACGGGCAAGAAACTCCATGGACAATCTTTTAAATCACAATAATGTGGTTACAAAGTATTGGCTACATCATTCATGTTAAAACGTATGCATGTGAGAACGATGCAGAACGTTAAAAGCGTCCGTAATGAAAAGATAAAAAAAACAATCCAAATATTAAATTAAATCAAAATAAGCCATGGCAGCAAAGAGTTGACCAGTCCCTACTGACGGCGCCCGTTCACGAACCTGATGAGACATTAGAGTGAGCATGACATACTCTAAGCCGCAAAAGTACATTCAAGTCAATGAAAGACGTTCCCAGTAAATGGTAGCTTTATAGTATGTACATAGTAGTCACATATGTGCTTTGCATATGGCTACACGATTAAGATACACAAGAATGGGCTAATCATCGCCAAACATGGTTGAAACCTACCACAAAGAAAATCTTTTTAGAAATACCAACCGCTACTTAACTCCGCTTCAACAACAAACACCACACCAATTGAAATTCAGCGCACTGTCCGAAGAAAAACCGCTAAAATATTTCTTGTCTGGCCAAACAAAATAGCGCTTACGAATTTGTCCACGACCGAGATGGAATTATTCTGGGAATCCTAATAAATTGGGAGCAATTTTAGGTAAATGAGTTCCGCCCAGCGACGGAGGAATCGGAAAGGGCGGATGGCCCTCCTCCTTTAATTTGGATTAAGGTTTGTTCACAGCAGTTTGTGTTCTTTATTTGCATTCTGGTATTCTGGTAGAATGGTCATTTTTTTATTTGTGAAACAAGTGAGCAGGGTTTTTTTATTCGTGAGGTTATGTGTGATGTTGTTGTAGTTTAGCTGGGTTGTCCGAAGTAAATAATTATTTTATTGTATGGTTTTCTTTGCTCCCCAACTAGCTTTTTTTAAGCTCTGGGGCCTTATTTAGCATAGGGCTGATTTTTCAATTGACAGATAATTTTTATTCGTGGAATAAAATTTACGCCTGACAGTTCTTGTATGGAAGAACAAATATATTAAATGATAATAATATATTGATTGAACATACCTTAACTACAATCAAAATCTCATTCTACGTACAAATAGGTATAAATCTCTGTCGTAAAATATCAAAATACCAAAAAGCCCCAGAAGAATGCCTTTGAACACGTTGTAAAGGACCCCTAATCCTTTAATTCGGCTTAATATACGTTTGATGAGGCCTGTAGATTTTCGCAGGCCGCCGCCAGAATTCTAAGCAATATAATATGTATGAATCCGTAAAATTTCGCACGATCAATGCGGAATGTTTGTCGAGTTTGCTCTTTTTAGACACATGAAAGGGGCTAGGAATCGGATTTTGATGAATATTCAAATGATAAACAGAATTACGTTTTCAGAAAATAATAATTTTCGTAAGCCATTTCACAAGTATTTTAATGATAATGATAAATGATAAATGATTTTATTTTTGTAAGTAGGTTTGTACAAACACGTTTACACGTCATTTTGATGTTGGCTTCCAGACATCATCTCCCTGCCTTTTTCTTATGTTACCAATATATAATATGCACAAAGAACCTACCTATTTATATTTGTACGCCGTTAAGGCAAAACATGACTGTGCTATAATTTTATGTAACATCTTGCATGCCATGTGTGTGCATACCTATGTTTTGAACAAATAAATGATCTACGAGTATTCTATTCTATTCTATGACTATATTAAAGTAGGTAAGTAAGTAAACAATTTTACGCAACAAAACTGTTAATCTCGGCAACCCATATCACTTGGTTCACCTTAGATTCTACATAGCCGGGTGGTAAGACTCTCGTATTTCTGGCGGTGTGATACCACCGTGCCTCGGAAACGACGTGAAGCCGTTGTTCCTGCGCCTGATCTCTCTCTGGTCGTATCGAATTGCGTGCCGTTCTATCGGACTATGAGAGCGAGGAAAGAGAGAGTACACCTGTGACTGCGCGCACACTTGTGCACCATAATATCTCCCGCGCCGAGGGACGATGAGATAGGCTGCCATGACTGAAATACGGTCTGGAGGACTATTATTATGTGTTCTGACCTCCCATAACTTCTGCCTTAGTTTTGATAACCGCATGATCACCGAGGCATCATCTTGTTTGTTAGGCACAAGTAAATATTTTTCTCGTCAAACAAGTACTGGATTCCCTTTTAATCTTGCCCCATCTAACTCCAGACAAGAATACGAATTGTCAAACTCCCCGTACCTTATTAGCTCTTCTTACTGTCTCACAATAGTTAGTTGTCCCATAAAATAGGAGTAATATGTAATGAGAACCCTTGCTTGGCGATCACGTAGCAAAGAAATAAGCCCAACAACATTAAAACTTAAGCAAAACACGTGTACAGGTACGTTGGACAAATATAATGAGGTATATAGGAAAAATATCTAGTCAACCTTATATGGAGGAAGTAGGGGTGAGATTAGAGTGAAGGGTTGTGTAGGAAAACGCAACGGCTTTGTTATGCGTTTCAGGCAAGTCTTGGGAACGTGGCATACGATACTGAAGAATGGCGAGGAAAATGATCCGATAGAAGTTCTTTGAGACTAAACTTTAGCCGTTTTAAAGGATTTTAGAGCTTTAAGCCCTTTGGGCTCTAAATAGAATCTTGGCGACTGAAGTGCTAGACAATGGATCACGCGTGGAGTACCCACTTGTATTAACTATTATGAACAAAGATGTAGAAAATGCTTAGTCCCAACCATTTCCAATGACATACCACTCGATTTAGAAAGCATCTGTACGACAAAAATGTATTTTAAAAATAAAACGGGGAAGTTTCTTTTTAATACCTTTTGTCAAAGCCTCATGAATGGATATGCATAGACTAAATCTATGCCATACTAGCTTATGGCTGCGGCATCGCCGACGTGATTTGGAATGCTATCACGCAATTTAAAATGTTATTAGCATTACTTAAAAGTCAGCCTTTGTACTGCTGTAAAATATGTGTGTGTAAAGTTTTTGATTGATTACTTGTTTGGTTATAGGTAATGTTTAGCGGTAAATGTATTGTTTATAAAATATAAAATTGTATTTGGGAGCTACATCTGCCCACAAACTGCTCTGCAGTTTGGTAGAAGTAAAATTTGTTTAGAAAATTTAAGCTGTCACCACGAATAAACGCTTTTTAATTTTTTCATTAAAATATCATATCAATTGCTCGAATAAACTATTACAGCAGCCTTCGCTTTTAAACCGGAAAAGAGTTAAATAGTTCTAGGTTAAAGAACATTTCAATTTTTTTTTCTTTTATACATTTTCTAAAATCAAATACCTGTTTGCAGAACCTCAAGGTACCTAGGCACATTTTTGGGTGCTTATGGCCTGTAAGTAGGTATAATGTTGTGTGCCCAATTATTGGGAGAACGCTTTCTTTAGTTTAGAAATGCAACAGAGTCAACCTTGAAGTAGTACAGGGTATTAGGAAGTGTTCAAAAGAAAATCTAGCTCAAAAAAGTCAGCGAACAAGCTCACCCTCCTACCAACCCGTATAACTCCTCAAGACACGCCTAATTTGGCTTTATGAGTGCGGCTTAAGGCAAGCCTCCAAGTAATGTATGAGCAAACTAACCTTCCTCGCAATATACATACGTTACAGTTTACGAGATGCTGCCACCAACACGGATATACGGTTACCGCTGTATTTTTGTGTTAGTTTTTATACATACATAAATTTAGGCCTCCTTTCCATAGGGGTAGGCAGAAACTACAGAACACCAAATGCTGCGATCCTTACATACTCCATTTCCCTCGTTTACGTTCATACATCTGATTATACACGCACGTCGGTTGCTAGTAATACGCACCTGACCTTTCTGAAGAACATCACTAATAAGGTCACTATATGTCCTTCTAGCGCGTCCCCTGCCAGCGTTTCCACTCACATCTGCCTTGTAAATACCTTTTGTTAGTCGTCTTTCATTCATCCTCTAAACATGACCAAGCCATCTAAGCATCTAAGCTCTTTCAAATGTTTGTGACTACATCTTCTTTTAAACCTGTGTTAGTTTTTGTCTTGAAAAAAAAGTAGCTTAGAAATGAGATTAGACGAAAATGGGCCTGGCATTCAAGACAGGTCCACACCCTAAATAAAGTAAGGTGGCTGAAACTGATAGAATACTGAGGATCACAGGTTAATTTTATTAAATCTAATCTAACTGCCTGTATTATCCCACTACAGGGCAAGGCCCCCTCTCCCTTTTCCGCACAATTCTGTCTTTTGCTAGTGCCAGCCAGTCCTTTCAGTAGAAGTAAAGCTCGTGACGCCATTTTCACCTCTCATATTGTGCTCAAACCTGGTCTTTAGCAGAGGTCCAAGCTCGAGGTTTGCCAGCGAGCCATAGAGCGCAGTATCCTGGGGGTTCGAATTTCGGATCGTATAAGATAACACTGCATGCACAAAATCAAAATCAGAGATGTTACCCTGAAAGCCGCTAAACTTAAGTGGGACTGGACCCGGATATGTCTGCCACGTATCAGATGACAAATGGGCCAAGAGAACCACCGATTGGGTCCCACTAAACGCACGACGCCAACGAATTATAGACCAAAACGATATTAGTATCAGCGACAATTGTCACAGTAGGTATTTGTGTAACAGTTCTTTTATACAGACTGAGCCTAATATGTGTAAAGTTTCTAGTGAGATTTTTCTAATGAAAAACCCAATATTCCTCACGTAGCAGTCACGCTCACGATCAGACCAAAACGAGACGAACAATGAATATGTACCCGCGAATTTAGTGACGCTAAAACACACGCATACTTAAATCAACACTGTCTTAGTGGTGAATCTGATACTTCCCGAAAGGCACATGTAAAACAATATATTCACTTCAATTAAAACAGCATGTATCTGTCTCTGCGGTGACAGCGTTTAGGTACACCCTACGTTGTCAGTTGTCCCTATATTTTGACACTGACATGTAGGGTGACAACGCAACATCTCGGGCTAAATGAATAGCATCAGTGACTTGGTAAGTGGAAGACAGGGTTTAGACCAGGTGTTCTTGTAAATGTAAGACAGAAAAATATGGGTAGTTACACAATGTCATAGCTAAACACATCGTTCCCACATGAATAATTTCAACTTGAATGATGTAACCAATATTTTGATTTAAAAGAGTGTCCGTGGAGTTTCTTGCCCGTTTTACTCCATATAGGTACAACAGTTTGGAATGGGCAACTAGCTTCATTTTTTTGACTGGCCGACTCCTCTATAATTCAAAAGTGACTGTAATTGGTTTAGTTTAAATATTACGTTTTTGTTTAAAAAAAAATTGCGATAAACTATTAAAGGCAGCCGCGCCTCTACCAAGCTTAACAGAAAACCGCTTTAACATTCAAACAGAGAACTATTTCTCTTCCCCAGGACTATATTTTACGTTCCCACGAAAAGAAAAGAAATGAAAACAAGAAATTTTCCAACATCATAAGCTCTACAATTTTAATTTGCATATTAAACAGCGAGCTTCCTTTCTCTATAATTGTAGAGACACAGTAAATGAGATGTAGAGCAAACGACACTGACAAAGTAGAGTCTTTGTAAAATGTACTCTACCGTAGAGACTCGATGGAATACGTCTGCTGAATGCAAAGAACTGCAGCTTAGCCTCCATTTTATTTTTTATTGTTTGAAGAGAGATAGAGCTCTTTTTTTAAGTCAAAATGTTAAAGGTCTTGTGTTTTATTAACGCGAGTTAATATTTGTGCCTGACGGTGGGTGCCAACGAGGCCGTCCCGGAAAGAGATGGCGAAATGACCTGGATGCGTACTGCGAGGGCACCTGTACCTTGGATGACCACCTACTGGGCTCAAACAATATAAAATATCGAAGAAGAGTACCATAGACACGAAATGCAGAAGAAGACCACGAGGGCTGGGTTCAGGAACCTTGGGAATAGTTCCTGGAAGGTTTAAGAGAAGGCGTTTGCCCAGCAGTGGAAAAAAAATGTATATATTTAAACTTAAAATTGGTTTCTTGATCTAGTAACCAATTTTAAGTTTAAATATTTACATTTTTTTTGTAAGTACCTATAAGTACATTTATGTTACATCACCACAAGCCAATTTAAAACTAGCAAACACAGGGCTATTAATAATACGAGTACAACAATATTTTAAGCCCGACAAGAGAATAATCTATTTAAAGATAAAAATTAAATACCAAAAACATTTAAATTATACACAAACCTAACACAATCTAAAAAAACGAACTAACCAACAATACCCACTAAAACACAATTCAATAAAAACTGTTATAAAAACAAAACACGAGGGAAACAAATAAACATCAAACAGCGTTTTAATGAAAATTGAAACATTCACTAGACAGTCTGTTATGATGAAAAATGTATTACTACAGAAAGCCCATGCTTCCCGCGTATTAGTCTACATTGAAACAAAGCTCCGTCGAACTGAAAAAAACACGTCCCGATACTAGACTGAAATATTCAGTGCTATTGGTCGGTCTGGTGATTTTTTTCTTTTTGTTTACGTGTCTGGTTCGTGTGTCTAGTCTTTCAGAGGAAGGATGAAAAATAAGCTGCTTGCTTATAATATAGGTAGGAAAAACAAGATGGTTGGAGAGAGATTTCGTTTTTAGGGTTCCGTACCCAAAGGGTGCTAAGGACCCACTATTAAGGCTCTGCTGTCCGTCCGTCTGTCACAGGGCTGTCTCTTTTGAACCGTAATAGGTAGACACTTGAAATTGACTGAGTGTTTATTACTAAGAATAGTCAGATAGGAAACGTGGACCTCATCTGGTTAAAAAAAAATGATCTAAGTGTATAAGTGTTTGTACAAACCTACTTACAAAAAATAAATCATTTATCATTACCATGGCCACTATAACAACAAATAATAAAAATAAATGGCGACCCCAAAGAAGAATCGTGTTTTGTGGCTTTTTCTGCATTGTATTAAAAAAATGTAGTGTTAAATATTACTGGTCCGGAACCCTTCGTATTCGAGTCCGACTCGCACTTGGCCATTTTTTTATGTAGTTTTCCTCAACACAAACACGATACTAAAAATACAGGACGTTTAATTATAAACGATATTTATTTCCGTAAAATTAAAGTTTTAAAAAATGTATATTTGGCATATTTGTATTTTGTAAGTTTTTTTTTTTAGAAACACCAAAATATACGCAGAAGAGACACAGTCTCTTTTAAAGTTAGATGAGATCAGGTCCAGCCAGGTCAGGTCAGTGGTCAGATCATGTGAGGAGACGCCTTTGCAGATTAAAGCCTGGGATGATCTCTGCAGATTAGCGTCTGAGATGTTTTTAATGCAGTTAGGCATGGGTTAAAGTAAGTACTCCTATAAAAACAAAGCAAAAGTTGAAAATTGTATGTCAAATATGTCATTACTTTGGAAGTTGAACAAGTAACAACAGGAAAAACAAGAACCAAACTCAGAAATGGAAAAGATTTTCACAAAAATTATGTTCTTGCAAACTTCCTTCCTTCTTCTTCCAAGATAAAGACTAATCCAACCGACCTATTCTGTAAAAATCTCACCGTGAAAACTTAGGTGAAGTGAGCTGTCAATAGCGTCACTGCCTAGCATCTGCCGATCTATTCTATAAATATCTCACCGTGAAAGCTTAGGTGAAGTGAGCTGTCAATAGTAGTATGTGGAATGACAGCTCACTTCACCTATCTTTTCACAGTGAGATTTTTACAGACTAGACTAACAGCTCCTGTCAAATAATTTAGCTTCCCATCCAAGTATCACATAAACGATGACGGAACATCAAAAACCAGTGGTTGTTCCATTATTCCCTACAAATCGTCCGTAACAAAATCCCTTTGAATTCAGGTAAAAATCATAAGAGGTGGAGTGGAGTCGCTTCCAGTAAATTATGACATCTAATTACGAAAGCATTGTCGAATTTCAACGCTGCATTTAAATTTGTTTGTACCAGCTATTTGGGGATGGCGCAAAGTACAAGCGAAGAGATGGCGGGCAGTTAGATATAAAATATGGAACTTGATAGTACTCGGTTTACCAAATGACTTACTGTTTTGACTCCCAGTATCTTAGTTCGTGTCGGTAGTAATTACGTACGAAATCGTGCTTTCCAAACCCGGTTCTGAAGTTAGCCGTAGCTGACGTCATAGCCATAGACGCTTACTTAGCCAAGACGCTATAATGTATCTAAAAGTAACGTCATTTAAAGCAAACATCTGAAGCCGAAGTCCTCAATTTTCTATGATTTCGTGCAAATTTTCCACAGGATACTCCAGTTTACACCACAACTTCCCACAACTTAAGCCACACGTCAAATGTCATTTAATTTTACACGAGAGCATTGGAGTGTGCGCTGATAAATACGTCCTCTCACCTCGCCTTGCGATAATGTCGGGTTGGCGACCAAATTAATTTTAAATATACCCTGTTATTGTCATTTAATTAAAACACGGACATCGCGCAAGAGCTCAAGATTAATTATGTTGACGAAATAATTAAGGCTTTAATCAGGTTTTTATCGCGGTAATGTGTTTTTGAATAAGGATTCGGTGACGGTTTTAAGAGTATTGTTGTGTTTGTTTGTTTATTTCTCGCTTTAATTACCTTCCTTTAGAATAACTCGACTTTCAAGAAGTCTGACAGTTTTCTTCGGAGCTGAACCTTTTAAAGTGAATGAATAAGTTAGTTGTTTTAAGTCTGGTGTGTTTTCTCAAGTTACATAAAGTCCTTTTTCTCCAGTTCACGAGTCTAGAACTTTTGTCCCATGGCATACCTACCTTAGGTGGGGCACAGGTCCACTACCTACCTATAAGGCTGAAACTTTTAACGCAAAGGTCTTTCAATAGCTTCCAACTCTAAAGGCAAAGTTTAAAGCCTAATGAAAGTGGAATTTTTCAAATGCAAGAAATTAAAACTTGAAATTGAGCAAACAGTTCTAACAAAGCGAGCCCCCTAGCCAACGCTTCAAGTCTGCGGATGAATGGAACCAAACTCGAACCGAACTATTTATCTAAACGAAAACAGCAAACACTCCCAAGCGACTTCCACTATATTTTACTTAAGCTCCTATTTAATACAATACAAAGAGCAAAAAACGTCGGGAACTATTCAATTCTTTAACAAAGAAAGGTAACTAATCGCTCCCAGTAGACTAACTTAAAACTACTCCAGCTAAAGAGTTCAACTTAATAAAGCTGGTTAAGACGGATAGGGGGGTGCAAGAAGTGGGGGTAGGGAGAGGTCGCGCCAAAAACAAGCGCTTTGTGAAGCACCTGGGACATAGTGATAATGAAACTAATTTACTAGATTTAGCCTTTCCCCGAGGTTTAGAGCGCGGAAAAAATGTGGAGGAGGTATTTCAATTAGTCTTGTAGCAGAGACGTTTGAAATACTTGTGTGAGAAAAATGTGTTATTGTCTTTCACATTCCCTGAAGCTCTGGAGTCTTTATAAGGGACATATGAGCGCAAATTAGAAGGTACTGTTGTTTCTTGTATTAACTATTTTTGCAAAAGAATTTAATATAGCACGATTCGCATTGAGAGTCTGGTCGCTACAGCTTTCGCCTAGATCATATTGCAATTGTTATTTCTGCTACAAACCATCAATGTTGTTCTGCATGCCATGTTGAAATAAGTTGAAGTGTTTAGGCACGTGGAACTTTTCAACTTTGTTTCTTGTATTCGCAGCACTTCAGCAAATCCATCGGTGTTGAAAGTGTCCATAAGCAGAGGTAGCTTTCTAACAGATAACCGCCACCTGTAATAAGCAAAAACAGGTGTTTGAAAGCAGTTACGATTGTGAGGAAATAACATCAGACGGAAAATTAAAAAAAAACCTGTGCGGTCGGGGGATAACCGTCAGGAACGTAGTTCCTTGTGCGATACTCGCACGCACACACACTCGTATATGATTGAAAGATAGCAAGAGAAATTGTGAATCTAATACGCGTTTTGAATACAGAGCCATCTATTATAAGCCGTTTTAGAAGCTCTTATAAAATGGTCACCAACTTTGTATTTTTCCATTTTACCTCGCTATCGGCTTTAGCACCCTCAAAACTATGAAAACCACACCCATGACGAAAAATTAGAAAATGTTCGCAGCCGCCATTTTGGTTTTCCATTTTGACCTCACTATCGACTTAGGCATCCTCGAAAACCATGAAAACTATCACTCCCTCTGGACAAAGTCACACGCTTTTTCGTTGCGTGACGATTTCTTCCAGTTTACTCCTACCGCAAGCCACGTTAAAAAGCTTCGTTCCCAAAATTCGGTAAATATGAAAATTTTTAGAACTTTATAACAGCTTCGTATATTCGGGTTCAGCTGGAGACACTCGGCGTCCCGTTGGATTAAATTTTCTTAGTCGATGAATGCAGCTGCGATATCACTCAAACTGCATTATTAAACTTGAAGCCATTATACAGAGTGCTTATTTTACTATTTTTATGCTAGGTAATGAATTTCATTATCATTCCTCGAAGACTTACTTTTGTTTTTGTTTGACTTATCTTTTGAATTTAAAGTTGGTAGAAGTTTTGCTGCTTGTACTGGGTAGATGATAGGGAGTCCATAAATCTGTCAGGGAGTGTGTTTACCTAGTACGTCTACATAATCTGAGCAAGATTGTCTGGACTTTAAGAGAGACTGTGATCTCTGAGTTTGTTTCGGCCTTTCTTCTAAGAGTAGTTACATAATATGCTGACCTCATCTTGTTTTAAAAATATGATTGACGTGTAAAACAGTTTGCACAAAACTGCTTACGGAAATAAATCATTTATCAAAAAGTACTTGGTTACATGAAGTGTTTACATTAGTAGTAATTTTAAAGAACTTTACCATAAATATTCCGCAGTTTAAATATTCGCGAACGCAATTGTTTTTCATGTTAAAATAAGCAGTACATATTTTCCATTACAGAAGCTACATATTTCACGTCTGAAAATACCATACCATCGTACTCCGCAATGCAACCTCACAATGTAATTAAACTTAAAAATGCACAATAAATATTTTCCGCTCATTACCACCTGTCTATCAACCGTAATGAATTAACAAGTGTACACTGCCCAATTATTCGGGCACGCAGTGTAATGTAAGCAAAAACAATTTGTTGACTGTACGGGCACCCGCAACTAAAGTTTACCGAAACAAGCGACGTATTGCAGCGTACACGTCAATGCAAATAAAAGTGCACAGTGCGGGCGGCTAGTTAAAATTTCACGAGTCGGTCTAACGGTTGGACGCACTGTTATTCCGAGTTCGAATTTCGTTTCGTTTTCGAACACCATTTTTTGAATATTTCAGTTGGCGTTCGGCATTTTTTGGTAGTTGTACGTTTATTTATGTCACTTTAGCTTCGGAAAAAAAACAGAAAATATGCTCTTACTTAAACACAGTTTGGAAATTAGCATATTTTCTGTTGTTGATGTTAAATGTTGGTAACAAAATAAAAGGTAACTTAAAAAAAGAGCATAGGCAAGGTTGATTGGGTTATGCTCAATTGTTAAAAGATCATTACAAGAAACATGAAGGGCAATGATAAAAAGTGATCATCGTTTCAGCAATGCAAGACTTTTCCAACACTAAAAGTAACATTTAATTTAGTATAATCAGCCTATTTTGCTCCTACTGCTGGGATACAGGGCTCGTCTCTGTGAGAGGGAGTGGCCGTAATCCACCATGCGGGCCCAGTGCGGGTTGGTGGATGACACATGACTTCAAAATTTTTGGTTCTAGTACATGCCGGTTTCCTCACGATATTTCCTTCGCCGTTTTGAGAGCAATAGTGATAAAATTAAATACACAAAGTAAAATGCCTGGGTTTGAGCTCACGGCCTACAACTCGTCAGACGGGGCCAATACCACTGAAATTAAATGAAAAGAATTGTGGTACAGTACAGATGACCGATTTTTTTTAACAGTTTCTATGACAATTCGCATAAACTATCATGCAAAATTATTGATTAAATGAATTAAATAAATGAAGCTAATAAAATTGGTACATACATCATAGTTATGACATAATGACCACAACTGCTCCCATGCTCACTATTTTCATATAAACAACCATAACTAAACAATTACTTACTAAACAAATTGAACTAAACGGAATACCGAATGAACGCAAAACATCGAAACTCATACATTGTAATTAACAAACATTTGGTCATATTAAATTCCTCACATTTTCCGAATTTACATAACAATGATATCAGTAAAATTTATTATGTATTATTGTACCTATTTGAATCCACTGGTCCGTCACGGGCCGAGTGCACACCATTCAGATTTATTTGTAATAAAACAATACAACCCTGAACAAAGGTTTTGAACATCGATTGTCTCATCTGCCATTCGGTAAATACATTCCGATGTATAATATTTTCAAAGGGTTTGCATATTTGTTTTTCAGTTCGGATCTATGAATTTATGGTCACGTGGTAGATGTAGATATCTCCTGTGTGTGGCCGGCCTTATTTAAGGTGGATGTTCCAAGGTAGCCCGCAAAATTCAATTTTTCTTACGTTTTTTGCTATTTGCTGGTCAGTACTAAGTTGTACGTTGATTAAAATATGATTCGCGGCCGTAAGAAATATGTATTTACAAAATTATAATAATTAAAGTCATCAACACAACTCTCTAAGATCAAGTAATCCTACTGAATGACTATTTCATGAAATCTTGACATTTTAGGATTATGCTAACTTAACAAGTTGTATTACTGATTCGAATGATTATTGTCTTAGAGTGGTGGTAAACAGCATATACCTTTTTATATATACCTTCCTCAATAATTGGACTATCAAATGCAAAAATATTTTTTCAAATCCGAGTGGTAGTTCTATAGATTAGCGTGTTCAAACAAACAAACAAACTGTTCAGCTTTATTATTAGTATAGAACGATATTAGCGATATATTATTATTAGGATAGAAGCCATTTTTGATATCTTCAAAGACATCAGCGTTACTTAAAAAAAAATTGGAAATAATCTCTTGCAGTCTTAGAGTCGTTCAGATTCTTCTTGAGTCAAGAAACAGTATAAATACAGGATCTCACGCCATATTTCCATGGGCCCAACCCAAAACTACAGAAGGCCACCCGCTACGATCCTTACATACTTCTTTTGCCTTGTTTACGTTCATACATCTGCCGGACCATTCTGGCCAGTATTATGTTGCGTGCATGATTTATAGTACTCGGTGATGTGCAGCATGTACCTAGATATTGGGTTCTGATTTTGAGAGTAGTCTGTAGTGATAGTAGTTGGTTATTGGCCTAAGGAAGCATAGTCTTAGGCCGAACTATTCTGTAAAAATCTCACCGTGAAAACTCACGCGAAGTGAGCTTGAAAAGAGCTGTCATTCCACCTGATGATAGCGATTAACACTATTGACAGTCAATTTCATCTAAGTTTTCACGGTGAGATTTTTACAGAATAGCACTGCTGGTCATACATGCACGCCGGTTGCCCTTCTAAAGAACAACACCAATAAGAAAGAAAGAAAGAAAATTAATTTATTTGCGGCAAACATGACGCGTGAAAAAGAACACACACACAAAAAAAAAAATAACAAGTTGTGGGTCATGCGTCACATCCACGCAAAACGGCCATCGCTCAGCATAATGCTAAAACTACCTATACGAGACAGGTAATATTAATAATAAATAAACAATAATAATAGTATTAAGGTAATAGTAATAGGTACTATAGGTCCTTCTAGGGCTCTTTCCGACGGCATTTTAAACCCCTACATTATCCTGTAATATACGTTGACAAACAATTCCACCTGTTGCCACACATTATCATCTACCCCTTCGAACAACCAAACCGTAAAGATAACCAGCCCTACTAACCGAAAAGACATAATACGCATCCAATACCGTGCTACTAAAAAATAGAACGCGTACACTTCGTAATCGACACCACTGCATTGTTCTGATGTCACTACTTGACAAGCGATGGACACAAAGCAAGTCGATAACGTCACTCACATTATGCAGGGGGTAAACAAAGGCGAGCAGACGTTTTGTAAATTTTCCCGCTTCCGCGACTCCGATGGGAAGATTATATGCTTTTGTTTGCTGCAAGGGTACATTTTATTAAATTTTGATAGATTTTCAAACATATTTTCTTTGAATAATATTGTATAAACGTAACCTATACTGAATAGGTTTTGTGAATGTGACCTCGTTGGACTGCATAGTTAAGGATACTGGGTTCGATCGCCAGGGGGCCTAAAAAGGCCACTTTGGCAGAATCATAATAGGATAACAATATGAATCATAATTAAAATCGTAAAACGGTCACAAATTGACAATTCATAATATGATCTGTGTGCAATTCATATCACAATGAAATAACATTTAAACAGTAGAAATAAAAAATAAAAAACCAATTTGATTAATAAAAACTGTAATGAAAAATTTACCGATAAAACTACGGTTTTTATTTTTTTCATGCGGCAATGTTTACACCAAATATGAAATGAAATTTTACGAAAATTAGAGGAATTGCTAATGATCTGCTGGGAATTCAGGAAATGAATAGCTTTTAGAGGTGTTGCTTAAAGTGGCTTTTTTAGGCCCCCAGGTCCGGCAAAGTGTGTTTTTCCATATAAAATTCCTCAGTAATAGCTCTGGGTCTGGAACTGCGCCTGGTTAAAGACTCAATTCTCAATTCTTTATTGCATACCGTAATGTATATATGTAGTTGGTAGGGAAATAATTATATTAATTACAAATATGGACCCTGCCGGGAACAGCATAGATCGCCTGTAGCTCCCTTGAGCTACGTTTCTGCGTACACCTTCAGGAATACAGGCGTTTTGTTACCTTGTCATTTCAAAGAAACATGTTTTAAGGAAGTACGTGTAATGAGAAATATATCAGATCACGTATCTCAGGAAAAACGAGGCTCAGGTAATGGTTACTGAGATTTGTAGAACCAGACACGTGTAGACTATGTGTTTAGCAAACAAATCTTTTTATTTACATTAAGACATTAGTTTCACTCTACTACTTCATTGTGATAATGTTGAACTTGGCGTAACTGTCTCAATCTCAGCTTCAGGGTTGTTCGAAAGAGATACCGTGGCCCCTGGCATAGGCAACTGAAGGAACACGGGTGGGTTTTAGTCAGTAAGTCTGACATGCCCTTCCGCTCAGCCCTGAGCGGGAGAAGTCATTTGATGATTTCCCACCCATAAAAAAAAAGAAAAGCTGTATCGAAAACGACGGCACGGTTGGCGCAGTGGTTAAGCAATTGACTGCTGCGCTGCGTGTCGCGGGTTCGATTCCCGCACGGAACAGATATTTGTATGACCTACAAGTAGTTGTTCCGGGTCTGGCTGTTTGTGTATGTGAGTTTAAATGTTTGTAAACGCACCCACGATACAGGAGAAATTCCTAGAGGGGCAACGTTTTTATTAAAAAAAAAAAAAAAATTGTTTTTCCGATCATTCGAAAAAAACTAATTTTGGATACAGCTGGTGATCAATATACATAGCCTTTTCTCAACAACCCGTAACGACTGTCAAAGATCTACAAATGACAGCCGGGACCAACGGCTTAGTAAAGTGCTTTCCGAGGCACGAGGAGGGTCTTGGTATATAAAGATGGTCATCCATCCACGGACCAACCGTGGCAAGCGTAGCTTAACCTGATCGATCAACCCGTGCGGCTGTTTTACTTAGCCACAAGCCCCTCTGGATACAGCTGGCGATGGCGCTCTTAAATGAAAGAAAAATTAGAAAGGACTTTGAGGGTCCATGGCGTACCTACCTATCCGTGGCGGCCACGCATGAAATATAGGTCCCCTTCAATTCCCGTTGCTTGAGTACTAAGGCTACATGACTAGGAACCCACTTTCGGTTTTACCTTCCGTTTCCGTTTAACTGCCCCGTTGGTCTCGTAGTCGCAAGCGCGACTGCTCAGCGTGGGATCCTGGGCTCGATTCCCGGGTCGAGCAAAGTGTTATTGGGGTTGTACATTAGGAATGTCTCAGTAATAGCCCAGAGTTTGGAAGTTGGTGGTGTGAATCCCCCGTTTTTTGGATAGGACGTAAATCGGTTGGTCTTGCGCCTGATCTCTCCCCGGTGGTGCCGGGTTGCCGTCCCATCGGACTATGAGAGTAAAGGAACAGAGAGTGCACCTGAGTTCCCGCACACACTTATACACTATAATATCTCCTGCGTACCTGGCTAATCTCCGTTGAGATTGGCCACCCTGATCGAAATCAGTTGGGAGGATATTATTATTTTTTCATTTTAACATTAATTAGAACTCGTATGTTAAATGGCTAAACGTTTGATTGGATTAGGTAATTAGTCTAGTAGGACGAGATTCGACGACAAATATTGTCTAGAAAAACTTCCATAAGTAATTAATACCATGTAAAACGGGGCTATCATTATTTCCCAGTCATATTCTTTTTTACACTTCGAAGTAGTGTAGTGGGAGTAGAATATTTCCTAAAATGTTCACACACATTTTTCCCTGGGCTACGGAACCCCACCGCAATGAGCGCGCACTCCTAATCCGCAGCTGTAAGCGTAACAAGCGTTTATTGCCTTAAACGGGAATTTATGTCGCGACCACCACCAACTTTCACCTGTGACGTAGATCACGAAATTGATACAGAAAGGACATGTAACACAGTTTTAGTAAAAATGTTAAATAAAATTACTGACCAGAAAAACATCAGATATCACAAAAGCTTTATTATCAACCGAGAAATTTTCGAAGACTAAGTTAGGTTGAAACTAGTGATAATAAAGTTTATAACAGTACCAAACTGCAGACAAACGTATATCTATAGTTGTTAAACTTTACCTCGCCGGTGGTACATGGGGCAAGCTTTATAATAACGTTTTGGGCTATCGCTATACCATCAGCGTATAATGTTCCCACTGATGGGAACACAGACCTCCCCTCTTCGAGAGCGAGTAAAATTGGTTGATGTCACGTGCCGGTTTCCTCACGATGTTTTCCTTCACCATTTTGAGAGCAGTGGTGATGAAATTTGTAACACAAAGTAAAGCGCTTGTCTGGGTTAGAACCCACGATCTACAACTCGTAAGTCGGGGCCATTATCACTGGGCCACCACTGACAAAAACATAACAAAAAAGCTGGCACTTGGAACTTCAAATCTTGCTCTGCAACCGCACGAGCCAACTCTGGACTAGGGTAGCAGGACACTTGTGCGAGCCCATTGCTCGAAAAGACATATCCACGAATGGACTTTTGCGCTAAAGACGCAGAGGCGACAGGCAGCAGTTGCCTCTGCCATTGACGCGTTATCCTCGTGTGTATAAGCACTTACGCACAAGTATACCAGAAGAGCAATTCTCGTAATTTTATGAACGTTCACAGTCTGATTCCAGTCTCAATCTGTCAAAAATACCACTAAATTCCCTACATTTTGACAAGTTTTTGACATTTGCTTGTCGCTGAAATAAGAGTGCGACTAGATTTTGAACGTTTTAAATTACGAGAATTGGCCTTCAGGTCCCTACACTAGCCGCCGGGGCTGCGGGTTGTTCGAAAGAGATACCGTGGCCCCTGGCACAGGCAACTGAAGGAACACGGGTGGGTTTTAGTCAGTAAAAGTCTGACACTCCCTTCTGCTCCGCCCAGAGCGGGAGGAGTCATTTGATGATTTCCCACCCAGAAAAAAAAAAAAAAAAAGAAAAAAAAAAAAGAAAAAAAAAAAAAAAAAAGGTCCCTACACTAAATCAACATGGCAGTAAATATGACAAATAAATCGAGTCGACATAACGCCAGCTCTGTTACTCGCGTGTTTTTACTCTTTGTCCAGAATCTTACAGGAGCGCGGAAGCCATTGACGCGGTGAAGAGATTGATGCTTTAATTTCAGTAATGGCTGCTTATTAGAAAAGGGGCTGTTATGAATGGAAGATGCACGGTTTTAGGCTTTCATGTATCATTGGGTGGATTGAAGTGTATGTAAGATTGTGCCATGATTAACTAATATGATTAGCTTATCATCATCATTTACCTAGCTTTTTCCCAACCATGTTGGGGTCGGCTTCCAGTCTTACCGGATGCAGCTGAATACTAGTATTTACGTGGAGCGAGTACCTATCTGACCTCCACAACCCAGTTACTGGGTAACACAATACCCTTTGGTAAGACTGGTTGTCAGACTTTTGGGCTTTTGACAACCCGTTACAACAGTTAAAGATCCCCGAATGACAGCCGGGATTATCGGCTTAACGTGCTTACCGATGCCGGACCGGAAGGGGGACCGGAAGGGTCTTGGTATGTAAAGATGGTCACCCTTCCACGGACCAACCACAGCAAGCGTAGCAGAACCTAATCGATTTACCCGGGCGACTGTTATTACTTAGCCACAAGCCGCTCATAATTAGCAAGTATGTCTCACCAAATAATAATAATGACCAAATCTAGCTACACGTGCAAAGCGAATGTTGTGAAAACGTCTTTCGCTTGATCAGCGCCCAAAAAAAAGAAAAATTAGAGAAAATGCAATCCATACATCATTTTCTATTTTTCCAGTCTCCCGTAATCGGCGTTTGGTAATCCGAGCATTGCGTACAGACCGAGTACTGTGGAATCCCCCACAATTTGTACAGATATAATCTTTTATAATACAGTACGGTGTAGGGATGTGAAGTCCATTGTCGATATCTAGGGAAATACTGATTGGGCGCTTTCCACGAACTGTATTGAAATGCGGGCAATAACGGCGTCATATATTATGGTGCAATGATGATATGTGCCTAAGCCCGCAATACACATATTGAGAAGCAGTTCTAGCTAAAATTAGAACTAAAAGTTAATAGGCCTTTCAATCTGTCATTCTCTTTGACAGACAAACAATGACCGCTTAAACTTTCATACAATTTAGGTCTGATTTTTCCTAATGCCAGATAATTTTGGATTAATTTTTAATTTTTGACAGTTCTACCATACAAAATCTATCAGACGTCAATTTTATTCCACGAATAAAAAATATCTGTCGACTGAAAAATCAACCTTTATTCTCTTTTCAAATTCTGTAGACAGCCAGCATCAATCATTACGTTATGACAAAACTTTATCTAATAGAGAACTGAAATAATCCAAAGAAAGATCTACCAGCAAATGCATCTTTTAGTGGAACAAAACTGAAGATGCCGATTTCCCTGAGGAAGGTCAGACCGATACTCTATCGTATTAAATACCTAACTTTAGAATTTATTTACGGACCAGACTCACATGCGGGGTAATCTGAAATCCATCACAATATACTCAGGTATTCCGGTGAACAGTAATCCTAGACGTGCGGTTTCGTGCTGTACTGTGTTTGTCGATAAAATGTTTTCTTAAAACTTGAGGTACTTAGGTACCGACCCACTTATGAAAGAGTATATGAAGTACCTAACGTTGCTTCACGTATTAGTATCAGTTTAACGCTATTTATCGAAAACGTAATAATGTTTCCAAATGCTTATTTTCACTTGCGAACACTGGGCCGCCGGCCGGCGTGGTGGATTACAGTCCATCAATACCTCTCACAATGAAGAGGCTAGCGTCCCAGCAGTGGGAACATCATAAGCAGATTAAGCTACTTTCAAACCTGGGTTCAAGATCAAAACTAAAATAACTGAAAAACTAATAATAATATATTTTACGTCTATTTTAAGAAGCAAGTTTACATTTACTTTTCATTTACAATACGGCACATCATAATAAGTCTATAATGTTCTCACTGCTGTGACACAGGCCTCCTCTTGGTGAGAGGGAGTGTGCCGTAATCCACCAAACGGGCCCAGCGTGGGTTAGTTTTCATATGTCTTCGAGTTTTTGGTTCTGGACATGCCAGTTTTCTTCCGATGTTTTCCTTAATCGTTTTGAGAGCAGTGGTGATGAAATAATTTACACAAAGTAAAGCTTCTGTCTAGGTTCGAACCTACGACCTTCAACTCTTAAGTCATGGTCGTTACCACTTGGCCACCACTGCTCTAAAAACATCGACACAGCACCGTGCCCAGCCCTAAATAAATCGATAATGCATCGAATTTCCCGAAGGGCTCGAAACGAAGGCAAATCGACAAAGATGGATCTGATCTAAGACGAGTCGGAAACCTAATCTTTATATCGGTTATCATATTTTTATTATAGGATGTAGTTACCTGCCTTTGCGTGAGGAAAATTCTGGAAAATCAAAGTGTATTAAAAGACCGTTTACAGTAAAGTTTGTGATGAGATGAAAATGTTGCAGCAAAGCAGGTTTATTTCTTAACCACAAGTAGTTTAGTAGGTACTTCGACTACGCTTTTATTGTTATTTCGGTTTCAAGTTGTATTGTAGCACATTCGGTAAATTAATAGCCTAACAAAAGGCATTTACAAGGCAGATGTGACTGGAAACTCCGGGAGAAGAAATTATAAGGAATATAAATTTCCTTAGAAGGACATATAGTACAAGGAATATAAATTTCCTTAGAAGGACATATAGTACAAGGAATATAAATTTCCCTACATATAGTGACCTTATTGGTGATGTTCTTCAGAAAGGTCATGTGCGTAGTACTCGCAATCGTCGTGCATGTATGACCAGATGTATGAACGTAAACGAACCAAGTTGTATGGAAGGATCGCAGCAGGTGGCGTTCTGTAGTTTCTGCCTTCCCCCGTGGGAAGAAAGCGGGAGTTTATATTTGTATGTATCTAAAATGATTTCAATAGTTTGTTAGTTAATTTAGTATAAGAACCAAAATCTATCACGCACTTTAATAGAAATATAGGTACAACCTGTACAATAACGAAAATAATTCAATAAAAGCCTTTCGAAAATTATCTTATGCTGATTGTCAGACTTTCGGACTTCTGACTACCCGTAACGACTGTCAAAGATCCGCGAATGACAGCCGGGACCAACGGTTTAACGTGCTTTCCTAGGCACTGAGGGGTCTCGGTATGTAAAGACGGTCACCCATCCACAGACGAACCACGGCAAGCGTAGCTTAACCTGATCGATCGACCTGTGCGGCTGTTCTTACTTAGCCACAGGCCCCTCTTCAGATTTAATGTTTCCAATTTATAAACTCTAATTCATAACTCTCGTGACAAACAGCACCTTCTTTTTCACACTCACACGCATTCCGCTTTTAATTTTTTAAAAACTTGTGAGTGAAATGAAAAATCCTTACAACGAGAACCTTTGACAGACCATTTGCAATGTAAATCTGAGCACATACGTTCGATCCATCTCCCTAATGGACACGGTCTGCGAGCATACACTGCTTGAATCAATGAATTGGTTGCACTGTCCGTCGTGTGGAAGTATGACGAGTTATGTATGTTTAATATGTTATAGGTACTCTTGGGACTTGTGGCTAAGTAATAACAGCCGCACGGGTCGCTAGATCAGGTTAAGCTACACTTGCCGCGGTCGGTCCGTGGATGGGTTACCATCTTTACATACCAAGACCCCTCCGTGCCTCAGAAAGCACGTTAAGCTGTTATTCGTGGATTTTTGACAGTCGTTACAGGTCGTCAGAAGCCCGAAAGTCTGACAAGCAGTCTTGCCAAGGGCTATCGTATTACCAAGTAACTGGGTTGTGGAGGTCAGATAGGCTGTCGCTCTATGTATTCAGCTGCATCTGGTTAGACTGGAAGCCGACCCCAACATAGTTGGGAAAAGGCTACGCAGATGATGAAGTATTTTTTTATGTGTTTAAATATTGTATCTTGGAATTCGAAATAGATAGGTGATAGATAAAGTATGGTGTGCTGTAGAAAGTATGGTCTTAACAAAATAATGTTGCTTAGGTATATTTTCGACTTATATTTTAGTCTCACAGATATTAAGTATTTTGCTGTTTCATTTATGTAACATTTAGTGGTTTTCGGGTGAGTAAGATCTCTTATTAAGATATCTCTCTGTCACGATCCCAAGGTCGTGAAGAGTAAGATTGGGAATCAGAAGTCGGCGATTGATTCAGTCTTTATTGAAGTGAAAACTTCTTTAGCGGCGTTGTGCACTTTTTTGTGATGGGTAAAAAATGTTAAACTCGCGTCAGGCCACGTGACCTGATCGAAAATTCGTAAGACGGAGCTCGCGTCAGGACACGTGACCTGATCGAAAATTCGTAAGACGGAAGGAGAGACCGCTTTCCAAAATATCAAAAATGCACAACGTTAATATTCAAGTTTTCACTTCTGCCGGCACTCCCGGAGTGCAACCCGTTTTTTTATAACATTTACACGACCTTATACAGGGTAGCAGGGACATGAAAGCGCAGACTGTAAACATGAATTCAGCACATTATTCTAGGCCCGTATAAAGAAAGCGCGTTCGTCGGTTATAAAACAAAATCTGCTTTTTCATAGAAAAGTGCAATACCTAAGCAGTCAAAATATACTGAAGAGCAATTTTTTTTTAAACCGACGGAAAATTTCAACGCAGGAGGGTTCAGAATCATGTACTAAATCCGTGGTAACTGCATCGACGACCCTGCCACCCTTTATTATTAAAATTATTATCATCACATTACCTACTTATGTACACCTAGGACTCGTCACTCAATCCTTAGCAGACATCAGCCAGTCCGTCACAGCACCCATTCCGTGGACATTAACGGCTTCATAACAATGGCGTAACATGTTTACCGACGGCCATACGTAATGTTGATTGATGATGACGCACTGTCCACCTTCCGGCAGCTAAATCATATGGCTTCTGAATGCCTTGGAGACATGCTTTTGTCGTGTGGATGTTACCAGAAATACTGTAATAATCAAGTATAAATTATTTTTTATTTATTTAGGATTATAAAATAATGTACTAAACTAACACACTATTACAATAAAAATAAATGATATCCTAACCTAACTAAAACTATTAATAAACTAAAATATGGCGTCGAAAAATTCATTCGCATAGCTATCGACTGGTAATGTACCCAAGAGATTGGCGGCATTGCCACGTTGTATGGCAATACTTACCCTCTGGCCAAGGTAAAAGTATTACTTAATTTACAGACGAGTGCAGAAGATTAGTCTTTAACATTTGAATAGGATTGTATATTGCAAAGATACCTTTTCTATTTTGATCAAATTCTAGCTGCCGCTTGACCGCAGCCGTTGCTTATGCAAGCTCAGAATCTAAAAAAGTTTTAACAAGACGATAGGGGTACTATTCTCGCAGTGTCATTATCTGCCAAAAATAATAACTTAACTTACATCCTTCTGTCTTAAATTCTTAGGGCTATGATCCCGAATTTCTAATCTAGGTTGTTCTAAAACTGGATCATTTGCTATTTATCTATGCGTACATACTTTACTGTACACCAGAAAAACACAACAGAAAATACATTTAACACTACAAAACATACAATGGCACGGTTTCTGGCACGGTTGGCGCAGTGGTTAAGCGATTGACTGCTGCGCTGCGTGTTGCGGGTTCGATTCCCGCACGGAACAAATGTTTGTATCGCCTACAAGTAGTTGTTCCGGGTCTGGCTTTTTGTGTATGTGAGTTTAAATGTTTGTAGGAAAAATTCCTAGTGTGGGACAACGATAAAAAAAGAAATTATAATGGGAGTCCATTATCGCTGTCTGCGATCTCTGTTTAATCTTCTGATTTTTTTCTGGATTGTCGGAGTATGCTTATATTACACCAAATGAATGAAAATAGAACCAGAACAAGAGCAAAAGCATTCTTGACATTTTAGTATAGATAGACCAACGGAAGAATGCTGTAAGTATCCCTGTTTACACCAAAATGATTTAGTAGGATTCCCTAGATTCTAGGGGATCCTACTAAATCAACATTCTAGGGCCTAGAATGTACATTCAATCGTTTGATCTAAACTAATCTTAAGGCAGCCGACCTTACCACAATTACCCCAAATATTTGCAAACAATTTACCCATTTGTAAGGAGAAGAGACGTCTAAACTGTCACTCAAGACCAAGACCACAGCTATCGACTGATAAATTCATGTGGTACTCCAACCATGAGCCCCTCAAAGCCTCTTACAGCCCCTTATATCAATACAATCTAACCACATAAACACTTACAAATATTCAATAACAGTTGCAAAAGGAATGGTACCGAATAGCGTGAAACAAGATTAGAACGAGCATCGAATCTGGGTCTTATATTAAACCGATATCACTTTGAAGGGAGATTGCAACTGTCTGTCTGTATGTGAGTGTATTAATATCGCATCGTATTGGTTCAAGTATGCATATGAATGGAGGGCTTGGCTCGATCGTTATGTGGAATTTTTTTGTGAGGAATAGGTTTTTGTGTGAAAGGCAAAAGTTTACAATTTAATAATTATCTGGAAGTCCAACTAAAACAAGGTTACTTACCTTTTTGGCCAAATAATCAGCATCGCCTCACCACGTGTTAATGCTACCAGCCTTTTGGGCACTTTCCCTGTTGACAGCGATGCGAACGAATTTTTTGATGCCCTATGATTCTTTATTTATATACATGTACATATTGTTAATAATTATTATTTAAAGTCTGTTAGCTTCTATATTATATAAATATACAATAGGAAAATAACACATCCATGTAATATTCAAACATACTTAGGTACTGCAATCCCGATTAAAGACATTGTCTTAAAATTAAGAAACGTTGTTTGATCTGTGACTTGCTGGGTGTAGTCCCATATTTTTTTCTGATTACAAAACCACACAAACCGGCTTTCATTGAACCACAAAAACATACTTATATCATGCAGTTTTCTTTCCGAAACCAATCCATTACCGTATTACGTGGCTCAACTTGACCCGTCTGCGGCAGACGGTCAGTTACTGGCGAATGCAACTCTTTCATGAGCGTAGAAGCGAATGAGATATAATATGATATCGCCATGTGCACACAAAAGTCGTTACAGGCAGAAAAAAATGTGAAAATATGGGATTATTTCATGGTTACTGGGTCTCTGGGGCACCTCGTTTCTAGTGGATATTTCTATAAATCTCGGAAAACTAGATAGTTCATCTAATGACAGCTTATGCACCATCATCATTATCTCTGCCGAAAGACTTCCACTGCTGGACATAGGTCTCCCGAACGACCGATATTTCGCTGCTAGAATCTAGCGGATTCCGTCGACATTCACTAGATCGTCGATCCATCTTGTTGCCGACAACTATACAATTTTTTTTTATAAAATTTACTTTAGGTCCGTACCCGTGGTCTGTACGCACTAAAATGTATTTATGTCCATTTAAGACATACTGGATTAACATGACATGGGTTTCCTTTATTCGACGATCTGAAAACATACTGAAAGCTTATTACATTCCTATTTTACAATTTGAAACTTGTTTTAAAAATACCACAGCAAAGAAGTGAAGGCGATGAGAGAATAAGAAGCAATTTTATAAACATCTCAATGCTCACAATACCAAGGCCCCACCATACCTAATGATTGGAGAAACAGGTGCAAGGTATAGAGCGGTTTCGCACTACGTCCGATCCGAATCCGAATTCAAGATCCAAGTTCAATCTGAATTGGGAATGTTCTAAATTCGGACGGACTGTGTTCGGATGTAATGCGCAACCCCTCATACAAATAGTACTATGGTTAGTTCGGACCATCATTTCTCGGATTCGGATCGGATGCAGTGCAGAACCGCTCTTATATTTGTTCGCATGTCGCTAGGAGTAACGATCAGGATTTTTTTATAAATTTCAACCTCGTGTTTGCACATACCCTTCTATTTTGCTAGGATATCAAAATGGTGGAAATGGAAAAAGTTATGTTTATATTTTCCTAACCTTAGGGCTTAGACAAGAAGGTAGCAAAGCTTTTATATTTCTACGACTTTCAACAGGATTGACATAAGCTTTTAGATAGTTTATGTCAATCCAATATATTTTAGACTTTTCCAACATCGGTATCGCTAATATTCTGTCACTTTCAGCCATGCGGATTGCACAGTACCCACTATTATCCCGGAGGTAGGATTGGGTGCATATTGCACCCCTACGTATATCACTAATCCAACGGGTAAGGATCGGGCTCACTACCTCTCATACCAATCTGCATCTAAACCATTGTCCGATTAGGCCTCTCTTTTGTTGTAGTTGGGACTCGAAGTCAAATTCTTTATTTCACATAAAAGGCACTCTTGAACTTCAAAATTTACAAAAAAATTGAATTGATTCTAGTTGCCCTTACCAAAAATAGTTTTTTAATGTACTAAGTAATCCATTTTCATGCGTATTGCTGTTTGTTAACAAATAACAATTTTATGTCTACCCACTGGACAAAGTGACAAAGATATAGTAATAAAATGTAGGCTTCTTAACGATGATTTACACCAAACGGCTCGCATTGCATCGGATCGGAAAGGATACGAACGGATGCGGTGACAGCTGATTGCGTCCGGAAGGATGTCGACGCATACGATCGGCTCCGTACCGTCGCTTGCGAATGTATCTGTTTCTGCGCCTAGTCAAATAGTTGCATTCCTACCGTATTGACGGGTTCTAATTTTACGACGACAACGAAAAGGATTCGATCGGATACGACAACAGGCGAACGGAGTCGTTCGCACGCCGCAGCATACTTTCGGCTACGATCGCGTGTCGCGGAAGACGCTCGCGGTCAAGCTGCTGTGCGCGACTTGGTAATATAAACTTTAAATACTGTTTACACGATTTAATATCGTTTAAAGATTGTAAAATCCGTTCCGATCCGATGTGATGCGAGCCGTTTGGTGGAAATCACCCTTAAAGGAACCACAAACTATAATAGCCATTCAGCCAGTAAACCCTTAAAGAATTCCTAGGAACCGCTTTAAGTACAACAATATTATGAACAGTAAATAAATTATTTCCCAGTAAAACAAGAAAACCGCAATGTTGCCACAACATAAAACGAAACCACAGCATAGACAAACCTTCTATTTTCAAAATAACAGCCTTTTGTTTTGTATTATATTAATTAACGCGCGTAAACCACAAAGGTTTGAATCCGAATTTATGATATCGAAAGCAAAAAGAAGTTTGTTTTTGTTATTTTTTTTTGTAAAACTGTCTTCAATATTTATTTTATTTTTCTATTTTCTTTTCTTTATTTTCAGAAGCCTTACAGACTAATAACATTATAATAACAATAATATATAATAATTATAAGCTCGAATCTTAAGAAAATGAAAAATGTATACAAATGCAATAAAGGTGAAGAGTTTGTTGGTTTTTTGTTTGAACGCGTTAATATCTGGAAATACCAGTCGGATTTTTTTTGCGTTTGAAAGCCCAAGTCTTGAGGATGATTATAGGATATTTACCATCTCGCTGCAACCCTTAGGAGCCGAGCAAACAGAAAAAGTCAGAAGGAACGCTAAGCGAAAATGAAGTAGCATCGCGGCGATGCGATGCGACGAGCTGAGTCCAGGGCCGAAATTCCACGCGTACGAAGTCGCGGGCGGAAACTTCTTAATAATCTAGGCCTTTGCCCATCAACGCCGCTTGTAAGTTCTTCAATTACAGTGGACATAATGCACCTTTTGTTCTGAGAAGGTTGTACCTACATACAAGTAGGTACCTAACTGTAAAGGAACCACAAGCCATTCATTTATTCTAAGACAACTTGACCATTTACTTAATAAGGGCGCATTCCACCAATTTTTTTTTACATAGAATAAGTCTTATACTGAGAATATTTTTTTAATTTTTGACAGTTTTTCCATACTAGAATTGTCAGACGTCCATTTTATTCCAAGGATAAAAGATATCTGACTTTGGTAAAATCAGCCCTTAGTAAGGTTATGCAGGCATGAATCTGTATCATATACTCATACTTATGTACCAGGGGAGCAGAAATAATGAAGAACATTACTGAACTTGTGATGCAGTGTCTCTATGGGCCATGTGGCTTATGTATGTTATAATAGCAGGGTGTGTCGGAGTCTGCGATGTCTCATAAGCTGGGTTCCAAGGGTTGCAAAGATTTTGATAAGTTTGCGACAATAGTTTCAGTGTGTTTCTCATGGCTGATGAAAATCATGAATGAGTAAGGTTTACTATTTGGAACTTTGAAAAAAAACCTGAGGAAAGGAAATTGATTCGAACTCTTTACTCTTTTTAGGGTTCCGTACCTAAAGGGTAAAAACGGGACCCTATTACTAACACTTCGCTGTTTGTCCGTCCGTCTGTCTGTCACCAGGCTGTATCTCAAGAACCGCGATAGCTAGACAGTTGAAATTTTCACAAATGATGTATTTCTGTTGCCGCTATAACAACAAATACTAAAAACAAAATAAAATTAATATTTAAGGGGGGCTCCCATACAACAAACGCGATTTTTTTGCCCTTTTTTGCTCGATATCAATAATGACAACCGGTAGGCACTTGAAATATTCACAAAATACTCAGTTGTATTTTTAATAATAAATAATAAAATTAAAATTAAATAAATATTTAAGGGGGCTCCCATACAACAGACGTGATTTTTATAGATAATGGTACGGAACCCTTCGAGCGCGAGTCCGACTCGCACTTTTTTCTGTTTTATCTGCTGCTGATGGATCCCTGCAAAATCAAAAACATTCCTACATGAGTCATTGATAACAATAACGCTATTTGGCAAAAGTTGGTAACTACGAATTTACCCTCTTTTCCTGTTTTACATAATTATTTTCAAATAAAATCGTCACATTCTGAAGACAAAAAAATAACTTTAGATTTTCAATACTACCTACTTGCCTATAAAAAACTCGAACAATGTAAATACAGCTTTCTAACAGTGCAACATTGTTATTTTATGCACCCCAAGAGTTTTACTCGCATATAAAGAAGTATGTAAGAATGGGCGATTCTCTTCCGTTTTAATAATAGATGGGAAGACTGCTAAGAAAATGGTGTTATGGTATGCAGTTAGGGGAGAATTCTCTTTGTTGAGGTTCTGAAAAAGAGGGCTTAATTAGAATATTGGAGAAGAATAGATAACTGTAGGAAAGTTCGCCAGAATGTTCATGAATAAAGCAATTGTGTTGCTGACAGCATAAAGTTTTCACGGGCTATTATAGGTTTCGCAAAAGGCACATTATGACTCAGGAATGGGGTGCAGCGACATTATGACTTCAAAAATCCATCTTAACATGTTATAGGTATCAGAGGAGCAATTCTCGTAATTTTGAGACCGTTCACAGCCTGATCTCAGTCTGAATCTGTCAAAAAATACTTGTGATTTCCCTACATTTTGACAAGTTTTTGACATTAATTGTTTGTCGCTGTGATGAGACTGCGACTAGATTTTGAACGTTTTAAATTACGAGAATTAGCCTTCTGGTAACTAACCAATAACACTATAACAATCGATACAATTTTCGAGCCCTTTAGGGTTGAAACCCTTAGGCCATGAGGTCCGAGTGCTCATGGTTCAACGAAATCTCCAAACGGCTGGTTGACACTTCCCGTGGCCCAGGTGCTGGCTTTTAACTTGGCCAGAGGCTAAGCATTGCCATACAACGTGGCAATGCCACCAGTGTCTTAGGTACCTTACCAGTCGACAGCAATGATTTTATTTTAATTTTAATAAAATAGTGTAATAGTTTGTTAGTTTATAATTATTTAGTATTAAAAGTTTATCTAGTGTGTATATTTTTATCCTCATAAATAAATAGCATAACACTAATCAAATTTTTTTACAACAACAAATTGAGATCATTTTTCAACTTGCCAATTGTTGTCCTTTGTCATTCAGTTAATCTTTCATTGGCTGGTCCATATTTAGCAGACATGTTGTAAAGGCTCATTAAAAATGTAAAAAACTGACCACACAAAACATCACACGAATATTTTTTTACCCTCCCATAACACAACAATAAAAACTTGATTCAATTACATATCCCAATAAAAACTCCCTCTATCTACATGTTCCTAACAACAGATAATGATAATCTAATGAAACAATCATTAATCTATGTCCTTTGATCAAAGTTGTTTCCATTGAATTGATAAAAATTGTCCGTCATTAGTGACACGTAATTGGGACTAATGTTACATACTTATGATCATGGACGTCATGTTGTGATCTTTAATTCTGTTATGGTGTCAAGTTTGTCATCATTTTATTTTTAGGATGGATTGTTTGGATAATTTAATAGCTATTGTTAGCAATTTATGTTGGCCCTTGTTCTATTAACTTAACTTACCACTGTTCATAACCGATTGGATATTGTCGTCCTATTATTCTTGTTTGCAGAAGAATCGTAACATGGAACTCCAACTCAAAGCATATATTTCATATAAGTAAATCATTTACAGGCACTTTGGAATTGTAAAGGAGTTGGTCAGTCAGGCAGAAAGTTGAAGCTAGTTGGCCATTCCAAAACGTAGATCTTTGTGGAGAAGAACGAGCAAGAAACACTAATTGAAAAGCCTTAGTTACTTAATTAATATCGAAGAAAATAATGTCCGTCAATATTATTCAAAGTCCACAGGCTTTCAGATCTTTGCGCTGCAGTGGGCATTTTAAATAAAGATACGAGGAAATAGTGGCTAAGGACCAGTACTTATTTCAGAAGTTCAGCTCATCCCACCATCTCCGTCACACTTAAATGCTACATCAAAATACCTTACACATGTTCAACTATACACAGCAAAAAGAAGTAATAGCTCTCTAAGCTAAGCTAACGCTTGGGTAACACTCGTAGCAGTGTCCTGAAAATGATTGCTGGCAGACCGGACTGCTCCATCCAATGGCACTGGGTAAAAATAGCAATAGGTTTATCCTAAATTAAATTAATTAAATCAAGTACTAACAACACTAACATAGCTTAGAAGCACAATCTGTTACTAACCACTAACAACGTATGGACTTACTTAGGTCTGAATTAAAGATGTCCGACCTAGAAATCAACCATACAAGATAAGACATCTGTGCAAGCTGTCTATGCATTGTTTGTTTACAATCATGTCTGATGACGAAGCTTCAAGATATCAAAATCAACACAATATCTTGTCTCCGTCCCCACAAAGCGTCGAGCGCGAAGATAATTGAGCACATTATTCTGTAGAGCCTCATATCAGTGACGTCATAGCAGATTAATTACAAGCTCCAACGGGTAAGTCTATGTATGCAACAGATTATGTAGCTTGACTTGAAGCTTCGGAAACTATGCTAATTGGTGGCGTGGTCTTGAAGATTCATGTAATATTGGTTTGCACGAGTTGATGAGTCAATAAATACAATAAATACTCAATAACGTAAAAAACGCACACCATGCGTTATTTACGTTATTGAGCGGATATTTTTTTCGAACATATGAAGCAATGGATTAGCAATATCCTTCAAAATTGTTCAGAAATTATTCAAAAAGATTGAAATTGATATTGTGTTACGCAATTAGGATGAAGAGTTTGTTTGTTTATATGAACGCGCTAAATCTCGGGAACTACCATATTTGAATAATCTTGAGAAAGGCTATAGGCTAAACTAAAATTGCGAAATATTCGCCAAAAATGTAAATTAATATGAGTTTATGGAAAAATAACTTTAATTCCTACACAATAAAGTTCAGTTTACGCTACAACTTCAAACATTTTTATAACTTTTTCAATTGCGCTAGTCACTCTGAAATCAACTTAATAACCATTAAAATAAAGTTAATATTTGTTTAACTTGAAATAACGTCAATTAGAAACATAAATAAAATTTGAATATACTTAATATCACGATACGACCATCAAGAGCCGAGCAAAAAGAAAAACAGTCAGAAAGATCGCTAAAACGAAAATGAAATAAAATCGCGGGCGGGCGATGTGTGTATGTTTTTTTTTTATTTTTTTTTTTTAGTCTGAATGAATAAAAATTATTATTATTATGTTTTTTAGAGTGTTTTTTTATCTTCTCAGCTCTTTGACTGGTTTTTGCAACATTTACGAACCGAAGTCAAGTAAATGCAGCGTGTTTTTTTTTATTATCTCGGGACCCTGGGGTCCTGGACCTTTGAAAGGCGTGCCAGGGACCGAAGCCAACTCGCAGAGGCCCTTTAGATAATTTTAAATGATGAGGAGGCACCAACCGTCGATTATCCCTGTATGCACCATGCAAAAGCACCCAAGGACAACCCCCGGTTGGTGCAGGACTATTGCAGAACATGGAAATAAAATATACTGGAATATGTGTGTGGGTGGCTATTGTAGATCGGTTACCTTAAACTATGGAAGGTCTATGTCCCCGGCCTGACCAATGATAATATTTATTATTATTTCCTTTATTTCATTTAAATACTTACAAATTACATTTTTAAATATTTTTATAAATAAAAGGATAAAAAAACATTTAAAAATATAAAATATAGTAGCCCACCGATATCATGAACAGGGTCCAAGCTACCGGCGGTCAGGGCTCCAGAGAGAGGAATTATTATTATTATTATGATAAACTAGTATAAAATATCCCGTTTAAACCCCGAAAATCATTCCTTTTCATTTTCATCCGCCCAACACACATACTAGAACAGATATCTATGTATATGTATCCATATATAGGTATACATACATCATCCCGTTATTGTCTCTCCCTAGAACCGTGGGGCGATGACAATGGCTCAGATATTAACATTCCATGGCTCCTATATCTCTATTGTGCAGCTAATGACAAACCAGTGGAAATCTGTTCCATGATTATTGATTTTCTGATATATTGATGGAGGAGCGATTAGGTTTAATCGCTTTGTTATGGCCAGTTACACAGGCATTGGTAATGATAGAAGGGTACAGTGATCAAATAGATTTGCAAGTGCACGGCCAAAAGGTTTATCGTATAAGCATTTATGTTGCTACGATAAATATTTTGGTGTTTTTCTCTGTGAACACTACATTTCAATTATACACCATTAAATTTTGATCGTTTTAATCCTTAAAAGGGGTCATTTAAAAAAAATCATTTGTATGGATCAACTGTTTTTTTTTTTCACGATTTCAGGGTTGGTCCTGTAGTAAAAGTTGTTCGTAATGATGAGTACAATGGACCCCTTTTAAGGATTAAAACGATCAAAATTTAACGGTGTAGGAGACGTGCAGGTCATCATCTACCTAACCTTTTCCCAACTATGTTGGGGTCGGCTTCCAGTCTAACCGGATGCAGCTGATTAACAGTATTTTACATGGAGCAACTGCCTACCTGACCTCCTCAACCCACTGACTGGGTAATACGATACCTCTTGGTAAGACTGGTTGTCAGACTTTCGGGCTTCTTAGTACCTCTAACGACTGTAAAAGATCCGTGAATGACAGCCGGGACCAACGGTTTAACGTGCCTTCGGAGGCACGGAGGGGTCTCGGTATGTTAAGATGGGCAAACATCCACAGACCAACTGCGGCAAGCGTACCTAAACCTGATCAATCGACCTGTGCAGCTGTTATTATTTATCCACGGGCCCCTCAGATCTAAAGAGAAGTAGCATGTCTAGTGTGCCTCATAAAGAGGAGCAGCATAAGTAACCACAATTGATCACCAGGGTAGCTCACAGCGTAGCATAAGCATAATCAACCTAAAAGGTTCCCACTGCTAGGACACTGGCCTACCCTGGGTGAGAGGGAGTGAGTAATCCACCACGCGGGCCCAGTGCGGGTTGGCAGATGTCAAATGTCTTAGAATTTTTTTTACTCTAGGACATGCCGTTTCCTCATAATGTTTTCCTTCACCGCTCATAGCGTGCCTGTTCCAAAATTAATTCCAGGGTATCTTTACGATTTGTCCAGTAATATAAATCACTAGTCAGTTTCATTTCATTTCATTTATTTACTAACAAACAATTTACATTGTATTTGAAATCGTTCAATATGACAAAATTAATTTTAAAAAATCATAATACAAGTAACACATTTAAAAATTAACAACATAACTCAATCATAACTCAACTAAAATTACCTACAATAAAATTTTCAGAATTTAAGATTAGAAATATAAACCATTTAAAAATTACAATAAAAATAAATAGTTCAATGTCAACTTAAAAGAATTATAGGAATAATAATACATTTGTCACTAAAAAATAATGTCCATATCATTCATAAAACAATAATTTCAGTCGGCTCTAACTTAACTTAAGTTTGATAGGAGAAAACGCATGTTGCAGTTGAGTCTAAAGATTATCACAGAAAGTACAAAACCGCCAACAATTTCTCATGAAGCGGCTATAGCAACTATAAGGGCAATGAATTTCCTAATAAGCATGAGAACAAAAATTTTTATCACCTCACCCATCAAATTATTCACCGCACCCATAGTTTTATATGGACTACTTAATAATAAAACAAGCTTTTCAAAATGGTGATCAAAAGATCGTAAAAATATGACTACAAAACATTTTTACTGCGGGATTCCATTTTTATGGAGTACTTAAAATAACTCATCATTTCTACCATAAACTTATTTTAATAGATTCATGAAATACCAAGTTTGTGAACCGTGGTAGAGATTTTATGTTACCCTTTTGACTGCTTATAAAGTTGACGGAGAAACATTTTATTTTTGAAAGTTTTATATTCAAATAGAGTCATTAAAAGAATTTGTTGAGTCATTTTGGGTGTTTGTTGTGACACTGAGAAAATAGAATAGTCTTTATTTATGTGGGAAGAAAGTAACGCGGAACTTTTCTTGTCCTCCCACAACTTTTAATACTGTGTTCTATTATGAGGTCCATGTTCAGAGCTGCGGAACTATCAGTAGCAATGACTGTCATTTTGACAGTTCACCAATACTCATTGCGCTATTTAAGTTGTTGAGCAGACAAATTTTTCGAACATACAAAGCAATGGATTAGGAATATCCTTCAAAATTATTCAAATTGAGATTAGTGATTAGTGTGTTACGCTATCAGGGTACTGACCGACTCTTTGACCTGTCAGAATTTTCCCGCCCGTGGTACTTATAACAAATACTCGTCCCATAAGAAGTCCTTCTAACCATAAGGTAAATAGTATTTAAGTAAACTAAGTTTAAATAATGAATTAATAATATTTTTCACATTATTTCAAGACTTGTAATGTTAAATATTGTCAAGAATTTTATTATCCTACAATTCTAAGTATGCTCATGCCGCCTGTGATACAAGTTTATCCTAGTACAGGAACCTAACATCCTTTGTAAGTTATTTCTAAGACTTTATGTGTAAATATTTTACCAATTTTAATACTGAATAAAATATATATTTATTTATTAACAGAAAACCGACGTCAACCCAACAATTTTTTATCATATTTACTGGGTGCCGGTTTGACGTAATACTAAGAAATTCAAGTTAAATATTTTTATTTAATTTGCTTCTAAGAAGTACATTTCCACTATAAAGAAAGTAACATCTCTTACTCAGTAACCTCAGCTTGAAACTACAATCAAAACACAACTAAGAACGATCAAAAGCAGTAATTTGGAAACGAACACAACATTAACTCGATATTAAGTTGAGCGTTAGTTCGGCAAACTCAATACCGGGCGCATTGCGGGGTGACAAATCATGGAAGCTTGAGTAACACCCACCAAGCCGGTAATGGAAGGCAAAGTTTGGTGAATGCAAATGCGTCGCAACTTTGCGGTGATTAAGAGACATGCCGTGAGGGTGTTACTACGTTTGATATTATACTGAAGCTGTATTATGAAAGTTTGTTGTGTCTACCTAAACAGGTATATGTATAGTCGACGTCGTAGTTGCTTTACCAGTCTAAGGTTGAATGTCCCTTGCATGTCATAAAGTTCTATTGGTCTACAAAACAGTTAGATATTATCAATCATGTACAGTACTTTCAGTTGTTTTACCTCTGACAGCAGCAACCCAAAAGCCACCATAATATAACGAGAATAAAGATCATTGTGATTTTTACAGACTTGTCAGTAGCAGCAACCCAACGGTAACCTTAGTACAAGGAGTATAAAGACCACTGTGATTTTGACAGAGACGTAAAATTGTTGTGAATGGACTGTAAAATTTCAATTTACTGGATTGTTGTCAATAGTAGTAAAGTAATTGCGAGGTTGACTATACCTATGTGTGAAACACATGAGGACGTGTCTGTGTCGATTGTTGTTTGATAAACATAATTCCTAACGGTGCTATTCAAAGTTCACGTCGTGTACCTGGAACCTACAAGTAATAACAACATAACAACACATACGGCAAAGTTAACATGGCATAAAGCTAGCGTACTATTGTTGCATAGCAATTTAACTAATAAACAAATAAAAAGAATTCACAGTATAAACTACAAGAAATAATAGTTGAAGCATAACCGTCTTCTACATTGGAAATTTTTAGATTTACTTCAAGGGTTTTTTACTGGTCGAGATACGACTCGTCCAGTTAAAAAACCGTGTAAAAAATCACGACTATCGCGATAAAATATCTGTTGTGATTTTAAAATACCAAGAGCAATAATTTTATATTATTAAACTAGCTGCGCCCCGCGGTTTTACCCGCATAAGCTTCGATCCCGTGGGAATATCGGGATAAAAAATATCCTATGTGTTAATCCTGGTTGCCTAAAGAAAACTTATTAATTATAACAATGTATTGGAATAGAAGAGAGGATGAAGTATTCTACCAGCAACTTAAACTAATTCTAAAATATATAAATAATAAATATTCTAAACTAAATATAATTATAGGAGGCGACTTCAACATTAACATACTATCAAATAACCTTAAATCAAATCAATTCATAAATCTAATGCAGGAATATAAATTTACCCAATACATAAAAATCCCGACACGTGTAACGCCAAACACAACTACATGCTTAGATTTAATATTTACAAATTTTAAATTCAAAGATATGTACACTACTGTAGAAGAGCTAGGATTTTCAGACCACAACAGTACCATTTTACATTTAAACCTGCCTAAGCAAACTAAAAGAATCGCATGGTACGTGAAGAGAAGATTTTACAACGACACAAATATATTAAAATTTAAGTCTCAATTACAAGAAATAGATTGGAATGATATCATAACAACTGGAAAAGATATGAACAGTAATTATGGAGCTTTTAATGACACTCTTATTAACATATTAAATCAGTGCATGCCATCAAAACAAAACTAAATTAAAACCAAAATATAAAAAATATTGGCTCACCGTGGGCATAAAAAACTCTTGCACAAATAAAAGATTATTAAAAATACTAACAACTAAAACAAACAATCCGATATTAACTCAATATTACAAAAAATATGAAAAACTTTTAAAGAAGACAGTAACGGCAGCAAAAAAACTACACTACAAAAATAAAATGACTAATTCTAATAATAAAGTTAAGACAATGTGGAGCATAGTAAATGAACGTACAAACAAAAAAATTGCAAGTGAAAAAAGTAACATAACCCTACAAACTAATAATAGTGTAACTTCTGAACCTAAAGAGGTAGCAAACATATTAAATTATTTTTTTGCTTCTATCGGGGAGGCTACCAACAACTCAACCGGCAAACCGAAAGGATCTCCAGTTGTATGTCCTACAGAGAATACCATCTTCCTCAGTCCAATTGATCCCTACGAAGTGAACGCATTACTAAAAAATTTGAAAAATAAAAAAACTCACGGCGTTGATGAACTTCCACCTACCTTGTTTAGAAAATGTGCAGATGAATTAACCTTACCCTTTTATAAACTATTAACCCAATCATTTGAAGAAGGAGCTTTTCCCAATCTCTTAAAAAAAGCTCTTATAAAACCCATTCACAAGAAGAATTCTAAAACTGATCTAAATAATTACCGCCCCATTGCACTCTTACCGACAGCTTCCAAAATATTCAAAAAAGCCATGTGTAATCGAGTATACGCATTTTGTGAAAAATATCATATATTTAATGACTGCCAAAACGGATTCCGGAAAAACCGTTCCACTATCTTAGCCGTTTACAAATACATTCAAAAAGCCCTTGACATCATTAATGATAAAAAGTACGCGGTAGGACTTCTGCTGGATATGACTAAAGCATATGATAAAGTACAATTTGACATTTTATTAAATAAACTTTATAGTATAGGACTCCGCGGCAAATGTTATGACTGGTTCGTATCTTATTTGAAACATAGGGAACAAATAGTTGAAATTGAGCATTACAACATCAACAAAAATGAAATAGAATTAATCAGATCCGACAACAAGCAAATCACCGCCTCAATCCGCAAGGAAACGTAATAGGGTGTTTCTTATTTCTTGTTTACATAAACGACCTTCCTAATAATATAAATGAACCATGTGTCCTGTTTGCGGATGATATATCTATACTTACGTCATGCGAAAATAGCACCAATTTAAATGATAAATTAAACTCCGTACTAGATTCTACAATAAATTGGATGACTGAACACAACCTAGAAATTAACTTCAGTAAAACTAAAATAATTTCATTCCACCCTCGCCAAAAAATACCAATAAATATAAAGCTTCAAAAATAATAAATTAGAATTAGTTGACAAATTCACCCTACTAGGCCTAAATATTAATACACAATGATTGGAAGTCACACATACAGAAAATAAGAGCAAAAATATCGAAATTTTCATACGCCCTCCGCGAGATTTAAAAAACGACAGACCTTAAAACATCTCTAGTAACGTACTACGCATACGCCTACGCATGGCTCAAATACGGTGTCATCTTATGGGGCAACAGCACCGACGCGCCCACGCTATTTACCCTACAAAAAAAGCTAATCAGAATCCTAGTAAATATTGAAGCCACCGATAATAGCTGTAAACCACACTTTCAGGAACTAAAGATTTTATCCCTACCCTGTCTCTATATATTTGAAGTTTGCAAGTTCGTACGCAAGTATCCAGAGTTCTTTACAAAAAGAGCGGACATACAAACGAACATTATTTTAAGACATAAAAATAGAGTAAACTTACCTAAATCGCGACTAAAAATGCACTCCAATAGTACCTTCGTCATGTCCATAAAAATCTATAATAAGTTACCCGAAATAATAAAAAAATCAAATAAATATAACATCTTCATCAATAAATTGAAGCTTTTCCTTGTAAGCAAATGCTACTACAGTATAAGCGAATTCTTAAATGAAAATTATAAGTATAAGGATGTAATTTAACTAATTTTGACATTTTTGTAATTCAATCAATTTCGTCATTTCTGTAATTTAATCAATTTTGACATTCCTGTAATTTTATTAATTTTGACTTGCCTGTATTCTTATTTTGACATTTGTAATTTCTTTTTTTATTGACATTTTCTAACAAATTTTAATGAATACATTCAATAACTATGAATCAAAGCACATCCAAAATTTTGCATGCTGTTGTATAGATACATTCATACATACATAGATAAATATTTTAATATGATAGATATATGTTTAATTGACCTTACCAAATAATTATTATGTACAACTATAACAGATTGATCTCAATGAAATAAAATGTTATATTTACCTATAAAAATTTAATGTTAATGACATATTTTAAAGATTGCTTATTGTTAATTTGTTTTCTAAATTTATTTTATTTTAATCATTAATTTTATACCTTTTGCTGTGCCCTACAGGGTCCATAATTGTACCATAGCTTTAAGCCATTGTAACACCTCTACAACATTATGGAATGCAAATAAATATATGAATATGAATGAATATGAATATGGTTATAAACTATTTGTGTACCAAATTTTGTCTAAATCCGTTCAGTAGTTTTTGCGTGAAAGAGTAACAAACATACATCCATCCATCCATACAAACTTTCGCATTTTTAATATTAGTAGGATAAATAAATAGTGACTTCCGCCCACTGCTTCGCCCGCATTTTATTTCGATAAAAAGTACGTCTCTGCAGGATTCAAAGTATTCCCAGACCAAATTTCATTAAAATCGGGCCTGGCTTTTCGGAGAATAGCCGGAACAAACAGACAATTTTTTTTTTTTTATAAATTTCTTATATACTTGCATAATTATGCTTTTAGTAAAATGCATTTTTTTTTACATTTTGACAGACACTTCAATTTTATTTACTTGTATAGATATCATTAAGAAGTCCTAAAGATCAGTTCTAAGTTTAGGATACTGTAGCAGTAGCTGCAACGCCACATGCGAACAACGTGTCATACTAACGTCACGCAAATCCTGCATCTCGCAAGCAGAGTTTACCGCGCAATTAGAATATATACAAACTTCATAAAATCAGTTGTTGGGCAATTGCCCGCCAGACACAACACCCGTCTGGTCGGAGGATCCTCCCTTTTCTATAGAGTATGAGTGAACTTTACACCCTGTTTCACATACCTCTACACTGGTGACTCGGGGTCACCAGTTTAGAGGTATGTGGATATGAACATCAGCGCAGCCTTCAAATAGTTCAGCGTGACGTCATCAGCATCACTCGTCACCCAGCCAGCCAGCACCCACGGCTTCAACGGATATCCTGACCACCAGCATGCAGCGTCCGCTGATACCTGGTCATCACCCTCAGCCTCATCAGCAACCTTGGCGCAGCACACTGCACTTTCGGCCAGTCAACAAGCAGAGCACCGTCTCCTAGTCGACGCAGCAGCCAGCCTCATACCGGCGCTGTACGACATCCGACGCATTGGTGTATAACGCAGCGCCACCCCAACTCACTGGGGACAACTCCGCAGACAGTTCCGACTCACTGTGAATTATGCGGCAACCAGTTCCAACTCACTGGAACCTCAGCTAGCTTGGCAAGCATCGCAAGATACAAGACCCAGCCCACCATCAACGTCCGGTCTCCGGAGGGGAGTGATGTAGCGGTATCTACAACGCCACATGCGAACAACGCGTCATGCTAACGTCACGTAAATCCTGCATCCAGTTTGCCGCGCAATTAGCATACATACAAACTTTCCGACATCAGTCGTTGGGCAATTGCCCGCCAGACACAACACCCGTCTGGTAAGAGGATCCTAGTATGAGTGAACTTTACACCCTGTTCCACATACCTCTATAATACCAACCTAAAATAAAATTAAACGGATACTATTAAAGCGCAGTTTATTTCACATAAAGCTATGTTGAGAACAATTTCAAACGAAAAGAAACATACACGTATCAACCAAAACACCGATAGAAGCAAATAAAGTAATAGAATATGACATTATTAATTTGCTTGAGATTACTTTTATAATTTCAGATATTTTTTTAATATATTTGGACACCTCACATTGTTATACTACGAGTACAGTGTACCTTATGAACCTTTTGTAACATCCTCTGAACCTGTGTTATACAAATAAATGATTTCATTTGATTTGAGAAATCATCCCAACAACAGTGAAAATAGAAACACTAACAACTTCAAACCACTTGAAGCAAACATAATACCGTAACTACTTTAACTATCTTCAATAGTTAGTTACTTGTCGTAAAGTTACGGGAACGTTACAGGAACTTCCACAAATGCCATTCAACACTTATGAATATGGCTGTCGTGTAACCGCAGCAGTCAAGCGTGAAGGAGGACTGAGAAGTTGAAAGGGAAAACAATATTCAAAATAGTTTGGCAGATAGTGTTCCTGTTTGTATTTGAGATATGTGATGTGTTTTGTTACTTGCAACACAGCAAGAAAGCGTGTTAACAATGGAAAACGTTTCAACTACCAATAGACATTTAGGTGATCTGCCTAGCCTATGCTGGGGTCAACCTTCAGTCTTACCGAATGCAGCCGGATGCCAGTATTTTACATGAAGCGACTGCTTATTTGACCTCCACAAACTAGTTACTGGGTATTACGATACCTCTTGGTAAGACTGGTTGTCAGACTTTCGGAATTCTGACGACCCGTAAGGACTGGCAAATATCCACGAATGACAGCCGAGACCAAAGGCTTAACGTGCTTTCGAGTCACGGAGGGGTCTCGATTTATCGAAGACAATTTATATAAGTAAATTGTATGTCACCGTATCATTATGAACATCGTTACTTTATAATCTATCTCGCCAGATTATACAAAATAAAGGAAGAGAAATAACTTCATTTGTCACAGAAATACGTGCATACAAAAAGATAATTCACTCGAATAGTAAATAAAAACCAAATAGATCTATAACCACGAGCACAAAACCAAAATAGACAACAGCTGCACGTCGTGACAAGAAGCCGCTGATTTTCAGTTGTTACCCGAAAAGGGCGTACGCAAAAGCAAGTCAGGTTTAATGATTAATAAAATAAAATAAAACAAACAGTACTTAGAATAAAAAGAAGCAACAGTAAAGAAGCAAAAAAAGCAACTAGAAAGAAAGAAAGAAAAAGTATTTATTGCGACTCGTACAGGAAGATTATAAACTAAACTAAACACAGTAAAAAAAAACAAATTATATTTAAAAAAAAACAACAATAAGAAAAATTAAACAGAAAGTCCTACACGAGGCCAAAAGGCTCCTATCTCAGCATGATGCTTCGACTTTAAAAAATAAATGTCGCAGCGCTGGTATTCTGATAGGGCCCGCTGTGATATCACGGGCAATTACAGCAACTATGTAGATCATAAACTAGCGAAAATAAATACGTTATATTGTAAACAGTATGGTACAGTTCACAATTTATCGACAGTTGACAATCTCGCAAGATAAATTATTAACTAACGATGTCTACAATCATACGGTGGCATATACAATAACTCACAACAATACTTATAAAGGGCTTTTATCAACCGCTTGAAAAATTCACAAATCGTCTATCATTGTCATCAAAAATATTTTAGCCGCAACCAACAAATATCCTTTTGTTAACCGGTTGAATCCCCAATTCTCCAGGCCGCACTTCAGTCAGACACACAGGAATGTATGTATAGTAAGAATTAATATCCTGGGCGTCGATCACTAGTCTCGTCGACTGGCTTTTATTGAAAATATTCAAGTTATTTATTCGTGAGGGAATCCCTTTGCACGTCACCAAGACACGCGGGCACCTACTACGGAAATTCGATATCAAGCTCAAATTTGAGCATTGAATTCGAAAACTAGGGTTTTAAGGTTATGTTGACAATCATCAAAATCGTACTGCACTTATCTCAATTTATTGATGTGAAAACTTCTTTAGGTGCACTTTGAGCTCTTTCTCAACAGTGAACAAAACTGAATTGTAGGGTGAACTCGGCTCCAGTCGGTCGGTGACGGTGAATGGCGTATACTCGGCTCCAGTAGTAAGTTTTCACTTATATCGTGTGGTCGTAAGCATACAGCTCCTGTAGGCTGTATCAATAAAAAAACCCAAGATCACTTACTAAATCAGATCATGGGAACATTTTTTATTCACTTGTTTCGTGCCTATTTATTTAATATAGAAGATAAAAACGTAATGTCATTAGGATGCCCATACCCAGCGTATTAACATGGTTTTATTATATTTTTTTTCATGGTTTTATTATATTCCGGTCAAAAATAGCCCACCTACACCACTCTAGTACACCACCCTAATTGCGTAACACACGATCAATCGGAATCGGTTTCATTTTGACAGTTCAAGAACATTCATTGCGTTATTTACGTGTTGAGCAGACAAATTTTTCGAAGTTATGAAGTAATGTATTAGCAATTTGCTTCAAAATGATTCAGATTCCGATTGATCGTGTGTTACGCAATTGGGGTGCGGGTAGCAGTTTGTTCTTATGTGCTCAAAACAAGAAACTGTAATCGATCTCATATCACTCAGAAGAGCATTGTGATCAATATACTGTCGAGACATACCATGGAGCAGAGATATTATCTTATAGAAAGACCACCAGTAAACGTTTATGAACTGATACCTACTGCAAAGTAGGCTCATCATAATAATAGCCGCACGGGTCGATTGAAGATACGCTACCGCGCAGTAGCTACGCTCCCTGTGGTCGGTAAGTGAACGTAAGACCATCCACGAATAGGTCTCGGTGGTCATTCCTAGATCTGCGTCTGTGTTTTCTTCTAGGTATATCCCGTCAGCCTTCAAAACAAGAGTGAGTAGGCATCTTCTGGGCTTGCTCGTTCCATCATAGACCTCATTCATAACTTTCCAGCAGGCGAGATCGAGGCCCCATTCTTGGCCATTCCGCAATATAAAAAAAAATATAAAAAAATTAACAATTGTTACGGGCAGTCAGACTTTAGTTACCAGGTAACACTATAACCCTTGCTAGAGCCTTGGTATTGTGTTACCCAGTAACTGTGTTGTGGAGGTCAGATAAGAAGTCGCTCCATGAAAAATATTCAGCTGCATCCGGTTAGACTGGAAGCCGACCCTACATAGTTGGGAAAAGGCTAGGCAGATTTATCGTAAACGTAGCTTATTGGTTCCCAGTATTTGGTTTTAGCAGCAATTGTTATTTTGTGAACATGTTTTCCTGTAACACCACGTAACAGTTATTGGATTTTCACAGAAATTTCGATTCACCACCTAACAACAACGTATCGGTTCCCACATCATCGAGTCTCATAACAGTGTAGCGCGTTCACGAGACCTTCCAGAATACGATGTAAATTGAAAATCTCTCTATTTGAAGATCAAACGATCGAGGCTCTTTGTGGATATTCCATAAGAGCGTACATTTCGATGCCATGTAACAATATTCTGGTTTAATATTTGAGATATTAACGTGCGGCAAAGGTTTCTGAAGTGATTTGTTTTTTGTGTTTTTTATTTAAGACTAGCTGCGCCCCGCGGTTTCACCCGAATAAGTTTCGATCCCGTGGGAACATCGGGATAAAAAGTATTCCATGTGTTAATCCTGGTTAATAAACCACCTGTGTGCCAAATTTCATCCAAATCCGTTCAGTAAGCATGAGGAGCATGAGGTCCTGGGTTCGATTCCCAGGTCGGGAATGTGTTATTGGGTTGATTCATTAAAAGAAAAAAAAAATTGCATTGGACCCCTGTTACATGGGACTTAAACATAACTGAACGTTTTATAAAGGAGTAAGGGCTAGTTTTAGTACAGTGGATAGTAATGTAATTTATGTTTGAAAGGCTTCAGGGAAATAACTTCCATCTTACCTATTTCTACCACAAAAAAGGCCAGGATAGTCTTATGATTTGGATTTTCATTCCTAGGTAAGGTCTGATGGAATAAAAAGCTTTAGTTGGACTTTTTTTTAAGTTGCACAACGCGTGCGAACGTTTACTAACCTTGATCATCAAATTCAAATAACAACTTTTACTAACCTTGCCAAAACAATTAAACGTCCAAGTCAAACAGCTTCACAAACCAATTACAAAATACACAAACATTCTAAATCACCTCTCCAAACAGACCGACACTTTAATTAAAGTTCTATTCAATGCAAATACCGTCAATTGTTTAGCGCCAATTCAGCAACGCCAATAATTATAGCGAATAATACAATATTTTATACAAAAAATCGTATTGCTGTTGACAGATTGTTAAGCTGTGTTATAGGGACACGATTGCAAAAAAAAAATGGAAACCGGCACCTTATTTACCAATCAGCATTCAGTGGGGCGATTGATTGAATGAACTGCGTAAAACAAATATACACGAGGATGTACCAAGACGCATTTTAAACTACGAAACCTTCGCACTAAAGAAATCCATTGCTAGATCCGTACTGATGGTCTTGTGAAGTTTGTAAACGAAATCGGCAATGGATCTAAAGTTAGTCGATTGGAACGCAGTTTTAGATTTTTGTTTAGTTTTCTAATAAAAGTATCGATGTTGTTGGACGCTATTAAACTTGCATAGGACGTTACTAGTTTGCAATAGTAATTTAAAGTTGTGATCGAACTAAAAATAAAAAAGTGCAATGTCAGTCGGCGATCGAATCGTCAGTTCGATGACGTTGTACAAGCTGTTTTTTTTTTGGAGCTGGTTCCGAGTTTGCAGTATCGTTTTCATTCGGTTGATATCAATGCGCATCAGGTATCGTGTGTTTTACGTGTTTCGTGTTTGCTAGCAAATATTTGTAGTTCTTTTTCATTATTCGCGTGCTTTCAATACTTAATTTAGTATAGCATAGTATAATCAACCTATAATGTTCCCACTGCTCTCTGTGAGAGGTAGCGGGTCCACCACGCGTGCCCTGTCCGAGTTGGTAGATGTCACATGTCTTCGAATTTTTTGGTTCTAGGACATGCACAGCTTCCTCACGATATTTTCCTTCACCGTTTTGATAGCAGTGGTCATGAAATTAATTACACAAAGTAAAGCGGTTGCCCGTGTTCGAACACACGACCTAAACTTCCTAAGTCGGCCGTTACCGAGGGCCACTTTCTATGATAGGTGATCTAGAACACAGAACAGTTAAAACCTCTTTTATCTGTTTTGTCTAGAATCATGTGCTGAACTCAAGGTTACAGTTTGCGCGTCGATGTCCCTGCCACCCTGTATATTTTTTAGTCTTGAAAGTGTAACGTGGTCGTATGCAGGATGAATACCATGAAAAGCGGCTGTAGTTAGGATGTCTTTGGGGAAATCAGGTCAGGAAGTATGAAGTTCACCAGTCGGTAAGTATGTAATAATACTTTTATTATGATAAGTTTTTACAGGCGAGTATAGTAGCCATTGCCCGAGAGGAAGTGCCGCCAATGTTGCTATACTATAATAATGAGTAGTAGTGTTGTATCACCTAACATAAACCAGGTAGCAAAACTCTCAAGTATCTATCTATTAAGCCAAAGCATTTCAATTACGCCCCGCTCTTAAAGAATCAGAGCTTTCATACATACAATGGAAGGTTGTCATACATCTGGCGCTACGACTTCATTTAACTGGTCTGGTCTGGTCCTACCAGAGTGTAAATAACACCCACGGAGTATTAAGTGAGTGTCGCGATTCATAAAATAGTGTTGTAAGAATGGTGTTGATTGATAATACGAGTACCCGGCACCCGTGGTATCTTTAACTACAGCAGCTACAGAAAACAAGAAAGAAAATGTCAAAATCAGCAATAAGTGTTCATGCTTCATTTCTGTGAAGGTAATGTTTTTTAACGTAAAAATGTTTTTAATCCCTTACAGAACCAGAGGGTTGTTATAAGTTATTTATAGAACGAAATGAACTCTGTATGTATTATATTTATTTGTGCTTTGACATTCAACACTATGTTCTAACTTCTAACTTTTTTGAAGTTAACAATTTCCAACTTTTCAATAATATAACTTTTCCTACACATGCGATTTTTGTCACGAACCAACTCCTAAGCTTTTACCTTTCTAGCGGGATGAAATGAATGTCTTAGATTGAGATATGCATAAGCCTTCAACATACTCTCTAAGCAATCAAAAAAATCTTCCACACAAGGTAAAAACAACATAACGTAATTGTAACCCTCACTCTCAATAGAAAGAATCTTTTCGTAATCCTAACGAAACGTGCGCTGTTTACTGACTAAAGAAAATAAACTTCGCCAGAACCACGTGAGCGTGTCCTGTGACCTAGTTTAAAACCTTGTTACGAACTTAGTATGTGTGTCTGGTCCCAAAATGGCGACCCAGAAAAGGCGGGATTACCCAAATCCAGGACAGATACAACACTAGAGGGTACCTACAGGTATGATTCATAATAAGGGGCGGTCCAGGCATTATCATGTTAATGTGTATTGGATACATGGTGTGAATAATTGTAATATTGATTTTATTTTTTATTTTGTTTTTAAAGTATGTAGGCTTTGTTGTGGCCGCTCGAGCTGGTGAAAAAGTATGGCAGGTAAATTAAATATTAATTCTTTAACCATAATGATTTGGACTTTGACAACAGTTAAATAGGTAGATCATGTTCATAAGTCCAGCTCATCAAAAGAATGGCATGGAAGGCGTTTAAAAGATAAGGGAAGTATCAGTGTACGTACATACTGTAAATACATGAAAAATAAATAGCCAAATGCATAACCTCCTCTTTTTGAAGTCACTTAATAAAAGACTCGGTACTTACTCTCAAAACAAATTGAAAAGTTAACAATACTTATGAAATAGAGCATTTTACTATGACCGTTGATACTGAATATTCAGAGTCTTATGTAATAGAAGTTAACGTTGTACAGCTTGAAATCACACATCCCTGCATTAAATTAGAACTGACGTTGAAAATAGCACCCGAGCGGCGCCCGACCTGCGAACATCGGTGGATTGAATCTGGGGCAGATATTCATGTGACCTGTAGGTTACAGGTATTTATATCAAGACTTTTTCGATGGAGATGAGATCTATTTACAGATTTTAGTAGCTCTATGTCTTGAATAGAATAGAATACTCTTTATTATGTAAACCATATAAATTACAGACATAAATATACAAATTATACAAAGGGTGACACAATGGGGCGGTCTGATCGCTGAAAGCGATCTTTTAAAGACAACCTTTGGATGGATTAAAAACCATGAACTTTTGGATGTCTTGAAATCAATATGTAGAACGTTTTTTATGGACCAAATTCAACTTCTAAGCCGTGCACCAAAGATTTAAACCGTAGATTCGCCCTATCGCGACAAAATATGGTCGCGTTCCTATTTCATTTTGACGACTCTGGCACACACAATGTCCTAGAGACTTGATTTTCATGGAAACGTCATTATTATGGTGTGAGCTTACTCGGTCAACTATCAACGGTCAACTATGTAAGGTGAGAGCAAATCGACGAATTTAATCTTTACAGTGTAGGGAAGCTAGAGTTTGTGGATAGAACAATTTTGTCTTGTGCCAGAACAGAACTTTCAGTCGAGAATTTTGTAATTTTTGACTATGAGACTGTTTTGTTGCCAATACTTATGTTCTCTATTGGTGTTTTTTATAGAGAAGTAGGCTATCTGAAATCTGTTTAGATCACAGAGCATGAAGACGCCTCAGTGGCCGCTGCCAGAGGCGGCACTGTCAATACTCTCCATACAAACGAAGCATGTCACCGTGTATTAGCACTACGATACAAATGGCGTATAGCAACTTACGGTTTAGAATGGCGGTGCGTGACAGAAGTTTTATGCTCAACACACTATCAGCGCCACAAATTTTAGTACTGTCTCCAGACGCTGCCGTACTCCATGGTTTTGACTCACACATTTTCTAAAAATAAAAGAAACGACTAATAATTCCAAAAAAAAAAAGAAACAAAATTAAAGCCGTTAAGTACATCTAAACCAAACTTTTTAACGCCCTTCCAGACAATTTCTCCACGTACTAAGTAAGCTCAGAAGTGACATTTCTCTTTGTCCCTAGGGAGCAGCTGTCCTAACAATGAGATTAAATTAAAAGTATAAAAACAAAAGGAATGCTGTAAAAAGATGTGTTGTGCAAAAAGCGAGACAAGGCGCTTGAAGCGGGACAAAGCGCTTAAAGCTGCTTGAACAATGAGCTCCTGAATCTTGATTACGATGTCTTGTTAGAGTCTGTTAAGTGCTTAATTAGATGATAATTTGTAATTAGATGCTTTTACTGTAAGATATTAGTAACTGTAGTAATAATAAATATTGTAACCCCTAGTTTACACCAAGGTAAAAAACATGTATTCTACTTGTAGTGTCTATTAGTATCGTTTATCGTTTACAAAACTTGTTAAAAAATTACAAAAAGATGAACAAAATACTTAACAATTACTGACATGTCTGAAACAACGCCAGTACATGACAAGCCTTTTACAAGACTTGTCGAAAACAAATATTATCACAACTTGTATAATGGGTGTATGTATGGGTTTAGATTTAAATGTTTTTTGATACCAGAGGGGGCAATTCTCGTAATTTTAAGAACGGTCACAGTCCAAGTCAATCTGTCAAAAATACCTCTAATTTCCCTACATTTTTTACAAGTTTTTGACATTAATTATCACTGAGATGAGATTGCGTCTAGATTTTGAACGTTTTTAATTACGAGAATTGGCCTTCAGAGAACAATGGCGTCTACGATTAAAATTCTATTACATTCAAACTTTCTAATATCAAACTCCCTCTCACCGAGAGGAGGCCTGTGTCCCAGCAGTGGGAACATTATAGGCTGCTGTTAAGATCGAGCCAAAATATCGTAACACAAAAGAAGTATTTCCACCTTGAAATTCTAATCATTATATATCTCCGTATTGCAAAGGTTACAAAATGTACGTTCCATTCCTAACCTAGCGCAACATAAGTACTTGCAACTCCTCAAGTCCTCATTCGCGATATGAAACTCATTATATTCGTATCGCGAACTTTGAGTCTAACTGTAATGTATAGTTACAGAAGAAAGGTGTGTCTTCTTTGATAGGTGCGAGCGGTGTAAAGAAAGTGATTTTCATTGGATGGACTTTTGTAATAGTAAATTACAAAGTAAGTAATACTAATATAAATCATATTACGTGCTTATAATGGTTCATATTATACATATATTTATGTAGTATCCACGTAATCTCTATACATGCGTTCCTATGTAGACATAAGATGCATACCTTCCCCATAATTTTCTTCTTTTTTCGATATGAAATTAAATGAAATTGTTTACTCAGTAAATAGAATATCGGAAACGCGTCATATTATTTAAAAAATCGACATTTCCTATCTCGCTATCCCTGAGAAGAAATGGCAAAACTTGTAGGGTTAAAGTCTCTTTTAAAGTTCAGCAAAGAAATTATGCTGATTTTTTCATAGGCTCCGTTACCAGTTTATGGAACATGTATGTTATAATGATACTGTTCTTGTGTTATGTAGTGTTAATAACGGTCAGGCGCTCACTGATGATAACACTACAAATTGTGGACTTATTGACATTAATTTCCACGTCGAAAACAATAAAAATCCTTCCCTGTAGATGGTTCTATTCAAGCCTAGAGACCAGAGGATAATTGGATATATAAATATATCAGTAGCTGGGCTTTCATTTTGACAGTTCCGCAACATTCATTGCATTATTTATGTTGTTGAGCAGACAAATTATTCGAACATATAAAGCAATGGATTAGCAATATTCTTCAATTAGAGTGCAGACTACTTCTCTACGATTTGAATTACTCAAAGTTTAAAAAAATCCAGATCATGTTTTACATCCAACCACTCCCCGCTTCCACCACCCACAAGCAACCGGTCTAAAACTAAAGACGTGAGAGTTGAAAGATTAATTACCGGGTAGCAGACGCTCCTTTGAGATATAAAGACTGCTTTATAAGATGTTCCCGAGGTCTTCAGTTTTCTGAGAGGAGACTTTAATTTATTGTGTGCTACATTGTTACACGAGTTACTGGATTCTTTGGTGAAGAGGTGGAAGTAATGACTGATTGGTTTAAAGTGGTGCCTACGTAACTGATGTCACTTAGAAAAGGGCCACGTAAAATGGAACTGGGCTGGACATATTTCAAACGAACAATGGGCAAACTTACGACCCAATAGGTCTCTCTTAATGGCAAGCGACCTCGTGGCAGGCCCAGACGGAGATGGCGGGATGAGCTGGACTCCTTCAACAAAAACTGGTCCTTGGCAGCTTTGAACAGAGAGAAATGGAAAGAGAGTGGGGAGGCCTTTGCCCAGCAGTGGGACATCACAGGCTGATAATATAAAAATTACGTCAGGGGTCTACGCTCCAAGCACTAAATCCGTAGTTTCAACCGAAGTTACGGGCGTTTCCTACTCCGTATCAATTACGGATATAAGATTAGTTCGGGGCCCGTACTAAGAAATAATGACAAGACGATTTGACACTTGTTCCAACTCATCGCGTGTAACGATGAGTTTTTGCCCGATAAAAAAATTGATTGAAATAGAAATACGAGTATATAGAATAGATGCCAAAGCAAAGGGACAGGTTCTGTGGTAGAAAAAGCTACGCCGTCGTAGGTGGTATTGAAGCAAAGAACTACTAGCTATGTATACACAGTGGATGTTACGTATGTGTACGAGCGCTATGTAGGCAAGCGGGGTGCGGCCCGTCCCTCCCCGCGCCGAGGGGTATCTTCTAACGATTAAATCATTGTGCAACTGCCCAGCGAATTTGATTAACAAGTGTCACCGTCCTGCCGCATAAATATTTCCCTACATAACAGTGGGCAAGCAGATTTCACTCGCATAGCATTAATTTCTGATGAAAAATAAAATAAAACAGCGGCGAAAAATCCAAAAGTTTTTTTTTTCAATGCCCACGCTGCGTTTTCTGCCGCATATTCAAATTCGTTTAGTTTTCGCAATTACTCTAAATTCATCCACCCACTACCTTTCAACTAACCACAAAAAACCTTTAAAAAACTCACCCCCAATTTTTTCTACACTAACAAACAGTAAATCCGCACTAAACCGCATTTTAGCCGTGTAACCGGGCCGATCCAGTTCGCGCCACCCCGATCCGGCCTGAACCAGTTCAAACCAGCTGTAACACAATAAAGGGCAATTGCACGCGCGAGTCGTGTCACGTCGGACGAGCCAGTCCAGACTTTGAATAGAAATTAGGCCATTGCGACACTGAAATTCAGGAAATAGAGGTTGCTGACTGGATTGGTTTTTGTCTCGCACCGTTTGGTTTCAAGATTGTAATCTAGTTGATAAAAAGATAATTGGGGTTGTTAAGGCGATTCAGTGAAATTTTCCGGATAATGTTCCTTTGTTCTTCCATTGTTGAAAGTTACAGAATCCAGATCAGCAGATGCTTTACTGTTATGTATCATTAAATGCTTAACTGAATTTGTTAGTGAACTTAATTTTAATGTTTATATAAAATAGCCCATTTAAACCTTCTATTCTACTCTAGTCTGTCCCAAATAAGGTACTGATAAAGCAACAACTTGTTGAATTTAAATTAAGTGCCTTGAATTGCATCGTATCACCCAGCAACTGGGTTGTGGAGGTCAGATACACAGTCGCTCCATGTAAAACATAGTTGAGAAAAGGCTAAGCAGTTGATTATGACCTTGAATTGCTTGGCAGCCTCCATACCAGCCTTGCTGACTGACCAATATTTTCATCAAGACTACGACCCATTGAATAAATGTAAAGTAATAAGGAGTAATAAGGAAAAGACACTGTAACAGTTCCATTCAAAACCATTTTCTTTATAAAGCAAAAAGCTCCAATAAAGCGATGACTACACCACACATAATATTCTACTCTATTCCGACATAAAATAAATCTACCAACTTTTATTTATTTCTGCACTTCCGAGCATCTTCAGCGATCATTCTAGAACGACTTTGAAGGAAACTCGGCAACGTAAACATTGCATCGGAAATCGGAGTGTTACATATAAACACAGCTTAGTACAGTTGTTGGGAAGGAAAAATTTTAAATAGGTCGCCGTCTACAGTTTCGGTCCCCTGCGGCGCTTGAACGCGGAACGCCAAATATTATTGGAAGGAAAATTTTGTGTAAGTGTTCCGAATGGCTCGGATGTGGAAATTGAGAAGGTGTCAGGAACGGTCGTCTTGGATATTGTAGACTTATATATAACTGAAATAACTACTTATAAACTCGTCATCCACATTCATGTGTCTGCTGTATTTGATGGGCACTAAAAAGTGGCATTAATTATATTGAAACATGTGTACTTTGTGGGTACTGCTCTGTTAGTGTGCATACACATGAACGACACGCCTCAACAGCCTCTGCCGTTGAGGCGACCGACGAGGGTCGACATCATGCCGCTCGTGTATTTAAGCACCGTACTCAAGTACCTACACGAGCGACACGTTGTCGACGGCATGCCGTCGCCAACGCGTCGACCGCGGTCGTCGACGGGTGTCGATGGCTGCAGCTGCCTCTGCCGTTAACCTCGTGTGTGTAAACACTTGGGTGAAAATATTTCCATATCTTTAAAATTTTTGATGTGAAATCCTGAAAACTTATTACATACTACAAAACAAATTGCACCAAGTAACATTATACAGGGTAGCGGGATCGTCCGAAAGGGTTACCGCTGCACTGGAACATAAAGGGCTAAGGAAGGAACACGGGTGGGTTTTAGTCAGTAAGAGTCTGACACTCCCTTCCGCTCCACCCAGAGCGGGAGGGGTCATTTGATGATTTACCATACTCAAAAAAAAAAAAAGTTACATTATACATATAATATTAAAGTGGGTGCTTAGTAAATAGACATACCTGTGCACGTATTGAGACGGTTTGCCGCCTTCAATCTCGATTTACACGGCAAAATCATAGGCAACTCTCTTCTGTTCCATCCAGTTCTCAACTCAACTCTAAGGGGTTTATTTATAAACGATGATCAAAGTTAAGTGACGTTTAAACGTCAAAAATGTATGGTTAAACAGTCGCTAATCACTACTTAACTTTAAGCAACGTTTATGAATAAAGAGGCAATTGTAAATACTTACTTATATTATAAATGCAATGTCAAAAGTCTCTTTACTATCTGTCGGTCTGTTACCTTTTACACCATAATGGGCGAACGGATATCAATGAAATTTTGGCACACGGTATATCATGATCTAGTTTCGAACATATCTACTTTATATCTCGGTATTACATTCCCGTGGGATACTTTCCGACCTCCGAAGGACAAAACCGCGGACATAAGTTAGTAGCTACTACTGCCACCTCCAGTCCTTAGTACTCGGAGCATCTCTCACGTTTCCATTCCGCTTATCTGCCTCAGATATCGGAACGCATTTCTTTTGCATTGCTTGCTTATTTTTATTCTCTTCGTTCTGTTTATTTGTCGCGGTTTAATGAAGTCTTTCGTTTCATCAGAAGGCCAATTATTATTCTCGTTATTTAAAACGTTCAAAATCTAGTCGCAGTCTCATCTCGGCGACAAACAAATTTCAAAAACCTGCAAAGTGTAGAAAAATTAAAGGGTTTTTTGTCAGATTGAGACTGAGATCGGACTGTGTACGTTCTTAAAATTACGAGAATTGCCCCTCTGATCATCAGCTTTGCAAGGGATAGTTATACTTATAAATCATTAGATTCACTTTCTTTTTTCCGTTGACAGCGATTCGGACGAATTTTTGGTACCCAAGGAGTTTTTTCCTTTTATTATAATTGTTCATAACACTATTTATATATTTTAGTGGTACCTTGTATAGTATAATGTAGTATTTTAATATATCTCCCTATAAAAACAGACCAGAGGTGTTTTACAAGAAGTATTCGACTGGTATGTCTTAGAACAAAATATTCGAAGACATGTGACCGCAACCAATGAGCCTGGGCCTTACAGCCCACTCCCTGTTACTGAGAGGAGGCCTATGTCCCAATAGTGGGAAAAATATAGGCTGATTATGCTTGTGCTAGTCTTCTCGTTAGCTAGGTAGATTTAACCTTGTTTCGAATGTCGCGTATGACAATAATTATTCCTGCTTCACAATAAAGTGCAATGTGAAGTGTGGCGGTAAAAAACCAGGTGGTCACCATGCGGCTGTGTCGCTGGGGTCAAAGGATAATAAGGTCAGTGCTGCATATGTTTACAAATTATATTCATAACCTACTTATTAATGCATGGTTTGCGTTTAACTACTTTCTACCATGGTATTGCGTGGTCAGTCAACTTGACATAGATATGTATTTAAATAGCCAATGATCCGATTCAGTTTATAAACTCGACATTTAATAAACTCCCATCATAATAAACACAGCTTAACCACCACAAAAGTACACAAAATATTACTGTATTACACACTTGTAATACTGTAATACCCTCAAAACGTTAAGCCCTCATTCATTTCAATTTTAGGACACCAAAATCCCTAGCACAAATAATTTCCGCCTTGTACTAAAATAAACATGTCATCTTCATTGCTGGCCAACTAGAAACGCCTAGATAAGTAAATCCCGAACGAGAGATCCGAAAAGAACCGGTAGCGAGCGGGAATCGAACTGGGGACCTTATTGATCCGACGCTAATGCCCTGTAATCCACTTAGGTAGTCTTCGGCAGTAAGCATGACTGGCAGGGATTATATAACTCGAATGTAACTATATAAGTTGTGATATACTAACATTTTGAAATAACAAATGGAAGATTAAAACTTTCGAATTAAGAATTCAGTCTTCGTTTGTTTTTTGTTGACAGCTACTGTCAACGGCTAGGACTTAATATCACACGTATGTGCCAACCTAACGGCAACCCGGCAGCGCTTTGTCATGTAAATCTTAGAAATGCTCACGACACTCGCATGTCCGAAGTATTATGCAAGTTGTAAGCATATAGGATTTATATGACCATTTTGAAATCGTAAGTACAACTTTACTGAATAGCTGTGCTGCTGGGGAGTTTGTTGCGCAACTTCTTCTTCCCAGCGAAAGCACTAGGAAGTGGTGAAGGGACAGGGTTCGAAAAGTGCTGATTGTCAGCGTAATTTGATTAGATGACTTTTAATTTTGAGCTAAATTTCTCAAATATTGGGATTTTTAATGTCTATTCAATAAAATCTGTGGTCAAGCAATAACAGTTATTGCAGTACTTTATTATGAGAGAGTACTATTATTTAATCGTAGGTAGTTTGCGTTGCATACACTTGGCTAAAAAAAAATTTTGAAAAAGCAGAAAGTTTTGGGCGCCAATTCCAAAACGAATCCATTAGATGCTGATCTTTACACCTTCGTTATGTCACGCTTCTATATCTATCATTTTCTATTCCCTGTTCACTTACACAACAATACGCAATCAATCAAACACAGCGCACACATATTCAATAAACAATACCAAAAACCGTTGCAGCCAACAGCAGGACACGTGAAACCACACGATTTACATGGAGAATCCGACACAGTATGAATTATTGAATGGACTCAATCGCGTATATGACAATGTGAACTGACAGATGGACGGATAATTAGCAAATGGGTTCTACCATAGATACGGACGAGCTCTCGTACGTTTAGGAAATACTATCGAAGTGATATCGTGAGGCTGTGAGTCGGAAAATGTTTGCTGTGGTCCTTTTGAGTACGTTCAATATCTTAACATACTACATAGGACATTGATAGACTATAAAGTAGATTTTGGTGACTCTTTGTGAAGCATCTAAATCCAAGTTTCTGTCACAATTTGACATTGCCAGCATCTTTATGTCGTAGCCGAAAGGGTGACTTTCGTAGTGCAAGCACGCTTTCGAAGTGCACTGATGTGCGGTTGTCTATACCTAGGCTACGGTTTATATATTTGATAGTGACAATTTACAATTAAGTATGACAACAAACAATGATTAAAAGCTTACAATGATTTTGAAGTGATTTAAACTTCTAAAAGGAGTATTATCAGTATCATAAGTAAGTACCTAATCTTTTCAGGATCAATACCCACGTCTATCTGAACACTATTATCGCACTATCTTCAACAGAAACTCATAACCCTAATGCCCTTTATTTCCGCAACATCATTCCCAACATATATATTTTTAAAAGCTTGGAACCCTATTTATTTACAATCTAATCCCATCCCGTCTGCGGCCATCAATAATTCATACAGCTATGTGAATTATAGCCACGACGATCTTCACGGATTTCCTCTCGCTTTCGACAAGAACCTTCGTCTGTGCGCTATTGTACGAAAATGCTGTTACTTTCGCAGTCTATTGTGAAGGCTTCATACTTGCAAATGAATGGGAATACGCTTGAATATGCGCATAGGTATCGCTGTGATTTCTTGTAATGAAACAGTGAGTTAGTTATGAAAGAAATATTTTAAGCACGGTGTGGGAACATTTGGGTTTTCAAGGAGAGATTTACATTCAGATTTATTTTCATCTTATGCTGATTCTGAAGCGAAGGATAATCCTGAATAAAATATATCTACAAAAAGGACCAACATTTAAAAATGGAACGTGATGTCAAAGACCAAAGTAAATGCAAACTAGATTATATCCTTATGATGATTATTGCCTTATTATCAAATTGAAAAGCAACTATAAAACACCTTTGAAACTGTTACACAATTTTCCCAAGCGGCAATTCGATCAAAACAGCTTACGACCTCCCCGTAAAAGCAGTTTCGCCCGTGCCCTTGGCACACACCTCACACAAGGGTGGCACTTCCCTGTTACCTGCCACACGTCCTCAAACGCACTAAGATAAAATAATTCCCGATCTAAATGGCAATAGGTACGTACGTAGCAAGACCCTTCTCACACCTTATAATAGTGGCTCGCGGCCTAATCCGGAAGGACCACGAAAGGACCAAGGATAACACCTTGAAGGAACCCGTAAATATTTAATACGACACGGCTTTCTATACATTTATAACAACGTGAAGGCTGGGGAAAACGGCTTGTCCCAGTGAATAAGTGATCGGTGTCTGATGTATTTAGGTCCTTTTTTTTCCGTTCTTTCTTTTTCAAAGGAAAGGCATTATTTTATAAATGAGTTCTTGTCGATTTAAGACACGATTTATAATGGAACGAAGTTCTTTGACGGAGCTTGCGGTAGGAGTAAACTTTTGGAAATCGTCACGTAACAAAAAAGCGTCATGTGACTTTTTATTATACATAATTATATAATAGAAAGAGTCAGAGAAAGAGAGATATATGTCGGAGTCATTCGTTTGACTATTCGGAACGCTAGCGCCATCTCGTGGCGCTAGACAGAGTCTAGCCTGAGTTCGTGGTGGGACGAGAGCAACAGCTACAAAAGCGGTGTGAGCAGAGCTCTCGGGAGAATCGAAACATTGGACATCGTACGAACAACATGTGCATAGAACCTGTCTGCGATCCGTATCGTTGAGTTGTGTGAGTGTGTGATTCGCTAGTGTGACTGACTTGTTCGTAAGTTATAATCTGATTGGACTGTAAGCCGTTTTCCTATCGTGCTATAACCAACACTACCCATAGTACGCCCACAGTAATTAAAATATGCCTGATGCTAACGAGAGACAGACATACCATCTCCGACATATATATATATATAGTTTTCATGGTTCTCGAGGGTGCTGAAACCAATTAGTGAGGTAGCAAACTAAAAATCAAAGATGGCGGCTGCAAAAATTATACAAGTTTTCGTCATGAATATCGTTTTCATGGTTTTCGATGGCGCTGAAGCCGATAGTAAGGTCAAAACGAAAATCCAAGGTGGCGGTCATTCCTGGATCTTCAACAGTCGTTACGGGTCGTGAGAAGCCCGAAAGTCTGACAGTCAGTCTTACCAAATGTTATCGTTTTACCTAGTAACTGGGTTGTGGAGGTCAGATAGGCAGTCGCTCCGTGTAAAATACTGGTATTGAGTTGATTATTAAAACATGAGCAAAGTCAGATATTTTGTTTGGAGTTATAAAAGCTGTGTCATCACGAGAGATGCTTAGGTAGGTTCAGAAAATTAAAAACATTAAAACATTTGATCTTCTTTGTGATTACGACATGAATGCAATGGCAACTCACATAATTGTTAATTACACTTTCTTTCAACTCGACTTTAATGAATATACAATAGACAGGAATAAATTATAAAACATTGTCATCATTCTGTCAATCGATTTGTCCACTTAACATTTAATAAATACGTCCTGTAAACCGACAGCTGCTATATGAGCCCTTGGCACTCGATACACCCCGACGAACTGATTCCCGGTCAACTGTCCTTCGATGACTTTGGAATGTAGGTTTTTCATCAGTAATTTACGACTTCTGGACTTCATATATCACCATTCTTACTTTAACGTAAAGACTTCCTTCTATTGAGCTTCTTATAGCTTTGAAATCATTGCATGGTGTATGGTACATAGGCTAAGTAAGATTGTTATTAACACAATAGATTTGTAGTCTGAACAAATAAATGATTATTATTATTAATATTATATGATCATTATCATCAATCTTAAGCAGTCCACTGCTGTACAGCAGGAAGGCCCATGGCCTCTCCATTTGCACGTTTTTGCTCAATCTTCATGCATGAGAGTATACAGATTTTACAACCTGCATGCTACTTCCCTACGAAGATCACTCTACATCTGAGGGCAACCTACTCTACGCTTACCAATTCGCGGTCAGTCATCTAGCGCAAATCTGCGATGTTCCAGTTCTCTAGCTACATTGTTTTCGTTTAGCAGTATTCCAGCACTTTATGTTACTCAATGATATTATAGGGAAAAAACACACATAAATAACGTCATATCGTAATATCACACTATATTAGATGGCACGTGGAAATAGGACGGCCTGTCACAATTATCAGAAGCGAAAAAATCAAGCATTGCGTAAAACTGAGGTTTAGAATGGCTAGCTAGGCAAATTTAAACGTGCTACTTGCGGAGCGCATACATCCTATCTACCTCTTTTTACTTATAATATCATTGTTTCAAGCGTTTCATACAAAGTCGTCGAACAACACTAACTGATCAATACCGTCCCCATAATCCATAACTTCCCTCTTCAATTATTTACCGCGAGCCGGCTGCCTCAGTTAGAGTTGCATTATTAACGCGTTCCTATATCGAACCGACGGATTATTAATATCCTTACTTATTAACGTCATTGCCATCGTGATTGGAGGTGATTTTGTATGTCAGGATGTTGTGGGAAAGTTGTAAGTGTAGGGATACTGTTGAGCCTACTATTACTAGTACTGTTGAGTCCCAAGTTGGTAGTGAAAGTATAACGGTTGTAAAAAGACACTTACCGAAGCCGAGAGTCACTTGCACTCCTAGTCATTATAATATTTTTTTTGTACTGGACCATACCTTGGAACGTTCTGGTTACGGAGATATTGAAGGTAAAAATTCCAACTTTTACTGATGTGTTTTTACAAAAAGAAGTTTTTAATGTTATAACACAACTTTAAATACCCCCACGACCCCTGTACCGTCACATGCACCCATAAACACAATGTTTTCGAGTGTTACATTGCGTGCTACCGCAAACTACTTTTCACACCAAAAATAAAAGTCGTTTCCTAGCAATTATTTTGGGGCAATGTTACTTAGTTTGATGTACAGAATGCGTAGTTGACGGCTATGTGATGGGTCTTTTTACCTGTATGTAGCAATGTTTGAGGCTCGGGTCGGTTAGAACCGTTTGCACTTCGAGGATTCCTCTAGGCGTGCTTCCTACGCCTAATACCGGATGATGTACTTAAAGCGTCGATTCAGTCTTATTCTTTGCCGGAATGGTCCTCCATTAGCTTTATGAATTCAATCCAGCTACAGCTAGATAATTATACAAGGTCAAATTAAATTAGCTAGCGAAACTTTACAAACGTGATGAGTATCGATATCTAAACACCGTAAAATGAAAAAAAAAATTGATTTTTTTTGGGTTCTACCACCACTGGATGTTTTGTTACTTGAAGTATGAATTGAGAAAATATGTTTTCTTTAGTTTTGTCGTGTTTAAATATATAGATACCCACCACTTCTGTGAAGTTTTTACAATAAAAAGCTGTTTTAAGCTGATATTTCAGGTGACTACACTAACTGCGGTCGGTGACCCTACAAAAAAAATCGTCATATTAATTTCTTTTTCGTTTTATCGTGACCAATCACGTCTGCAGAGTTTCGCTAGCTAATTTAATTTGACCGTGTAGTGTAAGAAAATTCAGTCTTCAGGAACTTTAACATCCAATATTCTTATACAAACTGAGCACAAAGTACACCGCCTCGAACTACCTACATACAGATTGAAACAATGTATGTAATCACCAGGAAATAACATCGCAGAATAAACATCCTTTATTTTTATTACTCGTTATACGGAAAATCTGTTACAAAGTACAAAATGGCGGGCAGAATGAGACGTTTATGTACGATGTGAGAGCGTAATGTTTTATTATAAGTTTGTGTTTAACTAGTGCTGAAAAGTTATGATAAAATCTAGTGAGATTATTACTAACAAACTAAACACATAAGTGACGATAACCGATATACAAATTGCAATTGAAATTTAAAATTGTACTCATCATAATTTATTTATTTATTTATTTATAATTACCTTTACAACTATCATAACAGGATTAACCTAATGCGACGGTGTGCTATTTATATACTTACCTACAATATTAAATTAACCTATAAGGAACTTCTATAACATACTACCTATCCTAAATTATATAAATCTCATACCTAACAATAACACAAAACAACTATTATGTAACTTAGTAACATTTAATACATAGTACATAACATTTATTTAGAATACAAAAACATATTTTGCCTATCTCAACTTATGTGTAGCATAATATAAATAATAGTACCCTTGCGAGTTCACTCCTAGTACATATAAATACGTCAATTTGTATGTGAATTTTTCTTTAAACTGTCATTAAACAAGAAATCGTAAAAACAAAAACAGCTTCTCCAATCGCATCTAATCCATCAATTAGGTACCTACACCTTGTATAGAACAGCATATTTTGTAACCGCCGCGACTTACGGTTTACTTTGTTTACATTTGATCACCCCAGTTCTCAAAACGGTGAAGGAAAACATCGTAAGGAAACCAACATAACCTAGAACCAAAAAATTCGAAGACATGTGACATCTACCAACTCGCACTGGGCCCGCGTAGTTGATTACTGCCCACTCCCTCTCACCGAGAGGAGGCCTGTATCCCAGCAGTGGGAACATTATAGGGTGATTATGCTATCCTGTGTGATCCTTGGAAGGTGTACTTTTCTGTCTAAGACGAAGAACTCCCTTATGAAGTAAGATCATTATGAGTCATATAGACATAACTATTATTTACCAGTCAAATATACAGAGGGACAATTCTCGTAATCGCAAACCATGCATTAATAAGTAGGTTATGAATATAATTTGTAAACATATGCAGCACTGACCTTATTATCCTTTGACCCCAGCGACACAGCCGCATGGGGACCACCTGGTTTTTTACCGCCACACTTCACATTGCACTTTATTCTGAAGCAGGAATAATGATTGTCATACGCCGAAACAAGGCTAAATCTACCTAGCTAACGAGAAGACTAGCACAAGCATAATCAGCCTATATTATTCCCACTATTGGGACATAGGCCTCCTCTCAGTGACAGGGAGTGGGCTGTAAGGCCCAGGAACATTGGTTGCGGTCACATGTCTTCGAATATTTTGTTCTAAGGCATACCAGTCGAATACTTCTTGTAAAACAGACCAGAGGGCAATTCTCGTAATTTTAAGAACGTTCACAATCTGATCTTTCTCAATCTGTCAAAAATTACATCTAATTTCCCTACATTTTGACATGTTTTTGACATTTGTTTGTCGCTGAGATGAGACTGCGACTAGATTTTGAACGTTTTAAATTACGAGAATTGGCCTTCAGTTGTAATCATTCTTAGAATACAACTTGCCGAAAATTCACTCAAAACCCTACCACCATTGTACTTTGTAAGCATATTTCTGTGAAGCGCGGACGGTTGCGATTTAATTAAGTAATTAATTAGACATGACACAATTCGTGTCGAGGCGTCCCGCGGGCAGGCGGCCATGCTAGTAGAATTAGTACTAACCGCGTCGTGTCGCGTTTTATCGTCCTTGTATGTAAGTAGCTAGCTGAAATATGTAGAAGGAATTTTAGATATTACTGACTTCGGTAAAGGAAAAACATAGTGCGGAACCTGGACTTATCTATACTAATAATAAAACTGAAGATTTTGTTTGTTTAGAAGCGTTTTTTTTGCATTCAATAGCCCAGATCTCGAGGAAAGCTATAGAGTATTTAACATCACGCTAGGACCTTCAGCAGCCGAGCAAAAAAACGAAAGTCAGAAAGAACGCTAAGCGAGAACGAAGTAATAGCGCGAGCAGGCGATGCGATGCGATGCGTTGGGTCAGGGGAACAAGAAATTTCACGCGAACGAAGTCGCTGCCCTAAGCTAGTAGTTAATAAAAGCCTGAAATCACCAACCCGTGGGCCTTGAGCAAGCGGCGCCAAAATGTGGAGCAGTGACAAGAAAAGCTCAACTTTGAAGTCAAAGGTAATTAAATGAAAGAAAGGGAAGTAGAAATCAATTAAAGATTTATTTACAAGGTAAGAATGGAGGTGGAATGGCAGTGGTGTGTATGTGGGTGTATGGATGACGATGCCCGATAGGTAGGTTGAGGAGGCTGAGGTGGACATCCAGTTGGAGCTGAAGTTGTAGACCGACGCGAGGCAGGTGCCGATGACAGGTGCAGATGAGGGCAGGTGCTGGTGCGTGTGCGGCACGGAGGCTACCCGTACGGGGGCCCACACAGCAGGAGCAGGTCGCAGCACGGCAGCGGGAGGGAGCAGGCACGGCGGGGACGCTGTCAGCCCGCCAGGTGAGTGCTCTTGCCTTCTCTGTAAGAGAAAAGACTTTTGCCCTGCAGGGAGACAATAATAGGTTGGTATTTTTAAGTGAAATTTTATAAAGGCTGAAGTTTTTATACACATAATAATACTATCTTTAAAAACACTATCAGATCTACCAGAGTCAGAAACATAATATTTTAAAGTACCTAAGTATGTGCCGATAAGTTAAGCGATACTTTTTCGGAAATGGAGAAACAGGCCGTATCGTTTATGGCCAAAACATTAAGAAGATATAAGAAGTCGTGAAAGAACGATTTTGTGGAGGTCCATGTTATAAGACGTTAGCTACATAACTACTATCATTATATACTTTAATTGGCATTAAGGAATACCTTAGCAATGGACAAAATTGACAACTTTTTATAAGCTTGAGTACGAGGCTTTTGACTACGTTGTATGTGTATATTTTATTTATGTCTTTTTTTTGTAATGTGCGTTTTGTTTGTGCAGATTAAACAAGTTTTCCATGCTTCTGTCTTTCTAGTAATTTATTTACTTCTATTTTATTAAATACCTGCAGTGCGATTCTGTAACTATCTCACCGTGAAAATTTAGGTGAAGTGAGTGTGGAGTGAGCTGTCATTCCAACTAATGCAGGGATTGACACCTTTGACAGCCCACTCTAAGCTCACTTCACCTAACTTTTCACGGTGAAATTTTTACAGAATCGATCGGCTGGTACTTGTTGACAGGCCTAGACTGTCCTCCCATATCTATTAACACTGTAACTTGAAAACATTGTCAGAACCCTTTTTTAACAAAGAGTAACCGTGGAGTTTCGTGCCGGTTCTTCTCAATAGGAAACGACCAATTGGAACCGTGCACCTAGCTTCTGACGTTTCATAAGTGCCCGTGTAGGTTTATATGAAACATAATATTTTGATTTTAAGTATTTTAGTTATAAATCCACTTTATATTTAATTTAAGAATATTAATTAATATAAAATAACAAAATTATATCTTAACTATAACTATTCACAAACTAAAATATAGCGTCGAAAAATTCATCCGCATCGCTGTCAACTGGTAATTTACGTAAGAGACTGGCGGCATTAACTTTATATTTGATTAGAGTGCTTCATATGATCTGACCAAGATTATGTCTGGACTTTAAAAGAGACTGTGAGTTTGTTTCGGCCTTTCTTCTCAGACTAGTCAGATAGGAAACGCCGACCTCATCTAGTTTTAAAATATGATTGAGGTGTAAAAGTGTTTGTACAAACCTACTTACAAAATAAAATCATTTATCATTTAAACATTTAAATAAAACGGTTGGTTGAGGTCACTACAAAAGAAACCAACAAAACAAACAAATTATTCTACATCCAAAGAAACACTTCGCCTTTTATGCCACTATTTCGAGATTCATCCCTCATCCACACTACATCGCACCTCCAGCCCGTTACCACAATAAAAATTTATTAGTCCAATGCCATCAATTTTCTAATTCAACCATAAAGAGGCGTCAATAAAGTACATAGGTTGTAAATAAGCCGTATAAAGGAGCAACAAGGACATGTGGAATTTGATTCGGCTATCACTGGAGCAATAAAAGGTTATGCGTTGACCGTAACATGCACCACGTAATTTGATAGTGGGTGCTAATGCACTGTGCTCACGGGTCGCACGGCACGGTAAGTACTGTCTTCTTGGAGTTAGAGGAGTCAGGGTAGTGCAGACCTTTTTGATTCCCCTTTTTATCTGACCTAAAAAAGAAGAAAATACGTTTATTTTCCGTAAACATGACAGGTGGGGAAAAACATGCGTCACTTCCACGCAAGACGGCCATCGCTCAGCGTAATGCTAAGACCCTATGCAAGACAGAGCCCCAACGCTGGTTTTCAGTGACAGCCGACGTTGACCTGATTAGCGCACTTCAGAGCAGCCATAAATTTTGAATCGGGCTGTAACTGTTAGTTGAAAAATTACTTGTTGTAGTGCTGTGATGGACACAGCGCTGGGCCACTTTATTAACTTGGTAGATGGATTGTATGCAGATAAAAAGACGTTACTTGAATTGATTGTCATCTGTTTTTCCTTACAAAGGTGAGCAAAAAGGATCTCTGTTACGTCTGTCTATAAGGTGTAATTGAAGTAACTGAAGACCTTTTGTCTTTGTATCCATCATTATGAACCTCTTTTAATATGAGACCAAGTCTGAAATCGCCAAAAAAAGTCAGCTACGTCGATTACCTTTTATAGTTTCTTGTAAAAGTTATTTTTCTCTAATGTTGACACGAGCTGTAGTTCTAGGGCTTGTCGTGGTAAATAGATCAGTCAGTAATCAATGGGCCTGACTGCTTAAAGTCCGCCGGGTGTAATTAAGTATTTTTAACCCAACTAAATGGTTTGGTCTCTCTACGTGTCTCTAATTCAACCCCATCCTCTGTAGGTACAGGCATAATGGCGGAATACCGCAACTCGCGACACAGCGCACACGCGCGAAGCACCGTCAATCCAGGCGACGTCGCAGTGCCAATAAAAGTAAATGAGCCGCCCGATTGCTGGGAACAGGCGACATGTGTCCGGACACCGGCCGCCACAGATCGCCACCGATGATAAATTTCCCACACGCTGTTTTAACACCTACTGTCTTGTAGATAAGAGCGATGTTAGAGTGTTGTGTAACAGCGATTGGATCTGCTTATGCGATTTTTTTTGGGAATTTAATGAGTGTTAATGAAGTGGTTAACAATATTTTGGGTTTGGACTTAATTGACGTCGGTAGTACGCTATTTCGAATCGTATGTGAAAGGAGTTAGAGTTGGCGTTAGATTGTGCAGATTATTAGTTGGCAAATACTTGCAGTGAAGAAATTTCGTTTCAAATATGTGGTAATGAACGTGTGTTCAATCTTTTATATTTATTTCAACGCTTTTTCAATAAACATTTCACTGAAGCGATTCTTTTGAACATAATTATTAAACATCTCATAACATTCATTTACTGCAGCACATAAAGGACACATTGCTAGTTCCTAGAAACGTTACTAGAAACTCAACTGCCTGGAAAAGCTCTTTACCGCTGGTTTCCAGAACGTTCCATTTAGACGTCGTAGCTATAAAGGCTATAACAGAACACCTGGAACAGCGGTACGTCTTGAAACTCGTATAATAACATAGACGCAAGCAGTCAAGCGTTTCTCGTCTGAAACTAACGCAGAGTTAAGAAAAATATATCAATATGGCATTATAAATGATTAAATAGTTCCAATTTGAAGAACGTAAGGAATGTTCCCAGACTGTTCTAGAAGAAGGTCGTTGAGAACAAGGGAAGGTTTTAAAGCACCAGAGAATCCGAGGACCAAGTTTCAAGGATAGAGCTTCGAAAAGGCCAGGCTAATAGCATGTCGAAGACCGTGGGACCAGACCTTATCTGGGTTTAACTAGCTTCTGACTGACCGACTCCTTGACAATTCAATAGTGCCATTAATAGGTTTATTTGAAATAAATGATTTGAGTTTGAGTTTAAGTCAAATTCGTGTTTTAAAAAACACACACACACGCACACAGTCATGTACCTATGTCACAACATTTTATTTGATTTTGTATGAGCTTTTCTATATTATTACATTTAATTAATTATTTAATTAATTCTCTTAATTTATTATAACGGACACAAACTTCCCTATTGTGTTTGTTATTCCAGCGTATGGCACTCGTGTGTTGCAGCTGAAAATCAGCGTCAGGTGGTACACGTTGTGTTGTCATCTGACATTATACTCAGCTGAGGCCCAATCTTTGTTTTCTGTTTTTATAGTTTTAACGTGTATTTATTTTGCTGTGATACCAATAAATGCATTTTGGTTTCTTTTTTTCTTTATTTTTAAAAGGCGGTGAGTGTTCCCACAGTAGGCACATGCGAAATTCCAATTTACGGTAACGTAAACGCAAACCGAGCGTTTAAACGAAAACCTAGCTATTCCACCCTCAGTTTGGATTGCACAACACTTCAAAACACTAACACTTAATAGTGCCTAAAATGACGTGCAAAACCGAGTCCAAACGCTTTCCCACATCCTCACTAACCCCCGCATGCCGGGTGCGTTCCGTCGCGCAATGCAGACGCACGGCTCGTCGCCTCGCTTCCAAATTCAAACGGTTGACGTTCCAAATTGGAATTGTTTTTCATTTTTCGACTGTTAAGCGGCCGTTGTCTGCGGCCAGTGATTTCGAGTTCGAATAGCGCAACGAGATTAAAATTGGTACTTTGGAATTTTTGGATGTTCTGGTTTTAAAGTTCAATTAAGGTTCTGTGGGTGTTTGGTATGTTCAATCTGGCTGTTGGAAAAAGAATTCGCTGTAAATTGGTGCCACAATCTCGAGCCCTTTTGCAGACTGGCTTACACTATACACATGCTTATGTAATATAATATTAATATATAAAACGTTTATTTTCTCTACACAAGTTATGAACTTAATGCTAGACTTTGACAGTAGTGCACGAACAAGGAGCTAACTCTGTGAGAGACTGGAGCCCGAGATAGATTTATATGTCGCATCTTTGACTATTTATTGGTTTAGTCGCTCAATTAATTTTTGTAATACCTACAGCTGAACGCAGTGACGTCAGATATCACGTGAACGGAATCGGTTGGAGGGGAGTCGATTTTAAAGTTATAAAAGCGCGAGTCACAAGAGAACTTGGCTTAGAACGATACTTCAGATCGGACCTCCAATCGGGATCGTTGGTTCACCAACGAACCAACAGGTTCCTCTATTGTTTGTAACTATTATAACCGTTATTATTTAAACTGTGCTGTGCTATTATTCAAATAAACCTCTGTGCAAGTATTTGGTATTGTTACTGTGTTACTTGAGACCTACGCAATGGAATCTCTACCTTTTTTTTTTTTTTTTTCTTTTTTTTTTTCTGGGTGGGAAATCATCAAATGACTCCTCCCGCTCTGGGCGGAGCAGAAGGGAGTGTCAGACTTTTACTGACTAAAACCCACCCGTGTTCCTTCAGTTGCCTGTGCCAGGGGCCACGGTATCTCTTTCGAACAACCCGCAGCCCCGGCGGCATCGGCCCTAGCGGACCCCGTCAGTTCGTGCTGACAGCTCTTTGAGGCGCTCGTGGAACACAACGCGCCGTCGACCCGGGCCTGGTCCTTACCGGGCGGCGAGCTGCCCATAGCTCGCCGCCCGCAAGCCCGCGCCTACGGTGGCCGGGAGTCGGCTGTTGACTCCCGTCCAGGGCGTCTCCTGCGGCGGCTAGGAGCGCGAGGGTGCAGTGATTGCCTCTCCCTCGCACGCTCCGCCTCCTCCTTCGCGAGCATAACTGCTTCGCAGAAGGAGGTGACGGCCTCCCATTCACTCTCGCTCCGGACCATGGCCTGTATGAGGGCCGGACGCGAGAGGTCACCGCCGCCGATCGCCGCCAAGAGGACACGGCGGGGTCCCGCCCAAGCCGGGCAGACCTCCACCGTATGCTCCACCGTGTCCTCCGGGCGATCCCCACAGTGGTGACACCCTGGCGTTTCCTCCCGCTTTATCCTGCACAGGAACCTCCCGAAACAACCGTGTCCGGTGAGGACCTGCGTCAGGCGGAAGGTGAGGGCGCCATGGCGCCTCTCTAGCCACTCCTCAAAGAGGGGACTTATCGCCGCAATTGTGGCGTGCCCAGCGCTGGGTTGCGACAATCGCACTCTCCATGCCGCTATGAGATCCCGCCGGAGCTCTGTCCGCTGTGCCGTGATTTCTCGCGGCAGCGGAGCAACGCCCCGGCGTTTTGCCTCCTCTCGCCACTCCCATATGTGGGCGAGGACTTTGGCCTCCAGATCCCATGGCGGCAATCCGGCAAGGAGGCTCGCCGCCTCAGCGGAGACCGTGCGGTATCCTCGAATGAGCCGGACAGCCATGACCCTTTGGGACGCGATCAACCGGCGGGCTGGTCGCCGCCTCAAAGATCGCGCCCATATCGGTGCCCCGTAAAGGGCCATGGCCCGCACGACCCTCGCATAGAGCCTCCGGCAGGAGGCGTTTGGTCCCCCTAGATTGGGAAGGAGCCGCCTCAAGGCAGCCCCGGCCCGCTCCAGTCTGGGAGCCAAACGTCGGAAGTGCTCCACGAAATTCCACCGGCTGTCGAGGACGAGTCCCAGGTACTTCATCGTCAGCTCGACGCCGATGTGAACCCCTCCCGCCGTTATTTGTGAACCCGACGGTGGCGCGTCCCGAGGACCATGAAAACACATGGCCTCAGATTTGTGCAATGCCACCTCGAGTCCCAATTGCCGGATCCTCTCGACAATTGTCGCAACCCCGCGTGTCGCTGCTTCGGCCGCCGCCTGGTGCGACCTCCCCTGTGCCAGGACCAGCGTGTCGTCAGCGTAGCAAACTACGCTGACGCCATCAGGGAGGTCGGCGCGCAGCACCCAGTCGTACCCGATATCCCACAGATGCGGCCCTAGGACCGATCCCTGTGGGACACCGCACGACATCTCTCGCCGGTTCCACTCTCCCCGGTGACCGGGGTAGATGACGGCCCTGTCCGTCAAATAGGCCTCGACAATGCGACGGAGGTAGGTCGGCATCCGGTGATACCCGAGTGCCTCCCTGATGCAACTCCAGGGCAGGGTATTGAAGGCATTGGCGATGTCTAGAGACACCGCCAAGACAACCCCACCCCGGGCCACAGCATCCCCCGTCGTGAGGGCTCGCACGCGCATGATGGCATCCACCGTAGAGCGCCCCTGGGGAATGGAATCTCTACCTCAAGACCATACTGATGATGGGCGAGCTGCGCAGTCATCTCAGCCGTCGTTATTTATATAAAAACCTGTATTACAAGTCACCAGGGACCTCCCGCGGCTAGATGACTGGTATTTTGATATACGACATAACAACAATGCAAGATATTTAACGAACTATAAATTAATAAACACAATAATAAAAAATTTAGTAACAAATATAAAAAAAAACAATAAAAAATACTTGTGTTAAAAGCATGACTACATCATCATTCCAGCCGAAAGACGTCCACTGCTGGACATAGGCTTCCCACAAAAACGACTAACCATTATAAAACCATGACTGCTGAAACAATAGTTGCCTTGGGTAACCTGGAAGCCTTTAAATAGACTCCGGACCCAGGTTGGCCGAAGCAAGGAAAACCTGTTCAGGTGGAAATTCATAGACGACTCCGCGTTGAAGTGTAGATGTGGTGCTGTTCCACAAACGATGGGACACTTAATATCGTGTTCTGCGTGTCCTGTGAGCTGCACGTTACAGGAACTGATGGATGCTGGTGATGGCGCAAACAAGTGGCCGGATTCTGGGCCGAGTCCATTTAGATTGTTATTGACATGCTAAGAAGAAGAAACAATCTAAAGTAAAAAGGAATCAAATGTAAAAAATGGGGAATAATTTTATTAAAATATTTACCTTTTTCGTGTTTTATAATGTTGCCATCTTACAATATTATTATTAACTAGCAGCTGCCAGCGGTTTCGCCCGCGTGAACGTGAACGTGCCCGAACGAAACGACGACAAAAAGTAGTCTATGTTATATACATCAGCTATCTGCCAGTGAAAGCCCCGTCAAAATCGGTCCAGCCGTTTCGGAGATTAGCCGGACAAATAATGTTAACATCGTTTTTTTGTTATAAGAACCGTATTTACTTTCATATGCATTTAGTAATAAGCTGTTATTTTGATATTACAACAAACACTTCAATTAAATTTATTTGTAGAAATATACAGTGAAAAATCATTTTCTAATAAAAGAAAAACGAAAACTCCTCGAAACGCAAAAACATTTTCCCTATATTTTATTACAACCGAAAATAATATTTCTTACAATAAAATTCGCAAATCTAATAAGACAGATAGACGTCAAAAAACCTCGGAGCATTCGAATTGCAAAATTAAATTCCGAATTTAATTTTACAACGCTCTCATAGAACATTTAACGCATACCGCGAAGGGTGCGTCAGTGCTTACGGAAAGAAATAAAAGAATTAATTTTTATTTTTACGAGTTTCAAGAGGCCGTGCTTCATTTGCAGTGTTAAGTTCATTTTTATTATATTTAAAAAAGTTTAATGGTGCTGCTAAAATTGAGTTAAACGATGCTTATGTCAGTTTACTGCCGGTCTATTCTGTAATACTCACCGTGAAAACTTAGGTGAAGTGAGCTGTCATTTAACCTGATACTAGGGATTGACATCATAACAGCTCAATTAAAGCTTCACCTAAGTTTTCACGGTGAGATTTATACAGAACAGATCGGAAGTTCTCTCATTTCGAGAATACGAAGTAACGTCTAAGGTAAGGCAAAATATTCGATGACCGCCTTTAATTGATAATTTAACGAATAAAAGATAAGACAACTTATTCGTTGCCAAATTACTGGACATGATGAACATCAACAACACTCAGGCAAAAAAACGTCCACTGCTGACTAAAGGCTTATCCCAAGCAGCTTTTTCTTTTCAGCCCTATGGAGCCATCTGTTCTACTAGGACTGTGTCACGCCCAATTAATTTAATAATTATTCGGGTTAAGTATAAACATCGTAAGAAAACCGGCATGTCCTAGAAACAATAATTCGAAGACATGTGACATCTACCAGGGTGGTAGATTACAGGTCACTGCCACTCAAACAATGGAGGCCTGTATCCCGGCATTAGGAACATTATAGACTGGTTATGAGGTCCTCTCCTTTTTTAGTTTTATCCTTATATCAGAACAAACTGTATACGGTACATTAACAACACTTTTTACAAAACTTAACAACAGCGCCCTCACAAAATCCAGTGCAACTTTCTTCCATTTTTTTCCACTGAAATTCTGGTTGAGTTTAACGAGCTTTAGATTAGCGGCCTCAAATTACGTGGACTTAAGGTCTGTTGTTTTAATTCTGCCGCAGAAATACGCCACGCGAAGATTATGTCCGCGGAGTGCGGACGTCCGAGTCTCGGGTTTATAAGTCGGCTTACTGAGTCAAATGAAAGCAGGAATGTAATATGATGCAGCCGCAGAAAAGTTACGGAAAAGCTAAAGATACCTTACAATTTATGGTAATACTAGCGACCCGCTCGTGCTTCGTAAGGGCGCAATGACGACACGTCAAAACATCGACATTTATGAGTTATATCTGTCACCGTACGATTGTGAACACCGTTAGTTTATAATCTATCTTGCGAGATTGTAAACTGTCGATAAATTGTGAACTGTACCATGCTGCTTACAATAAAACTTATTAATTTTCGATAGTTTATAATCTGTCCACGGCAAACCGTCAAATTATGAATGAACTTGCACTTACCAACAGGGTTCACAATCTGTCCGATTTTATTCCCGTAAAATTGTCAACCGTCCCTGATTTGTTTTGATAAACCTTTGGGAATAAGTGCTTTAAATGATGGTGAGAACCGCATCAAAATCCATTGGAAAGTTTAGAAGATCTAAGCTGCCACACAGATACAGACGACTGTTACTTGAAGTATGAGTTGAAATTATTATTGAGAGGGAGTTATTATTATTTGTTTTATTGTGTTTTGATATCGATACTTACTCATTACGTCTATGGTGTCTACAAAACAAAAAACTAATTTTTGAACTGATATTTTAAGTAGCTACACTATACCTGGTGGTTGATGACTCAAAAAAAACTCATCAAATAAATTCTTTTTTATTGTATCATGTTTAGATATCGACACCCATCACGTTTGCGAAGTTTCGCTAGCTAATTTAATATGACCCCTTTGGGAGACAATAAAACATGTTTTCTTTCTTCCATTTCTGTCTATGTGCGTTCTTGATTTTAAAAGAATACCCCGATGAATACCGCTGTGAAAACAACCCACCCATTCTTCATTCTCGTTTTCTCACAGACACAAGACTCTCATTTCCCTTCCATTTCTTTTTCCACCCAAGGACAATGTTATAAGTCGGCTTACTGAGTCAAATGAAAGCAGGAATGTAATATGATGCAGCCGCAGAAAAGTTACGGAAAAGCTAAAGATACCTTACAATTTATGGTAATACTAGCGACCCGCTCGTGCTTCGTAAGGGCGCAATGACGACACGTCAAAACATCGACATTTATGAGTTATATCTGTCACCGTACGATTGTGAACACCGTTAGTTTATAATCTATCTTGCGAGATTGTAAACTGTCGATAAATTGTGAACTGTACCATGCTGCTTACAATAAAACTTATTAATTTTCGATAGTTTATAATCTGTCCACGGCAAACCGTCAAATTATGAATGAACTTGCACTTACCAACAGGGTTCACAATCTGTCCGATTTTATTCCCGTAAAATTGTCAACCGTCCCTGATTTGTTTTGATAAACCTTTGGGAATAAGTGCTTTAAATGATGGTGAGAACCGCATCAAAATCCATTGGAAAGTTTAGAAGATCTAAGCTGCCACACAGATACAGACGACTGTTACTTGAAGTATGAGTTGAAATTATTATTGAGAGGGAGTTATTATTATTTGTTTTATTGTGTTTTGATATCGATACTTACTCATTACGTCTATGGTGTCTACAAAACAAAAAACTAATTTTTGAACTGATATTTTAAGTAGCTACACTATACCTGGTGGTTGATGACTCAAAAAAAACTCATCAAATAAATTCTTTTTTATTGTATCATGTTTAGATATCGACACCCATCACGTTTGCGAAGTTTCGCTAGCTAATTTAATATGACCCCTTTGGGAGACAATAAAACATGTTTTCTTTCTTCCATTTCTGTCTATGTGCGTTCTTGATTTTAAAAGAATACCCCGATGAATACCGCTGTGAAAACAACCCACCCATTCTTCATTCTCGTTTTCTCACAGACACAAGACTCTCATTTCCCTTCCATTTCTTTTTCCACCCAAGGACAATGTTGGACTGCACTAAGAAAATTAAAATTACGTATTCCAAATAATATATTCATGACGTTTTCATCTTTCTTATTCAGCAATGATAATGAAGCGACGGACAAAAAGTTTTACAAAAACTAATTGATTCGCCGTCATTCGTCTCCCCCACTTGGGGTATGGGTGATGGGGGAAGCGCTAGCGATTGAGGTATTCACTATACCCTGTCCATTAGGTAAAGCGTTTTTTGACAGCAGTCTTAGAACGTACATATTCCAGATTACGGAAAAGTTGACTTTAAAATGCGTATTAAAATAAATATATAAACTGCCTAATCTTATTGAATTGTCTTATTTATGACTTCTTACAGACATCATAATACCGTACATATAACAGTTTTGACAAAAAATATATAATTGCTCACTAGATCGATCTGTCAAAAAACGGTGAGTAGGTATAGTAGTGAAAAACATTACATTTCAAAATACTATCTTTCTTCAACTGCAATACTTTCCCATGTGTTCTTGTTTTTACAGAGGTTATAGCGTGGAAAGCAAGTTTCAGTTTAGGTGATTTGTTAGTAAAATTGGCCAGTTTTCTTTACCACCAAATTATCTTGCATTTATTTTAATATTAATCAAAATACTGCTCATTCCTAGTTTAATAAATGTAGCACTTATGAAATACCACAAAAGCACCAAGGTTTAATCACAAAAAAAAACTATTTACCACTCCCGAACAAATATATTGCACAAGCTTCGCCCCGCAGTTTCACCCGCATAAGTTTCGATCCCGTGGGAATTTCGGGATAAAAAGTAGTACATATGTTAATTCTGGTTATAAACCATCTGTGTGCCGAATTTCATCCAAATCCGTTCAGGAGTTTTTGCGTGAAAGAGTAACAAACATCCATCCATCCATACAGACTTTCACATTTGTAATATTAGTAGGATTCATAAAAATTAAATGCTGTTTATTGACAAGCACATCATCTGAGAACGACTTGACTGATTTAGCCTATTTCATGGTTTTATAATGCGCGCAATAAGATTTTTAGGGAAAAAAAATTGGAGAAAAATCCCAAAAAAAAGGGGGAAAAAACTGGAAGTCCTGTTGTCCATGGGATTTTTGTATAAACTATTATTTGGACAGGACAAACAACGTCTGTCCGGTCATCTAGTTTGTGATAAATCTACAACAAACAATTTTCTATCATTGATAAATGATTTTATTTTTGTAAGTAGGTTTGTACAAACACTTTTACACGTCAATCATATTTTAAAACTAGATGAGGTCGGCGTTTCCTATCTGACTAGTCTGAGAAGAAAGGCCAAAACAAACTCAGAGGTCACAGTCTCTTTTAAAGTCCAGACATAATCTTGGTCAGATCATATGAAGACCATGTAGGTCGATGTCTGAGATGGTCTTTTGAGGAAAGAACCACACAGATTGAGAGGACCTGTCCAGTCAGTGCACGCATTTGTCATTGCCGCTGTTTCCCTACCTCTTGTACCACTCCCATCTTCCAGTACGGAAGAAAAATGCTCCTCCTCGCGTTTAAAACATAAGAAAGCACTCAGTACACGGTGGTAAGTTATTAATGGATGAATATAAAACTCGATGATCAACTGCCTTCTTGAGAAACTTTGGACGAGCCACTTGTAATAACCGAAATATTTTTTTTACTTAATAAAGAAATATTAAAAGTTTTTTTTTTTGGCATGAAGAACAGGGTTGGTTGTTGTGTTAAAAGATAAAAAGGTCGAGGCTACTAAACGAGAACCTTTTAAGCCCGTACTTAAAGACGTCTGTTAATGAGGTATTTCTATAGCAACGTCGTACCTGTAAGGATAATCAAAAATGCTTATTTATCTCATAAATAGGCAAACCAAGAAAAACAATACTTTTTTTTAATCATGTAGATTTAGTAGCTTTCACATTTTTTTCTGCATTCAGTGTCGTAAGATAGTGCTTAATTAACGTTAATAGATATGTCTAATCTCAAACTACACTAACGTTAACGTATCATTCTCGTGTAGGTAGCTCTGCTAAAGCTCTCAGATCAGAGAATAATTTCCAAAAAAAAAACTTTCTAAAATCCATTTCTCATAAATGGGCCACTTACATCTAAAACTTCCCGCAAGGAACTAAGGGTTCCACTATAGGAAATTAAAAATATACCCTAAGAAGAGAATTTCCTGTGGGCTCCCCTACTGACGTCACAAAACATTATCGACGAACAAAAGAGAATCGCGGCTGACGTCACACGTCACTGACATGCACGAACCAACGGAAACTTACAAATCTGGAATAGAAACAATTTCAACCTCATTGCATTAAAGATAAAGTCTATTTTACCTTGCAGTGTTCTGAAACGGGATATAAAACGAAATGAGGGATAATCGATTGTATTGAGATCTCGGATCTCGATACCTATAGTTAGATTTTCTGAGAATAAGTGAATAGACGGGAAGGTAATAATGAAATAGTTTGCACTGAGAATTTCTTTCACCACACATGACCCATAATACACATAGCCATACAACTAAAGCATCTGAACTGTGCTTTTAACTGGTGCTGGTAAAAACCGAGTCATCATGCTACATGATACGACTTCGTTTCTCTATTCGATCCATTTCAAAAAGGGCTTTCTATCATGTATAATATCGATCGACGGGATCTGTTCAATTATATTGGCTTTATAATTGAACAGATCCCGTACTTCCAGAGTTTAAGCAAATAACAAATACCATATTGTGTCGTTACTATACACAACATCTTCATTCTCACTATCATTTTGTCTTATTCCAAATTATTTGGGGTCGGTGCAACGCATTTGTTAATTTTAACAATAAACATAATATTTACAAACTTCTTATCCAACTAATATTATAAACATGAAAGTTTGTATGGATGGATTGATGGAAGGATGGATGGATGTTTGTTACTCGTTCACGCAAAAACTACTAAACGGATTTGGATGAAATTTGGCACACAAATATTCCCACGGGATCGAAACTTATGCAGGTGAAACCTGCATATCTATATCGACGCACGTTGCGTCCCACACTAAAGGCTTATCCAAATTCCAAGGAAATAAAGACATGCCGTCCCGTCTCTTGCCATCGTCGCGTACCAAGCCATTGGGTTCTAATACAGCTGGAACGCCGACGGTGACGAGAGCTCGTCGGATGATGTCATTAGTGTTCGCGTGCCGCGCTAAGCGACCCGCACTTCGGCTGCAAGACAGGCCGTGGTGTCTGAGGCTGTTGACATCTACGCCACAGTCACAGCGATGAGGAGAACAGCAAGGATCTCCTAGTCGCAGGGAAGCAGCGAGGCGGAAAGTAGGTTCGTCGAACAAAGTGCCTATGTTCGAAGAAGGTACTGCATGAAGCCAAAGACCCGACTCCCACTTACCCACAGCCAGCAGGCGCGCACGCTCCGCATCAGTAGTAGACGAGTCAGTAGTAAGTAAATTGTTCTGTACTACTCTGCAGAGCGGCTCATCCCACTGTCTCTGGGAAAATGGATTGTCGGGTGGATCTGTGAAGTGGTTGGGAAGGTGGATGTGTCTCGGAGAAGCACGGCACATCGGAATTAATCAATGAGGGGGCTAGGATTTTCCTGATTAATTTATCAGTACCGTGGACCGGGGATGTGAAAGCCGGTAAACTAATACTAGAAATTTTGCGGAACAACATGTCTTTTTCTTCCATACTTCTCTGTAAGTCGGCATCTCGGTAGTCTGACTGTGAAAGATGGTATGGCTAGAAAAGGGGGTCTTCTAGCCATACCATCTTTCACAGTCCAACTATAGTTTCTTTGACTATAAACAACAATGTGTGCGAGAAAAATATTTGGGTTTACGGTTCTGGTGCCAGTAGCGAAAAACCAATGACAATAGAACCATCATGTTAACCATTTCTGCGGTAATGTCGTGTGTACCGCGATAACAATCGATTTCAATATAAAATCAACTTTATTCCCACACACATCTATGTTTTTCCACCCTCTATAACTCCCAAGAAAAGCCTGAACACATCCAAGAAGTTCCACCTAACAATTGGAGCCTCCAATATGTTAATAGGTTTACGAACATAGTACTTAAAATGTTTGGGAGTTCGCTAAGCGTTTCCGAATCATCGGATTTCGCTCCAACTTTGTTCTAAGTAGACGAACTTTACACTTTAACTGTCTACAAATGATTTTCTTTTGATATTTTGTTAGAAAGTTATTTTAGGAAGATTTGAGGGAGGAAAGTACTCTTTTGAAAGGGTATTTATATAATGTTAATTCTCCTTTGCCTCGTGTCGGTAGTGTTAGCTGTACGAGAAGAGATAATATAGCATAGTCGGCCAATAACGTTCCCACTCCTGGCAGGCTTCCTCTCTGTGAGCGTATAGGTCTTAATGCTCCACGCGGACCCAGTGCGGGCTGGTCGATGTCACATGCCTTCGTTTTCGTTTGGTTCAAGGACATAGTTTCTGCACGATATTTGCTTTACCGTTTTGAGAGCTCATGCTGAAGTAAAAATATCTAATGAGTGATGTCCCCAACTTTGCAGGGATATAATCAAAATCATAACAAATTACTCATAACACGCCGTGCCAAATTAGGCGAGGAACATACAGTGATTGTGAGGCATGGATTAAAAGGCCGCTGCATCCAACAGTCATCCGCCCGGTGCACCAAAAGCATCATTGCTGATGGTTTCCAATATTTCATACATGTAGGCCCGTTTGCACCACAAACTGCTAAATACGTTTACCGCTAAACGCATTTACAACATCGTTCTGCTCCTGTCAATTGTTAGAAGATGACAAAGACAGAACGATGTTACAAGTACGAGTACCTACGTTTAGAGCTAAAGGTATTTAGTGATATATAGTGCATGTGCCTTAGATAGGTACAGAAATTATTAAAAACCTAAGCACTCTTCCAAGCCTCTATACCTCGGCGTAGTGTAACTTGTTGCGTTCAGTTTAATATCGCACCTGGCTGGTTGCTTATTGAGTGCTCGACTCGCGCACTGGTCTGACAAATTACCTGTGCGGCTCGAACGTGACGTCACACGCTGTAATAAACTCGAGCATTTATGAGCTCCTTTACTTAGATGGAGAGATTATAATTTGTTAAGGACGCTGTTGAGGAGTTTTATATCGAGGTAATCTGTTACTTGATGGTGGGGGAGGATGTCGTGTTCGTCTCATCCCATAGGGGCCGTTAAAATCTGCTTCTATCGGTTCAAAGAGGATGGTTTAGCATAACGATCGATCTTGAAGGCTGGCCTAGCTAATGAAATGCTTGAATACCGAAAGTGGTTTGAAAATTCGCCAAGAGCAGGCAGCAATTTTTCCAACATACAGAAGTAACCAGAATGCCATCAAAGAATGGCTTTTACGTCATTTTGTTTAACACTGATATTTGGCGGAGTAATGAATTTCAGTTGTTTAGCAACGGTAATGTTATCAGGCTAGGTGGAGCGACGATCTTCGCAGGATGGCTGGTAGCAGCTGGATGAGAGTTGCTCAAAATCGAGTTGAATGGCGTGCAATAGGGGAGGCCTATGTCCAGCAGTGGACTGCTATAGGCTGATAATGATAATGACTGTATGGCTATGGTTTCTTAGAAGAGCGGTGGTCACCACATAGTGGTTACCGGCGAATGACGTCACTGAAATGTTATTTATGAAAGTAAGTTCGTGTGTTTTCCTAGAGAGCGTTTTGGACACCGTAAAGAAACCCCGCTGTCATCATTTTCATGACAGCCGTCACAGCAGCCACCACTCTTACGCCTTGAAAAAACCGAAGCATTAGAGACGATAGTATTGATTCTCTTTTTTAAACTCGCCTCCAACCTTCACAAAATGGAGGATTATCAAGTCCTCATGAAGTTCTTATATTTAATTCCTTGTATCAACAATCACTCTTAAAAATTTTATCCGGACCCCTTTTCGCTCTTTGAAGAGGTCCCCGGTTTTAATTGCTTCGTCTAAAAAATAAAAGAAATATCCGTTCATGAAATAGTGAAGTTCTAACAATAGCGGAAAGCGGTTAGCGGAAATCTTTGGGAGAGCGTTTTTCCGGATAGTTTCAGTGGGCAGTGACAGCAGATTAGTGAATCGTACGAGCGTTACGTATTGAAGGTGTGTTTGGGTGTGGTGTGTGTACGTGTGCGTTGAGTGCAAACCAAGCAGCCGTCTGATATTCCAACCTATTTTCCCATGTCCACTGTCATTATGTTTTCATGGAGCAACGGAGGGACTTACACCCATTGTCTACTTAAACCACAAACGTAAAATAGGTGTTTTGAATGACAATCGCGACCGTGAGACAAATTTATTTCGAGGATTCGATATTGATTGAATCGTCAGTTTCAGCCCAGAAATTAATGACTAGATGACCTGGACGCGTGCCGCGAGGGCTGGTTCAAGGTGACGCGGGAAAAGAGTTCCTAGAAAGATTTGGAACTGCATAGGCTAACAAATAAAAAAAAAGACATCTTGTTTTTACTAGACTCAATTTTCTTTCTTCATCTCCCGTTCCCAGCGGGACCTCACCCTATTCTGTAGATAATGATGCTTCGGCTGCACCCTAACGACCTTTATATTATTTAGAGCCGGCCCTTTCCTTGTTTAATTAATTGACGAGAAACGCGTTTTTAATTTTGACTTATTCCTTCTCTTTGCAAAGTAGGTTAGTCCAAGATTGAGATGTATAGGTTTATGATTACATTGCGTTTTGTGTATTTTTTGTATGGAGTAAAATTAACTTTTCATTTTGTTCATGACATTGTTTTTATTTATTTTCTGTATCCGTTTTTGATTTTACTATTAAACGAATACTTTATACAGCGGAAATGTGTGGTCATATTTAAAGGTGTGGTGTGTGACCATCAAACTGAACAACTTTCTCCATGGGACCAACATTGTAATGCAAAACTTCAATACCGACCCGACCCAAATATATGGAACAGCTGATATTTTTTACGCGATTACGATGTTGGTCCCATGGAGAAAGTTATTCAGTTTAATGGTCTGTACCACAACTTTAAATATGACCACAACTTTCTGATACTCGCTGTAGACATGTTGTTAGTAAATAATGTGCCACGGAAATCCGCAGTAAAACAAAATGTCATACAGAGTGGCAGGGACATCTACGCGCAAACTGTACAATGAATTCAGCACATGATTCTAAATACCCTGACGGAGAAATATCTAGTCGGTAATAAAAAAAAAATCTGCTGTTTCATAGAAAAGTGCAATACCTACGCGGTCAAAATGTATGGAACAGCAATTTTTTTTTTAATACCCGACAAATAATTTCATAGGGTCTAGAATGATGTCCTAAAATCATGGATACCGCATATTTAAGTATACAAGTCTTAGTATTGATCTGAAAGGCGACAAACAAAACAAATTATCTCAGATTTTATCATCCTTGGCAACTTGCCTCCTCATAGTACGAAATAATATACTTTTCATACTCATACCTACAATGAAAGTATGACATAATTCCTACGAACATAAATATAATGCGAAATAGCTTTGTAATAAAAATGTATTATTATCTAACTTCAAGTCATCCCAGCCACTGCGTCACTTCAGGACTTCCGGGAGGTGTTTAAGTGCAGCTTTCAGTCCTTCAGTTTCAGTTTACGAAGTAGGTACTGTAAAGGTTGTCTGTTAAAGTATGTAGTGCAGACTGGCAATAAAATAACTCTGGTTGCATTCAAACAGTCAAGTTAGTTTCGAATGAGCTGTCAAATTTCTATTAGGTTTTTGATTTGGAAGAAAATTAATAATATAGGGGAAGTGATGTAAAGACGTACTCTTGGAATAAACGTAAAGAAATCATATCGTTGTTTGATTTTTTATAGTACTTACTTTACCAAAGGGCGGCCTTTATTTCTCTGTGCTGTTGTCTGTGCTGCTGGGGAGTTTGTTGCGTCACTTCTTCTTCCCAGCGAAAGCACTAGGAAGTGGTAAAGGGCGGGGGTTTTGGGGGACTGTCTTTTGTAATTTTGACGTTCGAAACGTGCTGATTCTCAGCCTAATTTGAATAAATGAGTTTTTATTTTGATTTTTTTTTATTATTAAACATCAAGTTCAGTTAGTTTGAGTACCGTAACGATTTTTAGGCGATAGTCAGTGATGGTGTTCATTCGCTTGTGTGTCATGCCCTTTTTTTAAATAATGTTCTTTGATTTTGAATTTATTTTAAAAGAGTGTCCATGGAGTTTCTTGCCCGTTCTTCTCCATAGGTACCTACTACGCTTTGGAATGGGCTAGCTTCATATTTCTGACAGATCGAATCCTTGCCAGTTCAAAAGTGCCTGTTAATTGAAATAAAGGCTTTGAGTTTGAGTTTTCACTGACACTAGGTGACACCAATAAACGAATGTCATAATAAAAGGGTACTGTTGGATTTTCAATGCTCGGCTCAGCGCTGAGAGTTGAAAATCGAAAAGCACGATAGTATTTGTGTTTTAGGTGACAGTGAAACGGGCATTAGTCATTCAGCAAGTTATTTTTTGTAAAAAAGAGCCTTCAGTTAAAATCCGATTGATATAGATATCTTTCTATCTGATAACCGCCAGTTATACCGTCCGAGTCCACAGCAACCGCGCTAACAATTTCCCAACGGCCCACAATACAAATATGAACAAGAAACTCCGCACAAAACAGTACGTTCTCACCATTCACAAGTAAATACTTCTCGTGAATACTGCATTTCCCGAGCTTCCCTACACTACTGGATATATTTAAAGGGTTGGCGTAGCCCGGGAATTCAGGGAATCCCGCCGGGATCGCCGGCGACGCAACTTATTCCGGGAAAATACGCGGGAGGTGAAATATAAGTAGTGGCGTAAGCTTTGCGAGAATTTCTAGATGTTTGCGTGATAGTGAGGTAAATAATACTTCTATGTTCTGCGAAGTTTGTGTTGTTTTCACTTACTTCGGATCGGAGTCAAAGCGACTATCTATGTGCTAACATTATCAGATTTCATAAACTTATCTTTAGAGAAAACTGTGTATTGGACTTGCTGTGGATGGATTACGATATCTAGGTATCACGTTATTAACTACCCCGTTGGTCTCGTGGTCGCAACCGCTAATACTGAGCGTGAAATCCTGGTTGTCGCATTACGAATTTCTTAGTAACAGCCTGGACTTTGGAAATTGGAGGTGTGATACCCCCGAACCTCGGAAAGCACGTTAATCCATTAGTCCTGCGCCAGATCTCACTCCGTTCGTGTCCGATTGCCTTCCCATCGGACTATGAGAGTGAGGGAAGAGAGAATGCTCCTGTGTCTGCGCAAACTACGCTCCCACGCAGCGCCGGTGGCTAGTCTCTGTTGAGATTGGCCACCATGGCCGAAATACGGCCAGGAAGACTATAACACATTATTATGCTTATACGGCAAAAAGTGTGAAATAGAAAAAAACTAGTTGGGGAAAATCATGCGTCATATCCACACGCATACACACAAGTTACTTTGGTTTTAACTTTGGCTGGTTTTCGTTTGGTTACTATGTCAACTATGTGTAGCATATAGCATAATCAGCCGTCAATGTTTCCACTGCTGGGACACAGGCCTTCTCTCTGTAAGAGGGTATTGTACTATGTAAACCGTACAGTCACGAGCATAAGTATGTATACACTTGGCTCTATTCAAAAGCGAATTACTCCTTTATTTTTTAATGAAATTTTATGTCATGTAGTATTTTCGAACCTATAGGTTTTTGCAGTGTGGCGTATTTCATTGTTGTTTACGTTATTTCACGCAAAAATCGCTATTGAAAGTTTCCAAGTGTTGACATATTAGTGCTCGCGACTGTACCACATCCTTGGCGAAGAAACCTCTTTACCGTATCCTGAAAACCACAAAACCAAACCAGAATCTATAAACCAAATAGACACATAGGGAAATGCCCAAAACCTCTGCGAATTTAGCCACCCGAGTATCACACACTCACATACATAGGTATCACTTATATGGCACCGGGTACCGACCACCCTCACATAATATCGCGCACTGGACCGACTCATCCGCTACCAATTTTGATGCATCGTGCTCCGTACAGCCTCCCTACGGATATCCTACACACACATGAGTAATCTTATGTCTGAATCGTATGAAATTGGTCTGGAGTTAAGGATGGGTTAAAGACTTCATGGTTGGATTAAAATGGGTTTTTATTTCTTGATACGGTATGTGAATATAAAGTAAAAATAATAAATATATCGTAGTGTAATAAGTAATGTTGTAAGTTGTTTCATTTTAGCGTGGAATAGCGGTCACCGTCCCAACTACATTTTCTAGCATTTTTTATTTCAAAAACTGAAATAAAGTCCGCTAACGTCCTGTCACTGGTGTGCCAATAACGAAAACCCCAACATAGTTTACTGTTCTGGTTCCCACGGAGAGATATTAGGGAACGGGAAATGACCGCTATTGCCACGCTAAAACGCGACAACTATAGTAAAATTGCGAAGAAGGTAGATTATGAAAGAAACAGTGGCTCGTTAGTTTTGTTGACGCATATCGTAAGATCTATTATGTGAGTTTTTCAAAGATACATTATGTTTGTTTTTTTTTTTGTTTGTTTGCGTTTGCCACAAATAAATGTATTTTCTTTCTTTCTTCTTTCTTTCTTCTTTCTTTCTATGTGCACACATCTCTCGTGGTCTGGTACATATACTAGACCACGAGTTAAGCTAATATTTTCTATAAGAGCACTAGCCGTCAAACAACGGCCGCAGTGATGGCTGTCATGAAAATGATGGCAGGAAAACGCAACTTACTTTCATTAGTAACATTTCAGTGACGTCTTTCGCCGGTACATTGCGGATATTATGTGGCGGCCACCGGTCTTGTAGGAAACAGCCCGTTTCTTCCCGGTACCGCGCATAAACCGTGCCGTAGAAAAAACGTGTCCGTCAACAAGCTTGCATAGTGATCCCTATAACACTGACGACCGTGCCTACACACGGCGAATAAACTGTAGTTTTTCACTTTACTCACGGCTTTATGAGTAAATTTCATAATATATACACAAAACACTTAAGTGGCTAGATTGTTGGCAATTATCAACATGCAGTGAGGGTGAGCCATGATAAAGAATCCTCCGCTTCCAAATGTGTGAAAGGGAAAAATCAAACAGACACCAACATTAGAGCTATAAAGTGCTTTTTTTCTATAGTAACGCAATGTTACATAATTGATAGTCTATGCATCGTGTACCCTAATATTATTTAGCCAATATACAGGGTGCCAGAGACATCGACGCGCAAACTGTAACCTTGAATTCAGCACATGATTCTAAACCCCAAAATCGAGGGCCGGTTATCAAAAAAAAAAAAAAACTGCTGTTTAATAGAAAATTGTAATAGATACGCGATCAAAATAATATATAGAACAGCTAATTTTGTTTCAAATATCCGACGAAAATTTTTGACGCAGGGGTTTCAAAGTCATGTACTGAATCCATGGTAACAGGTTGCGCCGTGTCACCCCGTATTCTGAATATTGGCTAAAGTTAGGGTAAATATTTCCAAGAAACCAAACACACACACATATACAGACGGACACAGCTTGCATCAGTCGCCAGTCACGGCTCAGGAGACAGGCTGTGCACAATACCGCTCAAGACCGTAAACACGGCCGAATGGATGGTCAGACAAAACCCTACCCCGTAATACCGGATACGCTCCCTAATTCCGGACATCGATCTGTTTGTCCTTTAATTTCATCCCTGTAATCTGGTACGGTGAGCGGAATTGTTAAGTGTGTAGGGTTGTTTGTTGTTTAAATGGCCTTCAGACTGTGTTTCATTTGAGTTATAGTTTATTAAGATTACACAGAAGATTCAAGATATTCTTGTTGTTAGTAAGCAAGTTGTAAACTTATCTACGTGTCTATTGTACTTGCAATCAATTTAGGCAATGTTTCAACTCAAACTTAAAGCTTGTATTTCAAATAAGCCAATTACAGGCACTTTTGAATTGTCAAGGGGTCAGTCAGTCAGAAAGCTGAAGCCAGTTGCCTATTCCACAGCGTAGTAGTGTACCTACGGAAGATAACGGGCAAGAAACTCCAAGGACACTCTTTTAAATTAAAGTATGCTTACTAGATATTGGTTGAAATTATGCATGTGAGAATGATGCAGAACGTTAAAATCATACGAAAAAAAAGAAAAAAAAAACAATTCAAATATTAAATCAAAATAAAATAAGCCGTCGCAACTAAGAGATTACTGTCCCTACTGACGGTGCCCTTTCACGAACGTTCCGTTTTATATAGCTCAATCAGTTGAAGACTTATTTCCCAGCAAAAAAACGTGAAAACTTTAGCCACCAATAAGATCATTAGTTTTTTTTTTTTTGTTTTTTTGGTTAAAGTTTGAAAGTTTAGAGAAAAGTGATATTTAGTGACGCAATCCGAGAAATTTTCAAAAATACATAAAAATTTGAATTTCTCGAATCCCATGAAATTTCGCCTGGGCTTTATGGTATACTTAATTGTTGTAAATGGGTTACACTATCATGTCCTGGGAGGAATACGTCAAATTACAAGTCAGCCTGTATATTATGTTCGTTGCTTACCGGTACTAATTCAACATTAATTTCATCTCGTTCATTCTACTAAATCTTGATGATGCAAACTCTGTATGGGGTTTTGAATCTCTTAGTGTATGAGGGGACATCTTGAAAGGCGTTCGCTCAATGGGATCGGCAAGCGGTTGCAAATGGTTCCCAAATTAATCCATTTTGCATATTCGGCTCCTGTGTTGAATAGTGTTTCAACCATAGTCGTATAGTTACGCTACCGTAATACGGACTTAGATTTAGTTTAATGCCTTAATGGAGGATGGTGAAGTTAAAGTGTTTGTTTCACGTTTTAGCCATCATCATAATTTCAGCCGAAAAACGTCCACTACTGAACATAGGCCTCCCCCAAGCTCCGCCACTTCGACCGGTTCTGTACTTGGAGCACAGAACCGGTGCGATGCGAGCATCCAGCGGATTCCTGCGACCTTCACCAGGTCATCGGTCAACCTTGTGGGAGGCCTTCCAACGCTACGTCTTCCAGTACGTGGTCGCCACTCCAGAACCTTTCGGCCCCATCGGCCATCTGTTCTGCGAGCAATGTGCCCTGCCCACTGCCACGTTTCAGTATGCCTGCTGAGCGTGATAAAGTGCATAGAGGATAGGGATACATTTACTCTGCGACAAGACAGCGAATGTTTATATTACAACATTGAATTTTACATTAATCCACTTAGGGCAGATTTTTCCAACGCCAGATAATTTTATTCGAGGAATAATTTTGAATTTTTGACAGTTCTTCCATTCAAAAACTGTCAGATGTCAATTTTATTCCACGAATAAATATTATCTGTCGATTGAGAAATCAGCCCTTAAACGAATAAATGAACAAATTAATTGAGTCTGATCTTTTAGAAGTGGGGCTCTTTGTGGTAAATGTATTTTCACGGAAATACTGCCACCACCACTACAACATTGACTTAATGAACTTCCGGAAAACCAGATTATGGATTCATGAATGTTCACTAAACCAAGAGCTGTACTTATTGACCTCACTACTAAGAATGCTAATGAATAATTTTCAAGATATAAAGCAAAAACTAATCATTTATTTCCATTTTACAAAGGACGATTAAAAAAAAAACAGGACGATTTTTAATACAGCAACCCCGCATTAACTTCAACCCGAAATTACGACCACAGTGGTTTTCAGAAATGAAAAAAAGAACATAAATTACAACGACCGACTTCCCATTTTACTAACTCTAGAACAGAAGCTTTGTCTTCCATTATTACCCACAATGGCTATTCAACAAGCATAATACGCGAAACAAAGTGTTGCCATGTATAAATAAAAAAAGGCCCGAGTACCCACTACGAGCAATTTCATTCTCTCTGTAGTGAAATAAAAATCTGGGTCGCGCGGGAGGGTTGCAGGTACAGGTTAGTGTACCGTGTGGAGAGAATTAGAGAGACTAGATGTGTCAGTCTTGGCTACATAGACCGGCCAAAAAGTACAAAAAGTAGAATGTATAGTACTATTGCCAAAACCATCTGACCATTTACAAAACAACATCCCGTGCACATGATGAACACAGCTGCGTCCGTAAGTAAAACAAAAGAGGATCCTTTTTAGGTCAACTAATAAAATGCGCTGCAAGTAGTGCGTCCGTATGGTTGTCAGATATAGATTTTGGCGATAGTACAATTTTCGCGAAATAATTCATCTCAGACTTCAAAATATCAGCTATCGCATCTTATCTAATCTAACTAGCCTGTATATTTTCCCACTGTAGCGCAAAGGTTTTCCTTCTCTCTTTTCCACACAATTCTGTCTTTTGCTAATCCTTTCCGGCCACTCCTTTCGGAAGGAGTCCAGCTCGTCCCGCCATACTATAAATCTCCCAAAAAATCATACCAAACTAATTGCAGATATTCTCATCTATTTTACCCCAGTAATCAGTGTCCTGACATTTCCTAAATAGGTCGGCATGACCCCGACCTATCATATTGACGATAATTAAATAAATAAATAAATATTCCACAACTATCACACAACGCCATTTAGTCCCAAGCTAAGCAGAGCTTGTGTTATGGGTACTAGACAACTGATAAACATACTTATATATTTCTAAATATATAAATATTATAGATAAATTACACCCAGACACAGAACAAATGATCGTGCTCATTACACAAACATTTGTCCTGGGTGGTAATCGAACCCACGACCTCCGGCATAGCAGTCAGCGTCAATTTGACGCAGTTTGATTGTATCATAGCTAATTAATAAGCAATTGCCAGTCAAAAAAATAATTAATAAGGAAATGTCAGTCCATAAGTGCGTCCATGATTGACATGCAGCCATTTTTCCTTCATTATTTTTCAATGGGCTTTTCAGTATCTTCAGATCAAATCAAATTAGGTATTGCGGTTGTGATGATAGCATTTTAAAGATTATTAAAAAGCAAAAATGGACTGATGCCAAAAAAAATATATACCGACTACAGAACCACTAACAACCTCGCCCAGCACACATTGAAGGATATTGCTAATCCACTTCTTCATATATTCAAAAAAATTGTCAACTCAACAACGTAAATAGCGCAATGAATGTTGTTGAATTGTCAAAATGAAAGCCATTCCTACTGTTAATGTGTTACGCAATTACCCCGCTGTTTACTAAACGATCCAGTAATTACAGGGGCTCTATATCTTCGTTCTAGTTACACACAGCTGACTCCACAGAGCTATCCACGTTTGAACCGACGTCTTTCAATTAATTCCGTCACTTTCAGTAGTTTGATCTTTACATCGGCAACTGATTATTCTGAAGCTATCTGGTATTGGAACTGTCGCTATTTAATGCAGCATCATAATGCTAAAGGTCAGTGGTGGCCCAGTGGTATCAGTCCCAAGTTATGGTCATGGGTTCGAACCCAGGCAGTCGCTTTACTTTGTGTAAATAAATTCATCACCACTGCTCTCAAAACGGTAAAGGAAAATGACAGGAAATCAGTATGTCCTAGAACCAAATTCGAAGACATCTACCAACTCGCGCTGGGCCCGCGTGGAAGATTACAGCTTACTCCCTCTCGAAGAAAGGAGGCGTGTGTCCCAGCAGTGGGAACATTATAGGTTGATTAGGCTTATGCATGATGCTATCTACTATGAAATAAGAACTTTTCAGTTAACGGGGCTTGTTGCTACGGAGGTTTTTGCGCCACTTCTTTTTCTCAGCTTAAACACTAGGAGGTGGTGCAGGTTTGCCGTTTTGTGAGCTATCTTCTGCAAAGGCTGATATATTCAAGTGTTGAACTTTAACTTAAGAATCAAAGATTGTATTTATTGTATTTGAACCCTCATTACAACATTGCTTTTTTATCGCTCTACTTGTTTATGGACGCTATCTACATAGATATTATAGCGGCACCTCTGAAAACTGTAAAATTTTGACTTCACCGTTGACTTAAAAAGATGACTTTCACAGATCGGATGTATGAAAATTATCTTTGTAGTACTGTGTGACCTAAACCCGCACTTAACTTACGCTTTCCTGTAACTTAAGAGGTACAGACATCAAGCTACTACATTCTGTCAAATTTCTTTAATAGATTTTCAACTTTATCATTATTATTAGCATTATGGTTCAAGATTGATTGGGAAAATTTGACAGTTTCGGGTAACTTGACCTGCTGGCGTCTGTACATTTTTACACAGAAATGCGTGACTTAAATGTGGGTTTAGGTCACACGAGCTATAAAATAGTATTCGACACGTGTGACTTAAGTAGTCCATTATTGCACGGTGTGAAATTAGCGCCTGAGCCTAGTGGGGGTGCTCACACACTAATAAAAATGTACTATTTTTAATTATTACCTATTGTCATAAACAAATGAACTTACATGTGGCCAAGCTTCAAAAAACGTTTCCCAGCTGTCACATTCAGTAACCAATAGATCCTCGTGGTATGAACATAGGCGGGCAGAGGGCGACGCATTCTGATGCACCGTCACGAGGTCGCGCACAGCCTCGGAAATCTACATCTTGTTATAACTTACTTTGTTTAGCACTTTGCTCTTAGCTGCATAAACCAACGGGCGAGCTAAGGAGCTTCCGAGATTAAAAAACGGAAAGAAATGTTGAAAGAGTATCTTATAGCAGCTGAGAAACACATAAGCTATGCTTATAGCTTGTTTACTGACCCTTATAAGTTTAAGGTAAAGATCTAGCAGAAAATAATATTTAAGTCCTGTCCCATTTTTTTTTTCTCTAGAGGATAGACTATCTGGAAATTGTGGTCCTTAATGTAATTTATGTAATAACAACCACAGACAGTTACTTTTCTATTTCTAATATTAGTATCTATGGATATAAAGGTTGGCTAAGTAATAACAGCCGCACGGGTCGATCGATCAGGTTAAGCTACGCTGACTTGACTCCTTGAGGGATACATTTCCAAAATTCCTTCCTTCGTGCTGAGCAAAATTTCATGCTTCGTTCCAGACCGTGCTAGTTCAAGCTGTGTGCAAGTCTTATAAAGTAGATAGTAAAAATTACTTCATAGTGCGAATTTCATAATTTTTGCAAATAAATTTACATAGGTATTTACTATTCCGTTGCGTAAGAAATATTTACTTACTAAATCATTCAGACTAACTCAAGAAAGCTTTTATGAACCCTACCCACCACACATTAAAACACATTACGTATTTACCTCATCACCGCATAACTAACCTCTTAACCGCATATTTCCTCAAATTACCAACCCCCCCCCCCCCCCTTCAACACAATACCTTTGCGTTCAAAGGCTTTTCAGCCATGATGTACAGCTTTCATTGAACCGCAGGGGTTTCGACTTATAAATAAGTAACGGCCGGATTTACGGCGCGCCATAGTCTTTATATTAAATTCCGATAAGATTTATGTGGGTGCTCCTGAAATATGAAACTGTTTCGTGTTTCAAGTGCGTTCTGAGATTAAAAGGTGTTTGAGGTGATGTTTTATTCATGTGGTCGAGAGGTATAATGGTATTGTATTATCAAAGTTCTCACGGAATGTCATATCAAGGGGGGGTGCGCTAAGGTAACCCGCGAAATTTTGCAGGTCAGTGTCAGGTTGCATACAACCTAACCATAGTTGAAGGAGTCCGTGGCTAAATAATAACAGCTACACAGGTCGATCGATCAGGTTAAGCTACGCTTGCCCTGGTTGGTCTGTGAGTGGGTGACCACCGAGACCCCTCCGTTCCTCGGAGTCCCGGCTGTCATTCGTGAATATTTTTACTGTTAGTTAGAAGCCCGAAAGTCTGACAACCAGTCTTACCAAGGGGTATCGAATTATAATCGTTAAACTCATTAACACAACCCTTTACGTTCATATAACCTTATTGAATGCCTATGAAATAAATATCAATCCCCTTAAATACAAAATGAACTGACGAAATTGCAACTGTTTACCTTTATTCGCTATACAAAATATATTTTGGTGTTTACTTGTGTTCAGTAAGTGTCATGATTATCAAGACTTGGAGCTAGTTAGTAAAGGTAACGGTTTCAAAAGTAGTAGTAGATTAGTAACCGTTAAAAAAATATTTGATGTCTGTTTAGGTTAAAACGTTGCTTTTGAATTCTTAATATTAATAATATGAAATATGTTTGACTTTATTTAATCCTTCATTTAAGTAAGTTAACTTCCAAACATCACCAAAAAAATACAACGAACAATTTATTTACCATCTCCCACAATACACCAAAGGCGCAATTCTCGTAATTTTAAGAATGTTCACAGTCAATCTGTCAAAAATACCTCTATTTTCCCTAAACTTTTGACAAGTTTTTGACAGTTGTTTGTCGCGAGATGTGACTGCGACTAGATTTTGAGCAGTTTAAATTACGAGAATTGGCCTTCTGCTCTAAATCAAACTCAAATACCCTCCATTTACTTGAAAGTCACTCAAAAACACCGCACAATGACCACCATCTTCAGTCACCAGTCGTCAAATAAAAACAAATGGCTCAAACGGGCTCTAACAAAAGAGCTACGAGCCATTAGCAAGTAGGGATGGAGATAGGCATAGAGTAAGGAATATGAAGAGAAGTGCAACTCATACAGCCAGCCATGTTGTTTTTCTTCCTGATAGCATAATTACACCACATTAAAGCGTATGAAGCATATTGTATGTACGCACGGCTACACATCAAGCTATACATAACCAGTATAAGCTGACGTCTAATTTTAATAAAAACCCATACCTACAATGCGAGGTCAGATTAAAACTAGAAATGCATAGCTTGATGTGTCTTGATGTGTTGCTAGATGATGTTGGTCCTGTTGACCGATATTAATAATATGTGTACCATAAGCAATGAGCCTTTAATGTTCCCACTGCTGGGACACGCCCTTCTCTGTGTGAGAAGGAATGGGCTGTAATCCACCAGACACATGTCTTAAATATTTGATTCTAGGATATGCTAGTTCCCTTATGATGTTTTCTTTTACCTTTTGGAGAGCAGTGGTGATGCAGTAAATTGCACAAATTAAAGTGCATATAAGGTGGTAAGGTGGTATTCAGCTGCATCCGGTTAGACTGGAAGCCGACCCCGACATAGTTGGGAAAAGGCTAGGCAGATGATGACCTACCTGGGTTAAAATGCACGACTTACAACTCGTAAGGTGTGGCGTTACCTCACCGTAGGCATTTAGAATGCGTTCGGCCAAGGAGTTTCGCTTCTACACATTATTATTCTATGGGATAGGAATAGGCTACAGTTTTCAATATCGCTCATCCCCTAAATGGCGATGACAGAAGGGTCTGACCCTCGGTCATTAGCTGCATTCAGTAGTGCCGGACATGGTAAGTTTGTTGCAAGATGTAGGCGAGGAGATAGGGAGATTTTGTTCTAGAACATTGTGGGTGATGGTTAAAAAAGTTTTTCTGGAATGATAAGTCGTTTGCTTATTAGAGTGTAAAACTAAAAGGTATACTTATTCAGTATGCTAAAATGTGGTGATTAAAATATAGTTAAGTATTACACAGTATTTGTTTCAATTTAGGTCTGAAATATTCCTCCTTCTCAAATTATGTTTGACATCGTAATCGCGAATAAAAATTCAGCCGTCCCATACATTTAGGTCGAGTAGGTATTGAAGTTTTCTATGGGACAGTTGATAAAATTTTCGCGATTACGCTATTTGTCCCATGGAGAAAGTTGTTCAGTTTGATGGTCTGTACCACATCCTTAAATTTGGCTGGTCTTTAAAAAATCAGCCTGTATAACCAAAAACCCATTGCCAATGAAAACTTCATAAACAACAAAAGCACGGCTTTTCAGTAAGCATGGATGTCACAAGAAGTAAAATAAATCCTATGTGCATGCATATAACCCTACCTACCTAAGATACACATTCCACGTATCTGAAATCTAACGATCATAAAGCCATGAATAAAACGTAACACTAAAAATGCTATAAAAATTACAAGACATAAAATCATCCTCTACTATCTCCCAATCTACAATGCATCGGCTACTCTCTCCCTCCCGTATGATTTGAGTTTAATATCCTCGTTGAGTGCTGCATTCTTTCGCAGGGGAAATGGACCCGCAGTGGGGTTCCGCTCGGTGCTGGGGCAATCTTTGACTAGCTGTCAAATATGTAGCTTGTTGCTTGTCAAGTGTACGAAAAGGTGTGGGTTTGCTACTCGTGCAAAAGATAGGCAATTATGGGTTATTTAGAGAACATAAAGCCTACGTAAGTACCTACTTTGTGTTTTATTATTTATCATTGTATCGTGTTTGCTGACCCTCTTAGTGCGTAATGCATGCATCGTGGTTCATATCCTCTGAAAATCAAAATAAATCAAAACATTAGTTTCCGACATGTCATTGTGTATATTTATGTTCAAAAGCTCCACAACGGGCTGAAGCAATACCTACTGGCTACTTTCAGTTTTTCCCATTACACAAACCTTCTTGATATTTTGTCTAATTCTTACATACAGGGTGGCAGGGACATCGAAATCATGAATTCAATACATGATTCTAGACCCTAGGGCAGAAATTTTTCGTCGGTTATAAAAAAAATCCGCTGTTGCATAGAAAAGTGCAATACGTACGCGGTCAAAATGTACGGCAGAACAATTATTTTCAGATTTATTTACTGAATCCATGGTAACAGATTGTGCTTCGCTGTCCCTGCCACCCTGTATTTCACGATACACATTAGGCATACATAACACTGTCTTATTGATACATTCAACCTTTAAATATCTATTCAATATTATCGTAACACACAATAAATCATTTACAAATTCCAGTGAAAATGTCCCCCATTTTCTCAACTTTCCACTTCAGTACAGGAATCACAGTAACAAATGTGATTACGATGCAACTGCACTATTCCCAACTTAGTCACCGCGCAGTGGGGTGCCTCTGCGACGCTAATAGGCCGTGACGTCATAAATTATAATGCTATGCACGTGACGTCACTGTTTAGGCCGCCCATGATTTTGATGTTTTGATTTTCATTTTCTTTTTATTAGTTTTTTCTTCTAAAGCCTAAGGCAGACGACACTTAAAAAAAAATCTAGTAAACTTCTAACTATCGTCTACTTTTTTATGACATATTCTAAATGTGGATATGCCATAATACACCCCTGTCTATCCCTTCGGGGCATTCAGGTGTGACGTCCTAAATGCCTCTGCCGATTATGTAGGACTCCTACCGAATGATACCCTACTTTATAACAAAACGTCCGCGAATCCTTTGTATCGGTAACAAATCTGAATCAACCCAAAACAATATTGTCAAGACGATTCAAAATAGATACCAAAACTACCATTAACCTCCCCAAAAACAAGAATAACATCTACATCACATCTCCCATCCACCGCTTGTTTATACCTACTACGTCATCCCCTACCCATCCTGCTGCAATTTATACGTCACGGACTATTAGCGCAGTGAGGCAAGCCCCCGACATCACGGTATGCGCACAACTTTTCTCAGCTATTCGGAGGGAGATGCAAGTTCGGTTTTTGATTTTATGCTGCTGTTGTTTTCAGTGGTATTATTGGAAGATTGGTATGTTTGTGTCCGTGGTAGATAAAACTGGATATTAATACATTTTTCACTGAATAATGCAAATTTTTAACTGAATTAAATTAAAGTAAACCGGAAAGCAAACCTGTTGCTATTACACCACAGACTACCTGCAGTATTGTCTCTCCTTTCTCTCTAAATACATCCCAAGGATATCTTAGAGATAAAACTGCCCATTGTGTCACTTGAAAAATTTCTACATTTATATCTGTAATATTTATGGTGTACATAATAAAGTGTATTCTATTCTAACCATTTGACAAGTGTCGAATCGAAAACGACCAATTTTCAATTACGGCGTTGCCTCCTATAGCAAATAGCTGTCACTAGAATGGCGGTATAGATGATGAAGCGTATCGAATGGTTGTAACTAGCTATGCTTATCAAGTAAGACAGTCATTTTGGATTCCCTATTACCGAAAATTCGATGGCCTTTTCGTCATACACAAGTCAGAATATTGTGGATAAAGATGTTTTATTTTGCAAATATGGGTACAAGTCATGGTGGTACATAATATAAATACAGAAACAGGCATATTTTGCCAATTACCAGGCATGCAAAAGAACATAATATAAATATTTACTATTCATTAAATAATAATATAATTCTAGTTCATCATTCACTAATAATTATCAATGTTCAACTATTTAATTCATTAATTATTGTATATCTAATATATTGTTATTATTAACTTTAATTTTATCAATTTGCTGTTTGGGAATATTGACAATTTCTTTCGGTTTATTATTTGCCACGTAGTTTTTGCCTTATTTGTGGCTTTTTCTATTCTGTAGTTGTTTTGTGTCTTTTGTGTCAGATTTATATTTTTTTGATATAACTTAGAATAGTTGACCAACTTTATTTTATTGTCTCGGCTAGGGTTTAATCTCAATTGCCATAGAAGATAAATATTATTATAACCATTCCCATTAGCAGGGTTTATGTTAAATACCCTAGCAGAGTCATCTTCCAACGATCAATATTAATTTGGGATACAACAATTTCGATAACGATAACTAGTTACAATATATTCATAGTCTAACAAAATAAACACCAACCCATCTCAAACATATCCACAACTCTCTATCTATCAAGTACCAGGCAAACATATCTTCTCTCAACTATCAAAACACGAACAGAGCATCAGTTCCACATATCGGTAACATTAATTATACATCAATATTTATCCGCGCCAATTACACGCAACGTGCGAGTTAGAAACAAACAGTGAACGAGAACTTCGGTAATGAGTTCGTTAACATTAATTAACGCACCTTTGATTCTAATTACTCGTGTGTACATGATGAAGGATTTCATGTCAAATTGGGACGGTGAGGTGCGGATTTTGAAAGTGGGTCGAAAGAAAAATGAGTTGGTATTGCAATTGATAGCAGTATGGTAGGTACCTATTGAGTTCTACTCCTTTGTGAAGAATCGTGGTTCAAGATTCATGGTTCAAGTTCATTAAGAATATCATCATAATTTCACTGTTATGTTTGGGTTGATTGTCGTTGATGACATAATATCTATAGGTTTTTGCAACGTCAAATGTACTCACCAATGCAAAAATTACACTGGAGCTATTGAAAACTTCTCAAAATCAGACACTGACGACAGTAGATAAAGAAAATACGCAGACAATAGCCAAACACAGTAGCTGAACTAATAGTCAAAGAAACGAAGCTAAGAACATTAAACAACAACTATATATAGAAAAGAAATTTAAAGACGAAGCTACTCAAAAATAGTAGTCCGAGCTAACAAAGACAACCCATACAAAAAGACAAAACAAGTGAATAACAACTAGCACGATTCCACCACGAACATTGAAAAACCAGAAGACGTAGAAAAAAGACCATTCAACGAAATACCGAGACCTAATCTTCGAAAGTACCTGTAGATCGCAGAAGTGGCTTAAAATCCAACATTTCCCAAGACTTCTTTGTTCGAGTCGAAACAAGTTAAGACGTTCAATGCACATCGATTTCTAGTTTAAAATTGTTCGCTGGGAAGTTCTTTCCAATTGTATTGGAGTTGTTCGATGATTTTTAGTGGCCACTCCTTTATATATATTGGTACATTTATGGGCCATTGTGTCTGTGAGATAGTATTTTTAATGGATGTGTTTAAGTTAGTTGGGTGTGAGGTTGTGGAGCGTGACTTTAAATATGGATAGCAGTTACTTAGCATAACATAACATCAATTATAAAAATCAAAAGTTATTTAAGCACTTTTTGAACGTCAAAATTACAAAAGACAAAACGCCCTCCCTTCACTACTTCCTATTGCTGTAGCTGGGAAGAAGAACAGAACAGAAGAGCAACACAGCTGTCTGTGCAGTTAGAAGAACTTGATTCTATAGAATAATATGCAAAGTAATTTACATAACGAATCACAAAACATTAAATTATTTCCCATATTTGAAAAAAACCAAAAACTATACTCAAGTAGAAATTAACAACTAAAAACGTAAACAGAACTTAATACCTAAATAAAAGCCTCCAGGCATAAAGGGCGTGCCTGCTTGCATATCATACACATAACATCACGCCTATATTTATTCCCCGAAGGGTTAAGCACAGGTGCACTTGTAGTATATACATTTTTGGCAGTTATGGGTTATGGGACAACTTGATAATTATTTTATAGTTCACAAAATTGCAAGGCATAGGAAAATGCAAATACGGGATATTATATAAACACTCACTGAATACAAAAGCAGTTGTTATTTTTACCGAACTATTCGCATCATCAACGTTCTTGAATATAAAGAAAATTGAAAACAGGCAAGAGCTTTTAAATAAAAAATAGTAAGAGCTGACTGCTAAAGTCTTAAGAATATTACAGCAGCCTCCCTTTCAAAATAAACAGCCCCCTCACCAGACTTTCTCAAAATTGTAGAATTATGATAATGAAGTACTGAGAAAAGGGAATTTTAAAGTTCCCAGCCCTTTAGCTAACAAAGGGCGACAATGCTCTACGAAATGAAACTTTAAAAATAAAGCAGATCAGTGACTGACTGTCTGACTCATAGAAAACAAAGAGCCTAAACTTCGGAATATATACACAGTCAAATTAAATTAGCTAGCGAAACCCTGCAGACGTGATTAGTATCGATATCTACACGATAAAATAAAAAAAATAAAAAAGTTTTTTTTTTGGGGTCAGCCATGCTGGTATTATTGTTACTTGCGAAAGAGTTGAAAAATCTGTTTTCTTTTCTTTTAAAAAAAAAATTATAAACATCCGAACGAGAACCTCCGTTGTCGTTCGGATGTTTATTTTTTTTTTCCCGTGTTTAGATCAATACCGACCTCGTCTGAAGTCTGAAGTTTACACAAAAATAAGCTGTCTACGCTAACTCAAGTAACTTTTTACACTAACTGCGGTCTACCCTAGGCAAAAACCATCAATTTAATTTATTTTTTACTTTATCATAATTGGATGTCGATACCATCACGTCTGTGGAGTTTAGCTAGCTAATTTAATTTGACACTGTAATTTTGAAGACATGTTTTCAGATGGTACACTACGAAAAATGTGATTTTTCAAAACTTAATCCCGAGGAGCAAAATTGCGATCAACATCGCGGGCTGCAGCTAGTGAGGACTAAAATACAAACTGTCGGTCTGGTTGATCAAGAAACCATATTTTACAATCAATAGCATATCAAATCATTTATATTGTGTTATATTTCTGTCAAAGCGACCACACCTGTTTGGTTTTGTTCCTGGTCTTAATATTTATATGCTAGTTGACTATGAATTTGAATTTAGGAACAAATAATCGTAACAGTGACTACCCAATAACAATAACTCTGTGCAAGAACCGGTAGGTAATTGTCAGTCGATTCGTATCTTTCAATATTATGTGACAAACGAATTATACGAGTGCCATTGATTTTATTGTTTATTGTTCAGCATTTCTTAAACGGCATTAATAATGATTCGAACTTATTTGATGATGATAGCAACAATGGCTTATTAGTCACACGATTCACACGAATTTACTCACCCGAAACGGGCGAATCGTCACTTTTGAATAATATTATTTTTTATGTAGGTGACTCGCACGATGTTAATTTATTTCTGGGCGAGGCGACGGTGTATAAAGTATTGAAAAAAGACACTAGCGCACAGAAGTGATAACAGTTAAATATTATAAGACGTGTTCCTTTTCTTTAATTTCATTGCATAAAATTCAAAATGTACAAATTGCCTAATACATATTTCTCGGCATCTGGAATTGTCGACTCACCCACAAATAAACTACCTTCGTGCAAGTCGCCTATAAAAAATTTGACGTTATTTAAAAACGACGATTCACCCGCTTCGGGCGAGTAAATTCGTGTGAATCGACTCTCGAGCCGCAACAATCTAAGGATAATTCATTGTATTATTAAAATTAAGTAAGTATGCGTTTTCTTAGCAAGAATATAGTAAGTACTGTGCAATATCAACATTATTTATTATCTTTTTCCCGATCCCTTGTTTGCAATTAGTATTAACGATTTTATATTGGAAGTGGATGAGTGAGAACCTCTTTGGCTGCAACGAAGGAAATTCTGAAGACTTAGGCGGTAACATGCTGTTTCAATTATGGGGTACCCCCACTACGTCTACCCCTTTTTTTTCCGGGGTGGAAAATCCTCATGGATGTCCGCCGACCTGGGGCGAGCGACGGGGTCTGTCAGACTCTTACTGACTAAAAACCACCCCGGTGTTCCATATCACACCTACGCCGGGGGTCACGGGAACGTACGATCCTTCCGCAACCCCTGACTGGTTCCGGCCCGCCACCGCAGGCCTCCACGGATCAGGGGGGGAGTGAGGTGTTAGACTCCCCCCGCGACGTCTAATAGGGGCGCGCGTGGAACACTACGCGCCGCCACCTCGGGACTACGTCTACCCCTATGACAACTTGGACCACGTTTGACAACTCTCCAAGAGTTGCGTCACAACGTCACGTTTAATGTAGCAAACAGAAGCATCCCTACAGTTGTGCCTGCACTTTATGACGTCATAATATTTGAAGTACTTGCCACAGTTTTATGTCACGCATGCAGACGAACACTTAATGAGAAGTGGCTATTACTGCCGAAACTTCTACTGTGGACCATAAAGATAACTTTGTTAAATGTGGGGTGTGCTTTTGAACCCCAGCAGTGCTTGAATGTCATGATGACTTCGGTAAACAGACTTACAATACGTCTCAACACTGTGATTGTTACACCTACGATGTTGTTTTTTTCCTCAGATGTCAATTTAAAGGTTTTCCACGTTATTTATTTCCATAAATCGATACAAGGGTTTCTAAATTGACCGCCAACACAAAAAACATGATGACTGACTTTTGTTCATGAAAACTTTCCCTATGATTAATTTATCTTACTTTACAGTAAGTGACATTATTATTTATAAAATCGACTACCAACTACACATCACCATCATCTGCCTACCCTTTTCCCAACTATGTTGGGACTACCAACCTTAATAATAGGCTAGTTTCCTAAAAAAACTAATTATATTTTGACCATAACCGCTGTACCGCGCCTTCGGTATGTGCGCGGCGAGACGGGGGGGCAGTGCAGGCCGCTCATTCGTCATCGCTCACGGCGTCCCGCCCCCCGCCTCGCCGCGCATTCCTTCCGCCTTACCGCGCATTCCTAAGGCGCGGTACAGGAGTTTCGGTCAAACTATAGTCCGTCAGTTAGATTATCAAAAAATATTAGACCCTTTTTTTTTTTTTTGATATTGTCCGTTAAAGTTCCGCGTGACGTCACTTGCCTGCCTTGCCTTGCTACAGTTTTTAGCATGACGTGACGTCACGATCCCCCCACTACCAAATGTTGACGCGCTTTATCTTTGTCATTTTTTGTTTGATTGACAAAAGAAAAAATACGTGTCCTTTATTTTTCGATAATCTAACTGACGGACTAAAAATAATAATTATTTTTTTACCCAGGAAACTACCCTATTACCTTTATTTTCAAATCCCAACTGTCATACTTTGACAGGTGTTTGAATCTGAGAAACAATCAACCAAAGAGTACTACAATCAACTTCCCTGACTGTTTCTATTTTACCGTACAATAAATACGCACCTTTCCTAGCCAGAACATCCCTTAGGATAGTTAACTAGTAAAACTCGGCCACTAAGTGTAAGTAACTGCAACCTGCTTGTACACTTAGTTGCAATTAAAGTATCTAGAGTTAGGTTCCTAGTTGTGGAACTCACTGGCGTACAAGAAGCGCGAGTTAAAAGACTGAGACTCGTGATAGAGATAAAACTAATTTTATTCTCAAAACGTGTTAGTAGTACAGTGGTATGTTGTAGAGTCAATACAATAATGTATCTAAATTATATTTGGGTTAGTTTATATACTAAGTCTTATCAGCTAATACAATGGTGGGGGCAGGTTGGTTGTCACCACAATTCATTTATCTTTATCGCTTCCGTACCCGTCCGGTATCTCTACTGTTTCGTCTCGTTATCTTGACTAATTCATATTTATATTTATTTATAATCAATTCCGCTCATCCCATTGTTATGGGGTGGTAGCGTTATCTCTGCTGTTGACTGTCCAACCTCGTTATCTTGACTCTCCCCTTCTAGTCTTTTTGTACTCTGTCGGGTTTTTATGATTCGACGAGTTAAAAAGACGATAGTTAACAAGATTATGGTTACTATCGTTATGTAGGTCAGGATCCCTATGTTTTTGATCTTATCAGAGGTTAAGTCGGGTCTATTGATGGCTGCGATCTGCTCTTCTATGTTGTCCATATTTTCTGGTAACGTCATTGGTAACTCGTTTGCTGGTTCTGTGACTTCAGTAAAGGTCTGAATATCCACAGGATCTTGAGTGCTTCCGCATTTGGTGTTGTCTTCTATATAGGAGTCTACGATGGTCACGCTTCTGTCGGCACATCTATCATAGATTGTTTGTTCCTTTAATCTGAACTGGAAATATAAGTCATTTTGAATTTTGTATGAGTATTGTTCTGGACAGTAGATTTTTATAACGCTACAGTTGTTGCGTTGTTTCAGAATGCTTTCTTCTACACATTTCTTTGTTGGTGAAGCTGTACATATATTGTTGTTACATTTGTCTACTTTATACACATGATTGGTTCCCGTTAAATACTGGCCGTTCTTAATACTAGGCATTTGACAATATTGGTTAGATGGGGTGATTATGCTAACTACTGTTTCTAGATTATATTGTTCTTTAGAGACCATGGGTAAAGCGAATTGGAATATTAATAGTTTGTTTTGTATAGCAACGCTTGGGACTATTAGGGATTGTAGTTTGTTTATGTCTCGTACTACGTTAATTTTGCTGGGGATTTTATCTAAACCTTGCTGTAAATGTATTTCGTTAAATATTGCGGGTTGCAAGATATTGTGTTGGGCTAGGACGTAAGCTTCTTCGAGATGTTCGCAGATGTCTTTCAGTGTTTCGTATACTAATATTACTTCTTGTAAGAAGTAATCCCTAGAGTTGAGTTTACGGTTTACAATTGTTATTAACTGGTTAAGTTGATGTGTCACATTATTTATTTTGTGATTCATTGTGGTCATTGCGTTGGCTGCTAAACTAAATTTCTTTTCTATGTTTATCATGTCGTCATTGTCTGGATTTCCTGAGATAGCTTTAATTATAGATCCTAATCCATTGATAAGTCCTCGTTTGGATCGTTTGATTTGCATTCGCGATAGACATTCACTTAAGTGTGTTTTTAAATATTCTGTTCTTTGGTGTCGTATATCATTAGTTAGTCCCTCGTTGTTATATAGGTTCGTTATAGACTCATAATTAGTTTGGAGCGGTTCTAGATTAATAGGATAGATTAAGTTCCATTCGTCTTCTTGTATTTGTACCTTCCTTTGAGGTATGATACTGATCCCCTGTTGTAATCTGATGATGTTTGCGTCGCATCTGTAACACGAATTTGACTAATGTGAATTTGGTGTTCTTTATTTCTGGAGTCATAGGAGAATTTATTTCGTGGGAGTATTTTTTTTATTATGTATGGGCCTCTAAAGGGGTTCACGTGTTTTGATCTATCATGCTTAGCGATATAGAATTTAGTTCCTGTGGTGATTTCTTTAGTCACAGGTGTTCTGAGTTCATTACTCCTTTTGAGTGTGCTTTCTTTTACCTTTTCTAATTTGTCGTTTATCTTCTTTAGGTAGTCAGAGGTTTGTTTGTTCTGCACGGGTAAGTTAATTTCTCGTAAAAAGTGTAATTCGTTAGGTGTTTTGTTAGTGGCACTATGTATAGTGGAGTTATACGCTAGTACTGCTAAGTTAACGTCTGCTTTCTTTAGTTCCTGTTGTACTCTTAATCTCTCTATTAGGGTGGAGTGAAACCGTTCTATGTCTCCATGAGACGTGTGGTGCAGGGGTGTTGTCACATGATGTTTGATTTTTAATCCTGCTAGAAATTCTTTTACTACTTCCGATATTATTGTAGTCTCGTTATCTGTCGAGATTAATTCGGGGGTTCCTATTAGAGCGAAGAGTCGTAATAGCGTTTCTATTACTTGTAGGGAGTTGTTTTCAACTAGTTCTGTGGCGAAAGTCCACTTAGAAAATGTGTCTATTCCGGTTAAATAGGTTTTCTTTTTGAAGTGGAACGTATCTATTTGCCATTTTTCCATTGGTTTTGTTGGTGTTTTGGTTTTTTCAAAGGGCGGTTTAAAAGGTCGTCGATCGTATTTTACTTTAGCACATGTTTCGCACTGATTCAGATAGTTTTGTGTATGTTTTTTGATGTTCTCGATATAGTATGTTTTAGAGATTTCCTTTATTAAAGCTGGGTTTCCTATATGTCTGTCTATAAATTCATGCGTTGTTCTAATTATTTTTAGGATTTCTTCTTTATCTGTGATTTCTACACGTGGTTGTGTAAACCAAATAATTGTGAGTCCTTTTTTATTGAAATGTTTCCTGTATATTTCAGACAGTTGTTCTATGAGTTTATTACTATTTCCTACTATAGCATATCTTTTTGATCCGAGATATTCTTTACAGAATTTTATAAAGTCTTGGGGATTGTTTATTTTTAGATTATAATCGTAGGTGTGGTTGTCTTTTTTTATTACTTCCACTTGATATGGTTCTGTCGTTACAAATATTCTATTCATACGCCTAGGGGGGTGTTCTGATTTTATTATGAATCCTTCATCTGAGTCATCGAAGTTGCTATGTACCGTTGCTTGGTCTGAGTTATGCATTAGTACGATTCTAGACAGAGCGTCTGCTACGTGGTTAGTACTTCCCTTTTTATGTGATATTTCATAGTCGTATTCTTGTAGTTTTAACTTCCATCTGGTAAGCTTAGCGTTTGGTTCTTTAAGTTTGGTTATCCATATTAGTGGTTGGTGGTCTGTTTCAAGTTTAAAGTGTCCCATCCTATTAGGTATTCGTATTTATTAGAGAAGTCGAACATATAAAATTCTATTGGATTACTGTGATGTCCGAAGATATTTACCATGGGGTAGGTTATTATTTTACCATTATGTTTCGAGAGTCCGTGCGGGGTTTGGACTGAAAATGTTTCGTCAATATAAGTCGCGTATCCATCCGATATTAATTCTTTAGCTATATTGGGTTTAATAAATGAGCGTGTTGATCCGGTGTCTATTAGTATTTTTTCGTCTGTATTAGGTATTTTAATGTATGGTAGTTGAGTATGATTAGGTGTAGAATTTATGTTGGGGTATTCTGGGGTGAATCCGTTTGAAAATCCTCCGAGTTTGGGTCATATTCGTGTGTTGGTTCACAAATTTGATCATTGTTTTGTGTTGTTTGTGTTGTAAAATATTCGTTGGCGCATTGCTGCATGTATTCTTCAAAAGGGGTATCGGGATAGTCATCACTATTACATTCAGGTTCGTCGATGTTAAATACTCGGTTTCTTTTTAATTGAGGTCGTTCTGTTACAGTTCGCATAGTCGCGTCTTTATTCTGTAATTCGGGAATTTGTGGTTTTGGTTGCCAGTTTGGTCGAGTTGGTTGCCATGGAGGTCTTTGATTAAAATTATTAGCATTATTATTGAAATTACGCTCAGGGTGAGCGTGAGTTTGCTTATTATTATGGTTGCCATACCAAGGTTGTTTAGCTTGTCCTGCTTGTTGCATCCGAATCCTAGCCGAGAAAGGTGAGATTGGATATGTGTGTCTCTGCTGGACAGGTCTATTACCAAGGTTTGAATTATACACAAGGGCGTTGTGTTGTTGGTGGGTTGAGCTCAAATTATTTTTAACGAAAGGTTGAGTATGACCATTCGGTTTGTTTCCCGTATTTCTGATGTTAATTACGTATCCTTCTTTGTCAAGAGTTCTAGCTCTAAGGCAAGTTTCTAGGAAGTCTAATTTTTCACAGGCTGGTTTATATTCAGGTGGTAGGAGTGATATTAACTTTTGGTTAGCTATTTCCTTTAAACCGGTGTGTACATGTTGGTTAATTGTACATCCTTCAGCTATTAACATTTGTAACTCGTATATAACGTTAGTTAAGCTTGGTGAGCTTGGTCTTAAGTTATTAATTTCCTGAAACACATCTCCTATCGTTCTATTCCATGATCCATACTGTTGTTTTAGGATTTCTTTAATTTCTAACCAAGTGAAGTTATGGGGGTAGCTATATATGAGAGTAGCCGCATTGCCTGTTATTTTTGACAAGATTATATTGACTTTCTGCGCATCTGTGCCAGAGGTTATTTGAATAAAACGTTCTACTGCGGTGATAAAACCGTGTAGGTACCTTTCTCCACCTTCTCCAGAGAACTGGGGAATAGGAATATTACTTTCTGGTCTAATTTGGGAGTTGGAATCTACGGGTGGTGTCATTATTAACTTTGGGGTGTTTACTAATTTTCTACCTGAAGGAGTAAATGCCAGTTTGAGGTTGTTTTAAACGGGAAATAATCACGTGTACTTACAGTTGTGTTGTGAGAATGATGAGGGCTATCACTGTCTTCATCTGGATGTAGTAGAGGCTTCGTAGAGTCGGGTCTTTGAAGTCCGTCGATTTACTCCGATGAGCTTCTATACTGCGATGTACGAAGAGAAGTTCTTCTTGGCCAGCGTCACCTTGATGTGTACGGAGAAGAGTTTTTCTCTGAGTCAGCGTCACCTTGCAGGAGAAGTCTTGAATCTTTTTCTTTATTTGTAGGTTCTGGGCAGGTTTGATAGAGTAATCTTCTTGGTTCGGTGTCTGGTAGCGGAGATACAGCAATTCAGCACGTCGCCTTGATTGATAATTTCTTCAAGAAATGCCCGTAACGTTGGGCGCCAGTTAAAAGACTGAGACTCGTGATAGAGATAAAACTAATTTTATTCTCAAAACGTGTTAGTAGTACAGTGGTATGTTGTAGAGTCAATACAATAATGTATCTAAATTATATTTGGGTTAGTTTATATACTAAGTCTTATCAGCTAATACAATGGTGGGGGCAGGTTGGTTGTCACCACAATTCATTTATCTTTATCGCTTCCGTACCCGTCCGGTATCTCTACTGTTTCGTCTCGTTATCTTGACTAATTCATATTTATGTTTATTTATAATCAATTCCGCTCATCCCATTGTTATGGGGTGGTAGCGTTATCTCTGCTGTTGACTGTCCAACCTCGTTATCTTGACTCGCGCTTATTAGAAGGAAGTAAGAATGAAGAATATGGAACACATAGTATGTATAGAAATACATACTTACTGTAATATATTCTAAAAATAACTATTCCAGAAATAATTTTAAAACAGTTTTGGTGTCGATCAAGACCCTTCTTGAGTTTAACCAAAATTCATATTTCGAGAAACAATGAATGTATAAATTCTTCCTTTATTACGTATGACTCAGAAAATTTACCAGGAAGGGTGCAAAACTGTCAAAAACTACAGTATCTACCAAACCGGTGCCTGTACCTATTAGGTGGCACCTGTGACAGGTTATCAATTATAAATGGATTATCTATAGCTTATCCATTTAATAAAACCGTTCCAGCGGTACATCATAATTGCAGCCCGTACCATTATGTAGTACCGATCTGTTTCCTCAGATTTAGCAGTCCATTCATAAAAACGCGAAAACGTCACAAGCAGTGACACCATACAATTTCACCATTGTAGGCCCAACACCTCTGAATAAAGACCCAGATACCACTAATTTGCAGCTTAAGACCCTTTTTAAACGCTATAGATAATGCTCTAAAACCGTATGTAGGTACTCAGCTTAACTGGCAAGCTACTCGTACCTGCTAAACTCGGCACGTTAGCCACTAAGTTGGGCTAACTTGTTACAACTTGTGTCTGTAGTGCAAGTTGCAGCACTAGATGCCAAGTACTCGAGCAAATTAAGATAAAAGGCAGCTGGAATCAATGGTTACACGTGGCGAAATGGTACTGGTTTTGGATGCACTGAAATTGATGTTGTTTTGGAAATCTGTTTTAGTAGATGATCTTACTTCCAACATTAGCAGTGGTGACCCAGTGGTATGACGACGGTATGTCAAAACGGTGAAGGAAAACATCGTGACGAAACCGGCATGCCCTAGAACAAAAAAATCGAAGGCATATGACATCTACCAACATGCACTTGGCCCGCGTGGTAGATAACAGCTCGCTCCCTCTCGAAGAGGCTTGAGTCCCAGCAGTGGGAACATTATAGGCTGATTATGTTTACTTCCTTACTTCCAATATTCCTAGTTATTCCAAAGATACTTGAATAAATAGTCTCTAACATTGACACTACAATAAATTGTTACTATATGCAAATCGCTTTAGCGTGGCAATAGCGGTCATTGCCCCTTCCCTAATATTTATTTATTTATTCCCAAATTTCGTAAATAACACCTTAACAGATATCTCTCCGTAGGACCAACATTCTAATAACGAAAAACCATACATAGTATATTGTTTGTTCTACATGTGTAGATGGTCATGATAGATTGTTAACTGACTTTCTTCAGTTTTTAATATTAGGGGTTAAAGTATGAAATTGCCGATTTGTACTGAAAAATTGAAATTAGTTTTTTTTTTAATTTAACATATTTATTTAATCAAATTACCATTATTATCAATACATTGCTGCCATCTAATAGGAAGGTCATTTATGCCTTTGCGATAGAACTCTCGTGATCTAGATTAGACAAACTGTGTGCAAGCATTTTGTACTGCCTCCTGAGAAGAAATCTTTTTATCACGTAGAAAATTGTCCAAATCACGAAAAAATGGTAGTCCGTTGGAGCAAGGTCTGGCGAATACGGAGGGTGACGAATGATTTCTAATTGCAGTTCCTGTAGAGTTAAACGGTTTCTCGTGCTGTATGAGGTCTCGCGTTATCATGGAGCAATAATGGTGAAGATCGATTCATGAGTCGGGCCTGTTTCACTGCTAGTTTTGCTATGTTTGCTCCTTCACACGGAAACCTATCCCGATCGTCCATGACTACATGCTTTTGAATACAGCACTAAATAGGGTCAACACTATCAGGGATCTGGGAGTTACATTTGACGCTAAGCTCCTCTTTGATGCACACATAGACAATATTGTCAAGAAAGCATCAAAAGCACTTGGTTTCATTCTGCGGGTGTCCTCGGAGTTCAAAAACATTAAGACTATTAAAATATTATACTGTTCTTTTGTTCGCAGTCATTTGGAGTATGCCTCTCAAGTCTGGAACCCCAATTATAATGTCTACATAAATCGTATTGAGAGCATACAGAAAAGGTTTTTAAGGCACATTCAGTATCGGTCTAAGACGTTTTTAACGAATTATACCTACCGTTGCAAAAAATTTCATATCCTTCCACTTTATGAAAGGCGAAAAATATCAGATCTTGTGTTTCTTTTCAAAATTGCCAATGGAACGACTGGTGTTACCGAGTTGTTGCACAAAATCCGGCTGCGAGTGCCGTCTGTGTTCTTACGTAGACCTCATTTATTGCACACCCCAGTGGTAGCCACTACATACAGACGGAACTCGTACATGGTGAGAGCGAGTCGTATGTACAACACAACCTGCTGGGAAGCTGATATCGACATTTTCAATACTAGTGTTGCTAAATTGAAGAAAATTTTATCTGATTGCTTCTTCGAGCGTAAATAGTAATTTACTGTTCTATCTTATATAGTTAATTAGTCTATTATTATTTTTCTGTTTACATGATAATATATTATATATGATTATATATACGTATATGTATACTTTCTACACGTGGAAACTTGTAATTGGCCTTATTTTTGTATAATTTATTACTTACTGTATCTGTTTAGCTGTAAGTTTTCCTAAAAATAAATAAATAAATCATTGTTCGGAGTTCGGCACAGTAGACATCTGCCGTTATTGTTTGACCAGATCGGAGAAAGCTATAGTGAAAAACACCATGCTGAGACCACCAAACAGTTACCATTACCTTTTTATTGGTAAGCTTTGCTTTAGGACACTGTTGCGGCATTTGACCTGGGGTCAGCCATTGCATTTTTCGCTTACGGGTATCGTAAAGAATCCACTTTTCATCACATGTCACAATTCGATCCAATATTCCTTCATTTCTGTATCGATTCAACAAGGCAACACAAGTTTGAACACGCGTTTCTTTCTGCAGATCAGTCAAATCATGAGGCACCCATTTCTCATATTTTTTTATTTTATTGATTTGACGCGAATGAGTCAATATTGTTGGTAAGGTAACGTTAAACCATGCCGCTAATTCCTGGGTATTTTGGCTCGGATCGGCTTCCACCATCTCTTTCAATTCATTGTTATTCACCTGTGTGGGCGGTCTTCCACGTGGTTCGTTCTTCAAATCAAAGTTTCCATCACGAAAGCGATTAAACCAAAATCGCACGGTGCGTTCATTAGCAGTCCCCTCTCCAAACGCAACATTGATATTGCGAGCTGTTTCTGCCGCGTTAGTTCCGCGTCGGAACTCGTATTGAAAAATAACTCGAATTTTCGAAGTATCCATCTTTCTTGTCTAAGCTGAATAAAAAAAAACAACTGAAAGTCGATAATCGAATGTTGCACATTTTTCAAAAGAAGAACTTCATAGGTACCATGTGAAAAAAGTTTCACTCAAAAATCTCAAATCATGAAGGTTCTATGTCAATTCGAAATACCTATTACAATAAAACGGCAATTTCATACTTTAACCCCTATTATAAAAAAAACAATGACCGCTATTGCCACACTAAAGCGATTTGGGTACACGAGTAAGCTTTTTTATAAGCTGTAATGTGTATGTAGTAAAAGAAATAGCTGTTATTATCGCAAACTTAATCCAAAAAGAGAATGGTACAAAGTTATCAAAACACGACGACAACACGGTCACGACGACACGGTTGGCGCAATGGCTGAGCGATCGACTGCTGCGCTGCGTGTCGCGGGTTCGATTCCCGCACGGAACAAATATTTGTATTGCCTACAGGTAGTTGTTCCGGGTCTGGCTGTTAGTGTGTGAGTTTAAATGTTTGTAAACGGACCCACGATACAGGAGTAATTCCTAGTGTGGGGCTACGTTTTAATTAAAAAAAAAAAAAAAAAAAAAAAAAAAAAAAACAATCCAAACTGAAATTTTTATTTATCTTCTATCCCCTCGACTGCTCTTGAGAACTTTTCACGTATTTTTCTCTTGTTTATTTAACCTTTTGTTCGGATAAAAAGACCATCAGTATGCTACAAGTATATTTTTCCTAACCTATGAAAATATCCAGCAAAAATATACCTAATTTATGAATACTAAAAACCTAGATACGAAACCAGGTTTATTCAAGTCAGAAAAATATGTGACGATAAGCTACGTTCCAAGTAAAAAAGATTCTCTGTACTCCAAGAGTCTATTTGCAAGTCCCGCAAGGGTAAACACAAAACGAGATGAAGATAGGAGTCCATTCCTTGGCAAAGGGTTTTTTGTCCTAAATACGTTTCGTCAAAGGGCCGGTGACAAACGGATTCCTGCCCGGGGCGCGGTTGTGGGCATACGGAAACATATGGAGGGAGCATATAGGGTGGACACGCTGATCTGATATGTTTATTGATATCCATCTTTATATGTAAGGGTGTGCATGTCCTTACATGGACACTCTTTTATGCTCTTGTATGACTTACCCATCAGTCAGAATAAGGAGAAAAAAAAAAAAAGTAGTGAATTAGACGACAAGGTGACCGTAGACAAACGTACATAGATATTACGAGAGTTCAGTGAAAGAATAGTTTGACAAAAATAAGTTAAGGGGAAGGTATCCATTATACGTAGGTATATGTCTGGTGTTCTGTGAGAGAAACTATGCAAGGGAATCCACTGTTTCATGTTAGTTTTAAATTATATTATATTATTGTCAACGTAATTATTGTCTCTATGTTAATTAATGTAATTGGTGTTATACCGTTTTAATTAAGTATATTAAGTAGTTAATAATTCAATACATCATGATTAACAGAACTATAAGTGTTTTCAACTATTGATGTTATTTTTATTAATGAATTAGGTATAAGTTGTCATTTATGCACATATCATATTAATCCTGAATTAATAATAATAATGTTTTCTAACAATTTCAAAGGAATGTCGATCGAAAAGAATTCAAAAGAACATGAAAATAAGCAAAAAGCCAATTCGTAAGTATATTCTTTAGCATACAAAGCGGTACCACTCCGATTACTCTCCCATATATTTCCACCGCAAAATCCTCAAATATTCACGGCACTTTCGGTCAAGAATGGCATTCTGGCACTTTTCTTTGAACACTATTATTGCCACTAACGAAGTTTACCGCTCCTTGCCAAAGAAAATAGACTCGGAATCCAAAGGAAATTACGGGTAAAGATTCCTCATGATTTCGAACCAAGGCGGGTTAGCAAACATAATATGTATCTTATTGGGTAAACGGGACAAATCATTACTAACATTATTTACAGTATGTAAGCAAGTATAACTGTTGAATGTCTTATGTAGGTACTAATATCACTGATGTTTAAACTGGGCTTTGATTAAACACATCATTAGGATCGTATAGGTCCCTGTAGAATTCTTTATCAGTCTTCTTCTTTTTCGTGTCACTGCTACGACTGTATTTTAGATCTTGCTGGCCTAAAACTTTGCTACTTCCACAGCTTCGTCTGTGGCGGCACAGAGGTCACTTTCACTGCATGTTTTGGGACACAGAGGGCCGGATAGGAAGTATAGCGTGGTTTGCGAAATAGCTTCACAACACCACCCTACTGCTGCCAGCAGTTAACTAAGGGTTCTTTGGATTGGGCACGGCACAATTGCGGCGATAAGTCCCCTCTTTGAGGAGTGGCTAGAGAGGTGCCACGGCGCCCTCACCTTCCGCCTGACGCAGGTCCTCACCGGACACGGTTGTTTCGGGAGGTTCCTGTTCAGGATAAAGCGGGAGGAAACGCCAGGGTGTCACCACTGTGGGGATCGCCCGGTGGACACGGTGGAGCATACGGTGGAGGTCTGCCCGGCTTGGGCGGGGCCCCGCCGTGTCCTCTTGGCGGCGATCGGCGGCGGCGACCTCTCGCGCCCGGCCCTCATACAGGCCATGGTCCGGAGCGAGAGTGAATGGGAGGCCGTCACCTCCTTCTGCGAAGCAGTAATGCTCGCGAAAGAGGAGGCGGAGCGCGCGAGGAAGAGGCAATCGCTGCACCCTCGCGCTCCTAGCCGCCGCAGGAGACGCCCTGGACGGGAGTCAACAGCCGACTCCCGACCACCGTAGGCGCGGGCCTGCGGGCGGCGAGCTATGGGCAGCTCGCCGCCCGGTAAGGACCAGGCCCGGGTCGACGGCGCGTTGTGTTCCACGCGCGCCTCAAAGAGCTGTCAGCACGAACTGACGGGGTCCGCTAGGGCCGATGCCGCCGGGGCTGCGGGTTGTTCGAAAGAGATACCGTGGCCCCTGGCACAGGCAACTGAAGGAACACGGGTGGGTTTTAGTCAGTAAAAGTCTGACACTCCCTTCTGCTCCGCCCAGAGCGGGAGGAGTCATTTGATGATTTCCCACCCAGAAAAAAAAAATAAAAAAAAGGGTTCTTTGGATTTAAGTCTGAATGAAGTCAAAGAGTCTAGATGGCCAAATGTTAAGCACTCAAAAGATTAAAGAGAACCTAGGATTGGTGTTTAGGCTTGAAATGGTTGCTCTTATACTTATAAGTCGATAGGTAGAGACATGCTCCACCTCCTATCCTAGCCTCTGTGTTCCAAAACATGCAGCCAAAGTGACCACTGCGCTACCACCATCGACGCCGTAGATATGATGAAGTTCTAGGCCAACAAGATCCAAATACAGTCGTCTCAGCGACACGAAGGAAAAAAAGATAGAAACGCAAATAAAATTAAACTACGCTAATATAACAACACAACTTTATGCCATTGATTTATTCTAAGTTAAAACTACGCAAATAATTTACAAAGTTCTCCTCAAACTTTGCGAAATACCACCTAATAAGATAGCTTGTCGATACGAACGATGTTACAACTAAAAGAAAATAAAGGTGCGCTCAAATTGCATTCGCTCATCTGCCCTGCAGCGCTCTCCGCTCATCGTAAGCTGGACCTAGTTAGTATAGTTAGCGTAGTTCATTTTTTTTTTACAGTAGCCTCTAGTTTACTGTTATTTCATATTTATTTTTTGCTTTTACAGTTTCTCCTTGAGGTATTTTCAACCAGTCGATCTTTCGTTACCAATTTATTTTTAAGACTACAAATTATTGTCAAGCTTGTTTTTATGCGCTAAGCAAGATGATAATTATGTAGACCATAGAAATATAAAAAAAAAAACAAAACAAAATACCTCAAAAAAATAAAAACAATACACAACACTTCTTTCTTATCTCTATGATGATGACCAATGATTATTATGATTATTCCCAAACGTACAATAATCATCAGGATTCTCTGTCAACACACACCTATCTGCTCACAGCCTATCAAAATAATAATAGGCTACAAACCAAAACAAATGTTTCATCAATGAATTTTACCCAGAATTAAAGCTAAAATACTTTCATAAAATACATTCAAATTCATATAATTCAAACGGGATCCCTCGCAAATGTTCATAGCGTAATTAAAAGGACTTTTTAACATGATTCACAGTTACACATGTGTGATAAAAACGCAGAGATATATCATTACTCGGAAAAGGAAGGGGTGGGGCTAAATAGTCATTTTGGAACGCTGATTACGAACACATTGTATGGAACATTCGTTAGAGAATTTGTTTTAGCGAAATTAAAATTTTGGCAAGGGGCATGACGTGTTGTAACGTTGAGGCGTGGAATCCGCCATTATGTCCTAATCTCCATCTGATATCGTAAAAAGCTAATAGTCTCTTGTTAGAACGAAAACATGGGGCTAAAATAACATGCTTTTATAATGCTAAGCAGGTATCCTAAACTCATATTAAAAGGATAGATTTTTTGTATGTTTATTTGTTACGCTTTCACGCTAAAACGGCTTAACGGATTTGGATGAAATTTGGCACATAGTAGACCATGACCTGTATTAGGACATAGGATACTTTTAATCCCCATATTCTAATGGGATCGAGACCTATGCGGGTGAAACCGCGGGGCGCAGCTACTATGTAGTAATTTATCTATTCGCCATACAGACACACCTCAAACATAGTTGATTTTTAGCACACAAAACTTTACGTCGAAAACCAAGACTAAGTGAAATAAAGCTTGTGTCATATTTAAGATTTTTACACTACAGCCCGATTTCAAAAGCTCACCTTACATTATTGCATTGTATTCTTAAAAATGTTTCAATATTTAACAGACCATCTCCATAAAGAGTCCCGAAAGTTTAAATAAACCCAAACGTCACATAATTCCGAACAATATTTTGGGTACACTGGCGGACAAAATAGTTAGATGGGCCGTTTATTAGGCACTGGGCTGGGAGACTTGTGCGTACAGACGTACATGTGCCAAATTAATTGTTTTTTTTATTTTTTATTTGTGGTGTCACTTTTGTTTGTAATTAATTTTTCACTAACAATAGGTTAAGGCAATACTAACACATTATGGATCCTGTAATCTGAAATAAAGAGTTATTATTATTATAAATCACGTGATCGGTGGGATCAGACTATGCCATTAAACTGAACGTCACTTAAACTCCGCCCAACTCCACTAATATCAACTCCTAGTTCTAAAGTCCGATAATACTGACTGGTGAAAACTTTCCCAATACCGTCAGGATTAGAAATTGTAGGAATACTGGTGCAACTGTTAGTGTGGAGTTTATTGAAATTGATGATAATAAAGGTATGCTTGTAAATATGTAGGTATTTGGTATGTAGGTATTTCAGTATTAATGTAGTAACTTGTGGTTACGGGCGGACATTTGAGGCTTAGTAATAGGGTCCTGTTGACACCCGTTGGGTATGGAACCCTAAAAACCGGAACTTCAAGTCATTCGTGGTGCGTGTCCCGACACATCATCTCGAGAAGTTCCTCAGGGAAGAATTCTGGCCGAAGGGTGTTGTGTACGAGAGCGGGGAAGCTGGTCCTCATTCAGAAGCCAGGGCGCCCTGCGGACTCTCCGTCCGCATACCGGCCCATAGTGCTGCTCGACGAGGTCGGCAAGCTCTTTGAGAGAGTGATTGCGGGCCGCCTCGTCGGGCACCTGGTGAGGCCGGGCCGGACCTTGCGGAGTGCCAGTTTGGCTTCCGCAAGGGGCGCTCGACGGTGGACGCCATCATGCGCGTGAGAGCCCTCACGACGGGGGACGCGGTGTCCCGGGGTGGGGTGGTCGTGGCGGTGTCACTCGACATCGCCAACGCGTTCAACACCCTGCCCTGGAGCTGCATAGGGGAGGCACTCCGGTATCACCGGGTGCCGACTTACCTCCGTCGAATAGTCGGGGCGTATTTGACGGACAGAGCCGTCATCTACCCCGGTCGCGACGGGAACTGGAACCGGCGAGAGATGTCGTGCGGTGTCGCACAGGGATCGGTTCTGGGGCCGCTCCTGTGGGACATCGGTTACGACTGGGTGCTGCGGGCCGACCTCCCTGATGGCGTGACACGCTGGTCCTGGCGCAGGGGAGGTCGCATCAGGCGGCGGCCGACGCGATGACACGCGGGGTTGCGATAGTCGTGGAAAGGATACGGCAGTTGGGTCTCGAGGTGGCATTGCAGAAGTCCGAGGCCATGTCCTTTCATGGGCCTCGGTACGGGCCACCTTCGGGATCCCAACTGATGGTAGGAGGGGTTCACATCGGCGTCGAGACAACGATGAGATACCTGGGTCTCGTCCTCGACAGCCGGTGGAACTTCGTCGAGCACTTCCGACGTTTGGCCCCCAAACTGGAACGGGCCGGGGCCGCCTTAAAGCGGCTCCTGCCCAACCTGGGGGGGCCAAACGCCTCCTGCCGGAGGCTTTACGCGGGGGTCGTGCGGTCCATGGCCCTTTATGGGGCCCCGGTATGGGCGCGTTCACTGCGGCTTCGAGCCGCACACTACCTGAACGCGCCCCAAAAGGTGGTAGCCGTAAGGCTAATCCGGGGGTACCGCACGATCTCGCGCGAGGCAGCAAGCCTCCTTGCCGGACTGCCACCATGGGATCTGGAGGCGATAGTCCTCGCGCGCCTGTATGACTGGCGCGCGGAGGCACTACGTCGGGGGAAACTCTGCACCCGCGGCAAATCGCTGCGGAGCGGACGGACCTCCGGCGCGGTCTCATGGTGGAATGGAAGGCGCGACTATCGCAACCCAGCGCAGGGCACGCCACGATAGCGGCGGTAAGACCCCTCTTTGAGGAGTGGCTAGAGAGGCGTCACGGCGCTCTCACCTACCGCCTGATGCAGGTCCTCTCCGGACACGGATGTTTCGGGAGGTTCCTGCACATAATCAGGCGGGAGGAGACGCCCGGGTGTCATCACTGCGAGGATCGCCCCGAGGACACGGTGGAGCATACGGTGGAGGTCTGCCCCGCTTGGGCAGAGCACCGCCGTGTCCTCGTAGAGGCGATCGGCAGCGGCGGCGACCTCTCGCATCCGGCCCTGGTGCAAGCCATGGTCCGGGGCGAGAGGGAGTGGGAGGCGGTCAGCTCCTTCTGCGAAGCAGTCATGCTAGCGAAGGAGGTGGCGGGATGGGCAAGGGAGAAATCCTCACGCCTCAGCCGCCGAGGGAGACGCTCCGGGCGTCGGGAGCCGCGTGACGACTCCCGGCCACCGTAGGCGCGGGCCTGCGGGCGGAGAGCAATGGGTAGCTCTCCGTCCGATCAGGACCAGGCCCGTGCCGGACGGCGCGTAGGTGTTTCACGTGCGCCTCAGAGAGATGTCAGCGTAGTTGACGGGGCCCGACAGGGCCGAAGCCTGCCGGGGTAGCGGGATCGTCCGAAAGGGTTACCGCTGCCCTGGTACATAAAGGGCTAAGGAAGGAACACGGGTGGGTTTTAGTCAGTAAGAGTCTGACACTCCCTTCTGCTCCACCCAGAGCGGGAGGAGTCATTTGATGATGATTTCTCATACACAAAAAAAAAAAAAAAGGGTGTTGTGTACCGCCGGTTTCGTGGCCAGCTACATGACACCAGTCAGCGAAACACGACGCAGCCACGTCGTGTGCGTTAGTTAGTTTTTAGTGTAATTATAATGTTGTGTGTATTTATAGTATTTTTCAGTTATGTTAATATTTTATTTATGTGTTTATATGGGCCTTGATTTCTTAAATAAATGGATAAATAAATAACTAAATAAAAAGCGGTTAGCGAGCGCTACATGGAACAGTGGTGGCTCAGTAGTAACAGCAGAGTAGGTTCGAACCCAGTCAGGCGCCTCACTTTGTGTAAATTATTTCATCACCACTGCTCTCAAAACGGTGAAGGAAAATATCGTGAGGAAACCGGCATGTCCTAGAACCAAAAATACGAAAACATGTGACATCTACCAATCTGCACTGGGCCCGCGTAGTGGATTACAGCCCATTCCCTCGAGAAGAGAGGAGGCTTGTATCATCCCAGCAGTGGGAACATTATAGGGTGATTATGGATTATTATTATGCATCTTAACAATATCTGCAATGAATTCGCTGTTTCAAAACGGAACATTGTCACGTCGGCAAAGCCGCGATGATAATAATTATTATCATAACGAGTCAGTGGCGTGCATTGGTTTTCAGAATAGGTAGGCAGGAATTTAATTTCGTCGTATTAACTTGAACGAGTAGAGACCAATGACAATGTACGAATGGTACGGGAGCCGAGTAGGCCGTCTGGCGACTGCCTACTGCCGCGCGAGTTTGTATGAAGATTTTGTTTTGGTTAGGTATGATAATTTAGTGAGTTTCTTAATTGCGGGGCACACACCCTAAAATCTAATTGACAGGCTTATGGTGATTTATCTAGGTAGGCACTGCTTATATGCCTTTATGCAATGCAGGCCACTGCACAGTCGTGAAGGGTATCGATCGCGAAATACTTTGCATATCATACTTTTCTAGACTGAAACTAAGATTTTGATAGTTCCAATCTCTAAACACAAGACCCGTCGTTCCTGCAAGTATATCTAAGTCTTTCACGCGATAACATTAACAGCAACTAGTTTAAGTAAGTAGCCTGTCATAGAGAGGAGGCCTGTGTCCCAGCAGTGGCAACATTGCAGGCTGACTATGACCACTACATCGAAGTTGGTCACAGTTACTTTAGGACCCCAAAATAGGAATTATTTGCGGTTCACAAAAAGAGGTCCAATCATTATATTAGAGTCATCATCTACGTAGCCTTTTCCCAACTACGTTGGGGTCGGCTGCCAGTCTTACCGGATGCAGCTGAATACCAGTATTTAACATGGAGCGACTGCCTATCTGACCTCCACAACCCAGTTACTGGGTAATACGATACCCCTTGGTAAGAATGGTTTAGACTTTCGGGCTTTTGACGATCCGTAACGACTGTCAAAGATCCACGAATGACAGCCGGGACCAATGGCTTAACGTGCTTTCCGAGGCACGGAGGGGTCTTGGTATGTGAAGATGGTCAGCTATCCACGGACCAACCGCGGCCAGCGTAGCTTAATCTGACCATCAATCATTATATTAGAGTATTCAATAATATTTTTAGAAGCACAAAATAGGAATTATTAGAGGTTAGATTAACTACATTCCATTTATAACCTCAAACTTCTAGCGTCACATTCATAATTGATGATTTCGTTTTAAATGACTAGAAAAGTTATAAATTGAATCACGGCAACAATGGCTACAAAAGGCTTGTTAAACACAAATTTTATTCCCGAAAATTATTACGCAGTTACAAAAGCTCCAAATTTTTAAATGAATAATTATAAAATACCTTACAAAACATACCTCCTCCTGTCCAGAAGTGGAGACCGCGTATGTGCAAGCGTGGTGTGGGACGCCCCACAGCACGGACCCAGGACGGACGACCTAAAGAAGGTGGCTGGGACAGACTGGATGCGGAAGGCGGAGGACAGGGTGTTGTGGCGCAGCCTGGGGGAGGCCTATGTCCAGCAGTGGACTGTGATAGGCTGAGTTGATTGATTGCAAAAGTGCAATTAAATAATTAAACATTAGTACATTTATGTTTGCATAACACCTGATTTTTTTTTTCAAGATTACATGTCCCATAGAAAAGCTTTTCATGATAATGAGTGCAAGGTAGTGGTGGCCCAGTGATCACGGCCCCAACTTACGAGTTGTAGGTCGTTTTTAATTCGTCTTTCACCATCTGTTTCTAGGGACAATGGTTGTGGTGCAAGAACAGAACTAGAGCGGTTTGGTGATTAGGACTTTAGTCATTCATAAAAAACGGAAAAATCCAGTCTGTTTTCATTATCGAATTGAAATTACTTCGAGAACAATATACCGAAAGTGGACACATACTATGTCTCATCACCATCATCAACAGCCCGACTTCACTGCTGAGCATAATCCTTCTTTTTCATGTGCCAATCCTCACGTTCCTATGCCAGCCTCACCCAGGTTCTACTTGCGATGGAAACAATGTCGTCCGGCTTCCCGCCGCCGGACAACCAACACTTCGCCTCCTAGTCCTTGGACGACACTCGGTCACTGCCTTGCTCCACCTGTCATCACTGCACCTTGCCAGGTGTCCTGCCCATCTCCATTTGAGTTGTCTTAAACCTATATCTGCTTGCTCGTTTTAAGAATGAATATAATATAGTACTGCCTTGTTGGTCTAGTGGTCGCAAGCGGTATCGCCGAGCATGAGGTGCTGGGTTCGATTCTCAGGTCGGGCAAAGTGTTACTGGGATTCCCATTAGGGAGTTCTCAGTCTTCAGTAGCTCCCCGGAGTCTGGGTTTGTGTCCGGTTGATGGCAATACGCTCGCCATGGCCTATGACATGGGACTTAAACATAACTGGAGAAATTTGGAGGCACGATAGGAAACTGCCTAGCTCTTCAGCGAAACAAAGCGTGATGTTATGTTATAATACAGTACAGACGATCTATGTATCCTGTAGCAAAGAAAGATAACAAATAATTGTAAACACGCACTACGAATTTTAATCGTTGCGGATTATAATCGCCAATCTGTGAACAATAGCAATATTCTAGAGACCGCGCACTGCGCCAAAAAAACGTTTGAGAATTCGCTTGAAAAATTATTGGTGATTGCGATTTTATTACGCATGAACATGCGATTAAAAAAAATAGCATCGCAGTGCGCGCTTAGCCTACAACATTTAAGTTTCGATAAACTTTATCGAATCTTAAATATTTTATTTTATATCTTCGGAATATAGAAGTCATTAAAAAGATGGAATTCAATTAGGTATTACTAAACGCAAAAAGTAAGTACAGTTCTCAACTTGGGCCTAGCTAAACATGAAACCCATGTAGCATAAAAACTCCTCGCGAATAACCTTACAGTTCGTAAATTTTATGACGTATGACGACGGAAATACACTCTCATTCCATGAACGAACATATACTATGCGCATTGAAAGCATAATACTGACATAACATTTTTACATATACCTATTGTACTAGCGACCCGCCCTTGCTTCGCCCGGGCATCTACTAATATGGAGACATGTCAAAACATCGAGATTTCTCTGCTTTATCTAAGTTAAAATAAATCTATTATACACAAAAATCTTTCGACAACCAAGAGGTATCGTATTACCCAGTAACTGGGTTGTGGAGGTCAGATAGGCAGTCGCTCCATGTAAAATACTGGTATTCAGCTGCATCCGATTAGACTGGAAGATGACCCCAACAAAGCTAGGAAAAGCCCAGGCAGATGATAACACAAAACCTTTCGAAATAAATTCTTTAAATCATGGGGAAAGCTGCATCAAAATCCATTGTGTGCAGTTTAGAAGAACTAACCGCAACGCATCATTGAACTAAGCGCGATCAGAGAGTTTATGTTGATGGTTTATAGTACAGACGCCAAGCACATCAAACTACTACAATCAGTCAAATTTCTTTAATAGATTTCCAACTTTATCGCTAAAGCATTAGATTCAAGATTGATTGGGAAAATTTTACAGTTTCGGGTAGCTTGATGTGTGCCGTCTGTACACTAGCTTTTGAACCATCATTACTTGCACCTGTAATAAAAAATAAAAATAAATATTTTAGTTGTAGTTTATTTTTAGGCACAATAATTGTATGGGAAATTTGCCACTCTTGGCATTTAGCCAAGAGTGGCAAATTTCCCATACAATTATTGTGCCTACACTTTTTTGTAAACGTTTTTATTAAATAAAATATTATTATTATTATTATTTTAAACGCGGTATCGCCCGCGGGATAATAAGTACCCTTTGTCCTTCTCCAGGTTCCAGGCTACCTATCTCTCAAATTTCATATCGATCGGTTCAGTGGTTTAAGCGTGAAGAGAGAACAAACAGACAGACAGAGTTCTCTTCACATTTCTAATATTTATATAAGGAGAGAATAGATACGAGATAAATATGGATTTTTCCATATGTATACTGTAGATCTAAAATTCATGTCAAGACGTTATCCGTTTGTAGTCAGTCACGTGTTTTATTGCGTCTGTTGACATTTACACCGCAAGATATGACTATGGGGATATAAACGGGTGTTAACGTCTGCATAGTAATAAAATGGTGACGAAGTAGTGTACTGTCTAATACATTTTCATTATTTTCTGGGGTTCGTAAAATATTTTGTGGTTTTTATGTGTCTGTTGGAATATATCAAGGATCTTATGTTTTAAGGAATTTTATTTTTTTTTCAGATAAGTGGATGTCAGGTTTATTTCTTTTATTAAAGGATCTACGGAATGGGGGTGTGAAGGTCAGATAGGCGGTCGGTTTATGTATAATACTGGTATTCAGCTGTACCCGGTTAGTCTGGAAGCCAACCTTAACATAGTTGGGAAAAGGCTAGGCAGATGATGACTTAAGAAACTGAACAGTTGGCGCAGTGGTTGACTGCTGCGCTGCGTGTCGCGGGTTCGGTTCCCGCACGAAACAAATATTTGTATGATCTACAAGTAGTTGTTCCGGGCCTGGCTGTTTGTGTATGTGAGTTTAAATGTTTGTAAACGCACCCACGATACAGGAGAAATTCCTAGTGTGAGGCAACGAACCAAACCATTGTGTCACCCTTTGTAAAATGTATACATTTATATCTGTAAGTTTATACGGTCTACATAATAAATAGTATTCTTTTCTATTCTACAAACGGTGAGCCTCACGCTCACAAAGACTTGAACCTAGGTCGATTTCTTCAGAACATATATAACATAAATATTTGTCCAATAACTCAGCATCCACCACCGCCTCTAACAAACCATAAAAACTACGTCCTAAGAACACGCTCAACTGTGGAGACTCGTCCAGAAATAATTGCATTCTTACTTAGTAACACGTTTTATATACAAGTTTTCATCACATAATTAAACCTTGATTGGCATCGCGATCTTAAGCTTTACCTTATACAAACTCAATTCATCATGGCCGCGATATTACACGTCAGTTGGACAAAAGGCACCCAGTAATTATGCTTTCCACGGCGTAAATTAAAACAAGCACGGTTAATAACTTCAGCGAGGAATATTAAAACAACAACGTTAAGAACAGAAATTATAAAATATATTTTTATAAGGCTTCTCTTCGTATTTTTTGTCTTTTGTACAGTTTTTCATATTTTAACAGCCCGTCCTGGGTTGTATAAATATGGAATACTAGTTCGGTTGCGGCTTGGCTGTGTAAGCCAAGAAAAAAATGAAAAAGTATAAAATGTGAAAGTAACTATTTAATGTCACCACAATCTATGAAGATTGTTATTCGTAGAAATATTAGTGAAACCTTTTGGGGTTTTATCGATATGTACCTACATTTACTTCTCCAACACAAGTTTTGACGAAGTCACCCACAACCAAAACTATTGAAGAAAACAACCAATAAACTCCATTTCTTACTTACAATTTTCACATCGGAAAAAAACCTTTTCTTACAATTTATCCAACAAATAATACCGACACCAGAATGGATACACTCCATACATTCAAATACGTACAATCCCCTTCAATAGGAACGTAAAGCGACAAACGGGTAAAATAAAAACGCCCTTTTTTACCGAATAAGCGTTACCATAAAAAAGGTTTTCAGTGAGCAAGTGAATCATAATTTATGAATTCCGGTGTCCGGGCAGGCTAGGAGATTTACGCGGGGTCATTGTGTCGACGGATACGATACGCATCGCTTAGAAAAAGATAGATAGACAGGGGTGGTTAATTTCTATGGCCGAAAGTGTAGACTGTATATATTTTGAGAGACATTATTATTTTACTTTTTCAGCTATTGAAAAATTGATTGAAGGTTCAAAACATACTTGGTTATTATTGTGAAGTATTAACTTTCAAGTATAAAATATGAGTTTTTATAGGTATGGGTAAATAATCAAACTAAATTGAATTAAACTTCCGTCAGATATGCAATCAAGCACAGAGTACATTACAATCGAAACCAATTAAGTTTTAATTCTTTTAATGAGTGTAGCAGTGCCCTTACGGAAGTCTAAATGAATTAATCTGTTAACCATTTTTTCATTTATAGAATTAATGCGCAATTTAGCTAATTAAGTTTAACTCTTTTTAATTCAGGCTATGTGTTTACTTAAAGTAACTTACTATTTTATGAAACTATACTTATTATTAAAAGAATGTCCAGCTAGCACATCTCGTCTAAAACATCTAAACGTTCCCCACTCTATGTGACAGAGTCGTTAATGAAACATAAGGGGTGTGCTACATCCCCCCGACAACCCCCGCCAACCCCCGACATACCCCGACATCCCGCGCTGCTCATCCTCCGCGAAGGATAGCGCAAATACAGATATGGCCCGCTAATCGTGGCTCTAAGCTTACCTCTATCCCCCCACTCAAAAAACAACCTTATGTTTTTGAAGATAAGGTGGGATATAAGTTGGTGGTGGAAAATCGATTAATTATTTCTTATGGAATAAAAATGTTCAAATAATAGATATAAATTACATATTATTGCGATTTTAATGGTTATTTTTATATTTTTATATTTTTATATTTTTATATGGCGTATCGGTTTGGTTTACTTATAATGGAGTAAGTAGGTAAGCGAGGTTCTGAACGTATTAGTTATACATTGCCAAGTTTTGATGAAGGATCCAATTCGTTGTTTCGTTCTGTTTACTTGCCTGGTGGTGGTAGGTTATTACTTCTTCCGTGCATTTTTAAGCTGACGCCTTTTCCCAAGGGGGTAGACAGATACTAGAGAATACGTTTTTCGGCTACATCTTTTGTTCAGGTTGGTTCATGTTCTGTGCATATTTATGTATACAGGCTGGCAGGGACATCGACGCGCAAACTGTAACCATTAATTTAGCACATGATTTTAGGGCACAAATTTTTCGTCAGTTATCAAAAAAAATCTTCTGTTTCATAGAAAATTGCCGCGGTCAAAATGTATGGAACTGCTATTTTTTTTTAAATAATTCACGAATTATTTCAATGCAAGAGTTAAAAACCGTTTGCTCGTCGATGTTCTTGCCAACCTGTATTTTAAATTATTACTTAGTGCTTAGAACATAAATGAAAAATGTGGGTTTGAAAAATTAACTAATTAAAAATATTGTCAGCCTGCTACTATTAACAATGTGTAATTACTATTGACTTATTATCAAGAAACGATATGTACACTAACTTTTTCTTGTTACCCACACCATTGTAAGGAAAATATTTGCACTTACTTAGGTACTAGTTTATTTACGAGTAAAGTATTAGTAACGGTAGTAGTAACTACCGTTCTTCATGAGTTCAACTTGTATTTCTCATGATAAGTGAATTGTATTCTTTTTGAGAAATAAATGTCTTAAGCCGTAACTAGAGCCTCAGGAAGTAAAAATAATAAAAAAATCTTGTTTTTTACTCAAGTAAAGTTCTCCTTAAAATCAAAACCCCTCACCATCAGCACACAAAACAAGAGCTCTTCACGTGCAGATATATTTTTTAAACACAGCCCTGAGTGATATTACACAGTGCGCACAATGCTCGTCTGAGATGACAGGCCATTTCGCCGTGTGACAGCACGAGACGTTTCCTCTATGTGAGCGTACGGTGTGCGTGCATTCAAGGTGTGGGGAAAATGAAGTAAATTTTCTTTTTTATTCGAAGGGAATTAATAAGGGATTAGTAATTAACCTAGCCTATGATAGCCGAAATAGAGGCTTTTGCCTAGTTCGGCTACAGATGTTTAATTAATTTATTCAAAGAAAATATAGGCTTTAAGATAATTTGTACCATTGCAAACAATTATTGAAATAAACTTAATATTATATTAATGATACATGATTTATTTTCTGTAAGTATGTAGGTTTGCACAAACACCTTTACCCGTCAATATGATTTAATCGTCGTATTTATTTGGTTTAGGTATATTTTACAGCGAAATATTAACTAGACCAACGAATCGATAGTAGTCGGTATAAAATAGGTTTAGCCCTTCGGCTACACAAGCTTTACAAAAAATAAACGTCAAACTGGACCTAATTTTGAAGTTTGCGTAGATAAGAATATATGGAATGTTTCGCATCCCAAAAAAGCAACCAAAGGTCAATAAACCTTACGTCTGTTAATAATTTTGATTGATAATATTATAACTTTTCTGCTAACTAAGCTGCCAATATTAAAATTGTATTTATGTTTCAAATTGACGTTATTTCAAGTTAAACAAATTTCAACTTAATTTTAATGAAAATTAAGTTTACTTCATAGTGACTAACACTATTGAAAAAGTTATAAAAATGTTTGAAGTTGTAGCGTAAACTGAACTTTATTGTGTAAGAATTCAAGTTATTTTTCCATAAACTCATATTAATTTGTTTACATTTTTGGCGAATATGACTGTCACGATATTAGATTAGAAAAATTACCTAAGCATGATACGAAAGGGCAAAAACAAAACCAAAGAAACATGCGATAAAATTACAATAACCGAAAAAGGTTGATCTCTTAAATTAGAAAATCCCTTTTCTATTATATCCATTCCGCTTCACAAGACAAGCTATTACTCCACACATGGCCAAGTCTCCACATATGAACGAGTCTTCCTTTCAAAGGTAAAAGCACTTGTCGCTCGACACCAACAATGGATAGGGTGCCGCGACAAAAGAGTGGCCTCGCCAATACACTGCCACCTACAGGCTACATAGTACAGGTATTTTACATTAACAGTATTTAGCAAGAGAGAACAAAATGGATAGTTATAATTTTATTCATTTACTAGCTGCGCCCCGCGGTTTCACCCGCATAAGTTTCGATCTCGTGGGAATATAGGGATAAAAAGTATTCTATATGTTAATTCTGGTTATAAACTATCTATGTGCCAAATTTCATCCAAATCCGTTCAGTAGTTTTTGCGTGAAAGAGTAACAAACATCCATCCATCCATCCATACAAACTTTCACGTTTATAATATTAGTAGGAAGCAGGATTTTAGGCGAGACAGGCCCATAGATAAATACCTTAACCTTAACATACATACACAGCGCTGGAGCTCTGTCTTGCATAGGGTCGCAGCATAATGCTGAGCGATAGCCGTTTTGCGTAGATGTGACATGTCAACCATTTCTTATTGTTTTCTTTTTGTTTTTTTATTTTCTTTTTTTGCGTCATGTTTACCGCAAATAAACGTATTGTCTTTCTTTCTTTTCTTTCATAATTATTTTTTATTATACAATAGTACTTTACTAGCTTCTTGTTGTGTCGTACTAATGGATACCACAGATGGATGGATGGTTGTAGTGTGGTGTGGTTATAATCTTGTACTGTACTGCTATCAGTACAGTACAAGATTATAACTACACCAGTAGGGCTAACTCGACATGACGAAGAAGAACTTCTTCCTCGTCATGTCGATGGCACGACAGTCTATTCAATTTTATTGGCCCAAAACTTTGCCACTTCCACGACATTGTCAGTAGCAGCGCAGAGGTCGCTATGGCTGCATTTTTTGGGGCACAGAGGGCAGGATAGGAGACGCAAACTATGTCTATGTCTGTGTGTGTTGAATGGTTTATTTTATTTTCTTGTTTTGATTGTTGTTTTTATTTATTTATGTATAATTGCATGCTGCACTGGTTAACGTCATCACGTCAACGCCGGCTGCCGCTGAAAACCAGCGCTTGGGCTCTGTCTCGTATAGGGTCTTAGCATTATGCTGAGCGATGGCCGTTTTGCGTGAATGTGACGCATGTTTACCCCCAACTTGTTTTTTTGTGTGTTATGTGCTTTTTTCATGCGTCATGTTTGCCGCAAATAAATGCATTTTCTTTCTTTCTTTTTCTTTCTATGTCCAAGTTGGTGCCACAGTTCTACATCCACACCCAGCTGCCGTACCCTCAAGTTAGCCCTACTGTGCGAGGTTGTAGTTGCATCTTCCCACTTGGGTTCAAAGGCGGTTCAGATACTTCCAAGTGGGCCACGGAAGGTTGGATCCTGCAGGAAGATACTCCCTTGGTTGGTATAAGACTTTAAACAATGGATAGGGGGCCGCGACAAAAGAATGGCCTCGCCAATACACTGCCACGTACAGGGTACATAGTACAGGTATTTTACATTAAATACCCGTATTTAGCAAGAGATCAAGAGTATTTAAACGGGAATGTTTCTATTACATACCTCCAGTTGCTAATAGAAATGGTCAATAGATAAAATTGCGCCCTCGTTAATACAAGTGCAAAATACTTAAATGTAATTTACTTAAAAACAAATACTGAGCAACTGCATCTCATCATCATCATCTACCTAGCCTTTGCCCAGCTACGTTGGTGTCAGCTTCTAGTCTAACCGGATGCAGCTGAATACCAGTATTTTACTTGGAGCGACTGCCTATCTGACCTCCACAACCCAGTTAGGTAATGGGTAATTCGATACCCCTTGGTAAGACTGGTTGTCAGACATTCGGGATTCTGACGACCCGTAACGACTGTCTAAGATCGACGAATGTCAGCTGGGACCAACGGCTTAACGTGCTTTCCGAGGCACGGAGGGGTCTTGGTATATGAGCAACTGCACCTACCTACATTAAAATTCCACACTTTTAGGGTTACGTAAAGCTAACTATTAACATGAAGCAATGAATGGACACTGCAGGAAGCAAGAGTAACACCGGTTATATTAAAATGAAGAAAGCATTCGATTTACCCCAAAACTTTACCATGGCACAATATCCTGTGATACTCAGATGCACTATCAAGATTTTTCTTAAATAAGAAAAACATATTCCCAGAAAACTCTAATCAACTCCGAAGTTTAAGCCCACATTTGTATTCTGCAGTTCATATTTCAGCTCATATTTAGATGCAGCGCACACCAACCTCATTGGGAATAAAAACCGGACGTGACGTCACACCAACACCTGTCACATTCAAAATGAGAAGAATATTTAGTGAGATTTTTAAACGAAGTACCTTCCTATACAGGGTGTCCTGAAACTCAACGATAACCTGGTACCGGGCGAGAGGCCAAGGTATACCAGTTATGAAAAAAAAAATGAAAAAAAATCCATGTCACTTAGTCAAGCGATAATAGACATTTTTAAGTACTGTGATCAGATTTTTTTATAATTTTACAGTGATTTTTTTAATAATGTAATCTCAAATAAAAGTGCTATTAATCGCAACCACAAATCAAAGTAATAAACATTGTTAACTAAGTAAAATAAATTAAGTTTTGACGAGTTATGGTTTAGAAAATTATTGTCAGTTAACTTTGACACTCCATGTTGAAAAAAAAATGTTTTTTGTTATTGTTTTCATAACTGGTATAGATTTCCATAGAAATGGCGACTCAAATACAGCTTATTTTCCTTCACCTTTTAATATTACACAAAAATCATGTTTCTAGTTTACAACGAAGCGTCTGGCTGCTCTCTGGTGTGACTTTTTCATTAAATCAATTTTAACTACATAGATAGGTACTAGCTGCGCCCCGCGGTTTCACCCGTGTAAGTTTCGATCCCGTGAGAATATTGGGATAAAAAGTAAGATAATCCTATGTGTTAATCCTGGTTATAAACTATCTATGTGCCAAATTTCATCCAAATCCGTTCAGTACTTTTTGCGTGAAAGAGTAACAAACATCCATCCATACATCCATCTATCCATCCATCCGTCCATCCATACAAACTTTCACGTTTATAATATTATAAGTAGGAGTAGGATTTTGGTCACTGACAAATTCGATGACAAGTGGATTGGTACTTTTACCCAACTTTTTTTCTTCAAGTTTTAGCACGACATGATTATATGTTTCGACAATATATTCTTTTTTTTTTTTTGCCCCACACTAGGATTTTCTCTTGTATCCTGGGTGCGTTTACAAACATTTAAACTCACATACACAAACAGCCAGACCCGGAACAACTACTTGTAGGTCATACAAATATTTGTTCCGTGCGGGAATCGAACCCGCGACACGCAGCGCAGCAGTCAATCACTTAACCACTGCGCCAACCGTGCCGTCGAATGTAACAAGCAGGGTTTGAATCGAACCACTCACTTTCTAGTGAGCGGCAAGTGAGTGGTTCGATTCGGTAACGACCCCAGTTGGGTTGTAACCCAACTGGGGTCTTTACCGCTTATTACTTAGATCATTTTAGCCAATGGTGTGTTACCAGTTAATTTTATCAAGTTTTTGACTTTATGACGTTTTTGACATTTTTTATTTTATCAAGACTTTGAATGTCAAAAAATGTTAATTGATGTGTGTTGTCTTTGGTCCCTGGCCCTGACATCAAGTAATGTACAGACGCCAGCACATCAAGCTACTACAATCTGTCAAATTTCTTTAATAGATTTCGAACATTATCACTATAGCATTAAGGTTCAAGATTGATTGGGAAATTTTGACAGTTTTGGGTAGCTTAGCCTGCTGTCGTCTGTACAAAATTGTGAACATTTTACACACTTGAGTACGAGGCTTTTGACTATGTTGTATGTGTGTTTATGTCTTTTTTTATTTGTAATGTGCGTTTTGTTTGTGCAGTATATTAAAAAAAACTCTTTCTATCTCTTTCCTTAAAATAATAATCATTACAGAATCTTAAAATAACTTAATACGACATTATTAACATGACAGAATATTACACACAACTTCTATTAACATGACAGCACATAATACACAACTGAGATTCCTAACTCGTAAGCTCTTAAGACTTGAACTAAGTGAGCTCTAAGTAAGGACACACACGTGGGACATCTATAATGAAAGGTCACTTAAGCTCACACGAACGAAATTAACGTCAGCTTAGGATAATTACTGTTGTGGACAGCTAGCTTAGTTTATGTTTCATTGATAAATGTGGCTAGATTTCACAGGAGAATATAAGCACTTATTTAGTAGAACCTGAATTTGTGTATTTCGAAAAATAATGAGCAAACACGAAGCTACATTTGTTTTTATCAATATACTTAGAATAATTAGCCCATAATATTTCCACTGCTAGGACACAGGCTTCCTCTCTGTGAGAGGGTGAGCCATAATGTACTTAATAAGGTTTAGGCAAAGGATATATCTATTATAGTAAACTTACATTTCACAAGTTATGTTTAAGTCCCATGTAATGGGCGAGCCAATTGCCATCAACTGGGTATCTCCAAGCTACTTCTGAGAAATTCCAGATGGAAAAACAACACCTTGTCCGACCAGGGAATTGAATCCAGGACCTCACACTCAGCAGTTGCGCTTGCTAACACTAGAACAACGACGCAGCAGTAGTATTTTTTGTTATAATAGGTATTCTTCAAGATCGTTGTAATAACTATTCATCCAACAGCGTTTACTCACTGTTGGATTAATTAGTAATTTCAAAGATTCAATACTTACTGAGTAAACAGCAGGTAACATCTTTGAAATTACTTCTTCAGGCACTATTAGAACAATTCCGCGATTGCCACACCATTGCATCCATTGTAACACTTCTACAACATTATGGAAAGCAAATAAATATATGAATGTAAATATGAATTCAAATCAAATTCAATTCAATTCTAATTTTTGCATTTGAAATTTGCATTTGCAAAGGCAGAAAACAAACTAGATAAAAACCCGCCTACAACAAAAGTATAATCAACTATAATTTCAAACACCACGTGCATTCCAGCCTCATTCACCGTCCATTAAAACACACTTCATTCTCTGCTCATCCCATTCCGTCAAGAATTCAACCGAGAGGGTTGCACCGCTATAACCGATTTGCGAAATTAAATTCAGTACCATCTCGGTACCACGCGGTACTTCGGTCCAGACCGCTTCCCTTTTCGGCAATTAAAACAAGATCAGGGAAGCTCCTTGTTTTATTTTTCTTTTTCTGCCTTCCATTTTTCTTTCCTTTCCCTGCACTGCTGCAATAAAGATAAATTATGGTTTTTAATTTTGTTGGCTTGGTCGGTTAATGACGGTTCGGGATGTCTATGGACGTTTATTTTTGTATTATCTGTGGTTGCAGTGTTGTGGAGACGAATTATTTTTGCGTTTCCTTTTTTATTGGCCTGTTTTAAGCTGTAGTATCCGAATTGGTAAATGAGTAGTATAGTGGTGTACGAACTCCTCCGTCCGTACAAACCTCCGTGGCGGACTGTCACTATCGTGGCGGCCTGTTAAGAGGATTAACATATGACATCAGCTTGCCAGGAGGCCCAGACACGGGCACGTTGTGTTAAAAAATGTATGACCAAATTATAAAAGTTTAACCCTCAAGGGGAGCTAATAACCCGACCTACCCCGATCACACTAAAAAGGAGTTCCATAGATTTTCTGTATAAAGACGAAAGTGCTTTGATAGTTCATAATTGTTTGCAAAACGGCGATAGCTCTACGTATCTCAAACATTATGATCTACCTGGTACAGTCACAAACAAATCATACACTGAATCGTAACTTCATGCACAGCAAAGCGAATGCTGTACTAGTGATTCGACATTCCGATGTCAAAAAAACAAAATCATAGAGAGTATTGCTACACAGAAGAACCACCTAAATAAAATAGTTAGAGGACTTTTACGAACGCTCTTCCAAAATACCGTGATATACAAGCCAGTAGTTTAAAAAATACCACCTCGAAGTATACGAAAAGAAAAAAAAAGAGAGATACTATATCAATGGTTGGGACGAATCTCAAACCAATCCGATGCTCAAATATTTGAAAATATCTAGTGGCGTTAGTTTTAAGTCAGCATCGTCATGATTTATCGGCACAGTACCTTTTCGGAAAAAGAGTTAGTACGCGTTCTCACCAAACGTATAGTCACCCGCTGATTGTGAGCGCCAGCTCAGAATCGGCGACTGACTGTTAGTATTAGCACGGAACAGCGTATAATGTCGTCGGCACGGTTGGCGCAGTGGTTAAGCGATTGACTGCTGCGCTGCGTGTGGCGGGTTCGATTCCCGCACGGAACAAATATTTGCATGGCCTACAAGTAGTTGTTCTGGCTCTGGCTGTTTGTGCATGTGAGTTTAAATGATTGTAAACGCACCCACGATACAGGAGAAATTCCTAGTGTGGGGCAACGTTTTTATAAAATAAAATAAAAAATGTCGGATCGTTGTGTACGAAAAGTTTAATATAATTTATATGGAAAGGCAGTAAACTACGTTACGCTCGCTCACATTCGGTGGCTAACAACACGGTTTATGTAAAGGAAAGTTTAGTATTTACTACGAATTAAGAAAAACAGCTTACGGTAACTAGACTCTTATGCAGTGGTGGCCCAGTGGAAACGGCTGCGACTTTCGAGTTGTAGGTCGTGGGTTTGAACCCAAGCAGACACTTAACTTTATGTATTTTTTTTCATCACCATTGCTCTTAAAACGGTGAAGGAAAACATCGTGAGGAAACCGCCATTTCCTAAAACCAAAATATCGAAAACATGTCACATCCGCCAACCCACACTGGGCGCGCGTGGTAGATTATGCCCTATTCCCTCTCACAGAGATAGAAGGCCTGTGACCCAACAGTGGGAACATTTATCGCCTGATTATGATAATTATAACCTAGACTTTTCAATATTGACTATACAGAGTGTCATCGAAGCGCAAACTGTAATATAAAAATTCAGCACATGATCCTAAACCCCCGAACGGAGAATTTTTTCGTCGGTTCTAAAAAATAACGTGTGGTGTCGGGGGAACCCCGGCAGGAACGAAGTTAAAAATGAAAATCTAAGATGACGGCTGAAAATTTGGAAATAGTCGCAGCCGCCATCTTGGGTTTTCATTTTGACCTCACTATCGGCTTCAGCACCCTCGAAGACAATGAAAACTATCTCTCCTCTCTCTGACTCTCCCTATTAGGATTTGTAATAAAAAGTCGTATATAGGTAAAGCTTTTCGTTACGTGACGATTTCTCCCAGTTTACTCCTACCACAAGCTCCCTTAAAGAACTTCGTTCTGAAAATATCAGCTCTTTCACAGTGCATTACCTACGCTGTCAAAACGTTTTTTTTTTAATAACCGTCGGAATTTTCAATGCAGTGTTGTTCAGAATCATGTACTGAATCCATAGTAACAGGTTGCTCGTCGATTTTCCTGCCTTCATGTATTCCAGAATATTATTATACCAGCTGAATATTCGTGTGTTTTCTAGTATATGGTGATACATATTTCATGGTCTTCGCTTTGTTTTGTGCGAAAAACTTGTGAATTTCGTACATTACCGCGCTTCGCCTTCAGCTGGCGTTGTCTGCGTTGGCTGTGTACAGCGTTTGTCAAAATATTATTCTATTTTCTTCTTATCCTTTTACTTGTGATAATAAATAGGTAGACATTCTTCGAAATGTTTCCGTACATCATTTTACGTATATGAAAATGAGACCGTAATAGTCTTGCTAGATGGTACATTAGAAGTGTTTACTCGAAAACGAATGTCTAAAATAAAATAATAGTAATGTTGTCATTTTGTTTCCAAAACTTCAGTACACGCTATAGGTTTAGACCTCTGAGGGGCAAGTCTCGTAAGTTTAAGAACGTTCACAGTCTGATCTCAGTTTCAATCTGTCAAAACCTCTAATTTCCCTACTTTTTTGACAAGTTTTTGACATTGATTGTCGCTGAGATGAGATTGCGACTAGATTTTGAACGTTTCTGATTACGAGAATTGGCCTTCTGAACTAGGTCATCTTCTGTGGCAGGGGCCGAGGTTTATCCAGTTACATGGATCAGTATAAGAAGGCTTAGACTAAATACAATTTAGTTTCGAATTATGAAAAAAAATACCATAAAAAATAATTAAGGATTGATCCTTTAAAAGTTAAAATTAAATGAAACAGAACACCCATGAATAACAGGATTATACATAAATAGGCTTTAGAGGTTCTTCAACATAAATGCACACCTTTTTCCAACACACTCTAACACATTGCAAAAGAAAATGGGGCATTACAATCATGAACCCAAAGACGGATTAACTATCACAACTTCTACCACGATCACCAAAGCGATTACCAACAAACAAAAGACAGTCAACTCTTTCCACAACCATTAATACAGTTCTTACTTTACAAAAACTTTAACCCACCAACTCCTTGGATACCAAACGATAAATTATCCCGATGATAACCCTCAAGTGGCGTCTTAATCACCACTGCACTTTTGAACGTAGATTGATGACGTTTTGATTTATCGCCGTCGCAGCGGCATGGTTAATGGGGCGAATCTGTCAGATAAAGATGCAACCGATGGTAATGTACAGTAATGAACATGTTGGTTACTTGGTGAGCCATTTTGTTTTAGCTGTTTTGTGATATTTATGGCCTTTTGCTGTGAGAAAATGTCGTAAAACTCCATAATAGATTGATACCAAACCAGTCCAGTTGAAAACCAGCGTTAGGCGTTGTCTGGCATTTATGCTAAACTGGGACTGTTTGGCGCTGCCGTGAGACACTCAATACTGTTATTATAACTAAGTTTTTCGTTTTTTTTGTTATTACGAGTATATTGTGTACCTTGCCCTGGGTCAAATAAATCTATTGCCTTACTTCTATCAGCTATAGCTACCTCCTTTTGAGAAGATTATGGCAAATTAACATATATACATAGCATATACAAAGCAAAACTTTTTAAAATGGTGCATCATCATAAATAAAGAACGGATCTTTAAAAAACCTACTAACGTAACAATTGAACTCTAATGATTCATGAACCATTTCCTTGAAGCCAAGTGAACTGCCTCGATAATCAAGGGTTGAAAAATACACCCCCAAAACATAGGGGTGTGGTCTATCAGTCAGGTTACTCACCACGGTTCTGATTATAACCCACCCTCTGAAACTTGCCCTTAGATGACGCATGCAAATTCACCCCCTTCCTCCCTTTTTCACCCCCTATTTCTTTTTATTGAAGAAAACTTTTTGATGGATCGGCGTTTTAGCGTTGCTTGGAGAATAAAAAGCTTTTGAAGTCAAATCTGTGTGATTTCTGTCAGATTGTCTGTTGGTGCATTAGCAATTTGTTAAGTACTAATGCAATGGGAATGAAATGTTTTTCTTACTTTTAATGGTGTAACCGAATACCGATAAACTTTAACACTAAATAAACTGGAATAGTGGGTTTTGTCTCTTTGAATACTTATTTTCCACTCACTATAGAGTATCTCCTGAATTTCTTTAAACAGTATTTTGGCCATCAGATATCTTGTATGTTTATTTCTCTTAAATCCTATTAATATTATAAACGCGAAAGTTTGTGAGAATGGTTGGATGTTCGTTACTCTTTCACGCAAAAACTACTGAACGGATTTTAATGAAACTTTAAAATAATATATCATACACATCTGAATAACACATAGGATACTTTTTATACGACACTTATGTGGATGAAACAGCGGGGCGCTGCACGCTAAAAAAATAAATGGGCGCTAAAAAATAAAGCCAACAACAGCTTCTGGCAACTGATAATAAAATGTTTATCGTACCTATGCAAATACACGGAACAAACTTAAAATTCGTAAGACAACATAATTATAAGTAATAAAATAATAATAAAGACTTGATTGTTCTAGAAAATCATTACAATATTCAAATAGCACTCGCCTCCACACTAGGATTCCCTGTGTCGTGGAGACTAGTCTCCTTCAATGTACATTTTATAGGAATAATTCTTGAAGTTAAATTAACGCTATGTAAGCTTATTTACTTTTCATTAGTCAACTTCTCACTTCCTCATACAAAGCCTTTATTTATTTATATATACTATATTGTACACCACAAAAATACATAACATCAAACACTACAAAATACACAATGGGCGGCCTTATCGCTTAAGCCTTCATAATCTTCTTCGTGTCGCTGGCACGACTGTATTAACACCACATAACTCATTACACAAATATCCTATGTAACACCAACCACTTAAAACCTCATAATTGTCCCACTTTCAGACTGTAACCATTCCGACTTTCAAAACTACGTGAAATAATTGCTGAAAGCTTCACAATGCGTATCACGTAACATAGGTTCACTTGGTTCCCGATGTTAACCAACTGTGCAAAGGGTTATTACTTGACAACCGGACTCTAATGGTTACATTAGTGATACATGGGGACCGGTATACCTTGATCCTTTGTGGTGACGCTCGCTGCGTATAAAAACGGCTGTCAAAAATGGTACCAGTACCATCATCATACAATTGTACCATCGCCTACGGGCATAAGTTTAGTTCGGGACCCGAACAAAGAATGAATGACAATACGATTTGACCGGTGTTCCTACTCACGATGTTCTTTAGCCCGCTCAAAGGATTGAATTCGTCACTTGTTTTGACGGATCAATTACTTTCGGACGGGCTCAATCTTCGTTGACGGACTTAGAGAGTTACACCCAGTAATTTTCAATATAAATACCTGTGTGTTCCCCGGCTTAAGCATTTGTTGGTGGAAAGCTTCTTTACAGAAAATAAATAAAGAATAAAAAAATTATAAATGATTTTTAGTCTGTACTAGTCGATCGTGTAATTTTATTTCCTAATTTTATGTTACAGGTATTTTGTACCAACGTTTTTTGTTGTCTTTTTATCAATGGAAACTTGTAAATGGCCTTCAAATGCATAAATATTGTTTAACAACACTGTTTATATTACCTGTAAGTTTCCCAAACGGAATAAAAATAAATAATCATAAAATGAACGCAGTTTAGTTAGACATTTCGTCACAGTCCAAGTAACACTGGTCGTGTAACACGTAATCGCGTGTTAATTGTGTGATTACAGTAATCGTGGAGTGCCGCAGTCGTATTGTTTTAAATAGAGCCCCCAATTGTCGCTCATATTTGTTTCAAATTGTTATGGGGCTGTTAGGTGAGTGACGAGTGAGGTAGCTTTATGGTTTTACACGGCTAGTTAGAGTTAGTATAAGTATCGTTTAGTTTAAATGCAAGGTGTATATGATCGGGTTACTAATGGAATGTTTCACCTTCTGTCACTATGGTTGTGAGGAATCAAATATATTAAGTAGGAGCATACATACATGCCTTAAAGAATTTAGTTACGTATACGTCTTCGCCGGAATTCACACATCTTATTTCAGCTCTCCAGTATTTTGTTTAATCCTAAAACCCCCTCTTATCTTAAAGAACGTTTCACACATAATAGATATCTGAGTTCATCGGAAAACCTGAGACTAGAGATGCTGATGCATTCCACCAGTTTCTTTGACAAATCTTTTACTGTTCAAGCAGTAAGATTATGGAATGACTTGCCCGTGTCGATAAGGCGTGCTCAATCTTTGTCCGCTTTCAAAATTACGATACAAAAGCACTTCCTCTTTCCTTAAACATCATCATTATTATATTATTATTTTATTTTATTTTCTTTGCTCTTGTTTCGTGTTTATTATTATATGTATATATTTATTTAGACGAGTAAAATATACTTTATGTATATATTAATTGTATAATGTAAATGGTACACCATAGACTACCTACTATATTTGTCTCTCCTTAATTTTAAGCCATCCAAAGGTTGTCTTTAAAAGATCGCTCTTAGCTCTTAGCGATAAGACCGCCCATTGTAAAATTGTATATATTTATGTTCTGTAATTTGTATGGTGTACAATAAAGAGTATTTTATTCTATTCTATTCTAGTTATCTAAGTTTTAGCTCTCAAAACGGTGAAGGAAAACATCGTGAAGAAACCTGCATCTTCTAGAACCAACAATTTGAAGACATGTGACATCCGCTAACACGCACCCGCGTGATAGATTACGCTACTCCCTTTCACAGAGAGGAGACCTGTGTCCCAACAGCGGGAACATTATACGCTGATATTGCAATGTATCTTTGTTTTAACTGGTTTGTTATTACAGATTATGTGCTCGATCGAATTATTCACACATGTTTCAAATTTATTCTAACTGTACATGATATCTAAATCAGGAACACCAAAAAAACATGTTTTCAACAGACCACGTTTTTTTCCTATAAAGAGAAAGTACGCGGTGTTTGGTTCAATGTCAAATGTTTGACCATAAGTATTCGTTAGCGTCGGGTGTATGGGTAACTGACCATGAATCAATGAGTAGATTGGACACCAAATTAGGATTACCTGATGTGTTCGGGTGTTGTAGGTGAAGGTTTAAATCTGTCTTTTAAGAATGTTACAAGATTAACTGTCTCCGATATAGAAACGAATTTGAACAAGAGGAATTGGTTGCTATGATGGGTTAGTGTTTATTCATTTTTATCTGCTGTTAAACGTCACATTGATTCATTTACTGACTCATCTTTGAACAGAGATTCAGAAAATGAAAATGTTATAAAACTTAAAAAAAAAAAAACGATGACTGAATGATTTTTTATCAATCTTCAGAAACTCAAAGATTGCAAAAAATCAAAATCATAAGTCATTTATTCAAACTAGGCTGAGAATCCGCACATTTCGAACATCAAAATGAATTCATTTTTATTCTTATGAAATAAGCATCACCTCTGTACCTATTTTTCTGCTCTGTTTTTCATTGTCTGTGTATATATGTGTGTACATAAATGGTAAATAAATAAATACATAATATTGGGCGTAACACTGCTCTTCTAAAATCATGTAAATTACTTGCATGGCTTCATTATTTCAGCCGTAAGAAGTCCATTACCGAGCATAGGACTCCCCAAAGCAATTCGCCACTTCGATCGGTTCAGTGTTTCTTCATCATTCGCAATAACGTAATTCATTTTAAACCCATAACTTGGCCAAAAGTCTATTATCAAAATCAAAATATTTTATTTCACATAAACCTACATGGACACTTATGAAACGTCAGAAGCTAGGTGCACGGTTCCAATTGGTCGTTTCCTATGGAGAAGAGCCGCAAAGAAACTCCACGGTCACTCTTTTAAAAATAATTGGCTTTTACGATAATGTCAAATAACAGTAGGTATTGGAGGACAGCGTAGGCTTGTCAGCAAGTACCAACAGTAGTAAGTAAGTAGTATTTTATCAGACCCCACTACAGCACTTACTAGACTACAAAGCTAGTAGAAACAATGCCAAAACTACATTTTCTAACATCACCAGTTACATAGCTCCGAGAAAGTCCCTTCCTTTTACGGCCACACTTTCTCGGGAGCAATTTTGCCCTATAATGGTACACGAGGATACAATTATAGCCACCTGATGAACACCATTGTAATTCGGTTCTTAATAATGATTTTGTGCTCGGTATGCATGTAATATCGTGTTATGATGGCTATTAAGGACTTAATTTGGGTGTTTTTATATGGAGAATGTAGTTGAAAATGTTTGGGCTGTTGTGAAATGATTTGGTGGGTAGATTAGAATAGACATTTATTTGGAAAATATGGGTAATGAAAATAGTTGTTATGATACATTAAAGCTCAGCCATCACCATTCGGCATGCGAACATTTATGTATATTAACTTAGGCGGACTTAATGCGTTAGGCATCTCAAGTTTGGTGAACAGATTAGATGGCTTTGTGCTTTGATTGAGAGGAACAATGATTAAAAAAAAGTATTAAAACTGTATAATGTAGGCCTCTTCCTTTTTGTGCTATGCCTGCCTGGTCTGTGCGAGTCGCATCCAACAAGAAAGTTTCCATACTAGCGCTGAAATCAAGGCACCAACACTGTGTTGTTCACTGAAATGTTCTGACTATTTCATAAAGTTCTTACAACTGAAACCTTTAACAAGACCACTCCAATACATCTAAATGCCAATTAATTTCATCGCAAACTTCCATAATATAATTGAATGTAACAATTTAACATTTCACAAATTCCCTCACGAGGTATTGAACCGGGACCTATTAACAAAAACAAAATACCCACAAATTGGATAACAACTTAAAACGTCCCTCTTAATAAAATTACTTCGTTCCAACAAATTTTGTACAAAATCATCGAACTTTTGGATAAACTTAATGTATACAGGGAGCAAGCTGTTGCGTTCGGAAAATTCAATTTGTATACAAGTTAGCATCTCGTTAAAATTCTTCTGATGTAATAAGGTAGGTTCGCCGTTGTAGGCATTTAGAACTCGAGCGGTTTTCGACGAACTCGAACATTCTTAGCGAACTCTCGCATGATAATAATGTTCAAAGATTGGTTTTTCACTTGCTAATAGATTTTCTTGGTGTTTTCGTTGCGTACGATGTTGCTTTTCGTGTTATGAGGACGTAATGGGTTTTTGCCTTTCTGCAATTGGAAAAAGATTGCGTTAGGTTGTGAGACTGTTAAAAGTTTGGAATTGAAAATGGGTTATAGAAGTTTTCGGTGGCTTTAAAAGTAACATCATTCAAAATTTATCATTTGCAGAGTCAATAAATATCTTTTTTAATAGATTTCTACTGCATTTTGTTTAGATTTCATTCAAGAAACCTAACATCAATAACAATCTATGGCAAAGGAAACATTTCATGTAATAATAATAATAATAATAAATAATAATAATAAACTAACAATTTAATTGCTTGATTTTCCAAAAACAGACGGCATTTCAAGTATTTTCTAATCCTTTTTACGCGTCAACATGAGCCCAGCAGACAACAACGTGGTAATTACGTACAATGGCAATGTTATTTATTTTGACAGTTCAACAATATTCATTGCGTTATGTACGCTGTCGAGCAGATAGAGGAATTTTTTAAACATTATGAAGCAATGGCTTAGGTTCCTTTAAAATCGTGCTGTCGAAAGTTTTATGATTGATTACCCAGTAAGCTACGTTAATTATTCGGGTGCACTTCTACTATACCGCACCTACCTAGTAGTGTCAGTCGTGAAAGCTCATTAAAGGCGTGTTTAAAATGAAAAAGAAACAAGTAATCACGTGATCAGAGGGCTGGCCTAGTTTTTGGCCATACAACATGGCAATGCTGCCAGCTTTTTAGGCACTTTTCCTTTTGACAACGACGCGGACGAATTTTTTGATGCCTTAAAAACAATTTATTCAAAAAGTTTTCACCTACGAATTCCCACAAATAAATATATGACCTCTAGCCCACCGCCACACTAGTAGTTGTTCAACAAATCATACTTATGTAAATTGTACATAAGCAATAGAGATTTACATAATTTACTATAGTAGCCAATTACACTGAGTAACGGCCGGCCGCTGTGTGATTTACACAAATTATCATCTATCATCTGTACGTAGTTTATTATTGTTTTGCGTTAACTTATTGGGTACTAAGGAAGTTGTCTGCGAGATTCATAGGGGAAAATTGTTGTTGAAGCGAGAGAATTAGAAGCTATGATAAGGCTCTTCGCGTAAATATGTCATTGTTGGAACTAAAGACAGACGCACTATCAGTAGCCAATGGGTTTTATTTTGACAGTTCAACAACATTCATTACGTTATTTACGTTGTTGAGCAGGCACATATTTCGAACATACGAAGCAATGAATTAGCAATATCCTTCGAAGTGATTCAGATTGAGATTGATAGTGTGTAACGCAATAAGGGTGCAATTCCACTAAAGTTACTGTTGTGATAAGACCACTTCAATGCTACAGTAGCCAATAGGCTATATTCCTAAAAAATTCTAATTAGTCCGTCAGTTAGATTATCAAAAAATATTGGACCCGTATTTTTTCTTTCGTCAATTATAGTATAAAAAATGATGAAGATATCGCCCGTTAAAGTTCCGCGTGACGTCACTTGCTTTCGACACTTTTGCAAGCAAGTGACGTCACTCCCAAATTTTGACGCCCTTTATCATTGTCATTTTTTGTTTGATTGACAAAAGAAAAAATACGTGTCCATTATTTTTCGATAATCTAACTGACGGACTAAATATAATTATTATTTTTTACCCAGGCAACTACCCCATTGAAAGACTTTAGCCGAGCAACGAACGCTTGCAAAAGCATTGGTTCTCTAGTATAGGTCTTAACGTAATTATCTGAAGCTTTACTTTCCTAAATGATAGTGCATAGTGACAGCGGGACTGCACTCTTTATCTCAAGGCAGGGTAGTTACGCATAGTGGCACAGTGTTGGACTTTTGGGAGTACCCACGAACCTAATCTGCATTTGCGATATATTCGCCAAAAATGTAAACAAATATGAGTTTATGGAAATATAACTTTAAATCCTACAGAATAAAGTTCACTTTACGCTACAACTTCAAACATTTTTATAACTTTTTAAATAGTGCTAGTCACTCTGAAATCTACTTAACTTTCATTAAAATTAAGTTGATATTTGTTTAACTTGAAATAACGTCAATTTGAAACCTAAATAAAATTTAAATATAAATAAGTTGTTATACTAATGTTAGTACGAGTATAATTTTGTTTTGTTGTTAATATATGTATAGTCAAATACGTTAGGTTAATTGTGAGTCCGAGTGTCGATGGACAATAATTAGTTTTAATAACAAGTTAATTAGTTAATTAGTTTTTTTTTTTTTCTATATATATATATATTTTTTTTTTTTGTTTAAATTTGTTCTCATGTAAGTGAAATTTAAATTTCTTTATGAGAATTAAATGTCTTTAACCAGAAATGAAGTGGCCAATGTTTAGGAAAGACCTGTTATTTACTATTCATGAGTTTACTTCAAAACTTCATGCAAGTGTTCTTCAAAACTGAGCTTATAATCACTTTTCTATATCACCATCTGCCTAGCCTTTTCCCAACTATGTTGGGGTCGGCTTCCAGTCTAAGCGGATGCAGCTGAGTACCAGTATTTAACATGGAGCGACTGCCTATCAGACCTCCACAACGCAGTTACTGGGTAATACAAAACGCCTTGGTAAGACTGGATGTCAGATTCGGTTTTGGCCAGACTATCCGTCTCAAAAACTGGACTTTAATCATGACTGCATCTAGCATACTTATAACTTAGTACTTGTGGTTAGAGAAGTATCAATGCACATATCCTCTCCCATGCTGCACCACAACACAAAAAGAAAAAAAAAATTTTTTTTTGTTTTTTTAATATATATTTAAAGAAGTATGTAGGCATGAAAAAAGCAACATTGGCGCAGAGACAAACCAACAGTAACAAAATGGTCAGTGGCCAAAAATAAATAAAAAAACACGAAAATCCCCGATCCCATCTATCTCCCTTAACATTGTAAAGCAATAGGAAACAGCCTCACATCCACAATCAATAGCACAAGCACAATACATCCCCCTTTATTTATACCCGAGGTTGTGGCTTCAAGCATAAATTCAGCAAAGGTAAGTTTTACGGCTAGTCAAGACTACGAACAATAAAAATAAATTAGCCTCCGTAAGTGCTTGCACTAATGAAATGGCCGAAAAATGGGAAATAGTTAAGTACTTTTTGGTGGGGGAAGGGATAATGGTATGGCTGGTAGTATAAATCTATAGGCTTGCATACGGGTTGATGTCTTTTCTCTAAATGTGTGCATTTCTTGTTTCAGATTTTTTGCAGGGAAGAAATCAAAAATAATTTATTCAAATTAGGCTGAGACTCAGCACTTTTCGAACATCAAAATTACATAAGACAGTCCCCCAAAGTCCCCCCGCCTTTCACTACTTCCTAGTGCTTTCTCTGGGAATAAGAAGCGGCGCAACATACTCCCCAGCAGCAAAAATTCAAGGTAAGTCAAAATTTTTATGAATATGTTACTTATGTCATCATCAATTTTACATTTTTCGAATTTCTGCGGCTTGCCTCTGCAACTAAGCTAAAATATCCTAGTGTACTATGTAGCTTTAACTTATGACTGCCAAGTAAGCCGACGTCATAGCCTATTGCCGATTTGCCACTTTATTTTCTGCAAGATTCAGCAGCTATCTATAGATTTTGGATGTAAATTGCTAACCTGTATCACATCAAACACGTTATAACAGAATCGGTGGTACGAGCGAAATTGGGACATTCCTTGATATTTCATTTTATATCTTGAAACCAGAAATTCCACGTACAATTTTCCACAAATAAAACCACCCCATTGATACTTATACAGTAGCAAAAAAGTTAAAACCTCTTTAGATTCGTAAAGGCGCATTCACACGCACGCAGCGGTAATCAGCGCACGCATTGTAGAGAGTCGACCGCAGTTGTTAAGGGCTCTTCAGACGAGGGCACTCGAACATCTGTCGCGCGGTGTCGCGAGGGGCTTGCTTTAAACGGAGAGGATTTTTGTATTACATGTTGAGTGTGTGGAGGTACGCTCTAAGCGATTTTTTATGGAATATTAATACTTATGTTATATTTTGTTGTTTGGTTCTTGTCAAGGACAGGGCAGGGTATGTCTTTAAGCATTGCAAGAGGGCTAAGGGACTATTAGACCCAAACGACCATGATTCACAAAAAAATCCATTAGGCCTGCTTCATTAGACTATGTTTATCTTAACACGAATTTCGGAAAATTTAATAAAACTTGTCAGACGTGGTGCGAATCCTATTTTTACTGTGTTGAACTGGATTTTATAAACAATTCATAAAGACTGTGTAACAAAAAGAAACTTCTATGTAGAGTGTGATAAATCTCTGATTAAAAGCCATGATACAGCTACGAAATACTTTAAATTTAAATTTATGTAGTAGCCACATAATATTAATACATTATACTCCGCTGTATATTAACGAACATCACAACTAAAACCGCAGCCAGCAGCATCCATTAAAATCCCATAATCACACACTCATTCATTTAAATTATCATACATGCTATGTTTACACTGTCCGCTTTCGTCGAGTACAATCAGCGTAGTACTGGCTCCACTAATCGGACGAGTGAACGGAAGTAACATGGCGCGGTCATTTGGACTAACAAAAAACAAAAAAGTAACACGTATGGGTGTGTCGAGTTGAGATAATTTACTATTGTTGTGCTACGAAGTTATGGAGTCGGTATTAATACTTACTACACTGTGATGTGAAAAAAATATGTTGTTCGTTGATTTTTCTTTGAGAAGAGTTATTGATCAAATAAACTTACAGTTTGTAAGCCTAATGATTGAGAATCTTTTCATTATTGTCATCATCATCATAATCAGCCTACAGTAGTCCACTGCTGGACATAGGCCTCTCCAATTGCACGCCATTTAGCTCGATTCTCAGCAACTCTCATCCAGCTGCTACCAGTCATCCTGTGCTGCATTGTAGCTGATATCACTTTCATTATTGTAGCTGATCATAATCATGAAGACTCAACGAATGGAAAGACTACTAGACTGATAGAAGCCTTTAAAGCATGTTTGTTATTTCTTTATATATTAGAAATTTACTGTAAACAATGCAAATAAAGCTGGTGGTCTCAATGGAAATAAGGACACTATTCTACTTCATTGAATGGAGTCTCAACTCAATGAACTTTCTATGGTCTTTTCTCTGAAATAACTTTGTGCCAAAATGACATAAATATCTCGTGAAAACACATAGCTACTAGCAAACAACAATCCATCTTGTAGATAACAATCTACATAACATTAAACCAGCTAAATACCACGTCCATTATTTCTAACGTCCATTCTTGCTCAGATCGTGTGAATTAACCTCGTTTGTGCGACGGCACCTTATAAGGCAAGTGGAAAGCGTACTCGCCTTATTAAACGAGGCACAATGGTCGTCTAATGTACGGGCTATGTACAAAAATACACAAAAGGCTCTTGTGGCCTAATTTGAGGACAGTTGAATTAGATACGCGAGACATAAGTGCTTGTCAGAAACTTAATTATATGAGTCAAAATACGAAATACGACTAGTTCTTTTTTTTCATCAACGAAAAGTTACTAATTTATTTGAAGCAAAAACTGGGTGTGAATGGGTTCACGAAAGCTCTACTATGTCTGTTTATTATAAATTATTTTCAAGTATTTCCAAATGTATAGGCACCAGCACATCAAGCTGCAAAATAGCAATCTGTAAAATTTCTTTAATAGATTTTCAACTTTATCGCTAAAGCTAAACTAAATTAGGTTCAAGGTTGATTGGGAAAATTTGACAGTTTTGGGTAGCTTGATGTTCTGGCGTCTGTACTTGTATCTTAACATAGATACGCTATTCTTTTGTCAATCCCTCCAGTTTGTTGTGGCAATAGTACAACGCTTAGTGTGCAGAATGGCCAGCAAGAGGTCGTGATTTTAATGCCCAACTAGATACTATTACCAAGAATAAATGCTCTGCTAGCATAAGAATATACGGCGAAAAATTAAATTAACTAGCGAAACTCCGCCGACAAGATGAGTATCGATATCTAAACATGGTAAAACAAAAAAAAAATAATTTGATGCCTTTGTGTGGGGGTCATCGACCGCAGTTATTGCAGTCAAAAAAACCTCAGTTTTTTATAGTACACCTCACAGAAGTATCAATATCTATACAGATTTTCTCAACTCATACTTCAAGTAATAACACTCCTAAGTGTCGTTGACACCCTTCAAAAAAAACTTCAAATACATTATATTTTCATTTCATCGTATTTACATATCGATACTCACCACATCTGCAGTTTCACTAGCTAATTTCATTTGACCCTGTATTTAGCTTAGTCATGACATGTTACAAGAAAACGTACGAGTAGTACCTACTATCTTGAGAGTAATCTTTAAAAAGAAATCGATTATAAAGTAATAAAATCCTACTTGCCAGATGCAAGTCCTTCAGTAATGCCAAAATGATAAATCAAAACCAAGTCTAGGTACGGACGCGCTAAGTCTAGCGGATCTATCGCGAGCCCTGGGAGAGCAGTTCACTAGCGCCACCTAACGCGCACAGAATTAATTGCCGACATCAATTCACGAGGACTAGCATCCTAGTGGGATGCCTGATATTTGATAGAGGATTCTTCGTCATTCTCTTGTTTGCTACTAGGGTTGTGATAAAGACGGTAGTTTGAATTTATAATTTAGCTTTCCTCGTAAGAAAAATGAGATATTCCACTTAGAGCACTGATTTCAACAGCACTTGCCCGAACCACACCTTAGGTGTGCACTTCCACTAACCGCACTTTCCCTCTAATCTAGTCACAATCTCATCTCAGCGACAACCAATGTCAAAAACTTGTCTAAATGTAGGGAAATTAGATCCCGTCCCAAATCCCGTATTTTTGACAGATGGAGATAGAGGTCAGAATGCAAACGTTCTTAAAAATACGGGAAGTGCCATTCCTAACCGTTTCGTCCCGTAAATTGCTGTAAATCATAGACCGTTTAGAAGTGCCCTTACTTTTGTGAAACCGTCGAATATCGAAAACCGTTATAATTTCCTCAAAAAAGTTTATAAAGGTACCTTGTCTCCCTTACTTGGCTGTCAGTATAAACTGTTTCCTGAAACTATGTATTACTTTTGTGGCTTCTTAACTTCTTCTCCCCGCAATACATATTAAGCAGTTTGAAGCACCTTTCCTTCTGTGAAAAACAATATCTTCAATAATGACCAATTCTCCTCAAAAAAGTTTGGAAATGGATCTCGCTTACTAGACTTGCAGTAAACAGTTTCCTGTACTTAAATATGTATTAGCTGAGTTCTTAATAATGGGATTTCTGAAAATTTACTGATTACAAGAAGAGCAGCACTACTTTACAAAACACAGACTCAAATTGAAAATTAAATCAAAGTCAAATAATTTATTTCAAATAAGCACATAAAAGGCACTTTTTAACGTCAAAATTTACAAGAAAATCAAATTGTTTCTAGTTTCACCTTCCAAAAGTTAGTTTCGTATGGAGAAGAACTCTACGTTTCATTCATAATCTCGCATTAGTAAAAGTACTGCGAGATCATGAATGAAGCGTAGAGTTATAGTATTTTTAGTTAGAGTATATGTATTTTTCTTTATTAAGTGTTTTGTGTATTATAAATAAATAATTTGTTAAATTATACGAGTCGTTATTATCAAAAGTAATGAATAATGATCGATATCTAATAAAAACCGGTCGTTATGCAGACCACAACAACCACACACTCAACATAACATCAGCTCCCTAAATTGAAACACCAACGTCTCCCATCGCTACCAAAATAAACAAAGGCGCTTCCACCATACATCTTAATTCACTTAAATTCCCATTGAATCGCATGCATTCCCGAATTATGGCGAATCACGACATCTCGGGAGAAATGAGACGAACAGTAATCGAATTACCGACCCCTTAGTGAATGAAATAGTTTCGTGTTGCCACAGCACACAGGCTAGATTGAAAAGTGATGTATTTTCTTGGGAAACTTTTGGTGTCATACGAATATGGACTTTCTTCACTTGGTATGGGGTCTAGTTTCTAAGTTTGAGGTGGTGAATAATGTCATTTGGTTTAGCATTACAATGAAATGGGAGAAATCCGGAATAAATCAAACTTTTTCAGATCATTTTCAGTAATCTATTGCATAAGCAGTTATTAATTGAGCAGTAACCACGACTCCTCCCGCAATTAGTAAGCCGGCGAAAGTGGAAAGAGGAAATGAAGGACTTTGCCCTGCAGTGAGACAACAGAGGTCTTATAATAATAATAATAAGATAAGTATTTGGGTATGTCGAAAGCGTTGGGCTTCAATGTTACTGACATGAAGCAATCGTTGAAGGAGCGCTTCTTTGGCCGCCTGAAAAAAGTATTTATAGTCTTTTATCAGGCGGAAACAAGGTGCGCGCCTTCAATAGTCGGGTCATGCCGGTTTTGATGTACTGTTTCGGCATACTCAAATGGACTCAGACCGAACTCGAGGCCCTGGAAAGGAGGGTCCATACGCTGCTGACTACAAATCGAATGCATCACCCACGGTCATCGGTAATGAGTATGTATATCCCGCGAAAATGTGGAGGTCGAGGTCGTTGACATAACCGTCCTGCATGATGAGAACCTCGTGAAAGCCGAGAAAGATAAACAAATCAAGTATCTTGACTTGGCTCGCGAGGTTGTCGACATGTGGCATGTGGACTCAGCAATCATTGTGCCGATAGTCGCGACAGCCAATGGCTTAATAGCCAAGAGCCTCGACCTGTTGGTCGAGGCCTGAGGAGGCTCTCGTTGGGCAGCTGGATCAAGGGCTTGATTCAGAAAGCGGTACTTCTGGACACGGCTCGCATTGTTAGGAAGTTCCTCTCTCTGGAGCCCTGACCGCCGGTAGCTTGGACCCTGTTCCCGATACCGGCTACTAAATATTTTATATTTTTAAATGTTTTTTTTTATCATTTTGTTTATAAAAATATTTAAAAATGTAATTTGTAAGTATTTAAATGAAATAAAGGAGATAATAATAACAACAACATTATTCACCGACACTACCGAGAGCCTTCTATGTATAACCAGCTGGCAAATTTTTTATTAATCCTGGCGGCAAAAACACAAAAGAGCATCGCCTTCGATATTATATCAAAATACTAAGCCGCATAGTTTATCCCTGTTATAACTTGCAATGCAAGCAAAGCAACCACGAAACAACGCAGAAAATGCAAAATCCTTTACCACCTTACATATTTTAATGAAACAGCTCATTTTCCCCTCACTTACCTCTGCACAAAAGCACGCCAAAAAATCAGGAATGTCAGTGCATCGCGTTCCAGTGCTTTATAGTGCGTCGTAAATGTGCGACCGGGCGCGTTCCAGCGCCATACTTGACAAACATGCCATGAGATTTATGACAGGGCTGTCGCGAGCACACGACTACGTGAAAAAGACGGGGGAAATTTAAAAATTCTGAGTTTTATTGTTTTAAAGGCATTTATTAGGTAGCCATTACGTTTGTAATGCATACGAATGAGGTTTTGTGTATTTAGTGCTTGTTATTTTAATGGACTGGTAATACTCAAATCTAAAAATGCAGCAGTTTTGACAATGCAATGTTTGTATTATAAGTTCCCTGAAACATTTATAATTATATTAGTCATACTATTTCATGCCCTATGATTCTTTTGCTTATTTTTTCACATGTACATTATGTATTATTATTTTAAATGTTAGCTTATATAATGTAAATAAGATACTTCAATAGTAATACTTATTTTTTTTAACTCTTAGCCTACGATGTCCCACTGCTGAGAAAAGGCCTCCCCAAATCCTCCCAGACATCCTTTTCTAGCGCCACCTCCATCCAACCTTTCCGGTATACGTCTAGACGTATACCGGAAGGAGGAGGAGGAGGAGGAGGTGGCGAGGCGACCTAGGTCGCCTCGCCACCTCCTCCTGGGCCAGTCTCGGCGGCGCCATCCATCCTCAGTCATCCACAGTGTGGAGACTAGAACTAGATAAGTTTTGGAATAATTAAGGACAGTATACTCATTGCTCATTGTTTGCTTGCCCAAGGAAAAGTAAACAGTCAATTTTGAAGCCTCTGTGGTCCATTAAAGTCCACTGCCAACTTGGCTCAAGGGTATAAAATGGACTCCACAGCTTCTTTATGATGACTAGTTTTAGGTTCATCATTATCATTTCAGCCGAAAGATGTCCACTGCTGGACATAGGCCTCCCCTAAGCACCTCCACTCCGACCGGTTCTGTGCTTCCCGCATCCAGTCGGTTCCTGCGGCCTTCACAAGGTCGTCGGTCCACCTTGTGGGAGGCCTTCCAATACTACGTCTTAAGTTATAAGGTCTATTACGTTTTCGTTGATGTTATTTCAAGTTAAACAAATATCAACTTTATTTCAGCGGTAATTAAGTAGATTTCAGAGTGACTAGCATTATTTAAAAAGTCATAATAGTATATTTTAATTAATTAGTAAAATGTTTGAAGCTGTATCGTAAACTGAACTTTATTGTGCAAGCATTAAAGTTATTTTTCCAATAACTCATCTTTGTTTACATGTTTGGCAAGTAACTCGCGAACGCAGATTAGGTTTAAATACATTTTTCTCATGAAAAAAACAAAATGACAAAAGAGTTACATGAGAATACAAGATAATATTATGTAATAAACTTATTCTAGGTAACGGTCACCGATACAATACAATATGCTTAAAATTATTTTGTTTTTAAATTGGTTGGGTTACACGTTCAACGGTTTTATTCTCAACTAGTAAGCTAGTTACATTGTTAGCGAGTGGTTTCAATTATGTAATGTGATTGTTTTGATTTAAAACCGCCGAAAGATCTTAATTTTTTTGTTATAGGGTGGTAAATTAATTGAATACCAGTATTTTACATGGAGCGACTGCCTATCTGACCTCCACAACCCAGTTACTGGGTAATACGATACCCCTTGGTAAGACTGGTTGTCAGACATTCGGGCTACTGACGACCCGTAACGACTGTCAAAGATCCACGAATAACAGCCGGGACCAACGGCTTAACCTGCTTTCCGAGGTACGGAGAGGTCTTGGTATGTGAAGATGGCCTCCATCCACGGACCAACCGCGGCAAGCGTAGCTTAACCTGATCGATCGACCTGTGCGGCTGTTATTACAGAGCCACAAGCCCCCCGTGCTCCTTCATAAGTATTATTCTTTTTAACATAGTTTGTACGTATCTTCAGACTTTCAGGCAACTTAGAGCCGTATTTATTATTAAACTTGCTGACGTTCATTTGTCCTCAGCAATGGTCATAAACAATTGCTTATCAAATTACTAAATCTAGCTCCAAACAATTCTTAGTGAAACTTTTCGGCGACGACACGGAAATACCAATTGATTCTCATGAGTTATCGCCAGCCCTGATTTATAGAGCTCAGGCACAATCCTGCGCTGCTAGCACACTTTTGATATATGTGTTTTTAGGGTTGCTACTCAGAAATAGTTTTAGTACAACGTTTATTTATTTTATAGCTTTTTAGTGACGTTTACGGGCGTCGAACAATGCACCGAGAAGGATTGATACTAGAAATAAGAGTCTGTGTAATTTTGTACTGAGCCTTTATGAGTAAAGACGATTTTTATTGGGTATCGTCGGGGTAAAACAATGTTTAGATGTATTTTTAAAGAAATTTAGAAGTGGTATGAATTTTGATGGAAGTTACACAGATTTGAGGATTACAGATTACGGTTACGGGTTTACGAATTTGGGTTTGACAGTTGGAGTTGGATGTTAGTTGGTTGGTTGGTTGGTTTGGGTCAGTTGTTGTTTGTGGAGTTGCAACCAATCCACCAACAAAAATCCACCAACCAATTTTTTTTTTTTTTTGATGGAGTTTAATACAAGGAGCACTCTGCGCTGGCAGAGTGCTCCTTGTATAGGTACGTGGAAGTGAACACAGATGCTGATCTGTGTTCACTTCCACGTACCTATAACTCGTCAGCCTTTAACGCAAGAGTGAATAGGTATCTTCTGGCTCGCTTGTTCCATCATAGACCTCATCCATCGCTTTTCAGCAGGCAGGATCGAGGTCAAGAGCGGACCAATTTTACAATAAAGATATAAAAAAATTGTAAACTAATTTCAATCTTTAACATAAGCACAATCATGATTACTTCGAGAAATTGAATGAAAAAGAAATGAAAGAAAAATAGGTTCATTTGTCACAGAAACGTGTGCATACAAAAAGATTAATTAGTTCTAATAATAAGAAAAAATAAAAACAACATATTCGAATCACGAGCACAAAGCAGAAATAAAATAAATCGACGGCTGCACGTCATGACTGTGACAAGGAGGCCTCCACTCAGCATGATGCTGTGCTATAAAGAAACACCATAGAAAACACAATCGAAAACTGAGAAAATGAAGACGTTCATGTAGCGATTATTTATTTACTTATTTATTTATTTTACCATTTATGTACACACATATATAAACAGACAATGAAAAACAGAACAGAAAAAATAGGTACAGAGGTGATGCTTATTTCATAAGAAATCTCTTTCAGCATACCTGAGATAGGACAATAGATACAGACATGTATACAGCGTGTGATAGAGCAAACGAGACAAAAAATAATACATAGAATCAAAAAAATCAATTCACTTAAAAACTAAACTACTTATGTTATGAGATAACATAATCGGTACATGAACGTCTTCAATAAAAGCTTTCAATGCTAATTGAGCAAGTTCAAATACATTATAGGTAAAAACATTTATTCGATCTACCTCCTATGTCATGTTTGTGTAAGGTGTAAGGCACTTTATACACACACATTTTTCTTGCCGTGAAAAACTACGGCTTATTCGCCGTGTGTACGCGTGATCGTCAGTGTTGTATAGATCTCTTGGACTCGGTTTTTCTACGACGCGGTCTATACGCTGACCTTAAAGAAACCGTACCGTGTACAGTGGGCCGTATACCTTTTAATTCATTATTTGTAGTCTTATGTGTGCAAGTTCTTTATTTTATACGGCCCTTTCAATTGATAATTTATCATACTGCCCCAATTACAGGTTATCGAGTAATAAATAAGCATCCCTGTTCATCGTGTCAAACGCACAAAACTCATCCGTTTGTCCCACAAATCGTGCTGATGACATGTAACAGTAAACCTATAACTCAGGCGAACGGTAAAAACAATGCTAGCTCCAACAATGGTGTAGAGGTGAGTTGAGCTACACGATTACAGACAAATGCTTGCACTGACTGGACTGGTCAATTCAAATCTGTGTGGTTATTTCATCAAAAGACCGGTTCAGGCACTTCTTCTTTTCGTGTCGATGGTACTCTTCTTAAATATTTTATACAAGCTGCACCCCGCGGTTTCACCCGCATAAGTTTCGATCCCGTGGGAATATCGGGATAAAAGTATCCTATGTGTTAATCCTGGTTATAAACTATCTATGTGCCAAACTTCATCCAAATCCGATCACTAGTTTTGGCGTGAAAGTGTAACAAACATCCATCCATCCATCTATCCATCCATCCATACAAACTTTCGCGTTTATAATATTAGTAGGATGTTTGAGCCCAGTAGGTGGCCACGTTGATTGCGGCATCAGTGGCATTTATTAAGTCATCCAAGGTGCAGGTGAAGCGCAAGGTTTAGGCACTAATCTACATTGTCCTCACTTGATCTGACCAAAATTATATCTAGACTTTGAAAGAGACCTTAACCCTTAAGTTGGTTCCGCCATTTTTTCTCAGGGGTAGGAAATGTTCACTCCATCTAGCTTATTTTTTATCATATGACGTGTAAAAGAGATTCGGATGTCCTCTTTACAGAATAAACAAATTTCAATTCATTTCATTTCTGTATAGCTAAACATGTGGACATTATATCAAACCCAGACTGTAACAACTTTATACCATGTTTAGGCAAATAAAGACTTATCTTATCTTATCTTTAAATCAAAATACCTTTTGTTACTTCATGACAACTTTCAAGATGAAATCATACATACATATTATAATTTGCTATAATACACAATATATGTACAGGATGGTAAGGACATCGACCTGCAACCTGTTACCATGGATTCAGTACATGATTTTTAACGTCCCAGAGTTAAGATTTTTCGTCAGTTATTAAAAAAAATTGCTGTTCTCTACATTTTGACCGCGTAGGTATGAACGCACTTTTCCATTAAACAGTTGTTTTGTTTTATAATCTACCTACTAAATACCTACTAGATGAAGTAATCGAATAGTTTACTGTTAAATCCAGATTAATTGATGCACCTCGCAATCTAATGAATCGTTACGTGATAAATCTACATGAAAGTTTTTCATGGACCGAGGCTGCTATGAGCTTTACTGTCCGCAATATCATATGCATAATCAAAATTACGACATTAATACCTACTAAATTGACTAAATCTTGTAATCCTTTGTAAATGACTCCCCAACCAGTGGTCGACCCGAAAACGGTAGTAAGACGAATACTAAATAGACTTACTGACATCACAGTAAGCAAGTCGGCCTTTCTCCATTTCGTCGCACACCAAAAGGAAATGATTAACGACCCGCCATGACAGTTGCGTCTTTGAGCCGAGTCGTTTGATGCAACTTGATACTATTGATTGGGAACAAAAGACGGACAAAGGGAGATTCGGTTTCATAACCCTTTGACGAGTCGATAATGGTGAGCTTCCTAAATGTTGAGTATTGCGAAGATTTGGTGGGATTCGTTACTGACAGCTTCCTAAATGTGGGGTATTGCGAAGTTTTGGTGGGGTTACTGGCAGCTGAAATAACCATCGATTTGGTTGTAAAATATCAAAATACTTGTAGGAATACGTGCAGCTGAATTCAGCTGAATCCGATTAGACTGGAAGCCGACCCCAAAATAGTTGGGAAAAGGCTAGGTAGATGATGGTTGGTTGAAAAATATCAGTGGCTTGTCCAAATTGTCTATAAAATTATATTATACGTTACTATTATAAGACTGCATGTTTTTGTTAGTATTAAACTAACAAAAACATGCAGTTTAAGGGTTTTTGCACCATCTATTTTTTATTTCGTAAAAGACCTTCTTTTTAGTATGGAGACACCTCCAACAAAAGACCTTCCTCTTCCATGTCTAAGAGAAAAATGAAACTATAGAATTTACAAATATTATTTAGGTACTTTAATTCGTAATCTCAGACAATTTACATTTCATCCCCACTTACAAACGATACTGAGAACAGCAGAAAAAAAATTGGTTGCAATAGAAATTGAAACTTGTCGTGTTTGTACTTCCCTGGAAATACGAATACAGCAGCTTTTATCTCGGAAAATCGAGTCGCCCTAGGATTTAAGCCACTACTTTTTGTTACGGAAGCTGCAGTTAACTGCTGGTAATTAATAGGACACTTACAGCGAATAATGGCCAATTTAGTTTATGTCATTGAGTTTTTTGTTTCACATTTGATAATTATCTCAGATACCGATTGTAAATATAGTTATGTGTGGAGTGTGTGTGTGACCCATTGCTATCGATTTGGAATCCACAACCAGACAGGGACCTGTAACTATTTTAACCCATTCCCTATCCCATGAATCACATATGATTCAGATTGATTGTTTAACTATTGTGTCTACTTTGTGAACAGTGAAAGTGTTAAGATTATTTGCAAAGTTTCATTTCAAGAAGTATTTTGGTCGTAGGCAAAACTCTTGTCACCCCATAAGCATTCTTCTGCATTCGTAACTTGTTTTTCCCCAAACCGTACGAGTAGTAAATCAAAATATAACTTTATCATGCGACCCATCTTCACTACTGATATTGTGACCTATTTCCATGCCTCTTGCTTTACCCATTTCTTTAATGCTGATCTGTGCATACAATATTGTGGATATGGATTAAGTATAGAGGCAGCCAGAGACTTGTAGACCCCCTAGCTTAGAAATTAATCGTCTTTTTTTAATGACCAAGGAATAATTTCAGCCCAGAGGCGTTCAAAATCATGTACTGCAGCCATGGTAACTCGTTGATGTCTCTGCTACCTGTATGATGTGACCCCGCAGGCACCAATTTTTTTTAGTAAAATAGCTAACTCTCTGACAACAAAAATTGTTTTAAAGCTAAACATTCTTCAAACTCACAACAGCATTGACCTTTTGAATTCCATAAATTTTCCTACTGTTGTGTGTCTTTAAGTGTACGAATTGTAGTGGTCAATATCTTTGATTGTGACTTTCAATCTTACCATGCAAGTGATGTTCAATTGTTTTTGCTTGCAAACCAAGTTTATTTTTGCCGATCAATTCTGTTAAAAATCTCACCATGGAAACTGAACTGAAGTTTGCTGAATTTATTATAAATCCCAAGCATCAGTTGAAGTGACAGCTCACTTTACTTTAATTTCCACGGTGAGATTTTTACAGATCGACCTAAGACTGCGCTTCCTGAACCCAGTAACCAACTACTATCACTGCAGACTACGTACTATCCAAATCAGTACCCAATACGTACATGCTGCACATCACCGAGTACTATAAATCATGCACGCAACATAATACTGGCGGCGTGGCGACGTTATATATGGCGCAGAGACGCCCCGCCGCGCCGCGCGGGCGGTGTCCTGTGATTCACTGGCGTATCATTATATGTAATTAGAACTATTTTATTATGTGACCTCTTTATTTAATAATGGCCAGTAGCATAGACAAAGGTAGACTTTGATATAGAAACAAAACTCACACTGCAAAATCGTGTTCTACAGTTTCGAGACGTATGATACTCTTACTATCGTAAGACGCAAACGTGACTGATGAGCGTGGACTCGTGAAGTCCTGGGTTCGATTCCCGGGTCGGGCAACGTATTATTGGGCTTTTAACAGCTGCAGCCCGAAGTTCGGAAGTTGGTGGTGTGATGCACCCGTGCCTCGGAAAGCACGTTAAGCCATTGGCCCTGCGCCTAGTAGCCCGCCGGTAATAGGAATAGGGTCCAAGCTACCGGTGGTCAGGGCCCCAGAGAGAGGAACCTCCTGACTATGCGAGCCGTGTCCAGAAGTACCGCTTTCTGAATCAAGCCCTTGATCCAGCTGCCCAACGAGAGCCTCCTCAGGTGTTGGTCGAGGCTCTTGGCTATTAAGCTGTTGGCTGTCACAACTATCGGCACAATGATCGCTGAGTCCACATCCCACATGTCGACCACCTCGCGAGCCAAGTCAAGATACTTGATTTGTTTATCTTTCTCGGCTTTCTGGTCGTGTCGGATTGACAATGCGAGTGAGGGAAGAGGGAGTGCACCTATCTGTCTGCGCATACACTTGTGCACTATAATACCTCCCGCGCCGAAGGCTACTCGCTGTTGAGATTGGCCTCCATGGCCGAAATACGGTCTGGAGGACTTTAATTTATTTATCGTATGATTCTTGCTATTCGAAGCATAATTTCAATTTCTAAGACAATAACTGTCATTGGTACAGCCCTATTCAAACTTTATAGCGGCTCGGAACATGAGGCGAGTCGCTGCGCAGTAACCAAATTAACGTGTCAGCGGGGGTGAGGGGGTGAGGTACTGCGCAACGAATAGCGCACTTCAGAGTCGCCATAATATTTGAATCGGGCTGTATGTTATTGTCAATAACGATAACTAATTCTAATTAGCTTATCTTATCACGGGGCTCGTTGCTAAGTAATAATAACAGCCGCACGGGTCGATAGATCAGGTAAAGCTACGCTTGCCGAGGTTTTTCCTTGGATGGGTGACCGACCCTTCCGTGCCTCGGAAAGCACGTTAAGCCGTTGGTCCTGGCTATAATTCGTAGATCTTTGACAGTCATTACGGATCGTCAGAAGCCCGACAATCTGACAACCAGTCTTACCAAGGGGTATCGTATTACCCAGTAACTGGGTTGTAGAGGTCAGATAGGCAGTCGCTCCATGTAAAATACTGGTATTCAGCTGCATGTGACGCATGTCTACCCCCAACTTGTTATTTTTTATTTTGTGTGTTTATGTTCATTTTTATGCGTCATGTTTGCCGCAAATAAATGCATTTCCTTTCTTTCTTTCTTTCATCCGGTTAGACTGGAAGCCGATCTCAACATAGTTGGGAAAAGGCTAGGATGCGCTTGTTTTATTCTACTGCCTGACTAAAACCTCTTCTCATCGGGGAGGAGGAGCGAACATAGAACACTACGGTTGCGTGTTGGAGATTTCAATATTATATGGTCCATGAAAGTTTCCCTAAGATGTTAACTGCAAATACCTGCACTCAGCACATTTTAATGTTAGCACGGAAGTCATAAAAACGCTAAGAGGCGATTATCTGAAAGTTATTGGAAAGTCAATAGAGACCATTAAATATTGTCGACGGATATTAATGTTTTATAGGCTGTCCATATAAAATCTAGTATCTTATAGTCTATAAATGTATAAAGTGGCTCTTAAGTCATTTGTTTCAATAAAATCATGTAATAAAAAACAATTAAATAGTTAATACAATTTTATTTACTTTGCTAATCCAAGAAGTAATTGTTTGCAAACAGACCTTGCCACCAAATATTGTACTACGACTTACCCCTTTATTCATAAACGTTGCTTAAAGTTAAGTAGTGATGGGGTAGCAGGATCGTCCGAAAGGGTTACCGCTGCCCTGGTCTATAAAGGGCTAAGGAAGGAACACGGGTAGGTTTTAGTCAGTAAGAGTCTGACACTCCCTTCTGCTCCACCCAGACCGGGAGGGGTCATTTGATGATTTCCCATCCTCAAGAAAAAAAAAAAAAGTTAAGTAGTGATTAGATTAGTTTAACCATAAATTTTTGACGTTTAAGCGTCACCTAACTTTAATCATCGTTTATAAATAAACCCCCTACTGTACTGTCAACTGTACGTCAGAAGTAACACTAACTACTTCCTTCACTGCGACGAAAGGAAAGCGTCGCGCGTCGTGTCGATAATAATAATTTATTTTTTATATAGTTAAAATTATGGCTGCTGGAATAACGATTTTATTCTATATAAAGTTAGGTACTTTTTATTTTGAAACCAAATAATGTTTACATAACATAAGCTAAAAGACTTCAAATGATAAATAATAATAATATGTACGGTTACCAAATGAGATCAGTAACCACAACCAGGGTCGTCGGATATAGTTGAATTAAGAAACCAATTGATGATTTTGAATGAAATTTAATTTGATAAATTAACTGTTTGTTTTCTATTAATTAAATTAAATTTTATTCGAAAACATCCATCGGTTCCTTGTTAAACTTACCAACTATATCCGACGAGCCTTGTTACTTATCTCCTTTGGTGGCTGTACATGTATATGTATAAACAAATAGAAAAAAAAGGGGAAAAGAATCATAGGGCATTAAAAAATTCGTCCGCATCGCTATCAACAGGGAAAGTGCCCAAAAGGCCGGCAGCATTGCCCCGTTGTATGGCGAAATAAATTTATAATAATAATGTTAAATAATTTGCTTTGAATTAATGCGACGATAATTAATATGGATTGTAATGTAAAATTAATGAGTAATAGACACACACATACACATGTCATGGTTTACATTGTTACCAACAAATATGGAAGTGATTTTGAAATAAATGTTTATTTATTTTGTTTAATTTAATAGAAACTGGCATGTAAATCATGCCATTGGATATGAATATTATACTCCACAATTAACAATATTGTAATGTTTTGTATGTCAAATGTCTATGGGAACTTCTTACTGACTTTAAGACCAACACTGTACCAAAACCAATTTTAAATAAATGATTATTATGATAATCAATGTTAAACACGAGCTTAATGGTGCAATTTAAAAATGAACAATATAAATGAGGTAACGGTTGTCATTCCTCCACTACAGACTCGGTCACTTGCACACGCCCCCTTCTAGAATTATACAACGGATTCCTAAAACCGGAACTACTCCTAGAACTAATCACTGAATCTCTTCTCGTCAAACTCACGACACTGTCCGACCTCCTCTCGAACCTCGAAAATATACTGCCAGTCATATTTCTAGAAACTATCGGGAACCTTAGATCTGGAACCTGATAATAGTACACGTACAACGCCCCCAATGTTAAAATCACTGCGAAAAACATGGATACAAAGATTTTTCCGCCCAAACCCGACTTCGACAAAGGACTCCCGCTTATCTGGGCAACCTTAGGCCCCTTGACCCAGCGAGCGTGGAGGGCGTAGCTAATAGAATTGATCACTTCCGCACTAAACCCTTCGTATTCACCTTTGTCAACCACCACGAGTTGAACTCTTCTGAGCGGAATTTCCGGAGTTAAACCAATGTGGTATTCAATACGGTTTTTCCCGTACCCATTAACAGTGTCTTCAACAAGGTCACCGAAACCTTTCATATCAAATCCTTCATCTGCATCAAACAATAAGTATCCGCCACAGATTTCACAACAGAACCCAAGAGGCTTAATAGGATGCACACACGGAGCTTTCGGACAAAACTTAGAAGCACAATCAATTTCCAACGGAAATAATTGGCACGCACACCCTAACAACTGCGAACAGGGCATAGCTTGACCGATACTAACGCCGGTGCCCATATATTCATTCAAAAGAAATAGTTCTGTATTATCACGTGAACGTCCATACGTTGCATATAGCGTGAATTGTCCATTGTTTAAACTTACGTTTCCAAATTTAAGATCATGTACATATTGTGTCAATTTTGGCAGGTTTATGGTAATTTTGATCATTGCTGGGAACTCCACTACATCATTGTAACACGGCACTCTGTCTGAGTCAGGAGTAGCTTTGTTGAACTTCGACGAGCTCCAAACATCGGCTTGGTTCCAAGACGTTACTGATTTATCCAAGTAATAAGTGTTTCCTTCTATGCAGTTGGTATCCGTGGGATTGTCTCCAAAAGTTAACAAGCCTTCTAAAATCAATTCGCCATTTTCTGGCAAAATGAATCCGCTAACTTCAGTTCCAGATGCAATTTTGACTGAACCGGCAATCGATTGTGGAAACACGACTGTTTGTTTAGAACACGGAAGTTTTTTGTCTTTAAAGTTCTCTGGTAACTTGAAGCTTGAGTTTGGAAGCCACTTGACAGTTGCCGCTGATATTAAAGTTGTGCCGAATATAGCGAGACACTGTAGGACCACAATTGGTGACATGTTGCGACCGAGGTATGACAATGAATGCCAATCTGGTTCAGTTGGAGTGTAATGTGACACTAAATGATGTCTGGTCGTTTATTATCTCTGCTCTGTTTGATGTCCGTGACGCATGCAATCACAAATCAACGTTATTCGAGTGTAGATTTACACTTTAAATCATGTTGATCAGTTGAATGCATTGTGGGGTTAATTACTGGAATGATTAGTAACGCGTGTTTGCATTGTCCTAAATCTATGAAAATCATGATTTTGCATCAATAATGTTTCTATTGGTTCGTTTTGAATTTAAATTCTCAACTAAAAGAAAGATTCGATAGTGTATATAGGTATATATATATAACTCTACAGAGTTCATAGCATCGTCATCGTTCGTGCATCGTCATCGTTCGTGCATCGTTCTTTAGAACAAAAATGATTAAAATTGAAGTGAAATGAAAATTAGACGAGAATAACAAAAATAAAACATTTATTACCGACAAAAAATGCTGATAAGTATGAATTCGAAAGCTTTTATTACATTTCTTGCTCCAAAGAATTCTTATAACAGAAGCGAAAACAATCCATCACTGAGCAAAAGAATCTCATTTAAATAACCTTACCAGCAAACAGTAATATATTGCCTACCGCGAATACAAAACCGCGACGAATTAGCCACGTTAATATCATAATATTTCCTCAAAAAAGAATACGTACCTATAAACAAAAGATTAGGGGTAATCCTGCCGCGTCGAGAAACCCGAGATCCGGGGATTACTGCCATCTTGAAGGAGCAATAAAAGTCATCGCCAGCCACGCACGACCATTACACTTGATACCTTATGATTTATGGCTAGATAACACTGGTAGGTGGTTAAATACAAACCATTAATGACTTTGGAGGGGTTGGAAATTTAATAAGACGCCGCTCCCGTGCCAAGGAGCGTAGTTATGCAAATTTTATTGCAGGAAAAGCATCAGGTGGAATGTACGGGAGGATGTTGTGGCTTTTCCAGTTGCGGTTACAAGGGTTTTGTGTGACGTCAGCTGTCTTGTTTGTTTGCAGCTGTATCGCATGAAGACGTCTGGTCAAATGCTTTCTTCTTAGGATCCCATTTAAAACTTTTGTTGGTGCAACACTTTTCGCTTCTCTCTATTGTAAAATCTCTCTCTGTGCATATAGAGCTGGCATTAGAAATACAATCGGTATTTCTAATTTATTTTTCTATTGTATTTGTAAAGATCGCATTAATTTCTCTATTCTATTATAAGTTTTATACTTATATGGGATTGATTTTAAAATACTTTAAAAATAAAATCGTCAACCATCCGTGCAATGGAGAATGCGTTCTTGCCACCTTCAGTTTCATACAAACGAATACGTGTTTTGCGAATTTGATCTTTATTAGCTACTAGAATGGTCGCACTGACAAGTGTCAGAAACGCATTCTTTTGACGGCCGGACTGTAAAGGATAAGCAAAGTACCTAAAATAAAATTACGACATATTTGCCAAAAATGTAAACAAATATGAGTTTATGGAAAAATAACTTTAATTCTTTCACAATAAAGTTCAGTTTACGCTACAACTTCAAACATTTTAATAACTTTTTCAACAGTATTAGTCACTCTGAAATCAACTTAATCTTCATTAAAATAAAGTTGATATTTGTTTAACTTGAAACAACGTCAATTTGAAACATAAATAAAATTTGAATATAAGTACTTAAGTAGTTGGCAACTACATACATCTGCTAGACTTTTGGAGCAAAGGTTATCAATTCTGGCCTCTTATTTTATTAAAACTCCGTACTAAGCTGGGCCAGCTCAAGAACAGTGTTGCCCCAGACGTGCAGACGACAAGTAAACAGTGACAAAGCAAATGACTGATGTTTCGTTCTATCGAGAGCAGTGGTGGCTCAGTGGTAATGACCGTGACTTACGAGCAGTAGTAGGTCATAGGTTCGAACTTACACAGGCGGTGAAGAAAAACGTCGTGAGGAAACCGGCATGTCCTAGAACCAAACGTTCGAAGATACGTGACGTCTACTAACCCGCACTGGGCCCGCGTGGTAGGTTACAGACTACAGCCCACTCCCTCTCACAGAGAGGAGGCCTGTATCCTAGAGGAGGGAAATGATAAGCCGATTATGCTTATGGTTTAGTTGTTTCATACTCACTTGCTTTTTAAATATAAATACAATGTAGGCACAAACGACGACATATCAAGCTATACATATCCAGTTTTAACTGACCTCGATTTGTATAAGCTTTTCTTAAAATGAGAAGTCAGAAATATGTAGCCTGATATGTCGCCGTGCGTACAAAATACGTATAACAGAATTCCAATTCACCTTACCTCGCAGTACCCGCACACAATATCGGCCCGTACATTCCACGACTACTTTAAAGATCGTAACAAGCCGCCGAAATGCACAATATGCTAGATGGGTAGATAACAGGGACCTCTAAGTGTTCCGGTTTTACGGTTCATCCTATAAAACCGCAAGCGTTCTGACGGTTATAAAAGGTGATATTATACCATATTGTGGCACCGTACGTGTTCGGCTTTAATATTTGAAGTCGTGAAAGTGTTTTTTGATGCGCGAAGGTCAAGGTTGGGGCTTTGGGAGATGGTTTTGTTATTCCCTGGTATTTTTAGTCCTTTTGTCTGAATTGGTTCTGTAAAACTGGAGCAAGGCTTTGTTGAGTAAACGGTATAACTTTTATACTAGCTGTTGCCTGTGACTTTGTCTGCGTTTCAGGATAAAAGTAGCCTATGTCGTTGCCCAGGTCATAGTCTATCTTTGTGCCAGATTTCATCCAATTCCGTTCAGCTGTTTTCTCTCTCTCATTTTCGCATTTATATGTAATATTAGTTAGGGCTGTTGTAATTATACATGTACCTTATTTCAGACACCACTGGTATTCAGCTTTTTTAGTTTTGTTATAAAACATTGCCCCACACTAGGAATTTCTCCTGTATCGTGGGTGCGTTTACAAACATTTAAACTCACATACACAAACAGCCAGAGCCAGAACAACTACTTGTAGGCCATGCAAATATTTGTTCCGTGCGGGAATCGAACCCGCAGCGCAGCAGTCAATCGCTTAAGGCCGGCGCTCACTGCCGGCACGGCACGGCATGGCATGGCAAAGGATTTTATTACTAATCAAGTTATTTTGAATCTTATTTCAATGAGTTTAGAGTTCATGTTACTTTATTTCGATACCACGATGCCGCGACGTGCCGCGGGATGCTGTGGATGAATGTTTTCGAATAAAATTTAATTTAATTAATAGAAAACAAACAATTCATATATCAACTTTTTCATTCGAAAAAAAGTCGGTTTCTTACTAAACTTCAACTATATCCGACGACCCTGGTTACTTATCTCCTTTGGCGACTGTACCTACCCACTGCGATATTACTATCTACAAAATGTGAGTTAATTTAATTGAAAATAAATGAATGAATTTACTCATAAACTCACGCCATTTTCCCATGGAATGAATTTGGTGGATATTTAGAAACCAGGGGGGCAATTCTCGTAATTTTAAGAAAGTTCACAGTCTGATCTCAGTCTCAATCTGTCAAAAAAAACTCAAATTTCCCTACATTTTGACAAGTTTTTGACATTTTTTGTTTGTCGCTGAGATGAGACTGCGACTAGATTTTGAACGTTTTAAATTACGAGAATTGGCCTTCAGGTTGTGTGGTCAGGAAGAAGGAAACAAGCTTCGTCTAATGATGCGTATATTCTGAATGACACATTAACAATTTATATAGAGTTTTCATCGAACCCAGATGAAGTTCCGTAGAACGATACAGTGTTGCTAATCCTATTAATTTTATAGGTAAAAACACACCACATACGTTATAGAATTTAATCACAACCAAACTCAGAAGCGCTTAGTATTCTATGACTCAGTTAACCAACCCTTTTACTAAAACATTAACCTTGAACGACTAACATAAAAAGAACACTGATAACCCCTTTATTAGAAAACTTAATTCAAATTGAAATGATAGTACCCACGAGAGCGATAACAACCCTTCATAACTTCAAAATCTAACTACCCTGAAATATATGTACACATATTTACACCAACCAACTTTCACCTTTATTGCTTTTTCATTTAAAGCCATAGTTGCGTAACGCTTTTGTGTGTTTAGAGTAAATATTGCAGCATGTATGTATCAGTTTCTTACAAAGAGGTTGTTCGTTACTCAAAACTTGTTTGGTTTGTTCTCTGTTTGAATAGTGAACATGGAAGCGTTTCAAAATGGACAATTAAGAGTTGTGTCACAGTCTACAAGGTACGGTTACAGTTAACTAACTTTGGTGCAAATTGTCAGACTGTTTTTCTTCCATTTTGCCCCGCATATGTCGGTACAATTTACAACTGAAACGCTTGTAACGAATCAGGTTTTCATTCAGGAGAAAGGAGACAAGTTTTTACTGGGGTAAACACAAGTATTTACAAAGATCTGAATACAATTAAAAACTTTCATCAAGCACAATATTATCCTGATGATATTTTCTAAATAATCTTTAGCCATTATTTTCTGTTCTCATATACATAATTATGTAGAGTAGAAAAAGTCCAAGTTTGCTCAATGTTAAACTTACCGTAAACCTTCATTATCTATTTATATTAATAATAAAGCTGATGAGTTTGTTTGATGTTTGAATGCGGCTAATCTCTGGAACTACCAGTAGAATTTGAAAAGATCTTTTTGCATTTGATAGCGAATTCTTAAGGAAGGCTATAAGCTATCTAACATAATAAGGTTAGAAGCTCATTGATGAAATTAATTAGTGACTTAGATTTTTAGTTGTTTTGATTGGTTCTTTCTCTGTTATTGCAAAATAGTGTTTATCTTTTCTTTTCATTTAAAAATAATCGTAAGATTTTGCCTTTTAAGTTTCACTCGTGTGCAAATAGTTCGATAATAATTTTGTAGTATTTAAGATGTGGATAACGTCGTGAGCTACACATATGCAATGTCTTTTCTTTTCTTACTACATGTTTATTACGATGTTTGTGAACTGTTTGTTTTCCCGAATTAAATAGATAAATAAACATCACACTTAAGAACCGAGCAAATAGAAAGAAAGCAGAAAGAACGTTAAGCGAAATCGAAGTAATCGCGCGGGCAATGCAATGCAATGCGATGCGATGCGATGCGATGCGACGGGGAACAAGACATTTTAGAAGCTAGTATTTCATATTAAGTCACACTGGTCTGCTATGAAAACCCTCATTAGGTTCTAAAGTCAAAAAGCGGGTCCTTAAACCTTCGTTCCAGAATTTTAATAATAGATCTTTGTAGGATTACAAACAGGTTTTCAATTAAAAAAAGGAAGTTAAAAAGCCCGTTGGGCATGCTTAAGAGCATCTCAAGATATAAAAAATAATTGGACAAATCCAGTTCCCGACTCAAAGGCATACACACCAGGTTAGTTAATACCAATTAGGCAATGCATTCATCACAAAAGCCTGATATCTCACCATAAAACATACACTTGGCTCATAATTTATTCGACTTCACTCAATACATGCTACAAAATCTATTCAGTCGCTAAAAGGTTTCGTTTTAACCACGGAGTAAGGAGAGTATGGAGTGCTGACACGCATTGTAAGTTCAAAAAGGAAAGGAAAATGTGCACATAAATGAAGCCTGATGAAAGATTTCACGGCTCAGTTGGGGCCACATAATAAATTGGCCTGTTGGGTTACAAAGTATTTTTAAACACTGATTGTTGACTAAATTTTATCATTTGGCAATGCAGACTGCATTGTCAAAGGACTTCACAATGAACGGTCAAGGAAAAAGTATCATTCGCACGTACCTAAGGACAGAACAGCTAAATGAACTAGCTTCATTTTTCTGACTGACCGACTCCGTTGACAATTCAAGTTCAACACACAGCATTTATTTGAATTAAACTACTACACACTTGTAGTAGTTTAATTCAAATAAATGCTTAGAGTTTTAATAGTGAGTGACTGTTGCTTCTTTAATATACTTGTCGGAGATGGTATATCTGTCTCTCGTTAGCATCAGGCATATTTTATTTACTGTGGGCGTACTATGGATAATGTTGGTTATAGCACAATAGAAAAACGGTTTACAGTTCAAATCAGATTAGAACTTATGAACTAGTTAGTCACACTAGCGAATCATACACTCACACAACTCAACGATTCTATTGACGCAATTGACAGTTTCTGAGCACATATTGTTCGTACGATGTCCAATGTTTCGATCCTCTCGAGAGCTCTGCTCACACCGCTTTTGCAGCTGTTGCTCTCGTCCCACCACGAACTCAGGCTAGACTCTGTCTAGCGCCACGAGATGGCGCTAACGTTCCGAATAGTCAAACGAATGACTCCGACACGGCCATCCTGCTATACACTCGTCCTCGTGTGGTAATCTGTAAAGAAACATACCCGCAAAGTATCATATAGCTCGGTCACTCCTGACCACATTTGGTACAGGCAAAAACACAATGAAAACTCGAACAAACTAACAATAGCAGAGTTTAGAGCATTACCCACTATTTGTTTCCCAAATCTCAAGATTACAATCAAAATAATCAACTAAGATGCATGTGTCTCATACTATCTAGTAACCTCCAGTTACTCAACTCGTCGAATTCATTTGCATATCCCTCTCGGATCGCCAAGTCACTTTATGGTTTCTCATGAACACCCCACACAACACGCACAACTTAACCTCTACTCTGTTTCATCAACAAAACTATCACTATCCTCAAATTCGTTAGTAATACTCTGATCCAAACTATCATCGATAACAAAAGATTCAACCAGAGTAATGTAAACAAACTTTGATTTTCTAATCATAGCGTAAATCCTGACTACATTGAAATTATGCAACATGCATGCCATAAACGCATATAAAAGAATACCAGTTTTGTAGTCAAACTTTCTGAACATTAGGTACAAGGCTACTCAATATTAATGCACAAATGACAGCAAATGGGTAACAGTTCGTCTCGCCGTTGACCCCGATAGATATGGGACGGTACCAGTCCGTCTCACTGGTTCCTAAGCCCGCATATACGTAGGTCAGTATCAGTCACTTCTCGCTGATAAGCCCCAAAACAAAATAGCATTACCAGTCACTTCTCGCTGATAAGTTATAGCCATTTATTGTGCGTCAATATTAGTCAGTACCAGTAGATGGGCCTTCACCCGCATCTTCTACGTCTAACTCTTCACTAATTATGTCCAATTCACTTGGAACATAATCTTGTGGCATCTTTCCTATGCGATCATGTGCATACTTGTAAGGTTAGAATTTAAAGCTTTTAACGTATAGCGATCACCTGCAAAAACTTCTGCTACCGTAAACGGACCTCTGAACTTCCGATCTAACGTCTTATAATCTGATTTCACTCTTCGTTTTCTAATAACACGAAATCGTCAACCGAACATTTTGTTACAGCAGCCTTTGTTCAATCAAATCTAGCTTTCTTTTGTTGACCGTTTAAAACTGAATTTATTACAAGAGCTTTATGCAACAAAAACTCTGTCGTAGACATGTTAATCGAAAAGTCTAGATTCAATGTTTCACGTTCTATCATAATATTACTTTGCAAGTAAATGTCGGGTAGAAATGTAATAAAATCTCAAGCTGTTGCTCGCTAATCGCAACACTACATATGATTTGTTCTGTGCTGAATACACGTGTTTGACCAATACCAGTTAATGCAATAACGTTATTAACTCGTTTGCCACTTAATTTGGCTGCACAACTCGCTTTTACTAATGAGCATTCAGCACCAGTATCGTAAACAAAACAATACAGCTTACCTTTATGTTCTAACGTGTCTGAGGGTAGTTTTACGGCGTCCACTCGCCGTTCACGACTTCCCGCACGTTGTCCACCATCCGCTTGGCTTAGCTGCCACTACTCGTGCACCCGGCTGCGATATGTCCTGGTTTTCCTCACTTGCAGCACACGAAAGGCTTCGCTAACGGCTGCTTGGCTCGATTCTTCTTATAGTCACTCCATGTCATTCCTTGGTATGCTATTTGCGATAGTCACGTTGATGCTGCTCCTTTGTACGTCTTACTGATGGCCACAACAAGTTGACCACCTTTTTTTTTTTTTTTTTTTGTGGATGGGAAATCATCAAATGACTCCTCCCGCTCTGGGTGGAGCAGAAGGGAGTGTCAGACTCTTACTGACTAAAACCCACCCGTGTTCCTTCCTTAGCCCTTTACGTACCAGGGCAGCGGTAACCCTTTCGGACAATCCCGCTACCCCGGCAGGCTTCGGCCCTGTCGGGCCCCGTCAACTACGCTGACATCTCTTTGAGGCGCGCGTGGAACACATACACGCCGTCCGGCACGGGCCTGGTCCTGATCGGACGGAGAGCTACCCATTGCTCTCCGCCCGCAGGCCCGCGCCTACGGTGGCCGGGAGTCGTCACGCGGCTCCCGACGCCCGGAGCGTCTCCCTCGGCGGCTGAGGCGTGAGGATCTTTCCCTCGCCCATCTCGCCACCTCCTTCGCTAGCATGACTGCTTCGCAGAAGGAGGTGACCGCCTCCCACTCCCTCTCGCCCCGGACCATGGCTTGCACCAGGGCCGGGCGCGAGAGGTCGCCGCCGCTGCCGATCGCCTCTACGAGGACACGGCGGTGCTCTGCCCAAGCGGGGCAGACCTCCACCGTATGCTCCACCGTGTCCTCTGGGCGATCCTCGCAGTGGTGACACCCGGGCGTCTCCTCCCGCCTGATGATGTGCAGGAACCTCCCGAAACATCCGTGTCCGGAGAGGACCTGCGTCAGGCGGTAGGTGAGAGCGCCGTGACGCCTCTCTAGCCACTCCTCAAAGAGGGGTCTTATCGCCGCTATCGTGGCGTGCCCTGCGCTGGGTTGCGATAGTCGCGCCTTCCATTCCACCATGAGACCGCGCCGGAGGTCCGTCCGCTCCGCAGCGATCGGCCGCGGGTGCAGAGTTTCCCCCCGACGTAGTGCCTCCGCGCGCCAGTCATACAGGCGCGCGAGGACTATCGCCTCCAGATCCCATGGTGGCAGTCCGGCAAGGAGGCTTGCTGCCCACCAAGTTGACCACCTTGCAGTGAATTTTCGGCAAAATACAAATCAGCTGTTGTGCACTGTTATATTTGCACATATCTTATACTGCGTGTTCTAACTACGAGAACGGGATACGTCGAACTCAAACCCCCGGTTAGAGACAGTCTTTTTTTTTTCAAACATGGCGGTAGGCGCAACAGTCGCGTCATTCGGCAAAGGTATTTCTGCATACAGCCTATGCCCAAAACAACATGTACCATGATCGCGCATCCGTATAGCTTTGCTGGGTCGTAATTGGACAGATCCACACGATTATTTAATAAGCGTTCGCATGCTTGCACTTTGTTTTTCAAATTTCAATGGTCATTTTCACTTTAAGCGTTCTCATTTTGTGCATAAACCAACACGAATCCCAGTTCTGATGACGGGGATGGTATATCTGTCTCTCGTTAGCATCAGGCATATTTTAATTACTATGGGCGTACTATGGGTAATGTTGATTATAGCACAATAGAAAAACGGTTTACAGTTCAAATCAGATTAGAACTTATGAACTAGTTAGTCACACTAGCGAATCACACACTCACACAACTCAACGATCCGGGACGCAATTGATAGTTTCTAAGCACATGTTGTTCGTACGATGTCCAATGTTTCGATCCTGTCGAGAGCTCTGCTCACACCGCTTTTGTAGCTGTTGCTCTCGTCCCACCACGAACTCAGGCTAGACTCTGTCTAGCGCCACGAGATGGCGCTAACGTTCCGAATAGTCAAACGTTTGACTCCGACATACTTTTAAAAAGACTTTTGACTTAACTTGATCCTTAAGCCGTATGTCAAGATCAAGTCAAGTAAGTTTGCTTCTGAACATTAGCCCCTTTATTTATAAACGTTACTCAAAGTTAAGCAATGTTTAACGACTGTTTAACCATACATTTTTATTTACACATCTATTAACTTTAATCAATGTTTGTAAATAAACTCTTGGCTCTTCATTTTTACCTACTCCATAGTATAGAAAGCAAGTAATAAAATAATCTCTACCCAGTTGGTCTCGTATGGCGATGTTTATGACATAATTGGCTATTAGACACGTATTTAGTTTATTGCTATGGCTATTGACATTCAGTCGCTGGATTTTTATAGGACCCGTTATATTCTATATCTCCAATAAACAGTAGTGGGCTTCCATATAATTGAGGTAATGTGTGGATGAAATTAATGATAATTTGTAATGTAAAATATTTCAATCAGATATTAACAATGTTTTTGGTTTATTTATTTATTTCAACTTTTCGCAAACAACAAAGGTGCAAAGGCGAACTTAATACCTTGGGCATTCTCTACCAGTCACCTAAGAGTGGTGAAGAGATTAGATGACAGGTACTTTGCTTGAGAGGAACAGTGATAAAAAAAAACTATTGCATTATCAATAAAATAGGTACACAAATACATAATATGGTTGGTGGCCCAAGAATTGTATTCATTTTGAAAGAGCCTAAAAAAGCTTCCCTATTTCCGCCATACACAGACCGCTGAAAAGAATTTATAGCAGGTAAATATCCTGTTGCCCTAGTTACTACCAATTTTACTACCAGTTGTAATACCGTTAATTTTGATGACCCTTCCTACTACTCTAGTATTGAGCTGTTAGAAGGAAAAAAATAAATAGCCCGTGTTACTACCTAGAGCTACTACCATACCTAGGCTATTTAAAAAAAAAACTAATGTTATTCCTAGGAAAACAAAACCACTATTAATTGAGTAATTATAGGTACCTGTCTCGTTGGTGTAGTGATCGCAAGCGTTACAGCTAATCATAAGGTCCTGGGTTCGATTCCCAGTTCAGGCAAAGTGTTATTAAGTATTTCCATCAGGAATTTCTCAATAGCAGCCCAGAGTCTGGATTTATGGTTTGGGCAATAGGCTCGCCTCCTATTTTTTTTTTTAAAGCCTTGCCCCTCACTAGGTATTTCTCCTGTATCGTGGGTGCGTTTACAAACATTTAAACTCACATACACAAACAGCTAGACCCGGAACAACTACTTGTACGCCGTACCAATATTTGGTCCGTGCGGGAATCGAACCCGCGACACGCAGCGCAGCAGTCAATCGCTTAACCACTGCGCCAACCGTGCCGTCAAACTATTACATCGAACTTAAACATAACTGGTAAAATATGGGTGCAACATAAGTACAGCTTTGCTTTTCAGGAGAAAACACCTGACATTATGTGTATAGTAACTTACTTACTGACAATGCGCACATTAATTTAATTCGTTTTTCAATCCGTCTAAAACAAAATCTTACCCAAACAAAAAGCTACATTTTCTCTTACAAGGTAAAAACCAAACGGTTTTCGAATAGCTCTTATCTAAACTAGCTCTTAGAATTGACTTTTGTGCGGAGAGGCCATTGTAGTTGCTCTATAGAAATAATCATTGCTCTGCGCTAAAGAATTGTGCTGATCGATTTATTATAGTGTGGCTTTAGGATAATGGCATCGCGAGAGAAAAATCTGTCGATTTACTTAAATATGAACGGTTTGTTATATTTACACTTCTCCTCCACATTTATTATGCGCACGGCCAAAGTGTGGAACTCTCTGCCAGAGTCTGTGTTCCGTTCCACTTTTACCCCGTCTGCCTTCAAAGCAAGAGTGAACAGAGGGGCAATTCTCGTAATTTTAAGACCGTTCACAGTCTGATCTCAGACTCAATCTGTCAAAAAATACTTCTAATTTCCCTACATTTTGACAAGTTTTTGACATTTGTTTGTCGCTGAGATGAGACTGCGACTAGATTTTGAACGTTTTAAATTTCGAGAATTGGCCTTCTGGTATCTTCTGGGCACGCTCGTTCCATCAAAAACCTCATTCCATCACTTTCCACCAGGCATGATCGAGGTCAAGAGCAGGCCCCCATGAAACAAAAAAAATATGGAATTATCATAATTTTAACTGACATTATTTTCAGACAGTTTCTAAGCAGCACTGCGACTCTTAGTTACATAATCAGCCTTTAATGTTCCCACTGCTGGGACACAGGCCTCCTCTCTGTGAGAGGGAATGGGCCATAATCTACCACTCAGGCCCAGTGCGGACTGGTTACTCTTACTTAAAAAATAATAATAATATAAGAACATACCATGGAATAGAAATAGAACATTCCTTTTGAACCCATGAAAAAGAAATCTTGTCCACCATTTTGTGAATATTCCCAAAGATCCTGAAGATTCACAAAACGATTAATAAATGCTTGAGCGAGACTGAAATACCTTACCTTATTGACAAAGACTTTAAAATCGTCATAGTCCTTTCACTTTTACCATCCAACGACCAATCCACCTCTCCGCCAGCGCTGAGCACTACGAGTGGTCCCCATCAACAAAAGAATCAATTTATCACGACAGCGCTGAAAGGTCAGCCTATCGGGCTTGGGGGACAGGCCCCCAACTTACAGAGGGAATTAAAAAGTTAATCTTTATTGAGACGGTGAAGTTTTGTTTGGAATACATAGAGAAGATTGAATATGATATAATGAATAGATTAATTCATAAGAAAACAAATTGATTGTGATTTTAACGTCCATATTGGCTTAGAGATTTCGATGAAATGGACGAAAAATGTTGTGTGATTAAAAACTTATGTTTGTATTATCAGACGGGAATAGTAAAAACGGAAGAAGCGTGAAACTCTTCATCAAACATTATTAAAAAACGGTCAAACTTTTATAGTTAAGAAAATATCATTTTCATATGTCTTTGATGATGTAAACGCACATACATACATAAACTCACCCTTTCTTCCCATGGCCGTATGCAGACACTACTGATCGCCGCCCGCTATGATCCTTACATACACAACACGATAAGAATACACGACATTTACATGATGTCGTAAACTTCGTAAGTTGTACACAAAAATTCCTCAACTCTACATTAACCCAAAAATTTAAACCCATATTTAACTAACCGGCCTTACAATATATCATTCATATATTTCAATTACATACTCACACCCGTATCTTATTCATGCAACATTCAGCTCCCAATTTCCCGCAAGCACAAGAGCAGCACCAGCAATGCAAACTTCACATAAACATCACATCTATCAAGTCTGTTTGAACCGGGACTTCATTGAATTAAACAAAGATCGCACTGGGCTAAATATCGGAGGTGTGGTGAATAAACAGGGAACCCAGATGGTATTTGTATTGTATTATGTGGATCGAATATGTGGAGCATTGTATTGTCTTAGGAAAGAGTAGATGTGATCAGAAGGCCAATTCTCGTAATTTAAAACGTTCAAAATCTAGTCGCAGTGTCATCTCGGCGACAAACAAAATAATGTAAAAAACTTGTCATAATGTAGGGAAATTTGAGGTATTTTTGGCAGATTGAGACTTTGAACGTTCTTAAAATGACGAGAATTGCCCCTCTGAAGATTTTGGTTTTAGATACTCTTCTCTTACGAACGAACTATAATCACATAACTAACTTCTGCCTGCGACATCCCTCGCGTAAAATTTCTTGTTCGCCGACCCACCGCATCGCACCGCCTGCGCGCGTAGTTACTCGTTTCCGCTTAGCGTTCTTTCCGTCTTTTTTTTTCTTTTTGCTCAGTTCCCAAAGGTCCTAGCATGATATTACCCTTCCGCCTTCGAATCCATGAATTGCACTATCAAATGCAGAAATATTTTTTCAAACCCGACCGGTAGTTCCAGAGGTTAGCGCGTTCAACAAACAAACTCTTTAGCTTTATTATAAGTATAGGTAGAGAGATAGTCAGGAAAGTATAAGCAGGGTTAACTGTACTCCGCACAAACGTAACACACCTACAATGGCAATGCTTTTCATTTTGACAATAGAACAACATTCATTGCGTCATTTACTTTGTGAAGCAAACGAATTTATGAATTTTTTTTTTTTTTTTTGATATATGAAGCAATGTATTAGCAAATTCCTCCAAAATCCTTCGGATTGTGATTGAATGAGTGTTACGCAATTGGGGTACAGTTTAGCTAACTATTTTAATCCACGTCCCAATTAGATACCCGGACAATATCGAATTAAATTTCAGTGACAGACTTCTTGTCCTGAGTAATGACGGCTTTGGCAGCTAGCCCGTTTGATAATTATGTGAATTATGTGATATGTCTGTCTACTTCTACAATAATTTGTTGCAATGCCTCGTAACTCATGTGTGTTTTGATTTCATCACCAAAAAAGAAGGTAACCCATAACAACCGTAGAATAAGAACCTATAGTGAAGGGGCTAGTGGCTAAGTAATAAGAGCCGCGCGGGTCGATCGATCAGGTTAAGTTATGCTTGCCGCGGTTGGTCCATGGATGGGTGACCATCTTTACATACCAAGACTTTACGTCCTCGAAAGCACGTTAAGTCGTTGGTCCCGGCTGTCATGCGAGTCCTTACGGGTCGTCAGAAGCCTTAAAGTCTGACAACCAGTCTAACAAAGGGGTATCGTGTTATCTAGTAACTGGGTGGTGAAGGTTAGATAGGCAGTTGCTCCATGTAAAATACTGGTATTTAGCTGCATCCGGTTAGACAAGAAGCTGACCCCAACATAGTAGGGAAAAGGCTAGGCAGATGATGAATAAACTCTAGAGATATGCCAGATTCTTTCATTAATTCGCTCACTTCTAGCAGAAAGACTTCCACTTCTATATGTAGAACGACACCTAAGAACACCTTGTACACTCACCTTACCGAGAACACTCCTAACCCACTTACAACACACATCTCCAGGATTTCCCGATCATAACTCTCCCTAAACCCCTATAATCATATAAACAGACAAGGCAGTAAAGCAATTAGCCGCAAATAGGATTTGAAATGTGGCGACCTGAACCGAATACCGGCTGGCAATAAATCCAGCCTCCCTGCAAAATATTAGACAATTCTGGGAACATTAATCTTCCCTACACATGTAGCGTTTTAAGCGAATTCCGCTACAAATTATATTTAGCTTAGTGCTTGCCAAGTACTAAGAAATGAGAGTTAGGTGTAATGTGAAAATAAAAGATGGTGTTAGTTTTGTGCGTCATAGTTTAAGATAGTACTAAACTTCTAAATTACACCACATGAAGGAATCCCACACGACGTTATATCAGACGGGTCGGTATTTGCAGCATCGTGTATTGGTCAAAACAATGGACACTCGACAAATAAAGCTGCCGGCGGTCACTAACCATCGTCACCGTGCAGTGACAACATCGTAAAGATAAATTAATTGTTTCTCTTTTTAACCGACTTCAAAAAAAGGAGGAGGAAGTAAAAAGACACTACAAAGCGCAAAATAACTCTAATTTCAGAAGTCGGTGTCCAAAAACGAAAAAGCGGGACCAACAACACCGACTTCCAAAATCAAAGTTATTTTTCACTGTGTAGTGTTTTTTTTTGGAAGACCGTTGGTTTTATTTTTGGAAAAAAGTTTTTGTTATTTATTTTTTGAGTAAAAACACAAACACGAACATATTTATGACAAACGAACACAGCTACATATAGGATGCTTCAAACCCGTTCTATTGATGATAATGAACCACGGAAAACATCAATGGCGGCCATTTTTCAGACAGCTTTTTATCTTCTCCTGTAAAATAACGTTACGTTTTGCAATCCGAGGCTTTTACTGCACGGCACTGAAAGTATTATCACAAAGACCCTTCACACTATAAAATCTTATGAACCCAACACTTTATCATGTAAAGCAAAATAAATCAGCATAAATATGAAAGCCACCACCTAACAGTTCAATAAAAACCAAAAGCGACCAAAACGAAAGCCAACTCACAACAAAAATCAAAAGAAACCAACACAAAGTCGGACCAAAAATCGAACATCGCAGTCAAAGTTTAACATACCCGGATAAATCCAGAACGGGATGGTCCTAACTTGCCCGGGCAACTTCTAAATCATATAAAAATAGTTGGGCAAGAATAGTGACACTTTGCGGGCAACTTGAACGAGTACTGGCGTAGTTCGAAGCTCCGAGACTATAAATCTTTTCAATTTATGATGTCAATGTCAGGTTTGCATAATATTTGCTACGGGATTACTTAAGAAGTCATTTTGGACAGCTTGAAGTTGATTTTGTTGTTGCCGTGATGTCTTTTCAAGGGAATTACTATGTAAATAATATTGTATTTCTAACCGTCTGTGAGAACGAAGGAGACTTATTCCAGTGGTTCTGTTATCTCATAATTACTATCTTCAACATTATTTCAACTAAGATTTGGAAAGGTACTTTTATTTCAAAAACGACAAAGTCAAAGCATTTATTTCAAATAGGCACATAAAAGGCACTTTTAAACGTCAACATTTACATTAAAATAGAATTGTTTCTATTCGCTCCTTCCATAAGGTAGTTTCGGATGGAGAAGAATGGGTAAGAAACTAAAACTGTTATAATATTTTGTATACATTAAATTATATGTGAAGACGATGCTCCTAGAATAAAATTACTAGACCACAATAGGCAAAAAGAATTAAAAATGAAGCAATGACAGATAAATTAATTATATGATTAGAAGTGCTCACATATTTAAATGCATTGGCATCTTTAGTAGAGACCACTTAGAGAGAACTTGATATATTCAATCAAATAATCAACTCATCCCACCGCAGTCCACTGCTGGACATAAGCCTCTTCAAAGCTGCGCCACAACATCTGGTCCACCGCCTTCTGCCCCCTGTCCTAGCCACCTTTACTACTACTGATACGGTACTTGATATACTAATCTTGCATTATTTATTTATTTATATACAGGCTGATTTTTTAAAGACCAGCCAAATTTAAGGATGTGGTACAGACCATCAAACTGAACAACTTTCTCCATGGGACCAACATCGTAATCGCGAATAAAAATTCAGCCGTCCCATACATTTAGGTCGAGTAGGTATTGAAGTTTTCTCTGGGACAGTTGATAAAATTTTCGCGATTACGCTATTTGTCCCATGGAGAAAGTGGTTCAGTTTGATGGTCTGTACCACATCCTTAAATTTGGCTGGTCTTTAAAAAAACAGCCTGTATACTTTATTGTACACCACAAAAATACATAACAAAAAAAATAATTATCGAATACGAAAAATATACAATGAAAAAATATACAAATAAAAATATTGAAATAATATACAATTTTTCGAAGGCAACGTAACTTATTTGGCGAATTGGCTATGTAGAATCAATTACTCGTATTTTCAACAAGGAGCTCTATCTCTGACTCATCAATTCATTACGTAGGAACATTGCACTAACCCATTTCTCGTATTTGCATCTTACAACTCGCACTTAATAAAGCTTGCTTTACACACACCCAGTATGAGTGTCGTGCCTGACCAAACCATGTCCCATATTAGATGGTCCGAAGCGCCCTGCACTTCTGAAAACTTAAAAGCGTCACTGATGCGTGGCGTGACCTCAGAGACGTGGTCCCATCTCATCTAACATAATAAAATATTTTTACTTTTGCTATCGACTCGCAAAAGAAGAAGACAGTGCGATTTAATTGCATGTGGCATACCATAAAAACGACTTGACGCAACCATAAAAAATGCACCGTCTAAACAGTGTTTAGACGACGCAAATCATATGTTTGTTCAATTTTATTTTATGCTTACAGGCAAGAAACTTGCTTCGTGTAAATGGTGCTTAATGCTCATTTACATTTGTCAATACGAATACATTGCTGGATGTGTTACATTATATAGTACACCAACGGAATTAGTATAAAGGTTTGATCATACCTTAGTATTTGGAATCTCGCAGATTGTTAAAAGCACGACTGTCAATATTTTATACTAGCGACTCACCCTGGCCTACTTCATATGGTAATGGCGCAATATCAAAATATCGAGATTTCTATATATAAGTTGAATATTAATTAATTGTACACATAAACCTTCCGGAATCATCATTCTCTTGCCTTTATCCCTAGTTATTTGGGGTCAACGCAACATGTCTTTCTCTTCCATACTTCTCTAATAATCGTCATCTTGTTAGTCACCCCTTTCTAGCCATATCTATCATCTTTCACACAGTCCGTCGTTTCTTTTGTCTTCCTCTACTCTTATTATGACATTTTCTATTCCTTCGCAACACAAATGCCCATACTATCACAACCGATTTCCAAACAACTTTTCAGTCACCGGTGCCAGTTTTAGACTTCCTCCTTCGTCCTAAATGATGGTGAAAACCACACACACAAGTACCAGTTCTTGCAGTTTTTAGATGATATGTGAACAAGTTCTACAAAAGTAGCTTTTATTATAAAAAATACATAACCTACATCGACAGGAGTTATCATAATTATACATATTATATACATATTATAAAAATACATTAGGCACTTAAGAAGGAGTTATCATAAATATCGCTGTACAATGTCTGACGCATTTGACAGATCTTTCAACCACAAAAATGAAGAAAATAAAGTGTTATATGAATGATAGGGCACCAAAACGTACAGACAAAGCAAAACTCAATAAATCAAGTTCTCGTAACGTTCCCATCTCCGAGACTTAACCCCGTCAACCATTCAACAAAACACAAACAACCACAGATTAAAATAGAATAAATTATTAACCCTTGTCTTAACATCGAAAAATTATTATACGGAACAGAGATGTTACTCGGCTGCATTTAATAAAGAATAACACAACACAAAGGAATTTCAACTTTATAATGTACGACATAAAGTTTAAAATGTCAGTGACAGAACAATTCATTATCGTCTCCTTAATTGTAACAGCAACAGCGTTTAGTTTCGTTTGTTTTGCGATTTTGTGTATGAGAATGTGTGTGCGAAAATGTGACTTACAGTTTGGTTTTTAAAGTTGCATTTAGTTTGGAGGGGTATAGTTGGACGGTAATGCAGTTTTTGGCCGCCCGCTGAGCGCAGTGGAGGCGATCATAACAAATCATCAAGTTGTAACTTAAGGTACGGACACATTGTGGAAAGTGTACTCGTAAACCAAAGTTTTAAAGAGGATTTTAATAAATGGAGTGAGAAGATACTGTTTTGAAGTGGATTTGGAGGAGTTCCAGCTTGAGTTTTAAAACAAGATCTCGAAGAATCAACTCATAACAGTTTTATAAAGAATACTGAGCAGAATACCGACATGAACTACATAAGAGATTTTATTAGAAACGGAACGAGAAACCATGTTGTACATTTTCAGAGAAACTACAGAGATCTTAGTTGTGCATGAACCCTTATGTAAAGTACATAGGACTATAATACCAGAATAGCTGGGAATGTTGACATATTGCAGTTCGCGTCTGTGTTTCTCGAATAATAACTTGATTATTACACAGTACAAACTAGTTAGCACTAACTCTCAAACGCTACTCAGGACTGCAGGCTTTACTATATATATATTAGTAGTACTCGCTCGACTTGTGGACAGAGAGCTTGCCTATACGCAGACTTTGGACGAAGATGCTTTATTATTACCAAAAATAAAAACATAACATTCGTAGAAATACTAGGAACTTAATTTCGTCTATTTCTAAACAAAAATGTTTTTCGATACTTGGACAGTAACAGTTAGATGAGACTACCCAAAGATTTAGTCAAATGGTGCTATTGGAGAGGCCTATGTCCAGTAGTGAGCTGCAAATGGATCATGGTGGTGACGACGATCGTCTCCAAAAAATTTTTAAAGCAGACTATTTCTCAAATGAGACAGACATAAGCTTTTTCTTCTCAGTGAGTTTTAATCATGGTCTGCCAGTTTGGGTAATTTATGCGGCCTACCCAAATGTATTGTTCGTGAAATCGGTGAGCTCCTTAAGTTCTGAGTTGAGCTGCATGATTAGATTACTGACAAATGCGTGCACTGACTGGACCGGTGCACTCAATCTGTATGGTTCTTTCCTCGAACGACCATTTCAGACACCAATCTACATGGTTTTTACATAATCTAACCTAGTTTATTTCTGTACTTTAAAAGAGACTGTAACCTCAGAGTTTGTTTCGGCCTTTTTTCTCAGAATAGTCAGATAGGAAACGCCGACCTCATCCAGTTTGTAAAATATGATTGACGAGTAAAATTCTTTGTACAAACCTACTTACAGAAATAAAATCATATATCATTTAACGTTAATATTCGTTGTTTGTTCGTGTATATTTTAGCAAAGGATTACCAACTTTTCCCCTTCGCACATGTGTACAAGCCCTTATGCAAACGCAGCACAAGACCGTACCGTGCCGCTGATGTATCGGTACTAGCTCGACTTAAATTGTACGCCGCGTGGGGCGACACAAATAATTTAATAGCTTTACAAAGAACATTATTGGAGACGGTGACGTCATTATGCGAATCTCTAGTTTATTGCCATACTGGTTTATGGTTGTAGGTTAATCTCTTGTTAAGTCAGTATAAAAAGTTAGGCATCGTTAGGTAATCATTTTATGAATATCTACTGAGTTACTGAATCCCGACATTGTTTTTATTTCTGTGAACTGGATTCTGCAGCCATCAACAGACTGCAGCCATCCGTGAATGAGCCGAGTCTTCATATTGAGCCAACATTCCAAGTATGATCTAATACATAAATTCACTAACAGTAACAGACAAAGCACAGCCTGAACTGTTGGGTCTAGAAGTATAAAATTTTGCATAAGATTTCCTTATATGTCAGTGAATTGGAAGCAGCAAGCAGCTGTCAACCGACTAACAGACTGCAGTCATCTGTGAATGAGCTGAAATGCCAGGATTTCCCGACATTACATTATGAAATAAATGGAAATATAGAAACACATGACCTGTTAGATAATGTCTATGTCGCAGATGGATTGTAGAATCACAACGTTCATCCTGTTTCCAGCGTTGCCTGTTTCTCAGCAGGTGGGTACATTATACAGGCTGAACACAATCTGAAGTACTTAAGTATAATCGAATTACTGATAGCGTAAAAATCTCTTCCGTTCCGTAAAATGTTCTTCTTAGATTTGGGATAACTTTACAAAAACCTTTAACCTCGACCACCTTAACACAACTAAATAAATAATACTCTATCAGATTGGCCTTTCATATCCACTACATGACCAAAAAAACGCCTGTCCCACAGACACACCATAGGGCGTTCACACACAGACCACTAAATCGCCCACAGTACGGGGCTCATAATTCCACGGTTATGTTCAGCATTAGCGGATTGCTGTAACGTGTGTGCTCTGCCTTATTTATGACGAGCCGTTTATGTTACGATTATGCGTACACGATAAATAATAACGTAACGTTTAATGTTACGTTTGCAATTTACTGTTTGTTTTTAGGTTTGAAGTAGTTCCGTGACTCTCGGAAAACACTTTTTACCGTTGAGCTCGTTTGTACTTCGCAGTCAATAATGTCTGTCGTTGAGGAGTGAGAGATGAGTTTTTCTTGTGTCAAAACAGTTTTTGAGTAGATTTTTGACCATTCGTGAAAATTCAGACAAATGACACTGTTTAAAAAAACAGTAAAGACCCTCTAAAGACTATCTTGGCCTAGCCTTTTATTAAGAACCCTTAACTATGAACCTACCTATAGCATAAAGTGGAAAAAAAATTTTAATACGTTTTTCTTTTTTTGACTTTTGTTGACTCTTCACGTGACCAGAAGGCTGGCCTATTCTTAGCCCAAAGAATCAGCATTGCCGTCCAACGTGGTAATGCTGCCAGCCTTTTGGGCACTTATCCCATTGACAGTGATGCGGACGAATTTTTTGATGCCCAATGAGCTCCTGCCTTTTTCTATATTTTTTCGTATTATATACTTGTATATAGTATATATTAGTGTTAATTTGTTCTTGTACAATATACTACTTTAATTAGTCCATTAGCCGGTTGTTTAGTAATACATACAACCGCAAATTGATAGGCCCAAGAGAGTGCACACATCCGTCAATTAAATAGTTCGAAAAAATACGTAACTATCTGCAACGACACCCGCGGGATTACTACCTATACGAACTAATTTCACCTCGCACCGTCACTGATTAATTACGAATTAATCTGTATTATGTTTCGTTGGGCTCGCTTAAGACTGCTTCAATCATGATTAAACAGGAACTGTCAAAGGTGTCAATTAGCTTATTTACGCGTGGATGTCGGAAAATATCCAACGGGAAGGGTCTAGAGAAATTTTTACAGGGGTTTTCACATTATAGCGGCGCACACCAGTAAAGCTCCGTGTCGGCATGATTTTTTCAGACATTTCAAAAATTATTGTCATATTTCAGCCAATATACACAAAACCCTAATGAATTATACATCTAAACCTTCCTCATGAATCAGTCCGTCCATTTGTGAAAACCGTATGAATATCCGTTCGAAAGTTTTTGAGTTTATCGCGTTCAGACAGACAGATAGGCGCGGCGGAAGAAAAATAACAGCGGTGAAGCGTAAAGAAAATTCACACAATTCGACCATCTGATCCTAGCCTAAATGTTTAAGTCGAATCTGTTGTTATTTAAGGTTTGACGTGTAACAGTTCACAGCGACTTTACAAAACAATAATCATCATAACCTCAAAATCCATTAAAAACCGTAAATTATATATCAAAGAAAACAAACGAAAGTACCCATTATCCCTTACTAATCCCATCATCCCTAACGAGGGAAAAATAATTTAATTACCACGTTTTCACTCGCCAACTCGAAAGCTACTCGAAAGTGAAGAGATTTCGAGTTCTGAACGAAAAAGCAATTACAATAATGAACCTCAAGGGCGTGCCATACCCAGTTTACGAAGACCTCTGAACTTTAAAACCACCTTCGCTTTTATGGGTCAAGTTATGCTGGTAGTTGTAGCATTATGTTATGTACTCTGTAAGTGCTAAGATTTTTCATGTTCGCAATCTGTTAAATGCATTGAAGTGGCCTTTGTCGGGTGTTTACGTAATTTATTTTTGGGAAGTATTCCTTGGACAGGTGTTGTGCTCTCTTGTCGCTGAAGATCCTATTGTTGGCCTAAAAGCTTTTGATGATAACGAGGGGAAGATTTGGTGAAAAGAAATTGCTTGAAGCATTTTTTTGTGTAGGCCTGCAAATAAAAGAATAATCTGTAGTATATAATTGCTCTGTGCATGAGGGATTTGATCCGAAAAATACTATTTCCATTCAGGAATATATATTATTCTTTCACAGTGGGATGAGCCGCTCTTGAGGTTGTTACGGAATAAACTTATTAATACGTCCACCAATACTGCTGAGCGTGCCCGCCTGCTGGCTGTGGGTGAATGGGAGTCGGGCCTCTGGCTTCAGGCGCTACCGTCACCCAATATAGGCACTATGCTGGGTGACACCACATTCCGGCTCGCTACATGTTTGCGTCTGGGCGCTCCTTGCGGAGTTCCACATCGCTGGCAATGCGGTGAAGCAGTCGACTGCCTCGGATACCATGGCCTATCCTGCAGCAAGAGCGCTGGACGGATGGCAAGGCACGCCAGCATTAACGACATCATCCGTCGGGCTCTTGTCTCCGGCGGGGTAACAGCTGTTTTGGAACCCAATGGCTTAGTACGCGACGATGGAAAGAGGCCCGATGGAAAGATCATAATGCCTTGGAAGTTGGGTAGGCCTTTGGTGTGGGATGCAACCTGTGTGACACCCTCGCGCCATCCCATAACAACCTTATTGGGAGCTATATGTTTGAGCCGTTTGGGGTTGAAACACTTGGGCCTTGGGGTCCGAGTGCTCATCGAATTTTTCGGGACATCGCCAAGCGGTTGGTTGACTCTTCACGTGACCAGAAGGCTGGCCTATTTTTAGCCCAAAGAATCAGCATTGCCATCGAACGTGGTAATGCTGCCAGCCTTTTGGGCACTTATTCCAATGACAGTGATGCGGCCGAATTTTGTTGATGCTCAATGAGCTCGTGCCTATTTCTATATTTTTTCGTATTATATGCTGCCAGCCTTTTGGCCACTTATTCCATTGACAGTGATGCGGCCGAATTTTTTGATGCTCAATGAGCTCGTGCCTTTTTCTATATTTTTTCGTATTATATGCTTGTATATATTTGTATATATTAGTGTCAGCTTGTAAAAATGATAATTAAGAAACAAGTGGGGAAGGTACTGATTTTGTTTTGTATTTATAATTATTATAATATTAATAATTAAATATTTTTTTAAACAATTTTATATAAAAGTTTTAATAGTTAACTGACCAATAGTCTGGTTATTTATTGTTGTATTTTGCTAAGTGGTTTTGGTTTGATATGCGGTCTGCATGCTGCTCTCGTCTAAACACGATTACAGAGATGTGTACAACCCCATATGGATTCAGCAAATCCTTTGCCCTAAAACCCCTGAAGGTACTTCAAAAAATCATAATTAAAAAGCTTTCCTAATCTACTTGAAGTGCATCCTCAAAATTAGGTGCAGCGACAATTTTCCAATTAAGCTGTAACCGATACAATTGCAATGCCAATGCAAATGAAATTACACTTTACCATCATAGGGATAAAGCTCAAAATCAGGGATTTAGCTTTGAGTTAGATAGGTATCGTGTTACTGGAAGCGACATTTTTATGGTCATTGAACGGGATTTAAAGGCAATGACTTCAAATAACTGTCATTGGTGTGTCGCACAGTTCTAAGCTTTATTAATTTAAAGAATCCTCGAAAACTATTTTATAAATAGAAAACTATAAAACTCGTACAAGCCTTTATAAAAAAAACTGTGCAACATAACGTATATTGTCAGTATCGGCTGAAAAAACCTATCAAGTTCGGGTCTGATTAGGTTTGCAATATAAACTAACAAGACAAATCATTGTATTGTTATTAGTGACGGGCGTTGCCACAGTTTTTTCTTAAATATTTTACCACCTATAAGGTGTAATTAAAACTGTGTTGGACTTTTACTATGCGACCAAACTTGAAATCGCGAAAAAAATTTGCTGTTCCTTACATTTTGTCCAGTTATAGGAACATAAATGTATGGAATACCTCATTTTTTTTCGCGATTTAAAAGTTGGTCCCATAGTAAAACTTGTTCAAAATGATCAAGTACTGCTTTTCAGGTCCAACGTTCAGGGTTTTTTTTTTTCTTTTCTTTTCAGGTATCTTTTAATGCTACACCTTGTTAAGTCGCCTTGCCGATTCTTTTCTCTCTACATCCGGGCAGCCGCACTAGTACCCCAAGTTACTTTTCACGCGAACCAATTAGGGGAAGAATTGATGGCCAATAAACGATGGAGTGTTCCGAACAGCACGACGAAACGGGAAACAATTTCAACCAATTTCCATTTCCATCTCGCTTTTGAACAAAAAAGTTAGGTGGGGGTGTGTTTGGGACGAAACTACAGGGCTGCCGGAATGAATAGTGGGGGTGTAGAATTGGAATGTAAGGTTTTTAAGTAGTGTTTTTGAGAGAAAAAGTTTAAAAAACAATCCACCCAAATAATAAACGTTCACTTAAAAGGAAGACCCAACTGCATACAAACCAAATAACTCGTCACTCGTTAGGGAAAGTCGTCTAATTATAATAAATACATCATAGATTGACAATTAAAATAATTATAAATAAATACTCGTAATTATAATTTTAAGACTTTTCTTCCAATTTTCCTCTTTACCTCTACCTCTTTACTTTACTTCACCCCTTTTCTTACCTTCCAAAATTTAAACCAAACACTACAAAACACTCAAGACACAAAACGCATACAAAGTACCACCTGCACATATTTCACCCCCACTGGGACTAAACTCGTTACGTCTCCGTTAAATCAGGGCAACCCCGCCAAATTCAGAAGGTCATAAATTGACACAATTGTTCCCTGCGGCCGGGACTTCGCAACTTATTAGCATAAATAGCCGCTTACTAAGCTAAACGGGACATGACGCGCCGTGATGACTTCCCCCGTCTTGTAAGAAAAATATTGTTTAACTTGGAAACTTGAAGAGATTTTCATCTCAGCTGAAATGAAATGTATAAGGTGTTTATGTAAGGGGTTTCAAAGACTTGATAAAAGTTTTTGGCAGTTGCTAATGCCTTTTCGACAACAAAACTTTTTGACGTAAGCCAGTATGTATAAAGACTAGTACGATGTATCGAAAAAAGACTAAACTGTAGATAAAAGTTTCACTTCCAGCGCAGCTTAACGGGAAAAAGCTGGAATTATTCATCTCCCGGGAAAATGACCTCATTTTTTAGCTCGCGAAAGTATTACGTAATTTCTCATTCATCCCGTCTTCCAGCCGCTACGTTTAAATGCTTATTAGATCATAGATTGAACTAAAAACTACAAAATCTAATACCAAATTCCATCGAGTTTTATGTAAGTAAAATGTTATCTAATGAATAAAGGCAAAATTTAAAGACCGTATATCTCTGAATTTTGCTTTTTATAATGGCGGCTTCCTTCTCATCCCCAAACCTTACATTGGTGACCGTGACTACAGTACCGTCTTTACCATAAGGGCACACGGGGCCCCGACCTCATGGGGACCCCGGAAGGCCGATACAACGCTTGCACTCAAAAGAGCTTTTTTTTTTTAATTTTTAGCTTGATACCAATAGTTACCGTACCAGATCATACTTTTAAACTTAAGCAGAGCAGAAATCGCGAAAGTAACCACTATCTTAGCGAATTGAAATCTGCAGCATTTTATTTAATAACGTACCTAACTAAGTTCTGTTTCTTAAAACAGTTAATAGTAACCCATAGAATATAAAACCATAAAAGAAAAGTTTTTATTGTGATTCACTTTTTTTTTTGTTTTTCAAAATGGCCCCAAATTCTTGTGCGCCCAAGGGTTCCAACCCTTAAGACGGCCTTAGTGACCTAAAGAGGTATAAGCAGGCATAGTCCTTGACTTTATACGCTTTTGATGAGATATATCACCATAAAATGTATATAGCACATAATAAACCTTTCAACACAAAACCGAACCCCAAAACCTCCCAGAAAAAAACTCCTCGTTTCTTTTATTATTCGGTACACCTGTAAAAAAAATGCCACCGTAAAACTCCGTATGTAAAAAGGCCAAAGTACCTAATTCATATTAGGGTGGAGAGCGTTTTATTCCGGCGTCCGGCGCGCGTTGAAATCCGAAATATATCCGGTAAGTCCGGGCACTGATTACTCAGCGATATTTAAAGCTGATTTGATCGCTTAAGCGGATCCGTTGCGGGGTGGCCATTGTCTCGTCAGCGTCTACCAAGTTTTAGGTAATAAAGGGACATAAAGGTAAGTTTTGAATGTTGATGCTTAAGATTTATTGGTAGTACAGAGTCAACTTGTCGACAGCGGGAATTAGATAGAATTTTTCATTTTTAGGGTTTCGTACCAAAAGAGTGCCAACAAGACCCTATTATTAAGCTTTCACTGTCCGTCTGTCCGTCCGTCTGCCTGCCAGCGGGCTGTATCTCATGAACTGTAATAGGTAGACAGCTAAAATTTTTAAACGTGTTTTGTCGGCATTTTATGCCTTGTGTCTTCGTGTGCGAGTGTGACTCGCACTTCTTTAAGTAGCTTGTAACTGGACCTACGATATATACATAATAATGTGCTAGTTATTCATCAGAGAGGCAATTCCCATATGTTTGAGAACATTCGCATCGCATTTTAATCTCAGTCTGTCAAATCATCAATCAGTCAAAAATATTTCTAATTTCCCTACATTTTTGACAGGTTTTTGACATTGGCTGTCGCTGAGATGAGATTGCTACTAGATTTTGAATTAGATTACAATTACGGGAATTGGCCTTCTAATATAGATATAGGTATCTGTCTTTCTAACATCTATCCGTACTAGTTCGCTCTTTATATAAAACCAAAAAAATATTAATAGTGTACATGCTATCCCTCTTTAAAACCACCGTCACACTAACGCTGCTTCTAGTAAGACCTTATTGCAAGCACCTTTAAGTTTTATTTTTGTGCTTTGCTTTGTGTACTTTGTGTAATTTGTTATCATTTAATTTGAGCTTTTGTGTGTTGAGCTGTCTTTTGTGTGCACTGAATAAATGTTTTATCTATTCATATACCCTATGTCCAACATATCAAACAGGTAACAAATCACACAGCCTTCATAAGGTCCTCAGCACACCTAGCTACGTACGAACTACCTCCGGTACTCTTTCCGTACCGTCATCACACCTCCGCTCATTTCCTGCGCCTATCTCTCGTGCCACCTGCCCTTCTACACGCAAAACACCCATATTTTCCTATCAATACCTCTTTCTGTACCAAAGCTCATGCCAATTTCAACCCTGTGACCTTCAAAATAGAGTTGAGATTTAAATGGGGTTGTAGAGCCATGAAAATTGATGGTATTAGCAGCATATGGCCCGGAATGAGTTTTTGCATGCTATGTGGATAGTTTGGTGGGTTCTCATTAGCGCTGGAACAGTTTATTAAGGTTATTTATTTGTAGTAAATTTTCTTCCTGAGTAGCCCTTGCTTGGTTATCTTCGCCGCCTTGTGTAGTAAGCTAATTGAACTCACCCGAAAAACAATTCTTTTTTTCCCAAAATATGATCAAACAGTTTTTTGATTATTTCTCTACCTACTCCAAAAAGAGGAAGGTTCTAAATAATTAATTGTAACAGCTTCGGCTTACGAGTAGGTTAGAACCCTGACAGGCGCATTACTTTATGTAAATTATTTTATCACCACTGATCTCAAAACGGCGAAGGAAAACATCATAAGGCAACAGGCATGTCCAAGAACCATAAAATCGAAGACATACAAGACACAAGACAGACAAGACACAACCCGCACTAGGCCCGCGTGGTCTACCACGCGGGCCTAGTGCGGGTTGGTGGCATGTATGAGAGGGCTGTAATCTATTACAGCCCTCTCAAAGAGAGGAGGCCTGTGTCCCAGCAGTGGGAACATTATAGGCTAATTGTAACTGTTTAGCTCGTAAAATCGCACTAATGAAGTTTTTCTCTATCCTCACCAACCCTAAGATAAACCATATGCTCACAGACTCAGCATGTGCTCACAGGACCTACACTGTACAACGTTTCTGTCTAATTCAACCCCTCAAATTATACTATTCCTTCCTAACTCCTAACCACTGAAGTCCATAACCAACACCAAACACAAGTGGCACTAATTATAAACGTCCGCGACGTAACAGATGACGTCATTACACGTAATAAATCGTCAAACAGCACTGTGCACTGCATAGCGTCATAATCGACTGGTCGTAGAGATGGGAATTGAAAACGTAGGCGTTGCACACAGTCCGGGAAATTAACTGTTACGCAAATTATGACTCTATGTCAATTTGTCCAGTTATATATATTTCATACAAGTGTTAAAGAATAACAGTTGATGTTATTGTGATTTGAGTATACGGGCACTTTAAATTAATAGTCAATTTGCTTAACTATTTGTTTAAGGGCTGGATTTTCAATGGACAGTTAATTTTTATTCGTGGAATATAATTGACGTCTGACAGATTTTGTATGGAAGAACTGTCAAATATTCAAAATTATTCCTTCTATAAAATAATCTGGCGTTGGAAAAATCAGCCCTAAAAAGGAAAAGTACAAGGGAATGAGAAAGGTCTAAGAAAAGTAGTTACCAAGGGTAACGTATTACCCAGTACCTGGGTTGTGGAGGTCAGATAGGCAGTCGCTCCATGTAAAATACTGGTATTCAGCTGCATCCGGTTAGACTGGAAGCAGACCCTAACATAGTTGTGAACAGGCTAGGCAGATGATGAGTAGGTAATTGCTATTCTTACAATTCAGATATTGCTTACTCGACAGTTAGCATTATTTGTGCCTGATGATGCTTTGTGGAAAAGTGCAGGGATTTATTCCACTTTTTAAATAAGTTAAAGGTCGAAATAGTGTGACTATTACGTGTTCGACGTCGCATCACTATTGCAAAGTGAATACGTTACAGGCTATACTGAAGCTGGTATCGAACCGAAGTGTCGAACATTAGAGTAATGTTCGCGTTTCGACCACGTCCGCGGGAATTGTGGACTGCCACTAAAGGTACCAGAGGTGCGCAACATTCTACGTCAACTTCACATCGTAACATGAACAAAGCCATGATCTGACCAAGATTATATCTGGACTTTAAAAGAGACTGTGACCTCTGAGTTTGTTTCGGCCTTTCTTCTCAGAATAGTCAGATAGGAAACGCCGACCTCATCTAGTTTAAAAAAAATGATTGACGTGTAAAAGTGTTTTTAACAAACCTACTTACAGAAAATAAATCATTTATCATTTATAACCATTTTTAACACACGACAGGGGCAAGTAACCTTTTAACCATGATTAAAAGCGTGGTCCAGCTTTTTATTATTTTTTCTGATAATCTGACTTAAAATTTTCCGCCGATCAACTACTTTCACTACAGCCACTAATTAGACGCCTTTTACGATGCTAAGGTAAATAAAATTTTCTACATAAATTTATTCATGCATTCACTGACAGACAGCGGACAGCCTAAACCACTGGGTTTTGAAGCATGAAATTTTGCACAAGAGTTCCTTTTGTAAAGAAAGTGAGCACAGTGGAAGGACTTTAGAAAATTCACCCTCTAATGGGGTTTAATGCGGGAATAGAGTTTGTATTGACGTTCGTCATTATTTCTGAGGAGAAATAACATCGAGCACACGGCTTGTTATTTAATAAATAGACTATTGTAGTAGTTCAAGTAAAAAAGTAGGTAAAGTTGAAGTAGTTAAGTTTAATATTTGAATTGTTTTTTTTTTTTTTTTCTTTTCATTACGGACGCTTTAAATGTTCTGCACCGTTCTCATATGCATAATTATTAACATGAATGATTTAACCATATTATTTTGATTTAAAAGAGTGTCCGTTAAGTTTCTTGCCCGTTCTTCTCCATTGGTACCTGCTACGCTTTCGAATGGGCAACTAGCTTCATCTTTCGACTGACCGACCTTGACAATTCAAAAGTACCTGTAATTGGTGTATTTGAAATAAATGCTTTGAGTTTCAACACTTCAAACAATGTAAGTAAACTGTTAACTCCTTCATCCGGTATTACACTAAGTCGTCTTCAGAAAGGTCTCACTTCAAACTGTAATACTTAAAATGCACCAAACGTTGTGAGCTCCTGTCTTAAGTTTCGTATGCAGTGCAGTAACAGCTTACATTACGAGGAATACTACTAAATTCTACCTGCTCTTGTATCTTCATAAAGATAAATAATCCTACTAATATTATAAACGTGTGTAGCGGTATCTACAACGCCACATGTGAACAACGCGTCATACTGACGTCAAGCAAATCCTGCATCTCGCAAGCAGAGTTTACCGCGCAATTAGCATAGATACAATTTCCCAACATCAATCGTAACCACTCGAACACACGCGCAAAATGCTAGCAGCATTGACACGTTAAATTGGGAATCAAACGAGCTTACCTGGTAAGCGAAGTCTTGATTCTAATTTTATGAACGGTAATCTGAAATATTTGGGTTGCCAACACACAGAAGATACGGTGAAACAGTGTAACTATTAAAAAAAACCGAAACAATCGCGATGTTATAAATGTGTGTAAGAAATACTACTCTGTTTAGGGCTGATTTTTCCAAGGCCAGATAATTATTATCCGAGGACTAATTTTGAATTTTTGACAGTCCTTCTATACAAAATCTGTCAGACGTCAATTTTATTCCACGAATAAAAATTATATGTCGGTTGAAAAATCAGCTCTAAATTAATTAAGTATATGAGGGGCAATTCTCGTAATTTTAAGAACGTTCACAGTCTAATCTCAGTCTCAATCCGTCAAAAATACGTCAAATTTCCCTGCATTTTGACAAGTTTTTAACATTTGTTTGTCGCCGAGATGAGACTATGTCTAGATTTTGAACGTTTTAAATTACGAGAATTGGCCTTCTGATTGCCGTGAAAAGTAACTGCTTATTCTTTGTCCTAAAAATAGACCTGCCCTTTAGTCACGTGAAGATTCAACCAACCGCTTGACGGTACAGAATAAAAACCTAAAGTTGTGAAGAATTGGCCTGAAGACCCGGCCATTGTATGTTTTATGATTATTGCTCGCACGTCATCATTGTGCTCATGTTTGTGTCCACGTCACTCGGGTTGTTGTGACGTCATTACTCAACGGGACGCCGGTTCCCTGCGGCACAGGCACGCACAATCCAACGTGGGACGAAAACCATACCGTACTCTGTGGTTAATTACTTTTCAAATGTAGAACAACAGCTAGGATAGTTGTTTCATTATCAATTTCCTAACTTGCTTGTGCTTTGTCATGTCAAGCTAGTCACAGTATCTGAGGGGCGATTCTCGTAATTTTAAGAACGTTCACGTCTGATCTCAGTCTGAATCTGTCATCAATACCACTAATTTCACTACATTTTTTGACATGTTTTTGATATTGGTTGTCGCTGAGATGAGATTGCGACTATTTCGAGAACTATCTGTTCTAGAATATTTGTTGGAATCATTCTCTTGTCAGTTCCAGTCAACTAATCTGCCAGACAATTTCGTATAAATGCTAATCAATAATTTTGAGTTTATAACATAGAAAACAGGTCCTTGAAAAACTTCCAGTGTAGTGTAAATTGAAGATTTTATATAACGACTACGCATTGACCTGACACAGTAAGAAAATGTTTTTTTTATACATTTATCTTTAATGATAATATCGTTAAATTGCGATATCGTGACAGGAAAGCGACGTGATGCATTGTCATTAATCGGCGACCTGATTCTCCTGCTATTTCAAATGTGTTCTCAACCATGGAGAAAAACCTCCACACTCATAAAATCACATAAAATTGCAGACCTCTTAAAATAGAGGTCTGCAATTTTATGTGAACTCTTTATTACGTATTTCTTATAACAAGACACGTGTGATTTTTTTAGAACAAGGCTAGATATGTTTTGGTGAAAGATATTGCAAAAAATATTCGTATACCGCCACCACAATCCTGTAATGGTTGCTGTTGGGTTTATTTCCGTATACGAGAGAAATATTTGTGTGACCTACATATTGGGTCAAAACAGCACCCTAATTGCGTATCACCTTATCGATCTCAATCTGAATCATTTTAAAGAATATTGTGATCCATTGCATCATATGTTCGAAAAATGTGTCTGCTCACCAACGTAAATAACGCAATGAATGTTGTTGAACTGACAAAATGACACCCATGCTACTGATAGGACGTTACGCAATTAACTCGCTGGTCAAACATTGTCATCATGCTAAATACTTATTTATCATTAAGAATTCCAACAACATTTTTTCGATACGAAACTTGTGCTCACAACCTCCGTTATCACTTAATACTAATAATAATAATAAGGCCGTATGGCCGAAAGCCTCGATCAACATCTATCGAGGCTCTCGTTAGGCGGTTGGATCAAGGGCCTGATTCAGAAGGCAGTACTCCTCGATACGGCTCGCATTGTGAGGAGGTTTCTATCTCTGGAGCCCTAACCACCGGTAGCTTGGACCCTGCTCCCGACACCGGTGGATCACTATTTTTTTATATTTTTTAATGTTTTTTTTTTTGTTTTTATACTAATATTTAAAAATATAATAAAATAAGACAATTCAATGAATAAACGACATAATAATAATAAAGGTTTATTCACAAAAAATACAGAAACACATTTACAATGCACATTACAATTCATTGCAAGTTGCAAAATCTGTACAAAATGTATATAACCCTGTCCCCTAGACTAGGACAGTCTGTATTCTAAGAGGCAGTGTTCAGCCAAATGATTATTTAAGCATGATTTAGTACAACAAATGAACGGTGTAGATGTTATTAAGCTTCTGTAATTTTCTTGTGTGTGTAGTGTAAATGAAATGAAATGTCGTGATACCAGACGTTTGAGTTTATAATAAGTGCCTAATTATGTGCATTTTTAATGTAAGAGTTGTAAGACTACTACTGCCTCCTGTGTTGGATTACTAGATGATGTATGTGAGCAAGGACTCCGTGTAGGCATAGTCTTTTTGTAGTAGCCACTCTGTTAACTGCTTACTTCAAATCTGATATCTCAAACATATACCGCGAACACTAAAACTTAAAAAACTGAACCCTCTACTAACAAGCGTCAACCACCGCCATTATTACCAAGCAATAAATTAAGTGTAGATAGAAATCGTTTGGAAACAAAAGAGTGACAATGGCTTGCGTCCAATTAAAGGAGATGGGCCGTCGTTTATCAGCGGTGATGATCATCACGCGAGCGCTAGCGCCGGTGGTCTGTGTGGGAGGATCGTGTTTTATAGCTTTAAGAAGCTTGGAAAGCTCACTGGTAGTTTGAGAAGTTTGAAGCTAAAGATTCCTTCCTTGAGTAGGCTAAGAAATTAATTTAATGATACAAAATTCGCATTGTAAATTGTATACCTACCAATTACACACATTTCAGCTGAAAGTGTTAAAGTGTTACTATCTATTTGAAATTTTCATCTCACAAAATTAAAATTATCTTAACATTAAAAAGACAACACTTAAAACCAATTCAGAACAAACCAACTCACCACAAATTGTAAAATCAATCTAACTTAACCAATAACAATAACTGAAGTTTCATGTAAAAACAACATTGTCTTAGCAGCAAGTTTAATATCAAATCGAGGATTGATAACAAAACATCTGTTAGACTGTAATTGCTCAAGTTTCTAGCAGTTTTCACTGTAGGTAGGGTTAACATTCGTCTGTAGCTATTTGAATTTTTAAGGGGCGCTTCGTCATAATTCAGTCGGGATTAGAGAAATATTTTATTTCACGAATATTTTTTTTAAATCTGACATTTACGTGTATACGGCCTACGGCCCTACTTCTCAGAGTAGTCATATAGGAAACGCCGACTTCATCTAGTTTTTAAAATATGATTGACGTGTAAAAGGGTCTTTGTACTTACAGAAACAAGATCATATTTTATTAGTTTATTATCTCTCAGTTTATCAGCTCTGTCACATGTACCTCTTTAGGTAAAATTTTGAGCCTTAACAGTTGTATGTCTTGACTGTAATGAAACAACCTTTTGCGCATTTTTTTCGGGCAACGTGTTTTTGGATTTTTTAATCTGAAGTTTTTCAGCAGCAGCTCGGAGTCAGGACTTGTGCCCGGTGGATGGGACTGAAACATAACTGGCGGAATATGGGTGTCCACCAATCAAAATCAAAACCAAAAGTCATTTATTCAAATTAGGCTGAGAATCAGCACTTTTCGAACGTCAAAATTACAAAAGACAGTCCCCCCAAAACTCCCGCCCTTCACCAGTTCCTAGTACTATCGCTGTTAAGAAGTGGCGAAACAAACTCCCCAACAGCACAGCTGTCTGTTCAGTTAGAAAATACTTGATTGTATACAATACTAGGTAACCTATGTTCAGTAATTAACATTACATACCAGAAAATACAATTAAATTATTTGCCATATGTCAGCTAGCCACGCCAACATACCAACAAATATAATATAAACTAGACGTACTCAAGCTAAAAATTCAAATATATATATATATTTTTATATTATTTATTTATTCAAAATCTGTATAAAAATAATATATAAAAAATCTGCCAAACTGCAAAACAGTTTGTCGGCAGTTGTTTTCGTTTCAAATAAAAACTTACTACCCAAATAACCCTTCGGGGATTGCAGGCGCGATATTATACTATGTTATATGTCAAGAAAAAGTAACGAATACATTGCAAACAACCCACAACCCACAAATTAATGACAACATAAAACCCGTGGCATCCATACACTTCGACTCCACAAGTCTCTTACACAAATTAACGACCAGATCTCTTGTACAATATTCTTACAACAAAAGCTACATGAACGGTACAAGGGACATCCCTAGCGTGGGTACAGTTGTGGCGAGCCATGGCCGGGGGCGCGGCCTACCGAACGGTTCGCACGGATTTTGAACGTAAAACATGAATTGATCGTGTTGACAAGGTTTTGGGAGTGTATGGCTTTTTTAACCCAAATACTCCCAAAATCTATTCATCATGTGTCTCGAAAGAATTTTAAAAGAACGAATTTATTCGTTTCAGATCTAGTCCTGGATGCACAGAAACCTACTCCATAAGAGTTGATAAAAACTAATGTAAGCGCTGTTTCTGTGGGGACATACTTAGCTTAAAGGTACTGTTGAATACGTGCTACCGACACGGGAGAAGAAGATATAAAAAGGTACAGAGTACTTGGACTGCAAAAGCTGAAATAGTCTTTTGAAAAGCCTTGACAAATATCGACCACAAATTAGAGTGCATTCAAATAGCCTCAACGAGTGGCGATACTTGAAATGGGGCCGTATTACGAAGTATTAATGTCATCATGATTTCAGTCCGAAAAAGGGATGGTACTAGCGGTCATATATAGCTCCGTCTCTCTCTTACAGTGGAATCATTATGGCATTCAACTGTCATAATACATCACCTAGCCTCTCTGGGCAGTCACCTTATCTTGCTGGCTGGCTATTATTTTTAAAGGGCCCGGCTGTCATTCGTAGATCTCTGACAGTCATTACGGGCAGTCAGAAACCCGCAGATCTGACAATTAGTCTTACCAAGAAGTATTGTGTTACCAAGTTACTGAGTTGTGGAGGGCAGATATGCAGTCGTGCCATGTAGAATATTGGTAAGTATTCAGCTGCATCCAGTTAGACTGGAAGCCTACCTTACAAAGTTGGGAAAAAGCCAGACGGAGAGAGAAAGAGCATACCTGGGATGTTGGCTCAACGTGAAGAGTTGGGTTATTCACTATTAAACTGGAAACTGACCTAGCATAATTGGAAGAACATTGCAAGTTAAATAAAAGCTTGTAAAAACGAACATAGCTATTCAATCAGTCATGATTTGGTTGGCTCCACAATCACACACACACACATGTCTGTGCCGCAAACCATGCTTCACCACCTATCCTGCCCTCTGTGTCCCAAAAAATGCAGTCAAAGTGACCTATGCGCTGCCACTGAAGATGCCGTTGAAGTGGCAAAGTTTTGGGCCAACAAGATATAAAATTCAGTCGTGCCAGCGACACGAAGAAGTCAGTCATGAGCTATCATCAATAAGTAGTCCACACTGATAGACCGAAGGAGATCCAAAAACTCCAAGATAGTGACAAAAATAGATAAACCGTCCCCATTCACAAGTTCGCAGAACAACTGATTATATCTAAATGAACTGCCGAACTCGCAACGGCAATTTTTCTCCTCCCCATCCATACGGCGATAAACAGCCGGAAAAACTATGTTCATTTGTGTGAAACTTAATCAAAACTTTATCATAGTACAGGGGTGGTGAACCGGTGAATCTTAGGTATGCGTGCCATAAAAAGGTGGAAGGAACAGACTGAATAGAAGCCTACGTTCAGCAGTACACTGCGGTAGGCTAAAATTGGCAGTAGTATGAATAGAATAGAGATTTATTTTGCAAATATTGATGTTATAACACATTAAAACTCGGCCATATTTCACCATTTGGCGTGCAACATTTATATGATTAAAATTCACTTAAGTTTAACCAAAAGACAGATCCATCCATCCGGAGCAATTCAGACAGTTATTTTCTCTGATAAAAACTCAGTCACACTGTGGTACGTATTATCTATTAAAAATGTCGTAATCTACTACTAAACAGCACTGTTGTCAAGTCTTTCCAACCACTTGGTAATTTATTTTAATCGTCATTTTACTCTTGTCATCGAGTTCTGAGCCAAACAGAATATATAACTTATTATTATTATATTTTAGTTTTATGATGACAGTTGAACACAATGTAGATCTTGTTGGGTTAGTACGGGACTGAAGCAGTTCAAAAATAAATAAATATTATGATTACTTAGTAATTGACATCAGCACGCTAAGAAAAAGAAGATTCTCTTGTTAGCGTAACGCAGTCTTCTTCTTCCGTACTTCTCTATTAGTCGTCAACTCCGTAGTCAACCCCTCTCTATGTGGCTAGAAATCTTCAAAAAAAAAAAAAACATTTTTCACACAGTCAATCAATAAATAAAAAAGAGTGTTGGCATATTTTTCTTGCAGCAACAAAAAAAAAATTTCACATTTAAAAAGGTTCACCATTCCTGTCAACGTGAACGAAACAGTAACAAATAGTCCAGGAGCTGGCAACTATTCGGATTAGCGCAATTTGATGGGCCAAGTTGCTAAACAAAGAACGATTTGGATCTTTTCGCGATAGACACAATAAAATGCAACGGTTACTGGCGTCGTGAAAATATCCGTTTGTTTATATTTATTATTGTTTCATTGCTGCCGATACTGGCAAGTTGGGACCAGATAAAAGTATAATATTGTGCTAACTCTAGTAGTTTTGGTGAAGTTCTGTGTTACGCATGAGTGTGTCTCTGCTCTGTCTAGGAACTAACAAAATAGTTTTGCACTTTGAAATGGAAGTGACACTCAAATAGAAAATGCATTTTGTACGAACTTTCTTTTACGATCAGATTTTAAATTCATACATTTTATATGCGGATGAGAGTTCAAGTGTGTTAGTTTGTTAGGTCGGGTTCACGTTTCGCGTTTTCTCTATTCTGAAATATTTAACATGAATAGGCTATTTTCCTAAAAAAATCTAATTAGTCCGTCAGTCAGATTATCAAAAAATATTGAACCCGTATTTTTTCTTTTGTCAATTATATACAAAATTATGAAGATATCGCCCGTTAAAGTTCCGCGTGACGTCACTTGCTTGCGACACTTTGCAAGCAAGTTACGTCATGACCCCCCCATTTTCTTTGTAATTTTTTGTTTGATTAACAAAAGAAAAAATACGTGTCCATTATTTTTCGATAATCTAACTGACGGACTAAATATTTTTTTTTTTTACCCAAGCAACTACCCTATTGAATAGAAATAACAGTAATCGAAAATTATGAAATTAAACATTGAAATCGAGCTACAAACCAAATTAATAAATAATTCAAAAAACATTAATATACAAAATTACAGCAACGATTAAAATTAAATTTTATTAGTGCCGTACCATTCCGTTCTATCCCGGGAGACCGGGACATTACTCGCAAATCATTTACGAATAAAACGTCCCGGCTTGAAATAATATGACACGTTATACGACTGGTATTGTCAAGGGGCACATCCCGGGATTACGCGGGCGTGTCCCAGCACTCTTTTGTGGATTGTCTCTGCTCTGCATTAACGTCACGGGTGTTTTATTTTGTAAATTGTACTGTTATTTAATTGATTTATTTTTCGGTCGTTTTTAATAGTTTCCGGTCTGTTTTGTTGTAAATGGAAATTAATTATAGGTTAACGATACTAAACGGTAATGTATTCAATTTAAATTAAATGCTCTTCGTTCCTTTTATAAACTGCACATTTATGTGAAACTAGCCGCGCCCCGCGGTTTCACCCGCATAAGTTTCGATCCCGTGGTAATATCGGGATAAAAAGTATTCTTTTTGTTAATCCTGGTTATAAACTATCTGTGTGCCAAATTTCATCCTAATCCGTTAAGTAGTTTTGGCGTGAAAGAGTAACAAACATCCATCCATCCATCCATCTATCCGTCCATCCATACAAACTTTCACGTTTATAATATTAGTAGGAAGCTTTCTTCCTACTATTATTATAAACGTGAAAGTTTATATAATCAGACGCATTTGGTTAAAATTGAAAACCAAATATTTGTCTATAAAGTATGGATACTTAAGTATAAATATTGAATCACTAGCTTCAGCCCGCAACTCCGTCCGCGTCAAATTTCTTGTTCCCCCGACCCACACCGTCTACGTCGCATCGCATCGCCCGTCCGCGCTATTAATATACATACTGCATTCTTTCTGACTTTTCTTCTTTTTGCTCGGCCCCTATGGATCTTAGCGTGATGTCAAATAGCCTATAGTCTTCCTCAAGAATTGGGCTACTAAATGCAAAAATAACTTTTCAAATCCGGCAGGTAGTTCCAGAGATTAGCCCATTCAAACAAACAAAGAAACTCTTCAGCTGTATTATTAGCATAGATATAGATAGATTATAACCTTTCGTCAAGCCGAAAAAGGCCCTGCTATAGTATAATCATCACTGACCTTAATTATTCGCCAAACGAGCACACCTTTTTTTCCAGACACTAAAATGTAACAACTTCCACCTTCCACATTTGCTTCAACTTCAAGTCGTATTCACATTCTACACAAACCGTCCTGAATATTACAATCCTACATTACCAAACTATCAGGCCACAAGATTTCAATGCGATCTTTCCACCTAATAACCTAAGGAGCTTCCTTATACATAAATGATGACCGTAACAAAAGGGACATAGTGTATAAATTAATAATTAACATCCCGGGATTCACGTGTGGATAATCCCGGGAACGGGACGGGAACGCGGTAATTCACGAACTATGTCGAAGCGAGTAAACTGCCAGATTAGACCGCTTACTATGTACAGATACTGTTTGTGGTAGGGATACCACGTGCGAGACAGTGTAAGGACAAAGTTATATTAAGTAATGTAGAATCCTGTTGATTCCGTATTTATGTTGAATATTATCACTTCACTGGCTCACTACCGCACTAAACGCCATCGTATGTAGCCTGCTTCACTTTGTCTGTTTTTCGCCATTCCTCGTGACTGACGGATGACATTACTGACAACAGCTACCCCGCTTGTGTGAATGAGACAGTGTTTACTATATATTTAATAGATACACTACAAGTAATATTATGAACATGTATTTGTTTGTTCGGCGTATTATCGTCATCATCAGCCTACAGCAGTCCACTGCTGGACATAGGCCTCACCTATTGCACGCCATTCACCTCGATTTTCAGCAACTGTCATCCAGTTGCTATCAGCCATCCTGCGAAGATCGTCGCCCCACCTAGCCTGAGGGCGTCCTACCTTACGTTTGCCGATTCGCGGTCTCCACTCGCGTTCGTTAGTTCCAAAGTGGAACTAACGAACGTGGTGTGGAAGTGGAGTAATGGATAACTTTAGAACTTTGCCACCGTTGGGCGAAAGAATGCTTGCTTGGAAAACTGACCAAAGATACTGACAGACAGTGATAGGCTATGGGTCATAGCCTATCGCTGCATGTGTGTGCATAGGCACATATATAAAACCTACGAGCTACATCCTACATACATACCATTTTTCTTTCTGAAGCAGGCGACTCGGGTTCCTTTATCCGATTTCCTGAAACGCTAGTCATATGCTTGGTTAAAAAGTCGTAAATATAGACTCAAGTAGACAATATAATCCCTCCATCCATTTTAAGAACCTCAACCACAATCAGAATGACCACATGCGAAAACAGCGGGGTAATTGCGTAACACACTAACAGTAGGAACGGCTTTCATTTTGACAGTCTAACAACATTCATTACGTTATTTACATTGTTGAGCAGACAAATTTTTCGAAAATAAGAAGCAATGAATTAGCAATATCCTTCAAAATGATTCACAATCATTATGATTAATTGTACGTGCAATTAGGGTACTGTTTAGTCTCATTTCCAATCTCAAATATTCTGTTTCCAAAACGTACACAGCGTGGACACTGGACAGTGCTACTTATACACCCTCGTGGGTCTACACATCGCCGCGGTCACACTCCGTGGGTTTGTCACAGGCAGGCGCCGGGACAATGAATTGAGGCCCTTTGTGAGGCACGGACGTGCCCGCGGACGCCTCTCTTCGATATATCAAAACCATTATACGCCGAACCGAACGGAACGGACATCTACGGCGGACACGGTGGCGTCATTTTCGTTGTTTATGGATTGATGAGTTATGGAGATATTTGTAAGTTAGCTATTGAATATTGACCCAAAAGTGTGAAAAACTTACACTTTTTAGTACTCTCGTACTTGTAAAACATCTTTTGATTGTATTGACTGAAAATCTGAAACGGTTTTTGCCAACCTACATTTTTCCCTTTGAGCTAAGTTTGGGGACCATGGGAAATTACTAGATAGACAGAATTTATATCAACCGAATAGATACTGTGTGGACCTATTTAAAAATTAACATGAGACCAATAATACAAGAATACAAAAAAGTACAACTAAGGTCACGTGAAATTTGCCAAAAAAAAAGAAACAAGCTATAATCGCTAAACATTGGTAATGGGAGTGATTCTGCTAGCCACTGAACAAAGGCTTCTAAACTTCAGACCTGAGACGTCCTGGGAATTCTTTGGGTCTGTGTTTACGGCCATAGCATAATCAGCCTATGGGTAATGTTTCTACTGTTGGGACACAGGCCTCCTCTCTATGAGAGGGAGTGGGCCATAGTCCACCACGCGGGCCCAGTGCGGGTTTATGGATGTCACATGTCTTCGAATGATTGGTTCTAAGACAAGCCGATTTCATCCTTTTGGCCTCGTATAGTAATTTTTGTTTCATTTTTCCTTTTGTTACTTTTTTATATAATTTGTTTTATTTTTAAATGTGTTTAGTTTAGTTTAAGATCCTGTACGAGTCGCAATAAATACTTTTTCTTTCTTTTCTTTCTTTCATCACGATGTTTTCCTTCACCGTTTTGAGAGCAGTGGTGATGAAAATAATTACACAAAGTCGACGACCTCCAACTCGTAAGTCGGCGCTGATACTCGTACCATAAGGCCCACACCGTTCACGAGCACCCTTTATAATTTTTCATAATAACTCCATCAGTTACGCTTCTAATATCTCTGCTAATAGAGACGTTCTATTTCCTCCCATTCTCTACAGAACAAAGCAGACATCAGTTATTTAGTGACACGCCGGCGAATGTCAGGACTCGCAGTTTTTCCTTTTATTCCTGTCAAAAGAATAATTAGGTCAGTTAATTTCATTAATGAGTCCATTGTGAGAGACTCCGACGCCTTATTTGATTTGTTATGAATTCAATTTAGTCAACGTCATAGAAAATTTAGGTGATTTTTTTAAAGATTTACCGCGGCCATTTTGTGTAATGTTTGGATATTTTGGCGTAAACGTTATTTTGTTACGCAATTAGAGATGATTAGATTATTTGTGGGATGGTTTGAGTTCAGTCTGAATTCAAATGGCGCCATTAAGCATAAAGTACAAAAAGAAAATATGAAAGACAAGTTTTTTTTTTTTATGTGTGACGATCTAACGGGGTTTGCAGGGCCAACACGGCCAGATATCTCTCAAGACAGAGAGGTTTGGAAGGAAAAAGGCCTTTGCCCAACAGTGGGACACAATATAAGCGAAAAAAAAAATTGCCTATTGGTCCTGCTCTTGACCTCGGATTTCGCCTAATGGAAAACGATGGATGAGGTCTACGATGAAATCCAGAAATGCGTGTACATTCACTCTTATTGTTTTGATTTTTTAAGTGAAAACTTATTTAGCGGCGTTGTGCACTTTTCTGTGATGGGTAAAAAAACTCGCGTCAGGACACGTGACCTGATCGAAAATTCATAAGACGGAGCTCGCGTCAGGACACGTGACCTGATCGAAAATTCATAAGACGGAGCTCGCGTCAGGACACGTGACCTGATCGAAAATTCGTAAGACGGAGGGAGAGTTTTTGGTGATGGGTAAAAAATTTTAAACTCGCGTCAGGACACGTGGTCTGATCGAAAATTCGTAAGACGGAGGGAGAGTAGACCGCATTCCAAAATATCAAAAATGCACAACATTAATATTCAAGTTTTCACTTCTGCCGGCACTCCCGGAGTGCAACCCGTTTTTTTTATTGTATTATATTTTTACCCCGAAATGTTTTCGGTTAACATCAACAACGTTTTACTTTGTGACCACGGATCACATCTTAATATCGGTAGCAACATCTCTCTACACCCCACATACACATTATTCATCGACGATCGAAATAAAAACAGTTTAAACTCGCAACGTTCAAAATTCCTTCCAGAAAATTCAGACCATTATTACATAATATTACACCCGCTCCCAACAGAATTCATAGTACGGCCATCACTGTCAAATTATACGATGCAATTTCTAACATTTTAATAATAATGTATTTTAGGTTAAACCAACGAATATTTCGCAGTCGCCGGGCGTGACGGGCAGGCGTATTCTCCTGAAATATTACGTCTCAAACACAAAGGAAAACATATTTTTTTCCTCTGGCAACAAAATGTAAGCTGCGCGTTATAATTTTTCACAGGGGACCTTTGGAGACAGTGATTTTTTATAAATGGAACACGTCGCTTTTATTCCGGAATAGAGCTTGTTTTTTAAATTATTCCTGGCTGTTTCGTGGTGTTCGTAAATAAATACTCTTTTGTTTTCGATTATTTTGCCATCCGCTGTTTTGTTTTTGGATTTACAAATATTGAAAGCACTGTTTTTAGCTGTATGAATTCGTTTAAAATAAACTATACTCTGTACGTAGAAAATATATAAATATAAAAGCTTAAACCTTCCTCTTATTTCCTGCTGCATCAGTCCTCAGTTAAATTGGATAATTATGAACCAGAATGTGTTCCTCTAAAATAAAGAGGAGTAACAAAGAAAATGCAACCACCTTTTCTTTCATTCCCAGCTTTGGGAACAGATCCCAATCTAAAGATTAAAGCTCTTTTAAGTTAAACTACTTCTCGAAGATCAGCGGTGTTATAAATTTGATGCAATCGAGATGATTCAATTCAAGATAATGGTGGTAATGCTTGAAAGTTGGGGCGATGTTGCCAGGATTCGGGCTTCTATCGGCGAAAACCTTTGTAGAAATACGGTATTTCTATGATGACTAGAGATAATGGTTACGTTTGAAAATTTTACTAAAAAAACGATGAAAAGATTTTTAGTAGAATTTTTTTCCGAAATCTTAAGTTTTATTATCTTTTTAATATATATTTTTGAGAATGCTAAGAGATAATGGATGGCGCATGATGTGTGGTGTTACACGAATGGATAGAATAAGAAATGAGTACATAAGAGGATGTCTGAAAGTGGCTACTGAAAGGTTGTGTGGAAATCGGTTGTCATTGTCATGGTATGGGCATGTGATACGGAGAAACGAAGAAAATGTCGTGAGGAGAGTTTTAAGTATGAATGTCGATGGGTATAAAAGTTGGGGAAGACTAAAGAAACGATGGATGGACTGTGTGAATGATGATATGGTTAGAAAAGGGGGTGACTAGCGAGATGATGACTAATAGAGAAGTATGGAAGACAAAAACATGTTGCACTGAGCCCAAATAAATTGTGATAAGGGCAGGAGCATGATGGAGATATATTTTTTATCAGTAATGTTCATTATTTACGATTTAATTTTGAGAATCGGCAAAGTAAAAGTTAAACCGAATCTTTTAAAATTTTAAAGCTGATTGATGTTATTATTAAGACTGATTTCCTTATTATTTGTCGGCATTAAAATGCAATCTCGTGGGTATATAATATCTCCTATTCAATAGCATACGTGTTTTCATACTACATTGTCACACTATTAGTAGTAAAAGTGCACCTGTTAACACAATAACACTTATAAGTAACATTAACAAATACCCTTTCATTTCCCTGAAATACATATACCCTGTCCCATGTCAACAATGACACATAATCGGAAGCCAATCAGTATCAATAACAATAGATCATTAATTAACGACACAATCCATCAGGTGATTACTATCGGTTAATTTACAACTATTTGTCGACTAACATCAATGAGATAATTAATTAGAATATGATGTAAATTAATTACATTGAAGGGACAGTTTATAATCGTATGTTTGATGGTAAAGTTTAAGAAGCTCGGAGCAACTTAGCGCATTGCTCTCTGTTAGCGTCAAAGAGAAAAATGCAACTAAATAAAAGCATATCAGCCTATGATGTTCCCACTGCTCGGAGACAGGTCTTCTCTCTGTTAGAAGAAGGGGTTATAATTCCCCACGCTTTTTTTAATTCTAGGACTTTTTATATGTTTTCCTTCACCATATTAACATAAAAGCAGGTTTCCCAAACCAGGGCCCGCGTGGTTAACCCATTGGGTTGTGGACATTAGACAAGCAGTCGCTCCATGCAAAATACTGGTATTTAGCTAGGCAGATCTGTCACTCCTAACACGTCATTCCATAAATATCATTTCCAAATGGTGTTTAAAACATTTTGGCTTCTACTCGTTTAGGATGGTGTGGCAGTAAATAGAATTAAAAAGATAACTTCTCAAGTATACAGAGTCAAGTGACGAAGCAGGATGTATCAAATATTCTCATTGTTTCCGTGTCTCGCCGTCCGACGTGATAGCGAGGTGTGAATACCCGCACTTCGGACCGCCTAAAACGTCTTTCACCGTACACAATGGACCACGACGCTTCATGATAACACGTGTTTATAGAATGAAACTTCATGATTTATCTGTATATGTATGCTGAGCCTTTCAGACAAAAACAACCATACGTACCGCGGTATAATTATAAATGAGGTTGTTCTAGTTTAGTTAATCAATTAATAGCTGATTATGGCATCGTCAGATAACATGTATCTGAGGAATAAATATTGCAGTTTGACAGTTTTCGTATAGTACATATATGTATACAGAATGAAACTGAATAGGTGCGACAAATCGAAATAGGAGGTGCAGTATCGTAATAGTATAAAAGTAATATAGTAATAGTATAAAAGTAATATAGTAATAGTTTACATGTTATCTATGCCAGATAATTTTTATTCGTGGAATAAAATTGACGTTTGACAGTTTTTGTATGAAATACTATCAAAATTTCAAAATTATTCCTATGATAAAGTCAGCTGTCGTTGGAAAAATTAGCCCTTAGTTAAAGTTTTTTTTAAAATACTACTTTAATTATACAGCTGTACACTAAAGCGTATTTTCGGTCAATAGGTCGTCTTAGGAGCAATTAGAAAGCTAATGGCTCCTACGACAATAGCAGTCTTGGACGTGGACTTGCGGTCACCACCCCGTTTTACAATACAATGTAGTTGGTTCAATTTGCTACACCACGAAAAATCCTTTTATATTACATCCTTACTGGATGTAATATAAATCATAACTAAATGTCGAAATATATTTACTCGTTAATCGTGCTGTTTAATTATCTTGCTTGTGGCTAACGTAAAAATATGTCCTCACATTTAAAATCAAACTTACCATAAAATACCTTTCTTGAAACCCGAAGTCAAGTTCGGAAGCATTCGGAAGCTGCGTCCATCAAGTCGTCTCATTGTTCCCTCGTCAGCACTAAGTGGGCCTGACGCCTGCCGCCTGACGCCTGACGCTTACCGCCATCAGGCCGACGTGAGCCGGTGACGTGAGAATGCCGTCTCAAAGGAATGTGTATACGCTCACATTGTTGCGAAACTGAGGGTTCTTTGGTGCCAGGAAATAATGAGGAGGGTTTTTTTATACAGGAAAGGGGGTCAAATTAAATTAGCTAGCGAAACCCTGCAAACGTGATAGGTATCGATATCTAAGCACGATAAAATTAAAACAAAAAATATTTGATGTTTTTTTTAGGTTCAATGACCGCTGGTTGTGTTGATATGAATGAAATGAAATGAAATAATTTATTTGCTATGAATGTAGGTACAAAAAGTATGGTGTTAAGTAAGAGAAGGATCCAGTACATTCTCCCGTGAGGCATGCAAATTTTTTTTTTAATAGAATTTATTATGAAATAAGCTTAAAACATCTAATATTTAACGAGTATCAAATTATTAAAATAGTCAATAAAAATATAAATCATTCAATTTGTAAGTTAATTCAGTGGTAAACAATGGCGCCGATTCTCTTGTTCACAAACTAAACTAAATTTAAATTCAATGCATCTTTTTCATTATATTTAATTTAAAAAAGGACAGAAGATAAATATTAGTTTAGTCCTGTCAAATTAGTCAGCGCCTGACGTAAATTGACGTATTTTTAGTAGCCATGTTTTTAATCACGTCTAATCTGTCTATGGAGTATTTTAATTTGACAGGACTAAACTAAAATTTTATCTTCTGTCCTTTTCTTAATGAAACAGAAAGAAAAAGATACACAGAACTTAAATTTAGTTTAGTTTGTGAACAAGGCAATCAGCGCCATTGTCAATAATAACTTAATAATTAGTCAATAATACAATGTCAATAATAAGTTAATAATTAGCCAAAAATACAATGAAATTTGAAAATTAAAATCGCAAGGAAAATCATTGTATATAAATAATCATATTGATTTGTCATTCAAAAATTTATCAATTGTATAATAACATTTTACAAGTAGCAATTTATTTAATTTCCTTTTAAATATTTGTAGTGTGCAATTTTTTATTCAACAGGTATTTTATTGTATATCACCGGTCCCATGTGCATAATATTCTTTTTCAGCAGTGCTGTTTTAAATTTGCCTGTATTTAAAAGATTTTCATATTGAGATCTTGCCTTGTTGAGTGATCAATATTTGAACAAAATAAATTTTGATTACTTTCAAACAGTCCCATTTCCAAAATATAGAGCGATGGAAACGTTAGTAAGTTAAGGGATTTAAACATAGGAACGCAGCTGTCTGTTGAATTTATTCCAGTCATTGATCTAATGCAATATTTTTGGACTCTGAAAATCCTTTTTCTCTCACTGTATTTCCCCCAAAAAACTACTCCGTATCTTAAAACAGAAGCAACGAGACCATGATAAGCTATAATAATCGTGTCACTGCTAACTTTTTTTGTCAAATTATATAAAATGTAGGCAGATTTGCTTAATTTCTTGCAGATCTCCTCGGCCTGTGGTTTCCATGTCAGATGATTGTCAATTATTATACCTAGAAATTTTGCAACATTTGTATTGTCTACTCTTTCTCCATTGTATGCGATAGTCAAAGTGACTGGACGTAAACGCTGGTAAAAATGCATTACTTTTGTAATTTGAAAAAAAATTAATAATTAAATTATTGATAGAAAACCAATTTATTATATTTTTTAATGTGTCATTAATATCTGTTTCATAATCCGCTTTTTTCTGTACATTTAACTATAGCCGTGCTGTCGTCAGCAAATAATACCATTGGCTGTTGAATTTGTCTAGGCAGGTCATTTATATAAAGCAAAAATATTAAGGGTCCGACAACAGTCTGTAGGCTATCAACAAAAACTCTTCTGTTTCTGTGCAATACCTACGCGGTCAAAATGTATGGTACAGCAATATTTTTTTTTAGTAACCGACGAAAAATTTCGACGCTATGGGTTCTAAACTCATGTACTGAATCCGTGGTTACAGTTTGCGCGTCGATGTCCCTGCCACCCTGTATTTCAATATTTACTTTCCAAGACTTTATACAGGCTGAAATTCACTCACTCCATATTATTACTATACACACAATTCACTCCATATTATAAAAAAAAAAATATTATTGCCATACAAGTAAAAAAAAAATATAACACGTTGAATTAGATATTTTAATTTGGCGCACCTATTCAATTTCATCTTGAATACCTACAAAAATGTACCTACGGTACTTATCATCAAGAAGCAGTTCAGTCAGCTAGCTGTAAAGCTCAGCTCAGCTCACCCATATACCGAAATACCTATGAAATTAAGAATCTCAAAACTGCTCTTTCGCGTGGAAGAGCAGTTTGCGGTCGTTTGCAAAGGGTGCGTACCCTTTAATAAAACTTTCCGTAAAATACCGTCTACTCATACCATTGAGACCAGCAATAAACCGCCCAATAGTCTAGAAAGCCATGTTAATCTAAACAAATTTACATAAATATATATGTAGCCCGAATTTAAAACACATTGCACCCTCCAATATAATAATAATATAATAATAATTTAATTCAGAACATAATTCCATACAATTATTAGTAAAGGCTTAAAAACTATGTTAGTGCCATATAACTACTTATTAAATTAATTTATTTGACATTCTAATTCAATTTAATCCAATTCAATTTAATTCAATTCAATTTAATTCAATTCAATTTAATTCAATTCAATTTAATTCAATTCAATTTAATTTAATTTAATTAATTTACCTAAAGTCTGTCGTGAATATAAACCGTCTTAAATGACTGCGGATTCTTTTGGAACAGGGTTGATAAAATCTGGTTCCACGACGTAATTTACTTCATGACTGCTTCTAAGGAGTCGCGATATTGATCCCCAAATACTGAAATAGAACTTGACTTAACGTCGCCGTTAAGACTCATGCTGTCTGCACGTTTGGGTAACAATATACCCAAAAATGCTATAGATTTCCATAAGCGACTCCGCCTTGGAGTGTAAATGTAGTGCTGTTCCACAAACGATGAGACACTTAATATCGTGTCCCGCGTGTCCTGTCAGCAGCACTTTACAGGAGCTGATGGATGCTGGTGATGGCGCCAAATAAGTAGCCGAATTCTGGGCCGAGTCCATTTAGATTGCTATCGACACGCTAAGAAGACCAGAAATGCTACAGAAAAACTTTTAAGAGTCTTAAATTTAAATAAGGTCCTGGAAAATATATAAAAATTTTCCTCTCATCATAATCAGCCTATATTGTTCCCACTGCTGGAACACAGCCCTCCTCTGTTCGAGAGGGAGTGGGCCATAATCCACCACGCGGGCCCAGTGCGGGTTGAGAGATGTCACATGTCTTCGATTTTTGGTTCTAGGACATGCCGGTTTCCTGACGATGTTTTCCTTCGCCGTTTTGAGAGCTGTGGTAATGAAATAATTTACACAAAGTAAAGTGCCTGCTTGTATTCGAACCCACGACCTACAACTCGAAAGTCGGGGCCATTACCAGTGCCACCACTGCTCTCTTTATTTGTATATAATGTGGTAAATATATAGGGTGTTACAGATATCTTAGTGCAGGGCACATTCCGCCCTAATAAAATAGTATTCCAAATTATTTAAAACTAATTTAAATTTATACGTGATTAAATTACTTTAATTAAATTCCGGACCTCAAATAAAACTATACCGCTTTCCTGCTTCGTATACGCTGCTGAACGAGGTTGTCGATCGAAAATTTGTGGAAAAATACTTCCTATTTGTTAGCCTAATTAATAGGTCAACATTCTGTGTTCAATAGCTTAAAACTCAATAAAGCCATCAAAAATAATTGGGACATGTTTACGCTTACATACGTACGTACCTATTTAATGAATTTCGGATCCCGAATATGTCCCAGTGGTTAAAGCGTTGCCTCTCATCCACGAGGTTGTGGGTTCAAATCCCAGCAAGGTCATATGCAACTCATATTTATTTATTTATATATACTTTATTGTACAGACTCCAGCACATCAAGCTACTACAATCTGTCAAATTTATTTAATAGATTTTCAACTTTATCGATAAAGCTTTAAGGTTCAAGGTTGATTGGGAAAATTTGACAGTTTCGGGTAGCTTGACCTACTGGTGTGTACACTAGAAAATACATGACAAAAAAAAAATACGGCTACAAAACATACAATGGGCGGCCTTAACGCTCTCATATGTACTTGGTGAGGAAAACATCGTGAAGACCGGGACTTTATTAGTTAATATAAGTCTGAAAACGCCAATCCGTCTTAAGCAAGCGTGGTGATCAATGCTCATGCCTTCTCTATATGAGAAGAGGCCATTGCCCTGCTATGGGACAATAACAGGCTGGTAAAACAAAGCCTTTTATCAAAATTTTAATATTTAAATACCAATTTTAAAATGTTGGCCACCCCTATTCTGAAAGTTGTTGAGGACATCATCAAATATACATTTAGGGGTATAATGGTGAGTCCACTAACGCACGTTCCGAAGTCCGTCTTGTCCTTGAATATGTATGACGGAGGGACGAGCAGTTACAACATGCTTTCCGAGTCTTACGGTTTTCTGGAAGAAGTTAATACTTAGTTTTTACTATAGTCGTTACAAATCACGAGCACTCATCATCGTTACTTTTATGTCGTTTACCTAGGGATTCAACTATAATTTATCAAACATTATTTTGTACTTATTTGTTTTTTCTGGACATGTCACGAAACTCTCCATTTGCTACATCATCAGGTCCTTTTCACCGTCATTATACCAACCGACTGTGCGTTGCGTTGCCACGAAATATCGAACACAAGCACACAAATGTATAGAGGCAGACTTTTACCAGTTCGTCTTGATGATTCAGAGACGAAAATTGAGGAATAAATATTTATTTAAATATTAAAACTTATAACAATCCACTCTTTACCCGACTATGTGACAGCAAAGATGGGGTTATGTTTTTAAATTGCTTAACCATCATGTTGATGTTGCCAAGTTAGCCAATTATGTTGTTATGAAGTCGCCTTTAAGGCTCATCCGTGCCATTCGCAATAACTCCACCAAAAACTTTCTAACACGCACCAAATCTGACAAAAGAATCCTTCTTCATTTCATAAATGAAATTTTATACAGGGCAGCGCAGCCCAACATAAAAAAAGTTTATATTTTATTGTTTAAGCGGCTGCAGCGCTGAAAGCCGCGCGAGTGGGTCAATACGGGCGAAGGCGATCGGCCCAAAACTCCAGGGATATTGTGTTTCTTAGCAAACTTACTGAACCGACTGGTTTTGTTTACTTTTGGTATTGGACAGCGGAGTTTTTATGTCTTGTTTGTGTTTGAGTTGGGAGGTTGCAGTGATTTTAGGGCACGGGTATTATTAGTTGAATCCAAGAAGTTGAGTTACGCTGAAGGAATAAGTCGTTCCTCGTTTTGTTTTTCACGACGACGCTCGTCCTACGACTAATATTATAAACGTGAAAGTTTTTATGGATGGATGGATTGATGTTTGTTACTGTTTCACACAAAAACTACTGAACGGATTTGGATGAAATTTGGCACACAAATGGTTTATAATCAGGATTGACATATAAGATACTTAGTACTCACACATGTGCTATAATTGTATAGCACATGTGTGAGTACTATGTACATACTAGAACCACCTTGAATGACTTGAATGTGCCCTGGCAGCAGAGAGTATGTCATGCTCACTCAAATGTCTCGCTGATGGTGGCGCGTGTGTTGGATCATTTGGCTCCCTTCAAAATGGTTGAGCTGAATGGTGCTCATCCATGCATCATGTGCGTGAACGGGCGCTCTTTGCTGCCATGGCTTATTTAAATTTAATTTAATATTTTAAGTGTTCTTATTTTTATTTAATTTTCATTACGGACGTTTTTAACGTTCTGCATCATTCTCACATGCATGGTTTCTAACATAAATGATGTAACCAATGCTTTGTAACCATATTATATTGATTTAAAAGAGTGTCCATGGAGTTTCTTGCCCGTTCTTCTCCATAGGTACCTACGCTTTGGAATGGGCAACTAGCTTCATTTTTCTTACTGACCGACCCCTTGACAATTCAAAAGTGCCTGTAATTGGTTTAATTGAAATAAATACTTTGAGTTGAGTTGAGCTGCAAAGGTGGGTGCGGCTTCATGTTATAATTTAATTTTATTTTTTTTTGTCAATACTAACATTAGTTTTTTAAGTACATTGTTACTAACCCTTTATGGACTTAGTCTGAATTAAATGTTTATTATTATTATAACTGGTAAAATGTACCCCGAAGGGCCAGGCACAGGTACCTAAACCCGTCAGATAGGAAATGTCGAACACATCTAGCTTATTTTTTCATTATACATATAACGTGTAAAAGTGATTCCGTGATATCATATTTACAGAAAAAACATTTTCATTTAATTTCATTTTGAATATCTATAGTTTCATTCAGCTGATGAATAAAATAGAAAAAAAACAACACAAATTCCGTTTCAAACCCTCACTCAGTTATTAAAACGCCCACAATATTCTAATCCAATCAAACAATCCTTTGTCTAATCTTGAGCTTAAAAAGATAATTCTTCGAAACGAGCACAAACGTGCACTTTAAACATCATTTGTGTTACAATGAATTCAATTAGCAAAGTAAACAGCGAGCTTTGTGTGTGAACGTCCCTTTATGTGATGCTCGAGTGTTTACAGACGGGACAGCGGAGATTAAAATGTGTCTGTCTACAGCTGAAACATGAATAAGGGTATATGAGGTACCTCCACCCCCGCCTCGTACCGCCACGGTGGGCTCATGGTCGCAAGCGCGACTACTAAGCTCGATTCCTAGGTCCTGAGTTTGATTCACAGGTTGGGCAAATTGTTATTGTGTCTTTCCATTAGGAATTTGTTAGTAACAGTCCGGAGTTTGGAAGTTGGCGGTGTGAAACTGTTGGACCTGCGCCTGATCTCTCTCCGATCGTGTCGGATTACCATCTCATCGGACTATGAGAGTGAGGTAAGAGAGAGTACATCTACGTCTGCGCACACACTGGTGCAATACTATAATATCTTCCGCACCGAAGGCCCGTTGAAATTGGCCGCCATGGCCGAAATACGGTCTGGAGGACTATAATTATATTACATACATAGACATTATTTGGATTAATGCTGATTTTTCCAACGCCAAATAATTTTTTCCGAGGATAAATTTTGAATTTTTGACCGTTCTTCCAAACAAAAACTGTCAGACGTCAATTTTATTCCACAAATAAAAATTATTAGCTAAAGTAATGGTCGCTTGTGTCATAAAGCGACAATTACTCACTATCGTTCCGAACAGATTTGTCAATTTCTGCAATCATGCGATCGTAAGTACTGCCTTTCAAACTTGGTGAATATCGCAATATTTCATTATTAAAATATTTTTCTAACAAACATAACTCCTCGTATCCTCGAAGTCTTAACCTCAACCTTTGGCTTTCCACAAGTTAATTACCAGCTTATAAAGTCATAACATACATATTACAAGAAGTCAATGAACATATCTTGGGTCGATTAAGAAACACAAAACTCATTAAAAGCGTGTTGGAAAGAGACATAAAATTAACAAATACTTAACTTCAGCATATTAACAGCTTAAACACTTATTTAGCAAAGGATCAGATTAAAGTTGGTATGTTTTGCTCAAAGTAATGACACTTATTAACTTGAGCTACAGGCTGTTGTTAAAAGTCACGTATCTTAGGTATTTCGGTGTTTTACTTTTTATACTGACCCTGCGAAATGCTCATACACACGAGCAAGACGCGTCAAAGGCAGAGGAACTGCAGCCGTCAACGAGTGTCAACGGCTGCCGTCAACGCGTGTCGGCGGCAGTCGTCGATAACATGCCATTCGTGTATTTAAGCACCGTACTCAAATATACAAGCGGCACGTTGTCGACGGCAGCAGTTGCCTATGTCGTTGACGCGTGTATGTACACTAACTTAAGTTACTTACTTTTTAACCATATTTATGCATATACTTTGAAGTCCTTTCCAGCTATGGATGTAGGAACGTACAAAAGAGAAACTAGATTAGTCAGAAAGCTTATTGTTGTAATTATAAATTTTGTTGTCGATTGTGAGTTTTGGAAATCTAATTTGAAGAAGTTCTAATTTGCTTACTACAAAGTATAATTGTAAAAATCTATTTTATTAATTGAAATCAGTTCAATACGTATATGACGACGAAAACGACAGTGAAATGTCCCTTACGTCGGTGAAAACCACAAATATCGTAAGGGACATTATAAGGACCAAAGTCCCTGAAATTTTCGCCGTCGATATTATTATGTGTGATAAGGAACAAAGCTCCCAGTCAACATGAATCTAACACCCCATCCCTTAACAGCACCTACACCTTTTTACGTCGTAACAATTTGTTACCTGAGAACCTCGAAGGCTCAGTACACTCCACACAGACACAATACACAAGAAATAAGTTTATATCCGTATCATATTGGTCGGAAGAGTATCAATTTCGAAGAAAACCCATTAATCATAATAGTGAGTAGAGGAAAAGTGCTTGTTATCAATCACGCAGAGACAGCCACAAAAATATCCGCGGATTAATTGTCAGAGGATACTGCCTCGTGTATCAGTGTTAGTGGAGATAGTGACTTTTATTAATGGATTAGTTATTGATTATCGAGTTTTTAGGATCCTCAGGGAACCTATTGTGTTCTTCCAGCACCCCTCTAACTCAAAGCATTTATTTCAAATAAACCAATTAGAAAAAAGAAAGAAAATACATTTATTTAGCACAGACTAAAAGGCACAAAACACCACATATTATACTATAAGTAAAAATATATATATAAAAAAAGAAAACAAATAAAAAGTGTGAAGTGCGTTGTGACAGCAGGAAAGTGTGCGAGGCTGCACCAAATAGGCCCAGTTCTGCAAAAATGTAAGACAACTAACTAAGTAGTGCATGATGGTTGTCAGCTGGACCTGAAATGTAAGGTGACGGATGTAAATGCGTTTCAATCAATTATAGACACGTTTGTATAGTCAAGGGGTCGGTCAGTCAGAAAGATCAAGCTAGTTCCAAAGAGTAGAACGACAGACAATAAACTCCACGGACGCAAAAGGAGCGTCCTTGGAGTTTCTTGTCTATCGTCCTTCTCATCAAAGTATTGGTTACATCTTTGAAAGACACCAATTGCGTAATACACTTTCAATCACAATCCTAAGGATTTTGAAGGAATTTCCTAATGCATTGCTTCACATGTTTGAAGACTTTGACTGCTCGACAACGTCAATAACGCAATGAATTTTGTGGAATTGTGAAAATTAATGGCATTGCCGTTTTGAGTATGTATGTTACGCCATTACCCCGCAGGGCAGTTTCGCAACATCCAACTCTGAGCCGCCGTTTTTATGTGATTGAGTAACAATTCAAACTTCCGCGTTAAGCCCGGTTGAAAACTGTGAAACCAGGTAATTCTTCAAATGAAATATTTTTCTCAACAAGCGAACTAAATAAGGTCCTGGAAAATATATAAAAATTTTCCTCTCATCATAATCAGCCTATATTGTTCCCACTGCTGGAACACAGGCCTCCTCTGTTCGAGAGGGAGTGGGCCATAATCCACCACGCGGGCCCAGTGCGGGTTGCTAGATGTCACATGTCTTCGAATTTTTGGTTCTAGGACATGCCGGTTTCCTCACGATGTTTTCCTTCACCGTTTTGAGAGCAGTGGTGATGAAATAATTTACACAAAGTAAAGCGCCTGTCTGGGTTCGAACCTACGACCTACAACTCGTAAGTCGCGGCCATTACCACTGGGCCACCACTGCTCTCTCTCGCTCTCACAAATGGTTATTTTATCTAATGACCATAGGTTAGTCATACTCATCACGAATTAGTAATTAATATTGCCATCCTAGTGCAGTGTGTGTATGAACATCTGAACTAAAGCACTGAATAATTCATTTGTATGTTATTTGTCTTCAACATACAAATTAATCATTCAGTATTGACTACATTGAATAGGTTATGGCTAACGGGCTAATTATGTAAACGTTAAAATCCAGCATCCTAATTGCGTAACACACAATCTGAATAATTTTGAAGGATATTGCTAATCCATTGCTTCATATGCTGGAAAAAATTGGCTGCTCAACAGCGTAAATAACTCAATGAATGTTGTTGAAATTTCATTATGAAAGCAGTTGCTACTGATAGTGTATTACGCAATTACCCCGCGGCTTCGATTACTGGACATTTTAAGACGACTGCAAAGGTTTTTATGTAAAAATAATCCAGAAACAATTTATGCGTAAGTACCTACAGTACACACACTCGATACACTACACACACACACTCGATTTTTTATGGAATTAAGGAAAAAATGGAGCCTAACAAACATTTCACAGGCACCAAATTAATGAGTAAATCATAAAAATAAAATTCCTTTGGTTGTGAAGGAGAAGTCTGCAAGCGACCTAGAATTAGATATTTATACTAGTATTTCAGCCTGTAATCAATAAAATTCTGACTTAGAGTGAAGCCACACTGCTCCGTTGCGTCATTTTACATATATATTACGATACATGCTCGTTGCTTCATCGTGTACGTTGCGTCAACGTACAAGGGGAAGCGGAAGGGAGTTATGCGGTGCGTTGTCGGAGCGGTAACGCAGCACAGGTAAGGTAGTTTTACGACGGTGTTGCGTTACGACGACACACTGCGCTTGTGGCATCGATGCGTCCAATTATTTCGACGACGCAACGCAACGGAAAGGAGTAGTGTGGCCTCGCTCTTAATTCTTTAAAAGATAAGTAGGTAATCACAAAACACCCTGTACATTAGCACGTCGCTCGGATAATCGCAGTATAGGCGAACTTCACAAGCGTACGTAGGCAATATATCTGAAACAACTCAAAGAGTTCGCTTGTCTGTGGAAACTTTGGCGCTTCTTCGCATATTCGACGCGTGTTTGAGTTCCCAAACTTTCCAGTTCCGAGCCTGTTTACGTAAACGGATTTGGTATTTCTTATAAGTATATGTGGAAATAAATTATAGGTTGTACTGTGTTTCGTCACACTCGCGCCCCTTGCGAAGTGGATTGAACTTCAAGCGAAAGCTTTACCATTTACTTTGTAGATTTCACGTGTTTGTGGGTGATATTTAAATGGAGCAGATGTTTTATAAATGTTGTTTGGGGCAGGTGCGCTAGTTCCCATATTTTAAGGTCATCCTCATCTGCCTAGCCTTTTCCCAACTATGTTGGGGTCGGCTTCCAGTCTAACCGGATGCAGCAGAGTACCAGTATTTTACATGGAGCGACTGCCTATCTGACCCGGGACCAACGGCTTAACGTGCGTCCCTTATTTTAAGGTGTTACTAGAGAGAATAGGGAGACTGATCGAGGGCCTGAATTGGATCCCCAGGGCGAGGTTGGAGTATAGTTTGGAGATCGCTTAGTGGCCAAAGTTTCGCCCTCTCTTAGCGTGCATACACACGAGCGACAGACGTCGATGATAGAGGCAACTGCAGCCGTCGACACGTGTAGACGCCCGCCATCGAGGCGTCAGCGGCTTCCGTCGATATCGTGTCGCTCGTGTATTTGATTACGGTGCTCAAATACGAGTACACGAGTGGTATGTTGTCGTCGGTAGCCGCCGACACGTTGACGGCTGCAGTGGTCTCTGTCATCGACGCGTGTCTCTCATGGGTTTTGAGCACTTACAGTATAAGACTTGTAACTTTACTGGCGAAATATGTGTATTCTATTCGCCAGTGCTTATCCCATCACAAAGACGTAATACTCGTATTAGGTTACTTTCCTATTACTTTGAATAGGAAAATAATATAATATTACGTCGTATTTTTCTTTAAAAATAATAATTTGTCCCCACAACCCCAAAGTAAACCAACCTGAAAATCGTTCTCCATAGCCGAAGATCTCCGATCACTTCCGATTCGTTTACACACCCTCCAACTTTAGTCCTCGTTGACAAGTTCGGGTGTTTGTACACAGGTGCACCTCGCGAACCGGGGCTCAGCCTTCTCCGATGGCGTGTTTATTTACCTCAGGAACTGGGCTTTTTACGGTTTATTTATATTTCGCCCGTATTATCCAACTTTTGGAGTTTCATTTGAAAGTTGTTTGACTTTTTTTGGGTTCGGCTTTTTGTCGAACTATAAGAAGCGGTGATGCGTTTAAACGTCGTTGATTTAAAGATCAGCTAATTTAGCAATACAACGATACGATGGGATTTTGACACAATAATTATAAATAACAAATGTTTCAAAAAGTCCTCCTTTACACTAATGGAAGCCATATTCCATCCACACACCATACCAATGGGAGCCAAGAGTTCCTTCTGCTAATAAAACATAGAACGTGGCACCTCATCTGATTGACTTATTGAGTTTAACACAGATTGCCAAGTTACAGAATAAAAAACAATTTAAAAAATTTATCAAATGTATGAATGGTACATACTGTTGATAGATTTTTTTTATATAACACCCGAAGAATACAATAGTCCGTAGTGGTCCCAAAATTGTGAAACCCTAGAAAAATAAGTACTTAACCTAAAACCGTTCAGCGTCCCCATGAAGAAAACCTGCAAATTAATCATTCTGAACTAACTAGTACTATCTGCACACTACCTACTTATTACACTACATAACGAATACAAGCTCACACATCACTTGAAAATTACAACCTACAAACTAAACCAGTAGCCCTGTATGTTTGTCTCGAGAACTAATCGCCTAACTGTCGCCTGCCCACCTAATCTCTGCAATCAGCACTTAGCATGTTAACCACACTTTCCACGCAATATTTCTCTGCCTGCGACAATAGGCTGGACATAGCCCCCGGTGCGAATTACCCGATCTCTATAAATATTGTGAGGGCTGGTTGCGACCAGGTAGCTAACTAGCTGGTGACGTCACGAAAGCCCCAGGCTTCCGTATGACGAGTTTAGTTGACAGTTTCTTATCATGGGTGGTTGGTTACTTGCATACAAAGACGGTAGGTACAATTTTGTATGAAATTTAAAGTTCCTTTTCCTGTGTTTTTTCAATTCAATTCAATTCAATTTTAATTATTGCAGATAATAAAAATCCATAATAGTACACAAAAACAATATAAAACAAAGATGCATATAAACTAAAAAAAAACGAAAATTAAAAAAATAAGTCAAATAATAATAATAATCTGTGGCCCAAGTTCACGATGACATCGTTCCCATCAAGTTGACGATGACAAAAATTTTACTCCGTATATTTTCTAATATTTTTCAAACATTAATAATTAAGAAATAATGTTTTTAAATCTACTCTATACCATTTTTGAAGACCAATATTAGCATCATAACATTTACATTGGTACTATACCAGGATGCATGAAAATAAAATACGCAGATGACACAAAGATGTTGACACGAAGTCGGGCACGACAACTTCAAACCACACTCCCAACACCTTCGGACTCGTCGCTCAGCTCCGCCTCGCAGCTGCCGGAACCTGCTCCAGACGTGAGTCCAGTGACTTCGGCCGCTGCAGTTGCGTCGAGCTCGAGCAACGAATACTTTTCACCGCCGACGACACCACCACCAGTACGTCGACGCGGAAGAGGCCGACCACCGGCCAGCTTAGGACTCCAAGGCCCTCCGGCCTCTGATAGGGTCCCCGCTGCCGGTGGAAGTGTGCAGCGCATGAGATGGACACAAACTGTCAATGAAAATGTCATGCGCGCATACTTTGGGGCTACAGAGGGGGGAAGTAACTTGACTGCGTACCGTGGTCGGACGCTCTCTCTGTTTCAGGTGCTCGAGCCAGCTGTCAACGTGTCAACGCAACGACTGTCGGATCAGGTGCGGGTTATCCAGCGTAACCATATGCTGGATGACGTTGTACTTGATCGACTACGCCTCGAATCACGGAATAGCCACGTTGCGCCTGCTTCGTCATTGGTCGCGGTGCAACTGCAAAATTTACCCAGTTTTTCATCGCGACCCAACCGCGTTGATAAAGAGGATGATGATGAGGCTATATCCGTGAGTTCCCAGTGCAATGTAAGATTGAGGAGCGCTTTGGACGATGCTTTCCGTGAGTACCGATCTATTCCGCCTGGACTCAGACCACGTTTACCTCGTTTGCCCATGCACAAGAAAAACAAGGCGCTGGTGTGTGCTCTAGACTCGCAGCAGTCAAATTACTTTAACGACAACAAAGACCTCACCGATACCCATTCAATCTTGTACTGTGCGGCTGTTGCGGCATGTCGTGTGGCTCATGTCAAATTCCCGAACAGTGACAGAGCCACACGACCAAAACCAGCTGTACCAGCTTGGCAGTGCAGGATTGAGCGTCGTATCGGGGAGACTAGAGCACTCATCGGCAAGCTAATCTGCTTCAGGGAGGGCAATACTCGCCCTAGAGTGATGGGTTTTGTGAGGCGGGCGTTCTCGGGAACTGATATTAGTTCTCGAGATTATTTGTCCCACGTCACAGAACGTATCGACTACCTGAAGCAGAAGATCTGTGCATGGGTAAACCGTATTCGTCGGTACAGGCGGAGAGTGGAGCGGTACACTCAGAATCGCACATTCCAGAGCGACGAAAGGTGGGTTTACAGGGATTGGGAACGACAGGACCAATGTGTGACTGACACGCACCTACCATGACGCCATGTGTTCGTTCTGGCAAAACATCTGGTCGGTGCCTGTCAGTCACACCGAAGGAGATTGGACTGGGAAGATCGAGCGAGCGTGCGAACTAATACCAGTAACGGAGCCACTTATCATCAGCCCCCAAGATATTGCTCGTGCAGTCCGTCCGTTACCTAACTGGAAATCTCCAGGGCCGGACGGGCTGTCGCGATGGATAAGGGCCTCACACCGCTCTCCTTGGGTAAAGAGAACTGGCGCAAGCCAGTAGTGCTTGACACTAATGAACGCATGGAGGTATGGCAGAGTAAGGAGCTTCACGGGCGCTTCTTTCGGGCCCTACATGGGCCCGATGTAGATCTACTAGCGTCCGTAGCCTGGCTACGTTGTGGTGACCTCTTTGGAGAAACCGAAGGTTTTGTCTGTGCAATTATGGACGAAGTTATGATGACGAACAACTACCGGAGATTTATTGTGAAAGACGGCACGGTTGACATCTGTCGGGCATGCCACCGGCCAGGGGAATCAATCAGGCATATTATCTCCGGGTGTTCTCGTCTAGCTAATGGAGAGTACTTGCATAGACACAACCTTGTAGCTAGGATAATCCATCAACAACTTGCTCTGAAATACAACCTTGTGGAATCGGAGGTGCCGTACTACAGGTATGTGCCCGACCCAGTTCTCGAAAATGGTAATATCACATTGTACTGGGATCGATCCATCATCACTGACAGGACTATTGTTGCCAATAAGCCTGACATAGTGGTGGTGGATCGATCAGAGCGACGCGCAATGATTGTTGACATAACCGTCCCGCATGATGAGAACCTCGTGAAAGCCGAGAAAGATAAACAAATCAAATATCTTGACTTGGCTCGCGAGGTTGTTAACATGTGGGATGTGGACTCAGCGATCATTGTGCCGATAGTCGTGACAGCCAATGGCTTAATAGCCAAGAGCCTCGACCAACACCTGAGGAGGCTCTCGTTGGGCAGCTGGATCAAGGGCTTGATTCAGAAAGCGGTACTTCTGGACACGGCTCGCATTGTCAGGAGGTTCCTCTCTCTGGAGCCCCTGACCACCGGTAGCTTAAACCCTGTTCCTGATACCGATGGGCTACTATTTTCTATATTTTTAAATGTTTTTATACTTTTTATATTCTAATATTTAAAAATATAATTTATATGATTTCATTAAAATAAAGGAGATAACAATCAAATATAATTTAAACAGAAACAAATAGTCAAAACACATAAAATATTAAAGTACCTATTATAAGTAGGAGGGGCCGGTAGCGTGCAGTCGCATCCACCTCATCAACATTGGTGAGTTCCACCTCTGGGACAATGCGATAAGAATACCATTCGGGCTGCCACGCACACGCCGCGAACACTTAACAGCGAGGCGCACCTTATTCAGATTTTTTGTGATTGAAGAAACTTTTGACTGTTACCCCGAAACCAAATATAATATTTAATACTAGCATCATCTGTCGACACACTCATTAGGCAGGGACAGCACTATAATACGGTAGTATGAACTCGTCTTTGCACACCCCGAATGCAGTAACTATTCGCTGTTACCTTGCAAAAGTTTGACCATACACAGGGACCTTTTATTATTATATGACGGGTGTTTCGACGACACGGTTGGCGCAGTGGTTAAGCGATTGGCTGCTGCGCTGCGTGTCGCGGGTTCGATTCCCGCACGGAACAAATATTTGTTTGACCTACAAGTAGTTGTTCCGGGTCTGGCTGTTTGTGTATGTGAGTTTAAATGTTTGTAAACGCACCTACGATACAGGAGAAATTCCTAGTGTGAGGCAAAGTTTAAAAAAAAAAAAAAATGATGCGACATAAAAATAACCCACAACGATATAATCATATTACATACAATTGACAAGTTATAATTTTATTATTACAGACCATGCAAAACATGTAAATAAGGCAAAAGGAGTATGGAAGAATCGTGGCAGGTGGCGTTCTGTAGTTTATGCCTACCCCCATGGGAAGAAGCCGTGCCTTTATGTATGTATGTATGTACAAAATAGAGTCATGTTTATAACGTAGTTTGAATACTTACAAGTACTAAGTCTGAAAGTGATCTACGATATCATAAAGTACAGACTCCAGCCACATCAAGCTACTACAATCTGTAAAATTTATTTAATAGATTTTCAACTTTAACGCTAAAGCATTAGGTTCAAGGTGGATGGGAAAAATTTTACTGTTTCGGGTAGCTTGATTTGCTGGCGTCTGTATCTAAATTAAGCTTCGTCACAAAAAATTCAGATCTCGCCTTTCATTATTACTCTATGTTGTCCATTGTTGTGGTCCTCGACAGCCAATCCTACGCATTCTACTGTGTTGTTTCTACGCCATAAGCAGCTAACTAGCTACCAACTATTGTCGTCACGCGAGCCCCAAGCGTTCTCTCTGACGTATTTCTTTGACTGGGAAGGCATAGACAAAGTTTCTGCAACAACTCTGAACTAAACTTATGAGTCATAAGTTTTATTACAGTCCTAAAGCAAGTCTTTGAGAGTTTCCTTCTCATATTTTCAAGTAATGTTTGCGATAGTCATATTCTTAATTAAACAAACATACACACACACATACACAATTTAAACGCTACTTTGCTACTTGCAATTTTGCGGGCCCGGCACCCTAATTGCGTAACACACGATCAATCGGAATCAGAATCATTTTGAAGCATATTGCTAATCCATTGCTTCATAAGTTCGAAATTTTTTTCTGCTCAACACGTAAATAACGCAATGAATGTTGTTGAACTGTCAAAATGAAATCGATTCCGATTAATCGTGTGTTACGCAATTAGGGTGCAGGGCAGGAAAGTGGACATATTTGATCGGCTATTAAGTACTTTTAAGGTTAGGTACTCTTACACCCCGGTTTGAAATTAAATGTTTATTTCTGTAAGTAGATCTTCGGAGATGCTTTTACAAGCCAATTTAGTGAAAATCTGGCAGTCATGAAAATAATGACGGCAAAGATTTATACTCTGTCCATTAGGTTAACCGTTTTTTGACAGCTGCCTTATAACTATTCCAGATTATGTAAAAGTTAACTTTAAAATGCGTAATAAAATTAATATATAAACTGCTTAATCTTATTGAATTATCTTATTTAATACTTCTTACAGACATTATAATATCGTACGTGTATCAGTTTCGACAAAAAACATAATTGCTCACTAGTTCAATCTGTCAAGAAACGGTTAACCTACAGGACAGTATATTTATACTCTGTCCTCTAGGTTAACCGTTCTTTCTCGTTGCACTGAAGTGAATCAGATATTTAATTTAATGACGAGAATCCTGGTCACGGCGCCACATGATGATGATAATGATTTCATTAGATTCCCCCTACCGCGTTAAAAGATAGTCGCGTTCCTGTTTTGTTTTGACTACTCTGACACACAATGACACAGTGACTTGACTTGATTAGCGTGGAGACGCTATTTAATATATGTGTGAGCTCAATCTTCTCAGTATGATGGCAATTCAAATCTTTAGGCAGCGGCGTTTGACTTTACGGTGTCAAAAACGCTACGTAGGAAAACACACCAACTTACTTTTATAAATAAAGTTTCAGTGACGTCATTCGCCCGTAAATTGCGGATACTAAGTGGCGGCCACCGCTCTTTTAGGGAACCGTAGCTAGCCGTAGATCACTAAGAAGAAATGCCGAAACAAACTCAGAGTTCAAGGTCTCTTTTAAAGTCCAAACATTGTATTACTATATCATTAGGATTTCTTCAATATAGCCCGCGAAATTCGTTTGTTTGTTTTGCAAAAACGTAAGTGTTTTATTTCGCGAGCTGTCGCCATAAGTAATAACTAAGGTAGGGTTTGACAAGTTCTCAACTTCAAATTATCAATTCAGAAACCGGGTGTTAGAGCTAGTTCGCGTCAAAATTCGAAGTAGCACTTATCTCTTCGAGTTTTTCTAGTAACTCTATGCATATCTCCATTATAAGCAAACGCACATAATTCCTACACTGGCTGTCATCAGGTAGCTAGCCGGCAGTCCCGGACACGCGAGCCGTGGGCGACATCGTGACATATTTACCTGACACTTACATACCGTACGCAGCTGGCTCGCAATTTGAAACGTGTGTTTAGTTGGGGCTCGTTCACACGATACCTGTGTTCTTCTTGATTACCTTTGATGACAGTCAACAACAGTCCTTTTAGTTGATCAGTTCTCCCGCAGCAAATTGTGAGTTAAGTTAATAGCTAGGTCTCATCTGCCCAGCCTTTTCCCAACTATATTGGGGTCGGCTTCCAGTCTAACCGGATGCAGCTGAATACCAGTATTTTACATGGAGCGACTGCCTACCTGACTTCCACAGCCTAGCTACCGGGTAACACTATGGTAAGATTGGTTGTCAGACTTTCGGGCTTCTGACGACCCGTAACGACTGTCAAAGATCTACGAATGACAGCCGTAATATAAAATAGTATACGACCTACCTCACTAACAACCAACCCTTGAACCAACCCTCAAAATAACTCCACCCAAAATAAATTGGGTCGTACATTCTTCTAGACTTCAATGTATAATTTATCGAACACTTCTAAGAATTCTGTCCAGAATCGGCAGCGGGGTAGTAGTGGCAATAAATTCCGTGCGATATGTAGCGACGTGACCGCATAACGTGGACGGACACTACGTGGAGTACGTGGTCCTCACTTGTTTCTGTCGCGCAGCCAGCTGGGTTAAGGTGTGGTCCTGCTGACGCGACAAAATAAAAGTCCGGATAGGTGAAACATGACATCCACCTACATGACATGACAACCTACTAATCCTACTAATATTTTTTTACTCTTTCACGCCAAAACTACTGAACGGATTTAAATGAAATTTGGCACACAGATAGTTTATAACCAGGATTAACACATAGGATACTTTTTATTGCGATATTCCCACGGGATCGAAACTTATGCGGGTGAAACCGCGGAGCGCAGCTAGTAGTATATACGTGAAAGGATGGATGGATGTTTGTTACTCTTTCATGCAAAAACTACAGAACGGATTCAGATGAAATTTGGCATACAGATGGTTTATAACCAGGATTAACATATAGGATACTTTTTATCCCGATATTCCCACGGGATCGAAACTTATTCGGGTGAAACCGTGGGGCACAGCTAGTACATACATAAACTCATGCCTTCTTCCTATGGGCGTAGGCAGAAACTACAGAACGCTTGCTACGATCCTTACATACTCCTTTGGCTTTTTTTTTTTTTTTTTGTGGATGGGAAATCATCAAATGACTCCTCCCGGTCTGGGTGGAGCAGAAGGGAGTGTCAGACTCTTACTGACTAAAACCCACCCGTGTTCCTTCCATAGCCCTTTATGTACCAGGGCAGCGGTAACCCTTTCGGACGATCCCGCTACCCCGGCAGGCTTCGGCCCTGTCGGGCCCCGTCATCTATGCTGACATCTCTTTGAGGCGCACGTGGAACACTTACGCGCCGTCCGGCACGGGCCTGGTCCTGATCGGACGGAGAGCTACCCATTGCTCTCCGCCCGCAGGCCCGCGCCTACGGTGGCCGGGAGTCGTCACGCGGCTCCCGACGCCCGGAGCGTCTCCCTCGGCGGCTGAGGCGTGAGGATCTCTCCCTCACCCATCCCGCCACCTCCTTCGCTAGCATGACTGCTTCGCAGAAGGAGGTGACCGCCTCCCACTCCCTCTCGCCCCGGACCATGGCTTGCACCAGGGCCGGGCGCGAGAGGTCGCCGCCGCTGCCAATCGCCTCTACGAGGACACGGCGGTGCTCTGCCCAAGCGGGGCAGACCTCCACCGTATGCTCCACCGTGTCCTCTGGGCGATCCTCGCAGTGGTGACACCCAGGCGTCTCCTCCTGCCTGATTATGTGCAGGAACCTCCCGAAACATCCGTGTCCAGAGAGGACCTGCGTCAGGCGGTAGGTGAGAGCGCCGTGACGCCTCTCTAGCCACTCCTCAAAGAGGGGTCTTACCGCCGCTATCGTGGCGTGCCCTGCGCTGGGTTGCGATAGTCGCGCCTTCCATTCCACCATGAGACCGCGCCGGAGGTCCGTCCGCTCCGCAGCGATTTGCCGCGGGTGCAGAGTTTCCCCCCGACGTAGTGCCTCCGCGCGCCAGTCATACAGGCGCGCGAGGACTATCGCCTCCAGATCCCATGGTGGCAGTCCGGCAAGGAGGCTTGCTGCCTCGCGCGAGATCGTGCGGTACCCCCGGATTAGCCTTACGGCTACCACCTTTTGGGGCGCGTTCAGGTAGTGTGCGGCTCGAAGCCGCAGTGAACGCGCCCATACCGGGGCCCCATATAGGGCCATGGACCGCACGACCCCCGCGTAAAGCCTCCGGCAGGAGGCGTTTGGCCCCCTCAGGTTGGGCAGGAGCCGCTTTAAGGCGGCCCCGGCCCGTTACTCCTTTGGCTTAGCTTACGTTCATACATCAGGGCCCGAATTCTGTATTATTCCCCGCGAAATCTTACCTCGTGCAAACCACGTCAATATCGTGTCTTGTTAATGGCAACGAATCGAAATGTCAACCGTACGGACAACATGTATTTTGACAGTTCAAACCACGCCATTGTGTCATAGAGGTACCGTCATACTACACACCTGACCGTTCTGAAAACATGACGTGATTTATAAATGTATTTCGCGGCCGACTTGTGTTTGAATTTCGTCTCTGCGACGCCGAAAACCACTGCATGCAATCCTTTATGCATAAAATTATAGTGTGGTGCATTAAAAGTATGCTCACGCACCGTGGGTGTTCAGATCCCGCTACCAACTTTGCTGACCATTCTAACTTTTACTCGGTATTAACTCGTACCGACATGGAATAGGAAGAATTATACCAACTCAGTACCTATTCAGCAGTTATATTGTCAATTTATTGAAAACACATATTTCATACCTAAGTTTCGGAACCGTACTCTAAAGTTAGAACCAATTCTACTCCTACGTTTTGACATTGAAGAATATTGCTCGCTCTTCGAAAGTAGTTTCCAGTCGGGTGTAAATGGTACTTAATTTATTTTTGCACCCTCGTTTGTCTTCTATTTTACAGACTAATTCATTGTACCCCCCAGTAGAGAAGACTATGCCTCACAGACGGATAATTTAATCAATCAGCTCAGCCTATCGCTGTCCACTGCTGGGCATAGGCCTCTCCCAGGCGGCGCCACAACACCCTGTCCGCCTTCCGCATCCAGTCTGTGCCAGCCGCCTTCTTAAGGTCGTAAGTCCATCTAGCTGGGGGGCGTCACAAACTACGCTAGCCGATACGCGGTCTCCACTCCAGGACTCGTCTGCTCCACTGGCCATCGGTCCTTTGACAAACATGGCCAGCCACTTCAGCTTGCTTGTCCTGCAAGCTATGTCGGTAACTCCAGTTCTTTTCCGAATAACTTCATTTCTACTTTTACGAGTATCCTTCAAAGAAAATCCGATGATAGCCTGCTCCATAGCTGAGTGACCTTGAATTTATGGACCAGCTTGACCATCAGTATCAACGTTTTGGCACCGTATGTTATAACGGGCAGTAGTCCAAAAATATGCCGCGGAATCACATTTCGAGACTTCCTTTGAAAAGCTTAAAATACCTTGTCAAAAACTACACCATCATTTTACTCCACAGTAAAAAAACATTTTAAAACCGGACTCAATTAAATCTGTGACACTTCAATTTTGCAACGCAGTTTTTTGCTAGGTACGTACATTTTGGCAACGCAATATTTTTATAGCGACTATTATTTATTTTTAACGTTGCAACCCTACAGCGGACTGGCTGGTTACGAAATCATGATTTGATTCCGCGAACGTACTTTAATGTTTTTTTTTTACATTATGAGCTTACGTAACACAAGAATATATTCTTGTTGTGATCGGGATAAAAGTACAGAGTGACTTAGGATGCAGAAAAACTGTCTCAATAAATTTATATATAGCATAATCAGCCTATATGTTCCCACTGCTGGGACACAGGCCTCCTCTCTTCGAGGGAGTGGCCTATAATCTACCACACGGGCCCAGTTCGGGTTGGCAGATGTCACGTACTTTAAATTTACTTCTTCATCCGATTTCATTTAGTCTTCTTACGATGTTTTCCTTCACCGTTTTGAGAGTGTGATGTAAGTGGTGATGATATTATTTACATAAAGTAAAGCGCCTACCTGGGTTTGAACCCACGATCTAAAACTCGTCAGTGGGGACCGCTACCACTGGGCGACCACTGCTCCACTTTACCTTACTATTAAACATTCTTCTTAAAATCATTGTATACAGGGTGGCAGGGACATCGACCCGTAAACTGTAACCATGGATTCAGCACATGAGTTTAGACCCCATAGCGTCGAAATGTTTCGTCGGTTATTAAAAAAAAATTGCTGTTCCATACATTTTGACCGCGTAGGTATTGCACTTTTCTATGAAACAACATGATACTAGAGTATCATGTGCTGAATCCATGATTACAGTTTGCGCGTCGATGTCCCTGCCACCCTGTAAGTAGATGGTAATAGAGGGCCACTTTACTGCGGTTAGTAACTAACCAGGGCAAAATTCAGGCTCAGGGCTGCCACTGAAATTGACGAAAATGGCCGCCAATTCCGTTGTTAGCTCTTCAAACTAGCCAGTCTAACGCTAAAAAATCCTTTTGAAACCTGCAAGCTCTTAGTAGAAGTGTATCTGAATTGGACGTCAGTTTGGCAGGTGTAGAGGCGGCGGGTAGTTTGAGAAAAATATCGCCCCGCGTCAACCTGAGCTGTCACGTGCATGCTACGTGCTACTGCAGCCGCCAGCTAGGGGGGCACACTGCTGGGAAGTGTGGCGAGCGGGTTTGATTTAAAATACTTTTTTTATAATAAAGCTACATGGCATGACATATGAAACGTCAGAAGATAGAGGCAGGTTAGTGTTTGTTTCTGCTTGTTTATTTATTTATTTTGTCACTGAAACACGTTCATATAAAAAGGCAAGTTCTGCTCGAATACCTACTGGCGAAATGGTTGCACTCTGAAAACTGTTCGTGTTTGAGGAACCGATATAGGAATCGTTCGCGTCTCAGGGGTTTTTTTTTAAAAGATGATTACTGTTAGGAGACGTTCAAACGTCAAAAATATATGCTTATACAGTTACTAATCACTACTTTAAGCACCGTTTATGAAAGGGGTCAAAGTACGATTGGCCATTCACTCATTCAAACCAGTAAACAGGTATGCTGGAAGAGATTTCATATGAAATAAGCATCACCTCTGTACCTGTTTTTTCTTGTCTATTTATATATGTGTGTGTAAATAAATAGCAAAATAAAATAAATAAACAGGCAGAACAGTATTATTACGGGTATTCCGATCTTCCAAAATACAACCAACACAAAACCAAAAACTAATCCTCCTTATTAATAAAATCATCAAAATTGCTCGGACCTCTTTCTTTTACGACTATATCCACAATTCCATAACAGAAAACATTTCCCCAACCACAAAACATTATACACATTCAAAACAATATCTATCTATCCACCGTTGTCGTGTTGAACGGCCCGTATGTCCGGCGCAGACCGGCGCGTTTCCGACATCGGTCCGGCAGACAGTTTGACAAGCGTGTTTTTCACTCCAGCGGCAGCGCTTAGGGAGATAACACACTGGGGAATGCAATTACGACGCATCTGCATCTAACAACATTGTCCCAAACGATTGCAAATGGGTTTCTGAAGGGGCTGTAATGGATCGCAAATCTTTTTCAATCCTCAGCGCGAAATGTGTCATCTGCTTTCGGTATCTGTTTAGTGAGTTGAATGCGTTTACGTTAACAAGGTGATAAATCTGATAAAAATAAATCGAGTCTCGTTTTATAACAATTTATATCAGAGTTATCGGTAAACAACTTTACACGAATGAAACGTCTCTTTATTCTATCTGTCTTCCTAGTCATGGTGGGTTCATCATTCCTTGACCTCTCTCTCCATTTAACCATGTTGCTAAGTAGGTAGTTTATTCTGATTTCAGCATAAAACAGTATATTACGATTCTAATGTACGCAATCTATTAATGCACGCCGTGCAATTATGGACTACTTAAGTCACACGTATCGTATACTATTTTATAGCACTATTCGACTGAAACCCGCACTTAAGTCACGCTTTCTGTGTAAAAATTTACTACGTAAGTCACAGAAAAGCGTGACTTAACGTTGGGTTTAGGTCATACAGTGCTATAATATCATATTATTACTGTCTACGGTCATAACCATCTCGCTATGCAGACGATTTAACGACGCCTATGTCAATACTGCCAAAAATACTCTTTGACGATCAACATAGATCCATTGCAACACAAATGCGCAATATTCAGAGCAATTACCGTGAACCGCCATCACGCTTCACGCACGTTTGTTATCCTTGTATGTCCACCTCCTAAAACACACACACACGCACACAACGCCACCTGGTGGCCGCGGGACGTGATTAGTTCACGTCTGGCTTCAAATCAGATACCTCGGTCGTCATTTGTCAAAATGATGCAGTTTACAGTTCCAACCGCGTTTTTCTGAGAAATGCTGGGCTAGAGACTTCGATGAGCATTAGTACCTACTAGATTTTCGATGAGCGCATCAAAAACCGCCGGAAAAATAAGACCACAAGCTATGTTGTGGTCTTATTATTCAACCTTATTGCTAAGAAATATGGTTGATTTTTCCATATTTATTTTCTTATTTAAAAAATACGTTTATTTTTCAATCAAAGCAGTAACTATATTGCAAGCGATAATAAACTTTATGTTTGAAAGTTAAGGTTTATAATCAAGTTACGAGTTTATGCACTTATGCAATCGCGGCTATTTGAGCGCGATGTGTTTTTGTTCCTAATCCTTAATCTAGTGCTATTGTTGATCGAAGGATAGAAAGAGAGAGAAGAACGCACAATTTAAAAAACAACAAAACAAAATGGCTGTTTTTACTCTTGCTCTTAAAATAATTACCTATTGATGTTGCTCTAAGCTGTGATTATGAACACCGGAAAAAGTTGAGTACAAAGATAGATATGAGTTTGTAAGCGATCACTGCTACAGGGTCAAATTAAATTAGCTAGCGAAACTCCGCAGACGTGATGAGTAGATATCTAAACATTATTTGCGGTTTTTTTTGCACTCACTGCTACAATTGTCCTTCAATGCTTTTCTATTGGCTATATTCGCAGATATAAATAAAATAGTGTCGTATTCATTATTTAGAACTACAAAAAACGCGCTTACTGCTATGTAACAAAGTCGCCGTCAGAACCAAACTGCGGTTGACTGCAAAGGTAAAGTCGGTAAAGTTCTCATTTACGACCACGTCTGGACCATGCCATTCATTGACCTCATATATTTAATCTTTCCAATAACGCCTTTAGAAAAAGATACGACACGGTATTTTCTAATCTAACGACCAATGCGAACAACTATCAAAAAGAGTGAAACCCATAAAAATTTTCAAAACCATTTAAAATTCCTTGAAATAACTACCTTTTCCACAATCCTCTGTAGAGACGATAGTTATTTCTCGGTCTTTCCGAAGTCGAAACATTCCGAGCTCTCGATGCTTTTATTCGAGTACTTTATGCGATCGCCATTGCTCTAACGACCATCGCTTAAGGAGTTGCCATGCCGACCATTCAGTTCGGGAGAATTTATTAATTCCTAACAAATACGGGCTCTCTCAAATGCTGGATATTTATACGTCTGCAACGCTGGACGACGTACGTGTATAAGTTGGTGGTATAAATGCTGTATAAGATTGGCAAACTGTCAACGGGCAGTTAGTGTCGTATATGGGGTTTATATTTATTTTAATGCTGGGATTTCCTGGGAGAACGTCGGGGTCAAGCGTTTTTAACGCGTTGGTACTTGCTTTTCGTGAGAAATGTTAACTTAGTGTTAAGTACTCGTGACTTGTGTGTGAGTTATAGTGGAACTGTATATTTTTATGTAACGAATACTTAACAACATCTGACCAAGATTATTTCTGGACTTTAAAAGACTGTGACCTCTGAGTTTGTGTCGGTCTTTCTTCTCAGAGTAGTTGGATAGGGAACACCGAACTCATCTAGTTTTAAAACATAATTTATTTTTGACGGGTAAAAGTATTTGTACAAACTATAGAATTACTTTCTTATATGTATGGTACAAAACTACTTAAAAAAGAGAGAAAATATATTTTTTGCGGTTTACTTTAAAAAAAGTCATATATTTATAGCTATGTAAGTTATATTTACTGTTAAACATTTTCACCGCCTAATCAGAGGGGCAATTCTTGTAGCAGTCATGTTTGCCGCAAATAAATGCATTTTCTTTCTTTCTTCTTCTTTCTTTAGCTTTCATTACGGGAATTGGCCTTTAGGTATACTGTAGCCTTCCTCAAGAATTAGGCTAACAAATGCAACAAGAATTATTTCCAATCCGATTGGTAGTTTCAGAGATTAGCGCGTTCAAACAAATAAACAGAAAAACAGACAAATTCGTCAGCTTTATTATTATTAAAGTATAGATATTACAATCTTATGATCAAAACTGTTTCTCCCTTAACCAAATTGTTTCTCTTTCATCCCATTCCTCCTCAGCTGAGCATCCCAAAGCCCGCTGTACACGCAACACAGACTACAACACCGTCACGTTTGCCAGAACAAGGCGGCTACAGACTCTCATTATGCACAAACTTACACCGCGCACTCGGAGCTCGTCTGTTTATACTTAAAACTGTCTCAATTGTTTACACACTGTTTACTTCTTTAATTTAAAACATGATTAGAGAACTATGCGATTTTAGTGCTAAATGATATAGAACAGGAAGGATCCTCCGACTAGACGGGTGTTGTGTCTGGTGGGTTACTGCCCGACGATTGATGTTGGGACTCATACAATATATGTATACTAATCGCGACATTCGTCGGGCAGGAACCAATTACACCTTGTATAAAAAGTATGCTAGAAGAACTTTAAGTCCACTTTCCTAGAAACTGTTAGTTTCCCTGAAGTGCCACCCATTTTTTTACCTCCATTTTAGTAATTACACAAGAAATCTTATCTCGTGCAAAAAATTATCACGATAATAACAATAAATTGCTGGCAACGCGAAATAAATGAGTGTCATCGCCCTGATTGGCCACAATCAATCGCCGAGAGGAAACGTTTGAGAGGACGCACGGCAAAAAATTAATGATGGGAAATCGGGGGAGATAAGGAAAAGTGATCAGTCTCCTTAGGGGAGGTACGGGTAATATTGATACTAAATTCAGCGGATAAGACACAGGAAAAGGGGAGCTTTGAAGTTAGTAGGTTTAATGTAACTTTTTGTTTAATGAGAGCCCGATTTTGCTTTGTCTCCCGAATCAGAGGCAAGAAATACGGGCAGATAAAATAGGAATGGAAAAAAAAAATGTCAAATTAAGTTTAACTAAAATTTCAAAGAAGACCTCTGAAAAAATACCGATTGAAAGCAAGCTTTTGAACCGATTTTGATTTACCTCATTAATATTTACCATGAAAGAAAGCAATATTTAAAAAATACACCAAATTAAAAGTCATTTATTCAAGTTAGGCCTCCCAATCAACAATTTTTTAACGTCAAATTCAAATCCATTTATTGTTTGCTACAGGTGGCAAAGCAGTTCTTACCATAATAATATATCAATCGCTGTAACATACCCATAGGGTGTACAATATCCAGTAGTCATTAAAAATCTATTTTATCATTAATATCATTATTTATGTAAAAATATAATCAATTAATACTATCACTCATGTCAATATACATACATTAACATTCATTAATATAATCACTTAAAATATATTACCATTAATTAATATATCAAAAATAACATTGACAAATATTAATTCAATATTATTAGTATTAATTAATTCAATATTACTTATTTGTCTTATGTCATTTGATATACTTTATACCAAATGACATAAGACCGTCCCCAAAAACACTCCCTCTTCACCAGTGGTGTTGCTCTTCACCAGTGCTTTAGCTGGGAAGAAGTAGCACAACAAACTCCCCAGCATGAATTATATCTAAAAGGATCAGCACCTTTACTTTAATTTTCGCAAAAAAAACTAACCTCTCAAAGATTATTCTAACCTCACAACAGCTATAATGGCTAGGTTACCATAGCCAAGCACTATCAGGTCAAGAATAAATAAACTAAAAACGCTAACAAGGAAAAACGTTTTAAATGTAGCTAACATTTGGTGTAACGGGCTTGGAGCCAAAATTCCTAAAGTACTGCCTGCAGTATTTAGCAAACTTTTCTCTTTGGCTTTTTAGCAAATGGTGTCAAAGTTATATTTAATTTGTAAGAGTAGAGCGCACCTACTGAAGTAAATATGCATAGCCGTTATAAATTCATCATAATATTGTTATAAGCATTAATTTATTTTGCTAATTGCAAGAATCGTATTTTTTTTTACTAGGAGGGGCTTGTGGCTAAGTAATAACAGCCGCGCGAGTCGATCGATCAGGTTACGCTACGCTTGCCGCCCTCCATGCTTTGGAAAGCACGTTCAGCCGTTGGTCCCGGCTGTCATTCGTGGATCTTTGAGAGTCGTTACGGGTCGTCAGAAGCCCGAAAATCTGAGAACCAGTTTTACCAAGGGGTATCGTATTACCCAGTGACTTGGCTGTGGAGGTCAGATAGGCAGTCGATCCATGTAAAAAACTAGTATTCAGCTGCATTCGGTTAGACTGGATGCCGACCCCAACATGGTTGGGGAAAGCCTAGGCAGGCTAGCTTTTTCTTGCAGCTTTGCCCACGTGGAGCTCGGAAATAATCCCACGGGATCGTACTACTGGGATAAAAGTATACTATATCTAACCATGAATCCAGCTCATGGTCTACCTGTGTGAGTAACTTTCGACCCCGAACTGCTATCTGTACGCTTTGGACCCTCTGTATACCAAAGAAAACTCGCAAAACAGAATCAAAGGAAAACCCAACACTAACTAACATTACTTACCAACTAAACTAAAGGCTTACATCCACGTGAAACTTTCAATCTCTCCACAAACGGGACCAGACACGCATAAAACAGAAAAACAGCCCGCACCGGAAGATGGGCCCAAGATTAATTGTGACGTCAGCGGCGGAAGGGGGTGGCAGGGAGGGGGGCAGGAAGCTATGGGGGGTACGCAGACCGGATGTCCGGCTGACGCGGCGGGCTGTTTGCCGCCGCTCCTGCGATGGCAAGAATGTGTGTTTGTATTGCAGAGATATTTGGTTAGACGAGGGATTATCATTTTAAAGGCAAATGTGTAATTTTAAAAGTTTAGAACAAAAACCTCAACCGTTTTATTACCGAACACGGTTTATCGTCAGAGCCAGATTTATTCTATAGAGACATTTTTGAATTTTGAACTTTATTCCAACTATGGTAAAGTTTTTAATACAAAACGCACAACTTAGCACCGGACTAAGTTGTCAGTTTTGTAAAAAATAACTGAATTCCAATCACAATTACAAAAAATCGAATTACAAAAACTTGCTCTATGGTTTAAACCATAAGTACTATCAAAAGAACCTTGTTTTGCAATAAAACAGGCAAGAGGTTTTTATATTCTGCCAAACGTAGAAGAAAAATAGCTAAACCTACACACATTTCAAAAGCTGCTTGATATACTACTCACATATTAAATTATTTCTGCTCCTCATTAAAAGTATTTATGTATGTTTATTTGTATGTATGTTAATATATTCTCGTAATTCTTGTTTAGTTTTTAAGTGAATTGTTTTTTTTATTCTATGTATTATTTTTTGTCTCCTTTGCTCTATCACACGCTGTCTACATCTCTGTATCTATTGTCCTATCTCAGGTATGCTGGAAGAGATTTCTTATGAAATAAGCATCACCTCTGTACCTATTTTTTCTGTTCTGTTTTTCATTGTCTGTTTATATATGTGTGTACATAAATGGTAAAATAAATAATAATAAATAAATAAAATAACTAACAGTATCAACTCAACTCAACTATTTCAACCTAGTCTGTAGCTGCATCTACACGTATAATCAATGTTGCGCATTCTGACGCTGCGTAGCGCTGTTTAGCGTGTTTGTAGCGTCTCGTAGCGCATCGTAGCGCGGCGTAGCTAATTGGCTACATCGTAAATCAAGATGGCAGTTTAGAACTTTACGCGTATTATATTTTTATTTTCTTAATGCTATCTTGTCACTTGAAACTTACGGTTTCAAAGTTTTTTATTTGTGCACACAAATACAAAACTCTGGCTTTTCTTGGGCCCCAGTTCCGGGACTTGTGTTCATAAATTAGTGTAATAGAAGTAATACTCAAAATATTATTTTTTCTGCAATATATTGTACATCAAATTCCTGTTTAAGTTACGAAAACAGTTAATGCTCTTTTAAATGGGTGTCCTTCTAGACTGTTATAGTATTTTATACGTAATGAAACGTTGCTAATGCATTAGCAAACGCAATATCATACTTGATACCGTTCACTAGTTGTCTCTTAGACTAGTTACGCCACTAGTTTATCCTATATCCTTGATCCAGCCATATTTATAACCAGATTTCATCACAACCTCTTAAACCACCGAAGATTCAAACAATACCATAATTATTATCTTTCCCTTATCCCAATGTATTAGGAGTCGGGCGGCGGTTTGGCGGAACATATATTTTTCTTCCATACTTCTCTATTAGTCGTCATCTTAGTAGACACCCCTTTACTACTAGCACTAGCCATATCATCTGTCACACAGTCCATCCATCGTTTCTTTGATCTTTCCCCTACTCTTATAGATCAAAACAATACCATAACCATCAATTCCACAACGATCACAAAGTCTGGAAGTGTCATCAATCGTGGCGAACGACCGCGCTCGCTCGTAATGATCCGGCATTCAGACTCACCAACAACAAAACTCATAAAAGCCGGTGTACGTGTAACTCTCTACTTTAAAATTACAAACTGTCGGGCAAGTTTTAGAAAACTCATCCCTGTGCGGGGAGAAGGAGGTGTGGGTACTAGATGTGGTGAGCGTAATGCAATGAGTGACGTCAGTGGTTGCTTCAGTGTCTAGAGGTCCAGGATTAAGCGACATCTTATCAACGATAACGATAATGAAAAAGGAAAAAATCTATCAAAAATGTATGAGACCGACATTAGCCACCGAAAAGCCTCCTGTTAAAAGTCATTGTAGAAATAAGTAAGTGACGCTTTGAAAGCCATTGTCACTGGTCCAGGCCTGTCGGTCATTTATTAAATGGAGGTTACACATTTTTTTTTTTATTACAATGATGTTGTCTTTATTGCGTTATTAGTTTCATTTCATTTAACGAGTTATTTTTGCTCAAGCAAGTTTGATCGCGTAAATACCACGCGAATAACGTGAAAGCTATTAGTTTAATAAACTATTAGTTTATTTATCGAAGTAACTTCTATTAATTTTATTTTATTTTATTCAGAAACATCCATCGGTTTCTTACTAAACTTCAACTATATCCAAAGACCCTGGTTACCTACCTACTCAAATAATGACTTAATAACAAAACTTTTTTCTTACAAAAAATCTCATCGCCTTAACACAGCATAATTTCGGTGCGCACCATTACCAGTTCTAGCGCCAGCTAAATCTTCGTATCTAGCATTTGTAGCTCTTCGCGTGCAAAACGAAAGTTTTTCGTAGAACGAAACGGAAGATGAGCAAATAATGGCGTGTGTATGTGAATTTTATTCATAAACTGTTCATAATAGTTGTTTTCATAATAATTGAGCACATCCTCGCTGGGTGCACGCGCCAAACACTGCATACGAGTGGGAATTTAAATAATTTTGGTGCAAGACTTTGTCGAAAATTAACACTTCTGTTTGGTAGCTTCAAATTTCTTAACGTTATCTAATGTTAAACATTTGGTACGATAATGTAATATTAGATTCATTATTTATGATTATGTTTTTGGTTGAAATTATCCGGAAAAGAACTGAAGTTACCGACATGACCGACCAGCTGGCAGAGTACGCAAACTGGCTGTGGGCTGGCCATGTTTGTTGAAAGATCGATGGCTGTTGGAGCATACGAGTCCTGGAGTGGAGACCGCGTAATCGGCAAGCGTAGTGTGGGACTGCCCCCAGCTAGAAAGACCGATGACCTAAGAAGGTGGGTGGGGCAAACTGGATGCGGAAGGTGGAGACCAGGGTGTTTTGGCGCAGCCTGGGAGAGGTCTATGTCCAACAATGGACTTCGATAGGCTGAGTTGATTGATGTTGTTTTTGGTAAAGCATCACCTTTGTACGTATTTTCTGTTCCTTTCTTCTTGTCTGTTTACAGGTGTGTGCATAAATAGTTAAATAAATAATAAATAAATAGTTAGGTGTAGTCATAGGAAGCATTGCATTTACTTAAATTCCTGATATATCGAGTTATTACTAACAAAGAATATATAAAAATAAATATAAATATAAAAATAAATATATAAAAATAAATATATAAAAATAAATATAAATGAAATGTTCGTTCTCGTAACGGATGGCGGGTATACATAGCTTGCTTTATTTGTATTAATAGGTAGGTATTCAGGAGAGCAACACACAACTTAATTGGTCTAGTAGATTCGAAGCAAATTGGCTGGGACAGACGGATAGACACACACAAGTGAGCCTATAAGGGTTCCGTTTTTCATTCGGACGTACGGAACCCTAAAAACAACGAGCAGCTAGTACACGATCAAGCTATACATTTCCAGTTTTAGCTGACCTCGCATTGTACAGGCTTCTCGTACAATGAGAAGTCAGCTTATACTGGAAAAGTTTAGCTTAATATGCCGTTGTGCGTACACCGTAACTAAAATATTGCTATCTTAAACAAATAACATATACACATCGTAAGCAGATTATTAAAAGAAACATAATATTTACTCAAACCAAACGCATTGAAACCAGTACAGGGTATTGAAAAATCAATTAAAATACTAACTAGTAATGACCATTTCTATAACTACTAACACAGCACGGTAATAACTTCTAATGATTACTATTAAACGGGTTAAAAGCAGTTAAAGTATCGATGTTTGAATCCCACGTTACGACCTTACAGCTTCCGCGTGATCTTTTAACTAGTTTCATTAAAATTGCATTCATTGTAACATTACTTTTACTGTTTACTGCATGGTAATTAAATACTAGATACGTTGAGAAACCTAGAATTGTTTTTTCAATTTTGTTTTTTTGATGTCAAATTAAGACTTAACTTATCTTCTTATTTTCGTGTCGATGGTCTGTACCATCGACACGAATTTCGTGTTCATATCCCAGTTGTTGCAATTTGGTGATAGTCTGATGACTTATTTCTTATAAGAAATGGTTAGAAGAGAATACTCTTAATTACGTACATATATCATGTGGATTACAGATATAAATGTTGAGAACCGTCCATTGTGTCCATTGTACAAACACTGGACACAATGGGCGGTCTTACCTTACTTGGACCTTTGGTATGTTCACTCATTTAAACACATTCAAATAATGTAAGCTTCTTTTGCAGATTCTAATCTGATCCCAAAGAATCATCATCACCTTCAACTATCTCTATATCCAACATATCACTTACTTAAATCCACAAAACATTTGCATAATCACAAACCACACAAAGAAATCCTTCATTAAACGGCTTCCTATAAAATCTGAAACAGCCACAATAACACCAACGCTGACTCACAGTACTCGTTAGATCGCAGTTATTTAAACGGGAAAACTTTTATAATGCAGTATAAAAGTATGGGCTAAATTGAAAAACAGCACATAAAAAACTGGATTCCTTCCCAAGCCGTCTTCATTACCATTTATATAGGGGAACTTGTGCGACTAGCTAACTTATAGGGAAACTTGCTAATACATAGATTATAAGTAGAGAACTGTAAGATTTACATAATGCCTGCTGGAGTGTGTTTACCGGTGGATTGAAGGTCTTTAGACATGTTGTGGTGTTTTAGCTGGATAGTTTTGACTCTGTTTGAGCCCCATAAGGCAAATATTAGTATTACAAAGGTGTGAGGAACAGGGTGTAAAATTTACTCATCCTCCATAGAAAACGAAGGATCCTCCGGCCAGACGGGTGTTGTGTCTGGTGGGCAGTCTGCCCGACTATTGATGTCGGGAGGTTGTATACAGGGTAACTTGTAATTTGGCGTAGTCCTCTCAGAACGTGATAGTGTGACCCTTTTGCAACAATTAAGCACCCCATAAAGCCTAGGTGAAAATTCATGGAATTCGAGAAAAACTAATGTTCATGTATTTTTACAGTACAAGAGCCAGGGCTAAACGGATCTTTGAGTTTTGGAGTGAAAAAAAAAATGCCACAAACTGAATCAGACCCTGTCTTTGCAGTCGCACAGTTAGGTAATAAGGTTTTATACGTAACCAATATCTAGCCACAGACTAGTGCACAATCACCACGAGAGACAGACGGATCGATCATCACTAGCACACAGAAGAACGCTGTTTTTTATCCACTTTACATTATCTCATAGTCAGCCTTTACATCACCCAATGGGTAAAGAAGGAACATCTTTGTGCACACGAGCAACACGCGTCAATGGCAGAGGTAACTGCAACGCGTGTCATCGGCTGCCGTCAACGCGTGTCAGCGGCAGCAGTCGACACGTCGGCGGCTGCCGTCGACAACATACCGCTCGTATATTTTTGCACCATACTGAAATACACAAGCGGTACGATATCGACGGCTGCAGTTACCTCTGCCGTTGACATGTGTCCCTCGTGTGTGTGGAGACACTTTGTCGATTCTTCTACATGACAATGTAAAAAAAAAACAACGCCATTCATTTCGTAAACCCCAAAAATACTCCAACAGAGTAAAAACTTGATGAATTACTCACAATCATTAAAGAGTCACAAATTGGTTTCAACAGCTAATTTATACAGCTTTAACACCATATCAATGGGTGGTGCGAAACGCGATCATTCCTTGCAAGCACTCCGTTTATCACGACCAATGGAAATGCGAACACTGTCTTTATTCCGACCTTCTTCGCGTGTCGCACGATACATGGCGTGTCGTATCTTACGACCTGCGTTTTCCAGCTAGAGAATAGTCCTGACACGGTGCACAGTTTCGCACAGTAGGAACTTGCTCAGACGACACGATAAGTTCTGTGTGTGAGGGTTTGGGAACGAGGAAGAATCGAAAGTAATACGGTGATGTACAATGCCTTAATAATTCTATTTTGTGATATAATAAGGGGAAATTGTGGAGGGAGTATTTGTGGAGGGAGTATTTGTGGAGCGAGTATTTGGCGAATGCTTTAAAGGGTTATTTATTTATGTTTACGTTGACGGTTTAATAATTGCAGATTGTGCAAGTATTGCTTCAATATTCTGTCAGGTTCCAGCTCAATCTCTCCGCTATCGAACCCATTACTGGGACAAATTTGTTAGTAATTATAGGTATCAGCGTCACCATCGATCAATCACCGTTTTATACTTACAGTTTGTTAATCTTCTCACTAGATGGCGTTGAACGTCTACGTCTCGTTTCTGAATCGCGGTGTTAAGATACTCCGACGTTGATAGACACTCCCGCGATACTGTTGTAACTGCAGTAAGCTCAGCGCCTTGGATAATCATGGATACAATACCAAAGAGGCTGCCGCATGAGAAACCAGTGCGTTATCCCCTTCCAGCTTACCTAAAAGAAATGATAACCAAGAAGAGACGCTTACGCAAAAAGTGGCAAGAGACTCGGTGCCCGACCATGAAGGCCGAACTTAACCGGCTCAGCGAAAAGATTAAGGTCAAGTTACAGGAATACCGTGACTCTAAGACCTGGGAGACGCATATCGTCGCTCACTTCGGAGACACTGAGTAGTTGTCGATACACAGACTGTGCCGGCAGCTATGAAACACCCTCCCTCCCCTTCCCTTCCCTCTCCCTTCCCCCAGTGCGCCCGCTATTGACGACACCGAGCATGTCGCAGTGGTTAAAAGCCACCTTTCTACGATTATCCCTAATGTGGATATTTCGAATATTTTTTGGTAAAGGGGACTGCGTACGCGCCGTCCCCTTAGAGTTCCCTTGAAATACTTAAGGTGTATATAGGGCTCGCTGACCTTGTGCATGTGGGCGGAGCTAAACGCTCTACCCCCGAATACGTAAAACGCGTGCGGTGGCGCGCTGCACTAAAACGACGATCAAAGAATATGCGGAGACGCAGACATGCCGCACGCAGGTCGCCATTTTTGCCTACGATTCCAGAAGGGAATGGCGGAGGCAAGGCTGATATATTTTGTATAGATTGATACTTATGTTACGTATATTTTATGTTTTTACTGGACATTATTTATTACAATTTTTTCATTTTTTTGATTTTGTTTAAAATCATACGTGAGAACGAACTTAGTTCCCGACGGGGGTAAAACTTTAAAACTGATTTCGAGTATTTTCTTAGGAATGGAATAACATTTTATTTGCATAGACTGTAGGTCTTCTTAGGAGGACTTACATAAAAATGAGATTTTATAAAAATGAGAACCTGTTTCATCAATTTGAATTATTATAAATCAGTAATAAACCTACCTAACTAGCACTGTACCTAAATGGCATTTTTAGGATTCCGTAGCCAATTGGAAGATGTTATAATCAACTTTCTTCCTGTCATTGTTATTAACATAGCAGGTAGTGGTATTCTAATATGTGACCAGTAGGTGCCACAACTAAAATGTGTAAAATAATTATTTTTTCCAAAAAAAAAAATAACCGACTTCCATAAAAAAACTACAAAATGAAAAATAATTTTATTTCGGAAGTCTGTAGCAAAAAACGTAAATTCAAAACCAAAGACTTCCGAAATAAAGTCATTTTTCACTTTGAAGTGTTTTTTTTTAAAGTGTTTTTAATGTAAAAAGATTTTTTTTACTATTAATCGTACGTCAAAAGTAACAGTTGAACTACGAAAACTGTTACCACTGTTATAGTATAGTAAAGTAACAGTATCATGTCTCGTTAGTGACCTTGAAATAATCACCTACGGCCGCTCAGTAGATAAACCTTCCGCGTTCGTGCGTAACAGCCGCGCGCGAATACTCAGAGTATATCAGTCAGTGGCGTGTATTGCATAAAGGCATATAAGCAGTGCCTACTTCGATAAATCACCATAGGCCTGTTAGTTACATTTTAGTGTGTGTGCCCAACTATGAAACTCACTAAATTATCATACCTAACAAAAAACAAAATCTTCATACAAATACGCGCGGCAGTAGGCAGTTGCAAGACGGCCTACTCGGCTCCCGGACTATTCGATTTTTATTTTGACCTCACTATCGGCTTTATCACCCTCGAAAAGAATTAAAACGACACCCATGATGAAATATTTGTAATTTTTTGCAGCCGCCATTTTGGATTTTTATTTTGACCTCACTATCGGCTTTATCACCCTCGAAAAGTATCAAAACGACACCCATGATGAAAAACTTGAAAATTTTCGCAACCGCCATCTTGGACTTTTATTTTGATCAAATTCAATATTTTCTCATTTTAATATTAGTTAGATAAGCCTTACTACTTGTATACTATCGTAAGCGTCCTGACGCGCACAATAGAAATGGGCCATCTGCATGCAGCCAGCTAGTCAATAAACGCACCCTGATACAATTCGTTCGTAAATATTTGCACTAACACAGGCAAACGCGCGTAGTCGGTCGATAGCCGGAGCGGAGCAGCGAGCGACACAGCCCTCCCGTCTCAGTGCTAACGCACGACTGCCGCCCGCGCCCGCGCAGAGCACCTCTGAAGCTCAATCTCAAAGTGGGGAAATTTTCTTTGCAAATGTTGATTGATTTACATAAGCTGTTTCATTTCTATAGTACCTCTAGCCATAAATTTCTCAGTATAAAAATATTTGCAAACATCAAAGCCGTTTAGAAGTAATATGGAATATTAGGAAAAAATAGCGTTTTGCTAAAAATTTTTTTAAGGGAAAAGTATTAGCCATACGAAAAAATCCTGTTTCAGAAATGTTGTACATGAACCTATACCAACAATTTTTTTTTTCAGATCTTCTAATCAAGCCGTTAATGAGAAATATTCTTCATAAAGTGACCGTGTTACGGTACTAAACGAGAGCAAGGCCCTTAACTTACGTAACGCCGGCGAGCACGGATTGCGTTAAGAAATAAAGCTTCTTGCGTAGTTGGTGTCAGTCATGTTATTTTAGCCTTCACTTAGCTTATACCTAAATGAACCTATCAACGTTCGTTACGTCGCAAGAACCATCATGTTTAATTAGCTTGTCAACTTCACCACCTTGCATAGCGAAGTCGCCATAAATCCCACATGTGCACAAACTAACACAATCACAGCCGGTTTTAGTAAATTATTATTGGATAACTCGGATACATAATTGGGGACTGTGAACTCGCGGCCCCCCAGAATTCCCTATCTTTCGAATAATTCATAAACAAATTAAGACGAAGTTCTCATTTGTTTGTTGTTCTTATTGTTAAATTAAAAGTGGGCAGCATTCTGGGCACTGACAACCGTGTGTTTTTATGTACATATTTTGCTAGCAATCTCTTTGACGGCACGGTTGGCGCAGTGGTTAAGCGATTGACTGCTGCGCTGCGTGTCGCAATTTCGATTCCCGCACGGAACAAAAATTTGTATGACCTACAAGTAGTTGTTCCGGGTCTGGCTGTTTGTGTATGTGAGTTTAAATGTTTGTAAACGCACCCACGATACAGGAGAAATTCCTAGTGTGGGTTAACGTTTTATAAAAATAAAAAAAATCTTCCGCAGCAACAATGCCATAGTTCCTACGTGTGCACAAAATGACACACTTACAAAGACTTGGTCGCTTGTACTAAGTAACCCTCAAAGATAACGCTTTGAGCCCATCTGATTTATATCGCTCCCGGTAACATCTCACGGAGCTGCGGTTCAACGATTTTCTTACAACCGTAATAACAAAGTTGCAATAAAAGAATACCGTTTTAGGTACTTGGTCTCGTGGTCGCAAGTGCGACTGCTGAGCCTGGTCGTGGGTTCGATCCCTGGATTGGACAGTGTTATTGGGTTTTGCCATTACAAATTTCCTAGTAACAGTTACGAGCCTCGGGAAGCACGTAAAAGCCAGGGGCGTAGCTACCGCTACGCCCACGTCGCAACGTGCTTAAGCCAAAATTTTAAAAATAATATTTTTTTTAATAATTTTAAAATATTTGAATTAAAACCGGAATCCTCATTTATTTATTTAAATATCTATGTGCAAACATATATAAACTGAGAAGAAGAAAATAACTGAAAAATAAAGGTGATACATAATTGGCATGTTCCCACTGTTGGGTTGGGACACAGGCCTCTCTGTGAGAGGGAGTGAGCCGTAATCCACCACACATTTTTTATTCTAGTACATGCCGGTTTCCTCACGATGTTTTCCTTCGCCGTTTTGAGAACAGTGGCGACAAAATTATTTACACAAAAACGCCTGCCTGGGTTCGAACCTACGACCAACAACTATGTAGTAAGTCGCGGCCATTACGACTGGGCCACTACCGCCCTCTTCACCACTACAGTCGGGTAAAAAGGGCCCCCAAAAAAAATTGATACAGGGCCCCTTTAGGATGAGCTACGCCACTGGTAAAAGCCGTTGGTCCGGCGCCTGATCTCTCTCCGGTCGTGTCGGATTGCCGTCCCACCGGACTATGAGTGAAGGAAGAGAGAGTGGACCTGTGACTGCGCACACACTTCTGTACTATAATAGCTCCCGCGCCGAAGGATAGTCTCCGTTGAGATTGGCCGCCGCCGCCGTGGCTGAAATACGGTCTGGAGGACTATAATATATAATAAGAATAAAATTAGTACTTCCGAAAAGCTTCGATTAGGTACATTAGTAGTGTCAAGAACGTGATAATGAATAACTTTAATAAAACCTAATAAGTACGTACTTAACATCAATCATTAATGAGTTTTACACCAAATGACAATTTAAGGCATTTAAGCATCAACAAAATTGAACTACAAACATCATACAACTACTTGTAACAATAATCACCCTATCAACCAACATTGTGCAGCTAATGCAGCAATAACAAGTTAAGTTCAACAATTTCACTGCAGAGGGCGCGGTCGGGCGCAGCTCACTGCATAAATCGACACAAATTGACAAGTCTTCTGTCTGACGTTTGAACGACCGTGTTATGCAGAATCCAGCCAAGTTTTATAAATGATTCCTTTTTTATGGGACTGCAATTTAAAGGAGAAATTATATAATATTATGTAGATCTTTGGAAACGGGTTTATTAAAAATCGCTTATGTTATCATGATCTACAGTGAGCGCCTATTTATTATAGAAGAATTTCTTTATTTCAATAATTTTGTTATATTTATTCTAATTCAAATTTACTTATGATAAATTTTATCCTGTAGTCAAAGTTCCTATGGACTTAGTTAGTCAAACTCTTCAATTCGAATTTTAGAAAATGGATTTTACCGCCCTAAATTTCAATTTGCTTACTGGGAGTTTTTGTCAAAAGAGATATAGTACAGACGCCAGCACAACAAGCTACTAAAATCTGTCAAATTTCTTTAATAGATTTTCAACTTTATCGCTAAATTATTAAGGTTCAAGTTTGATTGGCAAAATTTGACAGTTTCGGGTAGCTTGACCTGCTGGCGTCTGGACCTAATTAGGTACGAGGTCGACCTAACCTATTGGAAAATTCCAAGGATAGTTCCTCACAGAATGTGTTTTACGAAAGCGCCATCTAGTCAGTATCAGTAGAACTTTCATTAAATACACTCGACGACTGCAATGCTGTCTGTTCCGTGGTTTAGTTTAGAAATTTACCACTAGGTGGCGGTGGTAGTAGCATTGTGACAGAATGAAAAAATGGTATCATCCATCACATCGGAACATCGTATAAGACTAGACGTTAGTAACATTTTATTGGTACCCATGAATTACCTATTGTTTAATATATAATGCTTAGCATGATAAATATGATAATATAGCAAAGTGAAGATCGATATACTTAAATAATTTTAATCAACACGAGCTTTTTGATGTTGGTGTTATTGGACTGTCAATATGAAACCCATTGCTACTATATAGTGTGTTACGCAACTACCCCGCATTATGCCCGTAATCACGGTCGCGAGACGCCATTAAGCTCGGTTCTTATCTACTTTACTACACCATAACTATTCATACAAATTAACAATTAACTAATAGAATCAGCCTAATAAATTGTGACCGCGCAGAAATGTCATCCATCTGCCCGATTGCATTTAGAATTCTGAGGGGACGGCGCGTACGCAGTCCCCACTATCAAAAATTACGCATCCGAGTTATCCACATTAGGGATAATCGCAGGGGTCAACCCAACCGCAGTGCAATGGGAAGGCCTCGCCCTGGGGGAACCGCCTTAATGATCACGGTATCCCCTATGCCAGGTAAGTATGAATTCCTTACAGAATTTAGCGAGGGTCGTTCAACGACGGAGAATCTTGACACCGCGATTCAGAAACGTGACGTATTTGTTCAACGCCATCTAGTGAGTAGAAAACTCGGTCGCGTGACTTTGTTCAGCGTCCTAGTATAACCGCACTGTGCTACTGCACCATGATTCTTCCATTTGTGTTTAACATAGTGGCTCTGTATTTACGTGCAGTTGTTATAATAATGTTGTAGGTACTGTTTAGAAGGCAAAGTCAAAGTCAAAGTCAAAGTCAAAGTCAAATCATTTATTTCAAATAGGCACATAAAAGGCACTTTTGAACGTCAAAAATAAAATTAAAATAAAATTGATTCTAGTCGCCCCTTCCAAAAGGTAGTTTTCGTATGGAGAAGAATGGGCAAGAAACTCCACCGTTACTCTTTTAAAATGTTTTACAATATATTGCATACATTATTTATATAATTATATCTGAAGACGATGCACCCAAAAATAAACTTACTATACCACAATAGGTAAAAGAATTAAAATGGATAAATCTAACCATGACATATAGATCAACTATGTAATAGATACATGGTGCTCACATATTCACAAACATTCCAAACGTAGACGATTTTCATAAATAAATAAGGAGTAATAAGTCCGGGTGTGACCCCAAGTAATTACAGAATGTAAATCAATGTCAAAGAAAAAAAAAAAAAAGAATAAATTATACAATTACATCAGCAACCAGTTTGATTTTGTCTAGACTCTAGAGATTGTCCTATGGAGCAAGACCAGCATGTTACCAAGCATTCTTATCTTGGATATAATCCTCTAATTTGTAATATCCTTGCTTACAAAGTGTAATTTTAATATAAGTTTTAAATTTTCTTTCATTTAATTGCAATATTTCACAAGGTATTTTGTTGTAGCATTTAACACAGTACCCCATAAAAGATGTATGAACTTTAGATAATCTGAAAAAAGGTTGATCTAATTTATCTTTATTTCTAGTATTAAAATTATGTCTAACACTTATTTTATTAAAAAGATGTTGATTTTTTCTTACATACATAATATTTTCATAAATGAATTGGCAAGGTACCGTCATAATATTAACCCTTTTAAATAGTTCCCTAAGAGATTCGCGGCGACGTAGATTGTAAATGGCTCTGACAGCTCTCTTTTGCAAAATAAAAATGGATTCAATGTCAGCAGCCCGACCCCACAGTAAAATGCCATATGACATAATACTGTGGAAGTAACTAAAATAGACCAAGCGCGCGGTTTCTTCGTCTGTTAATTGTCTTATCTTTCTAACAGCATATGCGGCCGAGCTTAGCCGCCCCGCAATAGATGTTATATGAGGTCCCCATTGTAATTTCTCGTCTAGCGTGATTCCTAGGAAAACTGTCTGATTAACAAATTCTAATTTTTGGCCATTCAATACGATGTCACATTCGCTACTTCTAACATTAGGTAATTTAAATCTAATGCATTTTGTTTTTTTTTCATTAAGTACTAAATTATTAACCGTAAACCAATCTTGGACCTGAAGAATAGAGTTATTCACGTCGTCAAGATTTTGTGACCGTCGGTCTATTTTAAAGATCAATGATGTGTCATCTGCAAATAACACCATCTTCGGTTGATTTTGAAGTAATTGGGGTAAATCATTAATATAAACTAAAAAGAGGAATGGACCCAATATCGAACCTTGAGGAACGCCCATTGTCATTTCAGAACCCAATGAGATTACGCCATTTACTTGGACTTTAACATTTCTATCTTTCAGGTATGATCTTAACAAGTCAAGTGCTGTTTTCCTAATCCCATAGTGCTCGAGTTTCATCAGAAGTGTTTCATGGTTTACGCAATCGAACGCCTTAGAGAGATCGCAAAAGATTCCAATAGCATCTTGTGCTTCTTCCCAGGCCTTAAAAATGTTCTTCATTAGGGTAACACCGGCGTCAGTGGTACAACGCCCTTTGGTGAAGCCGTACTGGTGTTCATGAAAGATGTAATTTTTATTAAAGTGACGTAACATTTGATTGAGCATCAACTTTTCAAACACCTTACTGAGAACTGGCAGAATTGACACAGGTCTATAATTGTTGGGATCTTTACTATCACCGGATTTGAACAATGGTACTACTTTACTATGTTTCATAAGATCCGGAAAGACTCCTTGGTCAACACTGGTGTTAAATATGAAAGCTAAATAGGGCGCAATGGTTTCGATGAGAGATCTACATACTTTTACAGACATACCCCAGAGATCTTCTGTTGATTTAATTTTAAGATCTTTAAAAGCTCTTATAACAGCCTGGGGGTTTGTATGCTGAAACCTAAGCACCGAAGGGCATGCCTTTACATTCCTTTTAAGTAAGGCAGCAGAAAGCGTGGGGGAAGAATTTAAAGCTTCAGTAGTTTTAAGGGGAATATTAGCAAAGAAGTTTTCAAATTCCTGAGCTATTTCTACATCTGAATTGATGGGGCCATGTGCAGTCTCTAAATTAAGTTCACTATTTCGCTGTTTTTTCCTACCTGTTTCATTATTTATTATTTGCCAGGTAGTTTTTATTTTATCATCAGCTGATTTTATTTTATTGCTTATATAAAGAGCTTTAGCTCTTTGGCACACCCTTTTAAAAGTTTTTGAATATTTTGCAACATACTGATGAAAGTTTGTATTTTTCATATGTTGCTTTAAGCCATACAGTTCAAAAAGTTTTTCCCTGCTTTTACGAATACCTGGAGTAGCCCAGTCACTGAATAAAAACTTTGTGTAAATACTTTTAGTTTTCAGTGGAAAAGTGTCATAAAATTGCGAGTTTAATAGTGAAAAGAACTCGGCGTAGAACTCATTGGGGTCATCTATATTATTAAAACTCTGATCACATAATTTACTGGCCAAAGAATTATTTAATTTCTCTAAATTTTTACATGTAATTGGCCTAAACCTTATTTCAATTTTTTGTAAAGGCATATAGGAGCTAAATGTTATTATTTGTCCACTGTGATCAGATGGCAACTTATCTACAATTCGTTTGTGTATGTAATCGCAATTACAAAAAATATTATCTATACAAGTGGCAGAAGAAGCTGTCACTCGGGTTGGTTCCATAAACACATTGGACAAATCAAATGACCCAAAAAGACTCAATAATCTGACAGTATTCGAGTTATGTTCCAATAAATTAATATTAAAATCGCCACAAACGATTATTGACTTACTACTAGTACTAAGCTTCTTTAAAACATCTTCCATTACAGAATCAAACACCGATAGATTCTGGTAACTAGGAGGTCTGTATACGCATACTATAACATGCTTATCGAGCTCAACACAGGACAATTCAATCATGTGTTCAACAGACAGCCCAATGATGTCTTTACGTTCTTTAGATTTAATAGAATTTTTAAGTAATATTAATGACCCGCCATGTATCATATGTTTTCGGCTGAAATGGCTAACTACACGATAATTTTCACAATTAATTGACATTACTTGATAATCTTTCAACCAATGCTCTGTTAAACAAATGACATCAAACTTGGTGTCTTCCAAAAACAATTCTATTTCCAGTAATTTAGAAGCGCAACCTTGGATATTTTGATTAAATAATTTTAAAATATGTTGCACACCCTTTACTTTCTTAGTATTATTAATTATATTGCCAGAAGATACCTTTTTATTATTCTGTATTAATAATTGGTTATTTGAAGGGGTAACTTCTGTTGTCTCACTGACTAGTTTAAATTATTATCAGGAGATACCTCCACAACTACAACTGGAGAGTCTAGATTGCCCGTATAAGTTCCAGCAGGAGGGAAATACCCTATCTGACTGGTAGTGGCCTCCAAGGATGTTGCCATTGTAGGTGCATCCTCCTTTGTACAATATGATGATTCACAATCAATCACAATGTTGTTAATAAAACTATGCAACACAGATTTGTCACTTATACTAGAATTTGTTATATTAGCTATAACCTCGTTAATATTATATGCTATCAACATAGCAATCAGATGTCTACATTGCCCAGACAGAGATAAAGTTCTCTGAGTTAACTTAAAACCACTAACAAACTTGTTAGTGTCAAAATACAATAATTTGTCACTATGACAACATGTCAACTTGTGAATAGTATTATTCAACTTATAAATGTAATTATTTTCATTATCTGATAAAGTATCAGAGTAAGAGGCGGCGTAGGTACATATTCCACACTCTTTTTTACCTTTGAAAGTAAAAAATATTTGATAGTGTGGTATGGCATTGAACGGGTTAACCCACAAAACACATAAAATAACTCTGTTAACTATTCTGTGGGTTAAACCCTAAGAGCCCTAATTGAGTCTTCTGTGAGACACAAATTAAAATGCATTATTTAAAATAAGAAATTAATGTCCCATTAAGTCCAACTCATACTTACCTACATAATATTTTAGAACTGAAAAATCAAGCCAAGGTAAATACTTAAATAAATTACATTAACTATAATAATTTTACTTAAATATTACTTAAATATTTTACTTATAAACGGGTCAGTAATTAAAAGAGTATCCACTTTTAAATACCTAGGTCATTTTCTTTCCGACGACCTTAAGGACCATGTTGATATAGAGAGGGAGCGCAGGGCACTCGCTGTCCGGTGCAACATGTTGACCCGTTGATTTGCTCGGTGTACGGACCTAGTAAAAATAACTCTTTTCAAGGCGTACTGCCAGAGTCTGTACACGAGTAATCTATGGGTCAATTACACTAAAATGTCGCTGGATATCCTTCGCGTTCAGTACAACAACGGTTTCAGGATGTTGTTGGGACTTCCTCGCTACTGCAGCGCGTCGGAAATGTTTGCGCTTGCCCGTACCGACGGTTTTCATGCGATTATTCGCAAAAAACAGCGTCACTCCTGAGGAGAGTGAGAGACAGTCGCAATAGCATCCTGAGAACTGTAGCGGAGAGTTTCGGCTCTCCAATTGTAAAACAGTTTGTGCAGAGGGTGATTGGTACTAACACTAGATAATAAGTTGTTTTAATATTATGTTACTAACACTTTATGGATTCTTTGGTCCGAAATAAAAATCTTTATTTATTATTATTATTTATTATTATAATCTTTTTCCCATATGGATTAAATGCTTAAAAAGTGTTGAAAATTAATGGTGAGGGTGCATGAGTTTGTGTTATTTATCCTACAGGCTAATGTTATGTTTTTGTGGTTCAAAAAGTATGCAACCATTAAATCAAATTTTTTTTGATACGCCATGGTTATGTAAAAAATTCACAATACAATGCAAAAATCCTACAATGAAAATCACAAAAACAAAAGAATAAAAGTTTGAAAACGGAACACATTTTTGAATTGTTTCTTTACCAGCCAGCCGCATTGCGATAGACAAAATTATTTACGCGTCTTTCGGCTCGATTTGTTACATACAACCAGGTACCTACTAATTACGTATCTCTTTATCATTTTATCATGCACTTAAATTATAATAGGGAAATGATGCGTACTTCTCCAGTGGGTACATTTATTAGTAATAGGTACTTATGATAATGTCAGTTGTATGTCCTTACGGCAATGTCAGCTTTTCATTTTTTTCCTTTTATTTCTGACACTATGTTATTTAGCAAAAAATAATCCTTATGATGAAGCCTTTCGATCGATATGATAAGGCAAATTAATTTACCAAGGAATGGAAAGAGAATAAATATCCTATAATACAAAATGATATCTAAACTTGACGTATTTCTTTGGTTGTAACAACTAGCCTATTGTAACCTATAGGTTGACCAAAACCGCTGTACCGCGCCTTCGGTACGTGCGCGGCTCACGGGGGGGCAGTGCAGGCCGCTCATTCGTCATCGCTCACGGCGTCCCGCGCCCCGCCTCGCCGCGCATTCCTAAGGCGCGGTACAGCAGTTTCGGTCAAACTATAACACTAACCTCACACGACCTGTCCGGCGGCATGCTTTAACTAGTTGTTACTGTTGTCCGCTCGGGAGGTGACACACTAAGAAGTAAGGCGTCGAATTGACGTTGCTAGCGTTAAACTAAGCTCTAGAACTAAACCGAGAGAGATATTTGAGTGGAACCGTGCGATGTGGTGCGGTGCGGGAGTGCGGCGGGTTCAGAAGGCGAAGGTCGCGGAGCGCTTGTCTCTGTTCTTGTTGCGGGTGAACTGGCGGGCCTTGCACGCCGATCTGTGTTGTAGATGCTGGAATGGACAATCATAATAATAACTAAAGTAACAACTAATTTCTGTGGTATTTTCAGTTCTTATCATTATAAATCTCTAATAAAATGAATAGGTAAAATCACTACTCTATCGCACTGCTGGCTCCTGGCTAAATATGTCCCTCTAATTCTTTCCATCGGTGCCGATCTTACGATTCTGCGTTCGTGTCACATGGAGTAAAAATAATGAAAAGTTTTAATTGATATATACCCGCTGCAGTTTGTTAGGCTTCTCCTGTGGCGCCACCTCCGCGGGCGTCACGTCGGCCAGCGCCAGCGCAGCTCGCAGGCGCGGACAGCGCGGCGCCAACACTTGCAGCGCTCCGCCGAGTGCCCCCGCCAGCGCCGCGTACGCCGCGCCGCCCGCCCAGTGGCACCACGACGCGCTCTCCGAGCCGATGTGGGCTGATATGCAGGGCTCTTCGCCTTGCTGGAAGATGAATCATGTTGGCGTTAAATGTTAAATAAAATTATTGTTACAGCTACAAATCTATCATGTGAAAACACTCAAACAAGTCTACATTATTTATGCCAGCGGTTGTCTGTCGCCATCTGTCACAGTTTTGTACGCCATGGCTAATGCAGGCGCGGTCGCAGCCCAAGATTTTGGGGAGAGATCACCATGGGTGCCGAGGAATATTAATAAGGGAGGTACATCTCCTCGTTGGTCTAGTGGTCGCCAGCGTTACTGCTGAGCATGAGGTCCTAGGTTGGGTACAGTGTTATTAGGTTTTTCCATCAGAAATTTCTCAGAGGCAGCCTGGAGTCTGGATTTATGCCTGGTTGGTGGCAGGAGGCTCCCCCCCTATGACATGGGACTTTAACATAACTGGCAAAATGGGGTATAAGTACTACATGAAAGTACACCCCTGCCTAACCCTTCGGGAACTAAAGATTACGTAGGGTGGGAAGAGCGAGCGAAGCGAGCTCGAAAATTTTAACAACCCGCCTCGGTTTGGTTTTATATTTTCAAGCAGAAATAGGAGTTACATTGTCGACTTATCCAGGCAAGCCCAAACAACTACTTGAATGTAGAATTCAAGAGCGAGCGAAGCGAGCTTGACAATTTTGCACACTCTCGGATAGGTTCGATTTTCTTTTGATCATTCCAAAAGGAGTAGGAAGTATTTGTTTTGTGAAATTGTGTTATGAAGAAAAGCTCAAGAATCAACAAAAAAAACCGAACCTATTTCGAAGAGGGCTTCGAAATAAGTTCGGTTTTCTTTTGACCATTATACAGAAAGAGAACTTACTTTATCAAATTATGACGAAAAGTTTAAGCTCGTTTTACAGCAGTTTAGGTTTTGGGAATCAGGCCTTAACCTAAGCCTTTCGAACCTTACGTACAAGTGGAGTGCCCAATTGCTTCGCTCGCTCTTGCATCCTACATTCTATATTTTATAACAGGCTTATTAAAGTAAAAACTTTTTTAGGCGCGTTAAAAAACCCACTGTCATTTCATAGTTAAAGTTTTCACTTCTGTCGGCGGTCCCCATGTCTCCTATGTTCTTAATGTTTTTGTATATGCCCATCGGGGTCTCTGTGGCTCAAGTACATTTTTAAGTTAGTAAGACAAGTAAATCATTCGGACTCTCGATAGCTTGAATGATTGGGGGGGGGTTATGACCCCCACGACCCCTCGGCCCGCGCCTGGGCTAATGTACATAATATTTGCTATATGCAACGTACCTCGAAGTATTTGAGGATGTCCCTGAAGGTGGCTCGCTGTATCTTGAGGTCTCTCTTGGCGCAGAACTTGTTTGAGTCTCGCGCTAACTTGGTCAGTCGCGGCAGTAGTACGTCCACGTGCGCTGTGAGCGGATTTTCTGAGCTGTCGTCGTCTGTGACTGTCTCGTACGCGATGGCGAGCGCGCCGCCTGCTGCCATGCGGACCTGAGGGTACGGACACATATGTTTATTGAAACAACTCACTTACAACATCGTTGTCTGGTGTAAAATAAAAACTTAGGTATGTTACCTCAAGGGATACCGCCTCCAACAACTCCCCAAGCCTGGCGAAGCTGGGTGCCTGGTTGTTGAGCAGCGACAGCGCGTGGTTGGGCGACAACATCGGCAACAGTAGTGCCCAGCCGTCCAGTGCGGCGGCGTGCCACGCGCCCTCCTCCACGGCTGCGCCCGACACCTTCACGCTACCGTCATCCTGGGTGAATAAACAAGAAACTCTATTACATTGGGACTTCATCATCGTCATTCTCCTAATATTATCCCCATTAGACGAGTCATTGCGGCCGTCTTGCTGAATAGCTAATATTTTTACCGCGACTCGAGCTTCTTATGTATACTTCGTGTAGAGAAAATTAAATAAAAATAAATAAATAAATATTCCACAACTATCACACAACGCCATCTAGTCCCAAGCTAAGCAGAGGTTGTGTTATGGGTACTAGACAACTGATAAACATACTTATATATTTCTAAATACATAAATATTATAGATAAAAATTGCCATAGTTTACCTTGAGATAGCTGCCGCTAAAGATGGTCTCGTACATGCGCATGACCTCTAAGATCTCAGTAAGGTCGTCCTCCATCAAGTAGCACAACACGGCAAGTGATGAGCAGCACTGAAACATACAGTACACATTATTATAGAAATACGTTATTTCACTGGTTCCTGGAGACAGACATTTTCTTTGATGAAAAGTGCCCTAAGACATTTGTATTGTGCGTCTGTGTTGTGATGTTTACCTCAATGCGTGTGTTGAGTGAGGCAGACTTGTCAGTGGCGGTGGCGGCGAGCACGGGCCGCACCTCGCGCACGAACTCCTCCCAGCCTTCCTCGCCGATCTGTGGGTAACATATATTAAGTATTAGTCGGTGGTTCACTACGTATTAATGCATCGCTGCCATAGCCAGACAGCAGACCAAAGAGAAAACTGGCTCGAAAGTTGATACTTGAGTTAGACCGTAGTTTAGAAAGCATTTATGTAAACTAAGCAGTAGGGTCAATATCCATTACTGGATGTCCGTTAATAAATCTAGTCATATAATGATAATCACCTGTACAGCTAACAGCGGCGCAACAGCAGCAGCCGCCTTCCTCTCTCCATCCTTGCCTCGTCGTAGTGCGCGCGACACATGGTCGGCCAGCGTGGCGCGGTGTGCGGTCAACAGGCCACCAAGCCCTCGTCGCTGTAATTCCGCGCGGAGTGAAACAAATGCGCTCGCGCGTGCTGCGTGCCCGTGAGCGTTCAGCGCCTCGATTAAATCTAGGACCTTCTCTTCGAATTTTTCTTGAAGCACTTGTTCTAAGGAAAGGAGAAATATTATAAGCATTATATATTCAATAAATACTCAGGCGATGCGATATGATCACTTCAAAAATATTCTTATCTCAAACAAAACTAATCGCGCGCATACAGTCAATAAATCCGATCACTTAATTAACGTATTGAAACATTTCATTGAAACGGTATTAAAGTAAGGAAACCGTGATTATAAAAAAACCGGTCTTCCCTAAACTTGACTCTAACGAAAATTGGTACTTTAAGGTTTGATAAGTCACGAACGTTTTACTTAATCAAAATACGGTCTTCCCAAACTCCTACTATTTTTGAAAGGCCTATCTAACGATGTCCCACACTACGGGAAGGACGAAAAAAAAATTATTATCCCCACTTTAGATGAAGAAGATTTGATTTTACCACTTTTGTCGGCGTCATTAACGTGTATACTCATGCCAAATTACAACTTTCTAGTACCAATTATTTTTGACCTAAACCGTGGACAGACAGACAGACAGACGACATGGCGAAACTATAAGGGTTCCTTGTTGACTACGGAACCCCAAAAACGAGGTTGATTCAGGAAAATAAACCTAGCCTAGCCTTTTAAAAAAGTATAGTTATTCAAATTACAATCGAACGTACATATTTGGAATGAAACAATATTATTTTGTTTACTTTAGAACAAATGACTGTCAGGCGGGTCATAGACTTACAATAAGATTGCGCAATAGATAATATTATATTTTAATCACCACCCAAAACGACCTTCACTATCAATGACATCGAACAATACGTGATATTGCACCATTTTTGACACCAGCTGTTTTTTATTTGTGTATAATCTTTAGGTACACGGATTGTCCTTGACGACCGTGACGCCGCGCGATGTTCACGTTAAGTGTACGATGACTAATCATCACAATCTGTTTACTGACGTTCAGACTTATCAGATATAGATACAACTAGTTTTAGACTTTTAGCAATGATCAAAAAGATTAAAGTTTGTGAAAATATTAATAATAGTTAATTTATGGTCATGGGTTTTTTTTTTTTCTTTAGAAATATGCATATATTTACTTTTATCAGGTTTCACTTCCTCAACGACCGGCTCTCGATAATAATAATAATATTGAGGTTCTTCTACAATAGGCTCCACAATTTTCTCTTTTTCAACTGGACGTGGTCCACTCCATTTGACATCCCGTTGCTTCCCTGTAGAATATAATTATTTATTATTGTCTCATCGATATCTTGTTACTTCACTAGTGATGTGTATGATACATTACATTTGATGGCCTGATGCTGCAGTCCGGTATCTATAGACTCTGTCCTGATGATCCGGTTTTCTCCCGTCTTCCTGCCCCATTGTGTACCACTTAGCTTGTCTGCAGAAAAATATGATTATAGTCAGTTTAATTAAATGTTAGTTAGGTAGGGTTGTCTACAGCAGCCAGCTTCAGTAATTGTACACCAAATAGGTACTTAATAAATAGCATATCATTGAGCTGAGCTATGACAAAGTACAATTATCCAAACCTTTGAAAGCACACCACCAAAGTAAGTAAACTTAATTTACAGAATATTTTTTCAGTATCTAATTTTTACAAGGTTATTGAAGTGACTCCGAGGAGGCTTCAATTCCTGTACTAATTGGAGCTTCTAAGTATGTGACTCAAAAACAAAAATATGGCACTGGATTGCGCAATGTATAGAAATCTGCCGAAACATGGTGTATGTGCTACTTACTTGACTCTGTAGTTTCCGCTTGGGGTCCTCTTCCATTTTCATAAATCCTCGCCCATTGCTTAATTATATCTGAAGTCGGACACTGCACGTTATTATTTCGTACACGGAACTTTTCACAATACAAGCGCCTAACAGCAGTGACCACACCACGGTTTAAATAATATTGCTCTACACAAAACTCGCGCTGTTCTTTCGACCAGCCAATGCGAGCGGACTCCATGGCGACGGAACCTAATGAACTTCGGAACGAGACTGAGCGAGAGAGACAAGCTAGCGGCTATACATAAACCAGCACGCGAGCCTCCTCCCCCCTTCCCCTGTTACATACCCGTCCTATGACGCATGAGTTTCCGCGCGAAATCGGAAGATTACATTATGACGTTATTGTATACATATTGTGAAATTACAAATGTATTGCACAATAGTAGGATATTCACCCAGATATTAACGCACTGTCTTATGCCAAGGGCACCATATTGAATACCGAGCGTAATGATAATGGAAGCGTCATTATAAGCCTCGTTGTTACAGGTTAACAAAGTTGCACAACATTGTTTCAATAATATATTTATGCAGCGGGAACCGTATAAAAGTTGCGCAATTGTTTTTCAATTTAGTTTACAATTACCACAAGGCCAGAATCGCTATCCCTAAGAAGAACTTATAACTCTGCGAGACTATACAAAGCAATAGGTGCTAATAGAACAGCGTAGGTATTTTATTAATTTAACCATTTATACACAGATATATACAGACAAGAAGAAAGGAACAGAAAAATACGTAAAGGCGATGGTGGTGGTGTTTATCAGAGTTATAAGACATTATTAGTTTTATAATTGCAACAGTAGACCTAATTATTCTAATTAAAAGCAAAAGGTAATGTTTGATACATTAGACCAGCTGTTGTGGAAAGGCAACGTTGTATTTTTATTCGGTACCTTGTGTACATTTACTTTTTTTATCTTTATTAATTATTAGGGACTTTTTTAATTGCACATGCCAGTCCCATCGGATCTTATAACGTAATAATACTAATAATAAACGAACCTATCGGTCCTTATAACGCAAAACGTAATAATACAAACTTAACTAAACTATAAGCAGCTCCGGAGTTAGTTGTCGACAACATATGATGGAACATACGAGTACAAACATCGCTCATATTTATCTTGAGCTCTCTAACTAGATCCTCTCTTGCAGACTGAAATCTGACACACTCCGTCAGTCACACCTTCCAGTGTGCCACACACCTCACAATTTGGTGAATCAATTTTTTCCATTAAAAATCCAAAATTATTGAGCGGAGCGGAGCGTGTATCCAGATATCAGTCTGTGAACAGTAACTACAATTTTTCTGCTTAGCCTAGAGTTACAAAACCACGATATATGAGGAGGCTCCGAAACTATAGACCTGTGCCAAATCCCTTTATCTTTCAATCTTTACATTTTACATTTACATTGAATTGTTTTTATGGTTCATAGAGGCAACCAGCCACCACAAGTAGAATCTTTTGGCGTGCCTGATTTTCGAATTAGTTATTTTTGTCGATGCTTACTTGCTACGATTACTTGAAAGCCCACGTTTAAATAACTCCAAAATTAGTTATTTATAATTATATATTTACTTTTACAATCTTAATTTTATTATAATTGATTCGATTTCTATTTACAATTAAAAAGGCAAGTTTATTCGTCCTACTGTGTGGATGATAAATATGCATATCTGATGTGTGTGTATACATATATAGGTAGTCTAAGTATTAATTTGTAAATAAATTTTTGGTGTACTTATAGAAAAATAAAAAAAATACATAAAAATAATTGGACACTGGCAGGCAGGTGCAGGTGGTGTGAATAATAATTATTGATATCAGTAGATTATCAAATTACAATTTTAGTTGGTAAAGTAACAGCCGCAAAGTTCGATCGATCAAGGTGACCATTCCTTTTATGCCGGAGACTCCAACTCTCTCTGTCGGAGAAAGCAAGTGAAGCCGTTGGTCCCGGCTGTCATGTCGTCTTTCACAGCAAACGTCAGAAGCCTGAAAATCTGACACCCCCAGTCTTACCAGATATCGTGTTACCCAGTAACTGGGTTGTGGAAGTCAAATAGGCAGTCGGTCCATGCAAAATACTAGTATTCAGCTGCATTCCATAAGATTGGAAGCCAATCCTACCATTACAACCCTAATTGCGTAATACCCAATCAATCACAATCTGAACCATTTTTAAGGATACTTATTGCTAACCCATTGCTTCATATGTTCGCAAAAATTGTGTTAATTTTTTAACGTTATTTACGTTGTTATAACATTATTTTATAACAAATTAAGCTTTGAATTCAATAGTCTGTTCTCGTAGTCGCGCGTAGGCTCTCGTAGTCACGCGTAGGCTCTCGTAGTCACGCGTAGGCTCCCGTAGTCGCGCGTAGGCTCTCGTAGTCACGCGTAGGCTCTCGTAGTCGCGCGTAGGCTCTCGTAGTCACGCGTAGGCTCTCGTAGTCACGCGTAGGCTCTCGTAGTCGCGCGTAGGCTCTCGTAGTCGCGCGTAGGCTCTCGTAGTCACGCGTAGGCTCCCGTAGTCGCGCGTAGTCTCTCGGAGTCACGCGTAGGCTCTCGTAGTCGCGCGTAGGCTCTCGTAGTCGCGCGTAGGCTCTCGTAGTCGCGCGTAGGCTCTCGTAGTCGCGCGTAGGCTCTCGTAGTAGATAGTCTGACAGATGAGACTAACTGATTTATATTATACCGAGTTAGGTAAGGGTCTATCGATTGTTCTATTATTAGATCTTCAACGCAAACAATGATAGATAAACGGGCTGCTTTCCTGTTGTACTTAAACCTGGATAATGTGATTTCGAATTACATTATCCAGGCATAAACAATTAAATAAAACAGGGGACGATTATGTATCAGGTATCAGAGAAGAAAGCTAGTCAAGTGTTTATCACTATTTTATGCGGCTAAATGGGCAGTGTATTTAAAATGTTGTGCCAATTAGGGTGCGGTTCCACTGAGGCGGAGTGGAGCGGTGCGAGCGGTGCGATGAGTAGACATGTGGATTTCAAGCCATATGATTGGTGAATCGCGGCACAGTTCGTCTCCGCTGTGCTCCGCCTCAGTGGAACCGCAGACTTAGTTGCATCATCCTTTACACACAGAATAAAGAAAAAAGCGCAGGTAGGAACATCATCCTTCGTGCTCACTCCATCGCACCGCCGGGGTGGCAGCTGTATAAGATTTAATAAGAACCCAATGGCAATAGGCGATGGGTGGCCGTTTGGTGTTGGATGCAAAGAACTGTAAGATCCTCTTAGTTTTATGCGCGCCTAGTATTTGTTCTTAGATCGATTCTTTCTGCATTCGCCTCAAGTTATCGTCCTACATTTCAAGAAAGGGTTTGCTGATTTTTTTGAAGTGAAATTTCTTTAGCGGCGTTGTGCACTTTGTTTGTGATGGGTAAAAAATGGTAAACTCGCGTCATGACACGTGAGCTGATCGAAAATCTGTAAGACGGAGGGAGAGTAGACCGCATTCCAAAATATAAAATATGCACAACGTTAATATTCAAGTTTTCACTTCTGCCGGCACTCCCGGAGTGCAACCCGTTTTTTTTGCCATATCCTTAGTTTGAGTTGTCGATTAATAATGGAGAGGAAATATGGGAGATGTTATGAACAACAAATAAAAACAAAAAGTTGGTTCTTTTAATAAATACTATTTTAATAAAGTTCAAAACAATTATTATGTAACTTACAGTAAAATACCTACCTCACTTTAAATAACAGCAGTTTAAGAAAATTAAGAATAAAATGTTCTATAATACAAAACAATATAAAAACATCGATCGCAATAAAAATGACTGAACGAGTCCCGGATCAGAAACCTGTTCCGAGAAATAAACAGAGCGTCGACAATCAGCGAATCAGGCGAGGGCCGCGGAGCGCTTGTCTCTATTCTTGTTGCGGGTGAACTGCCGGGACTTGCACGCTGCCCTGTTTTGTAGATGCTGGAATGGACAACCATAATATTAAAATTTGATTTCGGTTTTCTGTGGTATTCAAAGTCCTAATTACCCAATAACCCAAATGATAGGTAAAGTCACTACTCTATCGCAAATGATTTTCAAGTAGCAGCCTGTCCTGTCCCACTGCTGGATAAATATCTCCCTCTCATTCTTTCCATCGGTGACGATCTCACGAATCAGCGTTTGTGTCCCATGGAGGCAGAAAAATTAAAAGTTGCAATTGATATATTGTGTATATACATATACATACCCGCTGCAGTTTCTTAGGCTTCTCCTGTGGCGCCACCTCCGCGGGCGTCACGTCGGCCAGCGCCAGCGCAGCTCGCAGGCGCGGACAGCGCGGCGCCAACACTTGCAGCGCTCCGCCGAGTGCCCCCGCCAGCGCCGCGTACGCCGCGCCGCCCGCCCAGTGGCACCACGACGCGCTCTCCGAGCCGATGTGGGCTGATATGCAGGGCTCTTCGCCTTCCTGGAAGATGACTCATGGTGGCGTTAAATCAGATTGTTAAAGAAACTACAAATGTATCACGTGTAAGCACTCAGACAAGTCTACTATATGTAGGCCAGCAGTTGTCAAGGTGGTCGTCGCCTGTCATTGGCTCGTACGCCATGGTTAATGTTCATAATACATGTTATATGCAACGCACCTCGAAGTACTTGAGGATATCCCTGAAGGTAGCTCGTTGTATCCTGCGGCCTCTCTTGGCGCGGAACTTGTTTGAGTCTCGCGCTAACTCGGTGAGTCGCGGCAGTAGTACGTCCACGTGCACTGTGAGCGGATTTTCTGAGCTGTCGTCATCTGTCACTGTCTCGTACGCGATGGCGAGCGCGCCGCCTGCTGCCATGCGGACCTGAGGATTTAAAAAAATGTGTTTACAAAACAATCAAACGCTAGACTGCTTATATTATCGTTGCCTGATGTAAAATAAATACTGAGGTAAGCTACCTCAAGTGACACAGCCTCCAGCATCTCCCCAAGCCTGGCAAAGCTGGGCGCCTGGTTGTTTAGCAGCGATAGCGCGTGGTTGGGCGACAACATCGACAACAGTAGTGCCCAGCCGTCCAGTGCGGCGGCGTGCCACGCGCCCTCCCTTACGGCTGCGCCCGACACCTTCACGTCGCCGTCATCCTGGGGCAAGGAACAAGAATCTTTATTACTTTGAGAACTCATAATCGTTATCCGCTTAATCTTACCCCAATTGGACGGCCCTTATTGCGGCCAGTTTGTTAGGAGGGAGGGAATTCTCTTACACTTTATGCAGAGAAGATTACATGTGTAGACATAGTTTACCTTAAGATAGCTGCCGCTAAAGATGGTCTCGTACATGCGCATGACCTCTAAGATCTCAGTGAGGTCATCTTTCATCAAGTAGCACAACACGGCAAGTGATGAGCAGCACTGAAACATACAGAATACATTATAGAAACACGTTATTTCATTGGTTCCTTGGTATAATTATGAACATTTATTTAATGAAAAGTGCTCAAAGACTTTTTTTATTGTGAGTCTGTGTTGCTATGTTTACCTCAATGCGTGTGTCGAGTGAGGCAGACTTGTCAGTGGCGGTGGCGGCGAGCGCGGGCCGCACCTCGCGCACGAACTCCTCCAACCCTTCCTCGCCGATCTGTGGGTAACATATTAATTATAAGCTGATGGGTTACTACGGCAGACCAAACAGAGAACTGGCTAGTTAGTTGAGGCTTTAGTTAGACCGAAGTATCGAAATCATTTGTGTAAACCTAACAGTAGGGCCATCCCTATTGCTGGCAGGATGACTGTTAATGAATCTAGTCAGATTATGAAAATCACCTGTACAGCTAACAGCGGCGCAACAGCAGCAGCCGCCTTCCTCTCTCCATCCTTGCCTCGTCGTAGTGCGCGCGACACATGGTCGGCCAGCGTGGCGCGGTGTGCGGTCAACAGGCCACCAAGCGCTCGTCGCTGTAATTCCGCGCGGAGTGAAACAAATGCGCTCGCGCGTGCTGCGTGCCCGTGAGCGTTCAGCGACTCTACTATTTCTAGGACCTTTTCTTCGAATTTCTCTTTGAGTACTTGTTCTATGGAAAAGATAAATATTATAACATTATATATTATTCACGTGATAGTCGATACGATAAACCAAACGAACGGCGTACACACAGTCATTTAATCCGATGAAATAAATATCCCTGTAACGTCATTTCATTGATACAAACTAAAGAATCATGAGCTTAAGTTTTTCTTCTCAAGATGACGTCACTAATACCCACGCTATGCGTGTGTCGTCAATCCGCGTGTGATATTCGATTATAATGTCGGTCAATATACACATACATGAGTCAGACGCGCGCTGTCCTTCCTAGGTCAGTGACACTAGGCCGTCACACTTTGGGTTCAAAGAAAAATACATCAAAATGCGTATAAGCTTTATGGAGCATTTAAAATACTAAGGCATTTAAGATTAAAACCAGGGACCGGACAACACCGCTTAAGAGTTAAGCCTTTGGACAGGGTAACCCGTACATGGGGTAACTCATATCGCAGTGTTACCTTTTGTTCGAGTTACATCCTCGAAACCCAGCGAAATGGTTAACACCTTTATTAAGGTGACCACGTGAAAGGCTTAACCCCTTCAATGACTTAAGCCTTTGAAGAGGTTACCTTCTCGAAAAGCTTGTTTTCAAGTTACCCTGGATTACCTAATAAACTTGAGCTGCATGTAGGTGGGGCGATACTTGCACCCGGGCCGTGAGGCGCCTTATTGCCTTACTATTTTTATTTCGTTATTACGATTTACGAATTTGACAACAAGTGACTAAACACAAAAAAAAACCATGTTTACAAGTCGCTCGGCAAGTCGGTACACGCAAGATTGGCGGACCGCCGGGCGCGGTAGTGTCCGTTACCCAGGCCAGATGTTGTCGAAAATGGTCATTTGAATCTTATAGATAATTAGTTTTGCGGCTTCTGTAATTGTTGCGCACATTTTTAAATTTGTTGCGCTTATAGTTTTTTAATTATTTCACAAAAACATTTCCTGCTGGGGTAACGTTACCCCAGCCAGACCTTTTTCTTTCTAATGGGAATATTTAAATAATTACTAGCTATAAAATTAGTTGTCTAGATGAAGTAAATGTTGTGCCTTATTTTGTATTTGTTCTTTCATCGGTTGCGAAGTTATTCGAGATTATGCTGGGGTAACGTTTTTGGTTTTGCTAGATCTTTGAAATGGTTAAGCGGATTCTTATCATATTTTGTACATGGCTTCTTAGGAATTAGTTTAAATTTGTTCTGCAATAAAAAAACCAAAATAATACATAGCTTAAAGGTTATTTCATTAAATAGAAAAACACTTCAATTGGTCCCAGCACTCTCAATAAGAGCTCTAAAGACTTACTTTAAACGTTATTTTAAAGCTTGTAACTGCCTTCAAATGTATGTGAAGTTTCATCAGTATCCTGTAAGTATTTAACAAGTTATGATGATATTGAGTTCTTCACGAGCACGGTCTTGATGTCGCGGTGTTATTTGGCCACTGGATTGGATATATGAACTGAATGTTATGTCAATTATTAGTTTTTTAGTTCAGTTGTATATCAGTAAAATTTCAGCTCAGTACATTGGATAATTAATGAGATAATACGATTAAAGTCATTAGGAAGTGAATGACCGTGGTAACCCGACCAAGTTTAGGTGGTTACGAAAAAGCGAAAACGCAAAACATGATGGTACCTTCTAAAATATGTAGGATAGTGTTATAATTTTAGTACAGACATGTACACAAGTTTTAAAAAAAACTACGTGATTATTAAATAATTTTTATTGACAGGTAATATAATCATTTCAATTGAACTTTTAAAGTATTATTAAACTTATTCTTAAAAACAATCACAGATTAAAATTACAGATACTAATTTTGCTTTTTTGAAATTATCTATTATTTTTTAATTAAATTATAGATTTCAGTATACACAGTACACAGTTACAGTTTTTATTTAAATATACACATATTGGACTGTGTAATGATCACAGACAATAAATAATATACAATGGTTTTTTTCAGTTAACACTAAACTTACGGTGCGTACAGACTATATAACATAACATGTTATATAACATTTTTCATAGTGTGGTCATGTTATTTAACATTGTTGTATAACATTTTACATAGAGTTGTAGTGTTATATAACATGTTACATGGTCTGTACGCACCTTTACGTATGTCTACTAATACCTACTTATATCAATTAAAATCACGGATCAATGGTAATATTAAATGACATCACAATGTAGTAAAATGCTCACAGTTAGTCGTACTGTTTTGTTGTCTCATTTCAAATATCACATTTTTTTCCTATGTTTAAAATCACAGATCAAAAATAATAAAATTAAGTATTAAACTGCAGTCAAATAATTATGTAAGTATTACTTTTAACTAATTACAATCTCAAAAAGTCGACGTGTAAAAGTACATTCTAAAACTTTGTTGGTTTTTGTATAAAAATATCACAGATCATTTTGTAAAAATGAGTATCCAAATACGTAAGTAACTTTGTGAAACAAAAGTTGTCATAAACAGAGATCTAGTTGGCGCTCTAGAGACACCATAAGCGTAGGCAGATTTTGTTGATTCTTACGTCAGTCGATGAAATGGTCATGATTTAGGTTCTATATTAAAAAGTGTGAAATACCTGTTCGCGATCTTTAATTTAATAAAAAACATATTGCTTCCGACTGCATAAGATTGGAGACGATTTTTTTATTATTATTATTATCACATCTATAAAAAAATGTGACTAGCATTAAAATTCACAATTTTAAAGTAAATACACGTCAAGATTTTTGATAAGTTTGTGCAACTGGAAGATAATAATAATGTTTTCATAGTACAGATATTATTATATTATTAATGTATTTAACAGTGTACGCGTCTGTACCGAAATTGTAAGGTGTATTATACTAAACATTTCAAAAGATAGTATAATGCTCTGCGTTTTCGCTTTTTCGTAACTACCTAAACTTGGTCGGGTTACCACGGTCATTCACTTCCTAATGACTTTAATCGTATTATCTCATTAATTATCCAATGTACTGAGCTGAAATTTTACTGATATACAACTGAACTAAAAAACTAATAATTGACATAACATTCAGTTCATATATCCAATCCAGTGGCCAAATAACACCGCGACATCAAGACCGTGCTCGTGAAGAACTCAATATCATCATAACTTGTTAAATACTTACAGGATACTGATGAAACTTCACATACATTTGAAGGCAGTTACAAGCTTTAAAATAACGTTTAAAGTAAGTCTTTAGAGCTTGTACGAGCTACGCTGTACATGCCACTAACTTGACCTACATTATGTATAGTGAAACGCTGCATATTGTATTTACTTTACTGTGTACTTTACATGTTATTTTCAGTAGCAATTAAACCTTTATACCAATCGGTTGTCTACTCAATCAACATAACATCCCACTTACAACATCAACATAACATTTTCACTGTTGGGAGTTACGCCCCAACATTTGGTCCTTCGAGCAATTTAGTGTTGTGTGACTTATATCTTTTACGATCGCGAATCGGTTGGACTGGTCTCTCACAAGCGAGTCGCCCCAGTAACCAATTGAGAAGGCGCATATCGTAGAAGAGAAAGGTTGCACAGTACCAAGAACCAGGAGTGTGGAACAACAGTCGACGCTCGCAACAGAAGAGTTCATCTTGAAGTCAACACGAACAACAACATAAACAACATGTCAACAGCTGATTTATACCTGAATCAGAACGAACTCTCCGACAACATAAAGAAGATCGGAGTAAATATCAAGAAAGATGGTTGGGACAGGAAAAACCCCGACTATTTCAAACGCCGTATGGCAATGTTGGAAAACTTGTGGTCAGAATATCAATTCAATCATGACCGCTTGTCTACGGAACAAAGTGCAAGTCATCCCTACTTTACGAATGACTCCTACAACCAAACGCTGCAGTGCTACAACGCAGTAAAGGAGCTAATTCTTCAACAACACCAACAACTAACGGCCGTCGCTCGTTCTCCAAGGGAGCAGCCGGTACAAACAAAAACAGTGGGAGGTGCCAACCAACAAACAGGAGAAGGTACCTCAGATCAGGCAAGACAGGGACAAGAAACCTACAAGGAGGAGGTGGCAGAACAAGCTAGAGATGACAATCAAGAACATCAAAACAGAGAACCCTCACCTCCTCCTACTCAACAAGAGCAAAACAAACCTGCGAAGAAGGATACGGGAACCAATAGCAAGCTGGACGACATGATACGCAAACAAACGGCAAACTTCAAAGCCTTCATGAGAGCAGTCGCGAACATACATGTGGAGTTTTTATCTGAAAGATGGGAATTTCAAGACGCTCTGCAAACACTCCAAACGCGCTGGTCAGCAATTGACAACCTTCACTGGGAGATAGAGTGCGAAACCAACGGAGAGAAGATTATAGTGTACGAAGAACGCTACAACAGGTATGAAAACCAATTTCACGAACTAAAAAAGGCTTTGAATACCAAGTTGTGGTCCGGCGCTCAACGTGAGAAAACAACACCAAAACTAGAGATACCTGTATTCAACGGTAACTACAACCAGTGGATCCCGTTTAAAGACCTTTTCACAGAAGCAATACACAGCAACAATTCCCTTTCATCTGCTCAGAAGATGCAGTTTCTGAAGAGCAAGGTACAAGGCGAAGCAGAACGCTTGATTCAACACCTACAGATAAGTTCAGACAACTACCTCGTGTGCTGGGATATCCTCAATCACCGATACAATAACGAAAAACTTATCTTCACGTCGCACATGAACATGCTGTTCAATCTGCCATGCATGCAACAACAGTCAGTGGCCCAAATAAAGAAAATTCATGACGTCAGCATAGAATGCTTACATGCGATAAAGAATTTAGGAGTGGATGTCGGCACTTGGGACCCGATTCTTGTACACATATTATCGCAGAAATTAGACGCAGACACACATTCAGAGTACAATGACTCGCTGAAAAATTGCCGAAAGCTGCCAATACTGAAAGACCTGTTAGATTTCCTAGAAGCGAAGTTTACATCGTTGGAAGCATCGCGTCGCAAACAAGAAAACAATCAAAAACCAAATACATCATCGAGTCAACATCCAAATTCTAAAAAACAATACAGCAGTAATCAAGCAACTAGCAACAAGAAAATTACGAAATCATTCCATGCGTCAACATTTCGATGCCCTCTTTGCGATGACGAACATGGAATGTATAATTGTGCGAAGTTTTTAGAAATGCCAAATCACTTAAAACTTAGCACAGTAAATAAAATGAACCTCTGCGTAAATTGCCTGTTCAGCCATAACGGAAAGACATGTACGTCAGCTCACCGATGTCGCAAGTGCTCGGGTCAACATAACACATTGATACATGATGCATGTATTAAGAACAAAACAGAAAAACAAACAAATTCTTCTCATGTATCAAAGGATGATGATACTTCAGAGATACTACTAGCAACCGCCGTAATAAACATACAAGCTGCTGATGGGACCAAAATTAAGCTGCGAGCCCTCATCGATCAAGGGTCTCAGATATCTTTGATCACGGAACATGCCGCTCAACTTCTCGGTGTCAAACGCGAGAGATGCAAAGGAGTCATCTTTGGAGTTGGACAGAAAGAAAACCACTGCAAAGGAATGACAACAATTACTTGCAGTTCTGTCTACAACGATTTCAAGTTCCAAACGTCTGTCTTCATTATGAACAACCTGATCAAGAACCTGCCAAATAAGACCTTTGCAAAACCATCTTGGTCTCACATACAGAACATCCATCTTGCAGACCCAGACTTCCATAACAGCCGCCAAGTGGACTTACTATTTGGAGCTGACATTTATTCGCAAATCATGCTGGGAGGAATAATAAAAGGCGATGACGTCACTCAACCTATGGCACAACAAACACACCTAGGTTGGCTTTTATGTGGCAATGTCAAAACTTTTCACTGCAATGTGGTCATCAACAATCTGGAAGACATCAAACAGTTTTGGGAATCCGAAGACATCACGGACCAATCCAACCTATCGGTAGAAAATGAAACATGCATTGAATACTACACCAACACTACGCAACGCTTGGAGAGTGGGAAATATGAAGTCAGACTGCCGATGAAGAATGAACTTCAGAGCAGACTGGGGTTGTCCAAGCCAATGGCTATAGCCCAATTCAAAACATTAGAAAGAAAGTTACAAAAACAAACACATTTGGCAAATGCCTATAAAGACTTCATGGCTGAATATATTGATCTAGGTCATATGAAGCAATCAACAGTCAGTAACAAAACATTAGAGTGTTTCTTGCCTCACCACGGCGTGCAACGCGCTGAGTCAACAACAACAAAGTACAGAGTGGTGTTCAACGCGTCAGCAAAAACATCTACAGGCTGCAGTTTGAACGACCTCATGTACAAAGGCCCCAATCTCCAACAAGACTTACAAACATTATTGATGAAATGGAGGCAATACAAATATGCGTTTACAGCGGACATTGAGAAGATGTTTCGTGCTATTTGGGTAGCCCCCGCAGACCAACAACTGCAACAAATTGTATGGCGGGAATCGCAGGAAAAACCTCTCCGCTCATATCAACTAACAACAGTAACATACGGTACCAAGGCCGCGCCGTTTCTAGCCATGATGACACTCAGGAGATTGGCGACAGACGAACGTGAACAGTTCCCGGGGGCATCAAAGGTGCTGGAAGAATCATTCTACATGGATGACCTCGTCCATGGGACTCATACAATAGAAAATGGAAAGAAATTGATCGCTGATTTGAAACAATTATTAAAAAAAGGAGGTTTCAACCTTCGAAAATGGTCAGCTAACCATCAAGACCTTTTGGGAGACATCTCCGAACAGCACAACAACAATAAGATTGTCTTCAACTTCAGAACGAAAAACACCTGGCACTGTTGTTAAGAAACCAAACATCCGTGATCGAAGCTGAATATAACTTACTGAAGAGGTCGGAAGACGCAGTTGAAAAACAGTACAAAATGTTTAACCAGCATCTGCTAAACCTCGAGAAGTTTACGAACAATCTCCAGAAGGAACTGGATTCTCAAGAACTGTCCATCGAATTTGTGATGTCCGCTATTACGGCAAATAGCCTGATTGAGCATCTAAGAAACGTCCAGGAGACCCTAATAGATACTGTCACAAACATCTACAACGGCAAGATGAATTTACATCTCATCGCACCGGAACAGCTTCGGCATGAATTGAACATAATCTCGGGTCAATTGTCCAAGGATTTAGTCCTACCTATCACCAACATTCAAACAGAGTTATTTCGCCTGTATCATCTTCTACAAGTAAAGGCGAAAATGACTGAACAATACCTTATAATCGAGGTAAAGGTACCCCTAATCAGCAGAGATAACTTCGAGATCTACCGAACAATACCAATACCAAAAAACCATGACTTGGATATGGTCACCCTAATACCTATTGCTGAAATCTTAGCAATAAACATTCAAAAGGATTCGTACATCCCAATGATGGAATCCGAAATACATCAATGCGTGCAAAATGACGCGACAACTCTACTGTGTTCACTACAAAAACCCATATACCGCATGAAGTCTGACGAGAGCCTCTGCATGAAGAACAAGGAATCTCTTAACTGCGAAACCACACATGAAACCTGCAGAGACAAGTGGTTGGAATTAAACAATGTCAACAATTACTTATATTTTTGCTGTCAACAATGCAAAATTCGTATTATTTGTGGGCATCAAGTTTCTACGCAGCTACTACACAAGGCCGGCGTCATAACAATAAATGACGATTGCATAATTAGTAGTGAAACTTTTGCTGTGTATCCTCAAAGACAGCAAACGAACAAAATTCAAGCCCAAGTCGACGCAGGTCCTGCAGAAATTCCTTCAATCAACAACATCATAAACCTACCTGTACCGGTTTCAAAACATCTTCAAGAGAATGAGACGGCATCCGAGCAGAGAGTTTTACTGCAAAAGCTTGGCAAACAAATAGAGCAACTGAAAGCCGCAGCATCAGAAGACATCCTGTCAGATCGTGCAACAAACCACGATGTCCACCAATACGTTGTCATCTACCTATTGGCGGCGGCAGCAGCATTCGCGGGCGTAATCTACGCTTATAACCGCCTACGCAAGCATTGGGCGAGTCGACGGAAACCAGAACCTCCATCGGTTCCCAACCCGATGCCCCGAAGAAGGTCGACAGCGAGCATCGCGGACAACGCCTTATTTGAGGTCACCGACGACAGAAGCGCAGCGCACTTATCGAGGGCACGCGCACTCGATAAAGCAACGTCGCCAATTTCGCGTTGTGACCTACCATAATAACTTATGACTTTGTCTGTTTTAATTTTTACATTTTAACTTACATTTTAACTTTATTTTAAAACAATTTTCGATGTAACTTATATTTAAGTTATCTTTGTGAGCGGGCAATATGTACGAGCTACGCTGTACATGCCACTAACTTGACCTACATTATGTATAGTGAAACGCTGCATATTGTATTTACTTTACTGTGTACTTTACATGTTATTTTCAGTAGCAATTAAACCTTTATACCAATCGGTTGTCTACTCAATCAACATAACATCCCACTTACAACATCAACATAACATTTTCACTGTTGGGAGTTACGCCCCAACAGAGCTCTTATTGAGAGTGCTGGGACCAATTGAAGTGTTTTTCTATTTAATGAAATAACCTTTAAGCTATGTATTATTTTGGTTTTTTTATTGCAGAACAAATTTAAACTAATTCCTAAGAAGCCATGTACAAAATATGATAAGAATCCGCTTAACCATTTCAAAGATCTAGCAAAACCAAAAACGTTACCCCAGCATAATCTCGAATAACTTCGCAACCGATGAAAGAACAAATACAAAATAAGGCACAACATTTACTTCATCTAGACAACTAATTTTATAGCTAGTAATTATTTAAATATTCCCATTAGAAAGAAAAAGGTCTTGCTGGGGTAACGTTACCCCAGCAGGAAATGTTTTTGTGAAATAATTAAAAAACTATAAGCGCAACAAATTTAAAAATGTGCGCAACAATTACAGAAGCCGCAAAACTAATTATCTATAAGATTCAAATGACCATTTTCGACAACATCTGGCTTGGGTAACGCACACGGCGCGGTACGATGTCACGTGCGGTCGTGGTTATGCAATTTTCAAACTAATATCGATTGTAAACAGTGCATATTACAATGTCTTGAGTTGGAATGGCTTACCCAGTTACAGTGTTACAGGGTGTTGAAAGGGTAACCCGCTCGTAATGGGTTAACTACACCCGTTCGAAGGTGTAACATGTATCATAGGGTTTTTTTTTGAAGCGCTTAAAAAAACCCCTTCAAAAACCCTTTCAACGAGTATCCGGCCGGTCCCTGATTAAAACTAAGGAAATTGTGACTTAATAAAACAAACTCATTGATCACTAGACCTACAGTAAGATTGCGCAATATAATCACCACCAAAACGATCATCATTACCAACCCTTAACGAACAATAAAATTGGCCAATACATGATATTGCACAATATTATTGACCTCAATATTGCACCATATTGATACACGATGGCGCAATATTGACGCGGAATCGCCTTGGCAAAATGACGTAGCGCGATATCGTTGTGCGTTGGATCGTCGGATGACTCATCATCGTCACAAACTGTTTAGGTACTAACATTCTCACTTTATTTTCATTAACAATCATTTTACTAAAAATGCAATGTCATAGATAAAAAAGACAGATATAAAAGACACTTTTGAAAGGTTTTTTTTAACCTACGGTAACGGTACGGTACCGATATAATATTTCATAATATTTAGCTTAGTAAACTAAGCTAAATATTATGAAATATTATATTTACTTTTATCAAGTTTCACTTCCTCTTCAACCGGCTTTGGATAATAATAGTTATAGTATTGAGGTTCTTCTACAATAGGCTTCACAATTTTCTCTTTTTCATTAACGGGACGTGGTCCACTCCATTTAATCTCCCGTTGCTTCCCTGTGGAGTATAATTGTTTATTATTGTCTTATCGATATTTTACTACCTGACAAGTATAACTGCAATGTAATGCATTACATTTGATCTCCTGATGCTGCAGTCCGGTATCTATAGACTCTGTCCTGATGATCCGGTTTTCTCCTGTCTTCCTGCCCCATTGTGTGCCACTTAGCTTGCCTGCAGAAAAATATGAATGTTGTCAGTTTAAGCCGAGGTGCCATCATGGAGTAAAGTAATATATCGGTGTGCCATTGCGTACAGCAGTCAGCATTTGTATTATGACTGCTGTGGGCACTAAGATGACCCACTGATCGGGCAATCGCACCTTGTCTTTGAACTGAGCAACGCTAAGGTACAAAATACCAAGGCCAATAGCTTACTATCAAAGTTACAGCGCAGTGACTTTAATTTATAGATATTTTGTGAGATAAATGTTATCAAGGTTATTATAGTAAGTGAACATTGTCTCGGCAAATGATTTGAGTAGGTTTCAAATCATGTAAGTACTAATTGAATATTGTATGATTGTAATAGTAAATCCAATTCCAAATTATGTCCCCAGGTTGCGCAATGTGGCAGAGCACCGCCGTGTCCTCGTAGAGGCGATCGGCAGCGGCGGCGACCTCTCGCGTCCGGCCCTGGTTCAAGCCATGGTCCGGGGCGAGAGGGAGTGGGAGGCGGTCACCTCCTTCTGCGAAGCAGTCATGCTAGCGAAGGAGGTGGCGGGATGGGTGAGGGAGAGATCCTCACGCCTTAGCCGCCGAGGGAGACGCTCCGGGCGGCGGGAGCCGCGTGACGACTCCCGGCCACCGTAGGCGCGGGCCTGCGGGCAGAGAGCAATGGGTAGCTCTCCGTCCGATCAGGACCAGGCCCGTGCCGGACGGCGCGTATGTGTTCCACGTGCGCCTCAGAGAGATGTCAGCGTAGTTGACGGGGCCCGACAGGGCCGAAGCCTGCCGGGGTAGCGGGATCGTCCGAAAGGGTTACCGCTGCCCTGGTACATAAAGGGCTAAGGAAGGAACACGGGTGGGTTTTAGTCAGTAAGAGTCTGACACTCCCTTCTGCTCCACCCAGAGCGGGAGGGGTCATTTGATGATTTCCCATCTTCAAAAAAAAAAAAAAAGGTTGCGCAATGTAAAATAAGGCATTCAGCAAAACACCTGCGCACTGATAAAGCAGGCTGACTTCAAGCCGACACGGAAGCTTTACCTACGTTCTCCTTACCCGTATCTGACTTCTGTGGCACTTCGGGATGCGGTTTCATCAAACTCTCTCTCTTCTCCCTTGTTGTTTTCTTCTCTTCTTGTTTAACCCAATCCCTAAGTTGGTTTGAAGTCGGACACTTATCCCGCTTGTTCTCATTTTGATAACAGAAGTTTTGAAAGTAACAGCGCTTAACAGCACCGAGACTTTCATGATGCAAATAATATTGCTTTACACAAAACTCGCGTATTTTCTCCGACCATTCGCGTCGATCCATGGTGACTGTGCGTAGTAAACTTCCGAGCGAGACTGAGCAAGAAACTAGCTAGTAGTAGCTAGCGAGCGGCTAAACAAACACCCAGTAATCTTCCCCCCGGGCCCCGCACGGGAACTTTACATAATAATAATATTGTTGTGAAATTGTAGTACAACCCGTACGAATTAACTGTGCACCTCGCTGGAATGCGACACTTCTCCCGCTTCCCCGCGCGGCGCCCCGCGTTCGCCTTGAGCGTTCAGTAGCGATAACATCTTTGTTTGCGAGTTGCAGAGTGACGTCACAGCGCCAGGTGCATAGTTAATTCGGACGGGTTGTACATACATAAAACAGTGAAATCTATTTTATAATTTTATTTTTGAACTTTATATAGAACACCTATTTTATAGTCATTAATCGATTATAAAGTATCTAAGTTTATGCTCGTACTCAATAAATGCCCTGGGTTCACCTGGTTTTTCGTATAATTATTATATTTTTTTAATAATTACTTAGTAACAAAATTTATTTCACAAGAGCAAGTTTTTGTTCCAGTAATTATTTAAGACTTTTTTGTGTCCAGCACCCTAATTGCATAACACGCTTCCAATCTTGACCCCGCTCGATATTTATAGTTTAGAAGCACGCCATCTAGATTTTTTCTATTGCAACGCGGAGCTCGTGTGACATTATTGATTTTAACCCAAAAAATCCGTTACGTTTTCTTTTTATGCGAACCAATCGAAACACGCAAGTGGCCAACTTTTAATACCGCTCTGCATTTAATTCAATTTTAATGGAAATAAGTGAGTTTCAGCTTCGGTGGGTTGTACATTGTGTTCGATAAACGTTGTTCTACAGGATTTTGAAGGTAATTATAAAAAAAACATTTGATAGAATATTTGTTTTATGATTTGTTTACATATTCTTTCTTTTTTTAATTTGGCCCCCCTCACACTGTTTTATATTATGGTCCCGGGGGCCATATAACATGTATGACCGATATATCACTCCCTTATTTTTTTATTTTCTTCTTTAGATGCCTCGACAAAGTGTATTATCTCCATCTTCAAAGAAAAGGAAAACATGGGATCCTGACCAAATGAAAAAGGCAATTGAAGCGGTGAGGACAAAGGTCATGAGCTATAAAAAGGCTGTAAAAATGTTTTGTGTGCCAAGATCTACACTAAAACGATCAGTGAAGGACTCTCAAGAGTCTTTGGAGTTACTTGTGCTTATGCCTCTTGGTAGAAAACCTATACTTCCATCTGTGCTGGAAAAGAAGTTAGTACAGTACCTATAGTTTGTTTATGGAGTCTAGATACTATGGACTTACTAGAATGGATGTTCGAAAAATGGCCTATCAGTTAGCAAATCAAATCAAATCTAATCAAATCACTTTTATTTGTTAACACAGGTAAAGAAATACAGATCTTGAGTTTGGGTAAACAGAACGCTATGGTATGCCAGGAGGCGTACAAATATGGTGTGCATTTAGCTCAATATTACAAATTTAAAAATCAAAATAAAAAAAAGATCTGATCTGTCTGAAAATCATGCATAATTAAAATTTCAAAATAAACTATTACAATTACATAATATTATTTAAATAATTCAGTGATGTCAGATTTAAATGAGGAATTATTTAGTTATAAATGTCAAAAAATTAAATAAAATCTGATAAAATAAAGTCAGAATAATTGAAAATGTCAAAAAAATATTAAATGTCAATATTAATAATAAATTTAGACTCCAAATTAATTCATCATTTAAGTTTTTTTTTTCCTATAACATAGAATCAGCATTATATTGAGCCATCATTGAAAAATTCATCCAGTGTGTAGTAACATTTGTCACTAAGCAAGCTATTATTAGCATTAAAAAACAACATCGAAAAAAACTTTCGAAACGAAGTAGCAGGGCGTGCTTGGTTGGATCACTTTTTGAAGCGACATAGAGACAGTTTATCACTACGCAGACCAATGGGGACATCGTATGCTCGTGCTCAAGGATTTAACCGTGAAGCAGTCAAAGATTTTTTTGACATTTTGGAAACCGAAATGAGAAAAAGGAATTATCCTCCTGACAGGATTTTTAATTTAGATGAGACTGGGTTGACAATTGTGCAGTCAAAAGTACCACAGGTGGTAGGTAAAAAACGGAAGAAGCAGATAGGAGCATTGACTGCTGCAGAGCGAGGGTCATTATGTACTCTTGTTTGCTGCATGAGTGCATCGAGTATCTTTGTGCCACCCATGATGATATTCCCGAGAAAAAACTTTTACGGATATTTTGATGAAAGGTGCGCCCATAGGATCGATTGGTAAAGTTCATCCATCTGGTTGGATTCAATCTAATTTGTTCACCGAATGGTTCAGGCATTTTATTGAAAAAACTAACCCAAGTGAAGCCACTCCAGTATTGCTCATCTTCGACGGACATAATAGTCACACTCGCAATTTAGAAATAATAGAACTAGCCCGCGAAAAACATGTCACCATTGTCAGTCTCCCACCAAATACTACGGATAAACTCCAGCCATTAGATAAGACTTGCATGGGTGCCCTTAAGAGTCATTACAGTGAGGAGATTCGCCAGTTTCTTTTGCATTTTGAAAGAATGCTCAAGCCTTACGATATTGCTGAGCTTTTTGGCCGAGCATATCTCAACAATAGCACGGAGGAAAGTACAGTGAATGGCTTTCGTGCCACAGGCATTTACCCATTCAATCCGCAAGTTTTTACGGAAGTTGATTTATAGCAGAAGCATCAAACAGTGATCAGTCGTCTCGCACTCAAGATAACCAGCATACAAGCGTTTTTACTGAACAAGGTGCTCAAGGAATTAGTACAGCTGATACAAGAGTTGTTGCTGACCAAGGTGCGCCAGGAGTTAGTACTGCTGGAACAAGTGTTGTTGCTGACGAAGGTGCTCCAGGAGTGAGTACAGAGGTACAAGAGCTGCAGACTGGTTTGGTTCTGCTAGAAGACATATAGCCGATCCCCAGGGCCAAGACTAGGACTTCTAATCGTGGAAGAAAAGCTACCACAGCAAAAGTGATCACATCATCACCTTACAAAAACCAGTTAATCGAATCATTGAGTTTAGCTGAGACTCGTGGACGTGGGGGCGGACGTGGAGGCGGACGTAGATATGGACGTGGCCGTAGACGTGGCCGTAGACGTGGTCTCCGACGTAGTCAAGATGGAGAGGGCAGCAGCAATACTTTACGACGCCAGAGTCGTTACATCCAGCAGTAGCTCTGAAAGTGACGCAGTCGTAGAAACCGACTCTGAATATGACGACAATGTCTATCCAAATAGCATAGCTGAAAGCTCAGATACGATCTGCATATTCTGTGACACTAGTTACTCTAACGACAGATGTGGGGAGGAGTAGATTCAGTGCCAGAGTTGTCATTTATGGGCTCATACAGCCTGTGCAGGTCCTGAAGGCGAATATTATATCTGCGATTTTTGCCGTTAGATTTTGATTAAATGAATGCATTTAATATGGCCCCCAGGGTGTAATGTATTGTTATTATTATATTGAAATGAGAGTTTAGGGATAGTGAATGTCCGCATTCTAAATTGATTTACTATTACTATTAAATGTAGAGAGATATATTTTCGTCAGAGCAAATCTGTAGGTATGACTATGACTATATGACAAATTTAAATTGACTTTTGAACGTTAAAATGTTTAGCCACAGCAGTAAGTCTTACATATGAGCTTAACATTTTATTCCGAATTACATAGATAGGAGTCTATCGTATTGTTCTATTATATTAAATGAGCAACGAAGATTAGAAGCAAACAAATAATTAACCGGGGATGATTTTTTTTAGCCATTAATTGCCCCACTGCTGGGAAAAGCTCTACTCTCTTTCCAACTCTCTCTGTTCAGAACTGCCAAGAACCAATCTTTATTAAAGGAATCTAGCTCAACCCGTCATCTCCGTCAAATAATAAAGCTAGTCATGTGTTGAAATTTCTGTTTTATTAACTATCCTAATAACACACATTAATACTCGTAAAATTAGCGCAGGCCAGAGAACACCCAATAGCTTGGCACACGATTGATAGGAATTTGGTGGTGTGATCAAAGAACTGTAGATCCTCTTAATATTATCCACGCCTAGTACTTTTTGTTTTTGCGCCTAGTATTTTTTGTTGGATTGTTTCTTGACTCTGTGACCCTAGTTTATTTGTAAAATTCGTGCCTAGAATAGATAGAAGACTCTCTCGATTTCTTGACAGCCTAGCACTTTTTCTTAGATCGGTGAAAACCCATGAAATATAACTTCAAAGAGTTAAAAACTACTCAATGAGAAATAAAAATTTACCATTTAACAACAACAGTGGACCAGTTAGTGACAATTAAGACTCGCATACCCTCGTGTGCGGGGTATGTCCCACTAGCCCCATTGACCCAGTCCCATGATGGGACAAGTGGGATGATATGTCCCAACAACTGATACTAACATATTTTGCGTTTTTCTTTTTTGCTTCATGTTCACCGCAAATAAACGAATTTTCTTTCTTTCTTCCATATTTTAAAAATTATAATGGAAGTGCCATAACCTCATGTCGGTTCATAATCAGCCTATAATGTTCTCACTATTGGGCCTTCTCTCGGTGAGAGAGAGTGGGCCGTAATCCACAACGCAGGCCTAGTGCAGATTGGTACATGTCTTCGAATGTTTGGTTCTAGGACATGCGGTTTCCTCACGATGTATTTTTCACCATTTCGAGAAAAAATAAATAATTTACGCAAAAAAGCGCCTGTCTGGGGTCGAACCTTACAACTCATAAGCTAGGGCCGTGACCCGGAGGCCACCACTGCTTTCGATTTTATGTATTACCTAGTAATGGAGAGAAAACATGGGAGGTGTCATAAAAAATATACAAATATTGGTTGTCATAATAAATATAATTTCACTATTAGTGTAACATACAACAAAAATCAGCAATGTTCGATAAACATTTATAATTGTCCACAGCACAATATATCACTAAAAATAGCAACAATTCAGTTAAAAATTATATAAAAAACATCGATCGCACAAATGTCTATTTAATATACATCCCAGATCTGAAACACGTTCCGAGAAATACTCAGAGCGTCGACAATCAGCGAGATTTTATCCAAATAATGACGGACGTCTTTGGTTTTAACAACTAGCCAATTGTAACCTAACACTAACCTCACACGACCTGTCCGGCGGCATGCTGTAACTAGTTGTTACTGTTGCCCGCTCGGGCGGTGACACACTAAGAAGTAAGGCGTCGAATTGACGTTGCTAGCGTTAAACTAAGCTCTAGAACTAAACCGAGAGAGATATTTGAGTGGAACCGTGCGATGTGGTGCTGTGCGGGAGTGCGACGGGTTCAGATGGCGAGGGTCGCGGAGCGCTTGTCTCTGTTCTTGTTGCGGGTAAACTGGCGGGCTTTGCACGCCGATCTATGTTGTAGATGCTGGAATGGATAAACATTATATTAACATCGTATTTCTGTTTTGTGTGATATTCTAAGTCCTAATTAAACAAGAACTCATTATTATTAGTATCTGATAGGTAAAGTCACTATCGCAATGATTTTCAAGTAGTATAAGTAACCTGTACGGCCTCACTGCTGGGTAAATACATAATATCTCTCGTAATTCTTTCCATCGGTTACAAAAAAATTATGATTTTGCGTTCGTGTTACAGTGAGACAGAATATTGCTACGCTGCAATTGATGTTTGCATACATACCCGCTGAAGTTTATTAGGCTTCTCTTGTGGCGCCACCTCCGCGGGCGTCACGTCGGCCAGCGCCAGCGCAGCTCGCAGGCGCGGACAGCGCGGCGCCAACACTTGCAGCGCTCCGCCGAGTGCCCCCGCCAGCGCCGCGTACGCCGCGCCGCCCGCCCAGTGGCACCACGACGCGCTCTCCGAGCCGATGTGGGCTGACATGCAGGGCTCTTCGCCTTGCTGGAAGATGAATCATGTTGGCGTTAAATCAGATTGTTACAGAAGATACAAATATATCATGTGTACTTACTTAGACTCTTATTCAGGCCAGTAGTTGTCGAAGTGATCTTCGCTTGTGACTGACTCGTACGCCTTGGCATAATAATAGCGTTCATAATACATGTTATATGCAACGCACCTCGAAGTACTTCAGGATGTCCCTGAAGGTGGCTCGCTGTATCCTGCGGTCTCTCTTGGCGCGGAACTTGTTCGAGTCTCGTGCTAACTCGGTGAGTTGCAGCAGTAGTACGTCCTCATGCGCAGTGAGCGGGTTTTCTGAGCTCTCGACGTCTGTCGCTGTCTCGTACGCGATGGCGAGCGCGCCGCCTGCTGCCATGCGGACCTGGGGGTACATAGACACATATATTTATTGAGACAATTCATTTAGATTTTCGTTGTCTGGTGTAAAATAAAAACTTAGGTAAATTACCTCAACTGACACAGCCTTCAACAACTCCCCAAGTCGGGCAAAGCTGGGCGCCTGGATGTTGAGCAGCGACAGCGCGTGGTTGGGCGACAACAGCGGCAACAGTAGTGCCCAGCCGTCCAGTGCGGCGGCGTGCCACGCGCCCTCCTCCACGGCTGCGCCCGACACCTTCACGCTACCGTCATCCTGGGGAGAGGAAAAATAAATTAATGCATTGGGAACCAATCATTGTCACTGTTCCGATTGGACGACCGACTTGCGGCCATCTTTCTGATTTGCTGATATTTATAGCGCCACATGAGTTATTCTAATAGAGGTCAGATAGGCAGTAGCTCCATGTAAAATACTGGTATTCAGCTGCATCCGGTTAAACTGGAAGCCGACCCCAACATAGTTGGGAAAAGGCTAGGCAGATGATGATGAGTTATTCTAATATTTTCGTATAGAGAAGATGCGTGTGTAGTCATAGTTTACCTTGAGGTAGCTGCCACTGAAGATGGTCTCGTACAATCGCATGACCTCTAGAATCTCAGTAATGTCATCCTCCATCAAGTAGCATAACACGGCTAGGGATGAGCAACACTGAAACATACAGAACACGTCATTACAGAAACATCCCAATTCATTGGTTCCTAGAGAAAGCAATAGAGTTTTTATATTTTTTTATGAAAAGTGCTCCAAGACATTTGTATTGTTTCTCTGTGTTAAGATGTTTACCTCAATGCGTGTGTCGAGTGAAGCAGACTTGTCAGTGGCTGTGACGGCGAGTGCGGGCCGCACCGCTCGCACGAACTTCTCCGAGCCTTCCTCGCCGATCTGTGGGCAACATATAAGTATTAGTCGGTGGTTCACTACGTATTAATGCATCGCTGCCATAGTCAGACAGCAGACCAAAAAGAAAACTGGCTCAAAAGTTGATACTTGAGTTAGACCGTAGTTTAAAAATCATTCATGTAAACTAAGCAGTAGTTCATGCCCATTACTGGATGTCCGTTAATAAATCTAGTCATATAATGATCGATCTGTGGATTAAGAATGAGCCGATAGATCACTATGTATATATATATCGCTACCATAATAATCATACGGTATATCAAAGAGGAAACTGACTTGAGGCTGACGTTTGAGTTAGGCCGAATTCTGGAAATCATTAGTGTAAACCTAGCAGTAGGGCCTTCCCCATTGCAGGCAGGACGATCGTTAATAAATCTAGTCAGATTATGCTAATAACCTGTACAGCCAACAGCGGTGCAACAGCAGCAGCCGCCTTCCTCTCTCCATCCTTGCCTCGTCGTAGTGCGCGCGACACATGGTCGGCCAGCGTGGCGCGGTGTGCGGTCAACAGGCCATCAAGTGCTCGTCGCTGTAATTCCGCGCGGAGTGAAACAAATGCGCTCGCGCGTGCTGCGTGCCCGTGAGCGTTCAGCGACTCGATTAGGTCTAGGACTGTCTCTTCGAATTTCTCTTGGAGCACTTGTTCTATGGAAAGAAGAAATATTACTATGAACATTACATATAAACACTCGCGCGATAGTCGATACGATACGATCACTCCAAAAATATTCTTATCTTAAACAAAACGAAAAACAAACAATCAATAAAATCGATGACATCATTGTTATGTTAGCGTCATTTCATTAAATCAAACTAAAGAACTATGAGCTTAAGTTTTTATTCTCGAGATGACGTCACTGGTGTCCACACTATTCGTGTGACGTCATTTTATTGTTTCATTTCATTCAATAGTCACACCTAACATTCACGAGTCAGACTCGATATGTATGTATTCAATGTCAACAGGTCAACGACATGGCCTTCACACCTTGCGTAAATAAGTTCAAGAAAAAAGCTAAAGCGAATAAGCATTATGTAGAATTGAATACAGAAAAATAAAAAATATTATCAATGCTTTAGATTAAAGAAACCGTGATTAGATATAAAATAACGTAGTTTCAAAAAATAAACGATGATCACTAGAGTTACATACCTACAGTAAGATTACGCAATAGAATAACCACCAAAAACGATATTCAACAGTAACCCTTAACGAACAATACGCGATATTGCACAACATTATTGCCCTTGATATTGCACCATAATATTATTGACCTTGATATTGTACATGCCAGGTGCATTATTTACGCGGATTTTCCTTGATAACATCATGACGATGACGTAGCGCGATATGTTTATTTGTGTATTAGATCGTTGGACGACTAATCATCACAATCAGCGGGGTAATTAGTTGCGTAACACAATCAACAGTAGGAATGGCTTTAATTTTGACAGTTCAGCAACATTCATTGTCTTATTTACGTTTTGAGTGGACAAATATTTCGAACATGTAGCAATATACCTACTGCAAAATGATTCAGATTGTGATTGATAGTGTTGCGCAATTAGGTTGCTGTTTACTAACGTTCATACTTTATTTTTAACAAAGATTTGACTAAATAAAAAGTTTGCATAAAATTGTAATGGGCTAGATAGTTTGAAAAACATGGCGCAAAAAGATAGATGTAAAAGAGACCATGAAAGGTTTTTTTTAACCTACGGGTTATTAAACTGAAGTATGCTTACTTTTATCAAGTTTCACTTCCTCTTCAACCGGTTCTTGATAATAATTATAATGAGGTTCTTCTACAATAGGCTTCACAATTTTCTCTTTTTCATTAACTGGACGTGGTCCACTCCATTTAACATCCCGTTGCTTCCCTGTAGGGTATATTTAATTGTTTATTATTTTCTTATCGATATTTTGTTACTTCACTAGTAATGTGTATGATGCTTTACATTTGATCTCTTGATGCTGCAGTCCGGTATCTATGGACTCTGTCCTGATGATCCGGTTTTCTCCTGTCTTCCTGCCCCACTGTTTGCCACTTAGCTTGCCTGCAGAAAAATATGAATGTTGTCAGGTTAAGCCGAGGTGCGATTGCCCACAGCAGCCTGCTCCTGCATTTGTATTCGAACACCAAATAATATTGCAATGTGTTTGAACTGAGCAATGCTAAAGTACAAGATACGTTTCAATTCCTATACTAATTAGATCTTGTATGAATGTAATTAAAATTCCATTTTCCAAATATGGCACCAGGTTGCGCAATAAATAATACTGCGTTTAGGTCCCTATACATATTGTAGACTTTGGTTTAGCCGTATGTCTGCGCATTGATAAATCTAGCAAACGTTGAGTCGAACAAAAGCTAGTCGTAAGTTCGCGTTACCTGTCTCTGACTTTTGAGGCTCTTCGGGTTTCGGTTGCATCAAACTTCTTGCTTTTTTCTTCTTCTTCATCTCTTCATGTATCACCCATGCCCTAATTTGATCTGAAGTCGGACACTTGTCCCGAACGAACCCATTTCGATCACGGTACTTTTCCCAGTAATATTGCTTAACAGTAGTGATACTCTGACGATTTAAATAATATTGCTCTACACAAAACTCGCGTTCTTCCTTCGACCACCCACGTCTAGCTATCGATTTCGTTGGAGACATAGTGACTGTACTTCGTGAACTTCGGAACAAGACTGAGCGAGACTGATAAACTGCTAGCAATGCCCCCCCTCCTCGCCGCGCGTCCCTCTCGACGCTGACGCATTACTTTGCGCGGAAACAGTGAAATCTTTTTTATTGAGGTAAACGCCGGGATGCCATTCGTTTTGAACCCAAAGGTCTGTGCCCAAAGGTTTGGCAAGCGACGATAGGAATGGCCGTAAGGCCAAACGGAAGACCATAATGCCTTGCAAGTTCGGTAGGCCTTTGGCGAACCTTTGTTGACACCCTTACGCCATCCCATCTTCCTAGCACGTTGAACTATGCTAAGGCGGCTGCTGCAGGCAGTCTGATGGTGCAGAAAACCTCAAATTAAAAGCATAAAGGTATTGGAAGTGATGTTTGAGCCGTTTGGAGTTAAAACACTAGGGCCATGAAGACCGAATGTTGATCGATTATATCTGAACATCTCCTAACAGTTGGTCGATTCTTTACATGAGCTCACTTATTTTGGGGCCAAAAAATCAGCATTGCCATTCAACGCTAGCCGCGTTGAATGGCAATGCTGATTTTTTTTTCTGCCATTTGAGGACCTGTCCAATTAACAGCAATGCGGACGAATATTTTATGTCCTGCATTTCCCTTTAAAACAAATATTTGTACATTATATATTTTAGTGTTATCTTGTCTAATGTATCCAAGGGCTGATTTTTCAATCATCATAACTTTATTCGAGTAATAATTGGGAAATGCTGACAGTTATTCATACAAAAACTATCAAATGTCAATATTTTATTCCTCGATTAAAAGTTATCTAGCGATGGAAAAATCAGCCCTAGGTATACTTCATTCAGTAAGTATTAAGGTAAGGTACCTACCTGATTAAACCTGAACGAACTTCATTTTTTGGAACATAAGGGAAACACGTTTTTTTTTTATAATAATGAATCTATTTAAAAATTAAAAACGTACTTCGGTACTTTGTCTACTTATTCAGAAAGCCTTGCTTGTTTTACTGTAGGTACCTATTAAGATAAGTATCATGAAAGGTTTGGGTTTTAGCCTTATCCCGTTGAACCTCACGTATGAGCGGGGTTCCCGAACTCGCGAGTTAGCGACACACGTAATTATGAGGCTCTTATAATAGGCCCATGTCGTTTTTGTTTTTGTATACGTCCATGAGGTAGTCACTATGGCTCAAGTACAGTTTTAAGGTTCTTTAATAGTAAAACAATGAATGATTTATTTGTTTTACTGTTAAAAATCTGGCAAGCTGTCGAGTCGGTATGATTACAGACACTCGACAACTTGACAGATTTTTCACTGACACACCTTGTGTGTGAGCGCTAGCATAAGCATAATTAGCCTATAACGTTTCCACTACTGGGACACAGGCCTCCTGTCTGCGAGATAGAAGCCTAAGGATGGCTAAGGAAGTGCTAAAATCTTAATGTGGTGGTTCTCGATTGTATTACTAATGGAGAGGAACGATGGGAGAGGCTCATCGATCACTATAGTGATCGATGGAGAGGCTATACAAAAATCACAAAACTTGGTTCTCGTATTAAAACAAATGAATATTAAATCAAATTAAATCATTTATTGGTTTCCAAACATGCGTATTTAGTACATAGGTGTTTTATTATAAGAGTCCTCCATGTTTTACCGTCACAGGCTTGCAAATCATAATTTATTATTTAATATTGTACTTAATTATATTAGAGTCAACTTAAATATAAAATAAATATAACCCAAAAATAATTATAGTAATAAACGTATTTTCTTTCTTCTAATATTTTACTAAAAATAGCAACAGTTAAGTCCTAAGTGCTACAGTAGTAACAGAGTTTAATAATAAACGTGACCCCAAGACATGGAGTAATAAAAGAAATAATAAAAGAATAAATATTCTGTAATACAATGAAATGAAAATCTAATGGTTATTTAATGGTTTCTAATGGTTATTTTTTTAAGTAATAGTTAATTATTTGACCATTAGCAATCATATTATATCATTAGATAAACTAAAAATTGTTAAAAAAAATTGCAAAAATTTAACCATTAGTTACAATTTTTTTTAAATTGGTTGAGTTTAACTACGGATCAAAAATCGGCCCTAAGAAGAATCAACGTGGAATTGACGTTGCTAGCGTTAAACTAAGCTCTAGAACTAAACCGAGAGATATTTGAGTGGAACCGTGCGATGTGGTGCGGTGCGGGAGTGCGGCGGGTTCAGATGGCGAGGGTCGCGGGCGCGGAGCGCTTGTCTCTGTTCTTGTTGCGGTTGAAGTCGCGGGCCTTGCACGCTGCTCTGTGTTGTAAATGCTGGAATGGACCAACATAATATTAACATCGTATTTCCGTTTTCTGTGGTATTCTAAGTCATAATTAACCAAGCACCCATTATTATTACTCTCTGATATAATGATAGGTACTCTCTCTAGTCGCTACTCTATCGCAATGATTTTCAAGTAGTCAGGCTTGACGTCCTTCTGAATTTTTCCATTGATTACGATACTGCGCTCGTGTCAGATAATAAAACAATAACGATAAGAATAACGATAAGTTGCAAATAATATTTTTGGACATACCCGCTGCAGTTTGTTAGGCTTCTCCTGTGGCGCCACCTCCGCGGGCGGCACGTCGGCCAGCGCCAGCGCAGCTCGCAGGCGCGGACAGCGCGGCGCCAACACTTGCAGCGCTCCGCCGAGTGCCCCCGCCAGCGCCGCGTACGCCGCGCCGCCCGCCCAGTGGCACCACGACGCGCTCTCCGAGCCGATGTGGGCTGATATGCAGGGCTCTTCGCCTTCCTGGAAGATGACTCATGGTGGCGTTAAATCAGATTGTTAAAGAAACTACAAATATATCACGTGTAAGCACTCAGACAAGTCTACTATATGTAGGCCAGCAGTTGTCAAGGTGGTCGTCGCCTGTCATTGGCTCGTACGCCATGGTTAATGTTCATAATACATGTTATATGCAACGCACCTCGAAGTACTTGAGGATATCCCTGAAGGTAGCTCGTTGTATCCTGCGGCCTCTCTTGGCGCGGAACTTGTTTGAGTCTCGCGCTAACTCGGTGAGTCGCGGCAGTAGTACGTCCACGTGCGCTGTGAGCGGATTTTCTGAGCTGTCGTCGTCTGTCACTGTCTCGTACGCGATGGCGAGCGCGCCGCCTGCTGCCATGCGGACCTGAGGATTTAAAAAAATGTGATTACAAAACAACCAAACGCTAGAATGCTTAGATTATCGTTGCCTGGTGTAAAATAAAAACTGAGGTAAGTTACTTCAAGTGACACAGCCTCCAGCATCTCCCCAAGCCTGGCAAAACTGGGCGCCTGGTTGTTGAGCAGCGACAGCGCGTGGTTGGGCGACAACAGCGGCAACAGTAGTGCCCAGCCGTCCAGTGCGGCGGCGTGCCACGCGCCCTCCTCCACGGCTGCGCCCGACACCTTCACGCCGCCGTCATCCTGGGGCAAGGAACAAGAATCTTTATTACTTTAAGAACTCATAATCGTTATCCGCTTAATCTTACCCTAACTGGACTGCCCTCTTGCTAAGAGACTAATAATTCTACCCCGACACAAGCAATTCTCTTATACCTATATACTTTACGCAGAGAAGATTGCATGTGTAGTCATAGTTTACCTTGAGATAGCTGCCGCTAAAGATGGTCTCGTACATGCGCATGACCTCTAAAATCTCAGTATGGTCATCCTCCATCAAGTAGCACAACACGGCCAGCGATGAGCAGCACTGAAAAGAAAAAAAAAATTGTTTGATGAAAAGATCTCTAAGACATTTGTATTGTGCGTCTGTGTTGTGATGTTTACCTCAATGCGTGTGTCGAGTGAGGCAGACTTGTCAGTGGCGGTGGCGGCGAGCGCGGGCCGCACCTCGCGCACGAACTCCTCCGAGCCTTCCTCGCCGATCTGTGGGTAACATATTAAGTATAAGCCAATGGTATCACTAAGTATTTAAAGATCTAAGTATTTAGACAACTGGCTAGAAAGTTGAGACTTGAGTTGTTCTGAAGTCAGGAAATTATTTGTGTCTGAAATCTAGTAGTAGGGTCATCTCCATTGCTGCCTAGGTGACCGTTAATACATCTAGTCAGATCATGGTAATCACCTGTACAGCCAGCAGCGGCGCAACAGCAGCAGCCGCCTTCCTCTCTCCATCCTTGCCTCGTCGTAGTGCGCGCGACACATGGTCGGCCAGCGTGGCGCGGTGTGCGGTCAACAGGCCATCAAGTGCTCGTCGCTGTAATTCCGCGCGGAGTGAAACAAATGCGCTCGCGCGTGCTGCGTGCCCGTGAGCGTTCAGCGACTCTACTAAATCTAGGATCTTCTCTTCGAATTTCTCTTTGAGGACTTGTTCTATAGATAAAATAAATATTATTAGCAAATAAACACTCTACGGCCACTCTAAATTCGATTAGGTGTGAGTCAGGCGCGCGCTGTCTTTCCAAGGTTATCGACCTGGTCCTCTCACTTTATGTTCAAAGAAAAATACTTAATGTATACAAGCATTAGGGAGCATTTAAAATACTTAAATGCATTATTATCAACCTTTTAGATTAAAACAAAGAAAATGGTGTTTATTTATTTAAAACCAAGTGATTTTAGGAAAATAAACCTAATTCATTGATAACTGGACCTACAGTTAGATTGTGCAATATAATCACCGATCAAGACTAACTCAACGAACAACAAAAGTAACCAATACGTAATATTGCACAATATTATTGTCCTTGATATTGCACAATATTATTGTCCTTGATATTGCACAATATTATTGTCCTTGATATTGCACAATATTATTGTCCTTGATATTGCACCATACTTGACAGACGTGGGGCGCAATATTTACGCGGCTTTTCCGTGATGACGTAGTGCGATATCTTTTGTTTTGTGTTAGATCATCGGCGCGTCGGATGACTAATCATCACAATCTATTTACTAACATTCAGACTTTCTTTTTATCAACGATTTTAATAAATTCTTCGTGTTAGATATTTTGGAAAGCATTGCGCCAAAAAAAACAGTTGTTGTAGTAAAACAGTATATAAATATACTATTTTACTACAACAACTGTTTTTTATAAGTTTTTAAAAGTAAATTAGTTACTTTGTTTAATTAGTAGTTAATTGTATAATATTTAATTGTACTCCTGTTTTTATCCCGAAATAAATAAATAAATTTACTTTTATCAGGCTTCACTTCCTCTTCGACCGGCTCTTGATAATGATAGTAATTATATCGAGGTTCTTCTACAATAGGCTCCACAATTTTCTGATTTTCTTTAACTGGACGTGGTCGTGGACGTGAAAATGGAGTGCGTTTAATGCCCCGTTGCTTCCCTGCAGAATATAATTGTTTAATAATGTCTTATCGATATTTTACCAACTGACTAGTAATCTGTATGATGCATTACATTTGATCTCCTGATGCTGCAGTCCGGTATCTATAGACTCTGTCCTGATGATCCGGTTTTCTCCCGTCTTCCTGCCCCATTGTGTGCCACTTAGCTTGTCTGGAGAAAAATATGAATGTTGTCAGTTTAAGCCGAGGTGCTATTGCTGTAAGCAGCCAGCTCCTGTTGTATTCGAACACCAAATAATAAATGGCATGTCTTTGAACTCAACAACGCTAAGGTACAAAATACCGAGGCCATTAATAGCATTATCAAAGTTACGGCGAAGTGACTTTAATTTATAGATATTTTGTGAGATAAATGTTATAAAGCAACTCAACATTGTCTCGGCAAACAATTTCAGTAGATTTCAAATCCTATACTAATTGAATCGTGTAATATTGTAAATCCAATTTCAAATTATGGCACTAGGTTGCGCAATGATGTGAAATTCTGCATTGAGCCGAACGTATGCGCATTGAGAAATCTTGCTGTATGGTCTCCTTACCTGACTCTGACTTCTGCGGCTCTTCGGGTAACGGTTGGATCAAACTACTGGCTCTTTTCTTCTCTTCTACTATCACCCAGTCCCTAACTTGGTCTGAAGTCGGACACTTGTCCCGGTTGGGTCCATTGCGATCACGGAACTTTTCCCAGTAACAGCGCTTAGCAGCATTGACACTCTCACGATTTAAATAATATTGCTCTACACAAAACTCGCGTTCTTCCTTTGACCATTTGCGTCTAGCTATTGATTTCGATTTTAATCGATACATGGTGACTGTATTTCATGAACTTCGGAACGAGACTGAGCGTGCGTGAAACAATCAAACAAGTTAGCGGCTTAGTACCTAGCAGTGCGGCCCCCCTCCCTCGCGCATCCCTCCCGCCGCTGACTCATTAGTTTGCACGGATACTTGGAAAATTAGTTAATAACATTGTTTTTTAATAGTAGTACAATATTGTATTGCACAATTAAGATTGAAAACAGTGAAATCTATTTTATTGAGCAGGTAAATAAATAATTACCTAACATAAATTAACCTCCGGAAGCACGTAACGATGGGAGGACGCCAGACAGAATGTCCATAAAACCCACCATCATCATCGTCGTCATCATAGCCATAGTTCCCGGTTCGGTGCGTTCCTCATCCAGAAAACCTCAAACGGCACAAACATTATTGCGAACTCCCAATAATGTTTGTGCCGTTTGAGGTTTTCTCAAACATGTAACTACATGTTTGAGCCGTTTGGGGTTGAAACACTAAGGGCCGATTTTTTGATCCGTAGTTAAACTCAAACAATTGTTAAAAATAGTAACTAATCGTTACATTTTTGCAAAATGTGTTTTTTGATCAATTTTTAGTTTATCTAATGATATAATATGATTGCTAATGGTCAAATAATTAACTATTAGTTAAAAAAATAACCATTAGTGACCATTAGATAAATTAAAAATTGATCAAAAAACTAATGTACCTAATGTAAATATTGTAGTTAGTAAGATACTCCATAAAGACAAGTAGGTGTAGACGTGATTAAAAACATGGCTACTAAAAATACGTCAATTTACGTCAGGCGCTGACTAATTTGACAGGATTAAACTAACATTTATCTTCTGTCCTTTTCTTAATGAAATAGAAATAAAAAGATGCACTGATTTTAAAAGTTTAGTTTGTGATCAAGGGTATCGGCGCCACTGTGTATTCAACTTAATTTACGAAAGGCTTATTTTTAACTATAACCTCGACTTTTAATCGTATTCAGTAAATTGACAGTTCAAAGAAAAATAATGTTACCATACTATAACTATAGTGTTGAGGTAGTGAACGATTTTGCGTAAAGAACGAATGATAAAAATGATTTAATTTAAATAAAACTTTGAATATTCGTATGTTATATGTGGAATATAAGAATAATTATTAATAAAAGTCGTTATTAGTTTAGTATAGTAGTAATTTCCTTTTTTTATCTTCTTTAAATAGAAATAAAATAAAAATCATGTTACACTTTTGTCATTTTATTTCCTCTGACAACCCTAGACGTAGACGTCATTCTTGACGTCATTATTCTTATTAATTTTTAAGACGTTATTAAATTTAAAATTAAAAGTTTGCATTTAAGTACAGCCGCCAACAGGTCAAGCTACCCGAAATTGTCAAATTTTCCCAATCAACCTTGAACCTAATGCTTCAATGAAATTTGACAGATTGTAGTCGCTTGATGTGCTGGCGTCTGTACATTATTTATGTTCATTCAATTTCGTTCATTCTTGCACCACCTCGCTATCTTTTTTTTTTGTCAAAACCTGGTAACCCTTCAACTGTCAAGTAACTAAAAAAAGACGATTAAAAGTCGAGGTATAGATGAGAACACTGTATAAGTTAGCTGTAAGTTTCCCGAATAGAATAAAATAAGTCATATTCATATACTTATTTGCATTCCATAATGTTGTAGAAGTGTTACAATGGCTTAAAGCTATGGTACAATTATGGACCCAGTAGGGCACAGCAAAAGGTATAAAATTAATGATTAAAATAAAATAAATTTAGGAAACAAATTAACAATAAGCAATCTTTAAAATATGTTATTAACATTAAATTTTAAATTATTTTTATAATTATATTATAATTAACATTAAAAATAAATTTAGGAAACAAATTAACAATAAGCAATCTTTAAAATATGTCATTAACATTAAATTTTTATAGGTAAATATACCATTTTATTTCATTGGGATCAGTCTGTTATAGTTGGTACATAATAATTATTTGGTAAGGTCAATTAAACATATATCTATCATATTATAATAATAAGTATAAAAATATAAAAAATAATAAAAAGTATTTTAATTCAAACGAGCATTTGAACTGGATTCTGCTTTGAGTTTCGCAGTCTGCGTTTGTTTTGCTCTAAGTCTAGTTCACAAGCTTGTCAATAGGTGGCGTTGGTAGTAGGATTCAGTATAAAGAAATGGTATTTTGCAGACAATGCGACTTACCTGTCACCTTTTTTCAAAGGTGGCTGGGACAGACTGGTAGCGGAAGTCGGAGGACAGGGTGTTGTGGCTCAGCCTAGGAAAGGCCTATATCCAGCAGTGGACTGAAATAGGCTGAGTTGATTGCAACTTACCCATTAAAATAATATTTCATTTTGTGGTAACTGTATACTACCTTTAGTGTACAAAACCGTCGCTTTTCTTTGTTGTTCTTCTAAACTGCACATTGGACTGCAGCTTGATTGCATTTGTCAACAATATATTTTAGAGATTTTGTTCCGGAAGCTTTGTGTACAGACGCCAGCACATCAAGCTACTTCAATCTGTCAAATTTCTTTAATAGATTTTCAACATTATCGCTAAAGCATTAAAGGTTCAAGGTTGATTGGGAAAATTTGACAGTTTCGGGTAGTTTGGTCTGCTGGCGTCTGTACATAATCCTATCCTATCCTACTAATATTATAAATGTGAAAGTTTGTGTGGATAGATGGATGTTTGTTACTCTTTCACGCAAAAACTACTGAACGGATTTGGATGAAATTGTTTGTATTCAATCAAAAAATTTCATACGTACTTACGTAGGGTCATAATTTCAAGGTTGTTTTTTTTCTTTTATAGGGTTTCACGTCGTCGGGGGTTTTTTAAAATTTTAATTTAATATTTTTGCAAACGAATGGACAGGGATAATATTCCCGAATCACTTTTTCCAAACTGCCTTCGTAGCAGCTACGACAACCGGCTTCCGGCTTATACACACAGCATTCTGAGGGGACGGCGCGTACGCAGTCCCCACTATCAAAAATTACGCATCCGAGTTATCCACATTAGGGATAATCGCAGGGGTCAACCCAACCGCAGTGCAATGGGAAGGCCTCGCCCTGGGGGAACCGCCTTAGTGATCACGGTATCCCCTATGCCAGGTAAGTATGAATTCTTTACAGAATTTAGCGAGGGTCGTTCTACGACGGAGAATCTTGACACCGCGATTCAGAAACGTGACGTAAATGGTCAACGCCATCTATTGAGAAGATTGTAAACTAGAACGCGTAGCTGTCTGTCACTTTACATTTACAAGCTATGATTCTTCTTCTGGCGCGTGGCATTTCATTTGTGTGCACTTTTGTTTGCTAAGTACAGTTAAATTGCTTATTATTCTAAATTATTATTATGCCTTTAGTAGGTAGTACTGCTGCGATAGTAGTACTTTTACTACCACGTAACTACCACGGTTACACCAGCGTTTCGTAGGCCTGCCTCGGTGCACTATTATATTTTATAACACATTTGCTCGTAAAGGGTCTCTTAATTCACCAATTTCAATATCGTATTGTACCTATCTCATTACGTACTTGTGCGTTATTCTAATGTAAAACGCACGAGTTTCTTTTTAATAAGGTAAAACGCACGGTTTATCAAGATGCTCCGTCTAAAACGAACGGTAGGTACTTTTTTAAATCTTAGCAGAGTTTTTATGTCAAAAAAGTGGTCAACATTTTATGAATAAAATTAACTTTGGGAGATAAAATATAATAAATAAACATTTTGACAATAAATTACAACCTTTTTTTAATTTATCTGTAACAAAAACACAAAAATATTAATTTAGGTACTTTATTAGTAATACTGGCTGCTTTTTGTGCCTTTGCCTTAAAAAAAAGCGCTGATGCACGCGCATCGCTAATTTGTGAACAAGTAAAAATTGTTCCGCGCGCTTTTTCTTTTCGCTGTAATGTTTTTATTTGAAAATGTCGTCAAGTAATGATGGATTTATTAATTCGACACCGCCAGAAGTCTCAGAGGCAGCGAAAAAGGCTACTCTAAGCCTCTTGCCCGAAAAATCGACCGATAGATACTTACAAGCGTATCAAAATTTCATCATATGGAAAACAAGCAAAGATACAAATTCATTTTCAGAAAGTGTGTTTTTAGCCTATTTCACGGAACTTTCTCAAAAATATAAGTCAAGCTCATTGTGGTGCTACTCAATGCTAAAAAGCACTGTAAAAACAAAACATGGTGTTGATATGAAGTCATACTCCAACTTGCTGGTATTTCTAAAAAGACGCTCAAATGGCCATGTGAGTAAAAAGTCGAAAGTATTATCGGCTGACAATTTAAATGACAAAATTACCAAAATGGAAAATGCACTAGCCAACCCATTCGCATAAATAAATTTGGAGCAATGCCGAAAAAAAAATTGCCACTTTCTTAAATTTGGATGATCCACATGAATACACAGGGCACAGATTTAGAAGGTCCTCGGCTACATTGCTCGCCGATTCAGGTGCGAACTTATTGACCCAAAAACGCCACGGAGGGTGGGGGTCGAACAGTGTAGCCGAGGGCTACATAGATGACTCGATGAAAAATAAAGAAGAAATTAGCTCCCGCATTACAAGGAATATAAATTTGGAGCCAAGTGTTGACTCTCGACCATCTACGAGCACACACGCGTACATTCCACAATCGTCGCCGCCGCTGCAGCCGCCTCCGTCGCCGCCACCGACTGCAGAACTCTGTGGTCTCGTTTCTCCTACTTTCACTCAAGAGAGTGAGAGAGAGACTGGTGAAATTGTAACTAATAATAATAACTTGACAACATTAAAAATGCCAACTGGCAACGTAATAAACAATTTTACAAATTGTTCAAATTTTTATAACTGCTTTAACAAGTGATTAAAGATTTATTCGTTTAAGAAAGTCCGAGTTTTATTTATTTCCTCGCAAATATGTTATAAAACGTCGTATGATATACGTGCGCTTTGATAATTACAGCCTCTGCTTTCTTGTAGCCCGAGCCGTAGGCGAGGGCTAGCAATATCGCCTCGGCTGTAATTTTCAACTTACCGCACTTATATCATAATGTACTATTACGTGTACCTAAATGATGTAATATCGGACTTAAAAACATCCCCCTCCTCGCTGTAGGGCAGTCCGGTAAAAATTATACCGAAGTAGCGTGTCAAATCAGACCAAATTAAAAGCGGTTGATAATTACAATAATTAAAGCTTCCCGCATAATACCCGAGATAAAACTAATAATTAGTTAATTAAATATAGCCATTTGTAGTCTGTCCCTGGCAAGATGTGGCTACCATTTGTTAATGACAGGATGAGTCTATCAAGGTGAATATGAGAATATGAGCCCAAGTGTTTGTCTACAACCGATGCATTTGTCACGTGTTTTTAAGGCAAATGCGTCAGTGTAGCCCGCGATATTCAAAGGACATCGGACATTTTTAGTAGGTATGGACTTTGGTCCAAGTGGCGTCTGATGATAAACCCTGTTTTATTTATTAGATCATTTAATATTGTAATCATCGGCCAACCGCGAATGCGCCCTATACTAGCTTGTTTCACCATATATATATACAATGATAAAAATCTAATTGAAAACTCCTTGGCCGATCTAAAGTGTACTTTAATAGAAAAAAAGTTATTTATAGCATTATGTTGTTAAGTTTGTAACAAACTTTTTAATTTTACTTGAGTTGGACATGCATAGAGTTTGTCATTATGGTTAACTACATATTTTGCAAGTTGGAGGTCAGTAGTTATCAGGTTGTATGTTGATCTAAATATGATTCGCGGCCGTAACAAATTTTTTTTTTTTTATTATAATCATAAAAGTCTTCAATACAACTCTCAAAGTTCGTAAGTACCCTATTGAATGACTATTTCATCAAATCACGACATTTGAGACCAATTCTTACTTAAGGACTTGTATTGCTGTGAATGGGAGGCCGTCAGTGAATGGGAGGCCGTCACCTCCTGCGAAGCAGTAATGCTCGCGAAGGAGGAGGCGGAGCGCGTGAGGGAGAGGCAATCGCTGCACCCTCGCGCGCCTAGCCGCCGCAGGAGACGCCCTGGACGGGAGTCAACAGCCGACTCCCGGCCACCGTAGGCGCGGGCTTGCGGGCGGCGAGCTATGGGCAGCTCGCCGGCCGGTAAGGACCAGGCCCGGGTCGACGGCGCGTTGTGTTCCACGCGCGCCTCAAAGAGCTGTCAGCACGAACTGACGGGGTCCGCTAGGGCCGATGCCGCCGGGGCTGCGGGTTGTTCGAAAGAGATACCGTGGCCCCTGGCACAGGCAACTGAAGGAACACGGTGGGTTTTAGTCAGTAAAAGTCTGACACGCCCTTCCGCTCAGCCCAGAGCAGGAGAGGTCAGATGAAGATTTCCCAACCAAAAAAAAAAAAAAAAAAAGGACTTGTATTGCTGATTATTATAATAATTCCGTAGTCATGGTTGTTACGGTCGGGAACATAGTACATTTCTATGGTCGCGACCACAGAACAGATAAAATCTGTTCTGTATGTGGTCGCGAATGACTATCTGTTCTGTATGTGGTCGCGAATGACTGTTTGTTTGATATGACTCATCATCATCTGCCTAGCCTTTTCCCAACTATGTTGGGGTCTGCTTCCAGTCTAACCGGATGCAGCTGAATACCAATATTTTACATAGAGCGACTGTCTTGTTTGATATGACTATTTCGTAAAATATTAATCAATAGGGTTATATGAACGTAGAGAGTTGTATTCATGATTTTAATTTTTATAATTCGGGAAATACATACCTACTTGTTACAGTCGCGAATCATATTTTGTTCAATACACAACCTGACACTCATCTGCAAATTGCAAAAAAAACGTAAGAAAATTGGAATTTCGCGGGCTACCTTGGCGCACCCCCCTTAATATAAGAATAGTTTAAACTATAACTATATTATGATTGACATAGTAACTAGCCTAGGATGAATAAATTGGTCTTATATTGTAAACCCTACGTCATACGCCTGCAATTGCATCTATCAAACGTTTAGGTTTAAGATTATTAGATTACAAGTCTCAGGGCAGGCTGGTTACTTCTGAACTTCTGAACCTATGTATAATGGATTTAGATCTAAAGTTATTGATCCAAGCATATATACAGGCTGGCGGGGTCATCGATGCGCAATCTGTTACCATGGATTCAATACATGATTCTGAGCCCCCTTTTGTTTTTATAACCGACGAAAAATTTACGCTAGGGGTCCTAGAATTATGTGCTGAATTCATGGTTACAGTTTGCTTGTCGCTGTCTCTGCCAGCCTGTATAGGTACCCTATGGAGTCCCTATGTTTTTTGATAGATTAGCAAATAGGTTAGAAAATGGTCTGACAGGAACATATAGACTACTCACTGCATTGCTCTATCTGGATTATCACCTGCCTAGCCATTTCCCAACTCAGTTGGGGTCGGCTTCCAGTCTAACCGGATGCAGCTGAATACCAGTATTTTACATGGAGCGATTCCCTATCTGACTTCTACAACTCAGTTACTAAGTAACACGATGCAACACGGTGAGACTGGTTGTCAGACTTTCAGGCTTCTGACGACCCGTAACGACTGTCAAAGATGGCAGCTGGGGACCATCGGCTTAACGTGCTTTTCGAAGTACGGAGGGATGTCGGTATGTAAAGATCACCCATCCACGGACCGACCGCGGCAACGGTAGCTTAACCTGATCGATCGACCTGTGCGGCTGTTATTTGCCCACTAGCAAGCTCTATCTAAATGTGTTACAGAATTAAGAGACTTAATCGAAGTCCTGCCCTGCCCTTGTACATTGTTACTACTTAAGATAGTACTAGTAATCAATATCAGTCACATAAGGGCTCTTATGTAAGACAATACCCAACCGATTCTGAAGGGGTTACTATTAAAATGTATCGTTAAAAACAATTTGGTTGGAGCGACTCTCGTCTTGCACTCTCTTAGTTATTACATCCGGCAATTTGATCAAGATGATGCATTTAATACTGGTTAGTTTGTCTGTTTGTTCCCTAACTAAATATTTATCTTTAAAAAAAACCGTGACCAAAGAGCAAGGTAATTTGGAAAAGCCTGACAAGTATTACCTAATCTAATGTCAAAGTTTTTGCTGTTTGAGTTGCGTTGCTGAAAGCAAAAAAAAAATAGCTGTCGCCACTTTATCCATTCTTCGACAAAGGATATTCAAATCTTAGTCAATCACTATTATTTTTTCTGGACCGAAGACCCATTTGTCATTCAGAAGGCATTATATATCTTATCTAAACTAATTTTGATATGCAAAATAAGTCGGCAATACGTTAGCCCCGGCGGCTGCGCACTATCACTCAAAAGATAAAGCTATCTAGAACGTGAAAATTCTACCAATTTGAATGATTAAACCTGTGGCAAGTTCAATGTGAAAATCGTATATAGATTGTGTTATCCATTTCAGGCCGTAAATATTTAAAGATAGGCGCCCAAGTACTATAATCTTATCATAACATGATTATATCATTTGGTCACGTAAGTGCACACGAGTTGTCTGAAATATTTCAGCTAGGGGCTGACAAAGATACAGAAGAGACACTCAAATGGGTTGTACTGCAGATGGCAAGTCTCAAAAGATCGCTATCTGTGTACTGGTACAACCCATTTGTCAGAATTGCAGCAGACCTTGTGCAAAATGACATTTATTTATTTATTTATTTTTACTTTAACATAAAAACGGCCCTTGGCCAATTACATTAGTTAAAGATATAAAAATTTACAATAAAAATATACTATAATAAAGAACAGACGTATAACATAAATTACTAACAATAAATAAATACTATTATTTTCACAAAAATGCAGGCACATTACCATTAAGACATGATAGCTCCATCATTACTTACTGTACCTACTGAGTCAGATAATCTGTTTCCAAAATTAGTCCAGCCACTTAAATCTGAGGCTAATTTTAATTTATCGCTATTATTGGTCGCTTCGATAACTCTTGTGTTGCTGATTGGATTATTAATTACTAGCTGCGCCCCGCGGTTTCACCCGCATAAGTCTCGATCCCGTGGGAATATCGGGATAAAAAGTATCCTATATGTTAATCCTGGTTATAAACCATCTGTGTGCCAAATTTCATCCAAATCCTTTCAATAGTTTTTGCGTGAAAGAGTAACAACTATCCATCCATACAAACTTTTACGTTTATAATACACATATTATAATAATAATATAATATTGTTATCATATGTTGCGCCGACGCCGACCCCAAGTAACATGGGATAAGGAAGATGATGAATAATAATATAATACAGTAGGAAATGTTGAACATTGTAGGACAAGAATACATCCTTCTTGATTGCAACTTTGAAGATACAGCTGTCAAGTACTCGCGTTGCGGTTGTTCCTTTTATACCGTTCTTCACGACATGTCAGGTCAAAACCGCCAACATTTGCGTTCAGTAAAATTCCAACCAAAACAATCTAGATAGCGTTGTTTAGCAAAACAGAGCCAGCAACGGTCACTATGCCGATGCATTATTCAATTAGGCTGATAACACTTAAGATGATTACTGGTAATAAAATTGTAATGTCTTGTTTCCGAGATGCGCGCGTGAGTATACGGACGCGGCTCGGTGTGACCCCACAGGGGAAAGTTTTTTAGCTCTTATTTAGCTTGCTAGATACAGTTCAAAAAGCTTCTTGAACATCTCTGCGACTGGAATACGGTGTCTTTTCTGGGATCTTTGGTGTCATTATTCTATGATCGCGAACCACCGACGATGCCCGGCGGTCATCTGGGGGGCCAATAGCCAATACCATAGATATTAGAAAGATTTTAGAATCTTTAAAATATGCTCCTGTCATTCTAGCAAAAGTCTGTCTACTGATTTCAGCTGAAGACCGAATAGAGAAACTGTGGCTGAAACCAAAACAAATTGAAAGATAAATAAAAAAGTTTTCTATAAAAAAAAATAAAAAAGAGTCATTGTTCTTTGCAGTACATACGAAACTAAGCTTCACTTGACTCATAAGTCGTAGGTCATCATCGAAAATCTAGAGCAGCTGTGCTTTCAAAATAACCAAACTTAAATATTTCTGGAGACCCAATTAAGAAACACCACCAAAACCAATAAAACTACAATCCCCACTACTATTCCAAGAAAATCTCAGTGCGACGGATACCACTCATTTTATTTGTTCATAAGTCTCGTTTGGTAAAATTGGATGACACACTCTGTACGTAATTCGCAAAGAGTTGGGAGGTGCCTCTAACCCGTCAGTGCTACAGTCAAAACTGTTTTCTCCCTATGGCGCAATAGACCTATACTATTTTGTTTCGTAATATTTAGCTATCTATTTTTTTAATATTGGCAGGATGATCAACCAATACTATTATCTAACCTAATTTAATTATCTATATCTATACTAATAATAAAGCTGATGAGTTTGTTTGTTTGAACGCGCTAATCTCTGGAACTGCAAGTCGGATTTGAAAAATTATTTTTGTATTTGATAGCCTAAGTCTTGAGGGAGGTTATAGGCTATTTAACATTACGCCACGATTCTTAGGAGCCAAGCACAAAGAAAAAAAGTAAGAAAGAACAGTAAGCGAAAAGGAAGTAGATAATACCGCGGGCAGGCGATGCGATGCGACGCGGTAGGCTGGGGGCCGAGGTCTGCTCAGACCAAAACTACAAGCGTAGTATATAGAGAAGTTTTTATAAAAATGTGGCTGTTATTTTAGTACTTATACCTACTGTGATGTCTTACGACTTTCACGCGAACGAAATCGCAGGCAGAAGTTAATTTCTATATAATTTTATTAGATTGTGTAATACAAGGAAAACAGCTGGATTTTCATGTCATTGCGATAATTGCAAAATATTTTTTTTATTCCTTGTTTACCAACTTGCAGATATCTTGGTCACCGATAACGTCTGTTTTACTTACTAAGGACATAATAATATATAGATGGCCATGTTCAATGTTGTTGTTGTTCATAAGTTACAAATTATTTGACATTATGGAACTTGCATCATATGTTTTGAAATTTTACAAAGATAGATTCGACAAGTTCATAAGTAAATTGAAATTACTGTTAGAAAAAAAACCTACCCCATTTAAATTAATAGGACAGGAGGGTCCTCTTGCCTATGGCGTTAATTCAGCCACCCCCAATGAAACCAATTTGTCTATCAATTGAATTTCGTAAAAAAAAATACTCTTGTCAATGAGGGATCCGTTTATCTGTCCAACGGTTAAGTGTCGGAGTTTAATAAACTGTTTAATTAAGAGCGTGTTAGCGGCGCTGGGTTAGGTTAGAGCGCAGACGCAGTGCGAGTTGTGCGTGCGTCCCGGCATCATGCTGGTGTTAGCGATGCTCCTCGTCGCGTGCGCTGGCGCCCACGCCCAGAACTTCAACATCACGTACTTTTTCGTGCCCCACATCGTGGCACCCGACCAGCAGGAGGTCCAGGTCGAGTGCCGATATGACGCCAACTTCACGTTACTCAGCTGGTTCAAAGGCGCCAACGAATTCTTCAGATATCAACCTGGTGCAGTGCCCAGCATTCGCTCCTTCCCCATCCCAGGAGTCGGGATTGTGGAGATACTATTGTGTGGACCTGTAGCCTGCCAGCTGAAGCTAGGAGCCCTGACTAAGGAAGCCACCGGAATCTACCGGTGCGACCTCGAAAGGGATGTGCCGCCATACCAGTATGCAAGCATGACAGGGTATATGGAAGTCCACGGCGACTTGCAACGGAAGCCGTTCCTCGAAGGATTAGCTGAAGAATATAAAGCAGGAGACATGATACAAGCTTACTGTCGAGGTTCTCCGGAGTCAGAAATCCGCTGGTACATCAACGGCGCAGAAATGGAAGAATTTAGAGGTTCACCGACTTTAAAGAAGAAAAGCAATCGATTTCTGTACATGGGTGTACCGCTCACTATGGTAGTGCAGTGTGTAGAGTTTAAATACGGGAGGGCATTCGGCTCGACATACCAGAGGGTGAACTGGAGCGATGGAAATGAAATGCGAAAGAAAAAGCAGAAAGTTGTGAAAAATGGATCGATTGCCATTACAGGACGCCTGGGTTTGCTCAGCATTTTATGTTTGTTAGATAAAGTATTTTATGTTTAATGTTGTTAATTATGTTCCTGCTAATTTTATCGTTAATTACAGTGCAAATATTATTATTTTTTTGTCCATGCATGAGTATTCGCTATTGCAATAACGTACAATTATGGTGTAGTTAATAAATAATGTTATTTAATTTCGCTTCCTCCTTTGTTACTCCTCCCTGTATAAAAAGTTGAAAGAGAGTATGATAAATTAATAACTAGTCATTTCTTCGTCCTGGCCAGCGTAGCTATTCACAACCATCCGACAGGCTATCGTGTCGAAAATGACACATTTCGGTAACTTGATTTGCCTTGCCCCCGACAGCAAATATTTATCAGAAGAATAGCGCTCGTCTATTTCATTTAGAGCTGATTTTTCAGATTGAAATGAGTGGAATAAAATTGACGTCTGACAGATTTTGTATGAAAGAACTGTCAAAAATTCAAAATTATTCCTCGGATTAAATTATCTGGTTTTGGAAAAATCAGCCCTTGAGCTGACAAAATTTTCGGGTTTTGGACTTTTGAACAGCGTTTAGAGGACTCCTACGACAACATCGATTGATGTTCGATACGGTATTTTTTTTTTCTATATAAAAACTTTGCCCCACACTAGGAATTACTCCTGTATCGTGGGTGCGTTTACAAACATTTAAACTCACATACACAAACAGCCAGACCCGGAACAACTACTTGTAGGTCATACTAATATTTGTTCCGAGCGGGAATCGAACCCGCGACACGCAGCGCAGCAGTCAATCGCTTAACCACTGCGCCAACCGTGCCGTCATGAAATCTCGTCATGAAAGCTCGGTATGAAAGCATACCGAGTGGTTGTAAATAGCTTATGCTGATCAAAATCGGATTTGCTGCAACACACGTGAGTATCCTGACAAAATCCCAAAGTAAAATTTCATGTCACCCAGACCAGAACCAAGAGAAAGCAGTACGGTGGCTATTTTAGTACTTATGCAAGTTAGCATTGTGGACAGTAAGTAATGTATTCTGTGACTAGGAACACTATTGAACTCCATCGCAAAAAAAAAACTTAAACTTCTGTGACAGATGGATGAAAAAAGTGATCGTATAAAGGTTCCATTTTTAACATCTTTTCCGTCATAATATTGTAATCGAATTCATTTATTCTGAACGTCCCAACAAGGTAGGAAGGCTTATAAGTCAGAGGGGCAATTCTCGTAATTTTAAGACCGTTCACAGTCAGAAGGCTAATTATTCTCGTAATTTAAAACGTTCAAAATCTAGTCGCAATCTCATCTCGGCGACAAACAAATGTCAAAAACTTGTCAAAATGGAGGGAAATTAGAGGTATTTTTGACAGATTGAGACTGAGATCAGACTGTGAATGTTCTTCAAATTACGAGAATTACCCCTCTGATCTCAGTCTCAATCTGTCAAAAAATACTTCTAATTTATTTTCATTTTGACAAGTTTTTGACATTTGTTTGTCGCCGAGATGAGACTGCAACGAGATTTTGAATGTTTTAAATTACGAGAATTGGCCTTCTGATACACGGTTAATCCATTATAAGTAATGTAGGTAGGTTACCTATTTAGAGAATTTCGTCGCTGAATGAGGTCCCGAAAATGGTTTCACGTAAAAAGTTATTTTCTTACGTACACAAATAAACCCGAAATAATTTTGAGCACAAAATTGTATAAGATACAAACTTAATCACCCTGTTAGGTAGGTGTAATTAGAAATAATAAAACAGAAAAATGATAAACCTGGGACTTAAACCCAGTAGGTAAACCATGCTCACTGCATCCGAAGTTCTAACTACCACATTATCGCATCCCTCACCGTTACTTATCCGCTACGAGTAAGTACATACACAGCAATTGAGACCAAATGAATAATGAAGCAAGCACCATTTTTAACCGACGAAAAAAACGGAGGAGGTTCTCAAGTCGACGCGTATACATGTCATATACAACGCTACAATACAAACTTATTTTGACGCGTGGCCAAAGTCGGAACTAACGCAGCCATCTTGTTTTGGCAGTACAATTTCTATGACAATTTCACAAATGTTTAGCAACAACCTGTCACTGCTAAAGATAGCTAAAGCCATTCAGGCGCCAAAATATCTAAAATATCCATTCGATTATTTTACCTCTGACAGCAGCAACCCAGCAACAACCATTCTATTCTATTCTATTTTTCTCTATGGCAAACAACAACCATAATGTGAAGAGAATAAAGATCACAGTGATTTTGACAAATCTGTCAGTGGCAGCAACCCAACAGTAACCCTAAAATAATGAAAATAAAGATCACTATGACTTTGACAGTAATGAAAAATCTGAGGTAAAATAAGGAACTTCGTTCCAATAGGTGACGTAAAAAGGACTTTTTTTTTCTTCTTTAGGACTTTAGCAGTCTACTTTAGATTAATAATCTATAGGTACACGTACCATACGCATACATGTCTATTAAATTGTAACCAAAAAATAAAACAAAAATAAATCATTGACTTTCTAAGTTGCCAGACTTTTCATGTTCGGCTTCATTTGCACTGTTGCACATTCCATGAATGAAAATGATACAATGTTTTATGCAATGTTGATTATAATTATTATTGACACAATATATTGAAATACATCTCGCAATAAGTTTCACAACATTTCCAAGATTTATGTGTATTTTATTGACGCTGACGTATCCATTTTTTCTTGAAAACTACTTTGAAATGACGCGGGCGCGCTTAAAAACTTACCACTATAATTAATTTAAGACTAATTACGGGTATACTTTAGACACTTAAAATAAATAAAAATAGTATTTTTTTATGTAAGGTGTAAAACAATCCTTAGTAAAATTCTTTTTTCAAAATTTGTAAACAAACTAATTTTTCACATATTTAATCAAATAATTATACACAAATTTTAAATAATAGGGTAATGCAGTTATTACGCGATGGCAACACTAAATTTAAAGATGGCGTAAGTTTCTCCCACCTCACAATAAGTGACAGCGCACTGCGCAAACCAGCGCAAACCCACGGAGTACTTTAGAGTGTGCATGTTACACGGTTAAACATGTTAAAAAGTTTTTCTGAAATTTTAGTTTTATGTTACATTCAGTGCCCAAATCGTTCCACAAGAACTGATATATTGAACTTTTCTCCGTCTTGATTAAGTGAGATTCTTAGTTCAAATAAATAGTGAATATAAAATAACGGATATCGCAAGTTACATTCGTTGAAAAAGACATCATCCACAATGCCTAAAGGAAAGAAGAAAGGAAAATACGGTGAGTTTCAATGTAGTCTAATGTGAAAACGAATTTAGTTTGGTTAAGTGGTGCGTGGAACTTGGATTCCGCCAAGAATGAGATCACGCGGCGACCTTGTGCCGACGGACTTTCCGCGGGATGTGTGACGTTTACGTATATTTGCTCGCAGTCGTTCGAAGCCAACAACCTAAGGGTTGTTTATCACCATATGTTTGGCAAATCCTAGTGATAAACTTTGTTATGGGTAGTAATCGCGGGTTTCGCAAGCCCCGTCTCGTTTCTCAGCGCAACCTTTACTTTCACGTTTCATAACGTTGCCGTTCCCACATGTCACATTTCAATGTGGTCATGCTATATCTACAAAATACACAGACAAACGTGAGTTGGCTTGACTTGTACTATTTGTCTTACTGATTGGCCTTGCAAACGTAATTTAGATTGTACATTATATAATTCTACTTAACAATTTAGTTCCTAGTTCCTAGGAATACAAACATGTTTGTTTAGCTTTGTCATTAATTTGTAGTGAATAGTGTATTGTTAGCTGTTGCAATGATGCTCACAACAATGATGAGTTTACATACAATGTATGCTTGGTGTTGTCTAATTTCTATCTGTTTTATCAATATTTTGCTCTAGGTAGATTGTATAATGACTTGATTACTGTGTGTGATGCATGATAACCATCATAATGTTTAGATAAGTGAGAATCTCTGAATATAATACTACACTTTGTTCTTTGTTATAGAGTTCGGTTATATTATTTTAAATCAAGCTACCTCATTTTAATTACACACATAATAATATTCTGGAACTATTCTCAAGAACAACAAGATAATAATATTTAGTTATAAATTTATAGTATAATTATAAAAATATTCAATTATTAGACTAACCTAATGCATATTAACTTTAGGTAATAATTATGTTAAAACTCATTAGCAAACTGACCGCCAAGAATTTATCTTTTTTATCAGCTAATATTATATAAACATAGTTTAGCCTCATGTGTTAGTTTTCAATGTCAAACTATGCAACTAACATAGCAACAACAAAAAAAAAAGTGTATAATTTTACATGTTTTATGTAATACCTACCTGTGTATTGAGTATTGAAACAATACTACAAAAATAGCTTTGTATATTCTCAATGCTCCAAAAATGAGTATTTGCTTATTAAAATTGCAGCGACAATGTGTTGTCAACAAGTTTTTACCATGACTACAGAAGGGTTTACTCCTGTTTACTTTAGTTAATAAACAAAATTACTGAAACTCCATGCTAGTATATGCATATTTTGCATACAGGTGGGAAAATCAATTATTTACTCTACCCGAGTTCCTCATGGAAGGCCAGCAGCGGGGGTGTTACTGACATTCTCACAGAGCAGTTTACTAATCACTGATATGAAGCGGAATCCCACTCCTGGCCAAAGGCCTCCTTTGCCCTTTTTTATTTCAGTTCCACTGCAGGACAATGACCTCTTCTCAGACAGAAGGCACCTGTTTGGTCACCGACAACGTATTTGCATCGGTGAGACCTTGTCTTCCTGGAGTAATATGTCTACCGGTGTACCTCAGGGTGGCGTTCTATCCCATTTTCGCAGTTTTTATTAACTCAATCTCCGACGAACTAATTTCTTCTTACCATCTTTACGCAGTTGATTTACAAATTTACTCGCGAGTGCGCGCCTCTTGGAAATTTGTCCGAGGCTATTTTAACGGTTAATCGTGATCTGGCCCATATATGCGACTGAAGCAAGAGATATGTACTTATGGTCAACCCCATAAAGATGCAGGTTGTAGTAGTGGGCCAGGATGGTCTCTAGAATCGACTGGACGACCCTTCCCCAAGTTTCTTTTGACAACTCAGTGGTTCACTTTAGTGATAAAATTAAAAACTTAGGGATATTTATTGATAAGACCTTCTCTTGGACTGCCCAGCTACAGGAAGTTAGCCGCAAGCTATTTGCATCCGCTGCATCTTTAAAGAGATTGCGTAATTTCCTACCGACTGCCACCAAGATTGCGCTTGCACAATCGCTTCTTCTACCCATCCTTGACTATGCCGATGCCAGCTATCTTGGTCTTACCCAAGACTAACTAGATAAACTTGAGTGGCTTCAAAATTTTTGTATAAGGTTCATGTTCGGTTTGCGCAAATATGACCATGTTTCCGAATTTCGTGTGAAACTCAAGTGGTTACTAATTCGCCCTTGCCGGAATGCCCATATTCTTTCCCTTCTGTTTATTGTGCTCTTTTCCTCTTCCACCCCTCTCTATCTCAAGAAACATTTTCAGTTTCTTTGCGACTCCCACACAAAATTGTTAAGATCATCAGATAACATGAAGCTCAAATTGCCTATGCATTCCACAACTTTCCTTGATAAATCCTTTACTGTCCAGGCCGCTCGTTTGTGGAATGCATGGCCAGTTGAAATAAAACGCGCGCAGTCGTTACAGGTGTTCAAAAGACTTGTAAAGGAGCACTACTTGTCGTTGTGAACTTGTTGTCCTAACTGCAATCATCTACAGTCTTCTTTTATTTTTCGTTGCTTGTATACATATATGTATAGTATGTATGTATTTATGTATCTATAATTTAGGATATGTATATATTTGTGTAACTATTTTAGTGTATTGTATAATTAATATTTGCACCAACGACAGTCCCATTTTATGTCAAGGAAAATCACTGTCCATTTTAAGGTTGCCTGGAAGAGATTGCAGTAATGCGATAAGGCCGCCCATTGTATATTTTGTAGTGTGTCATGTATTTTTTGTGCTATGTATTTTTGTGGTGTACAATAAAGTATATATAAATAAATAAATAAGGCACAATCATTGATCACCGCACTTGCCCAAGATGGGTTGGCGATTTCAGACTTTTGTTAACTATAAGTCCAGGTCCACACAATGTTTTCCTTCACCGATGTTGTAATGTTCAGGATAAACTCAGAAAGTACATATGAATTGAAAAAGTCACATAGGTCCTTGCCCTGATTGAGTTTGAACCACTGGGTCATCATGACATTTATGATGGGCTTGATATAATTCCCATTCCTAACCAAAAAGTTCCTCATCATCTGGCTAGCCTATTCCCAACTATGCTGGGGTCGGCTTCCAGTCTACCCGAATGCAGCAGAATACCAGTATTTTACATGGAGCGACTGCCTATCTGACCAAATAGTTCCTATATGCACTTTATTCACACATTCTATTTTAGAAGGAAGGTTAAATGTTATGTAAGTAATGTTAGATGGTGTAATGTGAATGGTGCCCCACTGACACAGTTCTCTGTTGCAACTACAAATGTCAATAGTATGTGTGGATTTTTAATAGTATTTTACTGTGCGGTTGGTCATTTGAGTTGTATGCCTGCTAAATAGCGTGCAGATTATTATTATTAATTTTTTATACAATTTTGTTCTTCATTATATGCACACTGATTGAAAAATTAAAAGTAATTTAGTAAGTACTTACTACGTTTAGTATATTTCGAATTCCAAGCAGTTCTGAGAGGCAAGGAAAAATCCTTGATGGATAAGAAAATTATCATACCTATTTGCCATGGCTTGTTAAGTACCACATTCAATATTAATAGGCATTGATAAAATTGTTACGCACATGGGGCGGCAATGGGAAAGTATAAGATGAACAAACAAAGAAATTAATCAGCAATCATCTGTTTTGTTTATTTCTTTTCGTTTTCTCTGTTATGATTATAATTTTCCCTACCTATTTGTCAATTACCTCTGACCATACTGAAATTGCCCTTGGCATACCTATCTAGACGAGAAAGAGCCTCTATTAATACTGCAGCCGTGTTAAACTCAAGGACCCCTAACAAGGTCACAGCAAGTCCTTGTTACTTCAGTTTCAATGCAGCGACATATAGCTATAACTTTGTCACAGCGAGTGAACGCAAATTGGACCTTGAAATGCGCTAAACTTCAGTTCGATCGAACAGACGCATTGTTATGTATAGTGGAAAGAGTTTTTAATGGAGTCTTATTTAGGTCACGTTAATTCAGATTGTGAAGAGTTTCGATGTAATTCAACGTGATTCGTTGACCATGAATACATTGCATTTATCATCATTCGCCAAAATGAAGCAAGTGGAGTAAATCCAAAATTCCTCGATACATTTTGAGTGTCTCGACACTGCTCCACTCTTAGCAAAAGATGTCATACGATGCTTTCCTTGTCATAAGGATCTTCACCCCGATACACCATTCATAAAAGTCCACGTGCAACTCGTGTTTCGCGGTATTTGCCGGCTCCATTTCCCGGGAATGCCGAAGCACTGACGAATGACGTCAATAAACACGGCGTTAACCTTGAGTGGTCTGCACAACGTGACGTCATGCCAATAGTCCCGGGGAAGGGGTGGGCGTACCGTGTTACTCCAACTACCCCGGTGACTGTATTAAAACCTATTAAATCGAGAGAGCCTTTCGACATTTATTCCTCACATTCCAAACTCGAAGAAAATTCTTACCGTGGTTCGCAGAAAAAATTTAAAGCCATGATGGATTTGAGGCCCAAAGGTCCTGCCTTTGGGCCTCAAATCCATCATGGCTGGTATTTCAAAAGCCCCTCATTTCCTTTCGTCCTCCAGTATCACTTTAACCATAATTGATATAATTGTCGTTTTCAGAGCACAGAAGAACAGAGCAGGCTTATTCCTCGGACGAGGATGCCGGCATCGATATGACCATCGACAACTGTTCGGAGACTTCGGCACAGTCAGACCTCAAGAGCAACCACGATGACGCAGGTATTTACAGAAGCATGTAGGATCTATCCACACATTTCAAGGTTAAAGCTTTCCAGAATATATTCTCATCAGGGTCGGGGAAATATTTATTGCCTACATTTTGCATAATGTGCTAGTTTCTGAAGAGCCCTGACCAGGAACTTTGTGCTGGTTTTGTGTTATGCAAGTTTTTAATACAACGATGTATCGACGTACAACCATCTTGTGGAACCGACCACCTTAAACATCATGCCCTACGATATTTACTGGAGAATTATTTAGGAGGAAGTTTCATTCGTGAATGTTTTAGCCGCATTTTGCGTTTTAGTAATTTTGTATTATCTCCGAAACTTTATGGCCTACTGTAATACGCAAATCTTATCTCTATAATGTCCTTGTGATCATAAAATAGTTTATTTTGACAAGGATTCATAATTAAAAATTATATTTTCATCCAAACGTAAGCTCGTGAAAAAAATACTTTTTTAAAACATAAAAGTGATATTAAAAGATAAAATATAAAAGATAGAAATATGGTGTCGCGGACTTTTTATGAACTATTTAAGGCGGACCAGATTGCAATACATTGTTTTAAGTTATATACAACTGTTGAGGCAGCGCATGCAAATAATTCTGTTTTAAGATGTATTTCTTTCCGACTTGCTAGACAAAAGTTGTGATAGCTCAACTAAAATGCATGATTTAAACATAATTGATAGCCTATTGCACTCACACATAATGTAGCTTTCTACCAGTGAAAACCTTTTTAAAATTGAATCATTAACTCCGGAGATTACCCCCTACATACAAACAAACAAATTTTACCTCTTTATAATACACTCGGCGTCACAAAAGTCACGCACCTGTCCGAAAATAAGTTTCAAGCATGTCCCGCCATCAACGAATACATTAAACCCAATTAATATTGGTAGCAATTGAAAGTATGTTTAACGACCTTTAAATGAACAACAGTTAGAATTCCTAAACACAACAGATCTCAATAGCACGTAACGTTAAAAAACATGTTGTCAAAATACGCATTATAACGATCACTAATTGCACCTCCCTACAAGGGTATAAAACGGGCGACCCGGGTTAAATGTGGGTCACCGCATCACCGAACATATCCACTCAGGATTTCTGCGCGGCATGATGACAGGTGTTATTTATTTCGACATAGCGAAAGCCATCGACAAAGTGGCACAACGGCTTATTATACAAGCTGTACCAACTCGGTGTGCCAGACCGGCTCGTTCTCATCCTACGAGATTTCCTGTCGAACCGCACCTTCCGCTACAAGATCGAAGGAGCGCTCTCATCCCCCCACCTCATCAGAGCAGGAGTCCCCCAGGCCTCTGTACTCGCCCCACTCTTATTCACGCTGTTCACTAGCGACATCCTTAAAGATGCTAAGACCCACCTGGCTCTGTTCGCAGACGACACAGCCATTTATTACACTGGCCGCAGCCACATCTAAATACGGCTTCGTCTCCAAACCGCAGTCAACAAGTTAGCTGCTTGGTTCAGGAAATGGCGAATCGAAGTCAACCCCGATAAGAGTCAAGCCGTTCTCTATTCGAAACCCAGACTCCAACCCACCCCCCCTCCGCCCATCACCATGTTCGGCAAGCCAATCCCTTGGGAAAAGCGAGCCAAATACCTTGGTGTTATCCTTGATCAACACCTCACCTTCTCTGAGCACATAAAGACGGTCCGTTCGCGCACCGCTTTCGCTCTCGGTTGTGTCCACTCCGTCCTCAGCGAAGGCAGCAAGCTGTCACTCAAGTGCAAAATGCGCTTGTATACAACGTGCATCTGTCCCATAATGACTTACGCTTGCGTAGTCTTCGCTCACACAAAGCCCCGCCACATCCATAGGATGCAAGCCCTTCAGAACCGCTTCCTCCGCAAGGCCACAAACTCCCCTTGGTTCGTTCGCAACGAGATCCTCCATATTGATCTCAAGATCCCCACTATCCAGCAGTTCATAAAACGCCTCTCCAAGCGTTTCTTTGACACAGCCGCCAATAATCGCAACCCTCTGGTTGTCGCGGCCGCTAAATACACCCCCTCAAAAATTAGTAAACTTTGCCGTACAAGGCATGTTCTCGATGACCCCGATGACCCCATAACCCTCTTCCAGGAGAGCGATAGGGCAACCAGTACATTACACAGAAACAAATTATCGACATTCCAACCTCGCCGCCGAGGTCCCTCGCGATGCCCCCAAGTAAATTTTTCCCCGCGACCCTTGCCCGCTGAAGTGCCAGCCCGCGCCGTAGCTGAGCCTGTAGCTTTAAATCCCCCGACTGTGACCTCTGAGTTTGTTTCGGCCTTTCTTCTCAGAGATAGTCCTAGGAAATGCCGTGCTCATCAAAGCATTAATAATACCAATTCGATCCAGCCTGTCCCTTTGCTGCCCTCTCCCAGCGACGCCCTAAGCCAAGGTTCGTACCCCACAGGGGGTGCCCTTAGCGTGCAGTCGCCTAGTTTTAATTAGTTTTAGCCCTGGCTGGAGGCTTTAAGATTTCTTAAGGCAACCGCAGGAAAGTCCGGTTAAGTAGTCACGACTTCTCAAGGTCAACTAGGAGATGCCATATATTAAAAAAATGTGGGTCATTCGCTATCCAACCTTTAAGTGAACACACGTGAACAGCTACAGCAAGAAAAACACCCTAGAAGATGGATACCACTGCAGATGAAGCCGCTCAAGTCATTGCACTACTGCAATCAGGGATGCAACAATGTGATGTTGCTCGGCAACTGAACTTGAGTCGTGTTTCCGTTCGACGAGTGTACCAACGTTTCCAAGAGACTGGTGGCTATATCCGAAGACGTGGATCTGGAAGACAACGGTGCACATCCGAAAGAGCCGATCGGTTCATTGTTTCGACGTATTTACGTAATCGGTTCTCCTATGCTATTGAGCTGCAACAACAACTGCGATCAGCTCGCAGAACTTCTGTGAGCGTCTTCACGATTAGAAGAAGAATGCAGGAGAAGAAAATTGCAGCACACAGGGCTGCTACAGGGCCAAAATTGACTGCACAGCATAGGAGAGACCGATTGCAATTTGCCCGTGACTATGTGGATTGGACAATAGACCAATGGAGGGCTGTGCTCAGGTAACACTAGGTTTTAAGTTGTTTTTAAAGACGTTGTAATTTTTGCTGATAAAATAAAATTTGACTTTTTAATCATTTGCATTAGCTTGCTTTTTTTATTCCCTGGTAAATAAAAAACCATATCTATTGATTTATTCTGAAATTTAAATAAATTGCCTTTCCAATGATACCTTATAGGCATATTGTCTACCGTTGATTAATAGGGTTAAAATGAGTTTGAAGAGAATTCTTCCCGTCGGTTGAACGCGTCCCAAAAGGTCATGGCTGTCCGGCTTATCCGAGGATACCGCACGGTCTCGACTGAGGCGGCGAACCTCCTTGCCGGATTGCCGCGAAGGAGGAGGCGGAGCGCGTGAGGGAGAGGCAATCTCTGCACCCTCACGCGCCTAGCCGCCGCAGGAGACGCCCTGGACGGGAGTCAACAGCCGACTCCCGGCAACCGTAGGGGACGGGCTTGCGGGCGGCGAGTAATGGGCAGCTCGCCGCCCAGTAAGGACCAGGCCCGGGTCGACGGCGCGTTGTGTTCCACGCGCGCCTCAAAGAGAAGTCAGCACGAAATGACAGGGCCCGCCAGGGCCGATGCCGCCGGGGCTGCGGGTTGTTCGAAAGAGATACCGTGGCCCCTGGCACAGGCAACTGAAGGAACACAGGTGGGTTTTAGTCGGTAAAAGTCTGACACGCCCTTCCGCTCAGCCCAGAGCGGGAGGGGGCATTTGATGATTTCCCACCCAAAAAAAAAAAAAAAGGGAATTCTTAACGAGGTGCGATTTTTGTGACACCGAGTGTATTAGTATAGATTGCAGCCTAAGTGATTAAATTAAATACTGGTGTAGTTTTTAAATGTGTGTGTGGAGAGGCTCCTATTTATATAATAATTATGCTTCCGAGACAACCTACCGCATTCGAATAATTGTCAATGGAAAAATGGACTCCTTTACGCTGGCCAGACTAAATCTGTTCCTCGTTAAACAACGCCTCGCATATTAAGCATCATATATTTGCTGAAAGTAGGAGCTGGTGGAGGAACATTTATTATCTTGTTTCTCGCTCAGTATCGCTCGGAGGTTTACTAACAATACGCCCAGTTAGAATGGATCGACCGAAATCACCAAGAACAGTCGCCAAGGAATGACTGGGATGAGACAATAGTGGGTGGTCGAAGGAAGATCGCGCGGAATTCGCTATATTATATGAATCATGGTTCGACCCTTGCTGTTCAGGCCCTGCACTTCATAAAGTTGCAAGAGGATGCCACCAATACCACGCAACTGAGGGACAAGTGTCCGAATACATGTGGAATTAAGCGATAGGTGAGGACCCATGAAAATAGAGCCAAAGAGCAACATACATCAGAAACAAATAAGGACAATGTACAGCAAGTTTACATTTCAGGCAACGTCAGCCAGATTTATCAATGCGTGATGCCATATTTATTAACCTACATTGCGCAATCTAGTGCCATATTTTGAAATTGGATTTTCAATTACATTCATACAAGATCCAATTAGTCACAAATGGTTTGCCGAAACAATGCTGGATCAATTCAATAACCCTGAAAACATTTGTTTCACGAAATGATCTGTAAATTGAGAGTCGCTTCGCTGTCTCTTCGATGCTGTGCTTTCAATGGCCTTGGCATTCTCTATTATTTGTGTTCGAATACAAATGCAGGAACTGACAATTCATATTGTTCTGAAGGCAAGCTACGAGTAAGTGGTACACAATGGGGCAGGAAGACGGGAGAAAACCGGATCATCAGGGCAGAGTCTATAGATTGGACTGCAGCATCAGGCCATCAAATGTAATGCATCATACAGATTGCTAGTAGACTCTACTAGCAATCTAACAAAATATCGATATGACAATAATAATGTTGACTTAGAGACTTTCGATCTTAGTGCATTCAATGTTAATTAGTTTTTGGTGTGGGACGTTAGGACAAAGCAGCACAATATTCAATATACAACACCAACAATAAGGTTTATTCATTGAACTTTTATTTGCACAAATGGTCATGGAAAAGTCGTTGAACGACGTCACTTCTGAAATTAAAACACTTGATAAATTGGCACTTCATACATTTGCCTTTTTTTTTTTTTTCATACATTTGCCTTGACTTGTAATAATTATAAAGTCTTCAAGAGCAAACTAGAGATAAAGGCTGGCTATCCAATTAAATTTAAACCGTCGTATAGCCAAGAATTGGACGTGGTATAAAGGTTATAATCCAGGGGCCAGAAATCGCACTAAACAGAGATTTGCAAGGAAAAAGTGAGGCCTTTGCGCAGCAGTGGGATACAATGCAAGCTGTTTTATAAAAAAATAACGGTATTTGCTAGACTAGAATCACCTATTGATTTATCGATCGACAAAAACGATGCAGTGGCTATCGACGACAAATGCGATGACCATCGTCAAAAATAAAGTAACTCTGTAGCACCTTACAAATACGTCGCTTCGTCATTGTTACCAAGGAAAATTTGCGTAAATATTGTATGTATAACACAACACAGCGAGTGTCAAAAAATGTGCAATACATTAAGATGGATTCTTGACGAACAAATAATATTGTGCAATAATAATGTGCAATATTGCGTAAGAGCCACCTAACAGTGATTTGTGTTAAAGTAAACAATATGCTAGCATTCCAACTAATTTGCAGACTATCAAATTTCGGTCGATGGTAATTTGAGTGAGTTTGCTGTCTATACACCGTTAAATTTTGATCGTTTTAATCCTTAAAAGGGGTCATTGTTCTCATCATTATGAACAACTTTTACTACGGGACCAACGGGTGTATTTATGTAATAGGATAGGTCGAATCACATCAACTCGGTCAGATGTTTTGTCAGTCGTATAAAACGTTTGATCTTTAACATTTCAATTTTCGATGCAATGATACTCGAAATGTTCTCTTGGGCCACTTATTTATTAACGACTTTTTAAGTTACAATCAATATTGCGTTTCCCCCATAATATGCTTCCACATTGATAACATTAGGTTATACATCCCAATAGATAACTTACTGTTCCGAGTGTCCAATTTCTCCAAGTCTTACACAAGAACTTGGCAGGCGTACGGAACAGAGTGGCCTGCGATAGTTTGAGCAACGTTGATGTAAACAGTGACAAATAAATAACAAAAATAAACATTGGCACATAGTTTCTTAGTCTGCCCACACTCTCGTCGAAGATTATCTTTACTTACAGAAGATTCTCTTTCCCGGTTCATAAAATTCTACATGTATGTAATTGCAATATTTGTTTTTTTTTTTTTTGATGTTAGAAATCAATGGACTAGGTTTTTTCTTATAACGCTCTCTAAATAAGCCGTATTCTACATATTAATGGTTTTCATAAATTAATTTCTAAAGGCTCAAACCAATAAAAAAGTTTATTGGTCTGAGTCTAAAAGTAGACAGGCCTGACGCGACGCGACGCCGACGGTGAGACGCGATTCTGGTAAAACAATTTCCATGAAAATTTCTTAGAAATTGTTCTACTAGAGTCACGTCGCGCCTGTCTGCGGGAGCCCTAAAACAGAATGTAATATTACTTTATTCCATAGGTAATGGACATAATGACAACAATACTTTTGCGCATTAGGTTTTTTTGTTTGAACTTATGTGCACAAATGGGAAGGCCATGTCGTTGACCTAGGAAGGACTTTGCACGTTTGACTAATGTTATGTCTGACGATTGTGTAAAATCTAATCTCCTATGACATTTACATAGTGTTGTTTTCTACATAACATTGATGTAGCCGCTAATAGCTTATTGATGGAACGTTTATGATAGATTGCTTTTTTAATAAAAACTGTTTTCTAATAAATTTAGGAAATAGATAATCGTATTAGATACCTAGGTCTAAACTTCTTTAAAACCGTAAAAAAGAAAAAACTCAAAGGGTTCTTCTACAATATAGTAACAATGCACTTTGAAAGCGAATGTTGCAAATCACCGATAAGAAATTAACTGCACGTGGAAACAGCAGAACTCGTAATAGTGTTTAACTACGGCAATACTCAATCAATCGACTCGATCAAATTATGTGATGAAAAGTCCAACTGCAATCATTTCATGAATTTCCAGTACCTTATCAATTTAATATTTACAGGTCCAGTATTATCGCAAACCCATAACGTTTGCGTTTACGTCACACAACTTGTAACGAGCAATATCCTCTATAAAGAAAATAGGTCGAGTAGGCGACATAAGATATCGATGTCGTTTACTTACTAGTGACGTCACACAAATAGCGTGGGCATTCATGACGTCATTACACGGAGAAAATTTTGTACGCAATAGATTATTATCGATCTATGTGACGTCTACAGAATCTCTGGTTTGCTTCAATGCGATGACGTATCCCGTGAGTCAATATTGGCATTGACAATACCTACATCGTTAATTAAAACTTATCGTCAATTCACGAGGCTAATGTATTGTTAAATAAAGCTGTTGTAGGAAAAATCTTAGATAACATACTGTTATTGACCGCAAAATGTATTTTTAATGTAATACCTTTGGGTACACTAATGTTGCTATGCACTTTATTGAGATAAATGAGTTCATGAAACTAGTTTAGATTAAATGCTAAATTAATTAATAAAACTAGGTATTGTAAATTAAAAGAACGGAATGTTTCCATTAAAACAGAAGCTCTGATAAGATCCGTGTATCGTTTTATTCCACAGCACATAATAATTTAACTGCATTGTATCTTTCTTTCCTACTAACGTGTATACTTTAGCAAGTTTTAATGTGTGAAATTGTTACACTGCATTTCGTGCATATGAGACACGTGCTAATTTTTTTACGCGTTTCTGCACACTTGCAGCATTCGATGTGCCCTAGCTCATATGCTGAGAGACCGACCGGCGCAATAATGCAATTTTATTTTATACCAAGACCCCTCCATGCCTCTGAAAGCACGTTAAGCCGTTGGTCCCGGCTGTCATTCGTGGATCTTTGACAGTCGTTACGGGTCGTCAGAAGCCCGAAAATCTGACAACCAGTCTTACCAAGGGGTATCGTATTACCCATGTGGAGGTCAAATAGGCAGTCGCTCCATGTAAAAAACTGGTATTCAGCTGCATCCGGTTAGACTGGAAGCCGACTCCAACATAGTCGGGAAAAGGCTAAGCAGATGATGCCAAGTCTAATGGTTCGCCTTATTTGTCGCCAGTTCAGGGGTTAAACGACAAGTCAGGTGGAACTTAGCTGACACAGGGGCATTTAATCAGCTTAATCACCATTAATGCGTTGAGTTCTAAAGTCTTCCACTTTGGGTTCAATAACTCTTTAATGATACGCGACTTCTTCTGGTTAAATAATTCTACAGCACGAAACACCACAATAATTTGCTAGTTTATGACACGGCTATACACGAACGACGCATTCAAGCAAGCATGTCATGCTCGTGTGACAAAAACATTAAAACTATTGGCTAAAATTCAACTGAAATTATAGCTATGAATTGATCAAATATTTTACCGTGATGCTTAACAAACACGTGACAAGACCCAATATCAAAATGTCACATGCAAAAGCGACTTTAATCTATAAATGCGTAGGTAGGCATAACATTCACAATTCATGTTAGTTTATCTTCACACACCAATAATGTTAATTATAGAGTCACGTGCCAAGTTTGATCTTTACAAGTATCGAGATTGGGTGGTTTCAAGGTTATCAACTAATGATAAGTCTGGCTGCACGGCCCGCAGGCCGCGGTTACGACTAACCTTGGTACTGTTACGAGCTTCGGGTTCGTGACAATAAAAACTGCCGATAAAAATTACCAAAAGTTACACTTTAATTAAACAACGCTAAGAACAACTCAAACACACTAATTATAAAACACAATCGCTCTTAAGTCGCACTCGAAGATCGCTTTCGATGTATTCGCTTCTATCGCAGAACCAAGTCTGATTAGTCGCGGCTAGTCCCGGCCTTATATAGTGCCGCAGATAATTCCAGAATATTCTATTGTAGAAACATCTAGAATGTTCGAGTACATACCGGCCCCGACTGACCAGATGTCGATAGTTCTAGTAAGTTCAGCCAATCGATAATAGATGGCGCTAGTGAAGAACTAATAAGTTCTTCTACTAGAAACTAGATGGCGCTAGTAGTAACTAATGTCACCATCATCAGGCATTAATTGTGGCGCGCAACACTGCCCCCTCCTAAGACATGCTCGTCCCGAGCATTATCGGCTCCATAATAACGCGCCAATCGATCCACATGGACGATCTTAGGAGTACCTCTTGCACCTTTCTGTATCCGGTAGGTTACGTCATTGATCTTTGTCACAATCCGGTACGGTCCATCCCATTTAGCTTGAAGCTTAGGAGATTTCCCTTTGCTGCGGACTGGATTGTGCAACCACACTAGTGAACCTTCGTCGAACCCTTTACTGTTCATTTTGCGGTCATAACGGGTTTTCATCTTTTCAGACATTTGCTGGCCCGATTGTCTGACGTGCTCATAAATGTCATTCATTTTGTTCCGTAAGTGATTCGCATAATCGGTTATACTGCGTGGGGCATCAGGTGGTATTCCGGTGATCAGGTCTGCAGGCAGCCGTAATTCTCTTCCAAAGTTTGCGAAAGCTGGTGTCACCGATGTACTTTCGTGAACAGCGCTTCGATATGACAACAAAAACGGTTGTATGTGCTTGTCCCAATCTCGTTGCCGATTTTCCACAACTTTTGCTAGGTACCTCTCCAAAGTCTGATTGAATCGTTCCACCATTCCATCCGATTGTGGGTGGTAAGAAGTTGTTCTTGTTTTATGAGTACCCATAACTCGACAAGTTTCCTGGAATATTTGGGACTCAAAATTCCTTCCTTGATCACTGTGAATCTCTAAAGGTACTCCAAACCGACAGAAGACTTCATAAACTAATTTATCTGCAACTGTCGAAGCTTCTTGATTTGGAATGGCAAAGACTTCCGGCCACTTAGTGAAGTAATCCATCACAACCATGAAATACTTGTTACCACTTTCACTTTCCGGAAACGGCCCCGCAACGTCAAGGGCTATCCTCTCCCATGGTGCGCCAACATTGTACAATTTCAATGCACCCCTACTACGAGTCTGAGGTCCCTTTACAGCTGCACAACTTGTACATTTGCGACACCAGTCCTCGACATCGTCCCGACAGTGGACCCAGTAAAACCGTTCTCGTATCTTCAGTAGTGTCCGTTTTACTCCCATATGACCTCCTGAACAACCATTATGGTACAGCTGTAGAACATCCGGTACTTGAGCTTTAGGGACAACCATTTGCAAATGACAGCTGTCTCCCCGAGCATTTTCCCATTTACGGCACAGGACTCCATCCTGAATCACCAAGCTGTCCCATTGGGCCCAATAGCTTTTTGTGATCGAACTCATTGCTGAGACGTCGCTCCATCTGGGCTTAGGAGCTCTGGCCTTCATCCACTCGAGAATAGGCTTGATGTCCGAATCTTCCTGCTGTGCACGTTGTAGCCTTTCCTTCCACTCGTTGCTGAGGTCTGTCTTGAGCATCCTCACAGGAACGACTTCTATACTTTCTTGCCTAGTACCAACTAGTGTGCCTTTTTCCATAACCTGTTCCTGATCACAAACGTTCGGCACACGTACCCCTGACATGTCGGTGGCTCTGACCAAAGTTCGTCCCACTTTCCATGAACGGTCATTGTCTACCCTTCCTGTAGTTCGCTTGGGGCAACTGGATCGAAGGTGGCCCCTTTCCCCACAGCCGTAGCACCTAGGGCTGTATCTTTTATTGCAGTCGCGAACTCTAGCCGCTGCAACCTCCCTGACGCGATGGGAACGATGATCCTGTCGCGCGGCTTCCACCTCCAGTGCATGGGCCAAGGCGTCCTTCAGCGTCCCGTGGTGCCCGAGCCTCACAGCAGCTCTAACTTCAAGATCGCGGATGCCGTCGATGAATGCCTGCACCAGGTTCCCATCAATAAGCGCAGGTACGGACTGGTAAGCTTTACGCACCAGCTTCTCCACTTCAAGGGCCCACTGCTGCAGGTTTTCATTACTGCGTTGCACGCGATCCTTGAGCTGCGCACGAAACACGTGTTCCAGGTGAGCGTCGCCATACCGAGCCTCCAATGCCTCAAGGAGCTGCTCGTAAGTCACTTCCTTACCGAGAGCTTCTAGAACAGTTAAAGCCTGGTCGCGCAGGCCTAGGGTGAGGGCAGTCATGGCCTGACTGTTATTCCAACCGTTCGCCTTCATGACAGCCTCAAACTGGATTTTGTAGGCTGACCAGGAAGAAGTTCCGTCGAACGGTGGCACTTTGAATCCACGTAGCGAAGGTGTTGTAGCTACGGGAGCTGCGATTCCATCCCCAAGTTTAAGGTAATCCAGCGTTTTCTTTACATCAGCCATCACGGTTTTCTTTACGTCAGCCACCACGTTGTCAACCCGATTATACACTTGGTCGATCCGGATTTCAGCTTCCGACAGGCGGTTGTCATGTTGATCAACCTTATCCTTCACCTCCTTCATGTCTTTCCCGAAGGTAGCGTGAAGGTCCTTCATAAGGAGCATCTGCTCTTCCTGGCGGCGCGTTTGCTCCTCCTTATCACGTTGGAGCTGTTCTTCCAACCGACGAGCCTGTTCCTCCTGTCGGCGAGCCTGTTCCTCCTTGTCCCGCTGGAGCTGTTCTTCCAACCGACGAGCCTGTTCCTCCTGTCGGCGGGCCTGTTCCTCCTGTCGGCGGGACTGCTCCTGCAGCATCATCATCAGGGCAGCAAAGTCTGGTGCTGCTGATGCTGGAGCTGTTGCGGACGTTTCGGCCTCCGTGGTTGGTAGCTGGCCCTCAGACCTCTGCGGCATAGCTCCACTAAAACGTCTCTGATCCGTCTCCTGTTGACGTTGACTCCGGGTACGGATACCCTCCGTGTCGTCTTTAGGTAAAATCGGCATGATTTTAATCCTTGCTTCTGACACCAATTGTTACGAGCTTCGGGTTCGTGACAATAAAAACTGCCGATAAAAATTACCAAAAGTTACACTTTAATTAAACAACGCTAAGAACAACTCAAACACACTAATTATAAAACACAATCGCTCTTAAGTCGCACTCGAAGATCGCTTTCGATGTATTCGCTTCTATCGCAGAACCAAGTCTGATTAGTCGCGGCTAGTCCCGGCCTTATATAGTGCCGCAGATAATTCCAGAATATTCTATTGTAGAAACATCTAGAATGTTCGAGTACATACCGGCCCCGACTGACCAGATGTCGATAGTTCTAGTAAGTTCAGCCAATCGATAATAGATGGCGCTAGTGAAGAACTAATAAGTTCTTCTACTAGAAACTAGATGGCGCTAGTAGTAACTAATGTCACCATCATCAGGCATTAATTGTGGCGCGCAACAGTACTAGCGGTTACCTATTTTGAATAGTGATTTGGCGTGTAAAATGTTCTGTGGAATATCTTACTGTAGTGTTTTTACGATTTTTATTTTCAAGTCCGTCATAATAAATGGTTAGTGTAGGTATGACTTTTATGGTTACTTGTAGCAGTGTTCATAAACTCAGGTAATTTACATTCCATCGCAATTAATCAGTTATCTACTTTAGTGAAATGTATTCTAAGTTGATTTTTGAGTAACCATTTGTAAAAAAAATGTCCTAATAAGTTTTTGGTTGCAATGGAATCACATTCCATCACTAGTTTGATCTGTCAAAAAACTCATTACTATGAAACATCTTTAATACAAATATCTCTGTAAGTCTGTACATAAGTACCTTCATCTATCTACTCTTTATCTTACTACTAGCAACTAGTGCGGCTACTACATAATATATAACATAGGGATTATATAAATAGCTAGCAGTTTTCAATACATAATATACATTATGTAACATAGTATACATATATCCGTAGTCGTCAACAGCTGATTATGGGCCTTCGTCGTACATTGTAAACCTTATTCATATTAATTAGGATGAATGTGATGTGATAACTTGCTTGACCACTCTTTGTGAATGTAGTGTGGTAGACAGAGTCGAATTCAATAAGCTAGCCAAACTCTACAGACGTGATGGGTTTCGGTATAACATTATAAAATAAAAACAATAAACATTTATATTGTTTTGGTATTAACGCTGGATGTTTTGTTACTTGAAGTATGAGTTGAGAAAACCTGGGGGTCTACTCCGAATGTTCGGCCGTTTCCTGCTACGAAGTTACTATTTGGTTCGGTCGGTTCCGATCCTACACTCCTACACTCTTTCGAATATTGACTATGGTCCCGACCCAACTGAGCCCATCCCAACATTTTTCTCATTTTTCAATAATATTCGGTTCTGCCATGTGTCGGTCTGATACGAACATTCGCACTTTGCACTTCGGAGTAGGCCCCCTGTTTTCTTTAGTTTTGTCGTGTTGAGATACCCATTACGTCTGTCAAGTTGACACAATAAAACACTGATATTTCAAGTGACTCCAATAACTGCGGTCGTTGATCCTACAAAAGAATTTGTCAAAATAATTTCTTTTTTGTATAATTTGATAATTAATCTATAATAATATTCCATTACCATAGAAAACGAGATCCAAGAGAAATTCGAAGAGAAGGTCCTAGAACAAGTCGAGTCGCTGAACGCACGTGCAAACGCAGCACGCGCTGGCGCATTTGTTGCGCTCCGCTCGTCTTTACAGCGACGAGCGATTGATGGCCTGTTGACCGCACACCGCGCCACGCTGGCCGACCATGTGTCGCGCGCACTACGACGAGGCAAGGATGGAGAGAGGAAGGCGGCTGCTGGTATCGCGCCGTTGCTGGCTTTACAGGTGATTATTACCATCTTGTCTTAATTTGACTGATTCTGCACCATTACTCCCCTGCTGGATGATACTATGATACCAAGAGTTTTCGGTCTAAAGAATGATTTCTTGCGCTGGACAATTTTGTTTTAGGTCTGTCGATCCCTTACAGCTGATCAAAACCTTTCACTTGTTCCATACTTTTCAGTCAAAAAAAATTTTATCCGTTGAGCTTCATCTTGGTCAGTCGCAATATTCAGGCTATGTTAGATTGATGTCTCTATCCAAAACAACCACTTTTTTTTTTTTAAACACCAATTAACCATCATGTTGTATACCCACAGATCGGCGAGGAAGGCTCGGAGGAGTTCGTACGCGAGGTGCGGCCCGCGCTCACCGCCGCCGCCACTGACAAGTCTGCCTCACTCGACGCACGCACAGAGGTAAACATCACAACACACACATACACACAATATTAATTAATGTCTGAGGCCACTTTTCGTCAAAGAAATAAGCTACATAAGTATACGTATATTTTGTCTCAACAGTATTTATCATCGAAAGGCGTCACGTCTGACGTATCACGTCTGACGTATCACGTCTGACCACTGTTTTTGGTCCAATCAAAAGGACCAACAAACTGCAAAACATATGCAACTGTGGACTCACCTAACAGAAATAATGTGTTTCCATGCCTAAAAATGTGTTCTGTATGTTCCAGTGCTGCTCGTCGCTGGCCGTGTTGTGCTACTTGATGGAGGATGACGTCTCTGAGATCTTAGAGGTCATGCGCATGTACGAGACTATCTTTAGCGGCAGCTACCTCAAGGTAAATAATTGATTATTTTCATAAATTACAGATTCGTACCAATCAACAAAATATTGCTATTGCCAACTTTGTCTGCTACAAACTTCGATCAATAATAGTTTGAAGGCTACAAAAAATTACTTGATATCAAATAATACATAGACCTGAGACATATTTTCTGCATGGGTTTAAAAATGACCCAAATTCGAGTAGTAATAAGTTCCCGTAATAAGTAACCCGGAGTGAAACTCTGCTCCGAAAACCAGGACTCTTCATTTTGCTCTCATCTGAAGCTTGAGCTGATGAAATCTATGCTTTTAGCGGATTCCAATAATTCATATTAATCTCTCCCCAGGGTGACGGCAGTGTGAAGGTGTCGGGCGCAGCCGTAGAAGAAGGCTTGTGGCACGCCGCCGCACTGGACGGCTGGGCACTACTGTTGCCGCTGTTGTCGCCCAACCACGCGCTGTCGCTGCTCAACAACCAGGCGCCCAGCTTTGCCAAGCTTGGGGAGTTGTTGGAGGCAGTATCTCTTGAGGTAACTTACCTAAGTTTTTGTTGTACACCAGACAACGATAATCCAAATGAATTGTTCTATAAACATATGTGTCCGTACCCCCAGGTCCGCATGGCAGCAGGCGGCGCGCTCGCCATCGCGTACGAGACAGTGACAGACGACGACAGCTCAGAAAACCCGCTCACAGCGCACGTGGACGTACTACTGCCAAGACTCACCGAGTTAGCGCGTGATTCGCACAAGTTCCGCGCCAAGAGAGACCGCAAGATACAGCGAGCCACCTTTAGGGACATCCTCAAATACTTCGAGGTGCGTTGCATATGATATAGTAGCAACTGGCTCCTGCACCGCAAGTTCGAATGGGTCATGGCACATATGTGAAACGAGACTTATGTGTGTTATAACTAAGTAAAATCCTTGCGGTTTAAAGGCTCTAAAGTCTAAATGATGAAAATCGGATCAAAACCATTGCGTGGTTTAGAAGATCTAAGCGGGCACATAGACACATGAAAAGCAACTTTAATATTTTATAGTATGTATACAACGTCTCCCAGAAATCAACGTCAAGCCGAAAACGGGCAATAGGCCAAGTCGTGACAGTTATTAGAAAAATATATAAAAACATCTTGGTCATGTACTTTTCAAATTTTATGGATTCAAAAATAAATCTCAAAAAGTGACACCCTGTGATGATCTTTCAAGTCTTGTGACTACAAATATTAACTTTTCGTCAGTTTTTTTTCTGTGACATAACCATGAATAACCCTTCTGTAAATTACAGTTAAAAGTTAAAACATAACTACCTCAGTTTTAAATAAAATGTTAGATTTAGCCCAACAATCGAATTCAAAATTATTACATCACCCAACTTTATTCGCGTGTAGTGTAAAAAAATGTACTACACTATTTTGGCAAGTAACTTTAAAAGATGGCGCGTTTAGTCTGGATTCCAAAATGGTATGCCACTTACTAATTGCTGGTTCTTAATTGAGGAAAATAAAGGAAAAAAAATAATGCAACTCAATGTTGCAGCAAGAATGTATCGTGAGAGATACCCAAATGCTGAGCGTTATCCCGATCATCGAGTATTTATAAATATGCATCGTTCTATATCAGAGGGTCGATTCCCTAGTCAAATGGTTAGCGAGGGAAGACCCGTAATGCCCTACGAGGCCGAAGTCCTGCAAGCAGTTGAAGAAATCCACCAACTGAATTTTATTTTAAACGCAACTAAAACTAACAAATAGCTTTTATCTTCAATTAAGAAGTAGCAATTAGTAAGTGGCATACCATTTTAAAATCCAGACTAAACGCGCCATCTTTTAAAGTTACTTGCCAAAATAGTGTAGTACATTTTTTTTACACTACACGCGGTTAAACTTGGGTGATGTAATAATTTTGAATTCAATGTTGGGCAATAATCTAACATTTTATTTAAAACTGAGGTAGTTATGTTTTAACTTTTAACTGTAACAGAAGGGTTATTCATGGTTACGTCACAGAATAAAACTGACGAAAAGTTAATATTTGTAGTCGCAGGACTTGAAAGATCATCACAGGGTGTTCACTTTTTGAGATTTATTTTTGAATCCATAAAATTTGAAAGTACATGACCAAGATTTTTTTTATATTCTTCTAATAATTGTCACGACTTGGCCTATTGCTCGTTTTCGGCGTGACGTAGATTTCTGGGACACGTTGTATAGATACAGCTGTTCAAAGAAAAGTGTGCGCTTCGGGAATTATCGTCTATCTTCGGCAATACGAACTTGCGATGATGAGATCTAATATAGAGCTGTCGCAGTCATGGAAGTCTTTGCCTATTTTGTTTGACTAATTATAGCAACTCCATAAAATAAAAATTCGTGTGATAAATGTCGATCTGGAACTGTACTAGCCATAGCGTACGAGACGGGGGCAGACTCGCCAAACTGTCCCATGACGCACGGATCTAACACTAGCGTCGCTTGTGTCGCAGGAGGGCGAGGTCGCGTCCATGTCGGTGCGCGTCGGCGCGGAGAGCGCGTCGTGGTGCCACTGGGCGGGCGGCGCGGCGTACGCGGCGCTGGCGGGGGCACTCGGCGGAGCGCTGCAAGTGTTGGCGCCGCGCTGTCCGCGCCTGCGAGCTGCGCTGGCGCTGGCCGACGTGACGCCCGCGGACTGCGGCCCGCAGAAGAAACTCAACAAGCTGCAACGGGTGTGTAACTGTTGACTACCTGACTTTTTGACCTATGAAGGGTTAGGCAGGGTATGGAACCCCGCTACTTGCGTTTAGTCAATATCTAGATACCTCTAAATGATTAAAGTTACCAACAGATCAGAGGGCGGTTCACGTATTTTTTAAATACGTTCGCATTCTAATCTTGCTGAATCTGTCAATAATACCCCAAATTTACATGCATTTTTTGAATGCCTTTGACAATAATTATCACTGAGCTGAGATTGCGACTAGATTTTCAACGTTTTTAATTACAAGAATTGTCTTTTAATAATGATCATATATTCAAACAGAGTTTTCATAAGTGTTCTTCGATCAATAATAGTACTAAATTCCCGATAAGCGCGTCAAAAACAGGCCGAAAAATAAAACCACGAATACTTTGTGGTCTTATTTCAACCAAAATGTTTTTAACCTTATTACTTGAATTTAAGTTTCATTTTAGAATAAATGACTGAAAATTTGAAAATAGAATGACTTTATATTTTAAAGCGACATTTTAAATATATTTTGCAATGGTAATTAAACTTTATGATTAAGCATTAAGGTTTATATTAAACTGAAGTCGTTAATATTATTAAACTTTTTTCTAAGAAATGTTTATGTGTGTGCCACTTCAGCGACTGATTTTTGTTCCTGATCCTTAATCTATTACTATTATTGGTTCTATTATTATATGCTTATTGTCAGAGATAAAAACTCAAACTAAACAACTTCTGATACAACATAGTATTTTAACTTTTTAAACGCCTATACAATTTAATATCTCGCCCACTTCGTGTGAAAGTGGTCGAGATAATAAATTGTATAGTCCAGCACAGTAACCTAAAGACCGAATATTGTAAAAACTGCCAAGGTCGATGCAATAACGTAAATCATTGTGATGGCAAACTGCCATCTTTTGTTTAGCGGCGAATAAGCTTGAATCTACCGGAATAATGTGCTGAGTCACTTACACGTGTGACTTATTCATATTTTATTATAAAACGAAGTTTATAATAATTATCATCATTTAATCTCATACGAAGACCTCGTCTGATTATGGCTAGAAAGCCGATCGCAGAAAAAAGCAGAACACAAAAAATATTATAGAGAAAGTACAAACCCTCATAGGTCAAAATAAGTTGAAAGAAGAAAATAAGTTGTCAAATTCCAATTGCCAAAACACTGAAAATTTTCAAAAGTTGTTATGTCATAGTTAGGGCCCAATTTAATGGGGAACAAAGTTGAGCAACATATTTCCATGTTGCAGGAAACTTGTCACTGGCAACATGTTCATGTTTCGTCCAAGAAAACGCAATGTTTTGACGGTGACAGAACAATGCACAGCATTGTTCTGTACAGAACAATGCTGTGTTCTAAACCTTGTTGCCAATAAACAGGCCTTTGTTACTCTCTTTTCGACCTTTGTCCATTTACGGCTGATTTTTACAGTTAACTTTAATCTGAAAAATAATAATGGCGGTTTGACATAAATATTTTCTATACAGAAGCTGTAAATTTTATTACTCAGGTATAAGTTATCTGAAGATTGAAAAATCAGTCCTTAGTATTATGTTTGTACAAAGGAAGAGTTAGTAATTTTATGTTTGCCTGTTCCAGCATCTACAAAACAACGCCGCGTGCAAGGCCCGCACCGTCGCCCGCAACAAGAACAGAGACAAGCGCTCCGCGGCCCTCGCCATCTGAACCCGCCGCACTCCCGCACCGCACCACATCATCGCACGGTTCCACTCAAATATCTCTCGGTTTAGTTCTAGAGCTTAGTTTAACGCTAGCAACGTCAATTCGACGCCTTACTTCTTAGTGTGTCACCTCCCGAGCGGACAACAGTAACAACTAGTTACAGCATGCCGCCGGACAGGTCGTGTGAGGTTAGTGTTAGGTTACAATAGGCTAGTTGTTAAAACCAAAGAAATTCGTCATATTTTGGATAAAATAAAACGTTGGAACCGTCTATTGTGAGGCAACTCGCTGATTGTCGACGCTCTAATTATTTCTCGCAACACGTGTCAGATCTGGGACTCGTTCGGTCATACCTATTGCGATGTTGATGTATTTTAACTTGATATTATTACGATCGATGTTTTCATATCATTTTGTATTATAGAACATTTATTCTTACTCCATTTCTTGGTGATTTGTGCTCACGCTTATTCATTCCGAATGTACTCTGTTACTGCCGGCACTTATAACTTAACTGTTGCTATTTTTAGTAAAATATTTTACTATAATTATACTTACGTTATATTATTGATATTTTTTGTATTTAAATTGACAGTTTTGTGTGTTATTAGATTACATTATTTGTTAGATTTACTTCGCCATTGTAATGTCTGTTTTATTTTCCATGGATTATGTACGGTTAATTCAAGTTGTGGAGTAAGGGCGTTTAGTTAAAGGTTGATAAAATGAATATTCTCTATGACTTGTACTGTTCATACAGTATGGAAACCACATATATATAAGCAATAAACTATACCACATACTTGTTATCGCCTTTTCTGACGATATACAAAAAATTTACGAAATCGGACCAGTAATTAGCTCAAAAAGTAGAGTTTTACTTTGAGCAAATGTAAACACTGTAGAATTGGATCACTAGGTCAATGATTCAATGAACTTGAATCCTTAAATACTGAAAAGCGACGTTGCTACGCAGTGCGAACTATCACGACGCTGTTACGTAAGTACTATCGCCAAAACCTATATCGTATATCTGACCATTTTGAAAACAAAATCCCGTGCACATGAGCTGCATCCGTAAGCTAAACAAAAGAGGATCCTTTTAAGGTCTACTAATAATATGTGCTGCAAGAATAGTCCTTACGGTCAGTTATAGATTTTGACCTTGGTACCTATTCTACTTATTTGCCTTAAAAAAAAACTCACATGCATGCCGCCCGCCTGCATCGGTGCCGCTCTTCGCTACTGTCTAAACAGTGTCACTGTAACTGAATTTATTTTGTTTGAACATTTAACTTTGAATTTACGGTTTTTAATTAAATATTTAATGTTGCTATACTTCTGTGTTGGTTTGATTTGCATATAAGTGAATTCCATACTGTATATCTTCTGTATATGTGATTCGTATGTGTGTCCTAGTGAGGATGAGTGCATCACAGTGCAATTCATACGTTTATAATATAAAGCTTCTCTGTAAATATTATTTTAATTAGGATTCGTCGCTGCGGTCACCCTGACTTGTAAATTGGAGAGTACAACGGAGTGTTGAAATAATATTTATTATGAGAACCGACTTGTTGTTTCATTTTTCAAACACCATTCCATGTGTCCTCCCCATAAAACCACGTAGTCTTGTTGAAGACCTTCTGAAACATTTATTTAACAAAAAATAGTAAGCTCTCGAAACTAGTTTTATTACAAGTTTTTTTTAGGGGTTTAAAGTATGAAAATGCCGATTTGTACTGAAAAATTGAAATTCGTTTTTTTTTTTTAATTTAACATATTTATTTAATCAAAATAATTACCAATATTACATTGCTGCCATCTAATAGGAAGGTCATGTATGCCTTTGCGATAGAACTCTCGTGATCTAGATTCCACAAATTGTGTGAAAGCATTTTGTACTGCCTCCTGAGAAGAAAACTTTTTATCACGTAGAAAATTGTCTCATATATATTTACAAATTAATATACATTTTATATTAGTATGCCATAATCAAATCTATCCATTTAATAACATTAAAAAAGGCATGCTTATGCTTAAAAGTTTGTTATCGAGAAAATGAATTCATCTGTGAAATGTTTTACAGATTTATAGCTGCTATATGTAGTGAATAAACATGTTATTTAAATAGAAACAATCTATTTACAACAATAACATCACCACATAAATCTGTATCATTTTAATGGTTTAACAATCAATCCATTGAGCATTTACTTACATGGTGTGTTTAAAAAACAAAAAATTAAATATTCCTGGGCAAAACGGACCCTTTCTTCGCGATGAGCAGGTGTCAATGCAATTTTCTGTGCCGGTTTATAATTCCTTATCCCAGCAGCGTGTAAATGCCTTCTCACTGTTTCCACTGAAATATGGCGGTTACAGGTAGGGGCAAAAATGGATTTTCAACATGGCTTGAAACAACGGTGGCGTTCGAATTCGGGACTATATTTGATGGCTTTTGCTCCTGGACGAATCCGCTGAATATTTCCATTGTCTCCATAACGGCTTAGCCATAGACTGACCGTATTTCTCTAAAACAAAAAAAAAACATTTTTGGAACCGTGTATGTAACTTGTAAGGAGTGAATGTAATGGTAAAATAGCCAACTACGCGTTCATTAACCACAATCAATAAAATAAAATAGGTATAAAAAAACACTTACTGGTATATTAAGTCGACGACCAATCTCTCTAATTCCAACATTCTGCTCATGTCAAAATATGATTTTATGTTTGGTATAGTCATTAAGTTGCGACATGATGCTTTTAACACCAAATTTTTTAAAAATACTTAACGAGTTATGTGAAACGATTTACAAATGTGTGTGCGCAGTCACTGCTATTAAGCGTAGTGTAACTTTTGTCACTTAGATGAATTTATTATCTACCTCACGAAGCAAATATATGTTTTACTTCGTATCCAACCATTCTTGGTAATTATAAATTCTGTGAACTTAAAGTTTTGTAATTTACCCACCTGTTTACAAGATAAGTTAAAGCGTAAATCATATTGGTCGTTCTTTAATAATGCAAGCAATATTGTAGAAATGAAAACAAATTAGAAAAAGAAACTGATTATAGGTGGACTGTGTTTTTGAACCCATATGTTGGTCGTCGCCAATCCAGCATCAAACCGCTAAGCTACAAGAACTTATTGGGAATATGCGAAATTAAAGATTGGGTTGTAATTATGTAGTGTGACTTAAAAGCTTTTCAACTTTAATGTCAACGAGATAATGATTTAAATAGCTTAACAAAATGATATATAATGCCGGTGGCTCCGACAATGTTGGGTGGGTTTACCTTAACGTTACGTGTTAAAGATGAAGTTTGCGTGTCTGTATTGATTGTATTTGTTCATCGAGTCAAGCTCATATATATAGTTAAGCTCATATAAATTGAATAAACCTTAATGTTACAGGCAGAGGGTCCAAATTCGTTTGTTTTTAGGGTGGGTCAGATAATGTTGACAAGAGACTGTACTTACCTACGTAGGGTCATAATTTCAAGGTCATTTTTTTCTTTTTATATGGTTTCACGTTGTCGGGGGTTTTTAAATTTAATTTTTTATTTCATGCTTTTTGTAGGGACTCCTTGTTATTTCATCTTTTATTTTCTTGCGTTTTAAGATTCAGGTAATTTGGTATTTCATCAGGTTTTTGTAATTCGCCATTTAGTGGTAGTGGACATCTTGGATTTGAAATTTGTCATAGTGTATAGTATTCTACTTCAAACCCTTTCATTTGATACCCATATTGAGGGAGTTGTGAAAAAATATGTAATCCGCCATTTTGTGGCGGCGGCCATCTTGGACTGATTTTCAACAAACATAGCTAAGAACACTCCCGACAAATTCACCTTTCAAACAAAAAAAACAAATTTTAAGATCGGTTCATCCGTTCAGGAGCTACGATGCCACAGACACATACACACACACACAGAGAGAGAGAGAGAGACGTCAAACTTATAACAAAAAAAAAAACAGAAACATTTTCCAAAAATTTAACCATTAGTTACTATTTTAAACAATTGGTTGAGTGTAACTACGCATCAAAAAACCGGCTCTTAGGGGCTAAACCTGAACTGCTTGAAACCAACCTTTGCCTTTTTATTGTGGATTAATTTAGCCCTTTTTTGTCTAAATTAGGATAGTAAATAAAACAGCAATATAAACACATGACTAGCTTTATTCTCAGACACATAATCGTCCCTCGGTTCATACAAACGTCAGAGTCCCTCGCTACCGTCATAATATTATTACAACAATTAAATATTCATGTTCTTACCTAACACATCGCTCTTTGGGTAGTGGGGTGCACTCCTGCGCAATGATCACTAGATAAATTAATGACGACATCGAAATGGTTGAAGATTTTGGAAAAATCTATAGGAGGGACAGATATAAGCTTTGAAGTATTTTTTTCGGTTTTCGGGTTGTTTCAATATCTATTTCGAATATAATTTACTTGCTTTTGAATTACATTACCCAGGCATCTGTGTAACAGGAATGCAGCCCATAGTATTCGTTGCTCAATTTTAAACATCTGATAATAGAACAAATGGATAGACCCTTATCTAACTCGGTATAAAATGTTAAGCTCATGTGTCAGACTAACTACTGTAGCTAAACATTTTAACTTTCAATTGACAATTTTGAAAAAGAATACTATTTTATATTGTCATGTCATAGTCTTTGCAGATTCGCTCTGACGAAAATGTACCTCATCTCTACGTTGATAGTAGCTCAATTCAGAATGCGAACATTACTACCCTAAACTCTCCATTTGAACATCCATGTAAAAGTTAACTAACAATAGATATGTGGGTATTTGTATGGGAATGCTATTCAATGGAGTTATTTAAGAAGTATTTTAGCTACAGTCCGCCTGTATAATCAAGACACTCATTACAGATATCTTAACATCTAAACGATTACATTTAGTAATGGTCTTCATTAAGTACAAACATTTATTTGTGAACACTACTCGAGCTGTGCGCGCCAATACGGCGGCAGGCTCGAGTAATCTTCACAGCGACATTTTACATTGACTTAGTTTAAGGTGCAATTCCGCCATATACATAATGCAAAAATATGAATAAACATTTTCGATAATAAACGACTAAAATAACTTTAAGATTTGTGTGTGAATACTTTACTAACCGACAAAGGCAATTTGATGATTGTTTATGTCTACTTTTATATTTTTTTAAATAAACTATTTCTTTTTAATTTTAAGATATTCAGGCACTGGAATGCCGCCCGGGTTTACTACAGATAATTGTACCCGGACGGCGCAGTACTATTGTCACTCAATCGTTATAAATACTCCTCTCAGCTAAGATACACTTTGAATGGACAGTTTCACAAAGTTACTCACTAAACCGAAACGAATCACAACGTCACGTTATCTTTATTTGCTGTGCAACACAACCTATCAGCGCGTATACCAAATAACGTAGCAATCGGAGGTATGTATCGTAAGGCAACGTCGAAGGCAGTCATCTGCATAGAACATTATTGATTATTATAAAATTGTAAAAAAAATATAACTAAGTACCTACTTAACGTAAGTAAAGCCGGAAATGCTTAATAACAAATACGTTTATATTGTCTTCTATTGATATTGTGACAGGACTAAACGCGGAGGCCCGACATTATAATAGGCTTATCCGCAAACGGAAGGGACTAGCGAAACTTTTTGTGAATATAATTATTCGTTAACGAAACTTTGTAAAGAACAAGCGGTACACACGAGTGCGATGCTTGTACCCTCCGTAGGGAGTGCTACCACGTCGCTCGTATCTTCCATAAATACGTACTACTGCAACAACTCTAAAACCCAGGTTGAAAAGAGCTATATAAGTATATATTCTGAAATTGCAACGTACTTTGGTAATACCGAAACATAGTGACAATAATTCGTATACTACTTAACTATTCTTATATTTAAACAACATTCTCTAACATAAACTTAGTGACTTAGGCCATAGAAAGGTAACATTTATACAATTTAACTAAAATTTTGAACTTTATAGGAATATTTTGCTAATTGAATGATGACGTCTTTTATAAATATTTAAAAGATAACTCTTGCAAAGGGACCCAATATAGTGGTGGAATTCGGCAGATATTCACACCTAAATAAACAATAGAGGTAGAAACATCATTATGTTGTCAACAGGGGCTTACCACCAGCTCTTATAGCAGGGCAGAAGTTGCTAAGCCCCCTGGTACCAATACAAATTCTCATTTATCAAGATTTCTCAATATAAATGTGCAGATAAATGCATGTAGTTTCGACCAATTCCAAAAAAGCCCTGTTTTGCATAAATAGCTATTATAAACAGTGTATAAGCAAATTTAAGAATAACATTCTTTGGTATACTTAATTAAACATCTTATTCTTCAACTTAAAACACTTCTAAATATTCATTATATACAGTATTCTTCGATAGTAGTTGTTTATTTACTCTGGCAATGTAAAAGCTTTGGTTCTGTATTTTCACCAAACATCTTAATAGTAAGTTTTAAATAATAATTATTACATTTAACTACATATATTACAAGTCTCCATAGAAGGAACTAAGTAAGAGAAAATACATGTAACAATCATTGAAATGATGTAATTCTAATAAATATCAAGAATTTACCGCGTATCGTAACGTGAGCGGTACACAAAAAAATTATAGTACTAATATTGATTTTTGAACCGAAAAAAAAAACGTTAAAATATGATTTAAAACATGAAAAATTTAAATATCAAGGAGAAGAGAGGGGAAATTTTTACAATATCTATTTTATAATCATCGATTTTACAAAATTACTCTTGATATAATACTGCCAGAAATAAGCGCGCACTACGCTATAGTTACACCACAAGTTTGAAAGTTACATACTCTTTATTTTTATTTTCTTTTTTATCACTTTATCGACACAGAATATTATTGCCAGCATAAAAAACTTTCACATCACTGACTTGACCTGTCTTTAGTTTACAAAATATATGCTCAAGGTGGCAAAAGCAGGAGCTACCTAGACCATGAACTATAGTATAAGTATAATCAGCCTATAATGTTCCCACTGCTGGGCCACAGGCCTCCTCTATGTGAGAGGGAGTGGGCTGTAATCCACCACGCGGACCCATTGCGGGTTGGTAGATAATGCATGAACTATAAGGAGGTTTTATTATTAGCAAATGACAACATGCTATGTCGAGATTTGCCGCCCCATAGAAGATGGCGGGACGAGCTGGACAAAACAAATGACCAGTGGTCTACTAGCCCTGGATCGAAAGAGCTGGAAGTCATGGGGAGAGGCCTTTGCCCAGCAGTGGGATGATGCAGGCTAACAGTGAAATGCCATGTCGATAAAATGATACCTTATAATAAGTCCTGAATACACTTCACACAATACATGAGACGTGCATTAGAAGACTAAGTTTGTGCTTGGACATTATCATACAATGGGAAACTGATAACTTCTTTTATATTTACATCGATAAATACTTCCAACGTCTATATTACACATTATGACCAGGAAATCTATTTATATATTTTGATGTTATGTTATAAAACATCACAACATAACTGTCACATCCTTGACGTCCAATGGCAGAGAAGAAACCTCATTTGCCATTATTTACAAATGCCAACACCGTTCATGTCATAAGCCCTTAGTACACACAAGATTTTCCTGTCATGAAAACTACGGCATATTCGCCGTGTGTATGTATGGATCACTAAGGAAGCCTGTTGACGGACTCGTTTTTACTATGGCGCGGTTTATACGCGCCGTACCGTAAAGAAACCGTGCCGTGTACACAGGGTCTAACACTACATATTGAACGCAGGTTCAAAACAAAACATCTACATAGTGAGTCCTATTTACCAAAGATTTAAATCGTTAGATTTGCTTTTATTCAAAAGATAGTTACGTTTCTGTTTAATTGACAATGACATTTGAATAGTGTTGTCTCGCTCACTCATATTAAAAATCGTATCTATCGTTCCATGCGGGATGTGTAAGCTCACTTTTCTCAGTGTGGACATTTTCGCGCGTGCTACGTTACGATTAAAATTTTTGTTATTTACCACATGTCCAATCCAGAGTTTTTTCCTACTAGAGTCGTGTTTTTCTTTTAAAGTGAGTAAAAATTGTAACCTCCGTTTCTGGAACCCCTGATCAACTCTTGACAAGTAGCTGTCAAATCTCATGAAAATAAGAACAACAATGATTGGTTGTCATGCGATATAAAGGCTGACAAAAAATCCTCTTATATCACTTTCGTACATTCTGTAAGTACTACCCGCAAGGGTTCAAGACTTCGCTCGGATGACGTAAGTGCGCGGTACTGAGGCGTCGATGACGAGATCGGTAACAGGGCGGGGGCGGGAGGGTCTCAAGTTAACTCTTGCGGGTTGTACCATCGCACACTACAGGCTCGCCGCACCACACTTTTTGTATATTAAAATGCGATGCACTGTGGCCCGACGCGGCTGTAATGTGCGTTTAGCTTTACAAGCCAAATTATGAACTAGGCTATCCGAAACTGTGGGACAGTTTTATAACATAACATATCTTGTGTATTTTGAAATATTGATAACATTATAACTACAAGAGCTATTTCTTATTTATTGTTACTTAAAAATATAATGTAATTGCACGGGAAAGGCAATAGTGGTAATTTTTTCGAGTCTTTTTTCATTTTCGATGATAATTTTATGTATCTATAGACGTCCATATTTCACAAGTATGTTGATATTATAGCAGATTATTTTTCCTTTTTTCTACTAGATAGATTATTCTGAATTTGGGACATCTATTAGGGCACTTTTAAAATGATCACGTTTGTGTAATATTTTATGTTGTAAATAACTTTCAATTGAAATTCGTCCACAACACATCACTCATCACTCTTCATTCACAACGCACGATACCACTAACCATTGTGGTGTAATACGCTTATCCCATAACATAATATATTATCTCTACTACGTTTCCAGTTAGGGTAAAAAGAATTTCGACTCTACGGAATTTCCATGCTCATCCTATTTGAAGGATGTTGAGTGAAATCGGAGACTGACTACGTGAAATCGCAGTCACTAATCAATGAGCAACGTGGGAGATGGTAGAAATACCTTCCAAACTTATCTACATGCGGCCAATTATCAGCATCATAAGTGACGCACTGATTTCTCCAGGATGATTTTTATACGAGTTTCGTATTTGAGTTTGAAATACGCAGCGAGTATTTCGAAACATTTAACGAGCGCGTTCCTATAAAGTTACCTCATTATCCATAAAGTACAATCAACAAAAATGATAAGTAACCAGCCGTAAATTAACATAACGCACAAACTGGTATAACCGTCGAACTGCTGTCTGGTTTCTTAACTCTTTTGGTGACAGTACAGTAGCATACAAAAATTAGAGTTTTTAGCGAAATTCAGAAACAATTTTCTTGTAGAGTTTCGATGCAACTGTAAAATAAATAAAAATATGAAACAACTCAACACAAATCTTGTGCCTATATCAGACGCTTCGCTCGAGTGAAGGTTAATTTTTGTTTTATTCCACGTTCACACGACGCTAGTGAATTTATATAGAATGCTATCTGTCCTTTCATTTAACCTTTGGAACATACGGTAGGCGAGTGAAAGATGCCGAAATCCAACATCGTTGGATCTGTTCAGAACACAAAATGAATATAGGTAAAAACTTCGAGTGAAAGACGGCCGAATTAATGAAGTCTTCACAAAAAGTGAAGCATCTATCGGCTTCATTATAAACATCAAAATCTTAGAAGAAAATCGTTGTTGAATTCCCTAAAGCATTGTCATCTTTATGCACGTGACTGCATTCTACTGCAGAGAGTTCGGGATGGTTCATGATACCCTCGCCCACACGTCGTGCGGCCGCTCCTACTCGGCCGCTATCTTCTGCTTCTTACACTCCGGCTCGTCGTCCTCTTCCTCGTCGTCGTCCCATTCCCATTCCTGTTCGTCATCGTCCGGCTCGCGAGGCGGCTCCTCGGGGATCTCTTCTTCGTCTTGTTCCTGTAAAAGTAATGTTGCGCGCCATAATTAATGCCTGGAACATGGTGACATTAGTTACCACTAGCGCCATCTAGTATCGAGTAGCTGAACTAAAAGATCCTTCTAGAAATTTCGATGCTAGAACTTTCTAGAACTAGCGACATCTGGTCAGTCGGGGCCGGTATGCACTCGAACCTTCTAGATGTTTCTACAATAGAAGGTTCTAGAACTATCTGCGGCACTATATAAGGCCGGGATTAGCCATGACCGGAGAGAGTTAAAACAGCGATAGAAGCGAATACATCGAAAGCGATTTTCAAGTGCGACTGAATGTGTGGTTGAGTGTTTCATAATTAGTGTGTTTGAGTTGTTATTAGTGTTGTTCAATTAAAGTGTAATTTTTGGTAATTTATATCGGCAGTTTTTATTGTCACGAACCCGAAGCTCGTAACAGTAAATATGGCCATGAGTTCTAAACTTCCAACCAAACTAAACTAGATCCAACGTAAAATCCATTCCCATTGACATTAATTTTAAAGCATTTATTGATCACATGATCTTTTAAAGTTCAGTGAATACAGATACAGTATACGTACGAGTGCCCGCTGCATGACGGAGATGGGCGGCGCGTCGTGGTGCGCGGCCACGCGGCGCTCGATGAGGTACGACACGTACTCGTCGTACAGCAGGCGGATCAGGTGGAACGAGCCGAACGACGCGGCCGACCTGCGGGCGCGAGTCTGTCAGGGCCAAGCGCACTGGCGGCACGGCGTGGCGAGGGATTTTTATGCGACGGATAGAAATATAACTTAAATGTATTACAGTAAAATTGAAATTTCAATGATGATGCCAAAGGACGTCGCGGCATGCCTAAGGATACCGCGGCATTATTGCTGCCGATGAAATTTCAATTTTATTTTCATACTGTTAAGTTCTATTTTCTATTAATCGCATAAAAATCCCTTGCCGTGCCGTGCTGTCAGTGGGCGCCGGCCCTTAGAGGGCATTCGGCAATACTACTTTTACCTTTACTCCCCAGTATAGGTAAAAGTCAGGGAAATCTTCGCCTTTAAAAAAAAAAAAAAACATCAGTAAAGCTAGAGCCATAGGTCTTCCATAGTTCTCGAAAAGCCGTTTACTTTAGTACTCATATACACGAAACAGCCCGTTCCACTCGTGTATTTGGGCACCGTACTCAAATACATGAGCGACACGTGGTCGACGGCAACCGCCGACACGTCGAAAAATATAATAGTCGTTAGTCTAAATTAACGTTTTTAAATCACGACACCTGAGAGTAAGTTCTCTGATGACAAGCGATGAGTAGAAGGACCAGTCCAGCAGCAGTCGCCGCGCCCGCGCCGTGTAGTCAGGCCGACGTTCGTGCGGAGCCAGGGCGGTTCGCACGCAGCCTTCCAGCCAACCAGCCCATTGTTCTAGAGAGGCTCCTCGCCCTAATGTGGCCTGTAGGAACAAGTGACGATGTTTATTTTAGCAATGCAATTTGGGCCATTAGTCCTTAGCATAAGCATAATCAGCCTAGAACGTTCCCACTACTGGGACACAGGCCTCCCTCCTCTATGAGTTAGTCCTTATTTTTCGGGATTATAAAATATAAGTTTATTCACCAAGGGGATAAAGAAGTGTCTTATGTCCCGAGCGTCATATTAAATCAAGCTCGTCCAAAACGGAGATACCTTTATCTCCGAGGAGAATACTCTACTTTACTCCCCTTTTTCTTGAGGTAATGACTTAAAATTACTTGCTTTAGGTTAGGTTTGCATGCCTTACATAATCAGCCTATTAATGTTCCCACTGCTACGGGACACAGGCATCCTCTGTGTGAGGGAGTGGGCCGTAATCCACTATGCGAGCCCAGTGCGGTTTGGAGCATGGCGTATAATTTGACATTATCGAGCAGATGGTGAGAGAATATAATAGGTGTACCTTGAAGTCCGCTTCCAGTTTGTGCGCAGTGGCCGCGCTGGCACAGGAGCACGCCCAGGCCGCCTGCTCGCGCACCACGCGGAAGTCCACGCGGTTCAGGTCCGCTAGCATCTGGACGAGATATAATATTTTAATCGATAGTAATAAACGCCAGCGTTGTCGGATATAGATAAATTTAAAAGTAAGAAACTGATAGATGTTTCTGAATAAAGGGGATTGAAGATATTTATATATTGTCCGTTATTTTGTTAATTTTTTTTTAATTTTCGCGCATGAAACTTATATAAATCAATAACTGACATCAACGCAAATAGAAAACATGCTAAGATCAAACCCCGTGAAGTGTCACGTTTCCGAGATATTAAGGTTCAAAGTTGATCATGCGACATCCATTTTATTTATTGTTTATTTTAGTACATGGAGGACTTACGGCTAATAAAGATAAACACAAAAGGAAATCATAGTCACCCGAAAGCCAATTACAAATCCTCACGTAAAGACTTATAATAATAATTTATGGTGTGAGCACAAAACAAAAAACACATCGTCTAAATTGAAGTACGAAGCAATATAAACACTTATTTTTTTAACTTGCGTACATTTCTTGTTGCATAGATATTTGAAATAATCACGATCATATATACATAAATAACATCTAGATAGATCGTAGAATCGAACACGAAGAGATCGAAGGCGAACATGACAAAGATGACTGTACATGGACTTATAGTTTGACCAAAACCGCTGTACCGCGCCTTCGGTACGTGCGCGGCTCACGGGGGGGCAGTGCAGGCCGCTCATTCGTCATCGCTCACGGCGTCCCGCGCCCCGCCTCGCCGCGCATTCCTAAGGCGCGGTACAGCAGTTTCGGTCAAACTATAGTCACGTCAGTATGTCTGGAGTTCTGCGAGATGAGTGTAGGAATATTTGCCTAATAATAGTTTATCTCCAGCTAATGTAATTGGTAGATTGCCGTTTTATGTTAAAGTAAGTAGTAAGACAATATAGGTAGCGACCTGGTGTATCTGCAGATGGTTGCTGAGCACGGCGCGCGCGGCCTGCGCCAGGTGCACGGAGCACCAAACCAATGGAGAGAGCATCAGCACGTTTTTGTTCTAAATCAAAGTCACTAATAAACGGCGGGAGGAGAGGTAAGCTTCGCCCGCTGAGATTGGGTGACGAATTGACAACCTAATGACAATTGAGTCTCTAGGGATTTCAAAACAGTAATTTAAAAAATATCGATAATTTATTGTTTGTTTGTTGATTTGTTTGTGATACAGAGATTACGGGTTCGATTTTAAAATAAAACAGATGGTTAATAAATAATGAAAAACATTTATTCATTGGTTTTTGAAAGTCCCGAGGCCCCGTTCTCATGATGAACATTGGCGTTAGCTAACGCGCGCGCATAAATACATGGCGGGTGCCAGCAAGGTATTCACATGCTGACGAGCGCTTTCGCCCAAACCCGACGCGTTGTATCTCCCTCCCGCGCAATCTTCACAATTTTATGGCGCGGAACCCTAATCTTTTTTCTAAAATAAAAGTAGCCTAAGTTACTCCATATAACGTCAGCTGCCAGTGAAAGTCCCGTCAAAGTCGGTCCAGCCGTTTCGCAGATTAGTCGGAACAAACAGACAGACAGACAAACATCTTAAAAATTGTTTTTTTGTTACAAGTACCGTATACACGTTCATAATTAAGCATTTAGTAAAAAGTTATTATTTTGACATTACAAACAGACACTTCAATTGTATTTATTTGTATGGATTATATCGACATAATCGTCGGGATGCTGCGAACAGCATTATCGAGAAAAAAAGAGACAACTGCTAATTGCAAATCAGTGTACCAGAAAGAGACAGCAACTCGAAAATTCCAGAACTTAAAATATTAGGGGTTAAAGTATGAAATTGCCGATTTGTACTGAAAAATTGAAATTAGTTTTTTTTTTAATTTAACATATTTATTTAATCAAAATAATTACCATTATTATCTATACATTGCTGCCATCTAATAGGAAGGTCATTTATGCCTTTGCGATAGAACTCTCGTGATCTAGATTCGACAAACTGTGTGAAAGCATTTTGTACTGCCTCCTGAGAAGAAAACTTTTTATCACGTAGAAAATTGTCCAAATCACGAAAAAAATGGTAGTCCGTTGGAGCAAGGTCTGGCGAATACGGAGGGTGACGAATGGTTTCTAATTGCAGTTCCTGTAGACTTAAAACGGTTTCTCGTGCTGTATGAGGTCTCGCGTTATCATGGAACAATAATAGTGAAGATCGATTCATGAGTCGAGGCTGTTTCATTGCTATCATTGTTCGGAGTTCGGCACAGTAGACATCTGCCGTTATTGCTTGACCAGATCGGAGAAAGCTATAGTGAATAACACCATGCTGAGACCACCAAACGGTTACCATTACCTTTTTATTGGTAAGCTTTGCTTTAGGACACTGTTGTGGTGTTTGACCTGGGGTCAGCCATTGCATTTTTCGCTTACGGCTATCGTAAAGAATCCACTTTTCATCACATGTCGCAATTCGATCCAATATTCCTTCATTTCTGTATCGATTCAACAAGGCAACACAAGTTTCAACACGCGTTTCTTTCTGCAGATCAGTCAAATCAAATGAAGCACCCATTTCCCATATTTTTTTATTTTATTGATTTGACGCAAATCAGTCCATATTGTTGGTTTGACATTGATATTGCGAGCTGTTTCTGCCGCGTTTGTTCCGCGTCGGAACTCGTATTTAAAAATAACTCGAATTTTCCAATTATCCATCTTTCTTGTCTAAGCTGATTAAAAAAAACAACTGAAAGACGATAATCGAATGTTGCACATTTTTTAAAAGAAGAACTTATGTACCATTTGAAACAAGTTTCACTCAAAAATCTCAAACCATGAAGGTTCTATGTCGATTCGAAGTACCTCTTACAATAAAACGGCAATTTCATACTTTAACCCCTATTATTTGATTTAATTTTTAATCAAATTAAATAAATGGAGTAGAAAACCACTTACCTGTGCAATGTTATTTTATCTTTCGTGTAACTTGAAGTGGTAGTACACTGTCCATACCATTTAATTGCACAACTAGGCATTACTTTTCGTTTTATTTGCTTTAAAAACAAAATTAAATTTAGTAGCCTAAAAATCGGCAATTTTCAATAAAAAATTAAAAGTCGAATATCTCGAAAAGGGTTAAGTTTAGGGTAGGGTGTTTCATAGTGAAATAAGTCAGAAATGATGTGTACTCCACGCCCTTAACGGATCTTACACGACTTTTCCTGTAACCCTGTAGATAGTGACCTGGTGTATCTGCAGATGGTTGTTGAGCACGGCGCGCGCGGCCTGCGCCAGGTGGTTGAGCGACGTGTAGCGGCGCAGCGCGGCCGCCAGCGCGGCGCCGGCCGCCGCCTGCGCGCGCGCCGCCGCGCCGGGCGCGCCTCCCCCGCCCGCCGCCAGCGCGCCCTCCAGGCTCTTGGCGAAGTTGCGGATCGCCTGCCGACGGATATATTTGGTAAAACCGATATCAGACTCTTCGCCGTTTACCTTTGACTCGGAATCTTTCATTCAGTGTCAAACATCAGGACACAAAATGAAAAAAAAAAATTAAATTAAGACATCAGTGAACCGATCCGACGATATTGGTTTTTAACACTCGGCTACTTTAAGGCCCGCTGTTCACACACATTTCTCTTGCCATGAAAATCTACGGTTGATTAACCATAGGTATGTAAACACAGTCGTCAATATTGTATAGATCGCTATAGAAAGATTTAACTGACACAACGACACAGCATGACAGCACTGCCGCCATGTACGCGTGACACGTGTGTGTGTGTGTTTTCCTTGTCATATGCAAGCCCACACGATTATTCTAGAATAAACCTATAATGCCGTACCATAAAGAAACCATGCCGAACACAACAGGCCTAACAAATGATCATTTGGTTTTAAAGATTAAAAATCTTTATGCTTTTACCGTTAGTAATGAAAAAGGCTGGTTACCCAGTCTATTCACACATAAATGATAAACTATGATATTACACCCGTGTTACATTTACCTAACTCAACTCCGTGATTCAGCTTTCATTCCACAAAATTTGAAAAGTACATTGAATCCATAAAATTTGAGAAATACATGACCAAGATTTTTTTTTTATATTTTTCTAATAACTGTCACGACTTGGCCTATTGCCCGTTTTCGGCTTGACGTTGATTTCTGGGACACGTTGTATAATGAGAGTGACCTGTGTGAGCTGCGGCGGGATGGGCCGCAGCACGTCGGGCAGCAGCAGCTCCACGGCGCGCTGGTACAGCTGCATGTCGGCGGCGCGCAGCCAGGCCGCCACGTCGCGGCGCGCGGCCAGGCGGCCCAGCACGCGGCGGCACAGCGCGGGCGGCGGCCGGCGCCAGAACGAGCGGCGCGCGCGCTCCACGGCGCCCGTGTCCAGCGCCGCCACGCCCGACAGGAACTCCGCGCCGTGCTCCCTGCGCACACGGAACACATTACCTACCCGTGCATGCCGCCTACGCAACACTACGAGAGCGTACGCGAAGCTACGACAGCCTACGCGGAGCTACGAGAGCCTACGCGGACACACGAGAACCTACGCGCGTCTACGATTTATGAAACAAAAAGGACCTAGTTTAATTAAAGGTCTTTGAAGATCAGTGGCATACATTAACGTACCGGTCCGCCATTACATTTGTTTTTTAAGAGGCGGCCTCGCGTTAAATTTACATATAAATCGATAATCGGATCATTAATGCAAACAAAAAACATAATAGGACCAAGTATCACATTTCCGAGATATTAACGTTCAAAGTTGATCACGTGACATCCATATTTTTTTAACTTGCTTACCTACAGCTTGTGGCACAGATGTTTGATTAATTTAAACTTTCAGAATGATTATTTCTAACATCTAAACAACAAGATAATATCTCACCGAAATTTTACCAAAGCCTATTCACACGCACTTTTAACGGATTTTTTTTTTAATACAACTAGCTGAACCCGGCAAACGTTGTTTTGCCATATAAATTATTTCTAGCTGCCCGGCGCTACTTCGTTCGCGTGGTGTCCTACCCCCTACCCTACCCCTACCTACCCTACTCCTACCCTACTTCTACCCTACTCCTACCCTACTTCTAACCTACTCCTACCCTACTCCTACACTACTCCTACCCTACTACTACTCCTACCCTACTCCTAACCTACTCCCGATTCTCAGACGTACTGAATATGCATATAAAAAATCATAAAAATCGGTCAAGCGGTTTCGGAGGAGTATGGTAACTAACATTGTGACAAAGAGTCACAAACACACAACGCTTTTTTAATTTTATAGTGGCTCTTAGATTTAGTAATATTATAAATGCACATCAAAGAGACGTTTACATTTCAAGTGACATTTTACCACAGACAATTTGTGTTTGGCTAATGTCAATATTTATACGATACTAAAGTCACTCAATTGTTTTGCCTTCCCGGAACCTCTCCACTAACACATGAACTTTATGGTATGGTATTAAAGTTCAAATTGAATTTAAAATATTATTACGAATCGTTTGTATGGGAGTATAGAAAAGTGTTGTTTTTAGACTTTTTCAGGCAATTTTTTATTTTTTTCTCTGCGTAAGAACCATCCTCGTACTTCAAGGAATATTCTAAAAAAAGAATTAGCGAAATCGGTTCAGCTGTTCTCGAGTTGCGCTTGGCAACACATTCAGCGATTCATTTTTATATTATAGAAGATAAGGTTTTTAGAGAATCTGTCGGTTTGGGCCCTTTACAATATACAGATTACAAAATATTATTATTATAATTCTAACTATAAAATTGTGCTCAAGCAGTTACATCTACGAAGAATAGTTTAAGAATAAATGATAAAGTTCAACACAGTAATAAAAAAGAAAATTATCGTAATAATCTATAATAAATTTAATTTTTGTGTAACGTATTTTTAAACAAGGATGTGTTATCTATAAAAAACCCTTTTGATGATTTGTTTACCATTAGTTAATTACCTAAACCACAGATAATATAATACTACGTACCATAGATAGCTAAACCAATGGAGTATAGTCCAAAATGGCCCATTGCTCTATAATATGACTGTTTTGCATTCCAACAAAACGGGTATTATGTGTGAATAAAACACACAGTGTTGCTAGGTGAAGAAGCTGATGTAAATCTGCCTTTATATTGATATCTATGGTTAAAACTTACAGAATTATCCATGATTTTATACCTCTCTCTCTCAACAGCATGCGTCCTTTTCTAATCAAGAAGGACGCTTGGCACGAAGCTGTCAATGTCATAGGGTCTTCAACTCACCAGCTAGAGAATAGCTGCAACACTGTGTGTTTTATTCACACATAATACCTGTTTTGTTGGAATGCAAAACAGTCATATTATGTGTTTACTAAAACACACAGTGTTGCTAGGTGAAGACCTGTTTGGTATCTGCTGGTGGTAAATACAAACGCTATGATCAATGGATTATACAACTGTTCTAGAAAATAGATCAGTTTTATTGTAATTTTTACAATAACATCTGTGTATGTTTAAATGTAACAAAAATATAAATTTCTTTAAAATCAATCAAAGAAAACAAATAAATAATTCTTAAATAATCCTAATACAGGAATAAATTACTTAAGTAAGTCTCTTTATAAATGCTATTTAAATTTAACCAATACTAGAAAAATTTAAAAACAATGAATCAATATTAAAGTTGGTTTTATCAACTTTGTTTACTGGACAACAGTAATTTTTACTAGTTTCCTTTGTTATTTTTTTTTAACAGGTCTATTCTCCAGCCAATTTCTAGAGGCTACTGCTGACCTGATACTGCCTGGTAGGGCATGAATATTAGCATCTTTAAAAATACTATGAATCCAACCTGCAATCATTGTTCTTGAAGCAGGTTTTAATTTCCCTGATAGAGAAATAAATAGACTTGACACAGTTCCATCTGCACTTCTTTTCATTTCAGACCTTTCTATAAAATTTTTAAAAAGTTTGACAGGGCAGACTCGATGGTCTGGGTGTTTCCGCAACAACCAATCTGACTGTCTGTATGTATTAGAATCTGTTTTTGAGTCAAACCTTGGTCACAAAGTTATCTCATCTTCTGTAGCAATTAGATTCTCAGGGTTATTTTCTTATAATGTGAGATCATGAATCCTATGACTGAGGCCAGCAAGAGTATTAAAGCTATGTGAAATAAAGAATCTGAATTTGTTGAAGTTCTTAGCCAGCTAAACAAAATTGCCTAATTTGGTAGTTTTTGTAGTGCAGGTTCAGCAAGTGAAATGGCTTTTAGAACTTGATGAACAAAAAAATGTTTTGAGATATCTGCTTTTTATATTGCACAGTAAGTAGAAATAGCTCATTTATGAAGAAGAAGAATAGTTTCATAAGCTAACTTATCTTCTAAAAATAACTTTGCCAAAATTCTAGCAACCTGCTGGCCTGCTGGTGTTCTTGGGTTAATTTTATTGGTATCACACAACAATAACCATCTTCAAATACGGGTACTATATGTTGTTATAGTAGATGTCCGCCAGCTACTTTTTAACAAGTAATGTTCCTGTATGGACCAGTGAGCAACATGATCTGCCCACCCCCAATTTTCCAGGCAAGAAAAGTCAACTTGTGCAGGGCAATTGCCTGTCGTCCGATCTATTAGGACTTTCCGTAGGTTCTTTGTCGGAAGTGGCTCTACTATGGATCTCGCTCGCAGGTCGGGTATCCAAAAACATTTGATCCACTCCGGTACTATTAGGATGTAAATTCCTTTTGCACTGTTCAAATGAGCCAGTATTCAACGGGGGGAAATGCCCACCCTAGATGATAGTCCCATTTTCGGCTGAATACGTTGCAGAAGACTGCTGAACAATCTCTGGTATCCAATATTACGTACTTCGGTACGATAGCCGTGCCTCTTGACGCGAACAGATCGACGTCTGGGACACCCCACACCCCACACTCCACCCCACACCACACCACCCCACACTTTGAATAAAGCCTCTGTGGCTTGGGGCAAAAGATGCCACTCTAGTGCTTTGCGACCCCTTGATAGGCGATTCGATTTAGACTCCCCGGGAGGTAAGTGGCTGAGAGAGTTAAATGCAACCGTTCTGCAAGTTTTAGGACTCTGGTCGTCAATCCTAGCAGGTGCCAGGAAATGTGTCCCCTCTCAAGGTATGCAACCAGGGTTCTGTTTTCCGACTGAATATGAATGTGAATGAATACCTTCCAGAGTCATCCGCTGACTGTTGATGGTGCTTTTGATATGGGGCCCACTTTCCTGATAGGTAAGTACTGTTTAATAGGGCAGTTGCCAGGGTAAAAAAAAAAATATTATATTTAATCCGTCAGTTAGATTATCGAAAAATAATGGACACGTATTTTTTTTTTGTCAATCAAACCAAAAATGACAAAGATAAAGCGCGTCAAAATTTGGGAGTGGGGGGGTCGTGACGTCACTTGCTTGCAAGTGTCGCAAGCAAGTGACGTCACGCGGAACTTTAACGGGCGATATCTGCATCATTTTTATATAATTGACAAAAGAAAAAATACGGGTTCAATATTTTTTGATAATCTAACTGACGGACTAATTCGATTTTTTTTAGGAAAATAGCCTAATTCGTGGTCAAGAAGTGAGTCACACTTTTCTTGACTATTGGTGTCGAGCTGTAATTTACAGCTTTTAACTACCATTTTAGGTCTGCTGAAAGAAATGAAAAGAGGAAGATCTTTTCTCTCTCTCTTAATATGGTCTAATAAATTTTAGAAAGAGTTGGGCTCCGTGACAGCGCAGTTGACCCGCTGATACTGCGTAATTTGCAAAGTTCAGCAAACCTAATAAACTCTGAGCTTCTCGAAATTTCCATTGCTCAACATTTTTTTATTTTTTTATTATTTCTTCTTACTTTTTTATATTCTTGGGAAGAAGTTTTACCTAGTTTTGATGGAGAGGGCTCCAGAATGAACTTGTGATAATTGTTGTCCCATAGTTCCCAACATTCTCAGTGTTTCCGAAACCTGAGAAGCCATTATGGTCCAATCCGATTTATTTTATTTAATTATTTATTTATTGAGGATCTCCAACAAAGGATATACATATACAAAGAAAATTACAATAATAAAAAAGGTTCTTTTACGTGTGCTCCTTCAATTACAGAAGACCACAGCATGCACATATAACTAGGTGTAAACACGATAAAAATAGAGAAATTAATTTATGAATAAAAATTTTAAAACTAAAGGAGAAAAATAAAATTAACATAATTATCAAGATTGAGCATTAATATTACAAATGGTGTAGGCAGGATAAAAATAAACATTGAGAAAAAACATTGAATAAATTTGAGGAAAAAAATAATTATTAAAGATTAACATGTCAAGATTAAACATTAATTGTTTAGTTTAATAATAATATTTATATTTAATTCACATTTCAGAGAGAAGTAACATAGTTATAATATACTTAGTTATTTTGCGGTGGCTAAATTGACCGGGAAAAAATCTTCCAAATACACAATCATGCGGAAAACTAATTCTCATAGGATCTCCGCAATCCTGAGGCAAACATCTTCGTTGTTGCAAATCATTCACAGGAACCTCCTGTGTATGTCTGCAATTGGTAAACGAAAATAGGCCAGGTGAATGTCTATTTTCCCTAACCAATCGTTTGTCTGTAGGAAGTTGGCTACATCTGTTTGTGAAATTAAATAGAAATGTTTCACTGACACATACAAGTTGAGACCTCTGAGTTCGAAGATGGGATGTAGTCCTCCATCTGATTTTTTTACTAGAACCATTCACCATAGAAAACCTGGATTAGCGGTGTCTCTAATATTTTATCTTGTTTTAATGTGTGGAGGATCATGTCCGTTATGTCCTTTGTTAATTAAACACGTGGTTGTCTGGATACTGAAGGAGAAAGTCTTTAAGAATGGGATGCGGCCACCTGTTATTAATTTCATAATATAATTGTATCCTCCCCTGTTGTTGCCACAAATTGGCACGGCCCTTCAGCCAACCCTCTTTAAAAATTTTGGTTTGATAGTAAGTTGTTATTATTAGTGTTGGAGGGTGTGTTATTTGTTGTACAATATATGTATATATATTTTTAATCTTTGTTATGTGTTTTATAAGGGGCGTGATGTTTCTTGTTTTGCACATAAGATGTATTCAAGGCTTTTCTCTCTGTAATAATAGGTAATACGCTGGCGTCCACAACTCCACGACAATGCGCGTATTTTGCGTACGGGTGGGAAAATCGATCATTCGATCCACCCCAGCTCCTCAAGGAAGCCAGTAACGCCTTGATGTTACTGGCCGTCTCACGTAGGATACCTGGGTTACCGAAGTACTTTGCCCTGTACGTGGCGTTCTCTCTGTAATATAAGCCGGTGTTTAAAGCCACACCTGAGATCCACCTAAAGAAGCTATGATAGGCTGCAAAGCATCTCGGCTAAAAAGATATGCTTAGCTAGGAAAAACATCATGTACAGTAGATTTGCATTTACAATTTCCTATAAAATATGATCCCGTCTAATTTCAATGCACTTCGCCCTTTTACCTTATACAATCTGCACTGAGTCTCCAAATTTTTATAAGACGGGGAGACTGGACCAAACATACTAGAAATCTTTTCAAACAATGTGCTAATACTTAAACTATTACAGTTTGCTGATGCCCAGTCGGGCAATTTTGTAACCCTGATTTCAATAGTAGTAGTCTTTGTTCCAAAATATTGTTCCGTGGAAACTAAGCAATCTTTGCCCTTATTAAAATGGCACAACTCTTCATTAGGTTTAAAACCCACAAAACCAGGACTAGCAAAGCAAGAATGAAAAGCTCTTCTGTACCGAATGCCCTTCCAAAAAGGGGAATCAAACTTTTCAGGCTAGCTAAATATTTTAATCTTTCTTTGTCAGCTTGTGGAATAATGGTTTTTTCATCAAACTCTGTACAAAGTCCCTACACCTAAAGAGACAATGAGTGTCGGATTTCTCAAATAAAGAGATGTGGATGGGGTCGGGTTCGGCACTCTCTTGTTGTTCCTGCATTGATGTACTTACTAAGAAGTCGGCAGTAGTGCCCAGTTAGTTAAGTAGGTAACTAGATGTAAACCCCGCTTGTTGAATAAGAGCGTCTACACGCGGGTCCGGACTCGTCCGAACTTGTCTGTTCTTACGTGAAAGTTTTCATCTTTTGTTGGGCGGAGGTGATCTGGTGATCTTTTGGTGGCCCTCCTCATCCTACGAGGATGTAGAATATGATGACAATGAGTCTTCAGGTCTCGTATTATTGGACTTCTCAACTCCTTTCGAAACTTCAACTTTGGAACATTGCTCACGTCCAACACTTACCCGTACAATTTCGTCCGGATTCATCGCGAAACACTAATCACAGAACAATACGGTAATACTCCTAGCGGAGTTTTCTATGTTGTACACTTATTCACAACGGAAAAACCCGACACATATACTAAATTGACACTGTGTGTTAATTTGATACGATCAATTATTGTATAAAACATATAAATTTTAAATTTGAAAATTGTTCGATGTTTTAGCGGCAAAATTTACAAACGCTATGTATGTTGTACACTTATTCACAACGGAAAAACCCGACACGTATACTAAATTGACACTGTGTGTTAATTTGATACGATCAATTATTGTATTTAACACACAAATTTAAATTTGTAAATTGGTCGATGTTTTAGCGGCAAAATTTACAAACGCTATGACATTGACAGCTTCGCGCCAAGCGTCCTTCTTGATTAGAAAAGGACGCATGCTGGTGAGAGAGAGAGAGAGAGAGAGAGAGAGAGACAGGTATAAAATCATGGATAATTCGGTAAGTTTTAACTATAGATATCAATATAAAGGCAGATTTACATCAACTTCTACACCTAGCAACACTGTGTGTTTTAGTAAACACATAATTATAATTATCGTTAGTATGCCGACTAAGTGTATATGATACGTACCTGTGATGTCTCCTCAACGCATTGAGTGCTTCGGGCGGCACGTCGTCGGGCAGCGGGTGTATAGCGAGGGGCGGCGGCTCGGGCGGCGACACGGCGCCCAGGTACTGGCGGTGCGCGTGGCTCGGGCTGCTCGCCGAGTCGCGGGAGCGCTCGCGGGATCGACCCTCCTGTGTAATATCGGGACAAATTATCATCATTTTCCTGCCTTTTTCCCAATTTACCTGGGGTCAGTGCAGCATGTTTTTATCATCTCGGTAGTCACCCCCGTTCTATATACCATGTATCAGATCTTTCTATCATTGTCAGATATAAGGAAATATGTGAAACAAAATAGGATGGAAACCTAAATGTTTTGCAGGAGGTAAAGAATATCAGAACTTTTGCGAGGAAATCTAGAGTATGAAGTTGATACACCTATGCTATGGAATATACGTGACGGACATTTAATGTGTAGGTATAGTGTGCTAACTCCCGCAATGTTTTTAAATTACCTATAATCAGGTTGAAATTAGGACGCGTAATTTGCTTGACAGGTGTTAGCACGCCGATTTTCTGCCACGTAGTTATTTTTTAGCTAAGTATACTTAATCACGTCTGTGCTGAATAATACCCCTGAATAAAATATTTAGATCCATATAAAAAGAAAAAGCTCATTTTAGTACCTAATTTCAAGTCAAAAACATATCCGAGTGCTGTAAATAGCACAGCAAGTTGTCTTTCTACTTTCTAGAGCCGTAGAGTTCATATAAATGGAAAATGTTTCCAACATCAACTCACCTGATGATCCAGCACATCGGTCTTATCATCCACATTATCCTGCTGATCATTCAAATCGCTCTCACTATGATCGTGTTCCACGCCGGGCTTCGCCCTAATCCCGTAGTAATGATACTTGGAGTTCCCCCTAGTCCCCAGTCTTCGGGTGCGAAGGCCTATGAAGACGGAGCGGATAAGCTTGCCGAAGGAAGCCGCGTTGACTGGCTCCAAGCGGTGGGTCGCGCAGTGACGGAGGTAGTGCGCGTAGAGTGTTGAACGGGGGAGGGAAACGCCTGGGGAACATGTGTTAGGTTACATAGACGACCTGAGAACTTGATTCAAAACATTTATTTCAATTAAACCATTTCCAGCCACTTTTGTGAATTGTCAAAGGAGTCAGTCATAAAGATGAAGCTAGTTGCCCATTCCAAAGTGTAGTACGTTCCTATGGAGAAGAACGGGCAAGAAACTCCATGGACACTTTTAAAATATATTGTTACAAAGTATTAGATAGCTACATCATTAATGTTGAATATGAATAAGATAAGGTTTTTTTTTAATATTCTGTCATGCATTTATTACTATAATTTGAATGTAGACTGCTCCTATACAAAAGTAAACAAGCCAGAGGGGCAATTCTCGCAATTTTAAGAATGTTCACACTGATCTCAATCTCAATCTGTCAAAAATACCGCTAATTTCTTTACATTTTTGACAAGTATTTGACATTGATTGTCGCCGAGATGAGATTGCGACTAGATTTTGAACGTTTTTGATTACGGGAATTGGCCTTCAGGTTTGCTGCGATCATTTCTTTGTCGGATATAAGTCATAGAAATATTATTTTAACAAAATATAAGTGTGGCCTACTTGTTTTGATCAATAAAAAGATGCAAACATACTATGCTATGCTATCTGAATTATCGATAGATGTTTTCAAATGAGAAAAGCGCAGAGAAAACATCTCTGCGGGAGAGTAAGTAATGGGTATTATGATTATTCCACCGTTAATTTCGAATATCACAAACATTGTTTTGTTACATTTTTGGCGCAACAAATCCAATGTTTAATAAAAAAAAACATTTACTTTGAGAAAGAAAGAAAAATAGATTTATTTGTCACAGAAACACGTGCATACAAAAAGATTATTAACTCTTATAATTAAGTAAAATAAAAGCAAAATAGAGATAGTCGACAGCTCCACGTCATAGCTGTCACATGAAGGCTTCCACCCTGCATGATGCTGTGCTATAGGGACCCATAGCACAAGCTGATTTTCTGTGATTACCCGAAAAGGACGCACAGAAACCAAGTCAGGTTAAATGATTCGTACAAAATAAAATGTATGGTGTTACAACGTCATTATCATACTACCGCGGACAGTCGGTGATCCCAAGATGCACCCCACCAAGTGAACTACTAGACAGGGTGGATATTTATCTCGGGTCACCAATTTTCTTCCTAAGACCTTTGTGATGATTTCTTAAATCTATTCCTTATAATAAAATATATCCTCCCAAAAAAAATTCGGTAACAGCGGCCAATCTCAACAGTGATTAGGTAAGTACGCAGGAGATTATTATAGTGCACAAGTGTGTGCGCAAACACAGGTCTCCCTTCACTCTTCTTTCTCAAGAAGCTAAAAATAAAAATCATTTTGTAAGTAGTACAAACAGCCAAAGCTAAGGAAGTGCGGAGTCTCCTAACACAGGCGTCATCATGCTTAAAAGGAGACTCCAATCATAAACTAATGTAAACTACTTTTTTTTTTTGTACTCTCTAAGTACTATGGGACGGTTTTTACACCACCGACTTCGAAATTCCGGGCTGCTATTGAGAAATTCTTAGTGGAAAAACAAAATAACACTTTGGCATCCTGAGAATCGAACCCAGGACCCAAGGCTCAGCAGTCTCGCTTGCGACCACGAGACTTAAGCACCTGTCCCACCACCGACGAGGAAGCGACTAGCTATCAACAATTTTCTTGCTCAAGAAATGTACAAAACATTGTAGGTCCCGTGTAAGTAAAAGACATAGTATATGTATAAATAGTTGATCGCTGACTGCTGATCAAATATTTTCTGTGTGAACAGCTGTGCTGCTGGGGAGTTTGTTGCGCCACTTCTTCTCCCCAGCGAAAGCACTAGGAAGTGGTGAAGGGCGAGTATTTTGGAGGACTGTCTTTTGAAATTTTGACGTTCGAAAAGTACTGATTCAGCCAAGTTTGAATAAATTACTTTTGGTTTTGATTTTGACTGTTCACACCACGGCGCGAGTGCTCGTTTGTCACAGCAACAAGAGCTATCAAAGAGAGTACTCGGTCAGCGACGAACGCTCGGTGGACACTTACAATCTTGCCCTGCAGTGGGACAATACAGGATGAGTATTATTATTACTATAGTGGCTTCCTCGTCGGTGGTGGGACAGTTCCTCCCTCCTCCCCCCATTCCTTATCTAGTAATAATGATAAGATAGTTCCTCACTTGACTCACCCTCAGCGGTCTCGTAGTGGTCGAGCAGCCACTGCACGGTGGCGGGCGGCATGCGCGGCGGCGCGGGCGCGCCGGCCGGCGTGGCCGGGGACGCCGGGGCTTCGGCCTCGTCGCCGGCCACCTGGGGGAATAAACCGGTGTAAAAAGACGCTAAAGGGGAAAGCGCTAAGGTAGCCCGCTAATTTCAAATATTTTCACGTTTTTTGCAATTAGCAGGTCAGTGTCAAGTTGTATGTTGTTCAAAATATGATTCGCGACCGTAACAACTATCTATTTGCAGAACTATAATCATTAAAATCATCACAACAACTTGCTCAGTTCACATTACCGTATAGAACTACTATTTCACGAAATCTTATCATTTCAGGCCTTTGGCCTGCAGTGGTAAAACATAGGCAGAAATAATATACACACATTTGTACATGGGAAGAAAACTGTACCGCAGAAATTGCCCAATCAAATTCAAGAGTATAAATAATTTGTCTGACTGTCGAGTAAAAATCAATGCTCGTACATACACACCACATGCCGATTTCGGCTATGGTGACTGGTATTGTTTTCGACAACTGTAGGTTACGGGCGTGTGATCTGATGTGGCTAACGTAAACTATCTTCACTGTAAAGGTAGATACGTGCACAGTGCGGACACGTCAGAATGCCGTTGTGGTAATGGCATTGAATGTTGGAGGGTGGTTTACTCTTGAGGTGATCTCGCCTGCTGTCAAGATCTCTCCTCTGCTGATCTTCAAAAATCAATATGATAACTAAAAACCTTCGATATTGCCGAGGTAGTTTATAAACGCCAGTTGACAAAAACACAAGCAAGTATTTTTTCCTAGAACGACTACTTTGTAATTGTAACGTCCAAAGTTACAATAGGCAACCCTCAAAACGTCGTCACCATAAGGGCAATGTTGTTCCCATGAAGCAACATAAATAGATAAAGGATATGTTTTCCTGCTAAACATATAGACCGTATTTCCTCAACAGGACGTCCTTTAGCGAAAAAGCCTTTTCTGATAATTTGTTACCTGAATATAGATTATTCATTACATTTTGCTGTACTCTACTCGGAAAAAATCATGGTAGAGCGCGTTGGACTAATGCTGCGGCCACATTGTCGCGATTAGGCGAACTACACTTCGCGCGCTCTCTCTCGCACTCCGCTCGACGTCTCGCTGTAAGCAGAGACCGTGCGGAGTGTAGTTCACTTTATCGCGACAAAGTAGCATTACGCACAAGCTACGATCAAAACTATAATAAATAATACCTATTGCCATATTAGCAGCAATAGTTACACGTATTCTGTGAAAATTTCAGCATCCTCGCTTTATACAGTTCTAAAAAGATTCAGGCCTATGACAGACACGGCGTAGGCCTACTAATAGGTTTCCTTTGAGTAGAGAACCCTTAAGGCTAACGCAGTTTTGTGCGGGCCGCACCGCATTGCAAAAATCCTCCTCCGTCACTTTCGTACATTTTGTATGAACCATCGCACACTACAGGCCACACCACATTTTTTTGTACCAATCCTGTGCTTAGCATTTACATTTCTTACAACAAGACTACAAGTATCGATCGAGTATGTTCCTGTTTTAACTTACTGCATAACGTCCAACAATCTTCTACACATATAATAAATTAAAGTCATTTTTCGTGTCTGTCTGTGTGACCGACATCGTTATCGTTCTAAAACACGCAACGAATTGTGATGCGGTTTTCAAGATTTTTTAGAGAATTTATTCCGAAAGGTTTAGTGTATAAAAAAGGTTTGTGTATGAAAAAAAAACTTCCATGTAATAGAGAAATCGCGAGGTTTTGTCAAGTCGTAAAAACCGTGCGAAGCAAGGGCGGGTCGCTAATTAAAACTAGAAAGACTGGTCCAATTTCAATCGATTGCACCACCTGAATTTCACGAATTCAAAACAACCTTCACATTTATGAAATTCCCAGAAACACAAAACTTGAAGAAAGCCAGGAAACTTTGGCGAGTATTCTTTTGGCTTCTCTTTGATTGTTGAAAGGATGTTTAGAAATTGGAACGTTCTTTCACATTTGAAAACATCTTTTCTTTCCCGGTAATATAAGGAAGTGGAACGGTTTCAAAGTTTTGTTAAAACAAAGTTCATGGGCAAGCAGAATAGCTGTTACAAGTGAATGTTTTCATGATTTTAATCTTGTTTGCGTCGTGACGTCGAATGTCCTTTTACAACTGACAGAAACGAAACGACATCGACAGTCAGACGTGTTGCTAGGGAGTTTGATGTGCCACTTCTCCCTCCTAGCTAAAACATTAGGAAGTGGTGTATTTTTTGTAATTGTTTGCGTCTGAAGGATTTTTACTTTGTATTAATCGATCGTGTTATTTTGTTTCCTAATTTATGTTATACACACATCCACAGAATCTAGGGATACCTTAATCCTAAATTAGTTACGAATTTATAATTTAAAATCTTTAAAGTTTATATACAGATTGAAACCTCTTTTATTCTATTTTCAAATTTTAAAAAAGGTAAATAAAAAATACGGCGGCAAAATTGTTAGTACTTCGTTACGTTAAGGAAAATCAAAATTGTTTTATTAATATGAATTATTGAAAAGGGATTAGGTTGTTTTTCTTTTTTAATTTAACGTGCCGTGTGAGCTTTAAGAGTCATGTCACGTCGTCATTTGAGTCGAGATGAAATGTTACGAGCCGTGGGAATGTTAGAAAATGGTGCTATTCAACGCGTCGTTGCTGAGGCCCTACACACCAGTCAAAACGTGATATCAAGGTTGTGGTCACGTAATCGCAGTACTAGGGATGTGGCTAAACGGCAGACGGGTAGATATCGTATTACTACGCAGACACAGGATCGATTTCTTCAAATGACCGCCAGAAGATAACCTAATATCACAGCGATGCAACTAGTACAAAGGCTCCAGGAGGACCACCAGCTGCTGGTAAGTGACCAAACCGTTCGAAGGAGAAGTTGGAGTTGAAGTTGGTCTTCGTGCTCGAAGACCGCTATGTGTTCTAGCATTGCGACGTGGCAACCGCGGTCGGCGGCTTTCGTGGGCTCGGGAGCATTTACCATGGAGTGACGAACAATGGTATTTGGTGCTGTCCACCGATGAGTCCCGGTTTGGGTTTCATCCGGATTCACGAAGAACACGCGTTTGGAGAACACCAGGGAGAGTTAACCGTTTACGGCACCCTCAGGAGGTCCACTCATACCAAGGCGGGACAATCATGGTGTGGGCAGGAAGTCTTGGCGGACGAACCTAGCTCGTTTGGATCCAAGGCAGCCTGACTGCACAAAAATACCACGAGGAGGTAGTAGAGCCTGTTATTGTCCCACACAGAATCCAAATGGGCCAGGAATTTCTACTCATGCACGATAATGCTCCTTCCTATACGGCGCGGTTGGTGTCGGCCGCTCTCCGAGACCACGATGTTCAAGTTTTGGCTTGGCCTGCACAGTCGCCCGACTTAAATCCTATCGAGCATGCCTGGGACATGTTACAATGAAAAGCTTTGAGAGATTTCCCGCCAAATTTGACGATGGGACAACAACTTTACGAACACTTGCGAAGAACATGAGACCTCATACCGCAGCAAGGCATTGACAATTTAATTTTAAGTATGAACAATCGATGTCGATGTGTAATTAATGTAAGAGTGGCAACGCTGATAATTATTAATAATTAGATTTTAAAGATTTTTTCAATTTTAATTAAAATTAATAGTGTTATAAGGAGAAATGAAGTTTTTTATCATACTAATTAAAAAAATTTAAAAAATATAACATTTATATTTAAAACAAAAAAAACACGAAATGTTTTTATTTTTTATTAAAGACCTTAAAATAACCTATCATTCTTCCATTCACTATATTAGAAAATTCTGCATAGATTTTTAGATCTTTGATGAAATATAAAATATCCCTAGACTCTGTTGATGTTGATGTGTGTAGGTAGGTATTTTGTACCGACCTTTTTTTTGTTTCAAGTGTTTATCAATGGAAACTTTTAAATGGCCTTCAAATTCATATTGTTTAAGAACATTGTTTATATTAGCTATAAGTTTCCCCGAATAGAATAAAATGAAAATGGCGGGCGTTTTTGGGGATTGTAACTGTTATGGTACTGGGGAGTTTGTTGCGCCACTTCTTCCCAGCGAAAGCACTAGGAAGTGGTGAAGGGCGGGCGCTTTTGGGGGACAGTCTTTTGTCATTTTGACGTTCGAAAAGTGATGATTCTGAGCCTAATCCCGTACCATGCTTATTTTTATAGACTACTCTTATCATATTAACTCCTACAAAAGTTTTTTTTTGTAAACAAAACCCGGGTTTCGGAGATTTTCAAAAAAATCTAAATAACCTGACAACTGGGTACTTTATTTTGTTTGACATATCATACACGAACGGCCATTATTGCTCTAAAAAAATGATAATCGTTTAAATAAAAATTCTATTCTATTTTATTCTAGCCACTTTTTACAAATTCAGGCTGCAGCAGTGTGGATTGTGGGTATAAAAGTTTGGTTATCCGGGACGTGTCCGAACCGTTTCCCCTCCAAGGCTCCGTAAATGTATACGTGTTAACTTTCGTAATTGCAGCTAAGTACAATTGTTTGCATCTCCGTCACCCGGAGGTTAACTGGTAGAAAATGCCTTTGGCGTTCATTCATTCCGCATATGTACATTGTGTGGTTGAAGTATTAAATAAATCTATAGTAATAATAAAGCTGAAGGGTTTGTTTGTTTGAAGGCGCTAATATCTGGAACAACCAGTCAGATTTGAAAAATGTTGCATTTAATAGCGCAATTCTTGAGGAAGCTATATTTGCTACTTAAAATAACGCTAGGACTTGTAGGAGCCGAGCAAATAGAAAGAAGTAAGAAAGAACAGTAAGGGGCCGTCTCCACCCGCCACCGCCGCCGCCCGGTAAGGACCAGGCCCGGGTCGACGGCGCGTTGTGTTCCACGCGCGCCTCAAAGAGATGTCAGCATGTCAATGCAAAAGTCTGACATGCTCTTCCGCTCAGCCCAGAGCGGGAGAAGTCATTTGATGATAACCCACCCAAAAAAAAAAAAAACGGGGCCGTCTCCACGAGCGAAAGAATCGCGGCGATATTATCGTCGTGCCACGTATTTCTTACACTCTCTTAGAACGTGTCTACACACGGTGATATCATCGCGAAAAGAATTAGATGGCAAAGCGAGACTACAAACGCGAGTCTCTCGCCCGTGAAGATGACGCCTAAGCAAAAACGATTTAATAAAAATAAAAAAAATATATCGGTGCGTCCATTTATACTCGGACACCCACGCCGTGTCCGGACCTCTGGCGCTTTACCGAGAAAGTGAAGAAAAGGCCACGGTCGGCTCACGTCCCTGACACGACAGTGACGCGCATGCATCGCAAGGTTAGACAACTTTAGGATTCCTTCACTATCTTACTAGTAATATAAAAGCAAAAGTGTTTCTTTGTCCTACTTTCACACAGTGACAGAACAACAGATCGACGTAAATTTTTGCAGAGAGATAGCTATAGGCGAGTAAATGACAAAGGTTAAAGTTTTTATACGAAAAATGCGAGTTTTCTGTGTGATAGACGACGAAAGTGAAGCCACGGGAATCTATGTCTTTACTTTTGCATATGCATTTGATTTTTGCATTTTTGCACTTATTTTTGCATTTGATAGGTACATTTTTGAGGTTATCAACTCTTAGGAGCTGAGAAAAAATAAAAAAAGTCAGAAAGAACCGTGGGTCGGGAGCCGAATAAATGAAAGCCGCGCGGTTAACTCTGCTTGCGCGATGCAGGATTTTGCTTGACGTCAACATGATGCGTAGTACGCATGTAGCGGTGTAGATGCCGCTATAGTATTATAAATGCAAAAGGGTTTGTTTGTTCTTCTATCACGCTGCGACGGTCACGATTTTTGACTTAGGGATCATTTACATACACAGCCTATAACGTTCCCACTGCTAGGCGGCTGACAGGCCTCCTCTCTGTGAGAGGGAATGGGCTGTAATCTACCACGCGAGCCAAGTGCGGATTGGTAGATGTCACATCTCTTAGAATTTTTTGTTCTAGGACATGCCGGTTTCCTCACGATGTTTTCCTTCACCGTTTTCGAGAGCAGTGGTGATGATATAATTTACGTAAGTTGTGGCCGTGACCACTGGGCCACCACTGTTTCCAAGGGGCGGCGGGGTGGTCCTTCATGAGCCGCTAAATGACATATGGCTGGCTAGAATTTTTGTCTGAGCCGAGCCGCGGGAAACTATCTATACATATTATAAAATAGAGTCGCTTTTCATGTCTGTCTGTGTGACCGCGTTGTTCTTCTAAGCTACGCAACAGATTATGATGCGGTTTTCACCATCATTTAGAAAATGTATGTGTATACTTAAACTTATATCGTATAATAAAAAAATCTTGATGTTTTTTGTAGTCGTAAAAACCTTCGCAAGTAAAATGTAAGTAAGTATTACTTACCACGACACCATAAGCGGTGTATTCTGCGGAGGAGGCTCCGCCCCAGCCGTTGTCTGCAGAAGTGCCTTCCGCGGTCGTTCCATTGCCCACAGTCGTCACTCCATACACAGGATAGGAGCGCAAGGAATCCCTGAGAACAATATGATATTTTATCATTTCCGTCTAAACTAAAATTTCAGTTTTTTTTACTGAAATTATTAAGAAATGCTTATGTACGGGCCGTTTGGAAAATACCACTAATGCTGCAATCAACGTGGCCTCCTACTGGGCTCAAATAATATCCAAACAAAGAAGAAAACTACCATGGACACGAAAAGATGAAAAATTGGAAAGAAAATAGGTAAATAGAATTTTCTCGAAATATAAAAAATAGGAAACGAATGGAGTCTATAGCCTGTTTTCCGGCTGCAGATGGCATTTAGACGAAATTTTACAGAGGTAAAATATATCCGGGTTTGCATAACAAAGGATTGCTTAGCAACAAGGAAAGCTTGGCGGGCGCCAAGCAGACACAACTTGAAATTATCATGCCTTGAATCAGTGTGGTTTAATTTAATATTTCTTAGATAATTGGGAGCTGGAATAGTTAATCAATAAGTTGATAATTTAGATAATGCATTTTATAATTCCAAAAACAGTGTTGAAGATATTTTTCCACCAGTTAGGAATAAGCAAAAACTGTGCAATATAATACAGTAAATAATTTTAGTGGAAAAGAGATTAGAGCTGGTTTTGTTTTGTTGAACCCCAAAAATTATTCGAAGAGCTACTTTACTTTACTTTTTACGGAGAAGGCACAGGACAAAGAAAAGTGGAAAAATATGGGGGAGACCTTTGCCCAGCAGTGGGACAATACAGGTTGAGTAAAAAAAAAAGAGCTACTTTATGAGACTATTTTTGTGAAGCCCCAAAAATTATTCGGAAACTAAGTACCTACTTAGGTAGTAAGCTAGATTGTTTTTTGAAAACAATTAAGAAAATATTATAAGTAAATTAATAAAATGTAGATTCGCTCACATATGCGTCGGGTGACCTTGTGTGTAGATCTCCTGCGGTTCCGTAACATATTGCACGTGATAGTTGACGCCGTTGCCGCCCTCGCCTGCAGGAAATAACAATATTTATTAACAAAGAAAACCTCAAGGACACCCCGACTTTAGTTTTAGAAGAAGCTTTCAATTATTTTTTGTTCCTTCCGTTATTGGATAGTATTTCACAAAATAAATCAGTATCAAAAAACAAAGAACTGAGTTAAACCAGATGCAAGTATGAACAACAAAGAAAGCTTTCCCAACTGAAAATGATTTCCCAGCACTAAAATTCCCAGAATTATTTAACCGCCGTCTGGAAGGACCACCTCACTCAAACTTAAGCACACAAAGACAGATGAAGGAGTAAGTCTCACTCACAGGGGTAATAAGACCGATAGCGAGGCACCTCCATGCTCTTAGAGGTCTCCCAGGCAACTCTCTGCCGGACCTACACTTCCCAGCAAAACATCCCGATTGCCAATCTTTGGTGTCCTTTCCCTGTCTAACACGTACCTGTGTCTCGTTCCCACCCCACCCCACCTGTTTATATAAACTTTGTAATATAGACGTAAGCGATATAATTGTGATTTCCCTTTTGTTATGTGTTTTTAGTAGTTTGCAGGTTGAGGACAATGTTTGGCTGTTGAACGTTGAGTTCAAAGCTGTTCGTTTATTGTTAACTATCATTCTACTTGTCTATACTTCCAATTTATTTGGTGTTAGCGGAGCTTGGAGAGTTCTAGAGTCGGATTAAAAACCTGAATTTGAAGCACATGAATGATAATACCTGTTGTACTCCTGCATTATTTTAACATAATTACGTGAGCCTACATAATCATACAAATAATATAAGAAAATGTATCAAAAGATTCGTTTGTTCTAAATGTAGAAGAATAATAAATAAATATTCCAATCCAAGACAAATTACCTACTAATGAATTCGTGGAAAGTGGTAAAAGTCCTTGGAATAGAATTCTCCTAAAATAGGTTACTGATACGCGACTACAAGTAATTCATCAAACACAAGTCAAACCCGTAATGAGTTCCAATAAAGTTGATATTTTAAGACTTTCCAGATTTTCTCACAAACAGAATTTTATAACAAAGTCAATATTCTATTTTAATTATGTTGACATAGCAACCGAGATTACAACTTTTTACTATTAAGGTACTTAGGCTTGTTACTGTACATTTTTGAAGCCCCAAAACAACTATTGAAAACATCTTTATTTATAAAATGTTCTCCCTTCCAAATTGATATTCATCTTCAACTCAAAATAGACTAGAAAGCATCCATAAATCCCCTTTCCAATAAGAAGCAATAAAACACAATAAAATCGTGTATGAGCTCTCTAGGAGCCATCCAAGCAGACATGTATATACCGGTAAAAAAATTATATAAAAGTGAAGCACCCAATGTACGGGAGCCGGGAGGGGCGACGGCGCGTGGCCGACGTCACGTCAGAGGTAACCAGCACAGGTGGACAATGAATGAGATGATCCCCTTGATGTATGCACCCATTGAAAGAGATCAGTCAGGTAGATAATCCGTAGGGGCACTCGCAATTACGCTTTGTCTGCAGTTTGCAGGGTATCATGTGCAAATTGGACGAAAAATGTGATATTAAAATTGCATGTAACTTGATCTGATTTGATTGCACACGCCTCTTGTACGAATTGAAGAATATTACAAAGGTAAAATCGTACGAGTACTACAACGTAAGCTAAATAAGCAATTTTATTGTGTTTTTTTTAAGTTCTTTTCATATGTTTAAACTAGTTGCGTAGGTTTTTATTTTAATTATAGTATTTCAACTTTCAGTGACGTTCTAACGCGCTGTCTGCGCAAGCGCAGCCATCATAAACAAGTTTTTTTCACACTATTTTGTGCGGCGTTTACCGCATCGTATATATCTACGTTCTAAGCATTTTTTTTTTTTCAAGTTATTTGCAAATGTTTCAATTAGTTGTTAAGGTTTTGGTTTTGTCGGTACTGCGCGTTATCTGCGCACACGCCGCATAATTAAATTGTTATTTCATACAATTTTGTTTGAATTTTGCAGCTTTTTATGAGGGTATATATTTTGCTTGTTTATGAATTGGACAATAATGTTCAATTTGACCCTTCTTACAAATCATAATTTCCATGAAATTATTAAAAAGAATATTTGCGAGAGATTTAAAAAATAATCGCTTCGTTAAAATATCAAAACAAATCCGTCCGCACCTACAACCGGTCCGTACTCGTCAAATTAATTCGGAACCTGTATTTCGCAAATTCCTCTTTATTATATTTTGTACACACTTATGTCAAAGCAATAAAGTTGAATTTTCAATAAAAAAAATTAAATAACAAATGGGGTGCGTTTAATACGGCATCAATCCTGACAGGTGGGAGATAATCAGACATTATGATGTCAGAGGGTGAAATCTAAGTAGTTTATTTGTTGTCCATCAAAGGCTTCTCACAAAGAGCGTGTTGTGACCAACTTTGACAAGTGAAGTGGAAACTCAAAGGGAAAAATATGGAGGATTTATTGGAGATAGTGATGATTCATAAGTGTCTCCTAGCAACACATCTCCGAGGCACACGTGGCCAGCCTTTTCAAATCCTGCTGTGCCCCATTTGGAACAGTTATATGACATGAGACTTGTCATCACAAGCAGTAATAGTCCAATCAAAACCAAAATTACATTCAAATTAGGCTGAGAATCAGCAGTTTTTGAACGTCAAAATTACATAAGAGGGCCCCCAAAACGCCCACCCTTCACTGCTTCCTAGTTCTTTATCTGGGAAGAAGAAGGGGCGCAACAAACATCCTGCAGCAGCACTTGTAAAATCCAGATGGATAACATTGAAGAAAAAAAAGGCTGAACATGATCAGACTTGTGTAAGGCACATTAGAAATACTGTACAAAAAAATCACGGTTGCAGCCAATGGATAAAGTAGTCAGTTAGCACGTATCTTCATTTCCAAAGCTATATCCCATGCTTAGATTATGTAGGTACCAACTTTCTTAACGGAATCTGACTACTATGTTAGCATAATGGTTTTGTTATTATCCAAGAGTAAATGTTATTCAATACCTAAATTATTTGTAAGCTATTCATTATGAATAATGAATATTGATACGTATACGTCTTCATAATATGATGGTGGCCGATGGTTAGATCAGCACATGACATGGAAAACACACATTGATCATAAATACTAAAAAAACTTAATCAATATTGCTATGCTTTACACAATTTGAGCAAGGTCGCCAATCGCAGCACCGTTCTTACCGCATATCACGCATACGTCTCCACCATACTGCGGTACGGCCTAATATTTTGGGGTAATTCGACGGATAGGGAATTGGCCTTTAAAGCCCAAAGAAAGTGTCTTCGTGCAGTTTGCTTGATTAAAAACACTGACAGTTGCAAACCTTTTTTTATTAATTTAAATCTATTAAAACTGTTATTTAGCAGTATTTTTATTATTATATAAGTAGGCGTTACTGTACACCCATTACCTAATGAACAATATTTGTACGCCTTGCAAGGCACAACACATAGTAACACAATATGTTTATTTTAATTTTATACCATCATGTACCACTACATTACAATGTGTACAAATCAATAAATTTGAAATTGTTAATTAAAATCACAAAACAGAAAAACCCCTTTTTTTTACAAACTTACTAGCTAGAAAATTTTAATTGGCTGCAGTATTTCTATGTAACCGCCAACATTTACAAGCAACCTTGGCCAAGTTGTATAGTAATTAGTCCAAGCATAGCAAACCTCATAGGTACCGATGTTGATAGCAAAGGTGAAGTCCCCATTGACATTGGCCATGCTGTTAAACCATAAACAACTAAGATGAAAAGCATAAACAAAACGAAAATAAAATAAAAACTTGCTTTCTTGGTCACTTTGCTCCTCAATCTTCACGTGGGTGCCTGGCTGTGCCCATGCGCCTTGCACTGCACAAGCCACACGACATACATAAATACATAAATAAAAATGTGCTTCAAAACAAAATGGTGCAACATAAAATATTTCATGCTCGACATAAAAATCGTCAAAAGTTCTACAAAACAAAGTGCAACGGAAAAGAAATAATAAATATATTTCTAAAAGTTTTTTTTTGCTAACTGTACAAACTACAAAACAAATATTTAATTTCAGTAAATGAGAATTCTTGAAAGAAAAACATTCGAAGGCAGGTAAAACACTAGCGGTCACGCTGACGAAGTAACCTGCTTTAAGCCAATCTTATTACTTCTAGGTATTGTTCAGTCATTTTTTTTTTCGTTTTTTTACATTGTGTATACGGCACACAAGTAGGGACACTGTTTGCAAACCTCGAGCTCTAGCTTCTATTTATCTAAGGGCTGATTTTTCCGTCGTCAGATAACTTTTGACAGTTTTTGTATGAAATAACTGTCAAAATTTCAAATTATTCCTCGAATAAAGTTATCAGATGATTTAAAAATCAGCCCTAAGTCTAACTTTAGCGGTGTCGCTGACTGGGACACTAGGGACACTGGGTATATTGTCCAATCGGGAATACCACGCTCCCACTTACGTTTGGGTCGAGTTTATAATACCCACAATATTTGATTGACTACCTACTACTATTGGCTACTATCGTCCGACTGCTTGTTCTTCAAACCTGCCTTCATGAACCAATCAAAACGGTGCATACTTCACAAAGTAACAACTACTGACGTCATTCAAACAAACGTAGTGGTACTTACACTCACTCGCTACAGTGATGTAAGTGTGCTGTCCCTCCGCTGTGGGACTGGAATGCCCGGAACTGTCGCCATTCACTTCCACCACCGTACTCGATACCTGAGGACAGGCGGCAATGTTGCTGAGAAAGTGATAACCTATAATGTATACGTATTATAAATTACAGTCGCTTTTCGTGTCTGTCTTGTGTGACCGCTTAGATCTTCCAAATTACCCAATTGATTTTGGTGAGGTTTTCACCATCACTTAGAGAATTTATCCGGAACGTTTATGTGTAAGCTCGTCCCGCCATCTTCTCTTAGGTCAGCCTCGATGTCGCCGGACGGTTTCTGGCACCCACATGGTGGTAGATTTGGCCTATGTATGTACACGCATGAATATTTAACTTAGATAACACATAGATCTCGATGTTTTGACATGTCGCCACATTAGTAGATTGCAAGTTTTGGGCCAACAAGATATAAAATTCAGTCGTACCAGCGACACGAAGAAGTAGATTGCATCCTTGCAAAGCATGGGTCACTAGTCTAAACGTGAATAACTGGAGAGGCCTTCATTCAGAGGTTTTAGACCATTTTGGAGTATACGTTTCGTCGTAGGATTTCCATTAGTCACGGTCTGATGAGGGCGCATAAATTCAAACGTAACGGGAGGAATTGAACCGTGATAGGCTAGGTTGAAACTGTTGAAAGTTTGCTTGTCCAAAATGTATACAGGCTTCATGGTTAAGACCATCTGACTATTTCAACAAGACGATTTCTTTTTACTAAAATCGCTGTTAATACTTTTTCATATGTGTTATGATCTCTCATTCTCCTTGGTTTTGTACTTTGTATTCTGAATATAGATAATAAACACACTGGTAATCTACCTCAATGTATTTTCAATAACTGAGCAAAAATATAAATATGTAAAAGCAACATTGAGCATTTTCTGGAAAGAAAACGCAGTGTTTAGTACTGCAACTTATAAACTATGTGTATTTTCGATTTCCGAGACAGTTCAGTAATGTATTTTTGTTTCCCGCTGACATTAAGAGGTTTAGAACGTGCGTACCATATTTACCTGTTGCATAGCGTGCTGCAAATGTATGGAGTCGGGTATTTCCGGTATTACGATGAGGTCACGCACAGCGCTCGGCGAGGCACCGCCGCCCGCGCCACCCTATGTACGTGAAACAATAATATAGGGGAAGAGAAATACATGGAGACAATTAATATGCAGGATGGATGGAACCGGGTGTCTCTCTGAGTGCGGATTGAGGTCCAGAATCAAATAGAAATAACAGCAATCATTGAATTCTGTCGTTGAGCTTTGCGATCGTGAAAAAACGGAGACTGCAATAAATGATATAAGTAAGTACCTACGTAATGCTTATCTAGCAGTTTTTTTTTCCTTTTTGGCAACTGAGCCGATGTCGACTATTCTGCCAGCGTCATGTAGAGCAGTAGTAACGGGTAGTCAGAAACCAAAAAGTTTGATAATCAGTTTCACTGGATGCCTAGCTTATTCTTGCAAAGTTAGAGCTGTGGAAATTAACGGACTCTCAGTAAGTAGGTATCTAATTTAGGCACTGAAGACCTGTATTTTAGATAACATGAAAAAATACTGATATTTAGACCCCAGACTAGTATTCGACCACAAAAGGCACACACACAAAGAGAGAAGGTATAAAATTAATAATAATGATTTATCGTAATTCGTACCCCGACATAATAGGTAATCGCTTTTTAAGTGTGACTGACTCATTATCACTTTGTGTAGTACCTAGTTACCTACCTACTTCGATTGCAAGTTATGAAATTTATGTATGTAGGTACAAACTGCGATAGGTATGAGTGCTATTATAACCCGAGACCTTGCGTCGACTCATGATGACTCAGCACAAAATGCTAGGTATTCTCTAATTCTATGCCTCTGGCTAGACTACATGTAATTATTTTTATTTCTTCTATAATGAAATTACCGTAGCGTGTATGATATCCATACAACGCGATAATTTAGCAAGAAACCGATGGATATTTTTGAATGAAATTTAATTTCATAAATAAACTGTTTGTTTTCTATTAATTAAATTAAATTTCATTCGAAAACATCCATCGGTTTCTTGCCAAACTTCAACTATATCCGACGGCCCTGGTTACATATCTCCTTCGGAGACCGTACACCGCGGCGGAAAGATTGGCTAGTCGACAAGGTAGGTAGCAAGGCTCTAAAGGCTTAGAATAAGCCGGATATACTAGCGTTACTCGTCATCTGCATAGCCTTGTTCCAACTATGTTGGGGTCGGGTCCAGTCTAACTGGATGCAGCTAAATACCAGTATTTTACATGGAGCGACTGCCTATCTGACCTACATAACCCAGTTACTGGGTAATACGATACCACTTGGTAAGACTGGTTGGCAGACTTTCGGGCTTCTGACGACTCGTAACGACTGTCAAAGATCCACGAATGACAGCCGCGACCAACGGTTTAACGTGCTTTCCGAGGCATGGAGCGATCTCGGTATGTAAAGATGGTCATCGATCCACGGACCAACCACGGAAAGCGTAGCTTAACTTTATCGATCGACTTGCGCGGCTGTTATTATTTAGCCACAAGCCCCTAGCTAGCTACAAGCCACTAGCGTTACTGTTATAGGTAGATAATACTGGTATTCACCTGCACCTTTATCTGAAGACCCTGAAAGCCTATAATGAAATACGAAAGATTGCGATGGGGATTTCTCTAGGAATGACAATGGCGACAGTATCCACAACTACCGTACTACAATGATAGACGCTATTAACTCTCCTGTTACTTTCAGCTGTAAACAGATACATATTAAACTTTCAGACTTATATACTTACCTAACTAAATATTCAGAATTATATGGATATTAAGTACCTGTGCAGGAGCCGCGAGCCGCGCTGCCATGTCCGGTGATGCAGGCGGCGACGACTCCACCAGTACCTCGTCGCCAGCGCACTCAAAGTCTGAAGAAAACACCGTAGGGACTGGTTTTAATGAAATTTATCAAATGAAAATAGCATTAAAATCGATTATATAATACCGAAGACATGTAGATCTAGAAATTCTAAGTATAGCTAAACAAGGCTTCATGTCGACCTTGATTTAACTTCGCAAAATAATATGTCTAATATTTTGCAAGAAAACATTACCTTCTTGATTTTGATTATTTAACTTGTTTTTTTTTATCAGGTTTACAAATATAAATAGAATAGGTACATGTATATGCACATTACAGCAAAAAAAACTGGATTGATATTATATTATTATTCTTATCTCTAACAAAATAATTAAACTTTGCAGTTTTACAATACCTTGTAAAACAGACCATTTATTAAATGTTCAAAAGTAACATACCTAACTAAGTCTTAACTTTAAAGTTATTTCATTTTAATCCCCTAATTATAGTGAAAGCCATACCTGCTGCTAATTGGCAACATTTCAAAGTAGGGTAACTCACCCCTTTGATGGCAGTTTGCAATTAAATGTAATGCAGGCAGGTAGAACGTTGTACACTTTAAAAAACTCGAATACTTCTCTCAAAAAATAATAATATTGTTAACTTTTCAGATTGTTATGTAATTTTTCTCCAAACTTTAATGTTATTATAATACTTATCAATTGAGAACTATAGTCAAACCTTTACAAAGTAATCAGTTATCATTTGTTTATATGCATTGCAGTAATCACACAGTCACTGTACAGCAACAAAAATATAAAAATGATAAAGAAAGATTCTCATAACAGTCAAAAAGTAATCTTATTTTCTTCCACAAGCATAAAGAAACATTGCATCATATTATTTTAAAATACACAAATAAAATAAATCATCTGAATTGTTGCATAACACCATCCCAGGTGATAGAGATGTTATTGATCTGCTGGGAGCAAGGGCGGAGAGTATCCGTGGAGCGTAACCTGGCAACACCTCATCCGTCCCTCCGCACCGTCACTCTTAACAAAACAACTATACAAAAACACTCACTCTCTAAATAGAACACATTCTCAAAGCCCATCTCAGACATTTTGGATTGGAAATTAATTTTTGCAACAAAATATCACTAGAACACAACAGTAACACATAATTGTGACTTTACACTGGTTTGTATGACATCAAGTATTGATTAAACAACGGTCTCTATGTGCTTGGTTGGTTCACTGTCATGTTTGGTACTGTTTCTGTGAGAATTTTGTTTTTCATGTTTAGTAGTGTGGCAGGCTAGAGGTGGTGTGTGTAATTTAGTGATAGGGACATAGTGGGGTGGCTGCAGGTGCCTTGTCACGGTTCAGTGACACCACCTGCCATGTACCACCATAGGTAATGCATGACTGGATATTTTGTTTTGTTTGTATTATTATTATTATGTTGTTGGTGTTAATGACATTTTTATAACAAGTATCACATGCAATGATCTGATAAATAGTGTGTTTATATCTATTGTTAAATAATTAATAAGATGATGTTTACTAATTTTAAAATAGTCATAGAGGTTTATTATTTTCCTTCGTGTTTCTTTGATGTGTAGTTTTCTCTGATTAGGATTTGTGTACAAGCAACATAATTATTTAGAATTAAATACCTATATATTCTGAAAAATATATTTTTTTGTTATCAATTACAAATCCACATTATGAGATTACTAAGATTAATCATTTCTAGGAGCTTGATATTTTTTAGCTGCGCAGATTGTCGGTCCCCCCTATGTATTGCGTAGTACATAAGTCCCGAAAGTTAATTCCGCAGGTGAACAGTCGTAGCGGGTCGTGCGCCGTACCAGGCACCGCCGCCGTATCCCTTCTGCCCGATAACTTTGATAAAATTGATACGCGGCTGGGAGCAAGGGGGAGCTCATTTAGGACGCTCCCCAATCCGGGAAGCACGCATATCATTCCCAACACGCTTGACAACCAATAGTAACGTTATCAAACCTATTTTTCAGGTTATTTGCGAATTAATTTATCGAGAATATATTAAACCCACCTGCCATCCATACCTCGAACTGTCAAAATCATCTTAGTTTCTTTAATTGTTTTAATCACGATTAAGTTAATATTACTAATATTTACTCTATGTACACCTAGTTTTGCCAATTTTTATGTAACACGATAAGAAATGACTTATCAATGTTGTTGTCTTGTAGCTACACCCGTTTCCTAGGCTACGGACACCCCGGCCAAATTTTAAGCTAGTGATTTCAATAGTTACTAATTTACTATTAGTATTTAGTACGATATCCCTTTTTATTTATTTCAAAATAAGTAAGTACTTATTTTCTTTTTCTAATAGGAATAAAATAAAGATCCTTCTAATTTCAACCACATTATGTTAAATAATAGGTGCATAAAATTAAAAAATGGTTGGTAAAGAAATGAATGAGCTCCACCGTTTTCAAAATAATTCCAGTTGAATCAACTTCAACTTTTGATTGGTGGCTTTTGTGGAAGAGCCACAAAGTCATCACAATAATAGACCATCAAGAATCAGAAAATTTTTATAGTTTTTCCCGCTTTTTCCAATGAGAGTAGATTCAGCAGTCAGCTCAAAAACTACTGTCATGTCATATTAAGGTGGATGCTCCAAGGTAGCCCGCGAAATTCAAACTTTTTTTACGTTTTTTGCATTATTTGCTGGTCAGTACTAAGTTGTACGTTGATTAAAATATGATTCGCAGCCGTAACTAATATGTATTTACAGAATTATAATCATTAAAGTCATTAACACAACTCTATAAGATCAACTAAACCTTCTCAATGACTATTTTATGAAACGTGACATTTTAGGATTATGCTAACATAACAAGTTGTATTACTGATTCTAATGATTATAATTCTGTAAATACATATTTGTTACGGCCGCGAATCATATTTTAATCAACGTACAACTTAGTACTGACTAGCAAATTGCAAAAAACGTAAGAAAATTTGAATTTCGCGGGCTACCTTGGAGCATCCACCTTAAACACAATTTTTGAAGTTGGAACCTACTTACTATGTAATTGGATTGGAATAGACATTTGCGCCAACCCCAAATCAATCAAGGGGGTGAAAAAATGATAATACAAAGTCGTTAGATGTCAAAGTACCTAATTTTCATTGTTTGTTGATGAGTTACTTAACACGTGCCTACCACACTTTGTTAACAAATTTAATGCGATGGTTTCTGCCTACCCAGCCAGTGCCCTAAAAATGTACTCTGTGCGGTTAACATAAGAACAAGTCTGTCCGTGTCCTATGCCGTAAGTTTCTAGGAGGCAAAAAACTTACTGTAGAAGCGTTGAATTAGTTTTCTTAATTACCTTCTAGACAGTCTGCTTCAAAAATTAATATTACATTATTCGCGTAATCCTCAATTATTTCAATAGTTTTTTTCGTATTCATATTTAAGACGAAATTATTATTTTTCGAATCGGAACTTCGTGTTTCTCGACTTCTCATCCAAAGTAGTAAGATATCACCTTGGTAATTATTTATTTACCAAACTTGAAGCTTGAAAATCAAAACTAGTTGACATTTGCATGTAATATTATTTTACTAACTCTAATGGTATTACAAGAATTTTGAAATCTAGGTGGCTATTCTCTATTTCGCATCTTTTACCATAAAACCTGTTTACAGATATTATTTTATTTTATTATTGTCAGTCAGCTAGCGGATATATGGCACACAAAGGGCCACAGAAACCCTGACCGAGCAAACCAGAGAAAACATGGTACAAAAAGGAGGAGGCCTATACTCTATAGCCAGCAATACGTGAAACAAAGCTGATGAATAAAGTTTATGATGAGTATAGAGTGTGAGTTGTGGTGTGTGGAAACCATTGTTATAATTATGATTGGTCACATTGATACAATTAATTAATAATACTGGCAACACTAAAATTGTCGTCACTCAGGGGGTCGGGGCGCGTTCAGATATTTCGTACGCTAACCCTCGCCGACGTACCGAGAGAACCTAGCACAGACGGGCCAATCAGTCGAGTATCATAAGTTATCCAACTCACTGAACTCACAAATTGTTTTTTATTTTTATTTAAATTAATTAGTTTAGTTGTAGAATAAAGTCTATTAGAAAATAAAAATCATAAAATAACAGATCTTTGGAACAAACCATCACAATGTCAATGTCAAGCTCATTAAGCGTCAGGCATAGTGATGCTAAATTCCCGAGAATATTCTCATAACGAGAACTTTGCTGATTTTCTGTATTGTTTCTTTTCTCTTTTTACCCGCCTACGTGACAGCAGGGATTCTTAGCGCCGTAACGGTTGGATGGATATTAATAAATGAGGTGTCTATCGATTCGGCTGGATCGTACGATGGCTGTAGTATACAATCAAAATTACGAATTTTAGACGACAATAAGTAAAGACTGGCGGTGGCGATGCTTGGGGGATGCCTATGTCCAACAATGGACGTCGATGAAGTAGACAAGTTTTTTTTAAAATACCATATCCATGTATAAAAATTGGGCTTGAGGAGACAATTCCAAAAATATAACACACTCAAAGGGCGATCATCATTTGCCTACCTTTTCCCAACTATATTGGGGTCGGCTTACAGTCTAACCGGATACTTAATACCAATATTTTTCATGGAACGAATGCCTATCTGACCTCCAAAACCCAGTTACTGGGTAATACGATACCCCTTGGTAAGACTGGTTGTCAAACCTTTGGGCTTCTGACTACCCATAATCACTATCAAAGATCCACGAATGACAGCCGGAACCAACGGCTTGCCGTGCTTTCCGAGGCACGAAGGGGTCTCGGTATGTAAAGATGGTCACCCATCCACAGGTCAACCACGGCAAGCGTAGCTTAACCTGATCGATCGACCTATGCGGCTGTTATTATTTAGCTACGGGCCCCTCAACACACTCACAGGGCGAAAAAAAGAAAAATCTGGAATAAACAGTTCAAAACAAGCTCTCTTTTCAAGCAGCCTGGTGCAGTTGGAGGCACATGGTAGGTCTTGATATTGGCAGTTACATTTATTGCCTCCCAGCCATCATAATTAACTATTACTTTTAAATTCTCTATGTTCAGAGAAAATTCTCCGTCGAAAAGATATTGCAGAATATTTTCAATCCGCGAACATTCTTCTTGAGAAAATATTCTCTCGACCCAACACTAGTCAGGCGGTGTCATTGTCAATCGTGTCAGATCGGGCGCGTTGCACCGTTGTTGTTGGAAAGAGAAAAAGATTTGTAAATCCATTAGAGTAAAAGAAATACCTACAACGCCTATGTTTAAGATCTTGGATGGTATGAGTACAACGTCACAGTATGCATGACAGCTTTTTTAGTTGTTTTTGTCTGTCATTGATATCATGCTGCTGAATTAATATTTTTGTAATTAACACGTAGTGTTTCGTGCAAACTGATACTATCCAAAATGAAAGTAATCGTTAAAAAGTTACAAGGTGGTGAATGTTGCTTGGAAGTGAGTATATTAGCTTGAACTGAAATCGTACATTCTGTCCTCATAAATATTATATTCGTGCATTGTTTTAGGTACTTCCTACCACACAAATATCCGAAATGAAACGACAAATTGCTGAACAGTTTAAGATTCCTATAGAAGAACAGAAATTGTTGTTACTAGGCAGGACACTAGTGGATGAACAAACTGTTGAAGCATATCCCACCATAAAGGATGGTACTAAATTAAATCTAGTTGTTAAAAAGCCTGATACCCTTCTGGAGGCTTCTGTGAAGTATTTCAAGAAGATGTATGGCATGACAGAAGCAGAAGCAACAACTGCTGCTAATCGGCTTATCAAAATTGTGCAAGAAAAATTCAGTAAATTATCATGGGATGATTTTGATAGACTATCATTAGACTGCATGTTGGACGAAAATGGCCAAAGCCGAAGCCCGCCAATGGAGATCGAGCCCGATTGTGATGATGTATACAGTTTATAATTCTGGACATTAATAAATATTTTTAATGTTTTATCTGTATTTTACAATTAATTAAGGGTAATGTAAGTTCTTACACAGCGAGGTAGCTTCAGCTAAGTACATAACTTGTAAGAATTCTGTAGTGGTAGTGTTGCTATATGTATATTATGTAAATTAGTGAAAATATAGACTTGTTTACTCACTACAATGTTGCTGTATTCATACAGTTTTATGTATCATGAGCATAATATGTGATCACCAATTAAGGATAATAACTTTGAGCCACTGTTTTTTAGTAATCTCTAATCTTATTTTTTGCTCTTTGCTCTTCAGCACTAGATCTTGAATCAATTACATTCGACCAATTGTTTATATTGACAAATTGCTGAATGATAAAGATTTATATGTAAAGGATGCATTCATTTGAGAAATTATAAAATTTAGTGGATTGAGCATTTTTGTACATAATACAAACACACTTAAAATATTTATTACATTTTTAGAAAGTTGTAAATATATTATTTTTAAATTAATTTACTGCATTCACTTCTTGAGAATTTTCACATAATCTACTTGGTGGATATAAACATTACTAAAATTATTTTTCTTAATTAGTCAGACTGGCCCAAAACCTGTAAATTGTACAAAAAGGCAAGAATAAAACAACAGTTTAATTATTTATGTTATTATTACATCATGCATTGTTTCATACCTATCTATAGTTTATTACACTTTGATGGCAAGTAACACTGTCAGTGCCTTTGTCGACAGGTACAAAATTAAATTAAATGCAATCATCTCACTTACTACTGTAAGCTGATGTAACTACCAATCTTCAAGTTTAGACATATTTGAGATAAGACAATCGAAAATAATGTTATATTGCTTAGTTTTAGCTCAGAATGCTTCTGGCTTGGAGCGGTTGGTTATACACTAGTATTTATCTTTCGATTCTTAAGACTAGAGCTCACAACTGCTCACCAATTAGTGAGATACATATATTACACATTCAGTTTCGAATGGCCTATGCAATAATTTTTCTAAACAACTCCTTTTCGCGCTTTTGGTTGTTTTTTGGACCTTTTATTCCCGCTTTTGGCACCATATTCTATACTTGAGTAATTTATTAGTTGCCAGAATGACAAATGCGAAAACCTGTTGCTTGGTCTTCGGTTTCCGCAACATCGGGGTATTACTGTATAGGACATTCTTTTTCTTATTCTATTCATACTTAGACATTAAACACATCAGTAAGATTATCGCCATCAATATAACTGGCAAAGAATGAAATCAACCATTTAGTTTAGACTGTAATGGTCATTTTAATACAGCTCGACAAATATGTTGAAGATTCTATACACTAGTACACGTTGCCCTCAAATTTGCTCCAAAATTACGTAGTATGTTCACCCTCCATTGGTAATAAAATCTAGTAGTGTGAGATCAGATGATCACTATTAAAAAAATATTTACAATATTCAAAATACGACGCCAAATATGTAGTTCTGTAAAACAATCAAATGCTTGCTTTGAACACAGAAAAGGAAACCATAGGAATGAAGATTCCCAGAAAAAGATTGGAAGAAGTGTAATAAATTGGAGGGTAATTATCAAGTCTCAGAGGCACTTCTCTTAACAAACCTATGTTCAAACAATCACAACCTTATTATGAGCCAAGGTTCATATTTAGGACTGAATTCCAGCACATATGAATATTTCTAACTAAATCACTTCTAATACTTAGAAGTACATAGTTCTTGCCCAAGCCCATATTTATCCATATCATTTATTGCCACCATACATGATTCATTCAAACTCAGATGTGCTAGAATCCGTTTCTAATGGTCATTCGTTGAATACATTTACACATTAATATCATTGATGATTATTGTAATATAATAATCATTATCTTTATACATATGTATATAAATGCAGTAGAAACTAGTACATAGACATCAACATGCATCAGATTTATATAGGTAGAGGTATTGTGAAATAAAGACTAGAGTTTTGAAACAAACCAATGGTTTACTTGGTGGAAAGCCTGATGACCTGTTCATTAAACCGCTATCAAACCATTCAAACTTCATTTTATCTGTTGTCACTGGTAAGATGAGCCATCCAATACATCTCCATAGAATGATCATTCTCTTTTCCTTATCCAAACTTATTTGGGGTTTATATCGCCATAGACTATGACAACTAAATTATCGAAGGATAACTTAGTACCTACCTAGGCTGTAGAGGAGGCTCTTTAGATTAGTTATGTGTAGCATTTCACATGTTTATAATACTAGATAATTCATTAATTGCATCATATATCAAAACCCAAGCCTTTCCGGGCCCAATAGTCAAACAAGGAAACCTTCTAATAAGTTACCGATATAATGCCAGGAGCCCTAAACTCGCTTGATAATACGATATAGACACCAAACTTGGACATAAATACTCTCAAAATACTACTACAACCAATTTTATAAATTAATTCAAATTTAAGTCTATAATTTTATACACTTTAGAGAAATATCATGCGGCAGTCATTGGCGCCGATTCCCTTGTTCACATACTAAACTAAATTTAAGTTCTGTGCATATTTTTCTTTCTATTTCATTAAGAAAAGGACAGAAGATAAATATTAATTTAGTGCTGTCAAATAAAGATACTCCATAGACAAATTAGACGTGATTAAAAACATGGCGACTTAAAATACGTCAATTCACGTCAGGCGCTGACCTGACACTAAACTAATATTTATCTTCTGTCCTTTTCTTAATGAAATAGAAAGAAAAAGATGCACTGAACTTAAATTTAGTTTAGTTTGAGAACAAGGGAATCGGCGCCATTGGCCAGTTGAGTATATCAGACGATTTTCGTTTCTGTTCTACGGGCTGAGCTAGACCTAAAGATTGCTTGCATGGTGATTGTCCAAATACACAAGTCAAACATCTTTCAATAGTGCAAGAAAGTAAATGCTACTTTCTCGCACAAGTGATGGGTGTTTCTAGGCGACAGATCACTTTAGTTGCAGGAACATCCGGATCCGTCCGTATAGATCTGGCTCAGTCCTAAAGTAACAGTTTCCTAGTATGTAGTCATGAAAACCTGTCATTTTCACCAGAATTTGACATTAGGCTGTCAAAAAACGCTCCGTATTCGAGCAGCTGTTTTTGTGTGACAATTCCCCGCTTTCTTAGGAACCCATAGCGTTAGGATGCGTACACATTCATGCCAAACGCGAAGATTTCAAAAAGCACGCGAATCATTTACAGCTACGCTACAGATGAAATGAATATACGCGACGTGTACGCACCCGAACACTTTTCTTTTATAGTACTGTTTTTTATTATTTTTTATTGGAGCATTCGTATTGTATGTCGTAAAGAATGCAATACAACGCCTTACAAACACAATTGAAGCGACCACGTTTTATTAATTTATACACCGACAGATCTATTAATACCAATTTATATGCAACTACTAATACATTTTCATTACCCCATATTAAAATTTGAACAACGATAATAGTTTAACAAGAAGTTTTCGATTACGGTGTTTAGACGTAAAGATTGAAGTTAAATTCCATACGAAAATATTCAAAAATGATTCTTTTGTTAATATGTGTAAGACTGATTTCATATTATCAAGTATTTTCATTCGGTTGAAATATTTCTAATGTTTAATTGCGAACATTTTATTTACAAAAGTATCCCAGTTGCTTTATTAAAAACTTCTTTTCTGTATACTACGTCTATAGTTCAAAATGGAGAGGGTATTTAATATTATACATTTGTGAAAAAAGATCCAAAGAATAAGGCTAACTGCACATGACTACGGGCCTGACTTTAGTTTGGTCTTTTTTTAATGATTAAAGATGACTTTTGGATACCAAAAGCTTTTTACCTTGTATAACTTTGATGTTATTACCCGTAGTAATGAGCATTTAGTGTTAAAATATGTCTATAAAAGAGGAAGACAAAAACATTTGAGAAACGGTACTAAAAGTTTAAGAAACACGTTATAGAACACATACAATTATCTATTTTTAAGAACCTGTCTTGATACACTCCTAAGGAGATAAATATTATAATAAGAGCTTCAAACACTTTCCTTCGTTGTTCTCTTTTTGTGACAAATATACACGGTGTAAGGAATCAATGGAGTGCTAAGTGTGCGCAAAGCAAGAGGCCAGTGTGCCGTCTAACTGTTGGGGCTGTAACCACTCAAATACGCACATTCAATTTGTTGTGATTTTATCACATCAAGCTAATCGATTTTTAGAATCCGAACGTCAACCGATCGTCAATGCGTTGATGATGATGCGTTTTAATTTCTTGAATAAAGACTATCGCGACAGATTGATTTTACCTATTATAAAACGTTTCAGCATACGTACATCAGAACAAAACGTACGACACATTAGCACTCCATATAGTTACTTACCCGTGTCATAACAGACTTGTCCATAATACTTCAACCTCGTAAATTCTCACCAATGCTTCTAGAATATAAATATCAGTCGTAGTCGCTGTCTTCCTCCGCTGATGACTCTGATTCCGAGCTGTCTGGGTGATTCTTTGTGATTTCGATGCAATTGTCCACATCTGTCAGTCTTTTGAGCGATCGACCTGAGAGGAAAACAGACATGCGAATACAAAGGCTGTTGGTACAACTACGAAAATATGTAGATGTAGCTACCGGAAAACTTTCTTACGAGATTTTACGATAAATAAGTAGATATTCAAAAAATCTTGTGAGAAGAAAGTCTCACAAAAAAAAATAGGATATCTTAGCTTTGATCTTCTAACGATTTCGAATCTAGTCTGGCTAACCCGAAATGACTGTGATTAAAATGTTTACATTTAGAAATAAATAAGACGATTGAAATGTCAAAACAGCATCCTTCAATATAAGTAACTTTTGAAAATTACCTGTCAAAGTAGTAAGCAATCTATTCTCATTGCCAGGCGGCATGTTGATCGGCCCCAGCTTCTTAGCGAGCTCCCGAGCCCTGTCCGCACCTGGAACTATACATCACATGAACATGTAAATTATTATTTGATTACCATATCAGCTCTGTAATAAATGAAAAATATTCTGACAAATAAATTAACTATTACTATTATAATATCACGTCTTATTCCCCGAAGGGTTGGGCAGAGGTGTACCTAACAGTGCACCCACATTTCTCCAGTTAAGTTTATATTATTTAATTATTATTCAAGGTATTGAATAGGACATGAGGAAAAGCATTAAGAACGGTCATATTGTTGATAAAAAAAGTAACATAACATTGACATTGGTGCAGACCTTGTCTATTTTTTTCACTAATCTATTCTTGGCTGCAGTTTACATACGTTAGCTTCCTATAACTATTTATCGAGAACAAAAGTGCCAATCAATAGTGATTAGTGTTGTAATGTGAAAATGAAAGGTAGTCAAATCAGTTGTCTTAATTTTTTTAAATAAATTTTGTTTTTTTCTTAGACAACAAAGATCCATATTATGTTACTTAGATACAAGGTAAAAGGTCTAACTATCCAGCCTGTATTCCTTCACTGCAGGGCAAAGGCCTTCCTCTACCTCTTCCACACATTCCTGGTTCACTGTTGACGCGGGTCAGTCGGGTACTACTATTCAAGGACGTCCGCCAGCTTTGCTGTAAAGACCAATTTAAAAATGTTATAAAAATACGACGGCTTTTTACCTCTGTTGCAGTCTTGACTGCAGTCTACTGTCATGGAAACTCTCTCAGTTCGGTAAACGCCGCTCACTAGGTCCCACACGAATAAGCACTGCGGACAAAAAAAAAGAGTGTTAGAGGTTAATCTACACAAAAATTTGCTAACAGGCTGCCGAACATTATGATTAATGTTTGTGATTTGCCAATAATCACTCAAGATCAGTTGTTAGTCAACTGTTTATTGATTTATTTGACTAGGCCCGAGAGAATAGAGCGCAATAATACTCAAAGAAAATCAAACAACATTTATTTTTGTTTATTTAAACTTTTCGCACAAAAAGGTACAAAGGCGGACTTAATGCCTTAGGCATTCTCTACCAGTCAACCAAGCCCGTCAACATTCTACCATGATAACCTACTACGAATCATCATTTTCTCCCTTACTCCACTTAATTTGGAGTCGGCGCAGCATGTCTTCAGCAGTGTCTTGGAGCAGTGGTCGCCAAGTGGTAATGGCCGCGAGTTACGAGTAGGTTGTAGGTCGTAGGTTCGAACCCAGACAGGCTCTTTACTTTGTGTAAATTATTTCACCACCACTGCTCTCAAAACGGTGAAAGAAAACATCATGAGGAAACCTGCATGTCCTAGAACCAAAAATTCGAAGACATGTGACATCTGGCAACCCGCACTGCGTCCGCGTGGTGGATAACGGCCCACTCCCTCTCACCGAGGGGAGGCCTGTGTCCCAGCAGTGGGAACATTATAGGCCAATTATGTATGTTATGCAGCATGTCTTCTTCTTGCATACTTCTCTATTAGTTGTCATCTCTGTAGTCACCCCTTTCTAGCCATATCATCTTTCACACAGTCCATTCATCGTTTCTTTGGTCTTCACTTACTCTTACATTACAAACACTTCGCACCACACTCTCTATGATAGTAGTTAATATTATTGTCATCATCATCTGCCTAGCCTTTTCCCAACTATGTTGGGGTCAGCTTCCAGTCTAACCGGATGCAGCTGAGTACCATTATTTTACATGGAGCGACTGCCTATCTGACCTCCACAACCCAGTTACTGGGTAATAAGATACCCCTTGGTAAGACTGGTTGTCAGACTTGTTATACTTATTATTGTATGAAACAATAATATCAACTATGTACTATACATATATAAAAGGGAGCACTTGTGGCCGCGGCTTACGAGTTGTAAGTTGAGTGTATCGTTGATTTGGTCGTTGAGTTGATCTTACCTCAGCGGCATACTGCTGCCGGTGTACGAGGCAGCCCGCGCTGATATCTTTACAAGGTAGGCAATCCTCCGTGGAGGTGTTCTTGTCGCTTGCCCACATCCACATAGCACACAACTGGAAAGAGAATTAGTAACGTAAGTATATCTTAGAGGATATTTGGTTAGATACACATATTGCATATATCTGAGGGGTAATTCTCGTAATTTTAAGAACGTTCACAGTCTGATCTTGTTCACAGTCTGATCTGTCTCAATCTGTCAAAAATACCTCTAATTTCCCTACATTTTGACAAATTTTTGATGTATCTTTGTCGCCGAGATGACACTGCGACTAGATTTTGAACGTTTTAAATTACGAAAATTGGCCTTCTGATAGCTTGATGAAAAGAAATCCTTATATGACACTATCGAGTGCACATAAATACCTACGTCTAGACTACATAACAAAACCAAGAAACTCATAACTTACCCCAGACAAGCACCCACTGGACTGACAAACATCAATAACGTGACACCCCCAGTCGAAGCAATAAATAAACTTCTTCCCATTTATATTGCACAGGCGCTCACAGACTTCGTTACATAATAGCTCTGTGTCTAACGATCGCTGGTGTGCGCGCAGCGTGAGGGCCGGTAAGGGCGGGGCTGCGCCACAGAGGCGCTCCCACGCTCCGGAGCCCACTCCCTGGAGGCCTGCGTAGCCGGCGCCCTGTGCTGACAGGGGCAGCGCCACGTGGTAGCCCGAGATGCAGTCGTCTGTGTCAAGAACAAAGAGGTTGTATATGGTGGTGGTGGCGCGTAATTGCTTCGTTTCAGCTTAGCCTTCTTTCCGACTTTTTTCTTTCCGCTCGTCTCCGAAGAGTCGTAGCATGATATTAAATAGTCTATAGCCTTCCTAAAGAATTGGGCTATCAAATGCAAAAAAAAAGATTTCATATCCGACATCACGACTGGTATAGTTCATAAAAAAACAAACCCTTCAGTTTTATTATTAGTATAGATACACATAACATCCCGCGCGTAATCCCCGAAAGGTTAGGCAAAGGTGTACCTATAGTACTAGTGTACCTACACACACATTTCGATAGCTATGTGTGCAATATTATTTGTAATTTATATGGTGTACAGTACATGATAAAAAGTATTCTATCTATGGAGGTATAATTATGAACATCGGTTGGTTGAATAGTGGTTATATAAGTTGTGACCTTGACAATATCCTGCGCTGGTTAACAGCGAGATGAATTCTGTATCAATCTATTTGTATAGGTTTGTAATAACTAATAAGATGTGTCTAGAATTGCGCAAGGGTCAATGATGCAATAACGCGGCGTTGACCTACAGGGTGGCAGGGACATCGACGCACAACCTGTTACCATGGATTCGGGTGAAATTTTTCGTCGGTTATTAATAAAAATCTGCTGTTTCATAGCAAATAGCAATATCTACGCGGTCAAAATGTATGGAACGTTATTTTTTTCAATTTCTGCGCTACGTCTAGAATTAATAGGTGTTAAAGTATGAAATTGCCGTTTTATTGTAATAGGTACTTCGAATTGACATAGAACCTTCATGGTTTGAGATTTTTGAGTGAAACTGTTTTCACATGGTACCTATGAAGTTCTTCTTTTGAAAAATGTGCAACATTCGATTATCGACTTTCAGTTGTTTTTTTTATTCAGCTTAGACAAGAAAGATGGATACTTCGAAAATTCGAGTTATTATTGAATACGAGTTCCGACGCCGAACGAACGCGGCAGAAACAGCTCGCAATATCAATGTTGCGTTTGGAGAGGGGACTGCTAATGAACGCACCGTGCGATTTTGGTTTAAACGCTTTTGTGATGGAAACTTTGATTTGAAGAACGAACCACGTGGAAGACCGCCCACACGGGTGAATAACAACGAATTGAAAGAGATGGTGGAAGCCGATCCGAGCCAAACTACCCAGGAATTAGCGGCATGGTTTAACGTTACCTTACCAACAATATTGACTCATTTGCGTCAAATCAATAAAATAATAAAATATGAGAAATGGGTGCCTCATGTTTTGACTGATCTGCAGAAAGAAACGCGTGTTGAAACTTGTGTTGCCTTGTTGAATCGATACAGAAATGAAGGAATATTGGATCGAATTGTGACATGTGATGAAAAGTGGAATCTTTACGATAACCGTAAGCGAAAAATGCAATGGCTGACCCCAGGTCAAACGCCGCAACAGTGTCCTAAAGCAAAGCTTACCAATAAAAAGGTAATGGTAACTGTTTGGTGGTATCAGCATGGTGTTATTCACTATAGCTTTCTCCGATCTGGTCAAGCAATAACGGCAAACGTCTACTGTGCCGAACTCCGAACAATGATAGCAAAACTAGCAGTGAAACAGCCCCGACTCATGAATCGATCTTCACCATTATTGCTCCATGATAACGCGAGACCTCATACAGCACGAGAAACCGTTTTAACTCTACAGGAACTGCAATTAGAAACCATTCGTCACGCTCCGTATTCGCCAGACCTTGCTCCAACGGACTACCATTTTTTTCGTGATTTGGACAATTTTCTACGTGATAAAAAGTTTTCTTCTCAGGAGGCAGTACAAAATGCTTTCACACAGTTTGTCGAATTTAGATTTCGAGAGTTCTATCGCAAAGGCATAAATGACCTTCCCATTAGATGGCAGCAATGTATAGATAATAATGGTAATTATTTTGATTAAATATGTTAAATTAAAAAAAAAAACGAATTTCAATTTTTCAGTACAAATCGGCAATTTCATACTTTAACCCCTAATATGTGCTGAATTCATGCTAACAGTTTGCGCGTCGATGTATCCGCCACCCCCATATGCTTTTCTTTAAAATCTACGCTTATACAGCGTAAAAAAATCGATTGATAATTATAGAAAATGAAAATACTTATAGTATTTTTATAAACTCAAAAACTAACAGCAAATTTAAACAGACCACGCGATAACTAAGCTTGCTGTGCTATCGTAATAAATCAACTCGTCCAAATATGTACAAAGATAAATTATCTCTAAAAATATAATTAGGTACGGAAAATTCACTCACCCTCCGAATCCGTGATGATCGAAGTAATCTCATCGTCACTTTCCACAAAGTATCGAGTAAAGAATTTACTACATTTGGAGTTCTCCGAGTGCACCAAGTAAGGGTCTTGCGCGTTTACAGGGCAGTCAGAAAGAGTTTTTGAGGTATTATCGTGCACAGCTATAGTTTTTAGAGAGCCATCGTCCAGCATTTCCGTCACCCTGTATTCTGATTCGCTGTTGTGATCAGACTCTAAGGTCGAAAGTCCAGGGTTCTTTGGATCCGAACTAGTGGTCGGAGAAGGTGGTCTACTGATCTGATTATGAGCCCTTAACACCACACTCTCACCAGGAGACTTAGCACGTTTCCCTTGGGTTTTACTAGTCGAACCGATGAAGTATTTTCTATTACTCCTCAGTACCCTAAACGGCACGATATTCTCGTTGTTATCTTCAGAGAATTCGTACTTCTTGTCGGCCAACCTTCGTTTCCTAAACATGCTGAGTTTCTCGCATTTTGTCTCGGCTTCTTCGACGAATTCGTACGCTTTCTCGGCTATTATCCTGTGTGTTTCGTTGAAACGCGACATGCTTTCCGCAGGCCGTCGCCTTGGGGAACGTAATGGTGGACTAATTAACGTCCTGATAGACGGAGATGGTCCCTCCCATTCCTCTACCAAGTTATGAGAGATAGAAGACGCTTGAATGCACAATTCTTGCCCCATAACATCAGGCACACGGACAGGCTTAGACATTTGATACGGCTCCATTTCTAAGTCTGAGAAATCTGCTAAAATGTTCTGGACGACGTTGTTCTGATATTTAGGTGACTGAAAAGCTGCCGAAACGTCTGAAGCCGGGGTATCAGGGTTCGTATCTATAGAATTAACTTCCTCCCTATCTAAGTAACTCTTGGTATCTTCAGCCTCCTCAGGTTTCTCCTGGTCTGGTTTCACGAAGTCGATCTCGAGTATGTGAATGAAGTCTGTATATATTATGATTTGGTTTGAGTAGGCGAGCTGGACCACTGGCTCGTACATACTAGAGTCGGAAGTGCAGAAGAACTTTGTGTGTATCGCGAAGTTGTGTTCGAGGCACCTTTTGCCCCAATTTAGATCTTCTGAAAAAGGGGTTTTTAATGTAACATTTAGGCGTAAAGAGATGGTTTCGGAAGGTAAATATGCCTCATCGAGTTTAAGAGAAACTGAAGCTTTGGAGAACGTCGTCTGTCTCTTATACCTGTGTGACATTGCGCGCTTTTATAATTTCTAACGTGACGATATTATCGTAGACGGCCACGTCACGTTATCACGATAACACGGAAAGTAAAATATATGGAAAATTATGAAGACGCCACATCGCCACCACGATGACGTCGACACGTGCACGTATTTCCATATATTTTATGGACGTGAGACGTCCACGTTAATATCGTCACATTATATATTTTAAAAGTGCATAATCGAGTGCACATCGAGAGTCAGAAAAATAACGCTCGATGGCTCATGTGTTTTTACGCTGAGGTATTGTAGAACGGTATGTTCTTACCTTCATCCCGAGGGAAAGCTGCGCATTTCTTACATCCTAAACGAGGAACTCCAATGACACTGAGGTGGGAGCGTTCTGAACAGGAATCTCTGCGAACAATTTGCACAGTGAGAGATATGTAGGTAATGTTTGTAAACAGAGGAGTGTGCCGTTTTAATACAAGTGTTGACGTCACGATTTAACTTGCATGTTTGTTTGGAAAATATTGGGAGGACAAGAACCAGAACCTTTTATTCTTCTAGTGTTTAAATTAAACTACTCCGCGGAATACAAGATAATCCGGGAGTACTACAGCGGTTTAGTATTTGTGTACCAGACCGCTACGTGTGGCTACCACTGTTGCTGGTACCGCCAGCGAGGACCAACTTACTGGCGAAAACACCTTTAACCCGAGCAATACACACTATCAATAAAATTCACATACAAATTAACGTATTTACATGTACTAGGAGTGAACTCGCAAGGGTACTATATTATTTATATTATGCTACACATAAGTTGAGATAGGCAAAATATGTTTTTGTATTCTAAATAAATGTTATGTACTATGTATTAAATGTTACTAAGTTACATAATAGTTGTTTTGTGTTATTGTTAGGTATGAGATTTATATAATTTAGGATAGGTAGTATGTTATAGAAGTTCCTTATAGGTTAATTTAATATTGTAGGTAAGTATATAAATACCACACCGTCGCATTAGGTTAATCCTGTTATGATAGTTTTAAAGGTAATTATATAAATAAATAAATAAATATTTGAGTGAAGGTAACATTAACACCTATATTATTTCATAAACAATTCGTAGTACTGCCAAGTTAGCATGATCACCACAAAAATATGTATTTAACTTCGTCCTCACACGTCTTTTTGTATAAGTACATATACTTACGTACCGTAATTTTCCCACTAAATTATACCTCATTAGATGCAATAGCAACCTCAGCAGTACATCATCAAATTACAGTCTATAGTAATCAATGTGACTGTGATACATACATAATACATAAAGGCACGGCTTCTTCCCATGGGGTAGGCAGAAACTACAGAACGTTTGCATCGTTTACGTTCATACATCTGGTCATACACACACACGCCGGTTGCGGGTACTACGCACCTGACCTTTCTGAAGAACATCACCAATAAGGTCACTTACCTATATGGTCCTAGGGCATCCCCTCCCGGCACGTCCACTCACATCTGCTTTGTTAGTCGCCTTTCATTCATCCTCTCAACATGACAAAACCATCTAAGCATACCCTTTTTAATCTTTATCATTACATTTTCTTTTAAACCGCATCGTCGCCTTATCACATCATGCCTCAGCCTATTATGCATATAATCACACCACACATGCTTCGCAAGGAACACATTTCCGCAGCAATGTAGAAATTCGGTGACTGTGATGTATGCATGTCAGTACCTATATAGTTATGGTATAATCTAAGCCTTGAATCCACACCCGGACAGAAGAAAATGAGGTTTAAGGCGAGGTTTTCCCGGACCGATAGGCATAGAAAACACTACCTCAGCCCCCGCCAGTTGAACGCGGCGTATTTAAGTACGATGCGCTGAGCGTTGTGACCGCGACTAACCTTTGTGCAATGAATGCGCGCCACGAAACAGACAAATATAGTAGATTAACTTTGATGTTATATTTTATTTTTAATAAAAAAAAAAAATTATGTAGAAACTTATCATCTACGCTTGATAAATTCTCATGACAGTTTCCGGTTAGTAAAACTTAGGTTAGTTTGGCAAAGAAACGCAATAAGTAAAAAATCTAAGGTAAGTTTGTACCTATATTTAAAATACACATAGCATCAACTACATGTCAAAACATCTCACAAATAAGACTTTTTACAAAAAAAAAAAAATATTAAACGAGAGGTGTCGCGGGACACCCGGATGGAATGACGTTCCTTTCACTATACATATACTATGCGTTTCAGATGAGAAGATACGACCGGGACAACTTCATTCACCCACAACTTGTCAATAATGTAGTGTCAGCAACAAAAACAACAAAATCGATTAAACAAACTTTATTTTTATGTTACAAACAGAAAAAAATAAGAAAATGAAAATTATACAAAAAAAAAAATTGTATATAACTATCCGAATTGAGAACCTCCTCCTTTTTTGAAGTCGGTTAAAAACGTATTTAATAATTATTAAAATTAACTGTTTGTGACACAGAAGTAGACGCCACATTCTCAAAATTCACTATTTGTGATACAGAAACAGAAGTGGAAACAATAGCAGGTGTTGCAATATTTTCTTTATTTTCTCGCATTTTTATTTTTCTTATATTCATTCCTCTAATATGTCGGGGACCTATGATTTCAGGCAATAGACACTGCATATAAAAATTTAATAAGTTTTCTTTTCCATTGTATCTTCCCAAAATTTACTATCTTTCACTATCTTGATTACATATACGGGTATTGTTTCACTTGACCATGTGCCAAACAAGCAATATTGCCTCCCAGCAACATGGAGCTAGCCCTGAAATCATATTGCATTAATTTTTCATTTGGATATAATATTTTGATAAGAAGAAGAAGTAAAATGGGGGTCTAATTTGTATAATCAGATAATAGATCTTGTTGGATCTGGCAGGAATGTATTATCGAGATTCATACGGTTGTAGATTCTTGCTAGTTCCTGTGCTAATGGGCCGGATCGACCGGTGAAATACTACCCTACATAACATAATATCACGACTGTATTCCCCGAAAGGTTAAGCAGAGGTGTACCTGTAGTACACCCACATTTCGCCACCCTCACACAGAATATCCGACGTAAAGTAGCAGTACCCGTACTGTTGCATTTCGTTTGGTGAATGAGAGTACCGGATGCCAAATTACACCCTCGGTCTGCCTCCTTTCCCTTCTCTTCTCTTGTCTCTATCTTGTACTAATTGCTCTGTTTGACTTACAGTACTTTGAGGTTCACTAATAGTGTTTAAGGTTGTTCTGTAACAGTGTTATAAACATTATGAGTCATGAATCGCAATCTATATTCAATTTATAACTTAACACTATTATTTCCATGATCATGATGGTGATGATGATTATATTCATGACAATCATGAGTACAATCAACATTATTTTTATAATTGTATGTAACAAAAACTAAAGTTTTATGTTTTGAAGAAAGTACTTACGTGTGACTATGGAAAGTAGTATCAGGGTTATCTAGAGTCTGAACAACACCCCTGAGTATATTTACTCTCATTGAAATGCTGCCAAATAAAATGTTGACATTATAGTGGCATTTCAAGTCGTTTAAATTATACATTTTACAAGTATATTTTATAATTGTTATATAAGTTTAGCAATATTTCGAAGTTATTGAGCAAAGAAAATAATAATTTCAACGAATTCAATAACAAACCTACTGTACTTTTTTGTACAATGTCGCGTCTAAACAATGGTCGGAACGTTTTCGTGCTTTTCCGTCAAAGAAAATCATTTATTTACACTAATAATATGTTATTATTATTATTTTTGTTAAATTATTATTATTGTATTTTTTTTTACAAGCTTTTATTTTTTATATTATAAAGAGATAAAATTGTAAGTTTTGTATGTATAGGGTAATCTCTGAAACTACTGATCCGATTTAGAAAATTCTTTCACAACATTTTTTGTCAATAGGTAGTTGCATTATTATGGATTGCTCGAAGCAATTTTTTATTCTGATGAAGATGTATTTACCATAGGAAATCATAATAATTGTGATTTAAGTCGGAAAAAAACTCGTCGCTCGGCCGCTTATATTGCTAACGCTGGCTAAGCCATACGAGGAACTTCAAAATAATGTACTACAGAATTGTATATCTTGGAAATGCCCACAAAAAAGTTCGCGATGGTATATGTCTATATTATAAGGATAACTCACAGTAACCATTTTTATCTTTTTACAATTAATAAAATATATGAGTGACTTTCGAAGCAATTTTGACATACATAGTATTAATCCTTATCTCACTAAATATGTTAGTAAAATTATGCATTCAATTTAGATCAAAACTGCCGTTTACAGCATGTCATTAGAATGAATACTTTAAAAGATATCACAGTATTACAATTACGCGCACAACAAAACAAAAAAAGAAAAGAACGGAAAAGTCTTCCTCGACCAAGTATTATTACGTATGCAAGTAATCTGATAAAATAAAACTACTAGGCAAATTGTAGTGCTAATATAATATTGATAATGAGAAATTACTTACCATTTTTCGAGTTGATATTTTCGTAATGCCATTCCTGTATGAACTTTTGTTCTTTTTATTCCCCATTTTTGTTCACTTCAGCTTACCTAGTACGTAATGTTTTTTATAATCCAAAGCGATAACGCGGGAGAAAATTGGCGTGCGTCCGTCCTCGAAGACCTCTCGGCCGGCACTAAACGGCCCGCTCGGCAGGCATGAGCGCTTGAAATGCTCAATATTGTCTGATTTTTGTTCTTACAAAAATAAATAACCACTTACATGAAAATCTTCCTTACCCAGCGCTAGAAAATATTAAAACCTATTTTTTGATATATTACTTAGATGGTTTCGTAATATAATTTTTTGCTAAGAAGTACGTTTGAAAAATCGATTTACTGTCATCTTTGCGATTTATTTTTATCGAGTCAATTATTATTAATTACGTTTCCGTCTTCAGACAGCGGTTGACTATATGTTCAATTTTGTTAAAATGATTTTTATTTTGAGCAATATTCACATTAATTAGATATAAATAGCTCCAAAAAACTTAAAAATAGTACAACCTCGCCTTAATAAAAGAGTTTAGTTTAATACTTACGCAATACCATAGACGACTAAAACGGCAGGGTTGTGCTTCCACTGCGCCATAGATATTGTGACCTTGCTATCAACGCAGTCGTCGCCAAATAGAGGCACGCTGTGCACCGGACGCACGACGCGGCCAGGCACCCATGACAGAAAGTGCAGGCTGCAAGGGAATAGGATCTTCAGTTTACATACAATAAGGAGTATAAAAACCTAGATGAGAGACGCACAGAACAGGGAAGTATGGCAGAAGAAAGGGGAGGCTTGTACCCAGCAGTGGGTGATTCCAGGCTGAAATGATGATGAATGATGAAGGAGTATAAAGTATTCTAATGTCTTCAGGTGGAAGTTGGACAGCCCTGGATCTTCAATTTTTTTTAGGCGGGGCAAAAACTGTAAAATGCCTCTCCCGCCCACTTATTTCAGCTATCAGATGTCCACTAATTGATTGAAATTTGCACATAGCCTACATAGGCCTTTCCTTTTTTTTTTGGGTGGGAAATCGTCAAATGACCTCTCCCGCTCTGGGCTGAGCGGAAGGGCGTGTCAGACTTTTACTGACTAAAACCCACCCGTGTTCCTTCAGTTGCCTATGCCAAGGGCCACGGTATCTCTTTCGAACAACCCGCGGCAGCCTACATAGGCCTTCCGCAAATAATGCATCCATCGCTGTTCTTTCTGTGTTAAGCCTATTTATTTACAGATATATAGACATAAACGTGTAGGATATATATTTTATTTCTGTACTTGTACTATTATTTATTCCGTGGTCAAAGTTAAGTAAATGATGAGTTGTCCATTCGTCTGTAAAGTGTGAATTTCGCCGCCCTCTGAACTTACCGCCCGGGGCATAGGACCCGGCTTGCCCCCCCCCCCCCCTAGATCTGGGGCTGAAGTTGGATGAGACTAGCACAAGTAAATAGGCTTGACGGCTGACGCGCATTTGGGTGGGCCGCACCGCGCTTTTTTGTATTAAAATGCGATGCGCTACGGCCCGGTGCGGCTGTAATGCCCGCTTAGCTTAAAAGACCTGTATATATACCTACTAAATTCGTATTACAGTCCAAGTTGTCTGGCAGAAACACCCACCCTTGATTTATAATATTTCTGTTTTTTTTATCTACTTACAATTGGTTTAAAAAACAACCGACTTCTGTATTATATAAGCTAAGTCGAAAAGTATTAAGCAAAGTTTATAAAGAATTTTCGAAATCAATACACAATTGAAGGAGACATCGCGTAAAATACATACATAATAAAATACAGTCGAATATAGAGAAACTCCTCCTTTTTCAAGTCACTTAAAAAGTGTATTCTATCTATCTATCTCCCTACTGCAAGTTTACAAGCAAGCAGTCAATTTCAATTGCTTACAATTTTATCACTTGAACAGATTGCTGTAGGCACCTATTAGTTTTTATCTGATTATTAATTGCTTCATATCTAAACACAAATCATTGGTAATGCTTATATTATACTGTTATTACGACATTAAATTGAACATAATTAATTCTGATTCCCTAATTATAATTTTATCATGTCCAAAAGTTCGCAGTAGCTTCAAAATATGAAATTGTATAATGGGATACTTTAGTGTTAAGCAAACATGAATTCATAGCAACTGCAAGAGATACTTACGTGAACTTGGAACTGTCTCTGAAGTACAGCTGCGTGTTACAGCTGTACGTGAAACTGAGCAGGAACTGCCCGCACTGAGAGAAGCCCATGAACACGTGCTCTGTGAGGTAGCGAACTGGCACAATGTCCATGAGGCAGAAGCGGAGTCGCGGTGGGATCCGCTCAAAGACTTTGCGGCCCCTGTCATTGGTTTTTCTAGATGTGCCACCAAAAGTCTGGAATGAAAAATGGTTTTTAGAGCTATATAAAAACTCATGATAACATAAATTGTTTGTTTTTTTCAGAAGCAAACAAGTACATCAGATAGTCAGATAAATATTATAGAGAGGTAAAATTTGTTTGTTTATAAGTTTGTATGTAGGGGTAATCTCTGGAACTACCAGACTGATTTGAAAAGTTCTAAGCCGAATGAAGTGACAGCGTGATGCAATTTCACACAGGCAAAGTCTTGGGCAGTAGCTAGTATCAGATAGTTTGTAAGTAGGTATAACTTGCAGATGCATCCGCCATTATACTAATAATATACTGCAATAACCACTTCGCATGAGTGATTATGGCAATTTCCCGCTTCAAAGATTTAATATAATGATACTTTCTGGGACATTACGCATTATAAATACTTGGAATATCAAATCCATGGCAACTTTATGACAAGCGAATTTACTTTTGCTGGAGCAGATCCTGCTATCTGCTATCTGCTCCAGGCCTCACCCCAAACAAGAGGCCTCACCCCTTTTGCTTAAAAATGTAGGCCCACAAAATTGAACCTGCTGTATTAATGGCCACACTTTAGGCCAAGCTCTAAGGTGTTTGGTATTGCCATGTGAATTCATTGAGAGAGGAGAGCAGTGGTTGCCCAGTGGTAATAGCCCCAACTTATGAGTTGCAGGTTGTGGTTTCGAACCAAGGCAGGCACACTTTACTTTGTGTAAATTTTTTTTTTACCAGTGCTCTCAACACTTTGAAGGAAAACATGTGGCATCCACCAACCCACACTGGGCCCGCATGGGGGATTTTGGCCAAATCCCTCTCACAGAAAGAGGAGCCTGTGTCCCAACAGTGGGAAGATTATAGGCGATTATTCTATATATGTGAATTGATCACCAGATGACGCCCTCAGACTAGGTGTAGCGACGATCTTCACAGTATGGCTGGTAGCAGCTGGATGAGAGTTGCCGAAAATAGAGTTGAATGGTGTACAATAGGCGAGGCCTATGTCCAGCAGTGGACTGCTATAGGCTCAAATCAAATCAAATCAAATCATCTTTATTGTGGATCATAGGAAAGTGTACATTATACAGCTGGTGTTAATTTATTGTTTTGCGAACAGCTATGTCCTGCCCTTAGGGCGTACAATAGAATGTAGGTACATAAAGTGAATTTACATGCATGTCAACAATAATATTATAATAAATTACACATTTTACAAATACCAATTTCAAATTACATTACAAATTTTAGACAATTAAATATTGATAGACGCATCATGTATCTATCTATACAAAAACGCATCATGACCTAGGCAGATTGTATTCTAACAGTGATTTGTCGGCAAAGAAGTCTTTCACAGAGTAATAACATTTGTTCACTAACAGTTCATGGAGATTCTTTTTAAATGATTTTATTTCAGTAATTGCTCTTATCGGCTTTGGAATGTTATTGAAAATACGCGGAGCCGAGCAGAAAACACTTTTGTGCAGGAACTCCGTCTTACTAGGCGCTATGTCTAGCTTGTCCTGATGCCGTATACGCGTCCGATATTTAAATAGATAAATATTATTTTTAACAAAAACTGCGACCTCAAAGATATATAGACACGGTAATGTTAATACGTTCTTCTTTTAAAAAAATGGATCACAGGATTCAGTTTTTTGTACATTGAAAACTGCCCTGACACATCGTTTCTGTGCAATGAACGCGCGTTCTTTATCAACACTATTGCCCCAGAATATTAGGCCGTATCTAAGGTTAGAGCTGATGTAACCATGGTATGCCTTGCCATGGTAGGCTGATCATGATGATCACCAGATTCTTCTATATTCAAGTTTTCTTAGATAATGGAGAGTATAATTATCTAGTAGTGGTTTATAGGCTTACATGATGACAGAAAATTATTCTTTTGATTATTATAATATATTCTTTGACCTATTGCTGAGGCCTGGTTTGCTTTCATAACATGTTATATTATGATTCAAATTGAGAGAGAGCAAAACTTGATATTTATTTTTAGTACATTATTTTTGTCATCTGTATCACAAAAAAACTAATCTGAGTGATTGAGTGCTAACATAGTTTAGTAGTATGTTGTGAGTGGTGTGCCTACCAGAACTGAAATACCCATTGACATATAATATCATGATAGAGGAATAGAAGGATTAGCCCTCTACTTAGTCAAGTCAGGATTTCCCATAGATAAAGGTAATTTAAATGGCATTTTTTGTCAGATTTTTTTAAGCAGTTCATTCACCCCTGGTGGCCAATAGTTCTGATGCATATTCCTAATGGTTTTGGGTGGTTCAAAGAAACTTAGAAAAACACAGCTGGCAACTTTTATGAAAAGTGGTTCATTACGAATTTTAAGGGCAAAAACCTTTCTAAGGTCATCTCATTTTTAAGGCAAAACTATAATGCCTACACTACAGATGATTTATTATGAAACAGTTGGATGTAAAATGCTGTTTACACTCAAAAATAAGATGCTTATCAAAAGTAATCGAGATAGCATAATCTGCCCAATATTATTTATTTAATTTTGTCGCGAGTAATTATAGCATTCATGCAGATTTGTATTTATATCTTTTATAAAAGAAATCACAATTAAACACAGTATGATCATAGTTCAAAGATAAAAGTTGTCTCCTGTGAAATGATTCTATCCGCATAATCAGCCATACATTTAATAGATTAGAAACTTAGTCGAGAAAAAAAATAAAGCATAAGCACAGGATCAAGCTTCCGAACTTTGTGTTATTTCAGAGTTTTAACTTACCTCTCTATTAAATAACTTATGAACAATATTACTACTATTAGCTGACATGTTTCTGGGAGTATTTGATATTACTGTATCGAATGCATATCTACTAAACGCATTAAAGTTCTCAGGCTGTGCAGCCAAAGAATCCATGTTCGTTTGTTTGACTGCAATTTATTTTGACAACAGACAAATATCAATCAATGTTGCCAACTATAGTGAATTTATTGAGTACTTCGTTCAAGAACAGCATAAAAATGTTCAGAATACCTGACACTGAATTTTAAAGTCAACCGAGAATATCTTCTGTGTTCATTGTGGTTCCTTCAGCGTAGTCTGATTATTGCCATGCCAATTTATCAAAAAAAATTGCCGGTCTTTTGACTTTACATTATAATTACCGTAAACGTCACTCTGCGATTTTGTTTTTTACTGTCAACCAACAGAAAGAAAGCGTGTCAGCCGTTAAAAAAGTGATAAATAAAATTACCAACGGCTATTTAGTTCGAAATAAGTGATAAAATATATTAGAGTGCACAAATATAAGCATAAAATGGAGCCAATGACTTTAGGCAGTCCGACACACTCTCCTTCTAACAGCCCAAACGTGGGATATTTGCCGCCTTTCCTTCTAGGTGAAATAAATCCTCCGACGACTCCCCGTACAAACAGCTTGTCCCCTACAAAAGGCAGAAGTCTTGCTTTCGGTAAGATATAATAATATGATCTATAAATAACAGTAGGTTTAAATCACTTACTAGGTCTAGTTCTAAGAACCCTTGTTTTCTCCTGTCACTACTGTCCAAATTATCAAATCTTTAATATTTTTTTATGCTCTTTGCCCAGAGAACTTGGGCTTTAAACATTTTTTTTAGTAAAAAAACTACATCTTTTTCTGTAAAACAGCCTCAACTAAACATTAACATCCACATAAACTGCTATTGCAGCTGCCCTTGATATAATAATAAAAGGCAGCTGCAAAGCAGAAGTCTTTCTATGAAAAAATCAGTTCTATTCAGGTTTTTACATACTATCCCTTGCAAGACATTCATCCACTTATACTATGTATCTTAATCTTTCATACAGGTTCCCCAACAAGTCCTAGTCAAACATCAACACCGGATCAGAAGGCGTACCGTCAGAACTTGTCTATGCACCAGCAAGCACTATACAACCAGCAGAACATGTACCCAAACATGCCGACGTCCCCAAACATCTACCCTAACATGCCAACCCCTACAAACATGTCCTACACTAGCAAACCTAGCGGACCACCCATAGAAGACCTATTTGACACTATAAAAAGCAACGAGCCATCTATGAATAAATCCCTTTTCCATGATAGTTTTTACAGCAATAATAATTCAATGATGCAGAATGGTTACGGGAATATTATGAATAATTCAGTAAATAATCATTCATTGGCAACACCATGGCAAGACGGTTGCCAAGAACATGATGAGTACTGGGTGACTGTGTTTGGATTTCCACCAAATGCTGCTAATACAGTTTTGGCTAGGTTCAGCAACTGTGGTGCTATTTTAGGTAAGATTTCTGTTGTTTCCTGAGTTGGTTGATTGATCAAATGTGTGTCAATTCTGTTAATATTTAGCTTATGCTTGGTTATTTTCTTTCCACCAAGTCTCGGAAAAAGAGTTAAGTGTTTTAGGACAGCTTGTTTTTCAAACACTCCTTTATGCTAGAAATCTATAATTACATTCACATACTAAAAAATATGCTTACTTTGTAACTGACCTGTGTTAGAACTCCCGGTATCCCAGCAGGAAAGTACACTTTATTATAAGTAATATAATTGGAGGACAGGTAAAAATAAAATGGACAAAAAAATTACTAGAGTGGGCTCCTCAATACAAAACCAACATGCAAAGGTAGACAAAAGACAAAACAATAAGAGGAGGCTTGGAAGCCTTTGTGTTGGACAATGTATTTTCTGGCAAAAAAATATCTTGAATTTGGATTTGTCTCAAGGACACGCGACAAAAACTGCTGTGCATTAATTAGACTTTCCTAAATTTATTGTACTTTTTAGAGAACAAATACTTTATTTGTTTAAACTTTTCGCATACAAAAAAGTTACAAAGGTGGACATAGTGCCTCATTCTCTACCAGTCAACCAAGGTTGGTGAAGAGATTAGATGAATTTGAAATATTTTTTTATTTTTATTGCCTGTTTCCAGACAAACAATACCCAACCCAAGGCAACTGGGCTCACGTACGGTACGCGACTCGGGCTGAAAAGGAGCGCGCTATGTCGCTCAGCGGTCGACAAGTACTGCCTGGAGTGATGGTCGGCGTCGTTGAATGCAAAGAGCCCCCGAGGATCGGTGTCACGAGTCCTGGCATTACGTCGCCTGAGAGGTAAATATGATTATCATTTTATATTCTACTAGGGCAGTGGTGACCCAGTGGTAACGGCCGCGAGTTACGAGTGTTGTAGGTCGTAGGTTCGAACCCAGACAGGCGCTTTAGTTTGTGTTAATTATTTCTTCACCACTGCTCTCAAAACGGTGAAGGAAAACATAGTGAGGATCCAGAGAACCAGCATGTCCTAGAACAAAAAATTCGAAGACATGTGACATCTACCCACCCGCACTGGGCCCGCGTGGTGGACTACGGCTCACTCCCTCTCATTGAAAGAGGAGGCCTGTGTCCCAGCAGTGGGAACATTATAGGCTAATTATGATTATGCTATTCTACTAGTGACCTGCCCCTGCAACACGGTTTTTACGACTTGACAAAACATCGAGATTTCTTTATTATGTTTATGACTAGCTTCTGCCGGCGACTTCGTCTGCGAGAAATTCCTTGTTTTCCCGACAACCCGTCCGAGCGCAAAGCGTCGCATGCCCGCGCGATTACTTCCGTTTTCGTTCAGCATTCTTTCTGACTTTTTTTCCTTTTTTCGCCTCCTGGGAAGTCCATTACATTGATAAATTAATTTTCTTTCTTTCTCATTTCAGACAAACAGGTGTTCGCTCGCTCTGCCCTACGCCTATCGCAAGCGCACCCGTTCCCCAGCGCTCGAGCGGCCTCATCTCCAAAGCGTTGGACTACGTACTGGGTTGGTGACATTCACATAACGCTTTGATGCGCAGCATCAAGCCAATCTACCGAAGACTCAAGCAGGCACCCGAAGCCCTCTCCCGCATCCCATACGTAGGTCGGTTGCGGAATAGGAACAGAGACTTTTTTACAATGTTAGATGAGATGAATCAATCACAAATGTATTTACATAATCATTCTGAGTTGTTTCATTGTAACGAAATGTAGACTGAATATTACTTCTTTAATAATTGTGCAGTCAGCGACATTTAGTTAGGTAGTTTCTGATACATACAATTTTTATATGATGTGCGTGATATAAATAATCCAATAGAAGTTGTAAGTTATGCTACTGAGGGCGAATTTTACCAAAGTCAGATATGTTTTATGCATTGAATAAAATTGACGTCTTAACAGTCTTGTATGGAAAAAAAAACAAAATTTATTCTCATGGTTAGACTTATTCTAGGTATAAAAGTTTGGTAAAATTCGTCCATATTATAATACACATAATTATTCTTCTGTATACCAATATGAATTTAAGAGCCGGACAAGTACTGTAGGATTAAATGTCGCGTTTACGAGGCGCTTGCGCAGGATGCGAAGGGTACATAAGGCAATAATGAATATTACAACATTATAATTATACTATTTGCATGCAATATTCTAGATTATAAAATCAAACTGATATGGATACTTTTCGTTCTTAAATCTTGATGAAAACTTTCAATCTTTATAGGAAAGTCTTTTAGGACTAAAAGTTTTCATCACTAACCTTGTAGGACTTTTATAAACTGTGCTGCTATATCCCACACACAGGATGGCAGGGACATCGACGCCCAAACTATAACCATGGATTCAGTTCATGACTCTGAATCACCTGCGTTGAATGTTTTCGTCGGTTATAAAAAAAATCTGCTGTTCCATACATTTTGACCGCGTCGGTATTGCACTTTTCTATGAAACAGCTGATTATAATTTTTTTGACAACTGACGAAAAATGTCTAAGAGTCTAGAATCATGTGCAGAATTCACGGTTACCGTTTGCGCGACGATGTGCCACCCTGTATTCTAAGAAAGACAGTTTTTATAACTATAAAAATAGACTTGTAAGATTTTTGTATTGTATTGTCGTTGACTGTGCACATAATATAAAAAGAATGAAATTCTTATTTAAACTGTAATAAAATTGTGAGCAAATTATTTTAAATAAGGTTGTTGTTTTATGTATTTAAATAAAATAACTTTGATATTTCTTAATAATTAATATTTTTATTTCTAAATATTACATATAAAATACTTAAAATTACAGAGATTTTTTTTTGCTGTTAATTCATGTTTGTCCAATGTTCAAACTTTTACAATAGCAAAGTTGAAAGTGGAGGTAACTGCGCGATTATGAAACAATGGTTTAAACCGACAACTGTATGAAGAACGTGGTACGGTGTGCTGTGGTAGATTGGAAACACACAAGAGAAACGTAATAAAATCTATAAAATAACTATACTCCTATTAAGAGTTAAAATACAATATTACGTCTAACCTAGCATCATAAATAATAGTTTTATTTCCGTCTGACCCGTAAACAAGATGTTTGTCCAAATCTTAAAATTAATTGATAAAATGCTAATTATGTAATTGTCTTACAGTTTGATTGTCCTGTCTTATTCAGTTGCAGTCATCGGCGGTGGAAGCAGCAGATCACAGTCGCCGGCCATGCCTAAAATTGTCCAATATCTACAATACATTATTTTTTTCGGGATAATGGTTAATTGAAATAAATTGAAGTCTTAAAAATGTCTTCTAAACTTTGTACATTGACTAAGGAGTCGTGCTTATTCTGTGTCATTAAATCCATTTTTATTAACTTTGCCTAACTACAGCAGGACATTAAGTTGATTGATTAAGATTATTCATCACAGAATCTATGACTAAGTACATTCATTTTCATTTAAGTATGATATTGATTAAAATCACAAATGTGATGAAGATAAATAGAAGGAGATTTTCTCCAAAACATTTCAATTACACCTTACTGATCTAGATCAAAATTGAATACACCTACTAGTAACACAGATAAATTAAAAACGTCTTAAATATTATCGATAACGAAACATTTACAAAAACAAACATAATACAACACTGATTGACTACGACATGAATGGATTGAAAGACACCATAAGCGCAAGGAGGTGATATAATAACCATTTGGATCTACACATTACTTTGTTTTTTCTATAGTGGCGTTGGCGAGGTCTGTCATCTTGGGATACTTGATGTTGTGTTTGTCGAGCTCGCTCTGCGACCACAGGATCATGCGGAGGAGGCTGCATAGCTTCGGGTTTGTGTACTCTTGGTTCTCCATCTTTAGTATCGCGGCGTTGAGTTCACTTGCAATCTGTTTGGGAGAAAGAGCTTTATAACAACAGATTACACAGTCTACGCTTATCAAATCTTGTTATTATAACAGAGGTATCAATAGGAGAAATAACCATTTCACTTAAGGCCAGCGCACATCTGCCAAAACGCGTTTTCATTGCCAACAAAATATTAATACTAAGCACGTTAAAATATAGTCGAAAGTGAAAACTGTACATCGCATTTTTTGGCAGGGTAAGTTTGGGGATGATCATCTCCAGGTATAACTGCTGCGCCCTTAGTACTCATACATACGAGTGGCATGCGTCAGCGGCAGGGGCAAAGGCAACCGTCGACGCGTGTCGATGGCTGCCGTTGACGCTCGTGTATTTGAGCAGTTGACGAAACTCTACGAATAGTCAGTTTCGCTGCAGTGCTAACCCTTCTCTGTTTAAGATCAAGTATTTTTTACCATCTTTCTCACGTACCCACTTATTCAGGTTTCCTGTCCACCTTAATGGAAACAGCAACATAAACCAAAAACCCTTACCTTTTGACTATGCGACGGCAATAATAAATCGGCGAAGGGCGACGCATGGGGATCAGGGAAGGCTAATAGAGCCAGCGACCGCTCCAACTCGGTCAGGGCGTTGGGATCGTTAGCACCAGCTTCGGCAAGCGTCGCACTGGCAAATGCCAGAGCTTCCTCGGCTCGACCCCCACGAATCAGCTCGAGGAGTTGCAGTTGCTGTTGGAAAATGTAATTAGATGTAAGGCAGGCAATGCAGCATGCATTCATACAAGTCAAGAAATGGTTTTGGTCTGCCAATAGCTGTTTTATAGCAAGTAGGCCGTGACGACTTGGGCGCCATCTCCACGGGAGAAAGAGGCGCGGGGAACGTCTCGTCGCGCCATCAAATTCTCGCCGCAATGATATCGCAGTGTGGAGAATGCTTCATACAGTTTCTATAAAATTTCATGGCTCGGCGTGACTATCGCCGCGATTATCTCGCCCGGGGAGTCGGCGCCCAAGCTTAGATAACAGTACAGCAAGTGTTTTGTCAAAATAAAATTGAGAGTATTAGAATACAACCTAGGATCAATTAAAAAACTTTTCAAAGGTCATGCAGCTTATTTCCAGAGAAAAGGCTTGAGTTTATGTGTGTATGTATTTATTTCATATAATTACCTGCAAATGGAAATACAAATATCTGTCATTGTCCAATAGTTCTGGATGCAAGGCATTGACCATGGCAATGGCATCAGGGATGCGTCCAGTCTGAACTGCCTCACGAATCATGATCCTCTCGTCGAGTGAGCTACAAAGGGCTGGCTCCTGTAACCCCGCCTCTTGTTGGAACTTGATTGCAGCCTCTTTGAATCCCTCTGAAATATGTTGGTAAGGTTCAGGTTTTATTGCCTACCTGTCTAAACATAGGGATATAAACATTAAGGGTCATTGGTATATATTATTATATATATTAACATTACATTATTAATATTCATTGGATTAGATGTAAACTCATTATCAATCAGTGAGGCAGTCATCTAGCAATAATCTACCCAGTGGTATATTGCTAATAATATTGTTATAAATTATGAAGCATTACTCCTAAGGTACCAAGCAGTATTTCATCATAATTGTCATCAAATCTACATGGTGTTATTGACAGGTTGATAGTGTTTAGTAATTGTAGCATAAAGTTCTGTTTATTGTCTGATGTTATTTTTAATATTCTAACAACCATATATTGTGTATGAGATACACAAATATAAATCCTACTTCCTACTAATATTATAAATGTGAAAGTTTGTATGGATGTTTGTTACTCTTTCACGCAAAAACTACTGAACGAATTTGGATGAAATTCGGCACACAGATGGTTTATAATCAGGATTAACATATAGGATACTTTTTATCCCGATATTCCCATGGGGTCGAAACTTATGCGGGTGAAACCGTAGTAATTATAATATTAATATGATGATCAGTTCAAGTAGGAAGTAATAACTGTCATTTTTTACGATAAGGATAGTATCTGAGAAGAACAAAGTTTATCAGTTGTATCACCCAATTTACGAGTTTATTGATAAGCAAAATGTGTACCCAATTTTTTTAGTCATCCTGCTGACGGATATCAAGAATAGTTATGTTATTTTTTTAAAACAACAAGTTTATGTTTGTCAAAGAAACATAGCAAACTTAGCTTAGGCCATACAGGCCCGACAATTCTGCTGAGAGAAGGTGCTACAAACAGTGCAGATCTAGTAGAGTGAACATTTTGTTGACCTTATTTTCATTTCATACAATTGTGTGCCTAGAATTTCTCCAAGTTACTGTTCTGTGAAAATAAACTTAAAACCACATCAAGTATCGATCACGATTCTTTTTTCAGTTAGTTTATTTACTAAACGGACGTGTCGTGGTCTTTTTCTTTGTTGCGAAAGATCCACCTTGGAATCGATTCTGACTATACGCACACGCTTTTCACGTTATGTTCCAGGACTATTGAAGAAACAGTTACATATATACGTAATTCAATATTAATATTGTGGTTTTATTTGTTACCTGTTACCAAATAATTCATAATCAACATATTCATATCAGTTCTGGATATTTGCAAGTCGTCTCCTTTATTGCGATCGTAATATTTGCGATCCTCCTTTTCTTGGCCGCTGATAGCGTAGTCGAAACTCATTTTATCTGCTTTACAAGAACGCAAACAGTAGAAATTAGAGAAATTACAAAAATATTTTCACTAACACCTTTGGAATACAAAATTACAAATGACAATGACAAAATAAATCGTTCATAGAATGAACAAATGAATGTCTCAAAATGGAATGGAAATTGGAACGAATAGTAAATATAAGATTAATTATTTTTTAATTGGCAAATATAAAAAAAAATAGGATTGGGTCTTCAGTTGATAATAAAAGCTTACACTATTTTGGGCTCCTCAGGCCAAGAATATTCTTGCTCAAAGTCATAATATAAAGCTGTTCAATAGAAGCTTTTCTCTAAGAAATTGAACAGCTTTATATTATTACTTGGCTACACATGCTTGGCACTTGCCGCAAACTAAAACCTCTCAAAATGCACAAACGTGTGACGAACGTATAATGAAATTTATTTAATTTGAGCTTATAAGTGATGAAAACCGACCCTCAGATCGTCAGCAAGTGCTTGCGAGTTGTAAGCCCATCACAAGCCAAGCCAAACACGTGTCAAGCGTGTGAATCCAGCATTAGGCCCTATCTGGAACTGTGTGCCCACCCACACAGTTCTAGTTCATACAAACGAATACGTATTTTGCGAATTTGATCTTTATTAACTACCTACTAGAACTGTCAATGTCAAAACGGGTCTTTTATTTTTGACAACTTTAATGATGGGTGCTTTATTTATCTATATTAGCTTTTGCCCGCCGCGTCGCCCGCGTGGAGGTGGAAAAAAGTATAATATTAATGGTTGAAATACTATCATCAATAATTCATGCAAGCCTAGTACCTACTTTTTGTTAGAAACTGCTTAGAAAGTCAGGTCATATTACAATCATGATTCGAAAGACACGTGGCGCCATCTATTATCATAATAACGTTATTGTAGTTTTCCTCGAGAACATCACTCTTAGTCGGGATGAAAGGTACCTACTGGTACCTACTCTATGTCCGTTTCTGTACACCTAACAACGTTATGCAAAATTTCAGGATGATCGGTTCAGTGGTTTAGGCGTGAAAAGGTAACAAACAAACTTACTTCCGCATTTATAATATTACTTAGGATTTTTTATTGTAGGACACCTAATATAAGTACGATTCAAAATAATGTTTCATTCTTAACTAAACGAAGTGCGACAAATGAAAATAGTAATTTTACAAAACCGTGGCGTTTTACATTTAGGTCACCATATAAGTACCTACCTATAAATATAAAGTTCCGTAAACCATATACTTAATTTAATCATTTAATCATGTTTTAACAAAGAGTGGTCCTTGGCAGCTCAGAGAGTACTGTAAGGAGAGTAGGGAAGCCTGTAATGGGACAATAAATGCTCATAGATTGAATATTTTTGTGTCGCCCGCCAGCGCAACAGTGACAATCTTAGAATTATCATTCTGTAATCTTCTGCTTACCCACATGGAAATATAGCGTGAATTTATATAGTAACTTCACATCACTATAGTGGCTTACAGACTTGCTGGATAAATATGAAGATTAAAATCGATTTATTGATCGACAATAACGATCTTTCAGTGGGGATCGACAAAAAATTCGATGTCGATCGTCTGTTGCTTACACATTTACTCAATTTTGTTTGTTCACACGTGTCGATCCTCAAAAATCGAGAAAGTCTGTAAGGACCAATTTTTGTCGATAGACAAATCAACAAATGATGTGTTTACACGACTCTGTGGATTAGAATCTTATAAATCAGGGGTTCCCAAACTTATTTGGTCTACTCCACTTTGAGAATAAACTATTTTTTAGCGCCCCCATATTTCAGCTACTTAAAAACGACTCTAACTTCAAATTAAATTAATTATTGTAAGCTATATTAGCGGAGTTAAAGATTCACGAGACTTTTACTATAACCCGCAAGTTAACTTGAGACCTGAGCGCAGTAGATAGTACAGAGGCCAGCACATCAAGCTACTACAATCTGTCAAATTTCTTCAGTAAATTTTCAACTTTATCGTAAAGCATTAAGGTTCAAGGTTGATTGGGAAAATTTGACAGTTTCGGGTAGCTTGACCTGCTGGCGTCTGTACACAACGGCGCTCAGGTCTCAATTTAACTCTTACGGACTACACCTGCCAAAGAGAATGATTATTAAAACGCAACTTTATAGTATTCAGACAGAGTATCTTTTATTCAAAATAAATCAAACATAATCGAATCTAATATAAAAACTAATGTGAAGGATGAATCAGATGCTGTTTAATAAGTTTGTTGATATCAGGTTCTTATTTACTCAAGAACAGCCGCAAGTCGCCACGTTCGGTAACATGCAAACGACTTCACTTTTTAGCACTAAATCCAAGTTCACGCAAATATGACGATGGGAATGCTATCAAGAATCGTTGAACGATTGACCACAATCCAGGGTACAATTGCGGGATCGGTTTTTGTAGCCAAATTCTTGGTAGCCATTTTTGAACTTGACTTTTATTTCCTCGTTCGTTGTCAATTCTATAAGTTCTTCTTCCAGCTGACGTGATATTGCTGTGTTGACATTTAAAAACGGATCCAACACCCAGTCTGGTATTTCCAAGTTCAAAATGTCCTGGGGGTCTACTCCGAAGTAGTACCGGCCGAATGTTCGGCCGTTTCCTGCTACGAAGTTACTATTTGGTTCGGTCTATATCAAAAATGTATCTGTGCTGTATCGCATTTTTGATATAGTAAAGGAAGTCGAGCGCTGTGCTCGCCAGTCGCTTATATACCGTCGCCCTGCCACGTCCACGCATAAGCAATCAGAGTTATATTTAACCTTTATTAAATATATTAACAATTTCAGTATAAAACTGTTTCGCGTATCATTTATCTGGACCTTACTCATAACACGCACAACAAGTGGTGACCCCGAACGCTTACAGACAATACCTTCGAGTTTTTTTTTTTGCGCCGTAAACGACTCAGTGGCGACGTGACGGTCGAGCCACTAAAAAGTATGTGGTTGAATCGTTTACCCCCGGGCGTGGGTGTTTTACGCGGAGAGAAATATCGAACCGAGTTAGTTTGAGCAATCTCTTAATTAATATTAGTTGATGTTCACAAGTTGTAGTCGAGAGCTCAGTCGGTGTCTAAGAGTCCTCCTAGTAAATGAAATTACAAATCGCCCCCCAAGCCTCTACACAACGCCCCGATTTTTTTTCTGGGTCTCTTACCCCCTTTAGGCCTGCAGCGCCCACAAGGGGGCGTTGTCGCCCACTTTGGGATAGGCTGTTATAGATTATTAACAGGGTCGTCTGTTAATGATGTGTTATCATAATTCGACATTTTTGATCGAGCAAATCTGTAAGATAACAGATCTTATTGATCGTAAAAACATGGTCAAAACACAGCATCATCATTCACAGCCCGACTGCACCCACTGCTGGGTCTCTCTTTTCTTTTGCCAATCCCCACGCTTCTGTGCCAGCCTAATCCGGGTTTTGACCGCGATGTCGTCCGCCCACCTCCCGGCCGGACGACCATAGCATACCGAACGAGAATAACGATCGTCAAAAGTCAAGTAAATCTGTAAGATTTCTATTCTTAATGCTATTCACAACCATCTGACAGGCTATCGTATCGAAAAGGACACATTTCGATAACCAGATTTGCCTTACCCCCTGCTGTACCTGTCGTCGGAAGAATAGTGGCCGTCCATTTGATATAGGTATCTGTCCTTTCTTCTGCTGATCTTCTGTCCTTTTCTCAATGAAATAGAAAGAAAAAGATGCACTGAACTTTAATTCAGTTTAGTTTGTGAACAAGGGAATCGACGCTATAAACTAACAAAATTTTGTTTTAGACTAACAGCGTTAGGACTCTTATGATAACAGTGGTTGTGAATAGCTATGCTGATAATTGAAGCTAAAGATTCGGATCTTAGGGGCCGTCTCGTCGAGCCACGTATTTCTATACACTCTCATAAAACGTGTCTATACACGGCGATATCATACAGCCTTGGCCAAAAGTATTGAGCACCTTACAAATTTCACTCGTTCACGGTAAGTATGGGAGAAAACCAAATCTTTTGTCAAAAATTTTATTCTTTTGTCGGTCATCTACAAAGATTTAAAAACAATGACCCACGCCGCAGCTAGCAATAAAACACCTGGGTGCTTTTACAATTTTTGTATTTATTTAACAGTTCGCTACCATCGCTCGTTGTGAACACATCCAGTGATCTAGTGCGCCTTTGGTATTTTATTTCTAATTTTTAAGTGTTATCGTTGCAATATGCCAAAACGAAAAGAACTTTCTTTAGAAAAACGTGTGCAGATACAGCTTCTGCGTTAGCAAGGGAAATCACAAGTAGAGATTTCCAAAACTGTGAAATGTTCGCGCCGATCCGTGCAATATGCTATTCAGCGATCCTCTGCTACCGGATCACATCAAAATAGACCGAGAACCGGGCGCAAACGCATCACCACAGACCGTCAGGATCGTCAGTTACTGAGAGAGTCGTTAAGAAATAGGAAAAAAACATCTTCAGAGCTCGCGGCTGAGTTGTCAGAACAAATTAAGAAATCAATTTCTGCTCGAACTACTTGTAGAAGCCTTCAGGAAGCTGGTCTGAAAGGCTGTAAAGCTAGAAAGAAGCCATGGCTCTCCGACAACAACAACAAAACTCGGTATAAATGGGCCTTAAAACACCGAGCTTTCACCGCTGAAGATTGGTCAAATGTTGTGTGTTCAGACGAATCAAACTTTGAGGTGAGTAAGTCAATTTAATGCCCTAATAAAATTATATAAAATGGTTTAAAAACCAAACGCATAGATTAAGTTTTTTTTTTTTCCGGAACTCAATATATTTCTCTTTATTGCAGATTTTTGGTAGACCTGGTGTGACCTTTGTGCGTCGCCGGTGGGCGAAGAATTTAAGCCAGAGTGTGTGATCCCAACCGTAAAACACGGCGGCGGCAGCATAATGGTCTGGGGTTGCATGACCGATTCTGGAGTTGGCGAATTGTTCGTGTGTCAGGGCCGCATGGACTCTACTAAGTACATAAATGTACTAGAAACTGCGTTGCTGCCTTCATTCACGAAACTTTTCGGCGACACGAACATGGATGGTGTTGAATTCCAGCAGAATAACGCGCAATGCCACAAATCTGCCCGCACTATGACATGGTTTCGGGAAAATAACACAGAGCTTCTTGACTGGCCTGCCCAGTCGCCAGATCTGAACCCCATAGAACATTTATGGGGTTTATTAAAGCGTAGAGTTAGGCGCCACACAATTAACAACAGAGAAGATTTGAAACGCTACCTGCGCCTAGAATGGAACGCGATTACTGCTGAAGACTTCTTGTTAGCTCTTTACCAAAAAGAATTTCTGCCGTAATTAGGGCAAATAGTGGACCCACAAAATATTAATTTTCAATTAATAAATAGTAAAATAAACCTATATAAAACGTTTTATTTCTATTTGATACTCCGCATAAAACTGAAAGATGTCATGGGTGCTCAATACTTTTGGCCAAGGCTGTAGATGGCACGGCGAGACTATCGCCCGTGGAGATGTCGCCTTATATCGGATCGGGTATGTGTGATATTGAAGAAAGAAATAAAAATCGGATAATGGGTGTTTAGCTAATTTATTTTCAGTTCTTAATCGCCAATAACCTACAATAAAGAGCTGATAATACAATTTAAAAAAAGTCCTATCCTATTTTTTTATTGAATAATGCTTGGTAACAAATATCGTTTTTTGTATTCAATAAAAAATACTAACTAAACAATTATTATAAAACAAACCCAATAATGTTTCGTCGAGTGCATGTCTCGGTTACAGTGTTCGTCGACAGCGACGCAGTATCATCAATACATTATTGAGAAAAAAAAAGTAATAACTTAAAAATTTAAATAAAGCTAATTAATCATTCTCTAAAAGCCATGTATCAGTGAGTTAATTTCGAGGAAATAGGTTCAGTAGTTAAATATTGGCTAGAGATTGCCGTTATACATAAGAATACATTTTATATAGAGTACTAAAGGTATCCCGAACTGTCTGATACAAGAGGCCGTCTCTCATAAGAGCTAGAGGCTGGCCTACGCCGCGCCCTATACATACAATCAAATTAAATATAATTTACGAACTACAACTATAATTCAACAACACTATAAAAAAAAGTACAGTAAAAATTATCATCAATCAAAAATAATTATGGCTAACTAATTCGCACTTTCGAGGACAATGATTAAGAGGCACTCTGCGTGAATTTATTACTCGTGTAGATTATAACTTACTACAGGTTCCGTAATGTTACTTTAGAAAATATACAAAATACATGTGTATACTTACTTGCCTTCCGTAACTGTTATATCGACATAATTCTGTTAACAAACCCGTTTATTAATGCGAACACTCGGCCAGAGCTAAATAGTGTCGTATCTGGCTGTAAGTGGCTCGACTCGGCGTGATCAACCCTCAGTCTATGAACACAATTATCCAGCGTACCTTACCTAAAGCATTAAAAGCTAATTATGTGTATGTGGCATGAACTAAACTGTGGAATCTCACGCGGGCAATATTGGGACGTCTAAGGCTATATGGACAAACTTGAAACTGAAAACTAAACAAATGTGGTGGGAAGTTGCAATTTACATTAACACGTTGACTGCCAGACAACAGATACAACAGAAAATCTATTGTTGGCGGTCACTGATGACCACGGTGGCAGTCAATGCCTTAATACTGTACTGTTGAGTGAAAATGTTTCGTTTGTAATATTAGCCAGCGTCAAATTCCACTAGCAATCACTGTCTTGATTCATTAGGATACTTTACTCCCGCATATAATATTCACATATACCAAAATATGTTTGTCTTGATATAGTTGCAGTATTGTAATACCGCATTGCCGACTCCGTTGTATTAGGACAGATCTGAAAATAGATAAACATATTGTCAGAATCTAATAAATTATTGCCACAAATGCTTTTATCAACGGTGTCAACATGAATATGCAATTTCACAACATAGTGGCTGGCCTACATAAATAATCTAGAAGTTGTGTTCATATTTAGGGTGAAGAATCACAAGTATTTTTTTTTTTTAACAAGGTCTGTGGACCAGTGTATTAAAAGGTGTGTGTGTACTCACAGCTGGGGACAAGGTCCTGATGCATGTGGTGCTCGGCGTCCATGCCGAGAGGCATGCAGGTCGCGGGAGGGGGTCGGCGCTGCACCTGTTACACAAATGTTACACGTTTAAATATATTCCAAATAAAAATTAATATAATTTTTTAAATCTTTCACTCTTCTTTCTTTAAACATACAACACGATATTCAGTGTCGGACGGACTTCGGACTTAATCTTAAAGCCATTTCGGGTTTTTTTTTATACTGCACCAGGCAGCGAAATATCAAAAAGAAAGAATTTCGTAAACCCGACAAAACCAGAGTTAGGTACAGCGGGCTGGTGTCCGCAACTCCACGACAATGCGCGTATTTTGCGTACGGAAAAAAAAAAACCAGAGTTATTTCTTAATAGTTTTCAAACATGACTTCGAAAGCCTGCGGTCTATTTAAATTGATAAGGAGTGTGTGAAAGTAACTCAATGTTATCGTCAATCAGCATCCGTTGCCGATATCGGTTCAAATAATGAACCAACGTTACAAACATGTGATAAAATATCAATATCTTTAGTGATTAGTTTATTTTGTTTTCAAGTTTAGCTAAGATATGGTGATAAAAGGTAGACGGCACGGTTGGCGCAGTGGCTGAGCGATCGACTGCTGCGCTGCGTGTCGCGGGTTCGATTCCCGCACGGAACAAATATTTGTATTGCCTACAGGTAGTTGTTCCGGGTCTGACTGTTTGTGTATGTGAGTTTAACGCACCCACGATACGAGTTTTGAAAAAAAAAAAAAAAAAGCTGATAAGGCACATTCAAGGTTTTGACACAGGACGATGACGGACACTACAAACTTAACTTTTTCCTTAAAGTTACAGTTACAAGTAAGTAGTTAGATAAGCTACAGTTCTTATTTTTCGTTGAATCAAAATTGCGAAAGTCGCGAATGGGTTTTTTCTTCATCAACGATCGCCATTTTATTAGTTTGTCTTGTCACCTTATCACTGTTTTGATCATATAATTGGAATAGACAACTTTATTGGGAAAGTTTTTATATCTATAATAAACTTTAACCCCATTTCCCTTGGTCACGCCATAACTTGAGAACGACTTCACCGATTTCATCCATCTTTTTTTGTCTTTATGTTTTCCAATACTTTGTAGAAGGTTCTTAAAAAAATAAGAAAGCTGCTTCACGGGGACAAAGTCCCAGACAGAAGCTAGTACTTACTAAAAACTTCGCAACAAAAATAACATTCGTACGTTACTTGCGTTTTTGTTCAGTAAGTTGCTAATAAAAAGTGATGATGTTTTCATGTTATGTTTACTTTTTTACATATTGTGGTGTTTTTTGTTTTTGGTTGTTGATGTTAATTAATGACGTGATTATTCGTTTTTTGGTGTCTGCTCAACACATCAACACGTAGAACAAAATGTAGGTTGCCTAAATTCATAGACAATACTAGAATAGCACAAACGGCCCGGGAATCAACTTACATTTTTTAGCTGTCTAATAAGCTTCAACATCCATAATACCTAACTTATTTTGTAAGTAGGTATGTCTGTTAATACAGACATACTTACGAAATAAGTTATATGTTGCTTGAGCTGATGAAAGATAGTATTTATTTCCTCTCTAAACTCAAACTATTTATTTCAAATAAACCAATTACAGGCACTTTTGAATTGTCAAGGTCGGTTAGTCAAAAAGATGAAGCTAGTTGCCCATTCCAAAGCGTAGTAGGTACATGTGGAGAAGAACAGGCAAGAAACTCCATGGACACTCAACTCTATCCTTGTAGACCGCTGCAACGAAATTGGGAGCGACATGGCATAATTAACAGACAGTTTGATAAACTAAGCCGAGGGTAAACGCAAGTAATAGGTAAAATATAAGACAAAATCATACCTGGTCGAGATTAAAGCGAACAAACGCCTCGTACTGTTCGGCAAGTTTGGTGCTGAGCGCAGACTCGTACTCAGAGCGAAGAGCTACCTCCTGCTCGCGTAGCATCCTCTCGCAGATCATGCGCACCTGGGGACATCATATAATAGAATACTCTATAATATGTACACCATATATGAATTACAGACGTAAATGTAGAGAATAATATGTAAATGTGTGTCACACACACATTTACATATTATTGTGTTAATTATTGTTGTGTTATTTAATAATATTATATGTTCATTTTAACATATGTAATTTATTGTAGTCTAACTCTAAGCCCTGATCAAAGAAAAGATAGATTAAATGTGTGAATATGAAAGAAAAGAAAGATCGAATGTGTGAGTACGAAAGAAAAGATAGATTGAATGTGTGAATGCAAAAGAAAAAAATAGATTGAATGTGTGAATATGAAATAAAAAAAAAAGATAGATTGAATCCGTGAATATGAAAGAAAAGCTCCCTTTCGGAAGAATGGACGAAGAAAATGTATTACGCCAACCCCAAATAACATGGGACAAGGGCCGGAGTCTGCTAATCAAATAGCAATGTTTATAAGCAAAACGACTATGTCTATTTTTAGAAGAAGTTTTAGGCTCAGGTCAAGTTCAGGTCGACGTTTTCCAGATAGTGGTTTTATTTGTCAGTGTTTCTATAAAACCGTTGGGCTGTTTCAGGATATAGATACCTATATACCTACTATGAGTAGGTATCGGCACTTGACTTTAGGTAAGTGTGCATACATAGGAGCGGCACGCGTCAACGGCAGAGGCTACTGCAGCTGTCGACAAATCTACGGCTGCCGTCGACAACGCGCTGCTCGTATATTTGAGTACTGTACTCAAATATACGAGCTGCACGATGTCGCCGACTGCAGTTACCTCAGCCGGTGACGCGCCCCGTTTGTGTGTATGCACAATACAAAATCTACAAAAAAATTCATTCCTATTACATACGGAAGGGCTGTTAAGTTACCAATGTACTAGAAATATCAAACATTTTATACACAATGCCTATTGTAATAGAAAATTTATACGAAACTGCGCACGGTAGAACGCCGTATGCGCCGACGACGTTTGTATGAGACTTTACGAAGCTACGCCAATAGCGACATAAACTTACCTGTTTGAAAGTGAAGAGGGCACGGTTGTGAACCTTCTGGCTGCCGCTGTGTGAAGAGTGATGTGGCGGTGAGCAGTCGCCTTCAGATCCACTTGATGAGGAACAGGGTGCTGCAGCGTTGGTCAGCCGGAGTTGACGACGACGGTGCAGGCGCTTGATCTCGTCACATATTTCCTGGGCCATGCGCTCTGAAGATTGAATACGGTTTTAAAAGTTAGGGGTGTAATGATAATGAATATTGCACAAGACATAAACCTTTTTCTGGCTGGCTTAAGCGGATTCCGCGTCGATAAGTGTGGTCACTCCCTAATTCATGTAATTTCAAGAAGCGCCGATCAAGTTGCGGTGCAGATAGGTTCAAGTTTGAGTGCTAGTATTATCGAAACCTTTGTATTTACTGAGCTTACCATAGAATGAAGCGCTCGCATGGCGAACTTGACGCGAGCGTATCTGACAGTGGTGGAGTGGTGGAAAGATCGAAACTTAACTGCAACTGAACTTCTTTAGTAACGTGAATTAGCCTATTTTTCCTCATGTCGACGACACGACAGTGAGCACAGTAGAATTATTATCAATTAGCCTATTGAAGGGTGAGCCGATTTAATTAAAAAAAAAAAATAGGCTAGAACTTAGTCCAAGCAGACTAGCTAGAAAATGTAATGAACTAGAGCCAAATCAGCATTGCCTTTAGTTAGCATGACTAAAAATAGTCACAATAACTCATCTTAATATCTCAGATGTGGTAGCAAGAAAAGGATTAACATACGACTTTAAAATATGCAGTAACAATATAGTATAGTGTGTTGTTGCCAAAATAGTTGTCATAATAAAAAGAATTATGCCGAGAATGTGAACGCAGCTAAACTGAGATGTGTCAACTAATCAGTGTCAAAATGAATGACTCCTTTATACCTGCAGAATGACTACATGTGTTCAGAAATAGTTTGAATGCTATTCTTAAAACAACATCACATCACAAATAGGTAACAGTCACATACATAAAGTTATGCTGCTGCATACTTGCAATAAATCTTTGAGAAATGGTGCTTTTTCCTAATCAAAATTATTTTGACAAAAAATTCCTGCAAAGAAAATTGAAACTAGCGAGAATGCTTTTAGAAGTTTAAATAGAAATACTGAACAGTAAGAGTCAGATAAAAGAATACTTTAAAACGATAAATAATATTAGCAGTTAAAATCAATTACTGTATACATTTCACTGAAAAACTATTCAGTCATTACTTTTTATAAAAGCTACATAACTATGAAATACCTACCCTATTACTTTTTTCATTTATGATGGCTCAGAATAGAAAGAAATTGATAATGTTCATTGAAGTAATGCAATTAACTTTGGCCAAAACAAAAAACCTATTCCAATTTTACTGAAAAACTATTCCAGTCAAGTCTAGGAACCAAATCACGGCAATAAAATAAACTAATGGCTTAGGCGCAAAGTAAAGTATTCATAGAAAACAATATATTCCTGAAATGTACTCAATTACACTTTATGGTAGCGTATTCATGAACAATAACTGTGAAATATGAAGGCTCAGGTAGAAAATATTCAGTACAGCCGGCCATTGAAACAAAAGAAAAAAAAAGGTTGGGTATAGAGAACTGAAGAGCACAAAAAACTTAAGTTTGTTTATGATCACTAAAGTTTTTTTGTATCTTGATAAAACTTGATTGTTGAATAAATAATGACCATGAGTAATATTGTTTTGTTTACTAATCAAATGACCTTAAAAATGAATGTTATTTTATTTGAGGTGATTAATTTTACCATACAAAATCGTTAGTCACAAGAGATTTAATCAATTACCATTTTGTGTTCGTTTATTCACCAGTATTGGTGAACAGCCTTGTACCCTTTTTTTTTTTTGCTTAAATTTTTATGCAATTTTATCTGAATTGCAGTAATTAGTTTTTAATTTTAACACTTTTGATTATTTAAGGACAATTTCAACATTACACATATCCTCACTAACATTGTAAACTACAATGTCAAATACAAAATAAATAACCAGCTGTTCATTTTTTAAACACATTCTGTCATTAATTACATTCTTACCTTCAGTGTAACCTTCATACTGAAATCTATGTGTTCAAGATTAGTATCATTTATCTAGATGTAGGCTCTTAGTAATTCTAGAGCCTAAATTATGTTTTGAAATAAATATGCAATAATTATGGTCAACTTATAAATAAAACAGCCCACATAATGCATATAATTGCTTTGTTTGAATCTGTCCAGTCATCTAGATAATTAGTAATTTGCTGAAACGTAGAAAAAGCAGACTGCGCTGCGTGTACTGTCCATATTTCGGCTGATTAAGCACAATCTGAGTCAGAGGAACTTTATGAAACAGACAAAAAGTTGGGTTTCAGTAAAAACCGACTTACAATATAACACCACAAAGACTTCGGAGTTTGAAATTGAACACAAAAACCAACAAAAGGACATGAAAAATGCATCACTCATCTCGCTCTAACCCGATAAAAATATTCATGATGTAGTGGAAACAATGGCGTTATCTAATACAGCTGATTAAATATACAAATAATTTATTGTTGCGTATTATTTTTAGAAACTAGAAAACTAGCAAGGCCTTATTGCATTCCTGAAGCCTTAGTAAAAAAAATAAACAAACCTGGGGTCAATTTCACAGGTGCACTAACGGATTCTCCAAATGACGATGGTTTACTTTCAGAAACTTTTATTCCAGGACTTGTGCTAGAACTGGCTGCAAATGGTGAGCACCTTCGCCTTTTAGCAGGCATTTGCGCCATGGACTCCCAGTCCAAATTTCTTTTGAGAGTAGCACACGCCATTTTCTTTTTACGCCCAGCGAATGTCCTCTACCTATCCGATACTGTTTGGAATTTCTGCTTTTATCACGAATCAAGCAATAAACTAAAATAATATTAAAACTTTAACAACGGAAGCACTACAATTATTATACAGTTATTTCTAAATAATTTTCTTGCAGGATTTCTTTAAATATTAAAGATTATTTGACGCTGTCGGATTCTCTCACTTCCAAATAAAATCCGGCAGCGAACACTTTTCACTCTATTCAATTTTATTTTGACATTTTGTTGTTGTAATCAGGTATACCAACTTTGAAAAAATCCAAACCATAGATAATTTCTTAAATTTCGTTGACGAACTGGATGAGAATATCAGCCTTTAGCAGTTGGACAATGTACCGTTTATTTGTATTTGTGGATATAATAAAATATTCGATAAAAAAAACTTCAATGAAAAGGAACTTCACCTGCATCTTGAATTAAATTAATAATAAAAATTATTCAATTAACCAGAATTTTCTCAGTCACAACACTACTTTACTTTGACAGATAAAGATAAGCAAAAATTGTTTTGATGACTGATTGTGAGTCATCGTCCAAATAATTAATTTTGCAATTTGCAACCTCAGTTTGCAACTCCTTAATCATTTTATAATATTAAAGGCTGTGCCTAGCCTAGTGCTAATCTGATAGGTCCACGAGCCTATTGTTTTGGTGTTAAAAGTTTTTTATAAGCCGTCAAACTGGGGAACGAAATGTCGTCATCCGCTATGGAAAGTATCCTTTTTTAAATCATAAGTTTTTGACACTGCGCTATTCAGGATTTTCAGCTCTACAGGATTAAAATCTCTTTGCAAAATATTCAGCATGTAATTTCTATCAAAACTACTGGAACTATTATAACCTTTACAATCAAATCCATGGATATTCTTTTAGGTATTCTCCAATTTGTCACTGGCCTTGTAATACCTAAATGTAGTTTTAATGGCTCACATTGTTCTTCATTGTAGTTCGCCATTATTATTGATTTAACAATAATAACAAAGCTCACAACTTGAAAGATACCTTAACTCATTCAAGTAGTGAGAACACAACAAAGTGATTCTGTATTTAAAGTATCTATATCCATAGGTCTAAACTGTAAACAATCCTTAGTAAGAATATGAGTCACAATAGTAAAGTATTTTTTGTAAGCAAAGATCTTTTCATATTAACAGATTTTGTTTCTATAGATTTACAGTATATTTATTAAGTTTTAGTGGCAACCAATTTTTATTAATAAAAATAGAATCTTTGTATATTATAATCGAACCTAAAAATGAATCCTTAACTCACTTTTACCAGAACACCTATTTAATTTAAAATTTGCTGTAAAAGAGTTAGAGAGAAACTCAAAAAAATGTGAAAAAGAAGAAAAGATGGAGAAGGAAAAAGCTAAGAAGGCGATACAGAAGGGTAACTTAGAAGGAGCAAGAATACATGCAGAAAATGCCATAAGGCAGAAGAATCAGGCTCTCAATTATCTTAGAATGTCGGCGCGAGTTGATGCAGTATCAAGTAGAGTACAGACGGCACTTACAACACGGAAGGTGAGTTAGCCAATAATCATTGGTCATTTTAAGGGACAATTATTCAAAAAAGAATTGTGTTATTCATAGCAAAATTGTTTGTTGAGTACCCATTCTCTCAGAATTTGTGATCAAGCAATGTATGGTACTACATTTAATAATCTTAGGATTTGGAGAGAGCAATGATGGAATTAATTTCATGTCTTTCAAACAAAGTAATAATTATGTATTCAATGATATGATTCATTACTTATCAGTTATCTTAAAAAAAAACACCTTATTTCCAAACATCCTGACTTTAATGTGGCTTAGAAATAAAAGCCTTCTCAAACTCTTCAATGCTCTCCATCTTTTTCAATGTACTTACTGCTGGAAACACACTTTTAACAACATTATTATTATTATGAGTCTGTACTGCAGGCCAAAGTCCTCCCTTCCCTAAGGAGTCCAGCTCATCATCAGGGCATAGCTAATTTAAAAATAAACTGATTCCAGGTCACAAACTCCATGGCGGGTGTAGTAAAGGCGATGGATGCAGCAATGAAATCAATGAACCTTGAGAAGATATCCACACTCATGGACAAGTTCGAGAGTCAGTTTGAAGACCTGGATGTGCAGTCTTCGTACATGGAGAATGCTATGTCACAGACTACCACCACCACAGTGCCTCAGGGTGATGTTGATAATTTGTTGCAACAAGTTGCGGATGAAGCTGGGTATGTATTGTTTAATTACTATAACCACTTTTTTAGACGGCGGCTTCGCCCGCGAGTAGGTCGTAGATTATAAAGAGTATCCTATGTCTTAACCCAGGTCATGGTCACCGTGTTCCAAATTCCATCTAAATCAGTTCAGCTGTTAAGGCATGAAAAGGTGGGGCATGGACAGAACTCCCTTCGCATTTATAATATTAGTATGAATTCCTGTTGAATTTTGAGTCGCCGCCGTTTAATTGTAAGCCAATTTAGTAATTTTTGTTTATTGATTGTTTGCCGCCGACTCAAAATTACTTAGGTATACTTACATTAGTTTAAGACCTTAGTTATTAAGGTTAAATAAAAAAGGATTTATTATATGTTAGTGGGCACTTAAAGGCACCTATTTTATGATCAATATGACCCAGGTGCCAAACCTTATTTTGCTTACATTTCTCATAAATGATTTGCCTTAAAAACTTTGTTACTGTGTACACAAAGTGTTACTTCGTAGGGACTCCTATTGTCTTAAAGAATACTTCAATAAGAGCACTTAGTCTCGACGTGAATTCGAACCATCGCATTATCGAATGTCGTCGATCTAATACCAGCAGTGTTGACCAACTAGCCAGCGAACCACTAAATATACCATTCATTCATTCAACCTCTCTAATAGCTAAATTTCATTATTCATCATCTGCCAAGCCTTTTCCAAACTATGTTTGGGTCGGTTTCCAGTCTAACCGGATGCAGCAGAATACCGGTATTTAATATGGAGCGATTGTTTATCTAACGTCCACAACCCAGTTACTGGGTAATGCGATACCCCTTGGTAAGACTGGTTGGACGGACTGTCAAAGATCCACGAATGACAGCCGGGACCAAACGCTTAACGTGCTTTCCGAGACACAGAGGTGTCTTGGTATGTAAAGATGGTCATACATCCACAGACCAACCGCTAATTTCATTATTCATCAAATAGAAGTAACAGAAAATACCTTTATCTAACTGTCCATCTACTTTTTCCCAGTTTGGAACTCAACATGGAGCTGCCTTCAGGTATACCGAGCACTTCAGTGGGCACCGCGACCGTCGTGTCTCAGGAACAAGACGAGCTCACACAGAGGCTCGCGAGATTACGACAAGCGGAGTAGCTACCGTTGTACAGATATTATATGTTACGTATGATTATCGTATGCACACGATTCTGAAGTAAGATCTAAATGAGACATATTTGTTAAAGTGTATTTTTCTTTATTTGACTTATTTGTTAAACAAATATGGTGTAGGTACTGCGATTTTATTATTAAGAAAAGTTGTTAATGACTAAAGTTATGATGTAATTCATACCGCATGTGTGTCTTACTAAGATTAAGACGTTCATGCCTAACATAAAAGTTTGAAAATGATGCAAAAACTCTTAATTTTTTAACCATGTTTGTTTACCAAATAGGACGCGTAAGGAAAAACAAACTGTAGACGTTTTGCGCAGTTCATGTTTTTTTGTAAGTACAAGATAAGTTTCCAGAATGCCCAACAACGATAATTTTATATTAATTTCTTCAGTACAAAATTGCTGGTCAAGTGACACGTCAGTCGAATGTCCAGGACTGATGATGTCATCCTATGACGCGTCATTGTATGAGTTTATAAGGACAACATTAATTTGATGTTATTTTATTGACCCGACCGGCCTGACCCAATCGTACACATCTTCAATATTGAAACACTCATATAATGATCAATTTTATTTTATCTGTTAGACATGGGCTAAACTAAATTAAAAATAGTGTCATCATTTACCTACTAGCTCATTATACCAGGGATGGTATTAATAAGGGCTGTTATATTTATTATCTTATTAAAACTACCTACGTGATGCAATTGATCCATACATTAATGTTCACATAACTCGAGAAAATGTGAGAAAACATTGTTCACCACACATGTGTTGATGAAGACCACTTTCGGCTTTTCAGTTATTATTCCTTTTATAAAATGTTTCGTTTTTGTGAGACAAAGCTATATTTAGTTTAGCTTAGTCCTAGCCCTACAGAATCGGGGTTACTAATAGTTACGGGCATAAACTGCGCAATATACGTCTGTAAATGAAATATGCAGCTTTCAGTTAACTTCGACAATAAAAATTACTATTTCTGTTGCAAGTTATAGTCAGCTAATTTAGGTCCAGAAGAATACAGAAGATATTACAGCTCTTAAATGTTTGGTAAGAAATGTATTTTCAAGATATTTTATTTCGCGTCATTTCCACTTATGCTAATATTGTACTGTGATCACAAAATATATAGAAACAGGCATATAAATAAGTATCTAAGGTAAAATATAAATGTCTTGTAATTTTTTGTAAATGTTCTTTATAAAGTTATCAATAATGAAGTTATTTTTATTTTGTTTTTGATTAATTTCGATGTTTTACTAATATAACCCTTATAGATCACAGTTTGACAGTGCTATTTTCAAATCTAGGTCAGATTAAAAACTATGAAGTACAAGTTTTAGAGTTTATACATCCCTAACTTATTTGAAATGTTTCTAAAAAAATAAATTCACTACTGCAGATTGCCGAAGTGCGTTGATAGCACAGCTTATATGTTTTATTTAGTATTGCAGTATTTGTAAATAAATCAGAGGACATTAAAGTTATACTAAAAACGAAACTTTTGTCAAAATACTTTTATTATCCATAAAACAATTAAAGGAACAAGCATGTAATAATACAAATAACAGTGAACTTCCAACTAATTCTAATAATACGGAAAAATCTGTAGTGTGACTACATATCTTACAACCTACCTCAAAACCGTACGGTGTACCAACTCCGCACGACTTACCCACTACGGAGCTGCTAAAACGTATATCACATCTAACAATCAGGAAAACATTAGTTTTAATAATACAAAATAACTTCTTAACAAAGTGGTCGTCGATTTGTTTCATAGAAATCGTCTGCTGTATCCGCATTAGAGCACAAGTAGCGCAACATGTTCTGAAACGTGTGTCGGGGAGATGTTTTTGAAACATTTTTGTTTTATTCAATATAGTTACGGAGAGTTTGCGCCAAGACTTTGTACTATAAATGTGCCCTAGTCCAGATAAAGTTTTACACTTATTATGTGTGGTGTTTAAACCTAGGAATATGGCATTAATATGACTTAGTAAAAATGTGAATACTGTGTTGTCTTTGGTGTAGTGTTAAGCGTCCCCGTTGTCAGTGGTTTCAAAGGCTATATGGTAGAAGTACCAGTCTTCGAGGAAGGACGGCACGAACGCTTTGCTCTTCGTGTACCTGACCGGCGGCTTCAGTTTGGCGAGCTCTTGTTCGTACAGCTCCAGAGATTCGGGGGAAGTGGCGCCGTTGCCCTGGAAATGTGGATAATGTGAGATGGTGTTGCGCGATGCATATCTTTTCTTCCCTACAATTTAGGCTATTTAACAGATCTCTACTGGAAATAAGCCCCCCATGACTCCCAAAAAGTTCTATGAAAATATTGCGTATCATGATTCTTGGTAACCCATTAAATTCATCGAAGCTGATCAATAAAGTAGGTAGCACAGTGTTGAGTGAATTTATGCTTAGCAGTCAAGGGCCAACCTGGTCCAAGGTTGGGTACTTGGTAATATCCAACTTGTTACCAAAAATACAGCAGTTAGCTATCATTTTGAAAAACACTGAACGTTGACGCCGCAACAAAGATACGGCGTACGGGCGTACGGATGTAAAGTGCAAGCCACGACAAGGACACAGACACCTCTGTCATAAGCAGACACTAAACAACTGCAGCGAAGTGCGCACACATAATTATGATTTTTAGGGTTCCGTAGTCAACAAGGGACCCTTATAGTTTCGCCATGTCGTCTGTCTGTCTGTCCGCGGTTTAGCTCAAAAACTATTGGTACTAGAAAGTTGTAATTTGGCATGAGTATACACGTTAATGACGCCAAAAAAGCGGTAAAATAAAAAAAATATTATTTAGGGTACCTCCCCTACATCTAAAGTGGGGATGATAATTTTTTTTTCGTCCTTGCCATAGTGTGGGATATTGTTGGATAGGTCTTTCAAAAATATTAGGGGTTTGGAAAAACCGTTTTTTGATTAAGTAAACCGTTCGTGACTTATCAAGCTTTAAAGTACCCATTTTCGTTAGAGTCAAGTGTGTCCCCCCTCTAACTCCCTCCCAACGAAACGGTTGTAGTTAGAAATTCAAATGTCACGGCAGGAGTACCTATATATAACGAAGTTTAAAGGAAAACTATCACACTCAAGTGGGCTTTAGAAGTTTACGAGTAATAGTCGACCAATTGTATTAGACTCGAAAATTTCGAACAACTCCATAGAAATGTCGAGAGATGGCGCTAAGCGTAAGTTGTATCGCGCTATTGTTTCATTCCTAAATAAGTTTTATATAAAAAAAACAGTTACTACACCGGCTGTGACAAGTCTTATCCAAATCTCAAAAAAAAAAAAAACTTTCCTTGCAAAATTGTCGGATCAGATGAAGATTTGTATAGGAAGTCAAATTAGGTAAATAGGTAGTCATGTTTGGCTTTTAGTTAGAGCATGGTACGAAACTATCAGTCAGCGATTACGACCCGCACTTGGCTGTTATAAAAACTACGGAACCCTACACTGCGCGTGGCCCGACACGCACTTGATCGGGTTTTTTTTTTCGTCTTTTATTGAGTGTTGGTAAACTAAACTATACACATAAGCGCCGGCACGTTTATCTTCAGGGGATGTATCTTCAGGTCCAAGAAGAGAGCTTGATCACTTTTGCACTTCACCTCGGATATTTCATTCATTAGGTTATTGTTTGTCCATTCATACAAAGAATAATTTTGTCGTCTTATGCAATGCATCTTGCCTCGGAATGGAATAGGTTTTATTTTATCCATGCATACAGAAAGTGAACTAACTATATATTTTATTTTGAAATCAGGGAGGTGCAATTCATTGGATAAACCCATGTAAAACCCGACACCAGAAAAGATAAAAACGAACATACATGAGTCATAAACTTCCCGTTAGGCTTGAGAATCTTGAAGGAAGAGTTCAGGATGGTGATCATGAACTCCCACAGCTCCCCGCACGCTGACTCAGAGATGGGAATGTCTGTCAAATCTCCGAAGATATAGTCCACCTTCTTGCCTTCAGTGATGAACTTGTTCACCGTCAACATGCAATCTTCTACGATCACCTGGAAAATAAATTATTTTAGGATTGATGAATATGTATGGGGCATAGAATATTCTATAGTCGGAAGTTTTTAGGTTTTCTTACGTTTTGATTCGAGTGTCGAGAGTTCATGACGTAAACATCGCACAACATAATTGTGTGAGATATTTTATGATTGTTGATTCTGAGTAGCCTAATTTTGCGTCGACTGTGGCGCACGTTGTACGAAACAGAATGTAAAGTAAGAAAGGTGCGGCCTATTTAGGACCAGCGACACGCCAATGCTTCGCACGGTTCTAGGACTTGGCAAAAAAAATATCGTTTTTTTATATGAAAGGGCTGATTTTTCCAACACCAGATAATTGAGGAATAATTTCGAATTTTTGACAGGTCTCCTATACAAATCTGTCAGATTTTATTCAATTTTATTCCACGAATAAAATTTATCTGTCGATTGAAAAATGATAAACGTGTGAGCCTAAGTTTATTAGAAATGAATTATACAAATAAACCTTCCAGATTAAATTCTCTAAAAGATTTTGTAGTTTAGACGACCATCGCGGTCAGACAGATGCGAAAAGCAACTTTTAGTTTATTATTACTTAAACTTTATGTCTTGAACTGACATAGGTATAACTTTGACTTCAATTAATAAATTTGTTCCTATAGGGGCTGATTTTTCCAACGCCAGATAATTTTATCGGAGGAATAATTTTGAATTTTAGACAGCTCTTCCATACAAAAACTGTCAGATGTCAATTTTATTCCACGAACAAAAATTATCGATTGAAAAATCAACCTTAAATCCTTAAGCATGAGATCTTATTGTTGCTGCTGTCTATTTTAATTTTATTTTTTGGAATGTACCTACCTAATTATATTAATAACATAGTGCAGGTTAAAATTTAATATTTGCACACCATATTTAATGGTAGAGTGTAAAGGGGCCATATAGTTTTAAGATCACACATTGTAAACCTACATTCTGGCCAATAAATGGATTGGATTTGATATAATACGTATAGATGTAGATAAAAACAAAATCCATTCGATATTTTCGTGACCGCAAAACTAGTAAGATGCTCGCGAGTATTGAAAACCTGATTTACGTCAAATGCAGTGGATATTACCGAAATAAAACATGAGTTGACACTAACAGGCTAAAAATAGCGGAGTTTATTTACAAAATTGTCTAGCCAGTGACAGTCATTTGGCCCATCTCGCCCATCGCATGCAATAGGTACTGAAATAACTCACAATCTTGATATAGTAACTAGGTGAACTTATTTTCTCACTTTAAAACGCTAGTAACTCGATTTTATGTAAAACAATATTATTTTGAACTGTAATAAAAGTTTAACAATAAGTCAAAACATATTTTTGTGGTTTCATAGCAAGTTATAGTATTGAATCTAAGATGACTGCTGGCATCGATGTAGAAAGACATAGACATTGCGCATACCTGAAATGAATTGGAGAATGATGTATCCAAAATTATAGCTTTCCCACAAATTCTAGATTGATTAGTTACTGCTTTCAACATGACATGCAAAACATGTTGTAAAATGAGCATTTAGTTTTCCGGGTTTGAAAATACGCCCTAACTCGCGTTTACGATACCCAGTTTGAGATGAGTTTTCCGGGTCACGCGTACTATTTGCAAACAAATCACTGATATACTGTTAGGTTAGCTTTCATCCCACTGCTGGGGAAAAGTACATAGTACAAATAGTAAGGAGTAGGTAAGTACAGGCGAACAAGCTATTTGGTATATGGCAGCTAACTTGCTACTTTTAAACAATGTTGTGAGTGTGCTAAATAGTCAATTTTTCAAATTACTACCATAGGCATAAAAAGTTATAAAATCCACAAAGCATTTTAAAAGCGTAACTGTATAGTTTCTTGCCCAAATACACTTCATACGAAACTGCCTTTTGGAAGGGGCAACTCTATTCTATTTTCTTGTATTTGACTTTCAAAAGTGCCTTTTAATGGCGAACTGGAAATAAATGATTTAACTTTGACTTATAAAAAGTAAAAATGAATATTGTAGTGTATTGGAAAGCTGAATAATCTGCCTATATACGAAATAGCTTGCTCGAAAGTAAATAAAATCATTTACTTCATAATTAGGCCCCTTTCTTCTCTCCAGCACATCCCCGCATATGGGCCGCAGGTACTTATTACAGGCGGACATGACGACCTCGTCAATCTCCAACATCCACACATACTTAGGTTTCTCCTTCAAAAGCTCGTATAACAGAGCGCCGTCGCCGCCACCTTGAAATAATTAACCTCCTGTTAGACTGGAAGCGATTGCGATACATGGGGTTAAAGTAGATCTCGTAATTATTTTACCCCCGTTGAATGTCAATCTACATAATAACAATGTTAAATTCACTGAACGCCAACGCAGTCTAAACCACTGGGTCTAGAAGCAAGAAATTTTGTGACAGTTCGATACGTTTAGCGAATTGTGCAGCCAGCTAGATGGACCGATCTGGGACAGGCTGGATGCAGAAGGTGACAGGGTGTTGTGGCGCAGTCTGGGAGAGGTCTATGTCTATCAGTGGACTGCGATAGGCTGAGTTGATTGATTAATATACGTTTCTACTTTAGGGTTCAATATTCTAGGACTTTTTGTCAATAGTGGTTATTCGATTAAGAGGCTTGATGCTTCACAGGTCGAAGAGTTCTATAACGGTCTGACCGAAGTTAATGCGAGTGAAACCGCGGGCAACCGTTAGTGTTTTATTAAACTTTTGCTACTTGCTACGTTAATATGACCCTGGTAGGGTTTCCCTTCTTGAATAAAATATACGAGGGGGCTAAGTGTAACCGGCTACTTCAATAGCGTCCGTTTTAACGTAGTAATAATCTTCTGGAATACACGACCAGTGTTTAAAAGGGATGGGTTGAATAGAAACAAGTTCAATAATAAAAGAACCAAAATAAAACACGTTTAACGGATCTCTTTAAATTGAGATGTTAACAGATTTCTTTATATCGAGATGAAAAGGACAAAGCAAGACGTTGTATGGGTAAGTACTTGATATAACGGGTGAAAAAGACACGAGTCATTTGTACTCCCCTTCGCTGTGATTATTTTTTTGTACTGGACCATACCTGGGAACCTTCTGGTTACGGAGATATTGAAGGTCAAAATACCAACTTTTTTTTGACCGAAAACAAGTTTTTGATGTTATAACACCACTTTAAATACCCACGACCCCTGTACCGTTGTATGCAGCCATAAGCACAATGTTTTTTTTCACAAAAAATAAAAGTCGATTCCCAGCAATGATTTTTGTGCAATGTTACTTTTTGTACTATGTACATTGTACAGATAGATACAGGTGTCTTTTTACACCCTGTAATTTTGAAAGATTATCTTCTTAAACTATCTTCTGAAAAAAGGAAATGTTGTACTTAGTATTATTATTTTGTTGCGATTACAAAAAGTAGGCAGACGGTAGTTGTCCGTTATCAAGAAACATGTAATGTAAGTACTCGTAGTCTTATTAAAAAACATATTTACGACGACGTCGAGTAACTGAACATCGCATGAACGACGGATAAAATGGAATTATTCAACGTAGCCCTGTTACGACTTGTGAGATTAGCTCAAGTATCTACCTACAGTTCTCACACCCACATTTCGCGGTATGTTTTAAGACCATTAATACACAAGTATGGAAAAAATACATGTTGCGGCGACCCCAAATAAATTGTTACCCCAATTTATTCGGGGTTAGCGCAACATGTATTTTGCAGAAAATTGATGACGTTTTAAGTCCTATATAACAAGGTAAGAATAAATAACAGGTAATAGAAATGAATAAAAAACAACAGTTAACACCACGCCTGTTTTTCGCGAAGGGTTAGGCAGAAGTGCACCTAATCCATACTAGGTACGGTACACCTACATTTCGTCAGTTATGTTTAAGTTCCATGTAATAAGGGGACGAGCCTATTGCCTTAAACCGGGCACAAATCCAGACTACCAATAACACTTTTCCCAACCTGGAAATCAAACCAAGATCCCCATGTAAGCATAAGGTCCTGGCTTCGATTCCCAGGCAGTACCGCTTGCGACTAATAGACCAACGAAGCAGTCACATTAATAAAAAAAAAAAAACAAAAAAAAAACAAGTATTTCCTATCTAACACGAAAACCCTCATAAAATAACAATGAATATGTCAATAAAGAGAACTCTATTAATGGTTTCTGTTTCCAATAATTGATAGGCATCTGAGTGACAATTTGGTGCGTAACAAAACGGTCAAAGGGTTAACAAGACAATTTACGCATGCATTATCAATGCAACCATGTCCCATTACCCAAATGTTTTGGTTAGCAACCATCCCACTAAAGCATAATAGGAAACGGGGTCATTGACCGATATTACCCTCCCAATGTTGCGGACATTTGGCATAAATGGAGGTGTGTAATTCGCGTGCAGAAAGTACCTACTTAACCATACCCATGACATTTTATGAGGTAGCCAAAATCAGGCAGAGGATAGGTAAGCTTTAAAACAGAGGTGTTTACCTAAGATCACGATTTCTTTCCCTTCATAGCTCTCCTTGCCCCTTTGCATCAAAGTTTCAGTATAAATGAGATCAGCCTCTGAGATATCTGAAAGCAAACAAAATTGGTTTTATATCTTATCTGTTGGTACAACTATTCGAACAAATATACGCGTTGATGTGCTAGTACAAAATGAACTTTACGTGCATTGAAATAAGGTACCTTTTTGTATTGGCCAAATAAACGCGAATATTTGAACAAATACGCCAAAAATTATGCCAACTTAAATGTTTGTTCAGCAAACTTACTTTGTAAATCATCTAGCACCAACATATTGCCAAGAGTTTTGGAATGGACAATCTGGACTCTTTGGAAAGGGGATTGCTCATCGAATATGACCGCATCGATGTCGTACTCTAGTAGGCGTTCGTCTGCGAATTTCAATGTTACCCTTTATTATGTGAGCAGATACACAAATCTGACAAAAAGTTTGTATTTAAGTTTGTGTGTAAAAAGTTTGTATTTAAATAAATGCGTTGTAGAACTGGATAGGGAGAAAGGTTTATAGTTAATACAAACATAACTTGACAATTTATGTACAGGGTGGAGGTAAAATACTAGTTCCATCTTTTAGAATCCCAGTTTTGATTTGACTAAGTTTCATATAACATGGGGCTTCTAGGCGGATGGCAGTGGTGTCCCAGTGGTAACGACCCTGACTTATGAGTTGTAGATCGTGGGTTTGAACCCAGGCAGGCTTCACTTTGCGTAAATAATTTCATCACCACTGCTCTCAAAAACGGTACAGGAAAACATCTTGAGGAAACCGGTATGTCATAGAACCAAAAATTCGAAGACATGTGACATCTAAAAAACCCGCACTGGGCCCGCATGGTACAGCCCATTTTAGATGGGATTTCATATTTAACTTTCAAATCAAATCTTCAATTATATGGATTACTTATTTACATTATTTTAAAATAACTACTTTATGTAACAATCTAAATAAAGTGCATCTGGTATGTTAAAACAACTTTGCACAAAATAAAATAAATTGACCACTGACCTGAGGTTGGATAATACCTGCCGAAGAGGCATCGCTTTAGCGGCGCGTAAGCTTGAGATTTTATAATATTGATGTATTTTTTCAGTTGACTTTCCAATACTCTCGCCGACTATTGAAAAAATAAATCATAAAGAAGGAAAAACAAAAAAAATGAATGCAGGTAGTCTAACATGCATAGTTTTATAAATATTAGGCCAAAAAATGTTAGGTTGAGCGTCTCCTAGGGTACTGGAAGATTCGTTAGTTTGCTACTAATAAGGGTCTAATAAGAAAATGTGGAGATCATGCATTGAATTGTTAGTTGTGAAAGTTGGATGGGAGTACAAAGCATAGTTTAATTCTATGATTATAAAAATATTAAAGTGTGTGCATTTTTATAATTCTAGTTATGAAAAGTGTAGGAAAAGTTGGTTGTAACTTAGTCAATAAGATGATGACTGTGGTCATGTAGTGCATAAATCTTTTATGTTTGATTAGCTGTGCAATATCTGCAAATGTGCTGAATGCTTGTTTCCTTTATTTATTTAAACTTTTCGCACAAAAAGGTACAAAGGTGGTCTCCTTTGTAATGAGTTGGAGTAAGCAGTCAATGAACTTATGTACGGTCATTCACAGACCCGGATTTCATACCAGTGGAGTAATTGTGTAACACACATACAACTGCAATTGATTGCAATGCTTTTCATGCTTGACATCCATTGCTTCATAGCTTTGAAAAACTTGTCTGCTTAACAACATAAATAATGCAATGAACATGGCTGGACTGTCACAATGAAAGGCATTGCAATCTTACGTCTGTTACTCTATTACCCCGCTGATTGAAATAACAAAAATTATCGTTATCATTCATCAAATAGCGGTCAAGCATTTTTTTTCATTGATAATTCTACTTCTTGTCTTTGAATGAAAACATAAATTGTATTGAATATTTTAGATACAAATTTCATCAAGAAGAAAAAGAAATATGGGAATGAAAACAAAATGAAATCTGGTAAATTACAATTGAATAGGTGCTACAAGACTGATTAAAGTGCTGCTTATGTAAATGAATAAATATAATATTACGTGCTTTGTGCTCCTATTAGGATAATAATTCTAAATTTAAATAAACATAATATGGGTGTAGAATTTTAAAGCTGAACTTGTAACAAAAGAACAATGTAAAGTACAGCTAACACCAAAAGTAAAATTGTATGTAAGGGTAATGTCATCAAACTAGGTTAAATAAAAGGGTAATAAATAGAACAGGTACAGTAGCTAACCTGAACTAGTGAGATAAACATCAAATTTATAACCCCGTTTGATTGCCGGGAATAATTTTACCCTTTCGCAGTCCAATGACATTCTTACCGAACTTTCCAGTAGTTTAGAGCACTAGAAAATAAATTTATACGCTCAACCTTCACACTATGTTCTTTATTTATTTATTACTATGATTATGTCAGCAACCCTTTGAAGGCTAATAAATGTGAAGTTTCTGGCAGTCAATCAATTTCAGAAGGGCCAATGTTTAGCAACAATATATTAAGATTAGTTTTTCTGACTTTTATTGAACAATATTTATAATTTATTTTTGTATAATGTTAGACTGCTATGAATTGCATGACTTATTAAATTATAATATTATTCAGTAAGCGCAGCATAGTAATCAGTTGTTTACAGTACTTGGTAACAACGATAACTAAAAAAATGGCACACTTAACTTAAGCCCACTTAAGCAATATTATTAGCATTCATAGGGAAAAATATTAGTTAAAATAAATATTAAATTAGTTCTTGTACATCCTAAAATAAGTTTGACTTTTTTGATCTTTGAAAATTATCAATAATTTAGTTTTAATATTTTTGTTCATATTATTTACAAACTGTAGCTGGTGGTATTGATCCTATGATACTATAGTTACAATGTTCAGAAATATTAGTAAACAAAAATCAATCGATTCTGGAAGCTGAGAATATATTTTGACTTCCAACCCTATTCGAAATTAAGATCAAAGATCGCTCAGCGTCGTACGTAATTGAAATAGTCCAGTCCTGTAATTTATGAATACTTGGTTCGATATAGTGCTATACTATCACATATTTCGCTAATGTAACATCACACGGCGCGCTTACCTTGAGGTTAATTAATGGTTCCTCGTTCTCTTCCTTGTAATATTCAATGTTTACAGTGACAAGGCCACGGTCGAACAGTCTGACGGACACCGTAGTACCCTTCTTGCCAGTCAAAAGCTTCAGCGAACCTCCTTCCAGTTTTAATTCAGTGGCTAAAATAAGATTCGGTATGTATTCTTTCAACACGGTTTCCAATTGCCCGAATACTGTTTTTTGGCCGTTTTCGTCTCCCAGGCGGGCGGGGTCGACCGAGAAGTCTAGCAGAAGCGTTTGGACAGACATTTTCAACTATTCAACGTAAATTGCACTGTTTATTGAGAAAATCTAGTTGGACGGGACCGGTAAATCCAAGAGTATGAGAACGAAACCGCTCGCTCTCTTGAAATTGAAGGAAATGGCCATAGACTAGAAATGGCAAATTGATTTGAAGGATGTATTTTGATATTACGGCAGTGTTGCTAATGTAAAAAAATTGTATCGATTAAAATACTCATGTAATGGAGGAATTAGTCTATAATGTCTACGCAATTGGTGGATTTTGTTGAGTAGGGAATTTGGGACGTCTAAGATTTTGAAGCAACACTCGATTAGTGTTATCCCATTCAAGTCGCTGAAATAACGATAAAGTTTTTTTCCTCTGGCATCTGTGTCAATCATGGTTGACTGACTTTTTATTTGCGGGTTGCAATATGTAAATATTGAAAACGATTTCATTTAAATTCGACTTATGGGTTCAGGCTCACCTGTTATACGACCATTATTTTAGTTATTTTTATTAATAATAATGCCTGAACGTTAATGACAGTAATGAACCTAATAAAAATAACAACAAAAAAATCAGAGCAATGCTGGCTTATAATAATCAGCCTTGTTTGAAGCACTACAAACTAGAAAAAAAAAAATATAAATGCCTGCAGGCTTGCAACATCTTATCCGTCTGTCTTTCTTTTTTGTAAAAAAAATTGCATCGTGAGATTCTTGTGAGTTGTGACATGGCTGGAAATACTACTGAAGAAGTAGAGGTGGGTAGTAATAATTAATTGTGATGTAAATTGCACCGTCCACCCGTATTAGGCATTATTTAAATCGTACTTCCTTTACTTTTTACGGAATATGCTGATGTGGCTGGACTAACTTTCACTGTTGCATTTGTTTCCCATTAGCAGTGTTTCTAGCTAGTTTACTAGTTTTACATAACCTTACAGTGGTTTTACAAGCTTATTACTCAAAAATTAATATTTTTCATAACTATCAGATTTTCTGAAGTTTTTTTTAGGTTAGGATTAGAGTATAAAGTATGTCGCTTTGTGTATTCAAGGGGTCTGCGACGACAGAGACCAAAGGCACCACTAATGCTGAGGTCCCGCCGGAGTTCCTGATCAAGCACCCTCTGCAGAACACTTGGAGTCTTTGGTTTTACGACAACGACAGGAACAAGACATGGGAAGAGAACCTAATTGAATTAACCACATTCGATACGGTGGAGGATTTCTGGAGGTAAGTTGCTAAAAATGAGGTACAGTAACCCGTGCAGAAGTTTCCTATCTATGCATATTATATTTGTATTGATAACATGTTATTTGCTGATACTATTGATGACACTATTATTTGCCATAGGGACTGTTTTTGACTGGATTTGCAAACAACATTTAAACAACAAACTTACATCAGGTTTCATCATTTTATATACCATTGTAGTTCAAAAGCAAAATTTAAAAAATTAACAACAATAAAAAAAAAAACATCTTTTTTTATAAATTATTATTGATGGTATATGACTGATGTTTTGGTACCAAAAGTAGCAAAATTATTCATTGATGAGTAAACTAGATAGTAAAATGTGTAATTACCACCGGACATGACATGTTTTCTACTAGTTGCAGTCACATAAAAAAACAGCTTGAAAATAAGGTACATAAAGTTGGTGCTAACCCTATGGGTGTCATAACATTGTCATCATATTCATAAAATTATGATGTAGTTGAGACCTCTAGAAGTAAATCCAACCTCCTTAAACATTATTTGCCTGTTTAGTTGAACAGTTAATAATAATAATAGAGATCTCCTTATCTCAAATGGACACTTTTATGGACTGGCATTAGTCAAACAACAAGACTGTCAATTGGCATGGTTTGACTGCTACTGGTCTAGATGCAAACCTGAAAAATAAAATGTAATAAAATAATTATCATTCAGCCAAAACAGCAGTGGTGGCCCAGGGGTGACAACTGTGACTTAAAAGTAGAAGGTTGTAGGTTCGAACCTTGACAGGCACTTTATGTAAATTATTTTCCACTACTCTCAAAACTGAAAGGAAAACATTGTGAGGAAACCAGAATGTCCTAGAACAAAAAATTCGTAGGCATGTGACATCTACCATCCTGCACTGGGCGTGTGTGGCGGATTATGGCCCACTCCCTCTCACAAAGAGAAGGCCTGTGAACCCAGCAGTAAGAAGATTATAGGCTGATTATGCTTCTTCAAAACATAGCCACTGCTGGACAAAGGCCTTTTCAAACGTCACCACAATGGCTGGTGCCAGTGGACAACGTAGAACAATAAATAATTTATTCAATCACTTTATTTCCAGACTGTATCACCACATCAAGCTACCGTCAGAGCTGCGCCAAGGCCACGACTATGCCGTCTTCAAGCAAGGCATCCGCCCCATGTGGGAGGACGATGCAAACAAGATGGGAGGCAGGTGGCTCATCAGTCTTGAGAAGAAGCAGCGCAACTCTGATTTGGACCGCTTTTGGTTAGATGTGGTATGTGCTCTTACTTAAATTTACCTTACAACCACAAAACAGTGTTTATTAGTTGCTTAGGCTAAACACCTTTTTAACACACCATAATTATATGGACTTTGACTTAACACTGACATTAGACACACGTTGAACTAGAAAACCATTCTGTTTAAAATTTCGTACATAATTATGTTATGTACATAGTTATGTGTGTTCACTGACCACTGAATTGCTAAATCAAAATTTAATGAATTCTTCATATCTATACAAATAAGTAAAGTTGAAGTGTCTGTTTATAATGTCAAAATAACAGCTTTTTAATAAAAAAATTTAACAAAAAAGATTTTTGTCAGTCTGTCTTGTTAGTCTCCAAAACGGCTGGACCGATTTTAACGGAGTAACTTAGGCTACTTTTATTTAGAAAAAGAATTAGGATTCTGTACAAAATAATTAAAACCCATGAAATCCACATCCACGCGAACATAGCCGCGGGCGGAAGCTAGTTTAAAAACTATATTAAGATGAACTAATTATTAAAGAAACTTTAGCTTTACCTTGAGCTTGTTTTTACTAATTTGACCCTGACCCAGTCAGGCAGCAGTAAAAGTTGAATCAGAATCAATATGGAGCTAAGATAATATGATATATGAATATTATCCTATACGAAAGTATTCCAGTGTAAACAAAAGGCTTTTCAGTTTTTGACACCATTTAAACTCTCTTAATTGAGAATTACCTGGTAATCTTTTCTTTTCTTTATCTTATCTTTCATCCCTTGTATGTGCAGTTTCATTATAATTAAATTAAATTGATGAGGCAATTTAACTGTTCACAGGTTCTCCTTCTTATTGGCGAAAACTTCGATCACTCTGAAGAAATTTGCGGCGCCGTCGTTAACGTTAGAGCGAAACTCGATAAAATTGGTGAGTACTAATATAGTAACTTGTAAGATATTACTGCCTTTCCTTCCTGTTGGAGGTTTCAGTGGTATTTTGCTGACAGTGATTGAATGTATAGTGCTCTGAACCTCTTCGGAACAACTTGAGTGATGATTGGATGAACAAAAATAATGTGTGATGATCACAGCATAACAATAAGATGCTCCGTAGTCGCCAACTATCTTGGACAAAGAGTTGTGATTCTATGAATAAATGGAATGGTATAGGAACAGCTACAAATTTAGTTTTTTTTCTCTCCATACATCAGTTTTCGAGTACCAACTGAAACTCATTAATTACATCCATTCGTCCACTGCTGGACAAATGCCTGCCCTAAGCTCATAGTAGCATTAATCTGATTTAATTGTAGTTTAAAAAATCTAATATGAATTATTTTTTCGCCTTTCAGGAGTTTGGACAGCCGACACTTCGAAGCAGCACGCTAACATCGAAATCGGCAGGAAAATCAAAGAGCAACTGGGTATCCACGGGAAAATAGGTTTCCAAGTCCATCGCGACACCATGGTCAAACATAGTTCGGCAACTAAGAATCTATACACTGTTTAGTTGCTACTCAACGTTCGTGCACTCGGTATAAACAGTGGTATGGGGTGGCTAGGTAAAATGTCTTTAGAATGTTGTTTATGACAGGCGAGTGCTACACGGCTGATAAATCGACTAAAACAATCGACAATCGATTGCATTTAGTCGATTTATCATCCGTTATTGAGCACTCTTGAGTTGTCCTCCTTTTCAGTTAATTCAATTTTCTGAATTCGAGAAAAGGAATAGTGATTAAAAACAATATTTGTGAGTAAGAGGAGATGTTTTAGCAATACAGTGAGCTGTCTCATACATTGTTGTTTTCTAACCATTGATTGGCTCCCAGGAGTATGATATTTAGGATTGATGTTAAGGAGTTGTCTCACATAATTTATCTTAATATAATGTGCATGTTACGTCTGTGGCTAGAAAACGTTAAATTTTAAGTCTGACTTTTGTACTAAAGTGTGCATTAGTTGTAATCTATAGATGTAATTGTGTCGAAATGTGCTAGCTTGTTGGTTGCAGGATATAAATTATTAGTATTATAATAACAATTTTACATTTAGCACCTTTAACTATGTTATTCTGAAACACTTGGCTTGATTTAACACTGCCTACTGTCGGTCATATTGTAACAGCATTTCAACGATGCAAATATACCATAAAACATTAAATACCATTTTATATGAAAATCTTAATATGTGTTGTTATTTGCCTATTCCAGTTCTAAACTGTTGGTAGGTTGGTACTGGTTTTTACTTTCAAGATATTGCCAACGGCTGAAATTATCGCGTCGACGGCAGAGAACTTGACATTGACTGTGCTTCATGTCATGCTGAAGATGCCACACTGCGATACCTCTCCATCGCGGTTTAGCTCACTATCCCGATAGCAACTCCGTGTAAAACAAATGCATGATAATAGACCAAACGCACGCACGTAGGAATGGCGGCATCAACCTTATCAGATAAAATTCAGTCGAAATCAAAATATTTATTATAATATTATGAAAAAACAATTACTGTTAGCCTGCATCATCCCACTGCTGGGCAAAGAGCTCTCCCCGTGACTTGCAGGTCTTTCGACCCAGAGCTAAAGTTAGTACTTTTTGTAGCAAATAGATTGCATATTGCACATTTTTTTTCTTTATGCTACCGTCATCGTTGCAAGTCAACTTAACATACTGCTACATATCTAAGCTGCTACACAATACACAACTAAAAATGATCATGTTTCACATTGTGTAGCGAGCTAAACCGCGGGGAAATACACTCACATTAAACGCTAACGCATATTTGGGCGGGCCACGCAGGGACTGCGCCTGCCTTCGGTACTCCACAGACTAGGACAGTCTCCACAACATCTTGCAATCAATAGCTCATAGCTGCCCGGGAAGACAGTCCGCTAGTGTGGCCGCTTATAAACCGGACCTGTCTTAGTTTACTAACACAGGCCGATTTACTTTTTTACTAAGACTGGTGGACCTCATTATAGTCTGATTAAGGGTTGATTTTTCAATCGACAGATAATTCTTATTCGTGGAATAAAATTGACGTCGGACAGATTCTGTATGGAAGAACTGTCAAAAATTCAAAATTATTTCTTGGATATAATTATCTGGCGTTGGAAAAATCAGTTCTAAATAAAGTTAATTATAACCAAAGACTACAATAGTATACTGGCTGTATTAACCATCGCACACTTCAGGAAGGCCTGTGGGCCGGTCGCACTGGGCTCTGTTTTCGAATGCAATGCATTGAGGGCCTGCCCTATGCAGTTGGCTTATGGGCGCTGTTTTCGTAGTTAGAAGGGTTACTAAACCATTAGGTTGACTATACCAAGAAATAAATACTACCAAACTACTATTATCAATTACCTACCATATTAAGTGTTTTTCTACCCTTGCAACACTGATCACACGTACTCGGGGCTTCTGAATGCATCGTGATTCATACAAATTAAGAAGTAAACACTAGAACTTATACTGTGTGCATTTGAATCATGTATTGAGTTGTTTGTGAGTGAAGCAATCCGTACGGACACACTTATATCGGTTAGTACATAAACCAAATTCTATCTTTTAATACCACTCTTTAGAATATTCATGTTTTCTATTATCTCTATACGTTTGTAAAAATTGAATGTGTAAAGGATAAACGTTTTGTAAGCAACAGGGCCATTGACAGTCTCCCATCAATACGATTGCATATTATTGTTCAATAATTTCCTATATTTACTAAGCTAACGTTACAAGTAATTTCAAAGGATTTCTTGCTCTTTGAAAGCAAGTTTAATTCTACATAACCCCTTGCATAATAGAGGTAAAGTTATTCGATTATTTAATAGTTTGATAATATAATAATATTATTTTAATAGTTTGTTTCGCGGCAATGGTTTATAATGGCTTCAATTTCGTCAGTTATTTTGAAACTTGTCATAAATATTTAACTTCTTCGTAAATAAAAAAGACTAAATAATTATTAAAAAAAAAAAAAAAAAATTGGAAGGCTCGGTTAGCGCTATGGCTGAGTGGATAAACTGGTATATCTAGGTACTACGGGTCGTGGGTTCGATTCCTACATGGATTTATTTTATGGTGGTATTAAATATCGTGATGATACTTAATAAAGTTAAATATTTGGCCGACTGTTCAAGGTCCGCTAAGTTTCGCTATATACGTACCTAAGCTTTTTAATTACATTGTCGCACGTGTTACTGTGTTAGCGTCCTGTTTATCAGAACCCTCAGGCCGAGATGAATATTACTTATCTCGTGATTTGGCATGTTCTCGTCTCTATCATGCACTTTTGTGCCAGTGACAGGAATACCGCTAAGCTAAAGAAGGTGCTACCGTGCTAAACAACGTTTATAGATCTCGGCCTAAAACGTCTGTTACACTACACGATATTTAAGTGATATGTTTTTTTAATAGGGACACTTCCTCCCTTTCCCTTATTACACCATTCCGATTTAGGGAAAGGGTTCCCGCGTAGTGTAAAAGGGGTTTTATTGTGCGAGTCCGACTTACACTTGGCCACTTGAACAGAGCTCTCAGTTGCCTTACATACGTTATTTAATCATTATAGACCAACAACAGCTGGCGACAAAATGTTGATCCCAGCTGATAATGTAAAACATCCTCTTCAGAACGAGTGGAGTTTCTGGATGTTCACAAATCGTGAAAAGAATTGGAAGGCCAATTTAGTTGAGCTGACCTCGTTTGACACAGTTGAAGACTATTGGTGGTAAGTGTATCTGAATTGTTATTGACGTGATGAACCGTAATTTCCTCTTATCCCTTAAAAATAAGGACGCAGCAGCATGTATTTTTTTTTAATTCATCAAACCTGTAGTACCCTGTCCATTAGGTTAACCGTTTTTTCGACAGCTGTCGTAGAATGTACATATTCCAGATTACGTAAAAGTTAACTTTAAAATGCGTAATAAAATAAATATATATAAACTGCCTTATCTTATTGAATTATCTTAAGTATGGCTTTTTACAGACATTATAATACATACCGTACGTGTATCAATCAATGTACCTATTGTGTGTTACTGCAATCACTAGTTCCATCTGTCAAAAAACGGTTTACCTAATGGACAAGGTATAATTTATTTATGCATATATTTGTTTGCACAATGAATGCCACAGAATACATAATAGTAGGTACATGTAAAAGAAAGGCTTAATACTTTTTAATATTTGGAGCCCTTGTCTGTCCGTGGCTTCGTAATGCCATGGACAGACAAGGGCTCCCAAACGGATAAACCGATTTTGTAACCGATTTCAATGTAGTTTTTTAGTTTAGGACTCAGATTTTTTTCATTTATTGTTCCTACAGTTTGTACCACCACATGAAGGTACCTTCCGAGCTGAGGCTAGGGCAAGACTACTTGGTGTTTAAAAAGGGAATCAAGCCGATGTGGGAGGACGAAGCGAACAAGTATGGTGGTCGGTTGTTAATCATGCTGGATGGCGTGCAGGCAGTGTATATGGATTCGATCTGGTCAGACGCGGTCAGTAAATATGAGGGATACCCTTTATCATAATCATAATATAGCTTCAGCCCGCGACTTCGTCCGCGTGGCACCCGCCGTCGCATACGTCGCCTACCCGCGCTATTACTTTATTTTCGCGTAGCGTTCTTTCCGACTTTTTCTTTTTGTTCGGCCCCTAAGGGTCCTGGCGGGATGTTAAATAGCCTATATGAAAAAATATTTTTTCATATCCGACTGTCAGTTCCAGAGATTAGCGCGTTCAAACAAACAAATGAATTCTTCAGCGCTATTGTTGGTATAGTATAGATAAAGTATCAACGGTATGTAGGTAGGTACACAGTTTAGTGTTCGTTCATATTAAGTAGGTAGATAGGTACGTCTGGCTCGTTGGTCTAGAGGTTGCAAGCGCTCCTGCTGAACATGAGTTCCTGGGTTCGATTCCCGGGTCACCAAAGTATTATTGTGTTCTTCAATCTTGTTGGCGACGCCGTCTGCGAAGCCCCAACGTCAAGTAAATAAGTGTTACGACGTGTGTGTTGTGTGTGAACATTCAAAGAGACTCTAACAAGTGCAATAAGTAAAAGACAGTACAATAAGTAAAATACTGTTAACAGAAACGTTATATAGTGTAAATAAGTGTTACCAAACGATAGGCCCTTATGTAGTCAACAATTGTGATAGAAGGAACATAAAATAACGTAAGTAGAGTGAATTGTAAACAATGTTTTTATATGCCTGTAGTTATGTTTGTATAAGAGCTATATGTGTCCAATTAGTGTCATTTTGAAGGGAATATGATTCTCTAATTAGCAATGAATCTTATTAGAATGTAATGTAACTAATAACATATGTTTTGTGAATTTACCGTGGCGAGGTACCAAAAGTAAATAAGAAATAGTCAAACGGGCCTCGTTACGGTAAAGTTTCGACCTAATAATAGGTAATAGGTACAGCGGGCTGGTGTCCGCAACTCCACGACAATGCGCGTATTTTGCGTAAGGGTGGGAAAATCGATTATTCGATCCACCCCAGCTCCTCAAGGAAGGCCAGCAACGCCTTGATGTTACTGACCGTTTCTCGTAGGGTACCTGGGTTACCGAAGTACTTTGCCCTGTACGTGGCGACCACCGGACAGTTTAGCAGCACATGCGCCGCTGTCTCGTCATCCTCCATGCAGGCCCTGCACAGCGGACTGTCTGTTACTCCTATGACATAGAGGTGTTTGTTAAATGACCCATGGCCAGTTAATGCTGCAGTAACTGTACGCAGCTTTAATTTATTTAGACGGAGAACCTGTTCCGTGAGGCGGCCATTAATTGTGGGAAGTGCTTCCTTGGCCTGCCTACAATCGCCTAGCTCCGTCCGAAGTTTGTCGTGTAGGTCTCTGGTGCGTTTTCTTACCAGAGTACGTATACATATATCCGAAGGGAAGTGGCGCGATGGGCTCAGGTCCCACTGGTGCCATGCTCGACCCCCTTCTGGCAAGTTCATCGGCTGCATCGTTACCTAGCGAACCGCTGTGTCAAGTTTCGACCTAAGATAGCGTAGTGATTCATTTTTGTGCTCGGCCCTGATTGGTCAATGTAAAGTTACGTAATGTGGGCGTAACCGCTAGAGGGCGCTAGTTGTATGATGTTGTGTCACCAAAAAACTGTCTAAATAAAGCGCCATTGGCGCCGATTCTCTTGTTCACCAACTAAACTAAATTTAAGTTCAGTGCATCTTTTTCTTTCTATTTCATTAAGAAAAGGATAGAAGACAAATATTAGTTTAGTCCTGTCAAATTAGTCAGCGCCTGACGTAAATTGACGTATTTTTAGTAGCCATGTTTTTAATCACGTCTAAATTGTCTATGGAGTATCTTAATTTGACAGGACTAAACTAATATTTATCTTCTGTCCTTTTCTTAATGAAATAGAAAGAAAAAGATGCACTGAACTTAAATTTAGTTTAATTTGTGAACTAGGGAATCGGCGCCAGTGTATGCTCATCAAAGCACTAATAATAAAAATTCGATCCAGCCTGTCCCATCTTGCTGCCCTCTCTCAGTGACGCCCTATGCCGAGGTTCGTTCCCCACAGAAAAAATTAAGCGACTGCACGCTAAGGGCACCCCCTTAGCGTGCAGTCGCTTAATTTTTAATTAGTTTTAAGCCCTGGCTGGAGGCTTTAAGTTTTCTTAATGCAACCATAGGATAGTCCGGTTAAGTAGTCACGACCTCTCAAGGTCAACTACGAGATATATATGCTCGGTTGATAGCAAAAAGCTCGCCTCCTGCTAAGTCCTGTTACATGGGACTTAAACATTACTGGCAAAATGTGGGTGTACTTATTATAATAGGTGCACTTCTGCCTAACCCTTCAAGAAATACAAGCTTGATGTTATGCTATGTCTAGGTATAGATTTCCAGGAAAAAATGTTAGGTTATGATAATAATAATGTAACTGGCTAACCTTAGTTACATCATTACATGAATAAATAGGTACCTACTGACATTGTTTCAGCCTACTTGTAAATGAACGCAGAGTGCTGCTCTTAAAACAGTGTTGATAACGAAATCATTGTGTTATTATTACCTACTTCGTTTACATGACGTCACTACGGACAGAGAGTTATTATGATAAAGTCATGACTTCATGAGCCATCAAATGTAGGTATGAATAACTACGGCAGCGTTGCATGCAACGATATACCTACTTAGGTACTCGTATATCGTTGCCAGTGATATAATATGGGTTTTTATATATCAATAATGATCGTTGCTTATATGAAGAACGAAGCAGTAGAGCAGTCGTGGCTCAGTTGTAACGGCGCCGACTTACTGAGTTGTAGGTCGTAGGTTCGAAACTGAGACTGGCGCTTTAGGTACTTTGTGTAAATTATTTCATCACCACTGCTCTCAAAACGGTGAAGGAAAACATCGCGACGAAACAAACCGGCATATCCTAGAACCAAAAATTCGAAGACTTGTAACATCTACCAACTCGCACTGGGCCCGCGTGGTGGATTACGGCCCATTCCCTCTCACAAAGAGGAGGCCTGTGTCCCAGCAGCGGGAACGTTGTAGGCTGATTATGTTACCCAGGTAAAGTGCTACAAGGATTTTTTGGCGCCCATTTATAAAATTGTATCATGACAAAACAAGATGGCGGCGAGACCGCGTTAGTTCAAATTTTGGCCACGCGTCATAAGAACCATGTAACCTACCAAAACTGGGATTGATCGATTAGAATCAGATTTTTCATAAGTCCCTGCTCTGTGAGAACCTGTGCTTTGTGAGTCAGCGTAAACACAAAAACTCCGCTAAGTTGCTAAAAATTGCACTGTAGGTATTAATTTTTGGGATGTTGTTAGGATACATACGAATAGTGTAAACCTATGTTTGCGGCTTCGAAAGACGTGTGCTAACTGCGTGGTAAGAGTGTAGAGAGTGACTTACATATACGTAGGATGCATCTTTTAGAAGTTATTAGCCACAGACAGAAAAAAGTCGGTAACACGCAGTTAGCACAGTTTAGGCTGCCGTCGACGGGGTTCGACAGCAGTGTTGATGCGTATTTCTCGTGTGTTTGCACACTAAGATGTTATAAATGACTGGCCTATTTGGATATAGAGAAATAAGCTCAAATAAAGGTATATTTACAGGTGTTGCTGTTGATCGGAGAGACCTTCGAACATGCGGACGAGATCACCGGCGTTGTCGTCAATGTTAGAGACAAGAACAAAATCTGTGAGCTTTAACTATTTCATTGCATTGTTAGAATTAGATTTGACATTCATTACACTCGCACCATGGATATTCACTTTTTTTATAACACGCAGACGAGATCACCGGAGTTTTTGTCAATGTTAGAGACAACAACAAAATCTGTGAGTTTCAACTATTTCATTGCATTGTTAGAATTAGATTTTGACATTACACTCGCACCATGGATAGTCAGCTTTCCTACGACCTTGCTGACTGGCTAATATACAGAGTGACAGGAACATCGACGCGCAACCTTTTACCATGGATTCAGTACCTACAAGGTTCAGAAATATTTAAAAAAAAATTGCTTTCCCATACATTTTATACATTCTGACCGCGTAGATATTGCACTTTTCTATGAACCGCCAATTTTTTTGATAACCGACGTTAAATTTCTTTTCAGCTATTTGGATGCGCAGTGTCAAGCGTAAAGCAGTCGTCGAGATCGGCAAGAAGTTGAGGGCACTGTTTCGAATACCTTGCAGGATTCACTTTTATAAACACAACTCGTCCGCATCTTTGTACTCTTTTTAATTTCTTTATTACGAATATATAATAGGTATAGGTAACATCAAAATAGATAAGTTTATGGGTACAGTCAGTTTTAAAAATCTTAGTTATTGAGCTAAATATTTAATTTTAATCGGAACAGTAGTAAAATTAAAAGTAAATTATCTCTTAGCTTATTAAGTTACTTGTAATACTGTTGGTGTTACAAGTAGCTTATAGTTTTACAAGTAACTTAATAAGCTAAGAGCCTACGATGCCTGCCAATAAAAGATATCTATCTACTAAATGAAATGCTGGAATAGGTTATTGTAAAATGTAACCTATATCGAATAATTTTGTGTCAATTAGAAAGTGTAAAATACTAGTGTCACTGTCCGTACCTATAGTGGTATTGTCAGCGACACAATTATGTTTATATATTAATATATTATGTTATCTAATCATTTTATTAACGTAGCGTACAATATTTCTGTGATATTCGTGAGTATGTTATGTGCCATAAAGTATAAAGTCTAGTTAATAAATATTCACAATATTTTTATATTATTTCAAATTGTTTTCCTTTTCTTTTAATAATTCCAAACCAGAAAGTTGAATCAAAATCTGTCACCAAAATTGTCAGTAACTGGTAAAAACTATAGAATCCGCCCTGCTAGCTCAGTGTGCATACAAGTGACACGCGTCTACGGCAGAGGCAAGATGCTGGTCTATTTTGAATACGGTGTATTTGAGTACGGTGCTCAAATACACGAGCGGCATGTGGTTGACGGCTGCCGCCGACCAGCGTTGATTGCTGCAGTTGCCTCTGTCGTAGACGCGTCGCGTCCCTCGTGTGTAAGAACATCTAGTAGTAGCAGGAATTCATAAACTGATAGAAAAACCCATTAACACTGCATGATCTGGATTGGACTTTATGTTCAGCAGTAACGCTTGCTTCACTATTCACCATCATTTCAACCGAAAGATGCCCAATGCTGGAGATAGGCCTCCCCCAAGCGTCACCACATCGAACGGTCCTGTATTTCTCGCATTCAGTGGATTCCTGCGACCAGACAGGTCATTGGTCCACCTTTTGTGAGGCCTCATAACACTGTCTTTTGGTACGCGTTCGCCACACCAGACCTTTCGGCACCATCCACCATCCTTTCTGCGAGCAATGTTTTACATCTCGTTTACACTAGACCAATGAGGCAGTCTGGATTATGTCATCCATCATCATCTACAGCCCGATTTCACCCACTGTTGAGCATTGGCCTCTCTTTATATGTGCCAATCCCAACGCACCTGTGCCAGCTTCATCCAGGTTCTACCCGCGGTGGTAACAATGTCATCCACCCATCTCGCGGCTGGACGGCCGACACTTCGTCTCCCAGTCCTTGGACGCCACTCAGTCACTGCCTTACTCAGGTTAATAAATAGAGTGAAATAATAGCAATAATAAAAACGTTTATTGTTAAGCTAAACATAGCAGAAGACAAAACATTTATAATATCGTGCACGTTCTGGAGCTGGTCTGATTTCTGATCTCCGTCTCCACGGTCTCTTCTACCTTGTGGATACTGTCCTCCGCTGTGTCGAGGCCTTTGTGGACGTTTTCTGGAAAGAAATGGTTTCTCTGTTACAACTGCCGGTCTGTTCGGTAAAAATCTCACCGTGAAAACTTAGACGAAGTGAGTTTGAAGTGAGCTCTCATTCTACCTGATGCTTTTAACACTATTGACAGCTTACTTCACCTAAGTTTCACGGAGATATTTTTACACAATAGCACCGCAGGGATTAAGCCCAGGTTCGCATGGGTGGCTTTATCCCGCGGCGATTTTTTTCGCGCACTGTATTTTCAACGCACTGCTTAGCGCCGAGAGTTGAAAATCCAACAGTGTGTTTATTGACGCGCTGGGATACTCTCTGTTGGATTCTCAATGCTTGGCTCAACACCGAGAGCTGAAAATCCAGTGCGCGATAAAATCCAATCGTGATATTTTTATTCGTGCGAACGTGGGTAACACTATTCAAGCACTTCAAGCTTACTTCACCTAAGATTTCACGGTGAGATCAACAGTATGATTCTGTATACATCTCACCGTGACAACTTAGGTGAAGTGAGCGTGGAGTGAGCTGGCATTCCAACTAATGATAGGGATTGACACTATTGACACACTCTAAGCTAACTTCACCTAACTTTTCACGGTGAGATTTTTACAGAATTTTTAGATCGGCAGCTTTCTAAATAAACCGAAATGGTGTGAGTTTTATTGTGTAGGGTGGGATAGATAGATTATATCTATGACATAAACAGGGTGTCCGACAATAAGTATATAACCTTGGAATGGCTTATGTAAAAACGAAGGGCCAGTCATAAAAATACTATTTATTTTTTATTTGTTAGTAATGAAACTAATACAACCTAACTAGTTATAATTCATTCATTATTGGGCATTGTGCACAAGAATTTAAAATAAAGTGAATGTCTATTTATAAAAACATGTCTGTTAATCTTACTTGTTAATGTTTCTATTAAGTAATTACCGCAGCCTCTATGGGTATTGGATTTATTTAGTGAAGAACAAGCAAATAAGGGTTTTTTGTAGGCCGTTTCACAAGTCTTTTCCATCCACATGTCCTACCTACTCGGGTAATAATGATAAAATATCGCCTTAAATGCTCCTACTTGAAAAAAAAACGGAATTTATTTTGAGCAGAAAAAGTTCACCAAACAGGGTAACCCTAAAAACACCACCACCAGGGTAAACCTATCTAGGTTTATTATGCAGCGACAAAAGCTATAAACAACGTAAAGTAAACAAACACAAGTGTAAACAACTTACCAACAACTTGTTCTTCGATGACTTTCCCTTTCCCCATACAAGAATGTTCTTTGTCTCTGATCGTCTGAAACATACGCGCGAAGCGTCCTTTCTCCGGAGTTTTGTGAACTACAACGTCACTTTCCTCGTTATGCTCTGCGTCTTCAGGAATATCAATGTGGTCTTCACTCCGGACAATAGGCATCACTGCTTGCGTCTTAGTTTTACCTGCCTGCGGACTAGACTTATCTGATCCACAGGGTATGGTCTCATTCTCAGATTGTCCTGCTTCACTTTTTTGCCCATCGTCACTGTGTTTGCTGAGAACTGGACTTATCTGACTTAAGTCGGGAATGTGCAGCAGTTCTGGTAATATTGGCGTCTTCGGCGGAGGTGAGTTTGCTACCTCTATCATTTTGTTCGGTATGTCAAGAATTTTTTTTGCTTCATCATGCACTATGGGAGGAACCACTGCAGCTTTCTTCACGAACTCCTCAACAATTTCCACTTTGTCATTCACTTTGTTAGTAACAGTTGTAACGACTTCTTCCACTTTGCTTTCAGCCTTGTCGGCCATCGTGTCCATACTCTCCACGACCTCCAAAACTTTTGTTTCTCCATTAGAGGCAAGCGTATCAATCGCGTCGGTGTTTATATCGGGTGCGTCATGCGTGCTTCCGTTTTCGTTCTCAAGGTCGTTTATGTTTACTATGTGGGAGCCGCTGACGTTGGCCTCTAATGAATCTATCGATCCGGACTCTTCGTTCACATTTCCATTCACGTTATCGGTATTGTGCACGTCAACGTTAGAGTTCGTGATGTCCTCGATTACATGCGAGTGCTCTTCGGATTTGTTCATGGTTGGTACTTTCTGTAGCGGCGGGAGTTCGGTTAGGGAGATCTGTCTAGTTTGTTCGTCCACTACGTTGAAGTCGTTGTTTGTGAAGTCCGCGTTGGAGCCCTTGGTGGCGGTGAGTAAGGTGTGGCACCCTCCGCAGGCCACATTGTCTACGATGTGCCCATTCATAGCGGTGACCCGCTTAGGTGTGTATTGATTGGGGACTGCTTCGTTCGCGTTGTCAGCATCGTCGATTTCCTCCAAACAAAGTTTATTGTGCCGGGACTCGCCGCAGGCGTAAAGCAATCCGTTGTCTGCAATGTAAAACGAAGTTTTATACGACCAGCGACGACAAATGGTAATCGAATACTGATCATACCGCCCGCCGAGGGCAATTTAGACATTATATTTATGTTGACGTGACAATGAAAATGAGCCAATTACATTAGGTATCGAATGTGTGCCAGTAATAAATGTCCGCTTTTGATGAGCGTGAAGGAGCTTTTAAATAAATGAAATATGTGTCATTTCCTTAATATTTAATGCAAAGCGTCTAAATAAATATTAGACACGTACGTACGTAATTGTGTTTACAAAAAGATCTGAGGTCAAACTGTAACTGTGGCACTTTTATTTGTTTACTGTTCATTCGTTGATTAGAGTATTTTGTCACAACCCACGGTAAAAAGTGAAAGTAATACATTTTTATTTCTATCACTGATTTAATAACACATCATAATGACACTTTCTCGAACTAAGAGCACATAAGAAAAGCTTGTCGCTCACAGCGTGTCCTACGACTACTAACAGTGAAAGGTTTGCGAAAACTTTTCCACAACAAAATCAATATTACCTGTCACAAACGCAGTGTGCATCGCTCCACATGCGACCAGTTTCAGCTGGTAGCCATCGAACATCTTCTCCATGTCAATCTCGGTAGGTTCTGTCACATGTTCGACCTCCTTTGGAAGTCCGAGCTGTCCTTTCTCGTTGGAGCCAAAGGTCAGGATCTTGGACTCGTCCATGGAGAGGAGGAAGGTGTGGGCAGCGCCACAGCATGCGCTTTTTATCGGGATGCTTAGTGGTAAGACTGTTGGGACGTACACTGTGGTGGGCTTGTCTGGTATACCCAGTTTTTGGTTCTCATTGTCGCCGGTGACGAAGACTGCGCCTATTGCTGTTGGACATACAGTTATAAATTGTGGTTTATGTTCGTGTGATCAGGACATTAGGCAATTTTTATCTATAGTTGTTTAGAGCGTCAGAATTAATTCATAGATGAAACACAGCAATAAAGTACAGTAATAAACGTCGTTGACAGGTTGATTTAACAAAGGGAACATGTATCGCTGTTGTGTAGTTTTGCTAACGACAAAAATAATATCACAGGGGAAACTAGAGTAACCGAATGTGTTTAAAGGCAATATGTCTGCTTAAATTGTTTTAACAAGTGGGTAAATTATCATAAGAAATGAGTGTCAAATACTAATTTCTTATTAATAATGAGCTAACATATTGTCAGTCGCAGAAAAGAAAAGAAAAAAAAAGAAATTATTTAACTTCCTAATAGACAAGTGTTACTACTCAACAAATGATTTTTTAAACGAAAAATTTAATTCAAAATTTAAGTTGGACGATGACTTACCTTTACTTTCCTATTAATTGTATATTATTTGTTATATGTGTCACTGTGTTATATAATTCTTTATGTTTATTTGATCATACTTGATATTGTATTTGGAAATTCTGACATTGTATTTAATAATCCTGACATTTTATTTAATAATGCTGACATTCTGTTTAATTATCTTGACATTGTATTTGATAGTATTTTACGTTTTCTTTATCCTTTGATTTGTAATTTGTTCTAATAACAAACTTAATTATAATTCCTTAAAATATTTGTATGCTGGAAACAGCAGAATATAATGGACGATATATGATGTAATATGAACTTGTAACAACAATATTCTAACAAATAAATTTTATTATTATTATTATAGAAATAGATAAGTTGATTGTGGTTAGCAGTTGTGATTTGCGTAATTCTCGTAATTTAAAACGTTCAGAATCTAGTCGCAGTCTCATCTCGGCGTCAAACAAATGTCCAAAACTTGTCAAAATGTAGGGAAATTAGAAGTATTTTTTGACAGATTGAGACTGAGATCAGACTGTAAACGTTCTTAAAATTACGAGAATTGCCTCTAATACATAATGGGCTCGTAGCTAAGTGCTACGGCGTAGACCCACCGCGTGCTACAACGATGATTGTATCACCACAGTGATTTATTTCTTTTGTATCATTGTAATATGACATGACAGGCTTCAGTTCGTTTACTTAAAGAAGTTTCACAAAATACTTTATAATGGTTGATAAATAATTAATGAGTTCTGTATATTGGTTAAAATAACACTTCACTCGTAATTGTTAATTTTAACTACAGCCGATCGATTCTGTAAAAATCTCACCGTGAAAAGTTAGGTGAAGTGAGCTAAGAGTGAGCTATCAATAGTGTCAATCCCTAGCATTAGTTGGAATGCCAGCTCACTGCACGCTCACTTCACCTAAGTTTTCACGGTGAGATGGTTACAGAATCGCACTGCATGCAGGTCTGTGTTAGCAGATGAGTGGTGGCCCAGTGGTAGCGGCCGCGACTTACCAGTTGTAGGTCGTAGGTTCGAACCCAGACAGGCGCTGTACTTTGTGTAAGTTATTTCATCACCACTGATTTCAGAACGGTGAAGGAAAACATCGTGACAAAACCGGCATGTCCTAGAACTTAGAATTCGAATTCATGTGACATTTACCCACACTGGGGGTGCGTAGTGGATTATGGACCATCGATCAGGTTAAGCCACGCTTGCCGAGTTTGGTTCGTGGACGGGTGACCATCTTGATACACCAAGACCCCGCCGTGCCTCAGAAATACGTTAAGCCGTTGGTCCCGGCTGTCATACATGAATCTTTGACCATCGTTACGGGTCGTCAGAAGCCCGATACTCTGACAACCAGTCATACTAACAACCCAGTTACTGGGTACCATATTACCCAATAACCGGGTTGTGGAGGTCAGATAGACAATCGCTCTATGTAAAATACTGGTATTCAGCTGCATCCGGTTTGACTGCAAGCCAACCTCGACATAGTTGGGAAAAGGCTAGGCTTGGCTTATTCAACCTTATATCCAGGCACTACTGACCAGTAATAAACACAGTATGGTAGTATCCACACTCGACAAAGGCGATCTTCTCCATAAACTTGAGCTCGGTGAACTTGACACACGACCGGGTGTCCTCGCCCAGTCCCAGCTGACCCTCAGTGTTGGAGCCGGACACGAACACCCGCCCGTCATCTGATGGATAAAAAGAAGGTAACACTAGTAATTCAATCGTGTAAACAAGTTCGAATCCTGGTCGAACCAAGAAACGTTACTGAGTTTTTCTGTCAAGAAATTTTTGACAGCAGCCCAGACATAGAGCACGGATCACAAATTAAACCTTGACTTAACTTTACAAAGTGAAGTAAGCGTTTTTAATACGACTTTTATACGCATTTAATGTTCATAAGGGCTTGGCTGTTCATTTATTACATAAGGTATTTTCTCTACTTTTCTCCGGTCATGTTGGATTGCCGTCCTTTCGAACTATATAATGCATTCTTTTTTTTTCGGTCGAAACCGAAAATTGCCAAACATGGATGTTTGAGCCAAAAATTGCAGAAAACCGAAAACGATTTTCGGTCGGACTATATTTACCGGTAAGTATAGCGGTGTGGTTGCTGCCCGCTGACAGTTGTCTGATGGGCCCGATGTCTCCCTCCAACTCTATGAACTGTGGCACGGTGTGGTGCTCCAGGTCGCCGGTGCCCAGCTGACCCTCGTCATTGCAGCCCACGGTGTAAATTCCGTTCGAGTCTGGCGAGAAAAAAGTTAATGTTAATATTAGTTCATTGTGTTTTCAAATAGAAAGAGAGAATAGATCGTTAAAAGCGCAATATCAATTTGTAGACGTATGGTGCACACCGGCCATAGTATGTTTTGCTACTACGGCTACGTCATCTCACTATCGGATTCGGTTCGCAGACGGAGGCGTAGGTTAAACGATGTAATCTGTTTCAAAAGTATTTGATGAAAGTTTAAACAAACCCGGCTTAGGTTAAATTCTTACCAGTGGGGGACTAAGCCTGACGGCGGGGCGGCAAAACTAAATGGAACCGCCGCCGCGCCGCCCAGAAATGACCGTCGAAATGTTTTGCACGTTGCCTCGAAAAGATTAGGTTCTATATCGACCATTGATACAGAAATAGGAGATACTTTCTCCGGCGAAGTATCCGCCAGTGATTTTTACGCAATCACTCACTAAAGGGAACTATTTAGTAACAAATTCATGAAGGCATTTTTTAAGGTTTATATTTCACCACTTTTTTCCAACAATTATTATTTGAATTTAAATTCCAATTTAATAAATCATCGACAATAATTGAGGTAATAAAACTAACCTCAATTGTCGAATCAAAAACATCTTTAAGGCGAATTTAAATTTGAATTTTGGGTTTAGTATCCAAATAATCTATGCAAAGCAACATTTGTAAGTGGCACTACAAACTGGCATCCACAGGTACGTTTCCTGTGGGAGGCGGTCACCTCCTTCTGCGAAGCAGTCATGCTAGCGAGGGAGGTGGCGGGATGGGCGAGGGAAATATCCTCACGCCTCAGCCGCCTAGGGAGACGCTCCGGGCGTCGGGAGCCGCGTGACGACTCCCGGCCACCGTAGGCGCGGGCCTGCGGGCGGAGAGCAATGGGTAGCTCTCCGTCCGATCAGGACCAGCCCCGTGCCGGACGGCGCGTAAGTGTTCCACGTGCGCCTCAAAGAGATGTCAGCATAGATGACGAGGCCCGACAGGGCCGAAGCCTGCCGGGGTAGCGGGATCGTCCGAAAGGGTTACCGCTGCCCTGGTACATAAAGGGCTAAGGAAGGAACACGGGTGGGTTTTAGTCAGTAAGAGTCTGACACTCCCTTCTGCTCCACCCAGAGCGGGAGGGGTCATTTGATGATTTCCCATCCTCAAAAAAAAAAAAAAAAAAGGTACGTTTCCTGATCCATTTGTTTACATTTTCATCACATACTTTTGGAACAGACTAGAAGTATTCTTATAGCATTCAACAGGCAATTGCAACTAGATTGTTACCTGTGACGAACACAGTGTGTGCTCTCCCGCAAGCCACGAAGAGTGCTCTGTGCGGCTTCAGCCACTTGACGCAGCTTGGACGCGTGACCTCATCCTTGTGGCCTAGACCTAGCTGGCCCCACGCGTTGCCCCCAAACACGAACACGCGGCCATTCTCTAGAACAATAAATTAAATTATTAGGTGGTGATGTAGACGATAAATACTTTTGGCGAAATAATAAGATAAAAAAATAAATAAAAGGATCGATTTTTTAATATTAGTGGGTATTTTAAACACAGGAATTAGTGTCGTAGACCTATGTTTCTTGCGACGGCTGGAACTTACTTGGTCTTAAGTCTGACATTGGCATGCCAGCGGACTGACGACCTGATAATTGATCCTGATAACTACTGTAATCCAATTAACAGTGCCATTAAGATCCAGGACTGTATTTAGAATAGGATCAGAACACGCAATGTTAGAAAAGGCAGCCTACGCAATGGTGGCCAATTGTTTTTCTGAGGCTCTACCGCCTACATTTGCAGGGAAGGTCAAGGTGACCATTAACAGGAAACCCCCCTTTTTTAGTCTAATGTTGACCTACGATAAGAGTGTATTATTTGTCTCTAAGGGCTGATTTTTCAATCGACAGATAATTTTTATTCGTGAAATAAAATTGACGTCTGACAGATTTTGTATGGAAGAACTGTCAAAAATTCAAAATTATTCCTCGGATAAAATTATTTGACGTTGGATAAATTAGCCCTAAGAAAGTTAACCTCCCAGTGTACTTTAGACTAAGTTTAAACTTACTTTGAACTTTACCGTATTGGTCTGAGCTCCGGCTACATGCAGCAGCTTGCATAGGTACACAAATGAATATTTTGCGTATCTATGTCGCTGCAAGCGGATGGCCGAGGACGCCAAATCTCTTTTTTTTAGCCTGAGCTTTATAGATTTAGCAAGAGTGACTGCTAGTCGCAAATCTTTGTAACATATTACAAAGGTGTGAAAGCACTATGTACAACTTACGGCATATGACAGCGCTGTGTTCATCGCCACAGGAGATGGCGACAATAGGGTCGTTCTTGATGAAGAAGTGGCTCGGCTCGTTCTCGGCGAAGTGAGACTTGCCGAATGTGAACACCGCGCCCGTTTCTGTGGAAGAAATTTTTGAACTTCAGCAATTGTAATATATTGGATTTGCTCTATAAGTCTATAGTGCAAAAGGATCGGCTCGAACTCACGACCTCTCTCTCGCCAGAAAATCAACAAACAACTCTTCTCTACAAATATGAGTTTAATGAATACGGTACCAGCTTAAATCAGCCAGTGGACATTTATCCTATTTGTTCTTTTAGACTTCGTAGACTGCTACGCACGTCGTAGCCGTCTGCTACGAGCTACAATTTTCGTAGCCAAAAGTAATAACATGTGGATTGCTGCATAGTGTAAATTCATTAAAACAATACAAATATTATGTGAATATAACTATTAAATCTTGTTTTAACATCGACGAAAGGATCTACATACGCTACAGTAGGTATAACTTGAGTAAGGTACTTGATTTATCGCTATAAAGCAATAATCATATTACGTGATTATTTGTTGATAACAAATCAAATAAAGCCATAATCAATATACGGCCACTTCACCAATTATGGCCACTTGAGTCACTGTTATGATAATCACATAAGTGCAGTTTTTACCTTAGCCTTCAGTAAATACTAGAATACAGGATATAATTATGTACCTATTTATAATAAGTACTACTCGTGGCTAAATAATAACAGCCGCACGGGTCGATCGAAGGTTATATGCTTGCCGCGGTTTGTTCGTAGATGGGTGATCATCCATTACATATCGGGACCCTTCCGTGAGATCCGAGATGTAAGTATTACAACACGTAAGTGTTGTTTGTGTTTATTTCTGTTAATGATAAGTCTGGCAACCAGTCTTACCCAGGGGTATCGTATTATCCAGTAACTTGGTTGTGGAGGTCAGATAGGCAGTCGCTCCATGTAAAAAATGAAAAAGAACTTGTAAAAGCATTTGGAAACTTTCTAAACACTTTTTCTACACCTAAAACTAAATATCCAGTGTGACTATATGAATTATTGCAATTTATAATCAATATTTCAATGCACTTCAGTGCGATATATATATTGACAAATTAATCAAAACAGCGAAATATTTGACAGTTATTGGCGACGATGACCCAAGCCGTTCTATTCTGTAAAAAAATCACCTAAATTTTTACTGACTTGATCGACTGGGTCGGTTAAAATGTTATTGGATTAATGTACTGAAAGAATAATGATATTGATGATATTGTATTTTAGGCATAATTTTCAGATTGTACTTACAATATAATTATCTAATTACTGAAATAAAAGATTACCTTTATTAACCTTTTAACCTCCAGTGACTATGGAAAATAGGTCAAAGTTCAGCTTGATTACCAAGGCTTATTCTGACATCAGGTATGAGTGAACAATATCATGGTATTTGATGTTATTAATCATTATTAGGTTTAATATGGAGCACAGATCAATTATTTAGTGACCGTACTAAATTAAACTGGACTTCAAACATCACAGTTTTATGATGCGGCATTTTTGATGCCTTCCCTATTTTATATACTTGTACATATTGTTATTATTGTTTTAAAACGCATCATCTGCCTAGCTAATACAATACCCCTTGGTAAGACTGGTTGTCAGACTTTCGGGCATCTGACTACCTGTAACGACTGTCAAAGATCCACGAATGACAGCAGGGACCAACGGTTTAACGTGCTTTCAGAAACACGGAGAGGTATGTAAAGATGGTCACCCATCCACAGACCAACCGCGGCAAGCGTAGCTTAACTTGATCACGGGCGTCACGGGCCCCTCATCATATTGTTTAAGACTATTAGCTTTAAAATTATTTAAATATTATATAATGCAATTAACTTCCTAATTTCGCAGGCTACATTTTAGGTTTCGCTTAGGTAGAGTTTCAAAAGTTCTCAACTGCTGGTATATCTACAAATTATGTTGGATATTAATGGATGCTGTTTGTCTGCTGTTTGCTGTACTAGCAAATTCTCAGCAGTTTTTTGGAGTCTGGATTTTTGTCCTGTAAATAGTAATTACTAGAATCTCTTTGTAGCGGTAATCTACAACGCCACATGCAAAACAACGCGTCATACTGACGTCACGCAAAATCCTGCATCTCGCAAGCAGAGTTTAGTGCGCAACTAGCATATATACAAACGCCCCGACATGAATCATCGGGCAGTTGCCCACCAGACACGACACTCGTCTGGTCGGGGGATCCTCCGTTTTCTATGGAGGATGAGTGAAGTTTACCCCCTGTTCCTATACTGGAGAACCCAAGTCCGAGACAAAATTAAAGATAATTCAAAATTATTTTACTTATTTCCTGGCTTTTAAAGATTATTTTTGGGGTTCAACCACCTCTGTGTAGCTTTTGTGGCATTGCTGCACTCATAAAATGTTTAAGCTTTTCATACGTTAATTTATACACATGTAAAGCACATACCTAGTAGTATTTTACAATAAAAATCGCGTCACTATTTTTAGAAAGTGCCGTGTACATTAATCATGAGGAATGACGTCATCGCATAGCCAAATGATGTAGTACCTATGTACGTTACTGGGGTTATGGTATCGAAAGTAAAACCGCCCAAGTTCGTGTCGGATCACGCACTGTTTAGGGTTCCGTGCTTTGTTTTAGTGGTCAACAAAGTTGTATCAAAACGAAGTTTTTGTTGTTCTTGCGGTCAGCTGAAAATTGCGAATAACTTGAAATTGTTGTACCTACTTATCGTAAATCTTGCTTTATTTTTTTTCCTTGAAACTGTTAAAAAATTGCAAGCTTGGTTTTTTGTCAAATGGTACCTTTGAAAAGTTAAAAACACTGGCGTTACGTGACCAAACTACTTAGGTTCCTAGTCCTACTACGGAACCCTGAAATGTAAAAGAGCCATTAGCACTGGGCACGTAACTTCCGACGTACGCCCTTGGGTCAGTCCTTAGATTTGATCGGAGGAGATTAGTTTCATTGTACCACACTGACGCAGGTTATGAAATTTGTAACGTGAAAATAAAGTTGACAAACGAAAACCCAACTACAGGAGAAAACAAGAAAAAAAAAAACAAGAGAATGCTTCGGTAACTTTTGCTGCGATTGAATGAAACTCTTTTTGAAGGTGCTTTACAAGTAGTCAATAAAGGGTTTATAAATGATGATTAAAATTAAGTGACGTTCAAACTTCACTTAACTTTAATCATTACTGGTTAAACTGTTGCTAATCACTGAGACTAAGCAACGTTTATGCATATAGGGGTAAACTTTTTAGCAAAACGTGACCACTTCAATCAGTTTACTTCGTACCGAGACATTACAACTAGCAATAGTTATGTAAATTTCGGCCTTCGAATAAAACACTTAGCTGACAGGCCAGGCTAAGTAATTACTCTTATCAGATCTAGAATTTCGTGAGCCTTGGAACTGGCCTGACGTCTATATAACCACACACACAGAGCTAAAATTACCAACGCTTTGCAAATTGCGTAGGCACACGAAAAATTTGTACTTACCTATATTTTTTCACCTTGGATTTTATTACATTAATGATAAATACTTCCAGTTTCTATAAGCGCGATTAAGCCTCTGGTCAGAAAATGTGTGTTGAATTTTATTGACCAAAATAATAACAGAAATAATAATAAATAACCTTGATAATATGAGATGTAACAAAAGATTAATACAGAATGGCAGGGTCAACGACGCGTAAACTGTAACCATTAATTCAGATCACGATCCTAGACCTCTGTTTTTTTTTATAACCGACAAATAGTTTCTTCGCTAGGTAGTAGTAGTAGAGTAGTAAAAGTAGAAATTTTTCATCAGCTATAAAAAATATCTGCGGTTTCATAGCAAAGTACAAACCTACGCGGTAAAAGTATATGGAACAGCATTTTTTTAAAAAAATAACCTACGTAATGTTTCAATGCCGGTGGGTGCAGAATCATGTACTGAATCCATGGTAACGGGCTGCGCGTCGATGTCCCTGCCACTCAGTAGGTACTACTGGAATACGCTTTTGGAAAATCAGGGTAAATAACCAATTTAGAAGTGTGTGTCCAAATGTGCCTATAGCTAAATACGAGCTGCCAGCCTGGGGCGGTAAAGTATCATTTGGAAACACCGACACACATAAACGACAGGAACTGCAGCACCCTAATTGCATAATACACCATCAGTCACCATCTGAATCATTTTGAAGGATATTGGTAATCCGTTGCTTCATATGTTCGAAAAATTTGTGTGCGCAACAACGTTAATGAAGCAATGAATGTTGTTGGGCTTTCAAAATGAAGCCTTTCCTACTGTTGGTGTATTACGCAATTACCCCGCTGGTTTTGTTAATCGTATGCTTATATCACCAAGGTCCTGAAAATTTGTGCGATTTGAATGACAATATTTTTATTTTTCTTCATCTTTTCGTGCCTTTCTTAATTCCAACTGACATCCACAACTCAGTTCCTAGGTAATACGATACCCCTAGGTAAGAATGGTTGTCAGACTTTCGGGCTTCTGACGACCCGTAAAGACTGTCAAAGATCCACGAATGACAACCGGGACCAACGGCTTAACGTACTTTTCGAGGCACGGAGAGGTTTCGGTATGTAAAGATGGACACCCATCCACACAAACTAACTGCGGCAAGCGTAGCTACATACTATATCGGTATGTTTTCTAATTTTGGGCTCCAGTCAGTTCTAAAAGACTTGTTTGTCACAGTTGTCACAGTCTCACATGTGTGGAAACTAAAAATGGCGTTCTAGTACATGCAAATACATTACTTATTTATTTATTTATTTATATATACTTTATGGTACACCACAAAAATACATAGCACAAAAAAAACATGAAACACTACAAAATATACAATGGGCGGCCTTATCGCATTACTGCGATCTCTTCCAGGCAACCTTAGAATGGACAGTGATTTTTCTTGACATAAAATGGGACTGTCGTTGGTGCAAATATTAATTATACAATACACTAAAATAGATACACAAATATATACATATCCAAAATTATAGATACATAAATACATACATACTATATACATATACAAGCAACGAAAAATAAAAGAAGACTGTAGATGATTGCAGTTAGGACAACAAGATCACAACGACAAGTAGTGCTCTTTTACAAGTCTCTTGAACACCTGTAACGACTGCGCGCGTTTTAATTCAACTGGCAATGCATTCCACAAACGAGCGGCCTGGACAGTAAAGGATTTATCGAGGAAAGTTGTGGAATGCATAGGCATTTTGAGCTTCAAGTTATCTGATGACCTTAACAATTTCGCGTGGGAGTCGCAAAGAAACTGAAAACGTTTCTTGAGATAGAGAGGGGTGGAAGGGGAAAAGAGCACATTAAACAGAAGGGAAAGAATATGAGCATTCCGGCGAAGGCGGATTGGTAACCACTTGAGTTTCAAACGAAATTCGGAAACATGGTCATATTTGCGCAAACCGAATACTACTACGATTACTAACATTATCTAGGAAATACTCATACAAATAGATAGCTACATGTACTGAGGTATCCGAGCGCAGTGCACAAGTTATGCGTACCTGCACATGCAAGGCTGGCATAGCGTGACGTCACTGTATTTTTATTATTTTATGGTAATTACTCAGAATGCACGCCGCGTCAACGTCGCTGCATTACTTTACATGGCAGCGGAAAAATTGTTAATGTTTTTATAGTGATATATTGTGTGCTTTTGTAACAAAATTTATTAAGTTTTAGAAGGTTAAATGTTCAACAAGAGGGCTCGTAAGGGAGGAGATGTTAGACTCGGTGGGAAAACCGATGATGATGAAGGATGATTGACTAGAAGTGACGACATTTTAGATTGGTTAGGAGAACAATGCACCGGAAATAGTAATGTAGAAATGTTCTGGTTTGAAGAATGAGTGACGGTGAAAACAGCCGTTTCAGATTTAACTATGCCTCCAGATCAGATAACTGCAATCTTACTTCTTCTCTTAAGTCACGTCCACCTACGGGTGGACACAATGCAATTCCACCAAGCCTAAAGCCTTGTGAATTTGCGTTGTGGAACCTAGATGGCTGTGTGTGACTTAAGAGAAGAAGTAAGGATGTAGTTATGAGTTGTTGTAGAAGAACCTACCCCTAAAATCGAACATAATATGATAGTTCCAATATACAATGAATAATATTTACATACAAGCAATTAATACCCGACTACACCCACCACAGTGTAACCTATTATGACCCAGAAAACTTTTAAATCGATATAATTTTTATTGCCATACACATGTACTTAGTTAAATAAAACACGTTGGACCCATGAGAAGTATTCCGTAATTATATGGCAAGGCACGTCAACCTGGTACTCAAATATGCTACAATTCCAAAATTGGGGTGAACCTTGAACCTACTACTGAATTCTTAGGCGACAGTTTAATAGAGGCTTGGGTTGTAGAACTTGTAGAAGTAGGTAAAAGGGCAACAACATTTAAAAAGAATTAGAAACAACACGTAGGTATACTGAGGCAGTTTCAAATGTTCAACCTTTAGAAGCTTTTCGTTACTGTGAGCAGTACATTTTCATTGTAATGTCGACAAGGATATAGAAGAGGCATTACGTTATCCTAGTCACTAGGATAATATCATTACTCAGAGGTGTTAAGGACTCCTACTAGGACCTAGTGAGTAGCTCTGCCAAACCCTTCAAGGAATACAGGCTTGATGTGATGTACTGAATCGATTTGGGTTAGACTTTGAATGAGTCGTTTACCAAAGGATACTGTTCAATACCAAGATGAATCTTTGATTTTACTTGGGGAACAGAAATGTCCTTTTCAAACTGCTCATTGAAACGTGCAATCAAGTAACAATAAAATCTGTGGTTCAGCACTTGCAAGACGGCTTCAAGCTTACGGTTTTATGATTGTCTCTTTCGAGCCTTGCCCAATGATTTGGTTAATCTGTTTGGCTCAAAAACAGGTTTCGCAATAACAGATTAAGTACACTTTTGCAGCTTCTTCAGCAGGTTGATATGAACTGTTTGGCTAGTCATAGAAATTCATGAATTTCAATATGAAAAGGCTTCTTGACATTCATCCTCGCTGTTCAATTCAGTACAAAGTAAAATGAAGTGCATAGATGTATAGTGAAATGCATTTTGGCGTGCCTTTGTTTCTCGATAAACTGATTGTGAAGGAGCACCCTAATCAACGAGATATATACGTCAGCATTCAAGACTTGCGAAACCCATAGGGTAAGATAAAGATACGATTAGTTGTTTTGGGAGAGGAAAGAGCCAAATCTATTTGGCATGGAAACATGTGTGTGTAATAACGACATTTTATACAAGAAGTACAATTAGGTGACATTTACATGGAATAAACAGTGCACTGAAATAGCTAGAATTAAATTAAGTACTTCAAGCAGTATGATTTCGAGAACTTGGCCAGTTTTAATACCTACGTATAAGAAAGTCGGAGAAGTACCTATCTACACATCTACCATAATAAGGAACAAAAACGAATAGAGGTAAACACTATTTCAAACTGCCTGTTTCCCGACCTGAAATATTGACAAACCCTGAACCAAACCAATACATAAAATCACAATAAATCCATTGATTTCTACATACCATCAAGTTCTCGCCATCCAAATAATGATGGCGTTGCTCAATTTTCAAAATAAGAACACAGTCACCTGGAATGTCGTCCGTCATGTTGGTAGCGGTCAGTGATGTACCATGGCGTGCACCGGACGGCCGCGGGGCGAATACTGACCGCTGGCCACGTGCCACCCTCGGTAACCACCGCGGTTGAACGAGGAGCGTGGAAAACTGGAAAAGACTTGACGAGTGTGGAAATTGTGATATTGTGGTTCGCAAGCAGACGGGGTTGAAAAGATTGCTGAAGACACAGTAAGTAGTTTTTAATTTTACCTATAAAACAACTAGCAAGAATATCTGCGATCAAGAAGAATACCCCCATTCTGAATAAAAATTTCACAATGATCATATTGATCACTCATGCGTAACTTTGCGTCTTCAATTAAAAGCATGGTTAAAATGATTGGTTTTGATTTACATTTAATTTTCCAATGAAAATACAAGCTATTTTACCTCTAATAGAAACGAATACTGTTTTTTTTAGCCCTTACTGTTACTCTGTGAAAAGCCCTTTGCCCAACATTGGGACAGTATAGGCTAACTGAAATATTATCATGAAAAAAATAATTCTATTCCATAAAAACTAAATCCTCGACCAATGTTATTGTCGTGCAGACCACTGGTAACCAAAACAACTTAATCCCCTCTGGCCCGCGCTAACCCTTTAAACTTCCCTTATGTTGAGGTCAGCGGTAATTTTCCATGTGTCTTGTTAGACTGGCAATCAATTTACTGAAATAGTTTTTTTCCTGTCGCAATAAATATCGCCTATTGGTTTGTTTACAAAGCAATTGTTTACCGTGTGCATCGAACTGTTGGTTATGAGGCTTTATAATAAACTGTCATGTTCGATGAAGGCTGTGTGAAGCTAGTGGCAAAAGGGGTTTCGTTTCAACTTCTTATAATACAGTGTTAGGACTTGTCATGAAGTAGGGGCGCAAAAATATCGATAAATGTTAAAATAACACCCCCTACGTTCTGAGTTCTTCAACGGGTTGGGTAGGTGTCAGTGTATCTACCTACTGTTTTCATGTTTATAAAGGTTCCTCGGGTTTCCCGTATTCGATTGGTATCCGCGTTGTAAACAGAAAAATAAAAGTTTGTATTAACTATTTCGATTCAGAGGGTGTTTATAACACGTATTAGTTATTTATAAATATATATATATTAATCCGAAATATTAAAAACATAAATCAAACGCGTTTCGCGGCATGAGCCCATAATCATGAGAAAAATATAATGACCGAAAGTTTTTTATTCTCTATGGAAGTTCCTTCCTTCCAGAATTTTCCGGCCAGCACTCGAAGTAGCTTCACTCGGTGTTGCCAACACTTGTAAGAACAGTGTGTTCTGTACTTTATCATCCTTTTCTGCCTTTTTCGAACTATGTTGGGGTCGGCTGCCAGTCTAACCGGATGCAGCTGAATACTTTGTTCTGTACTTTATGTAGATAAATATGATACGGTCCACACGTAAATTTTCATTGCTGTATCGTTTGTATTACACTCATAAATCACATAGGTACACAAACAATGCATATACATTTCGAACAAACATTAGGTATACTATACCAAGGCCATACAAACATGTAGGTTGCAGAAAATTTCCGCTTGGAAAACCTGAAAAGTGTTTTTGTGCTGAGGCATTTGGTATGCGTAGGCGCCGCCTAAGTGACTACCTACGCACTGTCCTGTTGCGTTTATGATTGTAGTTGCATAGGCTTCGCGTTACCACTGCACAGAGGCCGCGTGAATGCGGCGTGAAAGCCGAGTGAACGCCGCGCAAACGCCGCGTGAACGCTACATAAACGTCGCGTAACTCACGTTGAAAAAGTAATTTATTGTTAAGCCTTAATTGATGACTAGATAACTCTTTAACGTACCTCATGGTGCTGATACAGTCACTCCACCTTATAAGTTATTCACCGTACTTTAAAAAACGTAGCATTCGAAACACTTAAGTATAAAATATTCGTCGAGTTGGATCAGACGATCGATTTCAGTTTCAAGAACAAGAAAAAAGTTTCGTTTCATATCTTTAGTCATATGCTTGTCTCGTTCAGTGTCTTGACCCATAAGATGTCGGTTTATAACCAACTAGTTTCTGCCCGCGACATCGTCCGCGAAAATTATACTTGTTTTAACATAAAATATGCATATTCTACGACAATCGGCAATACTAGCCACTTCCCATTACTGAAAGAATTTTCCGAAGATCACTAGCTTAGCTTCCCATTACTGAAAGAATTTTCCGAAGATCACTCCCTACATACAAACTCACTTTTACTTCTTTATAATATTAATAGTTGTGATGGATGGGTCACAGAGACCATGCTACTAGTAACTGTTTTTGAAGCAATCATCGCGGGTCCACAACTCGTCACACAATTCGAATTTAGCGCGCTGAAGTCTCATCAATACTCAGAAGTCAAATGAAGCTGAATAAGGGCAGATTTTTCCAACGCCCGATAATTTTATCCAAGGAATAGTTTCGAATTTTTGACAGTTTTTCCATACAAAATCTGTCAGACGTCAATTTTATTCTACGAATAAAACTTATCTGCCTATTGAAAAATCAGCCCTAAGTGAAGTTAAAAGGATCCGTTTTAAAAAAATGCAATTTCGCAATCTTAAATAAATGTGTAAACTTCTGAATTCCATGTAATGTTCCTGATTATTAAGCTAGAAAAAAGCTTGACAAAAAATGGATTCACCCGAACTTGACGTTATCTACTCAAACATACGTTCAAGGGAAAGTGAGTTATCTCTTTCCCCACTTGCAGAGCCATAACTTGTCCTACTATTTACGGGCAGGGTTCACATAGTTCTATGTTTACTTTAATTGATTATGCTCACGGATAAAATGCGCCGTCATTATGAATAATAGCACAATCAATCAATCAGCGGTAGCCTGTAATCAACTTTGTATTCGCGATCGTAATTCTTATGAAGAACAACCTTGACCCTTTCATAACGTACTTCTGTATCGATTTATTGCGAATTTCACAGATAAATCTGAAAGCACATCTAAACCTAGTTCAAGAACTGTCAGTGTCAATATTCCATACTAATAATGACACTGACAGCTCTTGAACGCGGTTCAGTTTCAATGGTGTAATTCACCCTTTGTCATAAAATCTGTACTTTCCTTGATTATATATTGATTAATTTATTTAAGTACTGACTACCTCGTTAGGCTAGTGGTCGAAAACGCGACCTGCTAAGCATGTCTTGGTTGTTTTCCCAGGTTAGGCACCGTTATAGTGATTCCAGTAAGTATTTCTAAGTAACAGCCCGGAATCTGGATCTGTGCCCGGCAAAAGGCTCGCCCCTTACTCCTATTATATCGGACTTTAACATAACTGTCGAAATATGGGTGTACCTACTGTGAATTAATAGATTAGAGCAGTGGTGGGCAAGTGGTATCAGCACCGACTTACGAGTTGTAACAGGCAGGCACTTTACTTGGAATATTATTCAGAATTACCACTGCTCTCAAAACGGTGTAGGAAAACATCGTGACAAAAATTCGAAGACATGTGATAACCACCAACCCGCACTGGCCCGCGTGGTTGATTATGGTCCACTCCCTCTCACAGAGAAGATGCCTGTGTCCCAGCAGTAGGAACGAACATGATAGGCTGATTATTCTACAGTGAATTCAGTTCGACAGTCCAATATTCAAATAAGTGAGGAAAGAAGTATTCGCACAAATACAAATATGTAGGTTAGACAAAGTTTTTCTCAGGGCCTCGGTCGTCTGCCAATAAAGTTTGCGACTCTGTGGTAATCTTGTCAACTTCCGGATGGATATTGGCTCGAGTTAAGTTGTTTGTTTCCGTTTAAAAGTGTTGTTTTGACAAGTTCTTGGTGTATTTGCTGAATGGAGCCATTCGTTTGACGTCCTTGTGCTCAGTGTTACATTTAGCTGTCTGTTCATGAATATGGATTGCCCTATGATGTCATTTTTAGAACACCAGCTATTGAGCTGGGCCCACTGGTAATGGGAGATATTTGTCAAAAAACAAAAACATGACACATTTTCACGACAAGAAACCTATGGAAGAATCTTGTAGAATTGTCGGATTATCACTTGTTACTGTCGTTTTTATTAAATAACCCCTTGGTGTTCTAAAAATGACATATCTTTTCATTTGCCTAGACCGAGGTCAGTTGTCAGAGGGTACGCTATCAATTTGATTCGTAACTTTGGTCAGATTTACTGAATAAACGGATCGTGCAATGGATGATCGAGATTAATTCATAAATATTTTAATAATTTTCCTTAATCTCTATTCATGGGGTGCCCTACACCAACTGACCAAAGCAAGGTCGACTGTCAACTATTTCTGCTGAAAACATGGTGAATCACGTTGATTCGAACGATTGTAGGGTGAAAGGTACGATTCAGTTTTACCTATTATCATTCAACTGACCAAATCAGGGTCGATTGTCAACTATTTCTCCTGACAGCATGCTGAATCACGTTGATTCGATTATGCTTGTAGGATTACGGATACGATTACCTTGACCCCTATCGATTGTACCGAGCAGATGTTACCGCCTGTGATTGCATGATGTGTTGCATTTTACTCTTGTATTTGTGTGCAAATATTTTCTCTGAAGTCGGTATTGTGTGAGCAATTCCAAAGCGTCAGGTTTGTGTAAGGTTCAAGGGTTCGCAGCTGTTGGAGAACACGTGTATTTGTAATACAACGCAACAGAACATCACGCCTGTAAACCCGAATGGGTTAGACAGGCGTGTAACAATATTAGAATGTCATAATGCACTAGAACGAGTTACGGTATGTAATTACTAACCGCATCACAGTGAGACTGCAATGAATAAAAGGACACAGTGGATTGCTAGGTAACGATGCAGCTGGCGAACTGGCCAGAAAAGCACCCAGCGCGTGAGTCTGTGGCCCCGAATCATCCCCTTCAATCCATACACAAGCGGAGAGCTGGTTGTGCAGCGGTGAATTGGGTGGTGTGTGCTGATGATATTGAAGGTGCTGGTAGCGTGGTGCCGAGGAAGAAGAAATAATATAATTGTTGCAATATTAGGTATTATAATGCCCAACACTGGTGGACCTCGACTCTGGACTGCAGGCAGCCTAAGGAAGCCATGCCATCATTAGATGGCAGGCTAACCAGAAGTTTACTAACAAACCCTCTAACACTGAGAACATAGAGAGGTGTAACAATAGTAATAATTACATCACATTTCTCCAGTAATGTTTAAAGAAAAATGTTTTAAATTACGATATTTTCATATCAATTAAACACATTTTAATAATGGTGCTTTTGTTCACAAGAATAATATCATGTCAAAAGAATAAAGAAATCAAGCCCCGCCCAGAAAGTTCTTTATGTAAAAATTGAATTACAAATAGCTAACTTAAGTATACATTAACATATCCACTTCCAGTGCTAAGTACAAGTTTAAGTTAAGTAAGGCTAATTATACAGCTTGGAACAGCCACAAAGACCTTCATCATATCGCGGCGTTTATCTAAGTTCAGGCACCTTCAATATCACAAGTTCATTACCACGAGGCTAACCAGCGGTGTTCAAGCTTTGATTTCTACAAGAATTATAAGTGCCTATCTTCCTGTATAAATCTTCAAACGCTACTATCAGTAAAAAATCCAACATTTTAAAAAATACCTATAGGAATCTACAAAACGACGAAAATCATCATTCATGTTTTTGACACGCACCACTTCTTCTCAGCGTGTCGATGGTAATGTAAATGTGAACTAAATGGACTCGGCCAAGAATTCGGCTACGAGTTTGGCGCCATCAGTAGCGTACCATATTAAGTGTCCCATCGTTTGTGGAACAGCACCACACCAGCAGCACAACACCTGTTAAGTGGTCACTGGTTGATTTTCAGTTAGACTGTCAGGCGGACGGAGTCTACTTGTTGAAGGTTGCAATTTAATATCTGGCACCGAATGCAATACAATGAAAACTAATGGCCATGAAAACTAATGATGAGTTAGTAACAAGTTCCTTAAGCTTCTTTTTTTACTCTTATGTTTCATACGACGGCTAGAACAGGTTTATTTAATTGTTAATAAAGGTTTACCAATAGTCTGTCTATGTGATATGTGTGTGTACTTACACAGTCGACCATAACAGGGTAACTAGCATTCTGAAAAATAAGTGATTACGCAGAAAAATAAACATATGAAACTAGGGGCGTAAAATTAAAACATTAAGAAATTACAAAACAAAATGGGACAAATCATATTGCAAATATGCCCAATTACTTAAAACTAACCCCTTTCTCAGAAAGGAGGCCTGTGTCCCAGCAGTGTGAATATTATAGGCTGATTATGCTTATGCTTAATTACAACTAAGACATGAACAACATAAGTAAATTTACTTATGTTAGTTAAAATTGACTTATGTTAGTTAAAATTTACTTATGTTATTTATTTAGTATATTATCTAATCTTGTTAGTGATGAAACTTTTTATTTAAAAAAGTTTCAACACTAACAAAATTAGTATAATATACTTTACGTATGTATTTATTGTATTATATAAATGGTACACCACAGCAGACTACTATACCTACAGTATTTGTCTGTCCTTCCCCTTTTAAACCAACCAAAGGTTGTATTTAAAAGATCGCTTTTAGTGATAAGACCGCCCATTGTGTCACCCTTTGTAAAATTTCTACATTTATGTCTGTAATATATATGGTATACATAATAAAGATTAAAGAGTATTCTATTTTATTCTACATCTACACTAAGTTTGAGGAGCTTTCACCGACTTCGACTTTCTTCGATCGGTGATTGCCACTTCAATACATAGTTAGATAGATAGATAGATAGAATACTCTTATAGTTAGGTAGTTAGTACAGTAATTAAAACAAAAGCTTTGAGTACCATTGACCTGTAGGTTTCTCCAAAGCGTTCGTGGCGACGTTCACGATAGCTCACAACAGCCCCTATGCATACTTAATCAGTTGCGTGGAACATTTTAATGCCATTGAACTGAATTTGCGTCAGTTTAGTGGGAAAATGGTCTTTCATCTTTCTTGTATTTCCTTTCGTTAGATTTGTACATGTATTTTTGTGGGTGGCGTGTCTGTAGCACTAATGGGCGGTTTGCACGATGATCTTTGGTGGTTTATGTTCATATTCCGGATCAAAGAAAACATATTTAGCTTTTTTCGGTCAAATCAGCCTGTAGCTGGACGTATATTTCTTTCCAAAGTTGACCCCTCTCTGAAACGTAAACCTTCTCCTTATCTCCTTAAATCATTATTAATAGTTATGGTTAAAAGTAAGTTCTATTCCATTGAATTTTACAACAGAAGCATAGCTAATACTCGAGAGTCCAAACCGACACATAATCAGCCTATAACGTTCCCACTGCTGGGACACAGGCCTTCTCTCGGTGAGCAAGAGTGGGCCGTAATCCACCACGCGGGCCCAGTGCGGGTTGGTAGATGACCGATCAAACCGACACGTCTAAAGAAATTAAGCTGTCATAAATTTCCACAAAGGAACAGAATGCGTGAATCATACCTTCATAAGCCAGCGATCAAAGCTTCAGATAAGGTAGACTCTATGACCTTAGTTAAACAATGACATAATATCAGGTTAACACTAAGTTCCAGTTCCCAGAACAGTTATGAGTAAGCTTTTTATACTGTGAATTGTGAAACCTTTTACGGTTTACCTTTTCCATCTGAATTTTTCGTTTATTATTTCCTCAAAAGACCATCTCGGACATAACGTGCATGATCCTTATGTATGGCCTGACCAGGATTATGTGTGGACTTTACTCGTAAAAGAGACCTTTGAGTTTGTTTCGATCTTTCTTCTCAGAGCTTAGTCAGTTAGGAAACACCAAACTCATATCGTTTTAAGAACTTAATTTAATTTTTAAGTGTAAAAGTGTTTTTTTTATTCAATTGACAGAAATAAATATAATTCATCGAATGTGTCTTAAGGGTAACCTATAAGAATAAAGGCAGCACTATCCTCAGGTGTGTTGTCTAACAAAAACACAGCAAACTTCAACTCGTTCGCCAAAAACGGTGTTCATGCAATACCTACATACACTATGAGTTTGATTAAATCTGGCGCAAGATTGGGTGAATCTCAACACATCTCTTGTTGAGCGTGCTCAAAAAGATCAAGCATCTGTTTCCTAATGTCCGGATAAGTCCTATCTAACAAATAATAACACACTATACATTTCAATAACATTACAAGCATAAAATCTCAGCCCTACATCAATGGGTACCGGGATCGTCCGAAAGGGTTACCGCTGCCCTGGAACATAAAGGGCTAAGGAAGGAACACGGGTGGGTTTTAGTCAGTAAGAGTCTGACACTCCCTTCCGCTCCACCCAGAGCGGGAGGGGTCATTTGATGATTTCCCATCCGAAAAAAATAAAATAAAAGCCCTACATCAATTGGGGGTCAGCAAAACGCCTCCTGCTACGATCCTTACATGCTTCTTTTGCTTCGCTACCGTTCATCCAACCATCCGTCAAAATGATGTGCTAGATAATTTAGTGGAAACTTTTCGGAGGTGGTGAAACAGGATAAAACATAGCGTAGCTATCACTGTCTTTCACAAAACCTTCTTCTCATTTTCTTTTCATATGGGATTTCTTTGTGTGCAGTGAACACACAACAGCATTAGTAAAAGGTAAAAAGGTAGGTAGCCTAGGTAGGTATATTCTTTTATGGGATAATGATATGGTCCTAGGACTACGACTACCCTGTAGGTCTATCACGCGAGATCCGTATCGGGCACGAAGCGATAATAGAATAAAATGCTACCGTTCTTGTTTATGCAAATACGCTGACACGTTCTACGGTGCTGTTAGTGGTTTAATTACTAGTGATGCAGATGTGGGAGCTCTTGAAGTACTCTGTACATTAATGTATACGAAAAGCTAAACTACAACGTCTAAAAACAATTTTGTAATTGCGTAATATGATACCTTTTGTTTGGTTATTTCTAGTTTCTTTTGTTCATATAATTAATGTTGCCCTGATTACAGTTACGTTTGCCATCAGTGTGTAAATATCTTAGTTCTAATCTGTGGAAAATGTAGTAGGTAGTATATTTGTTAAGTTTATTGTTAAGTTATTTCTGTTTATTTTTAATAATAATACTGTTTGATTATTCTTAAAAAATAAAATAATATAAAATAAATTATCATGAAAGCTCTGAATCTAAATCCTCTAAAAATAAGGCATTGGGTTCCAAAGCTTGTAAGTTTCTTGGAGGGTATTTATCTGGTTTTAACGTTCACACAGTAAAAGTTAAAAGTTTCGCTGAGCTACATTCCATGCATAAATCAGATTTCCCAACAGTTTTATTCAAGAAGTCGGTCATGAATCAATGTTCTACATACTACGCAGTTTTCACACGCGTATTTGGGTCAGAGCTGCCCCTACGTATGTTAAGGCTGGCTAATCACTGGCGTTTTGTGCGAAGTAACCTACATATCGCTCCGTTATAAGGTCATGTTTGTGGTGCAATTAGTGAGTAGGGTAGAGAAGAACGTCTTGCGTGTCAAAAACTTGACGTAAGGTACTTGGCTGGTAATAATAGATAGGGGTTGATCGAAGGAGGTCAAATAGGTGAAAGAATAGAAGGTCGGGATTTAGATTGGGATATACAATGTGAACACAACAATACGACAATATAAATATATTAGATATATTTGGTTGAATTTTTGCATACAGACTGGGGACGTCACTAGATATACGCAGTTTAATTTACTGTCGTCTTCACCTTGTATACAATAGACGAGGGTAATGAGGGTATTCTCAGAAGAACTTGAATCAAAGTAAATCTACTATAGTTTGACCAAAACCGCTGTACCGCGCCTTTGGTATGTGCGCGGCGAGACGGGGGGGCAGTGCAGGCCGCTCATTCGTCATCGCTCACGGCGTCCCGCCCCCCGCCTAGCCGCGCATTCCTCTCGCCTCGCCGCGCATTCCTAAGGCGCGGTACAGCAGATTCGGTCAAACTATAGTACAACACAGTTTTTAGAGTCAGCAAGCACCAAGTAGCAAAGATCTGGTTATTTCTGAAAAAGGACCGATGGCCTTTGGATCTAACTACTGAAGGAAAAAACGAGACGCCTGTGAGGCCTCTTGCTCCGTCTCTTAGCTACAAAGGACCATGCCGAGCATTCCCATGGCGTGTGTCAGCTTCGACAGGCGTAGCAACGCCTGGCGCGACCTGTCGGTTAACGGGCCGTGGGACCGCAGCATTAGACGTATGAATGTACCAAATCTACCGTGTGTGTACCATGTACATGAGACGTATGCGATTTATGCGTCATGATGTTAATCACAACCACAAAAAATTAAAGCCGCAAGAAAGGCTTGACATAGTCAGGTAAAAAAGAAAATTCAAGTTTTAAATACCATTTGTCTTTACATAATTTTATTTCGTGACTAAACAAGGTGTAAAGTAAAAGCACACTAATCGCAGTCGGCAGGAGTTATGCGATGAATGACCAAGATAGCTCGTAGCTCGTACACTTGTGGACGGCATTATGCAGAATGGACTGAAATAGTCTTGTCTTTGTCGTGTCGAGGTTACAAGTGTCATGTTGTGTAAGTTCTGCTTTTGTATGGCATGGTAACAAGGATGTGATTGTGTTTCGTTTTCGTTTGTAGATTTTGTACGGAAGTTTTATAAGCACTATTAGGGCGCTTATCCTGTCATGCGTATTACCGCCCGCGTGCGGATCTTGTCCGCGTGCGGATGATTGCACGCTCCTGGCCACACGCAGGACAAAGATTGTGTTTGTTGCTGCAGTGTCATGCGTGTCGCCAGTGACTAAACTCGTGCACAAAGATGAACGTACTCCATGCGTGCGACCCGCGTCACAGTAAAAATAACACTGAAGGCAAAGGAACGCCGCCCGCATCTACCAATAATATACTCTATAATCTATGGTTAACACGCACGCGCGCTGCGCGCCCGCAACCAATCCGTGTTCCGCGTGCGTGCTCCACATGATAGGAAAAACATGTATTAAATGGTAGGATGCGGACAGCCTGCACGCTGATCAAATCAGCGCGCGGGTGATAATACGCATAATATGACACGAAAAGCGTCCTTATAGTTTGTAGGTTCAAAACTCGGCTAACAGCACTGTAACAATTTGAATTTAACTGCCTCGTTGATCTCGTGGTTGCAAGCGCGACTGCTGATCGTGGGGTCCTGGATTCGATTCCCAGGTCAGACAGTGTTATTGGTTTTTCATTAGGAATTTCTTAGTAATAGTCCGGAGTTTGGAAGTTGGCGGTTTAATACCCCCGGGCCACGGAAAGTACGTAAACCCGTTGGTCCTGCGCCTGATCTCTCCCCGGTCGTGTCGGATTGCCGTCCCATCGGACCATGAGAGTAAAGGAACAGAGAGTGCACCTGTGTTTACGCACACACTTGTGCACTATAATATCTCCTGCGTACCTGGCTGATCTCCATTGAGATTGGCCACCGTGCCCGAAATCGTTCGCGAGGCTATAAAACAAATTGAATATTACATGTATTTAATTTTGGGTACCATAAACTTACGTTAATGTTTAACGTCACTTTAAGTGTAGTACCTACAGATGTTTTAACTCACGAACCTGAATAACATAACTATGGGCGAGCGTATTGCCATCAAATGGGCACAAATTCAGACTCCGAGCTGAGAAATTCCAGATGGTAAAATCCAATAACACTATACCAGACCCGGGAATCGAACCTAGAAGATGATTCAGTAGTAACTTGTAGTAACTTAAATATATGATGTGTGTTAAAACATCTGTAGCATCGTGATTTCGTGAGCAAAGTTGTGTGAAACCTTGTCTAGAGAAACTAGATTGGTATATGACTTTTTGACTTTGACTTTAGTTTCAAGTGTTTCCGCGAGAAAGAAAATGGAATTATATGGGATTATGTTGAAAAGACGGACAGTGGCAGTCTATAAGTTTTTCAAAACCATTCGCATGTCAAGTATGGTAAAATATAAAGGAGAATGCCCTCTTACGATCACGAAATACCGATTTAGAATATGATTAGCAGGTCCATGTTCAGCTGTAGACTATGAAAGGTCAAAAGAATTTAATCTATAAGTAGATAAGGTACCTATAGCTAAAATATCTTTAAAGATACGAGTACTCAGGGCTGACTTTTTTAATCGACAGATAATTTTTTTCGTGGTATAAAATTGACGTTTGACAGTTTTTGTATGGATGAACTGTCAAAAATAAAAAATTATTCTTTATTATATAACATTACCTGGAGTTGGAAAAATCTGCCCTTAAACGAGTAGCGTGTTTGATGTGATCTTTTCACAATAAAAAACAATCAAATTGACCACATCAGTTCTCTTTTCTATTCAAAGCGTTACTCGTTAGAATATTGTATTGATTATATCGTAACCCTTAATACAATGACTGAAAATATATTTTCGCGTGTTTTGATGCTTAACTAGATTCACATCTATACTGTGAAAAGGAAAAGCATCGTTCGAAATCCTCGTTTTAAATCCATTGCGTATTATTACTTACGATTTTGTAAAAGTTTTGAAGAAAGACAGCAATGGATTTGGAATAATACGGATGATTGAAACAAAAGTTTTTTTTGGGAGCAATAGGTATCATGGCGGCTGTATTGTTTGTCCACAGTTACCATGGCAACGGTATCGTAACATCTCGCCAACGGAGGTGGAAACTACGCTGATTCGGTCAATGGGTCGTTGATCCGCGCGGATTTATGATGTTTTTTGATTATTAGACTACTTTTTAGGCTATTTGGCTATTTTTTATGTAGACCTTTATGGCCCGTATAATGGTATGATATGTTATCAGTAACGTTTGTGTTAGAGGACCTAATTCTGGTGTAATAAAGCGGTTTGAATGTAGTTTAAGTGGTCGGACGTCGGAGTTCATTTATTGTGGTACTTACCCACAATCTGGGCATTGAACCTGAATTTTGATATTTAGAAAACGTTATATAATGATTATTATCTAAGTAAAGTCGGTCGCATCTTGCAAATTTACCAACTTTTCATAGCTACCCTATAAGTTCATAGGTATAAAGCCTATTTCTACAGCAACATGCTGCAAAGCTAATCCAATCTCGCTTTAGTAACAAATGTAAACAAAGTGGAATAGCCGCTCCACATGAAACGCATGTAGTACCAACTCAACCAAGTATTAACTGGGAGACCTGCCTCAAGTTTTTCCCTTATTTTGCCAACAAGCTATGACTAGTACAGGTAGCGCCATCTGTAGTATAAAACAAAAACTACATCGGCGGTACTTTTTTCAGTCACACCATTTCAGTTTCAGTATTTTTGTACTGTGTGACGTTGGCTTGACTAACAAGGTGTTCGTGTAGTTGAGGGATTCAATTTTATAAGGATTGACAAAGTATTTTAATCACTTTAGTTCTGCTACTCTACACTAGATGGCAGTGTACTAATTAAAAGTTCCAGCTCATCATTTTACATTTTACATGATGCTTCTTGGCATGAAATTGACAGCAAATCTCAATTTCGGCGAAAACATTGAGTCAAAAGCACAAGCGGCGGCCAAAAAGCTGGGCATCCTGAACAAGGTTAACCCTTCATATACGTATACGAACGTAGATCCACGCGAGACACAATGGCTTTTTAATTGTGTCTGTAATTACGGCATTCAACAGGTTAAGCGGTACTTCACATCGGGACAGCTTTTAACCTTTTACAAAGCACAAGTCCGATCGTGTATGGAGTACTGCAGTCACCTGTGGGATGGCTCAGCTAAAAACCAACTCGCCACTTTAGACTCAGTGGAACACAGACCTAAGAGACTCATTGGCGATAAAAAGCTGGTGGAGGCAAAGCTTCACAGTTTGGCTCACCGGCGAAGTGTTGCCTGTCTGTCCGTCTTCTACAGACTGTACTTCGGGGAGTGCGCTCAAGAGCTACATGAGCTCATCCCACCTTCACCTTTTTACCATCGAGAGTCCATACGCACTGCGGGATACCACCCCTATTTGGTTAATATACCATATATACGCACAAAGCGCTTCTAATCATCTTTTCTGATGCGCACAGCTAAGGAGTGGAATTCTCTGCCTGCGACTGCATTCCCGAGTTCATAAACCCGAATCTCTTCAGGGCAAGAGTAATAGGCTTCTACTGGGCAAGCTCGTTCCACCGTAGATCTCATCCCTGCCTTTGGGCTGGATTGAGGTCAAGAGTGAGGCCATCGTCAATTAAAAAAAAACATTTTACATGACCGTTGTTAATTTTGCATAGTTACAGGAATGGAACTGAATGAGTATAATATAGGTGTTAAATGTCACTTAATTAGTGTACCTACTACTAAGTATTACGATTTCAAAGTGAGATTTCCAGGATGCGAAAGTATTCAAATAAGGTGTTTTACCTGAGCATTCTCTTGAGAATATTTGTTTTTGTACAGATTAAGAGTTAAGCCATAGATATATATAGGTTTTTCACATGTTTAAGACTTTATAACAGCATTTCCAATCTGGAATCTCAAAGAGTAGTGAAATTTTTCTCACTATCGGGTAATTACGTCGAATGTACAGACGCCAGCATATCAATCTACTACAATATGTCAAATTTCTTTAATAGACTTTCAACTTTATCGTTAAAGCATGCAAGCTTTAGGTTCAAGGTTGATTGGGAAAATTTTACAGTTTCCGGTAGCTTGATGTGCTGGTGTCTGTAAAGAATGTGCTGCGTTACTATGTTAAAAAATAAAACCAATAAATACTGATGATTCTTTATTTCCTTACAGTTATAAGTAAATATTAATACTTAAGATACAGAAGTTATTTTGTTCCTATAAATAAGTTCTCCATTTGCTTAAAAAGAATTCACAGTACCTCGGTGTTGCTACTACTAAATTTACAATTAAGTAGTATTTACAGATCAAAATATAGAATTTTATATTTTTAGTAAGTACCTACATACTACAAAAATATTAGATGGAGAAGCTAAAGATTTTTATAACTTACTTTTTATTTCAAGAAAACGTGTTGTTTGAGGTATGAGAGTAATACTATAATAAGCACGTCACTAGTAACTAGTAGACTAGTTTTTCGAAATCTAAGAATATAAGTTACTACAGCTATGCACGATCAAACACGCACATAATATGTTGGGTGCAATGTTGTGTCGATTTGATGTATGTTGGTAAATCTAAAATGTGACTAACATTAAGTATCCAGAATTCGATCCTACAAAATTTTGATAATCACCGGCTTAGTTCGAAATATCCTTAAAAGGTATTTTGGGAACTAAAAATCATAATGGCAAATTGCACTTTTAAAGATTGTGCGAATTGGGAAAAATAACATTCGAATCTTTACGACAATAATGTACAACGCTCCAAATTAGTACCTAAATGAGATTGAACCTAAGTGTTGCACTAAGCCGACGATTTTGATTTTAAATTACAATCAAAAAGTGTTGAATATATAAAAAAGTTTTTTTACGACTGTTTATAAATATTTTACAAAAACTTACCTACACGAAATGTGATTTTTACTTCATAAATGCGAGGACTACAATAACTGGCAGTTTAGTAAAAAAAAAATATTAATTTATTAGGTTTTAACTAAAATAACAAACATATTGGAACGTAAACTTACTTAGCTAATTAAACACGAAATGCCAATCATGATGTACGACACTTTCCTTGTTAATTTCTTATTCTTTAATAAATATACTTAAAAATCAGTGAGAAAATATTAATAATTAATTTAGTATTTAATCCAATTTTAAGAAATGTTCCAACTAGTTATATTGGTAGTGCCTACATCGAAAATATTTTTATAAGTATTGTTGATATTTTCAATATTTTTTAAACTATGGATAAGATTAAACACTTTAGTTATCTAGAATTATATTTTCTCATAAAACTTACTGACTAGTACATTATAAATACAAAAAATAAAACAGATTACCACGACGCACTTAATTTAAAAGCACAGCATTAGAAACCATAATATTAAAAACGTGTGGAATATAAACAAACGAAATAAAAGTAAAATAAAAATAGATGTTCTGACATCTATAAACTTTACGATAATGATCGTTCAACTTACTCCTCTGACTTACATAGTTAGATCTATCAACATTTAACTCTGCCTACGATCGCAGTAACATGTTTTATGTTGTCTCGTGTATTAGGGTCCTAATATTTCGTATCCATTGAAGAGTCAGACTAAGATTGTAAAAAGCAAGTGACCAAATTCATGGTCACTTTGTCAAACAGATTTATTAAATCTAGAGAAACATAGAAACGTCTGTTGCACATTTACGACTAGTCATAAATGTGATTATTGTATATTACAATAGTGAAAATGAAGTATTTAATAATGACTACAAGTTAACAGATGCAATAGAGTGGTAACTACAACTACATTGACAAGACTCACACTGGATTGCAGTTATTTAAAGTATGGATAAAAAGCTGAAGTTGTAAAATTCGAGTAGACAAGGTCGTAAGTTCTGGCTACTCTAGAAAGAAGAGAAGAAGAACAGGGATATGACACTTTGCGATGTAGGTATTCAACAATGATAAAGCGATTAGCAGACAACTATGTAACTGAAACTACTTATACGCTATGAGTTTCTACTACGTTCGAACATCGTATAATATTGATTCCTCTATCAATAGGTGCCGAATCCTCACTCAATTGATATTAATAGTCAATTAGCAAATGAGTAACACACTAATGATCGGAGTCAGAACAATCGCTAAGTGTCAGCAACAAATATTAATAAAAGCGAAGTCGGAAATAGTTCGGGAAAATCACGAGGAACTTAAATTAACATCGAGGAATAATCGATTCTTGAATGATCGAAACAAGCGATCATTGGAATCGAATCGATTAGTTGCGCTTCGTTTTGGGTGGACCGACGTGGTGTTGGGGGAACGCCATCATATTGAACTCTTCGACGATGGTTTTGGGATGAAGAGCGCTGATGTTGTTGTCGACAGTATATGTCCTGGCGTGTGTTTGAGCGAGGGCTTGTCTCGGTTCGTTTTCCAGCCAGTCGTCGTCGCGCAGTCGCTTGCGTCGTGCGACTTGTTTGTCGCGCAGATGTCGCAGTCGCGCGAGGTGGGCGTTGATCTGCTGCGGAGTAAGCCCGGTGTGGCCGGAGCGGAGAAGCTCAGCGTTGCGCTGGAATGAGCCTTCGGGGTCGCGGCGGTTCCATGTGTAACTGAAATAAAAAAAAAACCAATTCTTTAGCTTGATTAGCTTGACTTTATCACTTTTGGTCTTATTATCAGATCTTAAAAGCTCAGCACTCCTAAGAAAATGTTAACATTTTCGTCTTCCAATTAAATAGTAACTGTTGGACATTAGGTTTGCTTTGGTGGTTTGCATATAACGCGGGTGAACGTTTAAACAGGCGAGACCAGTCCACCTGTTGAAAACCGATTAGCAACGCATCTGTACAATGTACTGCGAGTGCCAAGCTGTCAACGATCGACATAGTTGGCAGTACAATACTATCGACAAGAGGAAAGCTCTGTTTACCATCTCTCTCACCAATATTGGCATAGCAATAGCCAATTATTCGTTTATTCCAAACATTGGTAGATAAGGGAGAAGCGATTGCAGTTAATATGATCTATGTTTGCCATAAATGTACATTTAATGTGTTTTTGTTCGAAAGTACGTGCTCTGAGAAATTGATTGCCGCTGGTCTGGTAATGGAGAAAGTTGGCCAAACATTAAGTATTATTAATGGACCATGTATTTATTTTACGTGATAACTTTTTATTGTTTTGGTACACGTGCAATATAGGCCGTTAACCTCTTTATGTAATGGGTGAATATTTGTCTTCGTGTGCCTATTGAGGAAATAGTTGATAGTACTGAAGTTGAAAACTTGGGACAAGCTTAATACAAACTTGTGTTTGAAAAACTCTTGTAAGTTTAATTGCTTTAGTAACTCCTAGCTATTTGCGATTCTTATGATAAACTTACCCTGGGAACGGTCTCTTGAGCCGCCTATGTACTAAAGGCCTTGATCTCTTCTTCAACTCATTCGGTCTCAGATCGTACTTCGAATTTGGAATCGCATTCGACCTTGGGCCATGTCTCTTCTGACTTATTCGGGGATGTTGTGGGTTCGGGCGCAGATCGTACGACTTCGGGTTAGGAACGGGGTTGACAGTGACGTCATTGAACATCATGGGGTCGTTGTTCTCCCTGCTGGCGACTGGTGCAGTGATTTCGTTGATCTGGCCCATTCGTTGCCAGCGACGACGTAGGTCCTTCACTTTGGCCTTTGGCACCTTCTGGAGTTTGGTTTGGCAGATGTAGTGACGAGCTTCGATGCAGCTGCGCGGTGACCACCTGAAGCAATTAGCGTTGATAATGATTAAATGAATCGATAGTAGTAGATAGTTGGTGAGGAATGTTTGGATTGTCATAATGTGAAGGGTCGTGGAAGAAACTGTAATATTGATATTTATATGCTACGGCTGGCTGGAGGAAGTATTGGTGTTGATTCAACTTGACTGAATATAATGAGAATAAAAAGGGCTAAAAGCAGCTTACTGGAAAACACTATTCTAATTTAGAGCAAAAGTGGCTAAAACAGTGCGTATATATCGAACTCGATTTTTAGTTTATCTAATGTTTATTTTTTTTAAACTAATATTTAATTATTTGACCATTAGCAATGATATTATATCATTAGATAAACTAAAAATTTATCAAAATATACATATTGCAAAAATTTAACCATTAGTTATTTTTAACAATTGGTTGAGTTTAACTACTGATCAAAAAATCGTCCCTAAGTGTTCCAATTACATTCGTCATGATTCTGACCTACATACTGTAATAAACAGCTACTTTTGTTCCCATGTGAAACCAATAATCACTCCATAAGGCGCCAACACCATGGCCTTCTACACTTAAAACATCCATAAAAGTGATTGCAACAAATAACAGTATATTGTGTGATGACGTCACACACCAGGGACAAAAGACAGCGGAATCGTTAAACTTATTGCTTTTCTCAGAACGCTCTATGGTTAGTCCGTTTCGGGTTTGGCGTCTTATGGTACAAGGCATAAGAGTGTAGAAATGGAAAATACAGGGTGGCAGGGACATCGACGCGCAATCTGTTACCATGGATTCAGTGTATGATTCTGAACCCCCCTGGGTTGATTTTTTTAAATTAAATAAAAATATGCTGTTCCATTTTAACCACGTAGGTATTGCTCTTTTCTATGAAAACGATTATTTTTGATAACTTACGAAATGTTTCTTCCCTAGGGGGTTTAGAAGCATGTGCTGAATTCATGGTGGTTTCAGTTTGCGCGTCGATGCCCCCTGACTGTACAGCTGCCAACTAACTCTTAATAGATTGGCTGCGGTTGAAGCACGTTTTATTGAAACAATTTAGGTCTATATTAGTGACATTAATGTACGTCGATGTATTATTGATGTCGACAGATTGGCAATAAGTGTTAATATTAACATGATTTGCCTCGTGTTTCTACAGGCAGGGGCCATGGCCTACTACTCTTACTAGTCGATAAACTTTCCATAGATATGTCTGTATCAAGTCTGACCGATTTATGATGCGACTTAGGAAGTTATAATATTTTGAGAAGATAATTTCCAAGACTAATGGAATAACGATAAGGAACAATGCAAAGAACGTAAAGAATTTGCCAAAATAGTCAATATATAGAAAGGTGTAGGAAGAGACGTCTTGACGAAAACGGAACATTAGGTTAGGTATAAAGGAGTATGATTTGAATACTATAAATGGCTGAGAGAATATCATCATCTGCCAAGCCTTTGCCCAACTATGTTCGGTCAGCTTCCAGCCTAACTGGATGCAGCTGAATACCAGTATTTTACATTGAACGACTGCCTATCTGACCTCCACAACCCAGTTACTGGGCAATACGATACCCCTTGGTAAGACTGGTTGTCAGACTTTCGGGCTTCTGACAGGCCGAAACGATTGTCAAAGAATCGCTGAGAGAACGTAACTTGAATATGTCCCAAACGGCTCTTGTGATTTAAGTCAAATTCCAGAGCTTTAGGCTCTAACCGAAATCCCGGCGGCATCCTTGAGTTGCCACACTCTTATGTTTGTCACGATTCAATATTGCTTCTCGTAACAAATAAATATTATATTTCTATTCAATGGCTTATTGTATTTGGCAGTTTTTTGCTACCTAGGAAGATAATAATAGGCATGGCCAAAAATAGGAACGTGCCAAAAACTTTGTTCATCATCAAACATAACACGTCTTCTAAGCTTTATGTTCTTTGTGTTATTCTGATTACGTGTTTAATAGGTATTTTAACTTATCCTTACTCTAGCATCCTAGTCTCTTTCAATAATCCAGTAGTTCACGGAAAACAATCCCGCTATTATTCCCAGCTACACGGTCGGACGACTTTAAGAAGTTTGTTGGGGCGGACTGGATGCGGAAGGCGGAGGACAGGGTGTTGTGGCGCAGCCAGGGAGAGGCCTATGTCCAGCAGTGGACTGCGATAGGCTGAGTTGATTGAATCCCGCTATTGAAACTTTTTATTCAAATCATTTTGGATTTAACATTTAATTCAAAGTTTACCTATATAGCAGCTCTGGCATCATAGCGATGCAGTGCCACTTCAGTTCCTCCGCGCTCATCTTCTTCATCTTGGAGAACGACTGGTAGTGCATCTTGCGCAGGTCGCCGCCCCAGCGCCAGGACTTGACACCGAAGTCGAAGATGCCTCCAATCCATCGGCTTGCCTTGACTGTTGGCAGAATTTATAAGAGGGTTTGAAAATGTATATTCTAAATCAAAAACACTTCCTCTCTCCTTAAATATCATCATCATATTTTCTTTGCTCCTGTTTCATGATTATTATGTGCATATTAATATACATAGAATAGATTAGTACGTACGTTATGTATGTATTTACTGTGTTATGGAAATGGTACACCACAGACTACCTACAGTATTGTCTCTCAGTCCCTTTTTTAATCCACCCAAAGGTTGTTTTTAAAAGATTGCTTCTTGCGAAAAGATTTCTACATTCATATCTGTCATTTATATGGTGTACATTCTATTCAAAATGTTCTCAAAGGGCTTGATTAAAGGAGCAATGTTAGAATCAGACGAAGCAGTTAAAATGGCTTGATCTACAACTCCTAAAGATATATACGATAGGCATCTGCCTTATCTGTAAATGCAGAGTCTTAGTAGGGTGTTAAATCAATATTAAAAGTCCAAACAATAAACTTATGAAATTATGAAAACTGCGGCTAGTCTAAGCAGTAAGTCCTCCATAATTTCTTATTGTATAAAAGCAAAAGTTTATATCATTTGACTTTCATAAAGATCTTATCAGTTTAAGTGTGCCATCGAGGGCATCAAGAACTTTATTATTGCCAAACTTTACCTTCTTACCATTTTTTTGTGCAAGTGGAGATGTAGTGGATACTCTGATGTAAATGAAATATGATTGGTTTAGACATAGTATACGTACCGACGTCAGGTTTGTTGAGGTATTTGCGAAGATTCCTGTCCTCCCACCGCGCTGGTACTGTCAGGTTGCTATCACGATCCTGTAATAAAAGATTAACTATTAATACTTGATTATTTGCTTTGGAACGAGGCTTTATGACCGCCGTGTACTTAAAGATAATAGAACTAACTTCAGTTTTTGAACAATAGATTCTAGATTCAAATAGTTTATGGTATTAACCAACGAGGTTAACCCAGTAGTTATTGCCTATTAATCTCCCTGATCTCCCTTGCGAAACCCATGGAAGGTAACTGGTTCTTCTATTCGTAATCTTGACTTGATTATTATCTAGTGTCATACAATTTAAAGTCCGATTGTATCATTTCATACCAACACCTATGTCATTGCTAAAGCTTTAATTAACTCTAGAAGGAGTGGCAGGAAATAATCTGATGTCACCTCACTGTGTCAGCCACGGTGTCTTACTGACAAATCACTTATGATGAAATTTTGTCATCTATATGCTTATTAGCTATAACTTTGATTGTTATTCCGGCAAAGTATTGTACAAGTCATGTATTAAGCATATCAATCCAGAGTATAGGTCTAGGAACTATTTTTATGATCTATATAGTAACTCGTACCGTTGGGATTTCCTAAATTTATCGTCATTTGTATTTGTATTCATTAGGAGCGCTGTGCGAAATTGCTTGTAAGGTTGTGGGCAAGAATTCATTAAATTAGGGACACTTCTGTGAAATAACAATGAAGTGTGGTGATTGGCGAATGCCATTTGGCGATGAGCCAAGTACTTAGCGGTAATTTAGAGAGGCCTGGTATATATGGTTCTTTTCAAGGAAGTTTGAGGTTTGGCACTTTCTGTAGAGCTATCTGATATAATGTTGTATTTTATGGTCGTATCTCAACAGCTGTTAGTACAGATTAGTTTTATTGCAAGTGACATGAATAGAGGGTTAAAGGGTTTGTGATTGCCATCGATACGCTAAGAAAAAGAAGAAGGGTTTGTTTGCTATTTCATAAGGATACATTAATATCCAGAGGGGCTTGTGGCTAAGCAATAACAGCCGGACGGGTCGATCGATCAGGTTAAGCTACGCTTGCCGCGGTTGATCCGTGGATGGGTGACCATCTTCATATACCAAGACTCCTCCGTACCTCGGAAAGCTGTCAAGGTTGTCATTCGTGAATCTTTGATAGTCGTTACGGGCTGTCAGAAGCCCGAAAGTCTGACAACCAGTCTTACCAAGGGGTACCGTATTACCCAGTAACGGGGTTATGGAGGTCAGATAGGCAGTCGCGTCATGTAAAATACTGGTATTCAGCTGCATCCGGTTAGACTGGAAGCCAACCCCAATATAGTTGGGAAAAGGCTAGGCAGGTGATGATGGCATTAATATCCAGATTTTAAAAAAAAAGTAAATAATATCTCAACATGACTTATATGGTTGTTCACTCTGAGTGTGTGTAGCTATAGTCCTACACATACCTACCTCTTCATTTTATTATAAGTGTTTGCGGAATTTCCAGAAACCGCGTTCAAGTGCCTTGAAACGTCAAGCATGTTTGATCAACCGTGACTGATGGATTCCGACCTAAATCTCAACAATTTTGGAAACAAGTGTGTGGTCTTAAAATAATTATGTTATTGTAGCAATGTTTTCAAACATATTGTTTATTGTTGTTTTAGCAATTCTTGAGTATTTGCCAACTGAACATGAAATGGAGCAATTAACGATGAACCTAAAATTGTAACTAGAACGAATGCAATTCTTCTAGGCTAGTAGAGCAGTGTATCATGATAATATAAATAAATAAGTCTGTGATTGTCCTACCATAGGACAATGGCCACTTCTCACAAAGACAAGGAATGAGAACTCATTGAAGAAGGTAATGAACATGAAAACGAAAAGAGAGCAGAGGACAGTTCCCTAATTTTTTAAGAACGTTCTCATTTAAAGTCTTTCTCAATCTGTCAAAAATTTTAAGCGTTTTTCAATTACGGAAATTGGCATTCATGACGACTCCAGTATCTAAAATAAAAGCGGTATAATATCTTTATTTAAATAAGTAAACAAATGTTTAACTAAGTCTGTTGTTCTTTATCCTAGCAACACCCTAGTTGTAAAGTGATCCAATATGTTTAGATAAAACAACAGTTGCTATTGTATCAACACACAACATTCAACAACTGGTTCTCGTGTTACTACTTCTAGTATTACACGAGAGGAAACAATATAAATCATATTTCAAACAAGGAGTATTGTTGTTAAGATTTTGGCAAAGCGTTTGGTGAGCATTCAATTCGTTTTGACTGTCAGGTCGATTTCAGTTTCTTGCAAAATGATTCGCATGTTTTAAAGCTGTCTATGCATAAGTGCAAAGTTCATTATTATTTCTTACTGAAGTAGATAAGCATTCGGTTCAGGTGACAGTGACAGTCTCCACAGATGGGGGTTCACAGACGGCTCAGATCTCAAGTGCATATGCGGCACAGACCCACCCACCTTCGATACTGCGGCGCATGCCCTGTCACCTGTGCACTTGACGATCTTATTACTGCGTCAGTGGGCGGTGTTCGCGCAGCTGAGTTTTGGTCCCAAAATGTTTGAACTTTTTGCTATCGATACGCTATGAAGAAGTATATAATTATTCATTTTGAGTTTCAGTTCTTTATCAATTGATAAATTGATTGCTGACAAGATCGAAGATCGAAGAAAGATTATGTTTTTGGTTAGCGCTGTTATGCAATTTTGATTAATGTGTGGCCATCTTCCTCTAAATCATTCATTACTGTGAGTATAAATACCGTGTGTAAATCTGCCTTGTTTAACTGCTTGGCTTCACAGAAGCGATTGTGGTTTATTGTTAGCAGTTCTTTGAAGCCAAATTTTTGAATCACAGTGCAAATAATACTTAAGACTTTATCCCATTTATCAACTGTAATAACCGTTTGATCAACATTTCCGATGACTGTTTGATTATCCGACATTAGCAAAATTATATAATTGACCTAATCTATATCAGGGTTGTCACTCTTAATGTATCAAAGTCATTAGTGAATTTTTCGAACGCAATTACCACACGTCAAGCTGTTGACAATGAAGTCATCAGTCCAGCAGTTTATTGTCAATTGTGCCAGTTCGCAAATAGTGTACATATCTAAGGAGCCGCTCTTACCAACTGTGTTCACTTACTATTCTGGGAACGTGATACAGTTTGCATGTTTATTTGCGGTATACCGTTGGGTCATGGGTGATCTTTACGACTGCGGTTTTTTAAATACCAGAAACAACAGAATTCTTTTGATGAACATAACATTATTTGTGTTAGCAGGGGGTAGTGTTAAGAGCATAGATGATTGCTGTGAACCTACTAGTCCTAAAGGTTGGGGGACTAAGGGAAGGTTGGAGTGACATAGTTTCAATGATATGATAGTTTGACTCTAACAGTCCGCTCAAGTTTCATTAAAAAACAGACAGGTGTTTACTGTTTTCCGAATTCCATCCCTAAAGTTAATCTTGTTGATAAATCATTTGACAGGCACACTCATCACACTATATCAATAAATGAATAATGCAGCAACATCATAAAGATTCTGCGAGCCATCATAAATACTATGACGTAAGATTAGCTCATAATTGATCTCTAATAGTTATAATATAAGTTATTATCGAGCCCTATTTATTGCCTACATTCCGTGCTAAATTAACACGTTTACGCGGGAAAGAGCACAAGGTTTGCAGTAAAAAGGTTGTAATAAGTGGCTAGCGCCTCGGAGCTTTTTATATACTACGATATAAAATTTTAGGATTTTCTCTATGGTAGTTTATTCTAGAAATGCTTTGAAATTGCGATATATTAAAGTAGGTAAATTGTTTTTATGTTTACATACGAATAGATTAAAAAAAACTTTGAAATTTAGGACGTGTCCTCTGTATTCATTTGGAAAATGTTTATTTTAATCGGTGACTAGAAAATGGAGCAAATGAAAATTATAGTGGCAGAACTGTTAGGAATTATTAAAAGTAATTATAGTAGACAGAAAATTATAGCCATATTGGGTAGATAAAACAGCTAAACGATTCATGACTATGAAACAGTAATGTTATGAATTTGACCGCGTTTTACAATCACACGGTGGCCATTAAATTGGCAATCAAATTAGGTGGTTTGAATATAGAATAGGAATATTAGAGAAGAGTTCAACGACTTCTCTTTTAACAGTTTGTATTAGAAATGCTGTTCGCACATTGCCAATAACAATTTACGTGTTATTGAAAATCTATTTGAAATTAACTTGCGTGTGCCTGGTGCCTGCTATTGAAATCTATATGATGTGGTACCTGTTTTATCCCTCCATAAACGTTTACCTAATGCTGCACATAGGCCTAATGGCCCCTAAAATTAATTGTTAAAGGGTCAAATTATCCTTATCTGTTTGTATGCTATTAATGCTATTATCAGAAGGACAATAGCACACCACCGCGTTATAGGCGCGGTCGTGAGGCACACATGATCCTGTACTTTAATTTTATGTTAGTTTTTAATTTGTGCAAACGTGTTCCTTGCTTACAGTAATGCCAAATTTTCAACGTTTTCCTTCCTATCTTTAAGGAAGCTGATGCAAACCTAATAAATCCATAGTTTATATATATACTTATAAAATCATTGATTTGATTGTCAGGCAATATAAACACCACACACAAGAACATTATCATAAATTGTAACGTTACTGCAATAAAGACTGAAGGGAAAACAAAACAAGTAGTGACTAATTCACGTTTCTTTTACGGTAGATCGTTTTTACAATATCGGTCATAATTTAAGTTACAGTATCGTTTTGTAACTTTAGTCCGTCATGATCTTTTTTGAATTCGGCATCAACAATATGGAAGCTATCTTGATCGCGAGGGTAATACCATAAATATTGGAAGTTATTTTGTCTGTGCTTCATGACACTAGCTATGTTTAGAAGGAAGGAGTACGGTATTTGAAAAAAAGAAGTATCATACGAAGAAGGTTTAAATTATTGGAGACAAATGAATGTCGACTTATTTTTAATCTTGTAACAATTTGATTACATTCATTTGTCGGCCATGGCTGATTATTAACTATATTTACTGTAGGAAAACAGTTGTAATAACTATAATATTTCTATTATCCGTTTCCAATATACCGTGTACCATTTGAAGTTTACCATAATACCTATCCCTTTTCGATTACGTTCCTATTTACCAGAAGCCGTTAACCGTTATTTAAATGACAGTCATAATGTGACAAAATAGGGTAAAATACCATGATGATAGTTTGGAACGCAAACTAGACAGTTTGACGACACATAATATCACCACAAACAATTCAAATAAAAAAACTATCGTCTAAACCACGAATCTAAAGAAACTGGTCTTAATCATCATTGGAACGCATCCAAAAAGGTCAAGGATTAGCTCGCTACTCTAATTCTTTCCTTTGTGTTCTAAAGCGCATTTAAAATAAGAATACCATATGGTTAGCTCTAAATTATTGCTGTTTCTTCTTTTATTGGCCATTCGAGCTTGTTGCCAGGCGATGCATCGTAGAGGCTCGTTTGCACGTTCCACTTTGGGAGAGTGCGAGTTTTCGGCCACAAAAATAGAAGTTTTAAGCCATTATTTAGTCAACGTTTTGAGTAAAGTAAAATTGCTGCACTTTAGGCGATTAAAAACTTTGGGTGTACATAAGGAGGGTCGAGTGTTTCCATATCTACCAATTAGAATAGACCTCTATTTCCACAATAAAACAAAAAATTAACTATTTGTGAACTTAGACTAATAAGTTAATAACTAAAAAAAGGTTTATGCTACATAAATCATAAAAAATATCGAAACTATAGACTCTACTAATCACTTGACTGGACTTCGTCTAAAGGAACCTTAAAGCTTCTAAGCAATTTAAAACGTCTACGCCCGTTTGCGGTTCGGCCAACCTTGGCTTTGAAGATATTTGTGTTACAAAAACAATGTAAGTGAGTTAACGTGTTTGGAGGCAAGTACAATGTTTTATTACGCTTTTCCTAGTAATATTGCATGTGGAAACTGTTTGAAAAGTGAAATCATAGCAAATGAAGTGCATCTCGTGGAAGAATTTACGTACCTTTAGATAAGTTTATCGCTTGCCGCTTGGCGGTTCGAGTTTAGAATGCTTTATTGAATAAAAGTCTTGGTATTCAAAAACAGCGTGCTTTTGATTTTTAATTCTTTTAGCTTTCCAAAAAGTTTTATCGTTTTTTTTATAGGTTCGATGCCTCTGATCTCTGTAAGTCCTATATTTTTATGATGTTTCTGCAAATGTAATTGATGTTTACGAATAGGAATTTACAGCTTTACCGCATCATGAGAATGTCTAGCTTTTATGACTATTCGTAGTTGGTAGTTAATCACCTTAAAGATAAGTGCACGTTTTATTTCATGCTCACTCTTTTTATAAGTTGAGCCTAGTATCTATACTTTATACTAATTTAATAACGCTGAAGAGTTTGTTTGTTTGAATGTGCTAATCTGTGGAACTACTAGTGAGGATTTGAAAAAAAAATTTTGTATTTGCTAGCAAAATTTTTGAGGTAGGTTATAGGTTATTTAAAAAAAAGGTTTTATTTTTTTATTTAACATTACGCTACGACCCTTAGGAGCTGAGACATAAGAAAAAAAGTCAGAAAGAACGCTGAGCTAAGCCTTAGTAATAGCGCGGGTGGGCGATGCGATGCGTCGCGGTGGATCGGGGGCCGAAATTTCACGAGAGCGAAGTCACGAGCAGAAGTTAGTTGGGTATATCTGTGGTTAATCACAAGGCAACGCGGCAATGGCGATGAATAGCTAAGATCGACTTGCTGCGTAAACTGCAGAGTTTTTCGTAGGAAAATGTTTGATTTTCATCGTAACAAAAGTCACCAATGCCTTTAATCAGCATAAAAAGAAAGACAATCTAGCTAGCTTAGTAACTGCAGGTACCTGATGCAATGCCTGCTGCTTATAAATTCTACGGCCATCAATGTCTGAACGCACCTGCAGCTCAAACTGGTTAGAAGCAGAACTACTTAGAAACTTGTACCTAATATAATGCGTAGTATATGGAACTATGCGTGTATAATAATAACTTATTGAAGCTAGTGATTATGAAGCCATTGATATGGCCTAGGGTTTGAACTAAAATGGGTGACATCATCGACGCGCAACCTGTTAGCATGGATTCCGTACAAGATTCTGAACACCCCGAGTAGAAATTTTTCGTCGGTAAAAAAATATTGTTTAATTTATGTTTACAAAGATATATTTATTTATCTTATCTCTGCGCAAAATGAAAAAAAACAAAACAGCATCTGGAGGTTTGATGCTGCTTTTTTAACTTAAATTCTGCAGGCTATTTGTCTAATTTGCTAGTTATAACGTAACGATAATCTTACTACCATGTCTGGCAACACTCAAAAACCCTACTTTCGTGTTACCAGCGCTAAAATTGAGTGGATCACATCTCGCATCCTTTCAGACGGATAACAAAAGTCTGAAATAGTCCGTATATTTCACCCGGAGAGACTAATGTTCAGCAGCCATCTTTGTCGTCTTACAGCTGAATTTCAGTAAGGATTCGGGGACAAAAACGGAGATAAGAAGGAGGATTGCTAGTATTAACTTGCAGTCAAACGATATTTTGAAAAAAGCTTCAGAAACTATCTTAGGAAAACTTTTAAAATTTGTATGAAAATCTCATGTCCACACAGATTTTGACAGTAGATAGCAATCAACGATTATGTAAAAAGACGTAGATAGGTTACTACCCAACATTCGATCCTCCAAAACGGCACAATGTCAGACTCTAATAGTCTGTAGTGCTATGACATGTGAAAGTAGGATGGCATGTCGTAATTATCGGAAGCGAAAAAGAGACACGAACATACGTAATTAGAATGATTAGCCAAGTTTTGACGTGCCACTTACGGAGCGTGTATATCTACTCTTGTTACTTATAATATTGTTAGCAATCTCAAAATCTGTGTGTAGACGTGAGAATTTTAAATCGCCAGCAAGTCTCCGGCGATTAAAGTGCCGTATGTAGGTAAGTTAAATTAACATAATTAATGATGACTAATAATGTTGTGACCAATGTTTTTTTTCTTCTTGTTTTTGTCTCTCATTTCTGGCTTTACTATGATTAGGTACTTAATTTTGTGTTACATTTATTGTTATTTTTAAAAGCACTGTTCGACACAAATGTAAATTTGTTGATGAATTAATAAATAAATATGTACCTACCTGAATTTTTTTTTTATGTTAGTCTTGTGCTAACAAGACCAACATTAAAAAAAAGTTCATCATCATCATCTACCTAGCCTTTCCCCAACTATGTTGGGTCGGCTTCCAGTCTAACCGGATGCAGCTGAATACAAGTATTGTACATGCTGCGACTGCCTATCTGACCTCTACGTAATACGATACCCCTTGGTAAGACTGATTGTCAGACGTTTAGGCTTGTGACTGTGACCCGTAACGACTGTCAAAGATCCACGAGTGACAGCCGGGACCAACGGCTTAACGTGCTTTCCAAGCCACGGAGGGGTCTTGGTATGTAAAGATGGTCACCCATCCACAGACCAACTGCGGCAAGCGTAGCTTTACCTGATCGATCGACCTGCGCAGCTGTTATTATTAAGCCACGGGCCCCACCCCTCAAGAAACAAAAGGTTATATTACAAAAAAAAAAAAAACAGTTTCTTTAATATCAAATCCAAAAAAAGTAGGTAGGTATCAGCGAAATACTAGATCGATACTAAGAATGTTGAAATATTAACGACGGAAATATTCATAATAACTTCGCAACATCTTAGTTATATTTTTTCTCTCGTAATTTATCTTCCAACTATAAGAAATGTTCACAGTTTACCAAATAACAATAGAGCCCACAATAATGATGTCAACAATCGCCCACAGACCACATTATATCTTACGTTAAGCCCACTAGTCATGCATTTTTTAACACAGCACTAAAATTGAATCGAGCCAAGCCTTGTAAATCGATCGTTTGTGATTATTGTTGGTTTAATATTTATTGAAGTCTATTTTTATTAAATCGAATCGATAGTAAGCTGAGAATAAGAGGAACGAATAAGTATTTGCAGCCTAGGGACTTGATTTGATTTTCAGCATCCTTTAGGTCCTCATATTTTTCAGTCTTCTAAGGGTCATTCCTGTATGAACCTCCTGTATCCAGAACGATTGCATTTTAATCTGTCAAAAATAAACGTCAAACATTTTTGAACAGTTTTTGACATTGATTGTCGCTGAGATGAGATTACGATTTGAATTTTAACGCTGGCAGTATAGTCGATATCGGCTCAGTTGCTAAGGATTACTTTTCTTTTTTTTACGAAAATTGCACTGCTGCTCTTACTGAGTTATACATTAACTCAGTAGGTACCAATTTGTTTTTGGAAGAATTTTGAAGTAGCCCATGGTACCTAAGTTCAAAACTTGAAATTAAAAGATTTATGTTGATTTCACGTAAATTTTAATTTTTAATCTAGAGACTCTCTTTGCACTTCTTAGTCACGTCAATAAAACTTTTTGTGATTTCATCCTTGTATGGCATAAGCATGTGGTCCAGTTATTTGTATCACGTACGAGTTTAAAACTTGATTGAACGACTGACTTGTATGAAGGTGTTTAGCGGTCGTAACTACTTTTTGCTACTACTTCATTATTGCAATTTTTCAATGCAATTTATTGGCACGTGGGTCGCAATAAATATTTTTCTTATTGACATTACGTTGGATAAAAATTATACTCCTAATCTCAATCTGATCTCAACGGCCATTTTTATTTTAAAAAAGTACCAAATAAAGCACAGAAAACGGGTTGAATTTACGAAGTAGGTGGTAGTACCTATGTAACGAGTGTGCGACGTACAATCAACTAGATAAAAAAATGGTTAGTTATAGAAAAAATATCATCACCATCATCTGCCCTGTCTTTTCTCAGGTATGTTATTAGAAAAAATATATAAACCGTTAATTTTGAAGTAAAAAACAAAAGCCAGCACATCCTAGTTCTTAATTTAAAATCTAATCTGACCTACATTTAAAAAAGAAATAATAAATAAAGTCCCACGCGTGCAGTTTTCGCCTGGCTTTCTCAAGGGTATTCTGACATTCAGACATTTAGCAGACCATCCATTTTTCACCGCAGAAGTTTTACAAGCACTAAGTGCTTTACGAATGAAATCTATTTACCGAAGCAAGCAGATTGAATTATAACAATGAGTCGTGTGAAAATGGTCGATGAGTCAAAATTTATTAGGCGTACACGTCTGTAATAAAATTGGAAATTATAGACACGGCAATGGTGCAGCGATCATACGTACGTCATGTTCTACGTTTTTTTTTTATTATTTTGGGCTTATTGTACAATTTATGTAGTTTCAATTTTCAGTCAATAGTTAATTTATTGTTATAAAGCAATAAAAGTTTTGTACCACACCTGGAGGATTTGTTTTTTGACCTTTTACTAAGTTAATTTCAGGACTACTTCAAGTTCTAAGTAACCTTTGTATGTAATTTGTGTCAGGTTCATGTATTATTAAATTGTGTAGTAACTTCACCATTTACTGCATCTCCATTTGGAAGATGCTTACCTGAAAATAACAGAAAGATGTATGTAAAAAAAATGCGTTTCGATTTACCTTTATTCCATGACATTATCAACACACATTTACGAAACGTTAAATATTTTCCATATTTATTTGCGACATATGTCCTCAAAAAACGCGCAGAGCTATTAAAAATGAATATATTTATTTTAAAATAAACGCGCGAATACCATTACTGAGATAAAGTGCGCATAAACGTCGGAAACAGCGTTTAGGAAAGTTTACCGAGTTTATTCGTGTGCGCTCGAAATTATTGATTTGTGGCTATATGCGTCGGTGAGAAATCGAGAATGTCCATCAATTCAGACATTTCCTTGTTTTGACAGTTTAATTCCTGTGCCGCACGCATAGGGATTAGGGAAATAGGATTGGCTTTGGATAGATGGAGCGCGGAAAGCTCCGTATTCCTATGAAGTTTTCAAATGCAATTTTCGATTTCTTATAACTGGCACACGTCTGCTTTTGTTTATTTTATTTTTAAGTCGTTTTCATCTGTCCAAAAGTAAAACGAAAAATTCAAAGAAAAGAAAATATAAATATTTTAGAAGTAGGTAATTGATAATGTTAAGTTAGATTTTAAGAGCAGTGACATAGGCCCCGGCTTAAGAGTTTTAGGTCGTGAGTGCGAACCCAGGCAGGTAGTTTACTTTGTGTATTTCATTTCGTCACCACTACTACCAAAACGGTGAAAGAAAACATCGTGAGGAAACCAGCATGTCTTAGAACCCTAAAATTCGAAGATATGTGACATCCACCAACCCGCCCTGGGCCCGCGTGGTAGATTACATCCCACTCCACTCCCTATTATAAAGAGGAGACCCATGTCCCAGCAGTGGGACGATTACATAGATTTTATGAAAAAAGGAGATCAACATTTTTGCTAATTTATATTGATACAACCTATGATAGATGCAAAACATTACATGGGACACCGCCGTTACTAACTTTAATCACCATTGTGTAGACATATCTTTACAGTGTAAAAGCATTTAAGCGCAAGTCTCGGTTATTCCGAGGGATTAGTTAGCCGTCTAGACTCTGACGTGGGTCTGTGTGATGCGTTGCAGTCGGTGTGGGTTGTATATAGCCCGAAGGTTATGAGCATGGTGTGTGTTCACCATAAAGTGGGAGAGATGATTTTGAAAGTATTGTCTGACTGTTAGGCGTTTCCGATTTTGCTATCCGGCTGTGCCAAAACATGCCGAACCGAATGTGTGTGTGTGTAGTGTCTCTTTTTTTTTTGCGGATGGTAAATCATCAAATGACCCCTCCCGCTCTGGGTGGAGCGGAAGGGAGTGTCAGACTCTTACTGACTAAAACCCACCCGTGTTCCTTCCTTAGCCCTTTATGTTCCAGGGCACCGGTAACCCTTTCGGACGATCCCGCTACCCCGGCAGGCTTCGGCTCTATCGGGCCCCTTCATTGATGCTGACATCTCTTTGAGGCGCGCGTGGAACACATACGCGCCGTCCGGAAACCGTCCGGTAGTGTGTCTCTTAGTTTCAGAATAGGTTAGGTTAGCGATACCGATAAGGTTATACTGCATTGTAGGTCAGTAGTGCTTTTTTAATTTTAACTTATTTGGTTGCAGTGAAACCAAACGAAATTAAAACCATTCCGATCTAACTTTGGCTAAATTAAACCTTCTGTTTATCACGATGCGTCACCTACACCACATAGAATTATGAGTTGGTACTTAAGGAGCCCTATTTGTATGGTTGCCTTTAAGGATCCCGCAGACAGGCACGCAGTAGAACAATTACTATGAAGTTTTCATAGAACATGTTCTAGGTAATAGAATCGCGTCGTACTGTCGCGTCATGCTTGTCTGCAGGAGCCTTTACCCGGCTGCACTACAGCAAAGGCAAAATAATGTTTTTTACGGATGGTTTTAATTATCTTTCATATCTCTAAAAGTAAACAATGCAGAAAGCGCACTGCTAATTATAGCGAACAGTCACTTTTCCCCAAATACCAACAAACTCACGAGTTGACCATCGAATTCCTTCACGTACTACTTAGTTACAATTAATTTATATAAACATAAGAGCCGTAGCCAAGTTCAGTGTTCTGAAGCCTGGCAGCTGTCCAACGATTTTCATGTAGCTCTGCTGATCCTCAGATTAACTAGCGATATCTAATGTGATCGGGAAGGTTTGTCACTAATTGAGATCTTAATTTAGAGTCTGAAGGACAGCTTGATTTCCTTGTTGCTAAACTTAGATCTAAATTGGATGAAGATAGGATTGTCCATTGGAGCTAAAGATAATAGTTTTGTTATTCATAAGGTTACTTAGAAAGTTAGAATACAGTTTTAGCTTTTTGATACTAAACGAAAAGAAAAACTCAGGAATGAACAAGATTTTTTTATTAAAAACTATACATATTATATTCGGCGAAATTTTACGGTTTTTTTGCATTGTATTTTCGTTGTTAACTGTTCATTTATAGTACATCGTGTGTTAATGAATTTAAAATTGTCCACGAATTACTCATACAATTTAAAAACCACAAAACCGAATCCGTCCACTAGTGACGGGCTCCGTTCACCGAGATATAGCGTGGGAAATAATATATTACGATGATATAAATTCTGACCGGCTACCTCTGCCAACTAGGTTACACGTACAGAAATGTATTTTTTTTTTACACCACCAATTAATGTTTATTCACCCGAATCATTCCAAAAGCTAAATAATACAATGTTTTGGTAATTTTTAAGGAAGATGTATAAATGTTGATTTGTTTTTTGTCAGTTGTGATTTTAATTTTCGTGTGTGAATTCTCTGTAATAGCAGCCCAGACCTTGAATTCAGAACATTTTTCTGATGTATTCCGGCGAAAATTAGAAATTGTTTATAAAAAAATAACGTACCTACATCAATGTTTAAGTGTTTTTAGAAAAATTATTTTGATATAGTTAATCAGCGCCGCCGAGACCGGCTCAGGAAGAGGTGGAGAGACGACAAAGACGCGTACCGAAAGGGTTAGGTCGAGGTGGCTCTGGAAAAGGATGCTGGAAGAATTTGGGGGCCTTTGATCAGTAGTGGGACAGTAAGTATAGGTTACGAATAAAAACTATTTTTACGTTTACATGAGTGCTTTATTGCTTTAAGACTATATAAATACATGAGCCTTTGATTATGTACAAGTTTATAATCAAAGATAGTTGACTATAGCCCTAGTTGACTTTATTTGCGCCTTTCGGTACGATCAATGTGTCATCTAGACAAGTTTATAATCAAAGTACATGATTATTCTGACTGCTCGGGGCATTTATATGTTTTCATTTCGCATATTGAAATAAGCATTTGCACGATAGCTTGTCTATATTTGTAACTCATTATAGAAGTCTAAATTACCATAAACATGAAACCATTTGAACATTAACAAACAATCAGTAAGGAATATTGTTTATCCTTCTAAATATGAACTGCTCTCAACGTAATCACAAGGGTCGTGTCAGCAACTCAATAACGATAAACCTAAGAACGTACACGACGAACTATGTTTCTCGTTCATTTTAATAATAAAGTTCGACATAAAACGATGCAGGAAATGTAATTACAACCTTATCTCGAAGAAAATCCAATATTTAAGGCAGCTCCTAACTATGTACAGACGCCAGCGTCGCCAGCACATCAAACTTCCCGAAACTGTCAAATTTTCCCAATCAACTTTGAACCTAATGCTTCAGCGATAAAGTTGAAAATCTATTAAATACATTTGACAGATTGTAGTAGCTTGATGTGCTGTCGTCTGTACATGTTCCTAACTTTATGACTTAGCATAGATGCGTATTTCCTTTTCAGTTTTATTGGTTCACGTCCTGGCTTTATCCTTCTAAAGCACGTTCAACTTTATCGTTATGTGCTAAGGTTAGTATTTAAGTGTATAGCTTTTGGTACTTAAGGCTATATATATGTTTTGGAAGTTAGGTCATCGCAGTAAGGAGAGCTGAAATGGACGTTTCTTATTACTGGGCTAAGAGCATGTAAGTGCTTTCTAACACTAGGTTCTTGTTATGGGCTAGCAGAGTATATGTTCAGGAATTATTATAATGGAATAAAAGCTCGTATTATTATAGTTCCATTGAGAATACGTGTGGGGCTTAATGAATGTAGCTTTTATATTGTGAGAACCTTAATAAGCGACCGAGGGTGGTATAGTAAGGTTGAGCTGGGGTGGTCTAGACTCTAGATAGATACTCAAGAAATATTTAGTCATTAAAGAAGCATAAAAATAGAAGAACAGTATCTAGGTACTAACTTAAGCGATTTTCATCTAGGGAACCTTACAATGCCGAAGTCTATAATAAATTGGAAGAGGTATCTCTATATAGTCTTTGAAGATAAAATGTCTTTTCCACCGCAAATAGCAGGGATTCCGATCCATATATTCAACGAGCAACTAATACCTACAACCATGTTCGTCTTAGATAATATTCCATTTCTATTTTAATGTATGATTATATGTAAATACACTGCAGACATATTTCAGAATGATTCAATCTACGAACAAGAAGGTGACTCATGAATGTTGTTTTAATTTCGTCACAAATCGTAATATTTATTTTGAACTCGCTTTTTCCCGCGGCTTCATCTGCGTGGATGTCGTAAAATATCCTACGGGAACGTACTACCAGACTTTTTTGCGCTAATCCTGAACATATATTCAGGCAAACGGACAAAAATTCTGAAAACTATATTTTCGGACTCATTCGACTCGACAATACGACGAATAATAAAAAAAAATGCAATAAGTATACAGTTTTGAGTACGTTAATATTTTATTATAATAATATTTATAGATTGTCAATGATTTCATTGGAATACTATTAAAAGTTTTGAAAGAGACATTCTCAGACATTATCTTAAAAACACAAAAGACCGGAGAAACGGGAAACAAAGTCGGAAAGTAAACCTTGATAAAAATGTTGCGATAACATTAAATTGAAGACATTTTTCAAAGACAAACCTTTATCTGTGTTCTCAAAATGTAAATTCAGAAGTATTCAAATTCTATGAAAACAGTCTTTTAGAAAATATTTCAATTATGAGGAACTAAATGACTGCAGCAAAATACAGTGAAGTAATTCATACGTCCATGTCATATTGCTAAAATATGAACACGCAACACACAGAAAAGCTTACTGCAGATGACTGACGACATTTCTCAATTACAATTTCAGAGATCATAAATTCGCACATCACATAACATTTAATCCTATTAAGTTCTTTAACACGATCCTGCTTTCCACTGCCAAAGTACAAAAAGGGAGCAGTTTCTCATATAGCAGACAGATCTGTCGCTGTCTTGCGTCTGCTTAATTCCTCACATAGGCAGCCGAGACAGCTACTTATCTCTTTGATGTACCGTGATTCTGATACCACTCCTTTGAAGTCCGCCTACTTATATGGACCATAAATATATTCAGTGATGCCCTGTTTCCCATTCACGATAATATATCGATATCTCGCGTTTAGGATCATCATCATCGATTCCGTTGATAAAACTATTCGTTTTTATGGGTATCGGATATGCGAAAACGATTTCGTTTTACATTTATTAGCATCGTGGCGGATTTTGATATTGGATTTTAAATGGCGTTATGTAATGTTTGAGGATCCTTGGGATTATATTACCTACTTATATTGCATTTCCGTTTATGCTGACATCTCCTTTTTATAGTCTAGATAACTGGTTTCTGGTTTTATTCGAAGCGAATGCCGCCTCAGCTGCATAAGCACCGACATTTTCGTACTCTTTGGTATTATGAATATTTAGTCCAGCTCCCAAATCTTACGACACCCGTGGGAAGATTATTATACACCCTATTAAAATCAAGGACCACACATCATATCCAATTCACTGAACGTATAAATTATCCAGTTGAGTTTCATACACGATCAATCTCGTTCTGACCCTTCATATACTGCTAAATCAAGTTTTTTAATAGAGGCTCCTCCTAACGCCGATTACAATTAAGAGGATCGCAGATGTCATCTTTTAATTTGTTCAATTGGCTCTGAATTTCCATAGTATTACCTTGGTGGCGTTCACTTGTTGAATGGTGATGTGACCTATTTATCATGATTATCGCTGTTTGCCCATGATGGCGTCAACTTTGGCGCCTCTCGTGGGTGTTTGTAGGGCTATGTTGGTTAGTGCGTGGTGGAAGATTAATTAGTTTTTGTCGCAATAGTGACTTCAACGTTTCTTTTGTTTGATTGATTGGGTAGTGGAAATTATTTTGTATCATTTGCATACTTAATTCTTATTGATGATCAACTATTAGCGATTCCAGCACCGTACAGTTTTTTTTAATGTTAGAATTATTTCTACAGGTTAACTACGTAAGAATACGTAGTTAACCTGTAGAAATAATTATTGTTAAATAATAATAATTATTAAATAGTATTGTTTCGCCTTCTAATTTGCGAGGGCTCATTTTCATTTGTAAGTCTATTTCCTGAGCGTGCAAATCGTTTTTTTTAAAGCCACTATAACAGTTGCCTTATTACTCAAAGCTTACTGCTATTTCATATTTTTTTAAGTACCTAACACCTAAAATCGTAACGATTTTTCGAGTATAGTGCGGTGGGAAGCTCGGAACTCTGACAAACAGTCTCGCCAAGGGGTATCGGGTTGCCTAGTAAGTGGGTTGTGAAGGTCAGATAGGCAGTCGATCCATGGAAAATACTGGTATTCAGCTGTATCAGGTTAGACTGGAAGCGGACCCCAATATCTTAGTTGGGAAAAGGCTAGGCAGATGATGAGGAGAATTATCAAACGATTTCAAGCAGCCCCGCTACTCGCGTATGATCCACACCATACAATTACCAAACGATTTCTAGCAGCCCCGCTACTCGCGTATGATCCACACCATACAATTACCAAACGATTTCTAGCAGCCCCGCTACTCGCGTATGATCCACACCATACAATTACCAAACAATTTCTAGCAGCCCCGCTACTCGCGTATGATCCACACCATACAATTACCAAACGATTTCTAGCAGCCCCGCTACTCGCGTATGATCCACACCATACAATTACCAAACGATTTCAAGCAGCCCCGCTACTCGCGTATGATCCACACCATACAATTACCAAACGATTTCTAGCAGCCCCGCTACTCGCGTATGATCCACACCATACAATTACCAAACGATTTCTAGCAGCCCCGCTACTCGCGTATGATCCACACCATACAATTACCAAACGATTTCAAGCAGCCCCGCTACTCGCGTATGATCCACACCATACAATTACCAAACGATTTCAAGCAGCCCCGCTACTCGCGTATGATCCACACCATACAATTACCAAACGATTTCTAGCAGCCCCGCTACTCGCGTATGATCCACACCATACAATTACCAAACGATTTCTAGCAGCCCCGCTACTCGCGTATGATCCACACCATACAATTACCAAACGATTTCATGCAGCCCCGCTACTCGCGTATGATCCACACCATACAATTACCAAACGATTTCTAGCAGCCCCGCTACTCGCGTATGATCCACACCATACAATTACCAAACGATTTCTAGCAGCCCCGCTACTCGCGTATGATCCACACCATACAATTACCAAACGATTTCAAGCAGCCCCGCTACTCGCGTATGATCCACACCATACAATTACCAAACGATTTCTAGCAGCCCCGCTACTCGCGTATGATCCACACCATACAATTACCAAACGATTTCTAGCAGCCCCGCTACTCGCGTATGATCCACACCATACAATTACCAAACGATTTCAAGCAGCCCCGCTACTCGCGTATGATCCACACCATACAATTACCAAACGATTTCAAGCAGCCCCGCTACTCGCGTATGATCCACACCATACAATTACCAAACGATTTCAAGCAGCCCCGCTACTCGCGTATGATCCACACCATACAATTACCAAACGATTTCAAGCAGCCCCGCTACTCGCGTATGATCCACACCATACAATTACCAAACGATTTCAAGCAGCCCCGCTACTCGCGTATGATCCACACCATACAATTCTTGACATTGCGTCCAGTTTTCAATGAGCTTGCCCTATACACAGACAATTTGCGAGCTCGTCCCGTCCATTGACTGTGATGACCTCATTTTCCTATTGATTTCGCGACACAACAGCAATATATGCTAATCAGATGATAATTACGTCTTGCCTATGATCTTAGATCAAGGTGGATTAGTGGTATTTGATTATGTATTGAGATACAGCGTTCGGTTTTGTCGCCTGATTTATGTTGATAAGAATTCTAGTTAAAATTCCTATGAGCGTGTGTTCTGTTTTAAATGAAATATAAAAATGTTTTCGGCAGTATCGACATCACCGGCAGCTTTTTGCTAGTATTATGTTAGGAATCTGTATCACTTTATTATCAAGTAACATCACGGACTTCAGAGCCTCGGGAGTTATTTCGGTTAACTTTAGTAGTTTCTCCTACAAACTTAGTAGGACTAAATTAGTATGCGGCACTACAATGCTCTCTGATAGTTCTAAAGTTAGTGTTTACATTAAAAGAGCCGGCTCTTGCCAGTAATAGTACCACGTTAAGTGTTCATCTACAATTTTATGGCTGCGTTAGCAAAGTAGGCCGCTGGAATCTCAACTCCTAGATCCTTTAGACCTGTCGTTCAAACAAACCACTATTTTATTAGAGACAGCTCATGTCACGGCAAATTTAGAACTGTAATGTTTAATTCAGGAGTCTAAATTAAAATTCCATCTAGCTTTTTTCAGTAATCTTAATAATATACGTCTTAAAATCTAGCGTATAAAGTCGTAGTTTGCGTTTAGATGAATATCTACGAGTATATTGGCAAATAGGACATTAACATCTACTTGACATTAACCGATTTTGAGGTCGTGCAATACATTATTTAAAGATATGTAGGTAAGTATATGTAGTCATAGATCTTGCTTTTTGAGGATGGAATCTTAATTTCTATTCCTTATATCACAGTAGCCACTGTGTAGGTTCTGTTTATGTTTTTGTCGACCACCCACTATTAAAATTAGTCAAGCGTTCATTCACAAAAAGCTAGTTTCTACTTATATCTCTATGGGTAACATGAATAGGTTTCATATCTCCGCCCAGACACATCATAGACATTGCAGTATCAATCTAGGGCATCTTCACAACGACTTAGGCAAATCTTGTGATTGCTTGCCACCAATTGTTCGCTACAAATCATTGACCACAATCAGGACACACATTGTGTTTGTTTTATTAACTATTATATTTGATGTAAGTAGATACTTGCGGTTTTCCAGTTTTAGATTGGAAATTATTTCAATTGGCCCGCGTTGGGCCGGCTTTAATGTCTTTCCATTATGTTTTATTAGTTACTCATCATAATTTCTTTATCTTTGGACTTAGTTATATATACCTACTTCTATTCGGTATATGGTGTTTTTTCGTCTTATTAAGTGAATGTTCACATATCGAAATGTTATGCGGTCCTATTCAATACCTCCCCGTGGCCCGCATATTGAGATATTTCAAATGTAGTTATCTTCAAATTTCCTCAATAAAATACCCGACACTTCACTCAATGCCTGTTCGTCGAATTACACCTTAATGTGCACTTTTACCAACTTATTGTTCCATCACCCCCACTAATCATCATCTTAATCACTCTCATGATAAGGCTCAAATTCCTATGCTATTCATTTCTGTAGATGAATAAGTGTTGGTAAGTTTCAGCCGCTTGTAATCTCGGATTACACGAACACAACGTCTAAAGTGACATACGTTGGAGTATTATCATGCGCAGAGTCTATTGTGATAGCAGAGTGATAGACAGCCATGGTTGTCATGTAAATAGGAACAGTTTTGGTATTAGATCGTAATGAATATTTATAAGCTGAAGAAGTTGTGGTGCAATCAAAATGTATGGGTTTGATTGGGGAAAATTGATGGTGGCGCAAGACATTCATTCTATTGATATATCATTTGAGTTGATAGTACCTTGTGATTTGTGAATGATTGGAAGTAACTGTTTGTTAGATTATGCTATCATTAACTCGGTAGGGTAAACGTTTAGTCAAGTTCTGAATTATAGTAGTTACCTTCAGAAATGCTGTTCCCATTGCATGACAGACCGTTATTGGTTGTAGCTATGATGCTCACATCTGTTATCCGTAATTGAAGAGTGTATCTAAGCTATTTTTCCAGCTTTAGGCGACTATTAGGCTTTAGTTTACAAACGGGCTTATTTAAAAAGGTATTTTACCATCTTACGAACCTCTTGTACTACATAACCCTAACAATACATACATTCGTACCCCATTTCCACTTACAATTCTATCAGCATCGTCTCATATGCCAGTACGTTGAATTTAAACAGTTAATTTTACATGATAATACGGTACAGACAATATATCATACATACGGTTGTGAATGGCAATGCGAAATGAGATGGGGCAAGATCACGGCCAGCCAGCATCTTCACTTTCATACATATGGATCGGTTTTTATAAGCGATTGTTGATGGTAAAGAGAAGGAGTGGGTCTTTTACGCTCGGTGAACTGTAAAGGTCAAGGAATGCAAAGAGGTAGTTCTATTGGGAAATAATTTGCGGACGCCTTGCTTATGGCTTTTTCGTAGCCATAAGGTCGTTTTCGTAACGAATTTTCATAACTTCATCAAATAATGAATGGTTTTAGCGAGAAAATTCTACGATTCCTCGGGAATATCGTAATAATTGTCAATATAGTAGATTTCTTCTAAAGCTTCCTAATGGCTAAATTATTCCGATAAAAAAGTTATTAAATGAAATCGAAAGCAAAATATAGAATTTCTTACGCATAAAATATGTATCTACTACAATGAAAATACCACACATACCAGAAAGAATCGATTCACCACACATCGGATAACATTTCAAAACATCGATAAACCATCATCGAATAATGACACACCGAACAATGGTCCGATAAACAAGCAATAAGAATCGATTGATCGAATCGGACATGTGATCGTCATTGACAGTGTAATCGAATCGAATGAGATCAAGATCAATGTCGAATCCATCGACTGTAATTGCATAACGATTGTTGGCGCATGTTGCAGACTGAGCGCGTGGGCGAAAAACTATTTTAGGAGTTTTTTTTCCTTAGAGGATATTTTTGTCCTTGCCTTTTAGGGAGTAGGTACAATGAAAAACGTAGTACAGTGTAAGTTGATATTACTCTTGATAATGTTACAGCATTACAATCGTTATTGTAAGCGCCTATGGTCGCTTTTACGATATAGTTTCTCTGTTATATCGATGCGATCCATTTCAAAATCGTTTCCTTATAGCCAATATTCTTCGTTTGTAAGTAGATACTAATGACCATTTCCTTTTCTCTTGATTATCAATTTGTTTTTATTCTTCCTCTTTATCTCTCTTGTCCCTTGTTGCCTAATCGCCGTTCGCACATGCCTTGAATACAATAATCACTGGCATGGAAACAAAATCAATGTCTCAGCGATCATTGCGCCGGTTTTTACTTCTATATATGTATATGCTCTTTTTTTTTTTTTTTTTTTTGTGGATGGGATATCATCAAATGACTCCTCCCGCTCTGGGTGGAGCAGAAGGGAGTGTCAGACTCTTACTGACTAAAACCCACCCGTGTTCCTTCCTTAGCCCTTTATGTACCAGGGCAGCGGTAACCCTTTCGGGCGATCCCGCTACCCTGGCAGGCTTCGGCCCTGTCGGGCCCCGTCAACTACGCTGACATCTCTTTGAGGCGCGCGTGGAACACAAACACGCCGTCCGGCACGGGCCTGGTCCTGATCGGACGGAGAGCTACCCATTGCTCTCCGCCCGCAGGCCCGCGCCTACGGTGGCCGGGAGTCGTCACACGGCTGCCGACGCCCGGAGCGTCTCCCTCGGCGGCTGAGGCGTGAGGATCTCTCCGTCGCCCATCCCGCCACCTCCTTCGCTAGCATGACTGCTTCGCAGAAGGAGGTGACCGCCTCCCACTCCCTCTCGCCCCGGACCATGGCTTGAACCAGGACCGGATGCTCTTAGAAGGGTGCCCAAACAGTTTATCTTTGACAAAAAATACAAGATCCAACTTCACGAGGATCGCCGATGCGAGGGGTTGTGCCCGGCAGAGCTGCGTATTTTAACGGATGGATCCAAAACAGGTAGTGGTACGGGTGCTGGAATCTTCTCAGAGGATCTCAACATACATATAGCCACACCACTGGGGGTCCACAACACAGTGTTCCAGGCTAAATGCATGGGCATTTACTTGGCCGCCTCAGCCATTATGGCCAGGGAAGTAAAGGAACACTCCATCCGCATACTCTCAGACAGCATGGCTGTTCTGCAAGCGCTGAACAGCAATACAGTTGATTCTGGGCTAATATACGAGTGCCACCTGCGCCTCAACTAGGTGGGTAGCCTCATATATAACATAACCATTCAATGGATCAAAGGACACAGCGGTTCGCTAGGTAACGATGCAGCCGATGAACTTGCCAGAAGGGGATCGAGCATGGCACCAGTGGGACCTGAGCCCATCGCGCCACTTCCCTTCGGATACATACGTACTCTGGTAAGAAAACGCACCAGAGACCTACACGACAAACTTTGGACGGAGCTAGGCGATTGTAGGCAGGCCAAGGAAGCACTTCCCACAATTAATGGCCGCCTCACGGAACAGGTTCTCCGTCTAAATAAACTAAAGCTGCGTACAGTTACTGCAGCATTAACTGGCCATGGGTCATTCAACAAACACCTCTATGTCATAGGAGTAACAGACAGTCCGCTGTGCAGGGCCTGCATGGAGGAGGACGAGACAGCGGCGCACGTGCTGCTAAACTGCCCGGTGGTCGCCACGTACAGGGCAAAGTACTTCGGTAACCCAGGTACCCTGCGAGAAACGGTCAGTAACATCAAGGCGTTGCTGGCCTTCCTTGAGGAGCTGGGGTGGATCGAATAATCGATTTTCCCACCCTTACGCAAAATACGCGCATTGTCGTGGAGTTGCGGACACCAGCCCGCTGTACCTATTATGCTCTTAGAAACTCCGATAGTATTTATTTTTTTTCAATGAGTATTTTCATCATTTGCCTTTAGTGTCGGACTCGGATTGGTTACGTCTATACAATTATTTACGGTTTTTGGTTATTGTTATTACGATAAACATTTTCTTTATGTTTGTAACTATAGAACAGAAGTTTTTCGTTACGGTAACCTAAATTATATAGCCAAATTGAAGATGATGTAGGAATCGCATTACTTAATGAGTGATGCTTTGATTTTAAACGACAGTTCAAAATCGAAGTTACTCCTTGTGATTTTAACAAACAATAATTGTTTGATCATGAAATGCATTCATACACTCTAAGAGTTATTAATAACTTTCACTCTATCAACAACTGTCAAATCAAACGCACAAATGACGTCATTATAATTTCAAATCTTAATTATGATGAAACGTAAAATTATACATCATTATAACGCTTGACATTAGATTAACTAAGCGTTAATTGACGCGTTAATGATTAATTGATTTAGTGCACCCAGAGTGAAATATCACTTCACTTGACTGAAGTTAAATGAACTAATTCAAATTAAATTGTGTGAAATTTTAATTGGTACTAATAGGAATGCAATGAAGCAGATCGTGACAACAGATGACGAATCAAAATAAGATATGAAATTACTATTTTCATGAGAGACGTTCACATATTCGAAGAAATAGATAGATGGAATACTCTTTATAATGTACACCATAAAATAACTGATATGAATGTAGAAATTTTACAAGGGGTGACACAATAGGCGAGCAGAATTGGAAGTAACCTTTTGAATTATTAAAACTTGCCAAAGAAATTAAAATACAGGTGTAGAGGCACGGCCCTGCCCTTCCTTTAACATATAAGAGAGGAACAACTTAGTACCTAGACATGAAACGGAAATTAACAAAGTTGCTAATAATGATGATAAAGAGACCCAGAAAAAAATTAACCATCCAGAAGATGTCCAAAACATAACAAAAGTAAATTTTCTCCTCCATAACGACATCCTACCTAAGAAAGAAATTTACGATCAACTAACAGCTATATTTAAAGAATCAACTATAAAATAACGTACAAATAAAGACATAGGTGAACGTACCCAAGTTAAAATAAATCAATGGCTAACTAAACGCTATATTTAGTCCCAATTAATAACAACATGGTTCAGAAGCTTCCGTGTGATACGTTTATGATTTATTGTTGTATACTCGTGTATGATTATTAATTCTATATTTATTTCGTTACTTTTTTCGGTACAAATGACTTGTGGGTGTTTATTAATTGACGATATAATTAAGTTATGTTGCGCTATTTATCACTGAATTTGAACTGGCAGGATGCGATCGAAGATTTAAAAACTTGGTCGGGATTCTGTAATTGTGATCTCTGGTATTGTTAGTTGAAACGGTCCCGACCGAGTGCATTGTTAGCTGCTCTTTTGTTTTTTTTTTTAAATATATTTTCATCTATATAGTTACATGTGCTTGCAATTATTAGGGTATAACATAATTTTCTAATCACTGCATAGAAACACTTGCAGAATACATGTTTGAATTCTCACCGATGCGTCAGTTTCTTAGAAACATGTGCTGCATTAAGCAATAGATGCATGAGCCACTTTGAAATCAACATCTGAATTAATATCCTCATCCTTTACTCCGGAACACCTGACATGATTATATCTGGGTGGCCACGAATAGCCGCAGAGCACTCACTATCAGTGTAACAATTCAGACATTTAAGCTGGCGTGCCAATGCCATCGGTCATTGTGTACTGGCGAACGCAACTCGGTTCTTGGAATGAGTGTAAAGCAAAAGATTTGTGACGACGTGTGACTGCGTAGATGTCACATATTGAGGTGGGCGGTTTATGAGATAATTGTGTGAAAGACGAGTTGAGTAAAGGACAGTGGATTAGTAGGTTAAAACTCTTATTTGGGATTTGATGTAAGCCTTAAGCTATGTAAATAGACTTCAGAAAAAGTTGAAAACACAGCATACAGGAAGTTTTTTTTAATCCTTTATTCAATAGAACCAAGTTCTTAATAATTAATTACAATCTAGCCTATAAAACTATTTAGTAATTTTAATGTTACTTAATTTTTACGTGATAATTTTTTTTTTTAAACTTGTTTGATTTCATTTTACATTAGTCCGTTCCACTTTCTTAGAGTCTGTTGTAAGGTTTATTGAAGGTGATAAAGGTCAGAAAGCGAACTTATAACAATAAGCGTCATTATTAGTTTCTCCTGTGCGGTGGGAAGATGCATCAATGAATGACCGTCACACAAAATGATAGATTTTTAAAGTAAGCTGAGTTATGGTGGTTGGACGTTGTTTTTGCGATTCTAATAGTGCAAATTACTAACAGATTACAGAACACAGAGAAGACAGAGCACTGAATCGGTCGAAGTCAAGGTGCTTAGTGAGGCCTATGTCCAGCAGTGGACATGTTTCGGCTGAAATAATGAATGACGACTAATAGATCTTTAGTTTTACTACGGGTACGTCCAAAACACCGAAATTCAAAATACCGAAAGTTTTAAATGCCGATAGTCGTTATATCGAAACACCAAATACCGATGTTCAAATGCCTGAAAGGACGAAATCCCGAATGGACGAAATATCGATGGATGAACTCCCAAAGAACGGCGACGTAGTTCCCGCGATTAATATGTTTCAGGCACTCGCCGGCCGCTGCCGCGGCATCGCTCGCTGCGCTGGCTCGGTTCGTGCGTTGTGTGGTCACAGTTCTAACCTAACCTAACCTAGCTGTTTCGATTTAAAAAAAGATATATGCGTGTTACGCATGCGGGTACAGAAACATAGTTTTGAATGTAAAATCAAACATTTTTAATAATTACACGTTGTCGTTGTTTTTTAATAATTAAAAATATGTTTAGGTTAGAACCGTGACCACACAACGCACGAGCCGAGCGAGCGCAGCGAGCGGTGCCGCGGCAGCGGCCGGCGAGAGCCAGAAACATATTAATCGCGGGAACTACGTCGCCATTCTTCGGGATTTCATCCATCGGTATTTCGTCCATTCGGGATTTCGTCCTTTCGGGCAAATGAACTTTCAGGATTTTAACTTTCGACCAAACAACCATTCGGCGTTTCAATTATCGGACTTTCGTCCAACGGTATTTTAAAATTCGGTCTTTTAAAATTCGGGATTTTGATACGTACCCTTTACTACAGCATGTATGTACACGTACGTTTTAAAAAAAGTTGATGCTTATATTCGATTTTTTATATTATTATTGATAGGCATGCGTTTGACAACAATCCTATTTCTAAAATCCTAAATGAATTCTCTCATAACTTGCACCAAACACTGTCTAGTCGATTTCTCTGTTTCTCATTTGTAACTAGTATTTGCATCTTGTAGCCGTAGACGCATTGAGCAACGTACGATATATTTTAGCTTAATAGCCCAATAAACATTAGAAAATATGTTATCAAGGTTCGCAGAACACTCATTATGATCTAGAGTACTTAGCTCAATTAAAAATGTCAATGGAAAATTAATAGGGAGCTTTTAATACGTAATTATGTAGGTGTATCATGGAAAGTCGTATAAGGCTGGTTTTCTAACTAAGAGACGAGTCGATTAGCCTTTAACGATCGTCTGAGAGTTAAGTGGGTAAGTGACCTTCGTAGGCGTTTGTTGATCAAGTAATATACTGAGAACATAAAATCGTTCCGAAAAAGTTTCCTTTACAATTTGGATGCGGCACCAATAAATGTATTTTTGAACTACATATAACAAACTTTTTTATCAAGGTATCGTATTACCCAGTAACTGGGTTATGGAGGTCAGATAATTAGTCACTTCATGTAAAATATTGGTGTTCAGCTACATCCGGTTAGACTGGAAGCCGACCCCAACATACATTGGGAAAAGGGTAGCCAGATGATGATATAACAATTTTTGAACTGAAAACTTCTTTAGCGGCGTTGTGCACTTTGTTGTGATGGGTAAAAAATGTTAAACTTGCGTCAGGACACGTGACCTGATCGAAAATTCGTAAGACGGAGCTCGCATCAGGACACGTCACCTGATCGAAAATTCGTAAGACGGAGGGAGAGTAGACCGCATTCCAAAATATCAAAAATGCACAACGTTAATATTCAAATTTTCACTTCTGCCGGCACTCCCGGAGTGCAACCCGTTTTTTTTTCTGTCTAACTGCTGGACGCATGCGCGTGGTGTTGTTATTATCAAAATCTAATACGGCATCGTCAGTTCATACGTCAGTTGTGAAACATTTTTCTAATTATAGAACATTCTGATGTATTATACAAGCATTCCTCTCAGTATTGCGAATGCAGTCTATTGTTAGAACTTGGAACACACGTCATTCGATTGAGATGTAAGGAAACCTGTTACCGAGTCCTCAGTCAATACATTCATTGTCGCTGACTAACGGGCTCACACTGACAAAACAAATAATAAGCACATAAAAAGAGACATTAAAAAGATAAACACTGCAATACTTGATTCTCTATCTTCCTTCCGAATACTAAAGTATTTGTAGATTGTGTAAGGAAGAGTAGATTATACTTTTATCTCTGTTGATTTTTCGATCGTAACGTATTTTCAATCGTACCAAATTGGCATATTAGTGTTAGTTGTTTTCAGTGCCGTGAGCTGGTGAACAATGTGTATACTTGTGACAAGTTGACATCAGCTTAGTATACTGTATCTATGGAAGTTGTTACTCTGTGCGTGCTATACTGGTCTTGGTAGCTTTTGTTTTTGGACCTACTCTTATGTGTAAGTTGGTCTTCAATTAGAAGCCGCAGTTTTATTAGAAGCTCGCTCAGTTCACTGGGCGTTGCAAAAAGAGTAGCAACTGAACTGTGAAGTGATTTAGAATAAGGTTTCCAAAAGTTCCAGTTAGTCATTATCGGGTCTATTTTAGTGTTTTCTCGATAGACGTCTGATTTGGTTTCTTTGTTGTTATTTCAATACGTAGCTCCGTTTGACGTGGCTTGTTACCATGAAGCTGCAGATAGATTAACTATCTTATGAAATATTTTATCACTTTGAAAATTTAATTCCGAAAGTTTAGTTCTGTTTAATTTCAATCCAACGAACTTATTGTATTGTTAATATTAATGTAAGGATGAAACTCAATTTAGCATCACTTCTTTATATCCATCACAACATGTTCTACCATAGGGCCGCGGCAAATTGCAAACATTTTTAACACTGGACAGAAGAACAAGATTTATAGGCCCTTCATGAACTTATAAATTAAAGTCAAATGGAATTCCATATTTCATTCAGAAGCCCATGTATCAAATCCTGCGGCCTTCGCACTTCATCAGCGAACCTTGGATGAATAAAATTAGATATTGGGTGCAATTGACTTAACCGTAAGCTGGCCCAGATATTATTTTTGTTTAGTTTAAGCTTTGTGACGACGAGGTCGTATTCATTGCAGACGTCTGAACAAGCAATAAAATGTCAATATTCGTTTAGCCAATTTATATTATTTATTACTGCCATTTGTTATAGTTAATTATTTTGGTGGACTGACTAAGTTAAATATACTGTGTGGATAAAGTCAAGATGCAACTTTTTAAATGTGAGAAATGACATAACGGAGATCATGCGCCGCAGGCTCTTGTTATATTTTCTATTCCCCTATGAGTTCTTCGATAATTAAGACGCTTCTTTGATAATTAAAACCTAATACCTGTTAATACTAAAACTATCTTTTCCAATGTAGAGCTTAAAGCACAGGATCCCTGAGATGACCACCACGGAGCCAATAAAACAGTAGTTAGTATACGGACGGATCCGGACAAAAAAAACTTGCATTACAGACAAAAGTGGTTCTATCTAGAAAAACCTATTCATACATCAACGAAAATAGATCAAGACATTGAAACAAAAAAAAAACAAGAAAAACAAACACTGGCAGACAATAAAATGCCTTTAACTAGAACATCATCTGAAAATAATGACCGATTAATTTTATGAACCACTTCACGACTAAGAATTGACGAGAGCCAATATTGAAATTAAATGCCACATTAAAATTCTAGGAACAAAAGAGATGAATATACTAATTTATATGATAAAGAAAGAAGAAGGAAACAATAAGGACTGTTGTGATATAATTTGATATCTGTTTTTAGAACCGAACAGGTTAATAAACGACTTAATAGCGATCATAAATATATTAAGGATAAGGTTAATGACCGTTTTTTTTTTTTGAGTATGGGAAATCATCAAATGACCCCTTCCGCTCTGGGTGGAGCGGAAGGGAGTGTCAGACTCTTACTGACTAAAACCCACCCGTGTTCCTTCCTTAGCCCTTTATGTTCCAGGGCAGCGGTAACCCTTTCGGACGATCCCGCTACCCCGGCAGGCTTCGGCCCTGTCGGGCCCCGTCAACTATGCTGACATCTCGTTGAGCGCGCGTCGTTAATGACCGCTTACGGAATGTTTTATTAGTAGGGATTAAAAATATTATTGTAGCAAAAGATAATTTTAGTTACGTTATTCGAAGTTTTAAAGTCCCCTGAATGTGAATTTTATTAGAATCGTGATATTATCAAGTCGAACTGAAAGTATAATTAAATCAAAAGTATTTTTTTCAAATTAGACTGAGAATCAGCACTTTTCGAACGTCAAAATTACTTACAGACAGTCCCCCTCTCTTCACTTTCCATACCATAAATGATGCCAACACGCTATGTAGCTATGTAATGTACTTCATGCATGATCTTTAGTAGTGTGGTGCTTTCCTGAAAAGACTACTTGAGACACCAATCTACATGGTCCTCACATGATCTGGCCAAAGGTGGTGTCAGATAGGAAAAGTGATTCTGATTTCAGTTTATTTCATCACTGTTTGATCATTCTCTGTAAGAGAAGAGGCTTTTGCCCTGCAGTGGAGCAGTTACAGGAAGTTATAAAGCTTGAACTTTAACATAGATACAGCAACACTGAATCTGAAGAAAAGAATTAAACACCTTTAAATATGGATCGCAACAAAAATGAAATAAAGCATGACCTCTGCGTTATGTCAACAAAAGCTTGATACAATGGTGGTAGTGTATACGATCGTCCATCGGATAGGTCCAATGTCGCGAATGTGGGTCGATGCGGTGTGCCGGCACATCTGTGCAATCAGCGAGGTGTGCGGTGCGGTGACGTCAGCGGACACAGAGGAATGTGCGTGATTAGTAAGATAAACTTGTATTTTAATTTAAGTTTTAACATACATAACATCACGCCTGTAGACAATTTAAGATATTGGGTATAATTTACGAGTACATATATCTAAAATACTAGCAGGAATAAAAGGAAAAGCATTTGAGTATATGGCTTCTTAAACCATTTTTTCACGTGTCTGCATTCGGGTCTTACCGTACGCAACTTAACATTGTTCTAATTCTACGATTCAAAGTCATCAAAATTTCTCAGCTATTTGATTTACTCTGCTGGCCCTCATAATTGATTCTTCGGGGAATCCCCTAATATTTCAATATGTAGGGAAAACCCTGTCATCTCTATCTTACGATATTGCAAGCACTTGCGCCGAGGGATTTCGATAACAGGTGTCGTTATCAATACCTACCTACATATTGATAAACTATCGGTTGACTTCTGTCGCGCCTCTTTATGATTTTTTATCAATGGTATTAAACTGCGGTATCGTAGTAAAATGCACAGCAACATTGACCCGGTAAAGTGTATCTTTTCATGGTTCTCGAATGTCTTGAATATTAGCAGAACATCTGTTTCTGCTGGAGACATTTTAATGTTTATTATAAATTATTTAAGTGGTAGATGTAGTTAGTGTGTTATAAAATTAGTTCAAATTATTTATACAGTTGCAGTTTCCACGACCTGAATGACTCAAAATGTCGAAACACTCAGTAACACGAATGACTGAAACCTAAATAATGGTAATACTGTTTCTGTATAGTGGTATGAAATAATTACTGAACATGTTGAAGAATTAAATAAATATAAAGAAAAATATTGGGTGATGCCCGTGTGGTGAAGAACAAAAGTGAAAAGCGAAACTAATCTTTATTTCCAATGCGTCATGATCATCAAAGATGTAACTTCACCATAATTATTAAAATCTCTCATAATGAACAGAATTAAAATTTTGAAGAACTTAATATAATTAAGCTCTACAAATTCGGAGTTAAGGCCAACGAAGTTACCAGTCCTATAAAAATCGAATTAATGATTGTAAAGGCAAATACTGTCAAGTACATTGCGTATGAATATGGCCTCACAGTGGCAATTGGAAAAGCAATGTCCGCACTAATAGGTGTTGAGCAAGCACCGGCAGATGATGTCAGCATTGAATTGATCTCAATGGGACAAGTCAGGAATGTGACACGTTCATGGCACAAGTGTGAGATGAACGAGTAGTGGCTGGGAAATGAATTGTTGATGACAGCCAGTGATGGAATAGTTTCATTGATCGACTTGATGAAGTTGCTCGTGATAAACAATTGACTGACGATATGCATTTGTTTTCTGAATGTGGAGTCGCTGACAAATAAACCAGTATCTTCAGGGCGTTAGGTACAGCCCGATTCAAACTTTATGGCGGCTCGGAACATGAGGCAAGTCGTTGCCCAACAACAACTATTCTATTCTGTTCTTTTCAAAACTTTTAATTATACGTACAAATTTATTTCATAGTGTAGAATGCTGTGTTTTTTCTTTTCAAGGTCAATGACCTTACCTGGCGCCTTAAATGGATGTGCGAAAGACTAGCCAAAAATGCGTGAAAAGTTGGCATCTACTCGTACTGAGCGCGGAATTCCCATACATTTCGTCTTCGGAGATTCCAGTTATGGAAGTCAATTACATTATTTAATTATTGTCGCGAACATACAATAATTTTCGCCTAATCACCTTGAGCATGGTGATGTCCTAAAATTCGTATTATTTGGCAGAGGATGCGAGTGTCACAAAATAACTAACGTACTAAGCAATTAATAATTATTTCTAATGGCCATTTTGTATTAGTAAGTTGTACGATGGTTAATTTGGCTGAGTTTCTATCTAGATAGCGAATGGCGATACACTGTGACAGATATTTGCTAAGATGGGCGAACTGCCACCCTTTGTTCTTTTAATTTTCTATTATTAAGGAGCCAAATATGTTTATTTAGTATGGTTTTGTTTGTAAATTATGAATAGAATGGCAATACTTGATGATTTTCGAATCGAGTATTATACGAATAAGATATAGAAGCTCGGACAGTTCATTTTATATTTTATCTTTTGTGTTGTAGGTGTATCTACAACGCCACATGCGAACAACGCGTCATACTGACGTCACACAAATCCTGCATCTCGCAAACAGAGTTTACCGCGCAATTAGCATAGATACAATTTCTCAACATACACACAGACACAACACCCGTCTGGTCGGAGGATCCTCCCTTTTCTATAGAGTATGAGTGAACTTTACACCCTGTTCCTCATACCTCTATAGTGTATCTTTTATCTTGTGCTTCGTGTATTTACAAATTGTGTCTTTAATATCTGTAATTGATTTTAAACCGTTTTAATTAAAGAAATAAATAAACAATAATAATATTAGGGAAATAATTATGAATGGTTGTAATTAAATTTTTACGTTACCATGTCGTAGCATTGAGGTTATGAAGCTTACCTGAAAATAATATAAACGAATCAGTTAGTAACATGAAATAAAAATAATATGATGAAGAATTAAGAACAGTGGTGGCTCAGTGGTATCGGCTCCCATTTACGAGTGGCTGATCGTGGGTTCGAATCCAGACAGGCACTCAATTTTGTGTAAATAATTTAATCACCACTGTTATCAAAACGGTGAAGGAAAACATCGTGATGACATCGGCCTCGATGTCCTAGAGTAAATTATTTAGAGTGATTATGATGAAAGTAATAAAATCATTTCTCTTGTTTCCCTTGTCATAAAATATTACTACATACATACAATTATTAAGATGACGAAAAATGCATTTTGAATTATCGACAAATAAAACGGCCATTTCTACCGCTATATCTTACGCCTTGCACCAAGTCAATCCACGCTGTATAATTTTATGTGATTCAATTAGATAGCGAAGGCCACCACTGACTAATGTCCGTGAAAATAGTATAAGTGACGCGCTTTTTGCGTGGGCGACTATACGGTTTTCAAAGAAAACATCGGCTTTGCATTTATGTATCGTTTATCATATCTCATGTGTGGCGTGTGTCGGATGAGAGATGTTATGTGAGATGTGTCATATGTGGGAGATTCTCGAGAATTCAAGGCGCCATTTTTTTTGACGTCATTGTAGAACGTGCTTTTTGAAAGTTTGCTGAAATGACTAACCATTGGAACTGACAAAATCAGTAGAGATAGTTTGTGATTGCATACTGGCACTTTGTGTAAGTGAGCTTCGGGTTTAAATTTCACCCTGTATTTTAGAGAACTCATAGTTATAAGTTAGCCAACAAGCTGTTGATAGGCTGCTCGCCTGAGGAAGAGTGGTTACCTCCGCATATGGCCATCTAGCATTAAGAATATTGGCAACGCTTTTTACTAAGATTGGAGTTGAAGTAATGTGCCTGTAATTTCACACACACCCATGCACTTCAAATCAGAGGGGTAATTCTGGTAATTTAAAGAACGTTCAGTCTGATCTCAGTCTTAATCTGTGAAAAATACCTCTAATATACCAACATTTTTGACAAGTTTTTAAAATTGATTGTCGCTGAGATGAGATTGCGACTAGATTTTAAACGTACTATTTAAAATAGTACTATTTATTCATTAAAAGGTTTTTCATTACGGGAATTGGCCTTCTGGACACAGTAATTCTTCGAAAGAACTCAAGGAGCTTTACCACGAAGTAGGAGATTTAAGAAAATTTCTAGAATCACAAGTGGATCCATTAAAAATTGTCACTAGGTTAATATAATTGACTCTAGGCTAGTAAACGTCGCAACACGTTATTGAATTGAATGTTAATTCTCGTGCACCGATTACCATTGAGCATTAAATAATATAAACATGACGTAATTCTGAGTAGTCGTGAGGAAAATGAATGTCAGTTTGTTTATGTTCATTTTCATTGCTGATTGTCATGAGTTCATGATCATCTCGTTGGTGAACGTCGTTACTGTAGTGGTCACGAGAGCAGCTGCTGAGTGAGAGGTCCTGGGATAGGTCTCCAAGTCGGGAAAAGTGTTAATTACACAAGCTCTGGACTGCTGTAAAATCACCCGATTTTACAGCAGTCCAGATCCTGTGTTTTACCCGATTATGAACAGAGGGGCAATTCTCGTGATTTTAAGAACGTTCACAGACTGATCTCAGTCTCAATCTGTCAAAAATACCTCTAATACGGGCCCAGATCTGTGACAACCACACTAATTGCGTAAAACACTATAAATTACAATCTGAATAATTTTGAAGGACATTGCTAATCCATTGCTTCATATGCTCGAAAAATTTGTCTGCTCAACAACGTAACCAACGCAATGAATGTTGTAGAACTGTCAAACTGAAAGCTATTGCTACTGTTAGTGTGATATGCAATTACCCCGCAGTTCTGTGAAGGGGTTGATGAAATATCATCACGGGTAGGCAGGAACATTAGTGTTCTTTTAATAACTGTATTAATAAATTAATAACAATATCTAGACCATCTGCCAACTGCAGGAAGTAGGTAAGTATGACAATATTTTATTAGCATTATGACCGTTTATTATAGCTGTCATTTAACGGATAACATTAATGTATTAAACTTTTATAGTTAATTTAATTTGGTTTATTTAATGACGGCAAAGAGGAACGTAAGATGTTTTTAGAATATGTATTATCTCTATAAAATAAATCGGTTGGTTTGTCAGAGAAACAAAAATATTATTATTATTATTTTGAAGTGAGACCATGATTGCGTAACAAACTTTCAATCACAATCTGAACCATTTTGAAGGATATTGCTAATCCATTGCTTCATATGTTCGAGAAATATGTCTGCTGAACAACGCAAATAACGCAATTAATGTTGTTGAACTGTCAAAATTAAAGCCATTGCTACCGTTAGTGTGTTACGAAATTACACCGCAGGCTACTTATAAGATTCTTACGAACTGTAGTTCATAATTATTATTAAACAGCAAATGTCCAAATTGATGAATATATACACATATGCAAGCAAAACTCGTTCAAAAAGCTAGTACACTTCAACATAACAGAATCGTGCGTAACCCATAAACTGTTATACTAGTTATGTCTAACGTTGGCATTTGCCGTTCACAGTAACAATATAATAAAAAACCTATTACCAGAAGCTGTTTATAAAGAACTAATCGCTGCCTTATCGCGTATTCATCAATTTAATGTAAAAATAATCACTACAGCACTGACATACGTTATGCATACAACTGTTTGTAAAAACGCGTTGTGTTATTTTGACCTCCAATGTTTTGTATGGCTGTTGTAAATGTATGTGAATGATTTCTCGGATTTTGTTGATTTTGCAGTTTTGTTTTGCTTTCCGAGTACTTTGAAACTCTAAACGGTTTCACGTTCCGCAATTTTTTGATGCTGTAATTTTCATGCGATTTGCTGAACATTGTATTTTCTGTCCATAAAAATTGGCACATTGTGTTCTGAATTATATGATGCTGTTTACATGACAATCTTCATCCAATCAGCTCATAAACGTTCATGGTATGCTAACTTGGAACTTCTTTTCTACATACTGTTCATCGAGGGAAGTGATAGTTGGGAGAAAATATTAAGAATGTGAAGCTTGGCAAACATATTGGCGACGGGGTTGGTATCATTTGCTGGGGTTGCTTTCATTTACTGGGGATGCTCTTATTCGCTGGGAATGCTGTTGCCCACTCCTTCACTTAGTCATTAATTACTGTTCACAAACGGCTGAATATCATTGGTGCCAATTTGGGATTCAAAATCCACATTTCCCATAAGGTACCAGGAAACCATGACGCCCAGTAACTAGATCCACCACAAACCTAAACATTCCTACTATACCACGCCTCGTTTAGGGAAGCTGACGCCTCCATGACTTGGCTCGCTCCCATATTGGTACCTGGAACCACCATGCTTTTGGCACGTACCACATATCGATAAAACTTTACGACTCTTCCTGTTGTTTGTGGGGCAGAGCTAACCAGATCATACGGTCCCTACTAATTGGGGCGGCGGTTGATGATGAAATTAGAGTTGTGCATAGAATTTCTTTGACGGTTTGTTCATTGTTAGTTTTGGATTTATCAAAAGGAGCCTTTGTGAGTGACGATTTCTTATTATGTATGTCTGGGCAATCCTGGGCGGTGGATCTCACTTAAACAATCCTGGGCGGTGGATCTCACTTAAACAACCTTACTGCCTGTGCAATACTTTGAAAGTAACGTGACAGATACAATATTATAAGTATTTCCGAGGCTGATGACAATGATAAATGATAATGATAATAATTTAAAAAAAATGAGATACTAATACCTCAAGTGTTTTCCTCACACTATTTATAACAAAGACTGGCATCAAGCGTTTTCTCTTTGTACTATGTTTAAGAATAAGAACAAACGTTTAACTGTTCTTTAACAGCGGTTTTGGCAGTTAGTTGCTCATTATAATTCTTCGTGGTGCATTACTGATTTGACGAGGATTAAATGTCTGGGCAAAATTATCGAGGGGCGTTTAGGCGTTCACATTATATTAGGTTTAGGATCTAAGACGTTATGGCTTAATTAAACTATTTTTTTAATTTTTCTCATCCTAAAATTATGCGACATACTGTTCAAAGCACACAGGTGTGGATAGAGAGAACAACTGAGCATGATACAGGTTATGCTCAGTTGTTCACCCACAGCTATTTTGCCGGTGTTCTCTGGATGTTCTCATCGTCCCAAATACCTATTTATTTAGTGTTAGGGACGTACTTTGGAACTGGTCAACTAGTGCCACTCTTGCGTTCACACTCAAATTCAAGGAGAGGCAATTTAAAAACCTGTTTTTAAGTATTTAAAAGAATTATGCGAAGAAAAAATAAATAATGCATTAATTTAATTCAGCAAGCTGTAACTAATCTTCGCACCCACTCGTTAATAAGTCCGTCCTTGATTTCATTCCATTCAAAATAATTACTTGTTACAGCATGCATACTGTAAATAAGACAGAAATAAATTATGGAATTCAGCGATGACGTAGTACATTGGTACTGTGCGTATACGCATCCCGCCTACACGGTGATATTATGTCTGAATATTTATTTTAGCCTGGCATAGTAACGTACTGCTGGATATCGTTACTAGGTCTTGGAATGGGTCTCATCTTTTTGGACAAACTCACCACACCACAAAGGCCAGCATATCCCTGTGGCAATGCAAGAAAATGCTTGGGAAAAACTGGGGGATTTGCCCGAAGGTCGCCTACTGGCTTTACACCACAGTTATCCGACCAATTATCACATACTGCTCACTAGACTGGTGGCCCAGAACAGACCTGAGCACAGCCCAAAGAGATCTCGAAAAGCTGCAGCGATTTGCTTGCGTGGCAATCACTAGCTGCATGAGAACTACACCCACCGCTGCCCCACAGGCTATGCTTGGGCTGCTCCCCCTACACCTTATCGTGCGGAAGGAGGCGGCCCTGTCTGCCTTCAGACTCCATATCAGGAACCCTAAGCAAAGACTCGAGGTTCAAGCACATACGCCTAAAGGACGAGGCGATCAAACGGCAGCCAATGATGGCATCACCCTGCGACAAAGCCCCTAAGCAATACTGCTTCCAAAAGCATTACAACATAGTGCTCAAAGAGGAGCAGTGCGACTACTCACGCCCGAAGGAGCTGAGAGTTTACACTGACGGATCAAAGACCGACTGCGGAACTGGAGTCGGAGTTTTCTCACACGACCTCAACATAAACATATCCAGCCCGCTAGGAATGCTCAATACGGTCTACCAAGCAGAGTGTGTGGGTATAATACAAGCGGCCCATGCCATAGCAGCCAGGGGAGTTACGGACACTCATGTTCGTATACTCTCTGACAGCGCCTCAGTCCTCAAATCCCTAAAGAAGGGATGCATCACATCAACTCTAATACTAGAATGTCACAAGGCGCTTGAACAGGTAACTGTATCGAACCGCAACACAGTGACGCTACAATGGACAAAAGGCCACAGTGGATCACTAGGTAACGACGCGGCTGACGAGCTGGCCAGAAGGGTATCCAGTACGTCAGTCTATTGTCCGGAACAAGTCGTGCCCATCCCCTTCAATCAACTACGCAGGTGGCTACAGAAGCACACCCTCACACAACCAGAGAACTGGTGGTCCTCGTCACCGGGGTACAGACAGTCCAAGGAAGCCATGCCATTTTTAGATGATAAGCTAACCAAAAGAGTACTACGCCTGGACAGGAAAGGCCTGCGCCTGATGACGGGGACCATCGCGGGACACTGCTCACTAAACAGACACTTCCACACGATAGGCATAACGGACCGCCCCCTGTGCAGGGTTTGCATGGATGCTGATGAGACCGTCGCGCATGTGCTCTTTGAGTGCACAGGCGTCACCCAGATTAGGTCGGAAACCCTCGGGACACCCAGATCTTACACAGATGTTCTCAACAGATCAGGAGACTTAATAAGCTTCTGGAGGGAGGTGGGCTGGTTGGAATAACCACCGACGGTCCCCATGGCCCACGCCCAATGGTCCACCTGAAGGACTATGTGCGGAAACCAAACCCGTAACATAGAACATAGGTCTCATGGATTCCAGCACTCGGCAGATATCGGAAAAAATATCAGACCATAACACAAACAGACTTTAGAGTTAAATAATTCATGGTGCTACAAATTTCCAAGAACATTTTCAGGTAGTGGTTACGTAAGTGTTTATACTACCTCCGATTGGGAAAATGGTCTTAGCATGAATGGCTGTGGTTTCAACAGTACAGTATTCACTTTAAAATTAATATAAAATAAAGATTAGGAATACTACTAAGCACTGTCTGCGATATGCGATCGCATACAGTTTCAAGTCAATACCGATAAAAAAAAATCCAGTAAATGATAAACGGGTCCAAAGAAAAATTTCAAATTAGGTCATGAAACTTTGCAAGCAATCTAACTATGCATAAAGCTTGCAAATTATAAAATGTTACCTACTGAATCTGTAAATGGTCTCCAATTGTGATACACTTAAAACTGATCTCTTTATTAATAATTCGTAATCTTAAAATATGATCTCTTACTAAATAAGTGTTTGTAATAATATTACCTAAGTAAATATAACTCTGTCAAAATGTAATAATAGTATTTTAAGAAAATATTTACTTACAATATTATAATTATTTATGTTTTTTTTATTACCTTTTTATGCGAATGTATAATTTAGTTTTCATGTATAATTTTATTTTGATTTTAGTTTCAACGATTTAGTTTTTTAAATTTAATTAATAGCTATGTATCAAACAATAATTTTGCTGTGCCCTGACAGGGTCTACAACGGTTCTTAGCTCTAAGCCTTTTTTTAACATCTTGTTTTAACTTGTAAAACGCAAATAAATGAATAGTACTGACGTCAGTACTAGCAATCCTTTATAACATAAGGAAAATGAATAAAGTGAAGAAATTACAGTAATTTCTATACAAGGATATTATGGCCTAAGCCGTTATAACTTTCGTAAAGTGACCAAGAAAGCCTATTTACCTTTTAAGTGGAAAACTCGAGCTATACATTATTGCGAGCATTAGATAAGTTATCGAATACCTGAACGCATTAAACTTTTGCTTTCAATATAACATTGGTATAATACTTCGGGACGTTGATCGGTGGTCGCAAGATTTAGGCAAGGAAGGAACTTTAAAAAATGTAATATATAAATTGAAATGTGAGGAATACTATGATTTAATCAGAATAATGTGCGTAACTTTTAATGTTTCTTGTTCTTTATTTTCGCCAGTAGACTACGATGTGCTTAGTAGATTTATATATAACAATTTATAATTTTCTAATTAAAAAATACCTAGACATACCTGTCTGTACTGTTATTTATACAAAAATAAGATATTCTGTATATTTATAGTACTAGATACAACTTGATCTGTGCTACACTTTGTATAAACAAGGCGACTTTATACTGTATACTATATATTAGACCTAAACACTCCGTGCACATAAATGCAGCACATGTTAGTAACAGCCACCGAAGCACGTGTATCACCCTGAAATAATTTACTTCGAGGTATCGTAAACAAGATTGCTGTAGATCAGGGACGCACAACATTTAACACCCAGGTGGAATTGAGTTTCAATAAATAACAAGACGCCGATGGTTTCGGTATATAAACACATTCCTCAGCAATGCAGGTATAGTTTGCCTGAAAGGGGAAATGTCGCTAAAAATAAATAATTCTTTGGTCCACTTTTTGTGATCCAAAACTGAATGATGATGAAAAAATGATACAGATACAGCTCACATACGTTAGGTTGCCGATCCATGCGCATTAGGGTGGTCTATCTATAAGTAAACATCCAATGATATAATCAACTATTGCCCCTATAAATAAACCGACACGTTCCGTGATAGTATTTTTTAGTATCGTTTTAAAAATGTTTGGTCATTAAATATTCTTGGCTCGCTCCTAAGTTTTAAACGTTTTTCAATGTTCTGAGGTGTAACTTGTTAGATACGTTGGATAGTATTTTGTTCGTAGTAAAAATATAAAAAAAACATTGTGATATAAAAATATGGAATCAGAAAATATAATATTACTTTTTAAATATACCTACGTCTGTTTAACTCAACGCGAAGAATGCTAAACATCAACCCAAAAATAAAACAACCGAAGATCGTTCCCTTAGCAACAAGGAAATGAAAAAATGAACAACTGAAGACCTTAGCAACAGCCCGAAATAAAACAAAAGAATAAAAAGGCCGTAACACTCATAACTTCATAAGTAACCCAGTCACAATAACTCATCCAGCTAATAGAAACATACGTTTGTATAAAACTAACAAACAAGCGTCGAAATTACAGCTGTGTATATCGGTCAGATAAACTTGTTGAAAACACACGTATCGTTTTCCTAGCGGTTGAATCGATCACGGGATATAACGGAAGTATTGGAGGAATTTAGAACGAGGAATTTGGAGGAAGATTGTAGGTACATATTACTTTTGATAGGCATATATTTTTGGTAGATATGGTTATGTTACATATATTATGGGGTGCTATAAACAGGCCAATGTATATTTGGCGCAGACTGTTGTTAGAATGGACGAAGGTTTTTATCATAAGTTACCCTTCTGATTGCACTAGTCTCCTATTGATGATTTCGTAGAAAAAAAGTTCCTTGTTATTACTACACTCAAGCTAATCCAGCCAACTTCGCAATTTCACTGTTAACAAGTTTCTTTTGTGGTTCCTTTCTAGTTCTGGCCCGTTTCAAGCCCAGATAAAAAATATACGAAGACGACGCGGCGACGTGTCGAGACGTGGAGAACCAGTATAAGGTTCCCCGTCAAAATTAATTTCCTACTTCCCAAAAAAAAATCGACCATGAAACACAACAAATGTGGAACCGGAATCCTTCGTTTGCATTTCATCAGTTCCCCCTTGACCATATAAAGCAGGTCACTTTCCATGACCCAATGTGGACAGTTATTACTGAAGTATGCGGGCATTCTTCATGCTGCATTGTCGGAGCGAAAACAGAGTCATTGGTATGTATTATTTATTACCGCTTTTAATTAAATTAATTATTGTTTGTTATGATTGATCTTTTTTTTTTGCTTTGGCGCCATTTATAAGATATGTAGTTAATTTCCAGTTGTATTACGCATGCATGGTAGGTACGCAATGCTGTGTTTCTTGAGGAGTGGAATCAGTCATGAATCAGTCATTATTTATGTCGCCAACCTTCGTGGCACCAAGGAGCATACTTCAGTGTCTATACCTACGTGAGATGTTCACTACTCCAAGGATGGGTAAAGTTCCATAGCATTTGGCGACAAAAAACAATCTGGTGATACTTTCATGCTTATTGCCTAAAGTAACATGAACCTAATATTGTCGACATACTTACTTTTGTCCTTCTAAGCCGTGATGAAAAGCGTGGCAGTTTCATAGTCTCAAAAACCGTAAAACAATATAAGCAGACATATCAAACAATACGAGCAGACTATCCGAATTGAAAAACACTTGAACCTGACGTCATTCAAGAGTAGGCGCACCTAATGGAGTGCGTATTAGTCTAACTGATAACTAGGTAGAACTGATCGTGACCGGCGCTCGCGCTGGTTATTTGAAGCAAAAAGGTGAACGAGGCATGGAAGCTATTGCTTACGAATTTGCATGTTATGCTTTAGAGGTTACCATAAAATTGGTCGTTAAACCGTGAGTTTCTTAGAGTGGGATACTAGTGATAGTTGGCAGTGAAGGATGTTTGCACTGCAATATTCTGTCTGGACGAAAGCAATATTCTCCAATATCAAATAATTTCCAAAACTCTTTCAATAAGTTTATTATTCTTAGTTATTGAAAGAGAATTATTACAATATTTAACACAGCTAATATATTATTTCCGATACGGACGAGTACTTCGACGCCTAAGTTCCCTTATTTGTAGAATTAGTTAGTCATTTAATTTAGTACGTAGTCTAAAGAGAATTTGGTTTCGATAATAATGGTGTTGTGCGTTTTCAATTTTGTTTATACTGAATATGATATATTGTTTATAAAAGGTTCACAATAACTTGGTTACAATTATTTCAGTAAATTAGGACGTGGCAAGGCGAAAGTACCTATGTAAGCGACTGGCGTGTCCGGCGCTGGCGTTCCTTTACCATATCAAAAATGCAATTCAGCAAATCGCATCGCTAGGGTCGCTACAAAGGATTCTACTTCAATGTTTATTTCATTTCGGGTCATTCAAGTTTTTTCCTTTAAATGAGTCTGCACAATAAATCACTCATCAACCGAATTTTCACAAAAACTGGTTGTGAGACAACCCTACAAAAAAACTGTAGTAAAGATTAAGCTTTGCAGCTCTCTGCGAATGTTGGGGAAAGTTGTCGCGAAAGTCCTCCGCCATTAGTCTGTTGTGTTTTGAATTTACAATACACAGCTATTCTTGAATGATTAATTGTGTATGGAATGAATAGAATAGGAAGGAAAATAATTTAACTCCTGAGTTTCAAAATACTTAGCATTCTGCTACAGAACAATAGGAATTGTGGAGACCATTAAGATGTGGTAGTCTACGCAATAAATTCCATCGCGTAGACTAGCTTTTTTATTTATTTTATTATTTGTAGTTCCTAATAAGTATTTTATCGCATGTAGATGAAGTCAACTTCATCTACATATGACGTGATATGTAGTGATGTGACGTGACGTGATATGACGAATGATCATTCCTTAATTACAAAGAAAAGTTCTTAATAAAGTAAATAATATTAATTAATTCATTAAGGACCCCTCGACGGGTATATGCCTCCTCCAGTAATTTCCAGTATTGTTTGTTTTTGCTTTCACACGCCATGATTTGCCAATCAACTCCACTATCTCGTCGTGCCAACGTTCTGCTGGTCTGCCTCTTCTTCTCTTTCCGTGTATTTTAGTAACTTTGCAAGAATATAATATTCCGCGGCTGAGGTCCAACATTTATGGAATCATGGGATACAGATTATTATCACCGTAGCTAATTCAATGGTGCGGTACCTGTACCTGCACCAGTGCTACCACCGACTTGAGTTGGCCTAGCCTAGTATAATATGTAAATAGCTTTAATAGAATAAGAGGCTAGCTTATACTAGTTTTTTTTACTAATGACGTGTGAGCCGCCCCTTGATTTAATTTTGAATATTTCCAGTGACACTTCAAAAGAAAACGTCTTTACCGTGTGTGTCATAGACATGACATATTTAAACTGAGCAGCAAAAGCCTGCTTCCATCACAGTAGAATGAAAGTCAAGTGACCAAACAATGATCTTCCTCCACAAACAATGATCTTCCTCCACAAACAATGATCTTCCTCCACAAACAATGATCTTCCTCCACAAACAATGATCTTCCTCCACAAACAATGATCTTCCTCCACAAACAATGATCTTCCTCCACAAACAATGATCGTCCTCCACAAACAATGATCTTCCTCCACAAACAATGATCTTCCTCCACAAACAATGATCTTCCTCCACAAACAATGATCTTCCTCCACACACAATTCAACAGTAGAATCTTAAACTACAATGAGTTTGTTTGACATTCCGTTTATTCGCACGATATTGTTGTGATTGGTTCCAAGAGGCGTGAAATGAGACGAATTTGCATCATATTGGCAGTTGTCGACGACACCTGAGGTGATCGCTCCATTTCTAACACATTCGTATGGAAATATGAACTGTTCCGAACGGTTCCGAACTGTTCCGAACTAAGTTGAGAGTTAGACGTATGGATACATGGAAACGTATGGACTCTATGGAATAACTGTCACTAAGGCATTATGTTTTGCTTGTACTAAAAATATTTGGGACACACCTGTGTGTCAGTGTGCATAATTTCGAAAACTGGTGAACGACGGGTGTTGTTAAAAACACCGTTATTTGAATAGCTTTTCCTGAAAGTTTAAGGTATCAAGGGGGTTCGTATTCACTCGGCGACAAAATATCCCTTGAAGGATGCATATCACGTAACACAACATCACAACACCTCGCTCGATATATGCACGGAAACAGTGACGCGAAACATAATAATCCTCTCTATTTTCCTTACGACTGACGTGTAGACAATAATGCAGATCGCCACAATATTGCTCAAGATAGTGCGACCGCTGAGCTATTGTGCGGGGCCGTCACGATAATGCATTATCCTCGCAGATTCTATGGTTCTAAGGCTATGCACAATGGTTGGAGCTAGTCAAGCTTAAGCGTAGAATGATGAAGTGTTCAAGCCTTTTGTTTAGGTCTTTTAAGTGGTATTTTAAAGAGATGTTATAATTGTGATAGACAAGTCGTTATTTTAAAATTATATTGTTATGATTGCTTGTCTTGTTTCTCGCTCTGATTTGACATTTTTTTTTCGTTTTAAGTTTTGTTTTTCACAGCGATAGAATAGATCAAATTGTAATGTAAATTAGATGAAAGGTAACTTAGAACCAGAAGGCCAATTCTCGTAATTTAAAACGTTCAAAATCTAGTCCCAGTCTCATCTCAGCGACAAACAAATGTCAAAAACTTGACAAAATGTAGGGAAATTAGAGGTAATTTTGACAGATTGAGACTGAGATCAGACTGTGAACGTTCTTAAAATTACGAGAATTGCCCCTCTGGTGAATTCCTTTTTTCTAGTAAACTACTAAGTATTCCAGAATATTGTAAACTTTAGGTACTGGTGGGTGTAGCTACGGCTTTACGAGAGTTTTCTAGTATTTCGGAATATAACCAACTTTATATGGGTAAATGTGTGTAGGTGCGGCTCAGCTTTTTTACGAGATTTTTTTCATATCGTCCAAAACGGACCTACCCAAAACTTCAAGTGGGTTGACAAACCTTTTCTCTGGTAGTTACTATTCCATAACGAGCGTGATGTAAGAGGCTCTAACAAGACGCCACCGTTATGTTTGTTTAATAAGTCGATGTTCTAATAAGTGAGTGTCGAATTGTCGAAGCTTGCTAAACACTAAGCCTCAATTTCGTACATTCGATATACGCAATTTTGTCACCTCTAAAATTACTTTATACATTTTAAAGTAGTTTCAAATAGTTTTACCACGACCAATTTATGCGTATGGGGATTGAACCTATTGTTTAACTAGAGCTACGGTTTTTTAGAAGAGCGGTGCGGCGCTCTCTTGGAAAATCACCAAATTAAGAACGTTTCAGTGACGTTATTCGCCAGTAAAATGCGGACGCTATTTAGCGGGCATCGCTCTCCTAAAAAACCTTTACCTATCAGAAGTCTGTCGCTCAGGTACTAAGCTAATCAACCTGTAAAATTGTAATGTGCTAAGTAACTACGCAGACTTTAACTTATGTAAACATATAATGACTTTTGTTCAAATATGACAAGCGTAAATATGTAAAATATAATCAAAGGTAAAATCATTATGTGTATTGACGTATCTACTCAATCGGTTCTTTGAAGCCATTTTTTAATATTTGATTTACATTTTTGTAAATTCTAGTTGAACAATTTTATGCCTCATTACATTAGGAATGTAAGAGTTAAAATATTCATTGTCATATCAACAATGAATAATGACAAACCAATAATTGAAGCAAATATCAGATTGCCTTCGAGTATTTGATTGTTTGCTTAAAGATAACATGAATACATTACACACCTCTTTATTTCTGTACAGGGCGACAATTTTATGAAAACAGTTTTCGTAATTTATCAACAAGAGAGTGAGAACCCAGACAGGCGCTTTATACTTTGTGAAAATTATTTCATCATCACTGCTCTCAAAACGGTGAAGGACAACAGAAAACTGGCCTATCCTAGAACAAAAAATTCGAAGACATGACATCTACCAACGCGCACTGGGCCCGCGTGGTGGATGACGGCCCACTCCCTCTCACAGAGAGGAGGCCAGTGTCCTCCCGGCAGTGGGAACGTTATAGGTTGATAATGCTTATGCTATGGAAGAAAAAGACGTGTTGAGCCGACCCCAAATATATTAGTATAAGGGCCAGAAGAATGATGATCATCAAGAGAGAGTTAAGTCCCTGAGCACAGCGCCTAGTGACCACGCACAAACGATAACAACAATGTATTTGACTAATTCCCATGACAAACCAGTGTGTGGATAGTAGACACCCGCATGAACACAAACGGGTTCAAATCCATCGACCCCGTAAGACCATTGCGGTTAACCCAGATCTAACTAAAGTGCATTATAGTTTCTAGGACAATTAAGTTGAAAATGTATGCGAAGAGTTATCTATGCGGAATCTAGTTTATTTATTTATTTATAGTTAATTAAAACGGTTCAACACCAATTATATTAATTAACATAGAGAACAATAGTTAAGTTGACAATAACATAACTTAAAACTAACATGGAACAGTGGACTCCCTTGCATACATTCTCTCCCAGAACACCAGACATATACGCATAATTTTAATCCATTCATCCGCAAACACATCACATTCAGGGTTGGCAGCCAGAAGGGCATTCAGTACCTTTAGAGTTCGACAGATTGAAGATTCAGCTCTGGGTACAGTTTTCGCTGGGAGTTGCGCAAACAGATTGTGCCGGCGCGGCTCTGACGGTGTCCGATGTATTTGTCGGACACAAATAGTCGGCAGAAAAGACCATGGAGCTCTGGGCAGTCGATACGTCCCCGTAAGATCTTACAGGCTACAGTGAGTTGATCAAGGCCTCTTCTCACCTCCAACGATTTAAAGCCCAACGTCCCTAACGTTAACGTCCTTAACGTTGTATGCTCGGAGAGGTAAAGGAAATTCAATACGAATTAACTAGGTACAATTGATCAAATGCATGGTGGCCGTGATATCGACGTGCAAACTGTATTTCTAATTCAGCAGTACATGATTCTAGAACCTCTAGAGTAGACATTTTCGACGGTTATCAAAAAATAATGTGCTATTTCATAGAAAAGTGATGTACGTACACGGTCAAAATGTATGGAACAGCTTATTTTTTTTTAAATAGCTGTCTATAATTTTCATCGCCCTTGCGTTGAAATTTATCGTCGGATCAGTTCAGTTCAGAATCATGTACTGAATCCATGGTAACACGATGCGCGTCGATGCCTCCTTGTATACTGATTTAGTTGACGATGAAAAAGAGGCAAGAACTATAAAAAATATTCGATCATTTTGTGTATATTTTGAGAAAAAAAATCACCGTTGTTGTAACTGATTAAGTTAATTGTAAAACAGATTATTCTACCAGATTCACAGTGGACAGTTTAGTTGTAAAACAGTTTATTCTACCAGATTCACAGTGGACCAAAACACTCAAACTGAAAGAAAAGGTTGCGACAATAACCCGCAAAAATATTTTAATTAACTAACCTCGAGCTGAATTAAAACTGTTAAATAATAGCGACCGACAAAATGTAATGTCAAGGCCTCGGTCGCATCTACGCAAGCTAGCGCCGTCCAAATGCTAAAGATCGTAGTGCTAAGGACACTCCACTTGGTTTTAGAGCTGGCTATAAATTCGAATCAAACAGTTGACAGGTGGCCACTACAGCATTAGTATAATTGTCATTCCAAATTAATTACTTTACTAGTTTAGTTTATCGCTCATATCAATGATGATGATGAGATAATATTTGGTTACACGAGTCGTTGAAGACATTTGCATAATGAGGGACAAAAAAATTACGAAGTAATGTATGAGGTTATTAAACTCTGTATTGTGGTTTGTGGTTATCCAGTAGCAGATATAACGTAGCGCCATGGAGATCAAGAAAAAAATGAGGATAACTGGGAATGTTATAACATTAGCAGAGTCTGTTGTGCTATAATCAATCACGTCTAAGATCGATAGGTCAATAGCCTAATAAAGAAATACACGAATAACAACGGTCGCAGATATTGCTTTTGCTATATAATGTTCATCAAATGTTTATGATCTCGCATATGTAGGTGATGGAATGAATGAACCGACCAAGGAAAACGACTTAGAAATATTATCCCAGACAATGGACTAGCCAGTCGTCTTTATTGTCCCACTATTATTAGCGAAGATTAATATTATTGCCGCTATATGGTCGTCTGGCCATGGGAATATTCATGTTGGTTGTTTCTTATGTGGCCATACGTTTGTCAAAGCACCTTAGGATAATGGTGGCGTGGGCCTTATGGGTAGTAAAGCTTTTAAAGTGGTAATAACCCAATGGTTGAAACACCGCCCCTTGCTCTATTGAACCTACTCCTGTCATAAGCGTTATATTAAGTGAAGTTGGAAAGCTTAATAAGATTACAAGTTTTCATTATGTTTGCACATTGTTAATCGTCAATCACGCATGCACATTAAGCCGTTGGTCCCGGCTGTCATTCTTAGATCTTTGATAGTCGTTACGAAGCATTCATTGTCAGAAGTATGACAACCAGTCTTACCAAGGGATATCGTATTACCCAGTGACTGGGTTGTGGAGGTCAGATAGGCAGTCGCTCCATGTAAATACTGGTATTCAGCTGCATCCGGTTAGACTGGAATCCGATCCCAATATAGCTAGCAAAAGGCCAGGCAGATGATGATGATTATTAATTGCCTATCTGCTATCTATAATGCTACTATCATCATTTCTGTCTAGAAGCTTCTCTAGGAAACAGATCATATTAAATTTAAAACTAATCAAACTTACCAATACGTCTATGAAATTCATACCAACTTCCATGCGCATACCAATACCGCAACAGATATCCCATCAAAGTAGATCATCATTCAAATATAGCCGCAGGAATGTAAAAAACTTAATTGATATTACATTCATCTGGTTTATAACGGCCGCACCTATTCTGAAACTATTTAATGTTGATCTTAATGTGTCTTAAATTGGTGATACAATGAATGTTATGGTGATTTAGTCAACGTTAGGTGCTATAATAATAATTGATCGTAAAACTTGCCTGGCCGAATATTTTGGGAGGACATTGCACTAGTTTGAAATGAAACCATCATTTAAAAGGCGTAGCAATTGTATTTTTGAGTAGTTATTTAATAGATCCTCGACAAAATAATTAGAAATTTTTTTTGGTGATTCTTTTCTGGAGAATTATATTATATCATAAATATATTCTTTTACACAAAGAAAGGGTCATCAAATTTGGTGATATCTACACTAGCAACTTTGACGTTATCATGACTAGTTTTCATATTCCTTAGTGATTAAGTCAGCTAATAAATAGAAAGATCTTGTGGTCAGGGGTAACATCTAATTCCGATGTCGCGACTCCAAATCAAACTAACTAATATCTTATTCGACACGATGATATTTGACCGCTACCAGACATGACTTGACTTGGTTTTTTTTATGATTCATATATTCTCAATCTAGACTTCGACTAACCTCTTTTGAGTATATCAGGAACCCTAAGCAAAGACTCGAGGATCAAGCACATACGCTTAAAGGACAAGGCGATCAAACGGCAGCCAATGATGGCATCACCCTGCGACAAAGCCCATAAGCAATACTGCTTCCAAAAGCACTACAATATAGTGCTCAAAGAGGAGCAGTGCGACTACTCACGCCCGAAGGAGCTGAGAGTTTACACTGACGGATCAAAGACCGACTGCGGAACTGGAGTCGGAGTTTTCTCACACGACCTCAACATAAACATATCCAGCCCGCTAGGAATGCTCAATACGGTCTACCAAGCAGAGTGTGTGGGTATAATACAAGCGGCCCATGCCATAGCAGCCAGGGGAGTTACGGACACTCATGTTCGTATACTCTCTGACAGCGCCTCAGTCCTCAAATCCCTAAAGAAGGGATGCATCACATCAACTCTAATACTAGAATGTCACAAGGCGCTTGAACAGGTAACTGTATCGAACCGCAACACAGTGACGCTACAATGGACAAAAGGCCACAGTGGATCACTAGGTAACGACGCGGCTGACGAGCTGGCCAGAAGGGCATCCAGCACGTCAGTCTATGGACCGAAACCAGTCGTGCCCATCCCCTTCAATCAATTACGCAGGTGGCTACAGAAGCACACCTACACACAAGCAGAGAACTGGTGGTCCTCGTCACCGGGCTGCAGGCAGTCCAAGGAAGCCATGCCATCATTAGATGGCAAGCTAACGAAAATATTATTACGCCTGCACAGGAAAGGCCTGCGCCTGATTGCGGGGACCATCACGGGGCACTGCTCACTAAACATACATTTCCACACGATAGGCATAACGGACAGCCCCCTGTGCAGGGCTTGCATGGAGGCTGATGAGACCGTCGCGCATGTGCTCTTTGAGTGCACAGGCGTCACTCAGATTAGGTCGGAAACCCTCGGAACGCCCAAATCTTACAGAGATGTTCTCAACAGACTAGGAGACTTAATAAGCTTCTGGAGGGAGGTGGGCTGGTTGGAATAACCACCGACGGCCGCCATGGCCCACGCACAATGGTCCACTTGAAAGACTAAGTGCGGAAACCAAACCCGTAACATAGAACATAGAACCTCTTTTGAGAAATAAACTGGATTTTTTCCTGTAAGATTTTCGTAGGTTATTAAATTATCCTCAAAATGGCCCAATTTCTTCACAATCTACCTTCTTCTTCGTCGTATCGATTATTCCATTTTGTATGTTTTAAATAAGCTTCGACCAGAATTCGGTCACTTCGACAGCGGTATCGTAGCCATAGTTGCAAAGTTCTTCTTTAGTGCAGGAGTTAGTGCACGAAGAGCACGACAAAATGTGGGACATAGTTTGGGGCTACTCCAATGAGCCGCAGTGCGACTGGAGCCACATCGCATACTATACAATCTAACAAAAAAGGTAGCGACAATTTTAAACCTAATTCACAATGTGTGTCAACGATGTTTGAATGAACTGGATCCATTGAATGTAAAGCAGTCTGATTTGGAAAGTAATTAACATATTTATCAAGTTATTAAAATTCAGGCACATTATAAAGTTTTGATGGCTGTAATAAAATTATTATGAGATCTACTTCACTTTGTACGTTTAAACGGTAATGGGTCTTGGTATAAGTTATGACTTGAAGGTCTCGGGTTCACATTCCTTTTGTGGAACACCAAGTTGGAGTATTTTTTAGCATAACTACGTTGAGATTTTAATGAGCTCTTGTGGTTAAATCGATAAAACATTTAGTAGTAATTTAAATGGTTTAAAATTAAGATGTAAACTATTTTTGTTTAGTAGCATATCATTTATATAATGTTTATGTTTTGATAAATTTTCTTTCATCTTATTAAGTACGGCTTCCTTATATGACTTTACTCACGTGACTAGTTGTTTTTCAGTTCAAAATGAAAGTATATTCTGGAAAATCCAATAGAATTTATAATAGTCCTAGGTTCCTACTTCCTATTAGAAATACCATTCCTCCATTAACCTTTAAATTATCAGCCTCATGTTCAATCTGGCTTATATTCATATTAAAACTCACCGTGCATGCGAAGAGCGCGTTCTGCCACGTCGCCTTGTTCTCGCTGAAGAAATAGCAGCTGTGACCCAGCCTGATGAACTGCGGCGGGCAAACGTAGGACATTTTCGTGTTGTTCCTCTGACCCTCCACACTACTGCCTGGAAGTGGAAAAAAGGTTAAATGAGTTCCTTATGTCAGAATACTTTAGAAGTGGTGAAGAGGAGAAAAGGAAAGGAGGGAGTGCATAGAAAAGAATGTGGAGATAAAAGGTTGGCCAAAACCGCACGATCAGACGAGCTAACCGCTGATTTGAAATACGACTAGAGAGAGAGACTAGAGTACTGACGCTTTGATTCCTTAGGTGAGGCGTAAATTTACTAAGGTTGTCTACGATTTTGATCTTGCTAGCCAGAGAGGGTTGTTCATTCCATTGCACCCTAAAATAAGATAACTCTATCCAGCTCTAATGATCAATTGAATACCAAAGGGGTTAACAGAACAACAGTTTGCTCTTGGCTTTTACCGCCATTCGTTTTCATCAATAACAAGTTAACGTTCGAACATCTTCAAAGAAAGCAGGCAGTTCAAGTTTGCTCTTATTTATTTCAAAACAATTTTCTCATCCAACTTCAAATTCAACAAATTAAACAGTAAACATCTTCATTAATGCTCTAGTGTCTAGTTTTAAACACAACCGCTGCAGAAGTTATACGAGCTTGAAATAAGCTGTTGCTGCAGCCACTGCTACTTTCACAGCACTATAAAATTAACAGTTCCACCAACTTAGAACTTCGTGTATAGACGGGAGACTATTTCATGCATGGGTTATTTCTACAGCCGAGATGAGATAACTTCTGGTGGTTTTATGTTTAATTTTGCACACACTTACAGTTATAAGTTCGTCGAGGAAGAACCTATATTTGTAAAGAGTCCCTGGTGACTAAAATATTCAATTAGAAGACCAATGTTTTGAAGAAGCGAAAAGTTTGTAAAAAAATATTCCGGGTTTTGTTTTCGAACGATTCATGGCTTCCAGAATTTCCGCTGGGAATTCCTTACTTCGTCTAACTAATTAATATTGAGCAGGTCTGCCTTATCGCCTGTAGTAGTATTACTATTAAGTACCACTCGAACTAGGACTATACTGATAAGAATATATTATTAAATTCCTACGATATAGGGCAAGGAATTTCAATCTAATCCTACTTCCTTCAAATAGGGTACCTAGTAAACTCGTATGGGTTTTAATATCGGTATTTATCGATGTCCTATTCATCTTAGTACCTATAATAAACTACTAAAGAAGGTACCTACCTAATGTTTCAACTTTTTTAAGTTCTTACATACGTGTTGCTTTTTGGTGAAAACGTTTACCTATAGGCTAATATAGCAAATGATATAGGTATTGCTAATATATACAAATATTGCAAATGACCTGCACAAAAAAACATTGTTGAGGTGTCCGCAACTATAGTGAGATATTCACCTCTTGACATTCCCATCCTATGTATTCTGTATAAACACAAGGAAGTACAACAATACTCAAAACGTTGCTCTCGCCAAATATTACGTAACTACAAACTTCAAAGTGGTTTGACCATTTTCGGCCCACAAACCACTGACAGCATTACGACAAATCTTGTAAAATATTCCATTGTTACTCTTATCTACCATCGGAACGGTAGCTGGTACCTTCCATTAGTCTAAAGATAGTGGGTGGATTATATTCGCGATCAAGTTCTCGACCAAGGTCGAAAACCAGACGGGCTGGGTTTTTTTGGGGACGTCATTGGACGATATGCTTTAGTTTTGTCGTAAGGAATTTGAGGTTGAAAATAAAGGTGTATAGGTGAAGATGTTGATTGTAGACAATGCAATGGTAATCGATGAAGAATGTAACAATTAAATGACAACAACATATTTGAATATGGAGAAGACTAGAGGTCTGTGCCACGTGTTAAGAATAAAAAGCCGATCTACTTTTTCTGTAAAAATCTCAACGTGAAATCTTAGGAGAAGTGAGCTTGAAGTGAACTGTCAATAGTGTCAATCTCTATCATCAGGTGGAATGACAGCTCACTTCAAGCTCACTTTACCAAAGTTTTCAAGGTGAGATTTTACACAGACGACCGGTTGTAATAAGAACAGTAAATGAGAAGTCAACATTGATAAGAAATATATATAAAAAGGTATAATCAAAACCGCATCACCTTAACAAATTACCGGTTATTATAGAAAAGAAAATCATACTAGTAATATCGAACAAGTTTTTATCCAATAAACGGAAAATGGCCCAAGTATTGGCAGGAAATAAATATTTATCTTTACCATCAATCTTTCCGACCTCGAAGAGAAAGGAAACGTTCATGAAAGTCGTATGTGTATGCTCGTATTCATTACAGCTTTATTAGCATCGTCAAATGGGTGAAAAGATACGTTTCATCTTCATAAACTATATATATATCAAATACAGCAGTTGGAAACTTGGAAGTGAGTAATTCTAACTAGAGTCTGACCGAAAATAAATGAAATTTGATAGCACTGTGTGACCTGAACCCGCACTTAAGTCACGTTTTTCTGTGACTTTAAAATTTGAAGTAAATGATTTTGAATTTTAATTTTAATTAAGTCCATTTTTACACAGAAAAAAAGTGACTTAAGGGGTGTGGGTTTAGCTCACACGAGCTATAAAATGGTATGCGATACGTGTGACTTAAGTAAGTCTATTAATGCAATACAAATAATGAACTACTCACACGTATCTTAATGTAGTGTCCATCTTTAAAACGGATAAACGAAAGTGAAAACTTTTCTCAAATATTATTAACTAGCAGCGCCCCGCGGTTTCACCCACATATATGTTTCGTTCCAATGGGAATATCAAGATAAAAGTATGCTATGTCCTAATCCAGGTTATGGCCTACACATGTGCAAAATTTCATCCAAATCCGTTTATCCGATAAAGCGTGAAAGCAACAAACAAAACAAAAACACAAAAAAACAAATATTTCTCTTTTTGTTATAATATTAGTTTAGAACTTTAGATGATCAAACAATATGATGTTAAATCCGATTTTTTTTTCTCTTTTAGTTGTCGGAAGTATTCATTTTCTCTGAATTTAAAGTATTAATGATTTGCCGACCGGAAACGAAATCGGCCGAAAACCGAAAATGAAATTCGGTTGGACTCTAATTAGGTATAACTTAATATATCTTTTCTTCTTTTAATTTTCATGGCGCATTATCTCGGTTGAATTTGGGATGTGCACTCTAAAAGTTCTCCTTTAATCATACTTTATACCTCCAAAGAGTTTCATCTTTATGGATGGCTTTAGATACTACCGTGTATTTTTCTGGTTTTCCCGAGTAATTTCGGTCTGCGCCGGGGCTTTTATTCATGACTTCTTGAAGCGACGATGACTTTTACGCAAAGTGACTCCATTCAGTCTTTCGCAGAATGAATGAATGATGCTGTTCGTCTCAGTGGCTGAAATACCTAATTATTTAGAAGCTCATTTCATATCTACCAGTCTAGAGTCAAGTAGTGGTACTTTTGGTAACATAACATCATAACGCCTGAATTCCCCGAAGGGTTAGGCAGAGGTGTACCTTTAGTGCATCATCACCTGCCTAGCGTTTTCCCAACTATGTTGGGGTCCGCTCCCAGTCTAACCGGATGCAGCCGAATACCAGTATTTTACATGGAGCGACTGCCTATCTGACCTCCACAACCCAGTGACTGGGTAATAGGATACCCCTTGGTAAGACTGGTTGTCAGACTTTCGGGCTACTGACGACCCAAAACGACTGTCAACGATCCACGAATGACAGCCGGGACCAACGGCTTAACGTGCTTTCCGAGGCACGGAGGGGTCTTGGTTTGTGAAAATGGTCACCCATCCACGGACCAAACGCGGCAAGCGTAGCTAAACCGTGTGCGTGTACCTTTTTGTGCATACAACCAATATTTCGCACCAACGTTTCGCCAGCTATGTTCAAGTCCCATGTAGGGGGGGTGAGCGGCTGCATAAATCTAGACTTCGGGCTGCTGAACTTGACTGAGAATTTATGATGTAAGAACCCAATAACACTTTGGCTGACCTGAACCTCATGCTCAGCAGTAGTGCTTGTCACCACTAGACCAATGAAGCAGAACTGTCGACCGACCAACTATGTAACACGAGAATGGTAACAACAATACTGGTGGTCTACTCCGAAGTAGTATCGGCCGAATGTTCGGCCGTTTCCTGCTACGAATTTACTATTTGGTTCGGTCGGTTCCGATCCTACACTCTTTCGAATATTGAGTATGGTCCCGACCCAACTGAGCCGGTCCGAACTTTTTTCGCATTTTTCAATAATATTCGGTTCAGCCATGTGTCGGTCCGATCCGAACATTCGCACTTTGCACTCCGGAGTAGGCCCCCAGGAGTACCTAAAACCGTACGAGACAAACAGGTCACAATAGTAGAACAAGTTTTAACCCCAACTAAAACTGGAACGGCGCTAAAACTCTGACGTTCTGCTAAAATAGATGTCTCGTTAAGCTTAACTGTCGTAAAGCTGGCCAAACGCCGGTTAGCACGGAAGCTGTGAGTTATTGCGGAAGCATGTGACCTAGCAGATCCTACTGTAATCTAGATTAGAATTATTCTCATTTTTATATGCACAACGGAAGCGGGAATTATATTGCTTGGATGCATGGCCGGGTTATTTAATTATGATTTAAGGCAGACAGACTCGAAGCGACGGTGCGATGCGATTCTGTTAGAACAGTTTTCTTGAAGTTTTCATATAAATTGTTCTACTAGAGTCGCGTTGCGCTGTCGCGTTGCACCTGTCTGAAGGAGACTTTAGAAGTTTACACAGATTATTCTTCTTTAGTCTAAACAAGAGGTCGAAAGTATTTTAGTCCATTTTGATAACCTTTTCCGTGTGTTCCTCTGTAGCCGGACCACAGTTTAGTACAAGTTAGTACAGTTTAGTAGTTTCAAAATAATACCTACCTTAAGTCTACTTTCATCGGAATATATATATATATTTAGTACCTCAAGAGATATCTTTTTAATTAACAATTAATGTGGTCCGGCTGCCAAGCAGTGCTCTCTGGCCGCGCCACTTCAAATTAAATGGAGTATAATGAACTATTAATAAATCAATATCCCAAAAAAAACTACCTAAAGAGTACCTTGCCTACGACAAATATGGTCCAATAAACCCCTTTAGTTAAGGAGTTATTGGTCGTAGAGTGTGGTCCGGCTGGAAGGTATACTCTGCAGCAAGTCAATTTTGCAATATTTAATATTAACTATCCATAAATCAATTTAAATAATAGTACCTTTTCTCTACTCTTCGTTGATACTTTTTTCTCTCAAGAAACTATTCATTTTGATTAATTAATCTTTAAAGTATGTGGCGCGGCTAGGGAGGATTACTTTCAGCAAATATAACGAAATATGCTTTATTTCTTTATGCCAACGAAAACTGCATAATAAGTACTTTATAAAAAGACCTGGACTTCATCTATAAACTTTTATTTTTATTACTAACAATGATTTTGAAAAAGGTGCACTTTTTGGTCTTTGTTTACCTATCTACCTAACAATAGGTAGTTAATTTGACGAAGTGAGTGAAAATTTTGGTTTAAAATAAACAATAAGTATACGAATAACAAATATATTTTCATAATCAAATATTAACAATTGTTAATACAAGGTATTGTATATGACGGAAAAGTGTTTTATATAACAAACTTAAGTCAATAGATTGAATTTAAGCATTTAACCCTTTAAACAAGAAATAACAATGAAAAAAAGAGTGTACCAAAATTGCGTATTCAAAATATAGTCAATCAGCATTACAAATAAAGGAATTTTGAAGTTATTTTCCAACTTTAAAATGCAAAGCCTAAATTAAAAATAGACATTTTGATAAAAATAAGTTATAATTTACAATTTTGCGTACAAAATACAATGAACATTCATTTGCTGGTTTTTAGTCCTTGTAACTTTAGTACATAAATCATCATATGTTTCCCAAGTATCATCCAGACGCTTGCAGTGAACAACGTAATGGCGAATATTTGGTAAATACTCAATCACTGACAACAGTGTAAATAATTTTCCTTGTAATGTCATAGTGTCTGGAATGTCATTTAAATCAACGCTCAAATCAAATTCAAATATTAATAAATCATTCAATGTGTAGTTAATAATTTGTTTACCGGTACATTTTACACCGTCATTACTTTTAACACATAGCACACCTGAATCAATATCTAACATTGTTTGAGCCGATTCTTCAAGGGCTGAAATGCTTTTATCCGACAAAATTAGTTCATTCAGTGGCATGTACGAACATACTCGTTGAGATGTGGAGTCGTTCTGACTGCATTTGTTATTCGTATACTTATTGTTTATTTTAAACCAAAATTTTCACTTACTTCGTCAAATTAACTACCTATTGTTAGGTAGATAGGTAAACAAAGACCAAAAAGTGCACCTTTTTCAAAATCATTGTTAGTAATAAAAATAAAAGTTTATAGATGAAGTCCAGGTCTTTTTATAAAGTACTTATTATGCAGTTTTCGTTGGCATAAAGAAATAAAGCATATTTCGTTATATTTGCTGAAAGTAATCCTCCCTAGCCGCGCCACATACTTTAAAGATTAATTAATCAAAATGAATAGTTTCTTGAGAGAAAAAAGTATCAACGAAGAGTAGAGAAAAGGTACTATTATTTAAATTGATTTATGGATAGTTAATATTAAATATTGCAAAATTGACTTGCTGCAGAGTATACCTTCCAGCCGGACCACACTCTACGACCAATAACTCCTTAACTAAAGGGGTTTATTGGACCATATTTGTCGTAGGCAAGGTACTCTTTAGGTAGTTTTTTTTCGGGATATTGATTTATTAATAGTTCATTATACTCCATTTAATTTGAGGTGGCGCGGCCAGAGAGCACTGCTTGGCAGCCGGACCACATTCATTGTTAATTAAAAAGATATCTCTTGAGGTACTAAATATATATATATATATTCCAATGAAAGTAGACTTAAGGTAGGTATTATTTTGAACTATAGCATCTGAGTACTAAACTGTGGTCCGGCCACAGAGGAACACACACCTTTTCCAGTTTAGTACGCCATTCTAAACCAACTCGAACGAATTTTGGGTAGCTGTGGTCATTCTGGGTTACCAAACGTTTTTTGGCGGCCATCCATAAAGACTACGAATTTTTAAAGAACACATAGAACGCATTAATTTTTTAAAAGGCGTCAAAGTCGAGAATAAATAGTCGGTTTGGATTCGGATATTTGGAGGTGGATAGAAAGATAAGATCATTGTATATCTTTGTTTAAAAAATTCACTACAGCGTTGTCGCCATACAAATAAATGTTTTTACTACTGCCACCCGCCGACTTTCTTTTTTTGTCTCACTTCGTCGAACAAAATGGGTGATCTCCTCTAGGAAAGATGAAGTTATGTTAAATAAAACAGATAGATAATACTCACATTGTGACCAAAACACGATGAAGACGAGCGCACTGATCGCGGCTACCTTTCCTCTCCGTTCCATGGCTTCCATTTTGTTTCAACCTCACTCTAGTTCACAAACACTCACAACCAACACTTTTCACTGGATAGTTCTGCACGAATCCATATTCAAATCACAAAATAAAAAAATAAAAAATTTGACAGTTAGGACTTTGACATTACAGAATTAATAAACACTCGAGATTTTGTTTCGATAATTTGAATGTAGAAAATGTCACCTGAAACAAAAGAAAACTGACATTATTATTTGGAACAATATTCGTCTGTTGCTTTATGCAAATTCTATGTTGATTTGAATAACAATATGTGCGTCACGTAATCTTTTTATTTCCGTATCAGAATTCAGAAATAGGTATGTTAAATTATTTATTTTTCAATCCGCGTATGAGTCGACGGAATGCCCTATTGTTACTGATATCAAAAAAGCACACTGAGATTAATTTGTCGCAAAAGGATAAAATTAATTGCTGAAATAAAGAATTCGTTTCAAACACATTTTATCGTCAAATTTCAAGAAACCGCACCGCAAGGCTTCCCTCGTATCAGTTTATTTACTACCCTCTTTAGCTGATAACACCGCAATATACCTTACGTACCTACATAATTAGCGCTACCTTACGTGGAAGATCAAATTGTAATCTTTATCACTGACACTACAAAACCTGATCATTATATCCCACTGATTAATGCTTTCAATTATATCTTATTACAATGAACACTGTTTCAGGTTACAATTGTGAATGCTCATTGTAGTAAATTGACTACGTTATGTAAGTACGTTGTGAGCACCTGGGCGATTAACTTATGTGCTTAATAAGCAAATGTAAGCACTATGTTTATTGTGTATGCTCGTGTTACAAGCAATGACCCTTGAAATATACGTTTTATTATAGTATCAATGGTTGCAAAACAATGCTTAGATATCCGGTTTCCATTTGATAGGCGATGAGAATACTTCAGTGTGTTACTCTCTTTGTATAAGTTCTGACGACAAAAGGCTTTTGTCGAATAATATTATGTGACAAGGTAGAATACCTATACAGTACCTACTTAGGTACATAAGGTTCAACAAATATCTCGTCGAAGTCTAGTAATGCGGACTTTTCATTTTGTCTTAATTCTACAGCGGGCAATGTACAGATGAATTTTCCTCACAAGATACAACAGTGTTCAAGAGAAAATATTAAAACAAGGCCAATTAAAAGTTTCCACGTTACAAAACACAGTAGAAAAAAATATGAGAAAAATGAAGAAAGAATAAAATAGCTTGCCTTAATTATGAACTGTTCGTTTATCATTGTTAGATAAGACAAAGCAAGTGTCTAGACTATTTTGCGAAAAAAACCCTAGTCAGAAGAGCCCTCTGGAGAAATTCTAGCTTTATTTTAATAAACCCTGAGAGAAAACGAGGATCAAATTGAAACCAGTAGGTACCTAAGTTAGAAAGTAAAACTGGCCAAGGGCGAGTCGGTCTCGAGTACTGCAATACTGCGGCAGTCCGCACCACACTTGTCCGTTATAGGTAAAACGTTAAAAATATTTATTTCGAGGCTTACGGGTTAAGGCCTGAAATTACCCAATTGATCAATCGCTTCAATTGCATTTCTTAGGCGAACAATTTGAGCATCAATGTGTATCAATCGCGTAAAAATGAAAATTGCAATTGATTGTTTCGGGGAGCCATTAAGCCTTTTTACGGCTGTCATTCTTCTGATCATTGATTCAGATCTTATATAGTCGTTACTGGTAGTCAGAAGCCCAAAAGTCAGACAGTCAGTCTGACTGCGTATCGTGTTACCCAATAACTAGGTTGTGGAGGTCAAATAGGCTCCATTTAAAATACTGGTATTCAGCCGTATCCTTTTAGACTGGAAGTCGATGATGATTTGGTTTGGTCTTTTTTATCATGACACCGTGCATAGTTACACATATAGGGTGGCAGGGTCATCGACGCGCAACCTGTTACCATGGATTCAGTACATGATTCTGAGCGCCCTGCGTTGAAACTTTTCGTCGGTTATTAAGTAAGAAATTAGCCGTTCTATACATTTTAACCGCGTACGTATTGCGTTTTTCTATGTAACAGGACTTTTTTTGGTGATAAGGATAACCTACGAAAAATGTTTGCACTAGGTGGTTCAGGATCATGTGCTGGTTACAGTTTGCCACCCTGTATTTTGTGAAAAAAGTTGCTGACTAGTTAAAAAGGTATTAAGATTATAAAGATAGAACCCTAAAATTCAAAATTAAATAAATTTATTTTTAAACCAATTACACCAATAACGGAACTGTTAATTGATTCGTTTAATAGTTGAAATTATTCAGTTAACACACGCAGCTCAGACTTTTACGACTCGGATCTAGGTTTAATTTCATGACTAGAGAGCAGCGTGTGTGTTAACCTAATTACGAAGACTCAGTTAATTTACGAATATCGCTGAGAATTTCATTAAGTGAGGGTATCTAATCTGTTTTATAGAGAGCTTAATTGATGTCTTAATTTTAATTCAAAGAGGTCAAGTCCGTGGCCTTCATCACAGGGCATGAAAGTCTAGACAATTTCGTTAGAAATATGACTATGCTCAAGTTGTGGCAGTGGGCTGGCCATGTTTGTCGATATACCGATGGCCGGTGGAGCAAACGCGTCCTAGAGTGGAGACCGCGTATCGGCAAGAGTAGTGGGGGACGCCTCCAGGTAAATGAACCGACGACTTTAAGAAGGTGGCTGGTCATACTGGATGCGGACGGGTGTTGTGGCGCAGTCTGGGTGAGGCCTATGTCCAGCAGTGAACTGTGATAAGCTGAGTTGATTGTTTGATTGAATGCCAGCCACAGAATAAGGCCCTCGTTTCTATTGTCAAAAAATTTCTCTCCGTGTATCACACCATTTTTAACACTATGGTACAACTCTGCTTATTCTTTGAAAAATACCATTGTTTGGCATGTTATTGTTTCTGTCCAAATATTGTCTGTCAGTCATCGCTATTAATAAACTGCCCCATTGTTCTGGTTCGTGTGAAAAGATGTTAAAACTTTTTGCATTTGCATAAAATTACTGGCTGTAATAAATCCTAGAAAATCTTAAAAAAAAGTAGGAAGATTTAGAAGATATTATAGAACGGACTTAACACTGCCCACACGTTTTTGTCTTGTGTTTAGTCCGCGTTTACGAAGCTAACTGACCCAGTGCGCTAATTTCATAACTGTTACACGTTTAATGGCTAGAACTAGATAATTACAGACATACTACACACATCAACACCGTCTAGGGATATTTTGTATAAAGTTATTAAACTCAAAAAATACTGGCCAGTTTTAAATTCATTTGAAGAAAGCTTATTTTGTAAACCTTTTTGAACGATTCTAAATTTGAATTTGAAAAAATCAATTAAAAACAAAAGACTTACGCGGCATAATGGTAGCGAAGTCCGAAGGTTTCATTTACCTACAGTAGTTTTTGCCTATTTTTTTGTGTCAAATTTAAGTTTTATAACAAGTTATCGGTTAATTTCGAATTAATGTTATTGTGTGCATCATGCAGCGGCGCTATTTAACGAGAGAGGAATTGTTAAGGGCAGTAGGCATGCTCCAAACTGGGGCTACTCAACGGGGTATTGCCGAGGAGATTGGAACAAGACAAAACGTGATATCAAGGTTATGGTCACGTTATCGTGCTATATTCAGTTACTTTTTCTTGAGAAACACATTCATTGTTAGTTTTTCCATTATTTCACGTTTTTTCTTTATTTGAATAAAAATATGTTTACGCAAAAAAAAATAGTTTTCTTTTATTCTGGAGTGTAGTCTGATAAATGGGCTTTATAAAAATATATGCATGTTGTATGTTATTTATAATAAATTTTGAGTAAATTGAGTAAATCCAAAATATCCCTAGACAGTGTTAGTTGTATATACATTCGTCCTTTGCGTAATACTATTGAAGACAGTTCACAGACAATACAAGTTACCAGCTCGGGGAATATATTTTACGAGGCCGAAAACTATCCAGCGGAAATTTACTACAGGGATTAAAAGTATCGAGGTAAAAGGATAAGATAGACAGACCTATAGAGTTACTTTCGCATTTATAATATTAGTATGGATTCATAAGATAAAGATAACCAGGTAATTTCTATGGTTAGATTTAAAAAAATTATAACATTGCTTTTAGGTCGTCCGTCCATCTAGCTGGCCCAGCTAGACGGACCTGCTTTAGGAGAGAAAGAAGGTTCTTTAGGTCGTCCGTCCATCTAGCTAGGCTAAAAAAATCTAACTGTAGAAATCATCTGGTTGTCTTTATCTTACGAATCCATACTACTTTTTAATAAATAATAATGTCAGCCACCTGGCTGGGGTAGGCGAGATGCGGAAGGCGGGGGACGGGGTGTTGTGGCACAGTCTTGGAGAGGCCGTTGTCCAGCGGTGGACTGCGATAGGCTGAGTTGATTGATTGAACATTGCTTTTTATCTCCATGTGACGTCCATGTGCAGGTAAGCAATAATGCAGTCGACCAAGGTGCACTATTTGCCTAGAAGTGGCTCATTCACTCGACTCTCGAGGCCTCACAAGTGTTATCGGGAAATTGATTTTGCGTGGATTATCAAGTATAGTTAAAATCAGAAGGACTTTCCTTCATTCCAGATTTAATCAATCGTTTTGCCATGACATATTTACCTTGTTTAAATGCTACAATTGATTTCGATGAAAATACAGACACGACTCATACATTACATGCATTGGCGACCAATTAATAACAGTACCTTTCATAGCTAAAATTATAACATTCAACTTAATCACCACTCACGTACACACAAGTTATTATTTAGATTAGCCGAGTTTAGTCCTGAGGCTAAATTATCATAATGTTTAGCATGAAATTGTAATGCCTTGTATAGCTTTGAAGCCACCGCCGTAATTCTATGCCCTTAGTTTAGTAGGCTTATTAGTAGATTCGCACGAATTTACTCGCCCGAAACGGGCGAATCGTCACTTTTAAATAATAGTATTTTTTTATATAGGTGACTCACGCGAATTGGCACATTTTAATTTTTATGCAATAAAGTATAGAAACGGACACTTTTCACGAATGCACCCGGAGCGATGGGAAAAGATCGTCACTCACTGGACGCCTGAGGGTCCTCCCTCAGGCTACAGCCGTGGAGGTAGACTACGGTGAAAGTGGTGCGACGATGTGGTAATATTTGCAGGGTCAACATGGCCAGAGGTAGCACGAGACAGGGAGGTTTGGAAGAAACAAAGGGAGGCCTTTGCCCAGCAGTGGGACACAATGAAGCTAATAAAAAAAAGTATAGAAAAAGGTCACTAGCGCACAGAAGTGATAATAGTTAAATGTTATACAACGTGTACTATTTTATTAACTTCATTGATAACATTCAGAATGTGCCAATTCATGCGACATGCCTATAGAAAAAAATGGGCGAGTAAATTCGTGCGAATCCACTAATAAACCCTTAGTTTAGTTTGAGTTCAATAACGTTGAGCTAAGAATAATAATAATCTATCACTATTTATTAGTTAATGAGTTTCGACCTTCGTCGCTACTAACGTGTTATTATTCAATTTGCTAGTCATTAATCTGTTGGATAAACAAATGTCTGTTGACAAATAGCCGTCGCGTCGTGTCGGTATTCATTACGAATTATTTTTTCTATAGGTAATTAATTCTTGTCCATTTTGAATAGATACTAATCTTATCATTTAACATTTAACGCTCATTGCATAATTTATTGGTAGAGTGGAGAAAAGGGTTTAAGCTCAGTATTTAGCTAACCCTTTTTGCGTATTTATTAATAGCGGTATGAGCCGGATTTTAGCATTATATTGTGTTTTCCCCCTGTATACTCATGGATACCCTCCGTCTAGGGAGAATGGAGGGTTATATCGGACTCCTACCGACTAAAACCTCGCTGTTCCTTCTACTACCATTAGTCAGGGGACTGGGAGATACTTGTACAAGGCTGGAGGCGGCAAGGCTGGCATGGCGGGCTGATCCTCCAGCCTTTCCTCCATAACATGCCTTAACGTCACTATAGTGTTTTTTTTGGGGTTATGCAAACCCGATTAGTTCTTCGAAAGATAAACAAAATAAAATAGATACGATGAAAACACTGCAGTTTCATATTCGTGATAGTACAAAAGTTTCTTTAGCTTACTGGTCAATTAAATATAGGAACCAGCATGAATGCAGCTTTTACTTACGAATCTTGGAAACATCTTGATCTTTTGTCAGCAAAAAGATACAGCATAGTTTTCGCTGCTTTACGACAACACAATACTCTTAACGATATTGTCAAATAAAACCTATAAATCAACTTAGATATGCAAGTCCTAACAATTGAAGGCCTTTGTTCAACCGTTCCTATACTGAATATAATTTAGCTAGACTTTCTAAGAGAAATGCTCTATTACAGTCTCCTATAGGTTTGTGTAGCCTTGCTTCGGGTAATGTATAGTCTCATTTTACTGTCAAAGTGCACGATAAATCATTGAGATAGGGCTGTAAGGTGCGGGTGTAATCAAATAGAGACGCTAGTTTAATGAGATGACGTTTAGTGCTTAAGAAAGTTTTGTTAATTTACAAGATGGAGTAATAGCTTTTTGTACGAGTGGCGAGCAAGAAAGTTCAATTCTATATCAGCTGGAGCGAGTGAGTGCCGAGATAGTGTACGTGGAAGACCTGAGGCAGGTTATGGAGGTGAGTTTATTTTGATTATTTTAATCATTTCTAGAATCACTGTTCAGCTTCAGTTTTTTTTTGGATCTCACTGTTCACTCCAATGAGGCGATTACGTCAAGAGGATGACATCTGCAGTAGCGTTCTCTGTTTGTAGCTACGACTTGAAGACAGATTGTTCTTCAGCCCTGAAGTACTAATAGTAGTAATGCATTCCTGTTTTCTGAGGAAGGCAACCCTTAACTGCGTACTATTCGTCGCTAGATAGTTTGTGACCACCGAACGTCGAAGTGCGTTGTGTGAAAGCGCGAATATCTTGCACATTAGTTTAGACATAGAACTTGGAATATGTTGGTTATCATTTGTTTAGGATTGTGAGTGATTGGGGACATTGTTCAGGGGAACTATTCTCGTAATTTTAAGAACGTTCACAGTCTGATTTCAATCTGTCAAAACTACTTCCAATTTACCTACATTTTTGACAAGTTTTTGACATTGATTGTCGCCGAGATGAGATTGCGAGTAGATTTTGAACGTTTTTAATTACGGGAATTGGCTTTCAGGTATATGATGGGATTTGAAAACAACCTTAACAGACCATGAGTAGAGCAAAATGATCCGTAGTCAAAAATAATACGATATTTACGGAAACTGTGAGTACAGGCATCATACCCAAAGTATGTAGAATCTTATCATCATTACTATTTCAGTCGAAAGACGTCCACGACTAGACTAGGCCTCCCCCAATGTAGAATCTAGAGTAATTTAATATAATTGATAATTGCAGGACATAATAGATAAAATAAACTAGTTTAAAGTATGTTATCCATTACAACATTTCACAGGTGGGTGATTAGCTGACGCAGTGATTTGAGTCCTTCGTGTAAAATTACACGCATATAAAACCGCAGGTGTGGTGAGCTTGTGAGTGCATAAGGAATATTTTTAGAAATAATTTTCTTAGGTTCTCATTGCTGCATAATAATAGACGAGGTGTATTTTTAATGTCACATTCTTTGAATGAAATATGCAGTACTAGTCAACCACAATGCTGTGGTGAACTTCAAGGATATTAAAATAAATTTTTTTACTTAGGAATATTATTTTTCTTACTGCTTCTGTTTTTTGTGGGCTGTGGATTAATTTTTATTAAAGTCGCACTTTTGTTCTGTAACTAATCAGACAGCAAGGGGCCGAGCTTTTATCGTGTAAATTATTTTAATTAAAGGTTTTTGCTATTTACAGACCAAGGCCAGCGAAAAATCTTATGGAACAATGCATTAGAATTTTATTGTGTAAAAGTGTTAGACAGTGGGGGTGCTGGCTACCACTCGAATAATCGAGAAGTCTAAGAGCTATAAAAGCCTTTGTGTCATAAACTACATTAGGCGCAAACTGTTAGGCCAAGACGAAGATGGCGGGACGAGCTTGACTCCTACCGTAAGGACTGGCAGGCACTCGCAAAATACAGAATGGTGTGGAAAAAGGAGAGGGAGGCCTTTGCCCTGCAGTGGGACAATACAGGCTAGTTAGATTAGATTAGGCAAAACTACCAGGATTGGTCAAATAGTTGAGGAGTGAGAGCAGAGCACAATAACAACCAAATTCACTCAGCAATAAGTATAGCAATAGGTATGTAATGACGAAAGCTTGTGATTTCCAAGGATTTCGCTTCAAGTTATATCCATCTGAGCAGTTCAATGAGTATTACAAGATATTGCCCTCAAAAAAGGAGAAGTCAAATCCAGATTAACAATCAGACTGGTTGCACACTGGCTCATACCACATGTTACAACTTTACAAGATGTAGCACTTGATAGCAATTCATTTCAAGTAAGCTTGGCTTAAGCATAATGAAAGGGCTTGGTTAGAATTTAAGCTGCAATTCACACTGACACTGCTGAGTTTAGTTATATGCGAACGAGTCTGCGACTTTCATTGCCTTGTTTGTCTAGAGGCAATCTTGGTGGCAATTATTTATTCCTGTGTAATATATTTTTCTGTTTTAAATATTAACATAGGAGCTAGACGCTAGGGTATCGAGCCGTTAAGTATTTATTTTATCTTTAAATATTTTACCTTTGGCGTGCAAAACTGTTTCTTATAGGTAGATTAATACACACTTTAACAAACATCCATATTATCATTCAGGAAATTGGAACATTGCTAGATTCAGTCACAAGCAGATGGAGAAAAAAATTGAATTATCATTATTTGGCCCTTATTCTAATTTACGTGGGTCGTCGCAACATGTCTCAGCCAAAACCTTAATGACAGCAAAAAATTACTTTCTTTAAATACAGCTTTGTGATTATTTTAGATTGAAATAGACACTAGAGCACGTTTATACTGGATGGGACCACAAACAATTGCTAAAAAGATCTTCAACAATGTCCACCACACTGGATCCACTGGTCTGAAAAAAAAAAGTTTGAATTCGAATTTGAATGTCCTCAACACATACCTTTTTCCTGGAATATGTCCCTCGTTGAAAAACACGTATCATATCATAATTATGTTCAGATATGATAGATGCCTAGCCCTTTGGATATCATTAGCGTCACGCCTCTGATCCGGTTATGTAAGCACAAGTAATTTACGTCTAAGGACAGGCACAAGGATACCACTTTCAAGTTTTCGCAATTTCTATTCACGCATAATATTAATATTGGATACACTTAGGTTATGTTGTAGCATGAACGGTACTTGTTTAAATGTTGTAATCTGAAAACAATATTGTAAATACGTTTTACGTGGAACCGTGAGATGTGGAAATAAGCTTTGCATTTGTTTTTGAATTTCTTGGACTTAGCTTAAGTTGTGTAAGGAAGTGACTTATGGGCTGTAGGTCGTAGGTTAGAACCCACACAGGCGCTTTTCTATGTGTAAATTATTTCATCACCACTGCTCTTAAAACGGTCAAGAAAAACATCGTGAGGAAACCGGCTTGTCCTAGAACCAAAAATTCGAAAGCATGTGATATCTACCAACCAGCACTGGACCCGCGTGGTGGAGTGCGGCCCATTCCTCTCGGACTCAGGCCTTCTCTCGGTGAGAGACGGAGAGAAGGCCTGTGTCCCAGCAGTGGGAATATTATAGGCTGATTATGCTATGTAAGGAAGTGCATCCAGAGAAATTATTTGTTAAGCAAATTCACATCCTACGTCAATTTGCTGTTGTGATTGGAATATACGGACAATTTAAGTTGATAGTAAATTGGCCTAACCATTGATTTCTCTGGCTTAGCGTTTTGCGTTTGCACTTATGAGACTTTAGTTTTCCCGCGGCAAATCGCTGCGGAGCGGACGGACCTCCGGCGCGGTCTCATGGTGGAATGGAAGGCGCGACTATCGCAACCCAGCGCAGGGCACGCCACGATAGCGGCGGTAAGACCCCTCTTTGAGGAGTGGCTAGAGAGGCGTCACGGCGCTCTCACCTACCGCCTGACGCAGGTCCTCTCCGGACACGGATGTTTCGGGAGGTTCCTGCACATAATCAGGCGGGAGGAGACGCCCGGGTGTCACCACTGCGAGGATCGCCCAGAGGACACGGTGGAGCATACGGTGGAGGTCTGCCCCGCTTGGGCAGAGCACCGCCGTGTCCTCGTAGAGGCGATCGGCAGCGGCGGCGACCTCTCGCGCCCGGCCTTGGTGCAAGCCATGGTCCGGGGCGAGAGGGATTGGGAGGCGGTCACCTCCTTCTGCGAAGCAGTCATGCTAGCGAAGGAGGTGGCGGGATGGGCGAGGGAGAGATCCTCACGCCTCAGCCGCCGAGGGAGACGCTCCGGGCGTCGGGAGCCGCGTGACGACTCCCGGCCACCGTAGGCGCGGGCCTGCGGGCGGAGAGCAATGGGTAGCTCTCCGTCCGATCAGGACCAGGCCCGTGCCGGACGGCGCGTAAGTGTTCCACGTGCGCCTCAAAGAGATGTCAGCATAGATGACGGGGCCCGACAGGGCCGAAGCCTGCCGGGGTAGCGGGATCGTCCGAAAGGGTTACCGCTGCCCTGGTACATAAAGGGCTAAGGAAGGAACACGGGTGGGTTTTAGTCAGTAAGAGTCTGACACTCCCTTCTGCTCCACCCAGAGCGGGAGGAGTCATTTGATGATTTCCCATCCACAAAAAAAAAAAAAAAATGACTTTAGTTTTGTTGTGGTTTGTCCATAAACTTACATAAACTTGCCGGAGCCGCTTGTAAGCACAAATGCGAAACTGAGCAACATTATAAATACCTATACATAACATTATGCAGAGATCCAAATATAAGCAGAACAAGTGTATTGACTGAATTACAAATATTTGCCAACCAAGGTATACTTAGATAAGGTATACACTTAAGTTATAATATATTGTTAACTATCTTACCGAAGTCAGACGTGTTGCGAGTGCTCGTTTAATATTGGAAACCCACGGACAAAATTATCGAATAAGTATTACTAAGATTGTAAAACAATTTATTTTTGGCAATTAGTTAGGCCTTTTTAGTATATTGCGATGGTAGGCTTTTGTAGGTCAGCAAAAATGTGTGGGATTGGCACATCTGTAATTAATTAATTATTTGTAAACATATTGATTGTTTAATAAAAACATATGGACATGATTGTTTTTTATTAACGTTTAATTTGAATTTTGAATGTATTTGGTTATGATGAATATAGCATTGACTATAAGAATGTATGGGAGTGGTCGTCATTTGTACTATGGCATTGAACACGGCTAAACCGTATATATGACATAAGCAAAATGAGTTGTTTATACTCGATGCGAAACAGTTCAAAATTACAGGTAAATGACATCACAGAGCAGGATAAGAAAGAGCAGTAGTTCAAGAAAAGACAGATTTCCGATAATTTGGATAACGAGACTTTTTGTAATATTTGTAGGTGTATCTGAGCACCAGAAGGCCAATTCTCGTAATTCAAAACGATCAAAATCTAGTCACAGTCTCATCTCTGCGTCAAACAAATGGCAAAAACTTGTCAAAATGTAGGGAAATTAGACGTATTTTTGACAGATTGAGACTGAGATCAGACTGTGAACGTTCTTTGCCCCTCATATATCTATCACATAGGTAATAAATGTATTGTAATTGCTTCATATTTTATTCCACTGACCTATTGTTGTATTGTCATTTTATTCTGGGTACATCGTCTTCACTATGTAGGTAATTAATGTATATAAAATATTGTAAAACATTTTAAAAGAGTAACCGTGGAGTGTCTTGCCCATTCTTCCCGATAAGAAACTACATTTTCGATGGGGCAACTAGAATTAAATCTATTTTCTTGTAAATATTGACGTTCAAAAGCGCCTTTTATGTGCCTATAGGTATGAGAGAAATGATTTGACTTTGGGACATTGAGTTGAATTTGAGAAATTAAAACGAGATAAAGTAGAAATCGTCCTAACGGTAACTTGTATCTAAAATGTAGTCATTTCAATACAATGCAGAGCAAATGAAATTAAATTTATCGATTGATTCTTCTGTATTTTCTTATTCAGTAATATTAATATCAATGACTTGGTGGAAGACGCCTACGCTGACAGATGAGCTGACTGTCATGTCAGTTTAATGCCTACGATTACCAAAGAGGCGTTTTACACATACAAAAAGTGTCGGCAAAAAATAATTGCAAACTTTTTTAGTCTGTGGCAATGACCGACCTATATCACGAGCTATATTTGTGACCGCGGTTTATGATTTAAAATGTCTATTATTTTTATTAGTTGCAAGTATAATTTAAAGAACATATGTAGTTGTGTAAGAGCTAAGATAACCCAATGGCTAAGTTGATAACTGGCAATCGAAGGGTCATTGATTGCACATCAGAGTTTTATTGCTATGCGAAATAAATTACAGCGCTTAAAAAATATGTAGTAAAATAAAAATAATCCAGTTTTCCCCTTAAAATATTACCAGCGTTAAAAAATAAATATAGAAAAGAAAGAAAAAAACAAAAAAAAAAAAAACGAACGGACTCACCAAAAAATAAAATAAAAAAGCACAAAAATATTTTTTTAAAATATCACTAAATATTCATTTGAAAATAATTATGTAGGCGCCACTTCAGAACCCCTATTTCTGTTCCCCAGATCACTCGAGATTAAAATATCACTTGAATCACTCGTAAATGGAGAGGTGCGCTCGGTCCTCACTTGTAACGGCAACTGGCGCTTCCAGCCGGCCTGCGTTGCGTTACATCTATGTAATGCGGATGAAAAAATAAAACAGACTTCAAAGACAACCCATCTAGGTTCCATCTGGGTTGTTTTTTTTTTGGTAAAAAGTCTTTGAAAAAAGCTTAAAAGAACAAAGAGCATCTGTGGTGACGTTTATGGTTTTATGGAATGTTCTCTTTTTTCATCAGTCTGCGCAACTTTCTGCTAATTCCTTTTTATAACAATTACTTTTTACAAAGCTTAACTCTTTAAATAATAATATATACAACTATATAAAAAGGAGGGGAAATAATCATAGGGCATCAAAAACTTCGTCCGCATCGCTGTCAATAGCACAAGTGCCCAAACGGCTGGGCACGCCACAATTGCGGCGATAAGTCCCCTCTTTGAGGAGTGGCTAGAGAGGCGCCACGGCGCCCTCACCTTCCGCCTGACGCAGGTCCTCACCGGACACGGTTGTTTCGGGAGGTTCCTGTTCAGGATAAAGCGGGAGGAAACGCCAGGGTGTCACCACTGTGGGGATCGCCCGGAGGACACGGTGGAGCATACGGTGGAGGTCTGCCCGGCTTGGGCGGGACCCCGCCGTGTCTTCTTGGCGGCGATCGGCGGCGGCGACCTCTCGCGTCCGGCCCTCATACAGGCCATGGTCCGGAGCGAGAGTGAATGGGAGGCCGTCACCTCCTTCTGCGAAGCAGTTATGCTCGCGAAGGAGGAGGCGGAGCGTGCGAGGGAGAGGCAATCGCTGCACCCTCGCGCTCCTAGCCGCCGCAGGAGACGCCCTGGACGGGAGTCAACAGCCGACTCCCGGCCACCGTAGGCGCGGGCTTGCGGGCGGCGAGCTATGGGCAGCTCGCCGCCCGGTAAGGACCAGGCCCGGGTCGACGGCGCGTTGTGTTCCACGCGCGCCTCAAAGAGCTGTCAGCACGAACTGACGGGGTCCGCTAGGGCCGATGCCGTCGGGGCTGCGGGTTGTTCGAAAGAGATACCGTGGCCCCTGGCACAGGCAACTGAAGGAACACGGGTGGGTTTTAGTCAGTAAAAGTCTGACACTCCCTTCTGCTCCGCCCAGAGCGGGAGGAGTCATTTGATGATTTCCCACCCAGAAAAAAAAAAAAAAAAAAGTGCCCAAACGGCAGGCAGCATTGCCACGTTATTAGCTACTTAAATAATGTAAATATAATAAATCCTATACATACTATGAATAATTATTCATCATCTGCCTAGGCTTTTCCCAACTTTGCTGGTGTCAGCTTCCAGGCTATCAGGATGCAGCTGAATACCAGTATTTTACTTGGATAGACTGCCTATCTGACCTTCACAACCCAGTTACCGGGTAATTCGATACCCCTTGGTAAGACTGGTTATCAGACTATCGGGCTTCCGACTACCCGTAACGACTGTCAAATATTTACGAATGACAGCCGGGACCAACGACATAACGTGCATTCCGAGCCACGGAGGGGTGTAAAGGTGGTCACCCATCCACAAAGCAACCGCGGCAAGAGTTGCTTAACCTGATCGAACGACCTGCGACCACGGACCCCTCTAATCTAATTGTTGACTAAAGTATCATTTTTAGAAACTTCATAATGCATGTAAGTTTACTGCGTCGGTAAGTATCCCATCGTTTTTTTTGTAAACTTTAGACCATATTAAAAGTCCGTTTCATATGTGTAATATTAACTTTTTAACGTAAAGATTGAAGGTACAGATAATTCTTTCATGATTAAATAATTACTCGAATCGTTTGCGATACTTGACCCAATTCTCAAGGGTATGTACGTAAATCGCGGTGATGAGAGCACTTCAGTTATCTGAAGAAAGTGCCATTATTGTTGCACTGATGACGTTATAAAATGATCTGCGTGTTTGATATGTATTATGAGTAATGTTTCATATACAAACGGTTCTTTGATATATTTTCATTGCCTCATAGGCCTGCTCGATCTTCTGATAGAGAGCTATGAAGGAGGTCTACGATATGGAACGAGCGTGACCAAAAGATGCCTTTAGAACGTTCCCACTGCTGGGACACTCTGTGAGGGATTCGGCTGTAATCTACCACGCGGGCTCAGTGCGGATTGGTAGATATGTCTTCGAATGATTTGATTTCGAAGTTTCCTCACAATGTTTTCCTTCACCGTTCTGAGACCAGTGGTGATGAAATAAGTTACACAAAATAAATCGTCTTCCTGGGATCGAACTTACTATCTACAACTCGTAAGTCGGGGCGATTGCCAACTCACGCTTTCTTCTCATGGGGATAGGGAGAAACTACAGAACGCCATCTGCTAAGATCCTAGCATACTCCGTTTGCTTCGTGTACGTTCCATCTGACCACCTACGCACGCTGGTTGCGAGTACTACGCACCGGAACTTTCTGAAGAACATCGCCAATAAGGTGTATTATGTCCTTCTAGGGAGTCCCCTTCCGGCGTTGCCACTCACATCTGCCTTGTAAATCCCTTCTGTTAGGCCCGTCGCCGTTGCCATTGTCGCATCTATGCAATATTCACCAATTAACAATTCAGTTATAGCTATACCCAAGCAGTTTTTATTTATGAACCTACTGGAGTATAATTTTAGAGTCCTATCTAATTTTGGCTATTTCTGTCTCTAAGCTTTATCGATACAATTTCCTTCTGCGATATTAAGTTACTGTTTACCACATTGCCATTACACATCCGCCCGGAATAAAATACACGAGAATAATATACCATGATGTATTTGTGAACATTACCAGTTGACCAGTACATTCGACATTACACACGACACGACCTTCAAGGGTATGACATGATTTTTATTTTAGGGTCTATCATAAAATGTTGGCACATGACGTCATTGTCGTCAACACGTAGGTATGTGGTGTCAGCTTTCTGACGAATTATTGACTGGTTGGTTGTGACTTCGTCTTTACAATGTAAGATTTGTGATTTTTTGGAGCTGAGTTCTTGGAAGACGGGTGATTTAAAGTTTTGTTGGTTACGGAGCTTATATGTGTCCTTTTTAGAGGACTCTGCGAACTGGCGAACAGCGAGATTGTTTTGAACCAATCGGATATTATGATAGAAAAATGTGACATGCCTTAAAACCGTTTAGCCGCTAGATAGACCTGAACCCTAATTGCGTAACACACGTTCAATCACAATCTGAATCATTTTGAAGGATATTGATCTGAATCATTTTAAAGGATATCACTAATCCATTGCTTCATATGTTCAAAAAAAATGTCTGTTCAGCAACGTAATTAACGCAATGACTGTTGTTCAACTGTCAAACGAAAACCATTGCTACTGTTACTGTATTCTGCACCTACACCGCTGAAACAAATATTCCTGCATTGGGATTAGCTAGCTTAGCGCCCACAGGTACCTACATTACTGGTTTCGAGATGAAGTTCTTACTTAGCCGTTGATCTTAGAAGGTTGAGTGAAATCTTACCAAGAGCATCAGCAGCCAAAACATAAACCTCTTATCCAAAGTCAATCTATTTGCACATTCATTTTCATTGAACCATAGTCTTTTCATGACACCGACTTTTTACGCGAGAAATAAAATATCGGAGACGAAAAAATCCTTCATATCCTAATATTTCAAATTACCTTAAAAGATTCTGAAACATTAATATTGATATTCCCTTATTATCCTCGTTTTACTGACGGAAAAATCCGAAATTTTGCCCACTTTAAAGAAAACTCCCCATATTTTTACCTCCATTTCTTTTACTTTTATTCACAATCTACCATTTTATATGTTTAAAGAGAATATGTTGAAGCTCATTTTTGTTATTATTAACTTTGTATTTACATATTTTATGCTTTTTATATTTCCTTTCAAGATTTCTGGAATCTTTTCCATGTGATTTGTGTTTTATAAGCAGTATTTCAGCAGTACGTTTAGCCGACTTTGTGTGTCTATACAAGTGTGGCTTGCGAATTCTGTCAATCCTACTTTCCTACTTCCTACTAATATTATAAACGTGAAAACTACTGAACGGATTTGGATGAAATTTGGCCCACAGGTGGTTTATAACCTGTATTAACATACAGGATACTTTTTATTCCGATATTCCCACGGGATCGAAACTTATGCGGGTGAAACTGCGGGGCGCAGCTAGTATATTATAACTGTGAAATATATTCGGATGTTTGTTACTCAATCATGCAAAACGACTTAACGGATTTGGATAATTGGTAAACAGTTTATAAACTAGATTATCTAACACACAGGATACATTTGACCCCGGTAGTACGTTCCCGTGGGATAATTTTCGATCTACACGCGGACGAAGCCGCGGCGAAAGGCTACTAGGATAGTAAAAATTAGCTGTTCTTATGAGTTCTTGTGGGCTGGCCATGTTTATCGAAGGACCGATGGCCGGTGGAGCAGACAAGTCCTGGAGTGGAGACCGCGTAACGGCAAGCGTAGTGTGGGACGCCCCCCAGCTGGATGGACGGACGCGACCTTAAGAAGGTGGCTGGGACAGACTGGATGCAGAAGGCGGGGGACAGGGTGTTGTGGCACAGCCTGGGAGAGGCCTATGTCCAGCAGTGGACTGCGATAGGCTGAGCTGATTGATTGATTACGACCTACACATCAGCGTGGCGTTGCATCGGCCAAGATTTGAGCTTTATAGCAATTTCCTCAGCAATCATTGACAACTTGACATTACCCCTTTTGGATTATTATTATTTCCTTTTTAACTTCAACACTTAGGTTACACATCGCTAAATACCAGCCACCGTCCTAATTAGTATTAAGCTGAATTAATTGACATCTCCTTAAATGGCTTAAATAAACCAAGCAACCTTCCATAATGTCAAAATTTAAATAACGTCAATTTGATTTATTTGTTTTATACGACGTATCTACTGTGAGCTCTATGTCTTTATCATCTTAAATGGTCAGCTAATCAACTATGATGAAATTGTTTATGATGATTTGCGTTTCGTGGCCAGTTGGTCTTTTGGCCCGAATTTGGTGTGACGTATGAAAAGTACGTTTTTGGTTACAAGTGTAGGTGGCAAGGATAATGAATGGATAGTAGTTTGATATGGCGAACGGTTGTGGCTCAGTGACAACGGCCCTGACTTACGAGTTTATGGTCGTGGGTTCGAACCCAGACCGGCGCTTTACTTTGTCACTGCTCGCAGAATGGTGAAGGAAAGCATCGAAACATGGCATGTGTTAGAACCAAAAATTCGAAGACATGTGACATCTCCCAACCCGTACTGGGCCCGCGTGGTAGATTACAGCCCACTCCCTCTCACAGAGAGGAGGCCTGTGTCTCAGCAGTGGGGAGTGGGGATGGTTATGGGTTTGGCATTGTGTACTTATTTCTTAGTTATTTTAAGGTATTATCAGAAACCCTTTTATGATTTAATACTTACTTTATATCGTTATCAATAAATCATCAGGGATTGAATAATAATAGTCAGTTTGTGTCCTCGAAATGTGCTGAAATCGGGGACGGTTAGGTACCTACCAGGATCATAAAACCGTTAAAAGGTTAAACCTACTTACAATGTAAATCCGAAGATTTAACGCTAGTAAAAAGTAGTTTCTCGCTGAATGCCATCGACATCATAAAAATAATTCGCTGTAACGACTTCTGCGAAGGTCTAGTGTTTGAACTCGTATAACGTTTCTAAGCAATCATAGCCACTCCCACGCATATTCTTATTACGATAGTTATTTAAAAATGGATGCCTAATTGATATTGGAATATTCTCGAGAAAGTGCTTGACAACTTTTACGATTCAGGTTCAGGGGTGGGAATAAAATGAATTTTCGAATCATAAGACTTTATCTCATTTCATCTGCATAGCCTTTTCCCAACTATGTTGGGGACGGCTTCCAGTCTAACCGGATGCAGTTGAATACCAGCTGGTATTTTTTTTATGGAGCGACTAACTGCATGTCTGACCGTCTCAACTCAGTTACTGGGTTAATTTAAAAAAATAAAAATTAAAAGTTGTTTAATTTTTTTAATTTTTTTTTTAAATGTAATTGTTTAATTTTTAAAAGGAATTGTTTAATTTTTTTTTTTAAGATTTTTTTTAATGTATTTTTTTTTAAAAGGAATAGTTTAATTAATTTTTTAATGTAATTGTTTTTTAAAAGGAATTGTTTAATTAATTTTTTAATGTAATTGTTTAATTTTTTAATGATTTTTAATATTTCAATGCAACATAGTCTTTTTTTTTTTTACTAACATATTATGGACCAATGTCTGAAATAAAAAGATTTTATTTTATTTATTTTTTTATTGATACGACTTTATCTGAATAAAGGAAGGTACAGATTTTTGGGGTCCCAATTTCAAACATTTACCTTTACAAATAATAGTTCGAAAAATGCTCTTTGAAATTAATTCATTTAGATAAGGTATACATATTTTTTATTTTAATTGTACACTAGAACAATACATTACAAAGAAAATAAATTAGACTTTCCGCAATCTCTTACTATGCTTTCGATGCTACAATTTCTTTAGGGTCTGCGTAAAGTTTTGAATGATAAAACCACGTCCCACTTTTCTTAACACTTTCTGTCATTTTAGTAATAAACTTTTGAAATAAAATACGTCGTAAATTATTTGATTAAGAAACTTTTACTTACGTAACGAGAACTTTCTCGTGTGTTGTTTGGTGGCAGTAAAATAAACAAATACAGGACGTTGCGTGTATAGTTAAGAATTTACAAGACTCCTTCTGAGAAACCATGTAATTGTAATTTGAATATCTTCAGACATCTTTTGAGTTGCTTTTCGAGCTTTTTTTACATTTCTTTTTTTTCAATGGTTAAGCGATTGACTGCTGCGCTGCGTGTCGCGGGTTCGATTCCCGCACGGAGCAAATATTTGTATGGCCTACAAGTAGTTGTTCCGGGTCTGGCTGTTTGGGTATGTGAGTTTAAATGTTTGTAAACGCACCTACGATACAGGAGAAATTCCTAGTGTGGGTAACGTTTAACAAAAAAAAAAAATGGGATATTACGTAGATACTGCTGTAGCTCATTAGCATAGCTTTTTCATGACATTCGGATATTCTAATGACGTCTAAAGAGCGGTGGTAAAGAAGCGTAGAAATATACACATAACATTATCAGCATAATGTTCCCACTGCTGGGACACAGGCCTCCTCTTTTCGAGAGGGGTCAGTGCGGGTTGGTAGATGTCACATGTCTTCGAATGTTTGGTTCTAGGACATGCCAGTATCCTCACGATGTTATCCTTCACCGTTTTGAGAGCAGTGGTGATGATATTATTTAAACAAAGTAGAGTGCCTGCCTGGGTTGAAACCCACGACCTACAACTCATAAGTCGGAGCTATTACCACTGGGCCGACACTGCTCTCAGGAGCGTAGATATATTAAAGGCTAATATAATTTTTCAGCGATGATTAATGATGAATAAAGTTTAGGCAAGCGTAGCAAATGAAGCGTAACGTTTATTTTTCAGTACAGTACAGTCGACCCCACGTCAGGCGTAACACTTTCACCTTGATCTGGCCTAGCGTAGTACGGAGTCTTATAAATACGAGGCCAGCTTTGGTTTTGTTTCCACTGACGTCCGGTTGAGTGTACAATTAGCATCTTATTGAGTACATTATGATTATCTCGATCCGCTCCAATCTTTATCATCCTTGTCTTCGCCTCTTTTCTTTTTGCTTCTTAATTTTTTTTTATTGCAAAATCGGCTAGGTAGGCGTTAGTTATTGTGGCTCGATTCGAACTTTTCCCTCGAAAAAATCAAGTCGAGCTATTCTCGCCATGTCGATTCGAGCATTTGTCGCAGGAAAGACACGTGACATGTCTTAGTTTACATGCGACATGCATAGAGTAGTCCTGACCTCGATCGTGCCTGCTGGAAAGCGATAGATCATAAGATCTATGATGAAACGAGCAAGCCTAGAAGATGTGTATCCACTCTTGCTATCAAGGCTCCCTCATAATCACGGAGATATTTTCTGTTAGGTACAGCCACATTCTAAATAATGCCCAATGTTATGCACAGATTTTTATTAGCTTAATACAAATTTTACTTAATTGGCCAACTTCGAGACACATCTAATGTATCAGTCTGACTAACGATAAAAGCGGGCTCTGATTGGGAAACCGTACAAACTATCTCTTCAAGAATAGATAAGCAGCATTCCTGATCCCGTGTTTATTGAAGTAATTACTTACGATTTCTTAACTTGATTCCCTTTTACAGACATTGCACGGTGATTTTAATCGATAGAGATTTGCCAATTGGTTGGAAGATAGTTATGTATTTAATAAGTAAGATGAAAAGTATGATGAAAATTGATTAAACTTTCGTAATTACAAACGATGTTGTATATAGGATGCATCTAGCCCGATGGGCCAGAGTCGTCAAGCAATGGGTGCCAGAAGACGGGCGTCGTCGCTGAGGGAGGCTGAGGAAACGCTGGCGTGATGACTTTGAAGCATTTATGGGAGATGGGGCGGCAAAGAAAACGCGCAGGGAAGAGTGGTATGCTGTGGGAGATACCTTTCCCTAGCAGCGAGACAACAAAGGCTAAAAAAGTACTAATGAAAAGACCTTGAACATGGCAACCACTCGTATATTGTTGTTACTACCTACAACGAATGGTTCGGACAACGGACGGAGGGAACAGTAGAATCATCATAAATATGGCATATTCCCACTGCTGGGGTTACAGGCCTCCTCTCGGTGCGATGGAGTCGGCCGTAATTTACCACGCGGGCCCAGTGCGGGTTAGTAGATGCCACATGTCTTCGATTTTTTTTTTGGTTCTAGGACATGTCGGTTTCCTCGCGATGTTTTCCTACACAGCTATGGAATGTCAGTAAAAATGTTATACCTACCTACTCATTAGCCTTCAAGTAATTATTATGCCAAAGCCATTCTGTAATGTTTCCAATACGTAAAGTACTCATTTTCAAAGCTGGACACATCTCAGTGAATTACAGAATTATACATAACCTTTGTGTAGGGATTTCCATAAGAATTTCCCGAGAATGATGACAAACCATTAGAACGTCTTGTTTCATACGGTTGCTGTTCAAATAGTCCCTTCTGTGAATTTTATATTATTCTTTGTTTGAGGACAAAAACTTTACAAACGACTGATCGAGGGAAACTCCTGTCTATTTGGTGACTACCCGCTAGTCTCTCCGAGAGATTGTCAGTAACACCAAGTCGTAGTTGCGGGGTAATTGCGTAATACACTATCAGTAGCAATGGCTTTCATTTTGACAGTTCAACAACATTCATTGCATTATTTACGTCAGGATTTTGTTTTTTACAGTTTGGTATTACTCATTTTAAAGGAACAAAGGTTTAGTTTCCTTGTTTATTTTTTTTATCATTTTCGTGAATATTTGAGGTAATTCAGAGTACATCTTGTAATATTTAATTCATTGCTATACAAGTCACAGTTTGATTCATTTCAAGCCGATTCAAGAGGAGTCTAACATAACGTAACATGAAGCCTGTAATACCCGGATGCTTAGGTAGAGGTGTGTCTAGAGTATACCAACATTTCGTCAGTTAATTTTATTAGTTTTTAAGTCTCACGTAACGGTGGCGTTGCAACTTTTGAGTCTTTCCAAAGCACCTTTAGGACTCTTAAACTACAACACTTCGTAACATAAAAGTCACCGTAAACTGGCAATAATAAAAACGGCCCTACATCTCACAGGCTGGTTTAATTTATGTTGTTTACATGTTTACACATAATTACTCAGTTGACCACATAATTCAGCGGGACCATTAGCGCGCGGGAAATTAGAGAGAGCCCGCTTGTGGTCACTTTATTTATTACCGCAGCGTTTTAGGTTTTGCATAAAGCATAATCAGCCTAAAATGTTCCCACTGCTGGGACACAGGCCTCCTCTCTGTGAGAGGGAGTGGGCTGTAATCTACCACGCGTGTCTAGTGCGCGTTGGTAGATGTCACATGTCTTCAAATTTTTGGTTCTAGGACATTTGACGACACAGTTGGCGCAGTGGTTGAGCGATCGACTGCTGTGCTGCGTGTCGTGGGTTCGATTCCCGCAAGGAACAAATATTTGTATTGCCTACAGGTAGTTGTTCCGGGTCTGGCTGTTTGTGAATGTGAGTTAAATTTTTCGTGAACGTACCCACGATACAGGAGTAATTCCTAATAAAAGGCAACGGTTTAAAAAAAAATAGTTTACTTAGTTTCAATTATGTAAATCCTACGTAACATGTTACTGTTTGCGGCTGTTTGACCATAATACCTTGAGCTACGTTTTAAAAAACCTTATAGACATTTCCATCTTGAAAATTATAAAGCTCGCCTACCCTTGTATCATTAAATTAGTTCCAGAGGACAAATACTAGGCGCATCACATAATGACTGGGTCATTACTGAACGATTTTCTCCAGTGTCAAGCTCGCACTTTCTCAGGCCACAACCACACTGTTTTCTAATGCATTACTAATGTGAAGATTGCTGCCTCCATGCTCCCAGAGTACGATGAGACTTGTTCGGAATAAGACAAAAAAAAATAAGAATTTGTCATTTGTCAAATCCGATATGGAAGCTGTAGATATGACAATGGAGTAGTACGTCTTCCTTGTTTTAAAAGATTGTGGTTTTAAGATCAAAATCATTATTACATAACGTTAGGCCTGTATTCCCCGAAGGGATAGGCAGAGGTGTACAGTCACGAGCATTAATATGTGAACACTTGGCAACTTTCAATTGCGATTTTTTCGTGAAATAACTAATGCAACGTTGAAATAAGACACATTACATAAACCTATGGGTTCGAAAATGCTATGTTCGTAACAACATAAAATTTAATTAAAAAATAAAATAGGAAATCGCTTTTGAATAAAGCCAAGTGTACACATACTTATGCTCGTGACTGTACCCAAAGTACACCCACCAGGTATGTTTAAGTCCCATGTCATAGGGGGCGAGCCTATTGCCATCAACAAGGCCCTAATCCTGTCTCCGGGCTGGTACTGATCGAAAAACTCAATAACAGTTTGCCCGACCTGGGAATCGAACCAAGGACCTCATAACCAGCAGTAGAGCTTGCGACCACTAGACCAACGAGGCAGTCTAAATCGTCATTAATAAGTACAAAAGCTTCTCCTTTATTAAAGTCAGTTGAAAACTGCTTTTGTTCAAGGTACATTTTTTAGATTTTCTTCTATTGTGTTACTTTACAAAGTTGTTTTTCAGTTGCCAAACTTTTAAATGTGACATTCTCGCCCTTATTACTAAAGACATAAGTATCGCTGTTAGAAGAAAAAAAAAATCGTAAGCTTGTTAAAGTTTGTTTCGGCAGGAGTGGGTGCTCAATAGAACATACTCGTATACTAGGGGTTAAAGTATGAAATTGCCGATTTGTACTGAAAAATTGAAATTAGTTTTTTTTTTTATTTAACATATTTATATAATCAAAATAATTACCATTATTATCTATACATTGCTGCCATCTAATAGGAAGGTCATTTATGCCTTTGCGATAGAACTCTCCTGATCTAGATTCCACAAACTGTGTGAAAGCATTTTGCACTGCCTCCTGAGAAGAAAACTTTTTATTACGTAGAAAATTGTCCAAATCACGAAAAAAATGGTAGTCCGTTGGAGCAAGGTCTGGCGAATACGGAGGGTGACGAATGGTTTCTTATTGCAGTTTCTATAGAGTTAAAACGGTTTCTCGTGCTGTATGAGGTCTCGCGTTATCATGAAGCAATAATGGTGAAGATCGATTCATGAGTCGGGGCTGTTTCACTGCTAGTTTTGCTATCATTGTTCGGAGTTCGGCACAGTAGACATCTGCCGTTATTGCTTGACCAGATCGGAGAAAGCTATAGTGAATAACACCATGCTGAGACCACCAAACAGTTACCATTACCTTTTTATTGGTAAGCTTTGCTTTTCCATCACGAACGCGTTTAAACCAAAATCGCACGGTACGTTCATTAGCAGTCCCCTCTCCAAACGCAACATTGATCTTGCGAGCTGTTTCTGCCGCGTTAGTTCCGCGTCGGAACTCGTATTCAAAATTAACTCGAATTTTCGAAGTATCCAACTTTCTTGTCTAAGCTGAATAAAAAAAAACAACTGAAAGTCGATAATCGGATGTTGCACATTTTTTAAAAGAAGAACTTCATAGGTACCATGTGAAAAAAGTTTCACTCAAAAATATCAAACCATGAAGGTTCTATATCCATTCGAAGTACCTATTACAATGAAACGGCAATTTCATACTTTAACCCCTATTATCTACAACTTTATGGTGTGCTGGCGTAAACCCTAAGTGATGTAAGATTGACAATATTTTTATTGTCTATGCGTAATCACAGAACGTAATCTACGTATATTTTATGAGGGATTTTATTAATACTGCCTTTTTTCATAAGGTTTTCAATCACTGGTAGCTTCTAATTTCAATAGTTTAATCAGCCTATAACGTTCCAACTGCTGGGACACAGGCCTCCTATCTGTCAGAAGGAATGGGAAACCACGCTGGCCCAGTGCAGGTTGGTAGATGTCACATGTCTTCGAATGTTTGTTCCTGGGACATGCCAGTTTCCTCACGATGTTTTCCTTCTCCGTTTTTTGAGAGCAGTGGTGATACAATTAATTACACAAAGTAAAGGGCCTGCCTGGGTTCGAATCCACGACCTACAACTCGTTAATCGGGGCTGTTACCACATGCAACACTTCTTGATACTTTGCATGCAAATTGCTGAACAAACTGCCTAATGGTCTATTTATATGGACCATGCAGTTAAGAAACAAATTCTTTTGTTTAGTTTAACTCTTAGCCATCACTAAACAGAAGATTCTTTGTTGCATCTTAAAAGCTATAATGTCTAGACCTTCGCTAATGAATGGCTATCAATTTCAATGTTCTAACATTGTTAGCAAGTCTTCAAACACCATAATTTTCCCACGCAATCTTAAAGTATGACATTTACTAATTTACACACAGTTTTATTTTCAATCAATTATTTATAACTACGACTTTTCAACGGCACGCTGCGAAATCATAAGTTTGGACCGAAATCTATTTTGATTCGTGATATAAAAAACTATTACATTGATTTATTGAAGCATACATTTTTATTTTACAAATTATTTGATGTTTTAAAGAAATATGAAAGATTACAGTAATATGTTTGACTAAGCTGTCCAATAGGTTATCAGTTAAAATGAAGCCCTTGAAATAACTTATTTTGGGCTTTGAATGATAGTGGAAAGCTGTAAAAATATATAAAAATATGATTTGCGGTAAATTGTTAGTTTTTGTAGTAAATGTTTATTTTTTTCGCTCATAAAACCCACCAGGGCTTACGGATTGGCCAAAGTTCGGTTCGATGTTTTAGTAATAAAATTTTAATATAAACTATGTTGGCGTGGACACAGTGCTAGGTTTATTGCCGAAATCGGGACACGACAGTTTCGACTTGAGTTTCACGCCTATTTATATGTATACACGTCATTCGCGTATCAAGACTATATGTCGCAGTAGCATGTACCGGTACTAAAGCCGATGCCAAATACAATGTTTTGGATGTTCCTTTCGAAGAATGTGTCACTGGGTATTAATTTTCTTTACTCAATATTTATCTTGCATAGGTCATCGCTTTATTAAAGCTAGTAGGGACTTGGCTGTTCGGCAATCGTGCCAATTGAATAATAATGGTAGATCAGCACCTTCACTATCCGAGGGTTTGAAGAAAATTCCTAATTCATTGCTTCATAGGTTTGAAAAATTCGTGTGCTCAACAATATAAATAACGCCATGAACGTGAATGAACTATCAAAATGAAAAGTATTGCGATTGGTTGCCATTGTATGTGTGTTACGCAATTACCCCGCGGAGTTGAAATAAACAGCAGATTATTAAAAAATCTACGAAACATCAGTGCATACCTAGTCACGTGTAACCAACATTACTGCTGAAAAAACTATTAACCGTAACACTATGGTACCCCATTATGGGTGGTCTATTAGATTTAATAAAGTAGTTGATCCAATAAAATGGCGTCACGTCATTTGCAAGCCTAGTAATAAATAGCGCCAAATTACTGGCGCCGAGTCGATTACTACCGATTGTGTTGTGACCAGACATTTTACAGACAGCAGGAAAAACTTCAATTTTTTTTAATTCGTGTCGGCACGAGATTAACGCAAGATGGCGTAGTGTAAAGATAGTGGTACGCCAATCGTATTTTTTGAGTAACGTCACTGGTGGAGGCTTTTTTAGTGCATTATCTTTTTAAAGTCACGACAGATATGAAGTTATTTGCCCATTTGCCAATCAACATGGAGAGTTGGAAGTAAATTGTAACCCTTAGAGTTGCATCGATGCAACTGCATTCGTCGACAACGTGTCGCTTGTGTATTTGAGTACGGCGCTCGAATACACGAGTGGCATGTTGTCGACTGGTACCGCCGACACGCGTTGACGGCTGTCGCCGACACTCCTCTACGGCTGCAGTTGCCTCTGTCGTCGACGCGTGTCACTCGAGTGTATGCCCACTTAGTTCAATTTATGACAGTATGAAAATCCTGTCTAAGTATACTTCTTACATAAATTGTAAAAAAAAACCGTAAACAGTTATGACTATGAGGGATCAAAATGCTATTAGACACTTCCATTTGTTTGACATTATGAGTCAGCCTTCAATGTTAGCTAAATTGCTCACTTTTGTTTGAATGCGTAATTGTCTTCTAGCGTTGTTTGTCTTATCTAAGTGTGATTTTAACTAAGAAGCTGTTAATGTATGATTGTTTCTTAGTAATCAGACATCATTTGTTTTTCCATGTTTGCGACTTTTAAATGACGGTGTTGATATATATCATGAAGTAATTTGAGTTTTTTTATTTGATTCAAACTATATTTTAAATTATGACGTTCATTACAGCATTGACTGACCAAACTATGAACACATTTTTGGGTTGTTTAAAGTTTTTGTGTTTAATTAATGACTGTATATTCTAACCTTAATTTCAATAATATCAGCATTGAATGCTAATTATTTATTATTTCATAAACATTAAAACGATTATATACGATATAACGAAACTAACTATTTACACTAGGTACTAAATTAAATGAATAACTAACTAAACATACAAATAAATAGAAAAACAAACCTCTTGTTTTTTTGTCACTTAAGCGTCGAAGTACTCGTCCGCATCGCTGTCATCCGGAAACGAGCCCAGAAGACTGGCAGCATTGCCACGATAAATGGCAATGCTAATTCTTTTACTATTTAATTAATTAAGACATACACGTCACATATCGAACAATAATAAAACTGAATTAGAGTCTACAAAAATCTAAACAGCTGCATGGCTACATTACAACCAAGCAATTGTATATTTATTTCAATTAATACGAAAATAGTATCCAATGTTCCCGACCTTGGCGGGAATCGTCTAGAAATTAATGTGTAGCATGGGCACCTTGGATCAACAAGCTATCGGCGCGTGCACATCCACGGAATGTACCTCTTGAAGTACTAACGTTCTTTTTCGCGCAATTATCTATTTATTTCTCACTTTTATTTATTATTCGCTTCCGGATACTGCGCTTTATTTATTTTAAATAGAAATAGCGTTAGTAGGAATGCAGGTAGCGATGTTAAGCGATAGTTGATTGATCGTATATTTTTTGCTAGATAATTCTCTGACCGCAAGATAAATAAACTGCAGATCAGCTTCTGATGCAGTTTGTTATACTGTGGTTACGGGTTTTTAACACGTCTGAAGGAAATTATCGCGGCCTTCATTGGGTGTCTTTTTTTTTTTTGGGTGGTAAATCATCAAATGACCTCTCCCGCTCTGGGCTGAGCGGAAGAGCGTGTCAGACTTTTACTGACTAAAACCCACCCGTGCTCCTTCAGTTGCCTGTGCCAGGGGACACGGTATCTCTTTCGAACAACCCGCGGCCAAGGCAGGCATCTAGCCGCGGCCCTAGTGGACCCCGTCAATTCGTGCTGACATCTTTTTGCGCGCGTGGAAGTCAACGCGCCGTCGACCCGGGTCTGGTCCTTACAGGGCGTCGAGCTGCCCATTGCTCGCCGCCCGCAAGCCCGCGCCTACGGTGACCGGGAGTCGGCTGTTGACTCCCATCCAGGGCGTCTCCTGCGGTGACTAGGGGCGTGAGGGCGCAGAGATTGCCTCTCCCTCACGCGCTCCGCCTCCTCCTTTGCGAGCATTACTGTTTCGCAGAAGTAGGTGACAGCCTCCCATGCACTCTCGCTCCGTACCATGGCCTGGACCAGGGCTGGACGCGAGAGGTCGCCGCCGCCGATCGCCGCCACGAGGACTCGGTGGTGCTCCGCCCAAGCCGGGCCGACCTCCACCGTATGCTCCATCGTGTCCTCCGGGCGATTCACATAGTGGTGACATGATACCCTGGCGTTTCCTCCCGCCTTATCCTGAACAGGAACCTCCCGAAACAACCGTGTCCGGTGAGGACCTGCGTCAGGTGGAAGGTGAAGGCGCCGGCCGTGGCGCCTCTCTATATAAGATATGTGTATGTTTGGAGTATGAATTTATTATCTAAATATATAAAACTCAAAGGTGACTGACTGACTGACTGACATAGTGATCTATCAACGCAGAGCCCAAACCGCTGGAGGGATCGGGCTGAAATTTGGCATGCAGGTAGATGTTATAACGTAGGCATCCGCTAAGAAAGGATTTTGATAAATTCTACCTCCAAGGGGATTAAATAGGGGATGAAAGTTTGTATGAAACTTTTTCAATTTTAAACCGATCGGGCTGAGACTTTGCATGCATATATAGCTACTATGACGTAGGAGCGCCTAATGACAGATTAGTTAAGAATATTGTGTACAAAGAACTTTTGTTGGCCCTTATTTTTTACACACGCTAAACAAAAGTAAAGCCGCAAAAAATATACCTAATTTAATAATAATACTTAACGCGAGCGATGCCGCGGGCAAAAGCTAGTTTAAATATAAAACGCATGGATAAAAAATAATCTGAAAGTTATTACGTTATCTGGTCAAAACTTTAGTTTCCCATAAAAATACCTGCTTCTAATACTATCACGCCTGTGTTCCCCAAGGGGTAAGGCAGAAGTGCGTCTATAGTACACCCACATTTTACCAGTTAGATTTGTTCTAAGTCCCATGTAACAGGGGGTGAGCTTATTACCATCCACCAGGCACAAATCCAGACTCCGGGCTGCTGAAATTTCAGATGGAAAAACCTTTGCCCGACCCGCGAATTGAACATAGGACTGATTGGTTAGCATTACCACTATTTCGACCACTATTAGCATTATTTCGACCACTACTAGCGTTATTTCGACTACTACTAGCGTTATTTCGACCACTAGACCAACAAGGCAGTTTGATAATTAATACTAAAAAAATAAAAGAATCACAGCACAGTTGTTGCTAAGCAAAAAATACAATGAATTACTGCTAAAAGATTATTTGATATTTTAATCACTTACGAAACAAACTGAGATAAGATCTCGAAGACACAATCAGGAATACACTAAAGAGTTATTTTGAACACTAATAAAGGTGGTTTATGACAACACCTCAAACTGGATTACTTTCAATAAAAAAATCATCGATTTATCTCCACTAGTAAAATAATTAACACACGTTCCAAATATACGCGACCGGCTTCCGGACCCACCGGTTCACATTAATACAAATCGATTTCTGTCAATTAATTAAATATCCGATCAAAATCGATAAGCAGCTTGTCAAGACAATTGTAATCCGCGAAAGTCAGGCCGCTAATGAAAGAGACTTCCACTTTTTTAATGGCGAAGGGAAATTAGTAGCAATTTATTTAAGAAGTGCCCATATCGATCGCGAGATCCGATTAAGTCCATAATCGATTTAAAATCGACTTTTAATGACGGATAATTTAATCGAGTAAACTGATTTGTTTTCTCAGCATAACATTTTCATAAATTATTTTATGTTTATGGGTTTATCACGAGGAAAAAGATATTATACGTAATGTTTATAGAATTATGATGACGTAAAGTGATCTAGAAACGGTAGAAAAATCTAGAGCACTCGTTATTATCAATTCGCTGAAGCAGTAAATGTCAAGTGAGAAAGATTAGAAGTTATTTATATAATCAGTCAACATTAACTTTCTTTTTATGGCTATTGTCACCTGAAAAATGTGTTACGTAGGTAAAACTCCATTATCAAGATTTTGCGTATGAATAGTGAATGACAATCGAGATAAAAAATCCGTGCTATTATGCTGAGCGATGGCCGTTTTGCGTGAATGTGACGCATGTTTACCCCAACTGGTTTTTTTTTGTGTGTTTATGTTCTTTTTTCATGTGTCATGTTTGCCGCAAATAAATGCATTTTCTTTCTTTTCTTCTTTCTTGTGTAATTTTTGATCATTAAGAAGGCTAGGTTGGCCACTATTATATACTCGTGACAAGTTGTAAATAAATGAACAACACAGTGCTGCAGCGTGTATATTATGTCAATTTAAATTTACGCTCGCATAAATAATAGCCGCGTAAAGGTCGGCTTTCTGGGCCAGCTGACGTAACCACCCTAAAATATTTTTATAAATCGAATCGTGTCGATCGTTCACTGAACGATAACGGTCGTTCATTGTTAACCAATGGCAACATTAGCATCAAACTAATCGATTATCGAATCAAATTGATTGGCTTATTAGTGAATGAATGATTTCCATCATTTTTATTAATACGCCGTATAATTTAGGTCATTATGGCGGTCGATTTCCGGTGATATTAATGTCTTGATTTACAGATTCTTTCACCTTGATGAATGAAGGAAAAAAGATGATTATCAAAGCGTTGGTCATAAATCAATTTGTACAATGCCGTTGCTAAATATTTATGTTTGATGTTCGCGTTGTTCTGCGAATTTTACGATGTATATGTGAATGGCGGTCGGGGGCCGTAAAATAAATTAGCCGAACGCAGAGCCTGTAAATGGAGCCTGCAATGATCATAATTTATGTATGATAAGCACTAATCTTGACTCAAGGATCGACGGGTAAAATGACGGGATTCATAAATTGTCGCGCAATAATAAAGGCTCCCGCAGTCAGGCGCGACGCGACTCTAGTGGAACAATTTTTATGAATTTTTCATAATTATAAATTGATAGACTAGGGACGCGTCGCGCTGTCGCGTCGCGCTCTCTGTCGAGCTTTAAAGTGTTGCCTATCTACGTCTTAATATTTATACACGACTCAACAAAATAAACGTTATACATATAAAATATTTATAACGCAAACATTCCTCAGGTTTTATGTTAAAAGTATAATTTATTACAAGAATACTTATTTAAAGATAATTCACATTAATATTGTAATAACCACATCAAATGCTTCAGATATACATATTAATGTAAAATTTAATACTTTTTGTAGGAAATGATGACCTCATGTAGGCATTTTATTTTCAACAAATCAACGCCACGGTCAGCAGTTCTGACGTAATTCTAAATGTTTAATTGCAACATTTTAGGGCTCATAAATCTATTACAGTCACGCACAATGGTCCACTTGAAGGACTAAGTGCGGAAACCAAACCCATAACATAGGACTATTACAGACAAGTATCAAGACTGTTCTTTCGTAATACAATTTATAGTAATATTTTTGTCAATAGAAATAGTACTCTTGGCAAAATACTTGACACTTTTGTGAGTCACTTTTTAGATTTAGTTGTTGCACACACGAAGTAACAGTCGAAAAATTATGTAATTGAGTGTTCAGTAGTCGAATGGCATCACTATTCGTTAAAAACTTTAAAAACATAAAATCATCTGCCTAGCCTTTTCCCAACTATGGTGGGGTCAGCTTCCAGTCTAACCGGATGCAGCTGAGTACCAGTATTTAACATGAAGCGAATGCCTATCTGACCTCCACAACCCAGTGACTGGGTAATACGATACCGCTTGGTAAGACTGGTTGTCAGACTTTCAGACTTCTGACGACCCGTAACGACTGTCAAAGATCCACGAATGACAGCCGGGACCAACGGCTTATCGTGCTCTCCGAGGCGCGGAGGGGTCTTGTTATGTAAAGATGGTCACCCATCCACGGACCAACCGCGGCAAGCGTAGCTTCACCTGATCGATCGGACCGTGCGGATGTTATTACTTAGCCACAAGCCCCTTTAAAAACATAAAATATATCGAATAAAAAACGAACATCAATCTGTGATTGATTGCATGAATAAATTTCTGACAAATGACAAACAAAATATGAAAACAAAACATTGTACAGTTTTCACAACCGCTGTATTTTATATCCAAACTTTTTGACAGCCACATCCGTGAAATATCGTTTATCTACTAAAAATCCACGTTAAAAACATTTAATACTGATGAAACCCACATATCGGTGCGGTGCGTTTTGCATTCGTAGCGTAAATGTTGGTTCAAAGGTTGGAAGGTTGGTGTGGGAAACTAACTACATTCAGCGTTCTACATAAACTCACGCCTTCGTACCTTTCGAAGTAGGCAGAAACTACAGGACGCAACCTTACATATTCCTTTTGCATCGTTTACGTTCATACATCTGGTCACAGACGCACGCCGGTTGCGAGTAGGTACTACACACCTGACCTTTCTGAAGAACATCACCAATAAGGTCACCGTTTACTGTCCCGGGGTTTCCACTCACATCTGCCTTCTTCGTTCATGCTTTTAGTTACGACATTCAGACTATAGTCTGAATCTAGTAACTTTCGGGGACAGAGAAACCGTTTAATGTTTTTATAGATACGGTCGTAGTTAAATTGTAGCGTTGCATAATAAACTGTAATACATCTTAATATCCTTAAGATTAAAACCAAACAGATCTGAATACTTCGTCATTAAACCACTTTCTTTTCATGCAGAAGGATTAAGGTTGGTTTCACCACCCAAAACAGGCGACAACACAATGTGTGAATCAAACCATACCTTAACTGGACGCCGATTCAATTTGCGAGGATTAAATAAGCAATTATGCGATTATACTTTTGTTGTGTAATGCGATTTGTTTCATGTTAGGCATGCATGAGATGACTGGGACCGCGTGGTAGATTACGGCCCACTCCCTCTTGAAGAGATGAGGCCTATGTCCCAGCAGTGGGAACATTATAGGCAGATTATGCTTATGCTATGATTTTACTCGTATGGACTGGATTAATAATTTAATGAGCTTTGTTATGCTTTCATAATAACATGTCAGGATAAAAGCATTATCAGCTAAACAAACATACGTAAGGACAATCGGGTAAAGAATAATATCTTCGCTGTTAATTAGCTATTAAATTCTACGTCTATAATTAGCTATCAACGATTATTTACGAGTATTATGCAATTCAGGAGAAAATTTGGTTACTTATAGATTCGTTCTGAAATAATGTGGATATTTAAAAGTGATTTACTTTCTATTCTAGTTTTGTTATAAAGAAAATTCATTTTCAAGGTGAAAATCATGGACGTCGTAAAATAGAAAATTCGAAACTGAAAATCTTCGCTAAAAGAAAAAATAAATAAAACAAAAAAGAGAGGAACTAAAGAAATTCTCACGAAATGTGGATTAGCGGTTCTTGATAAATGTGCACAAAAACAGACACACCGCGGCTTATGTAACGTCGGCGAGGATCTATATGAGCTTATAAATAAGTCTGTGGCTCCAAATAACATGTTTTGACTTCTCAAGGCCGCCTTGGGCGGGCAGTTTTCTTAATAAATATTAATTTATAGCAACAAAAGTCGGAGACCCATCATCGTTTTGAGAAATTGAGTTATTTTTGGGGCGTGTCGTGACCGAATGAGGATTCTTTGCGGTTCTATTTTTGGACACTGATTGTGTTTTTTTTGCTAAATGATTATGCCTTTTATAAGAATCGGTGTGTTCAGTGATAACCTATTATGTGAGATGGGCATTAATTATCCATACATAATGTACATCCAAACTAGGCGATCATGTTGTTGAAAACTGTATTTTTTGTAAGAAATTGTTGAGAGATGGCAGCAAGCAGACATACATAACTGACCATGCTACAGGAAGACGTCATTGAAAACCCTAAGGATCCTGCGACTTATAGACAATATTCGTTTTAAGAAATAGAGAAAGAATACTTCCCTTCGCATTTTTGCCTCGTAGAAACAATTATGAGGCTGCAGAACAGCTCAAATAACGAAGAAGAAAAACTAGGTCATCTTAGTAGTTATCGTTAATTTTTGTCTGCTCCTATTGTATCTCGTACCAGATCTTGATTACCTATCTTCTAGCATCAGATAGGCAGAATGATTTAATCGATGTTCAAATAAAATTATCAGATGGTCACGGCCGAATTCGCAATTGTGTTATTGATAAACATCGGAGACAGATTAACGACATCTTGTCACTTTTAAACATTGTTCCGCTGACTGACTTTTGTTTTTATTTTTTTCGGTTGGCAACTCTTATAGAAGTGTGCTTCGAATATTTTTCGACAGGAAGGGTGCTTCGAATAGTTTTCGACAGGAAGGGTGCTTCGAATAGTTTTCGACAGGAAGGGTGCTTCGAATACTTTTTGACTAAGATTTTCAGAACCAGCCCACGGGATTTTGTTAATCTATTTTTGTTTTAGTCAAACGATTTGTTTAAGTTCGATATTATGACTCTTCCATAATTATGACAATTTGTTTTCTAAAAGGGAAGTGCAGTAAAGATCAGAGCGGCAAAACGAATTCTTGTAATTCTCTGGGAAGGAACTGAAAGCTGAGGTTTTATTAAGTAAAGACAGCAAGGACCTTAATAAACGGTATTACAGTACTTACGAAGATAAAGTACAGTTCGCAGCAAAAAGGAATGCTGCGCACGATTGATTCAACCGAGCTGTTGTATTGCCTACAAATGACAGTTGTAAGTTGCGCCATTGGCACAAATTAGATGACTGTCTACAAGGGCCCTATTGTAGTGCTAGACAACTACGAGTGTGTCCACGATTTGTAGCGCATTGTGATTTGCGGTTAACCAACCAACTAGCTGAAGTACCTTTTCTAAAGATGGCGTTTGGAATACTGAAGAAAAGCTGTCATCATGTAAACGTCTCATAAAATGCTTATATAATCAGCCTATAAAGTTTCCACTGCTGGGACACAGGCCTCCTCTCTGTGAGAGGGAGTGAGCCATAATGCACCACCTTGGTTGGTTGAAAAGTCCCATAATTTAAAAAAATCTGCAACAAAATATTTTTAAAGCAAGATCAGTATTTCAAGACCACATCTTTCAATACCTATTTGAAGATAAGCATTATTTTGGTTAAGCTGCATTAAAAAAATGTAATTCTCTGGCAGCTCATCATTGTTGGATTAACCCTTACTGACCGCCTTAGATTCGTAAAACGTACAAAAGAATCGTCATTCTCGGAGGCACTTTTAATGTACATACTTACCCGAATATGGTTGAAAGAGACTTTGGTAATCGTGTTCTTAGACTACCCACTTAAAATGCAGAGGGCACTTTCTTTTTAACTAATGCAAGCTTGTAGTGATTAGTTATTGAAGGCCGCCATACTTAAACTAAGCCATGAACTATTATTATTTCTTACGTCTTTTAGATATCTCGGGACCCTGGGTTCCCGGACCTTTGGAAGGCTTACCAGGGGCCGAAGCCAACTCGCAGAGGCCTTTTAGACCATTTTAAATGATAAGGAGGCACTAATCGACGATTATTCCTGTATCCACTATGCACGTGCACCCAAGGCCAAGGATAACCCCCGGTTGGTGCAGGACTATTGCAGAACATGGGAACAAAATATATGGGTTTAAAAAACAAACATTTCTAATAATTTCGTCACACATTTCAACGTTACCATTGTTTTCATATCCAATATGCGTGTCCGTAAAATTCCTGGCCCAGTGTAATTCGAGCCGCATTGTCTTAAATCAGATTAGCTGATTGCCCAGTACTTTGCCCTGGTGTAAATTGATCTAAATGCTTTATTTGTGTTGCGTGAGCTGTAGCATACTGTTTTGGCATATTGCTGACTTTAGATATTTGAAGACGGAGCTAAATGGATTGCAAGGTAACGTGTGTTACTGGGGGCTATTGGGCAAAGATGATACAGTTTTCGGCTGAGTTTAAATATCCTTTGTGGAGTTATACATTCTAGGGACAAAGAGCAACTTCACTGGATGAACAGAAAGTATAATTATGTGTTGTACATATGCGTTTTTTATGTTCATTTCAGCTAATGATGCGACCAAAGGGTATCGTGTTACCCAGTCGCTCTATGTAAATTACTGATATTCAGCTGCATCCAGTTAGACTAGAAGCCAACCCCGAAACAGTACGCTAGACAGATTTTAGATAATGATGCGCTTACACAGCACGATTAAAGCCTTCGTGAAAATGTGCCGTAAATAATAGCCGAGTAATTTCAATGCCGATTTTCATATTATGATTAGAACTAAGCATTAGTATTTTAATGCGTAAGAATTCCTAGAAACCATTATGTAAGTGATAAATATCTTTGCATAAATTATAAACAATATCGTGATTACCAATGCCCTTAGCACTTGACTTTTACAGACATTCAAAGACAGAAAACAATCGAATGCCTACGATGATCCATTGTTAACATTAGGTGCGGAATTAATCAGTAATGTTGCTATTGCACACAGCGGGCGGGCCGGGGCGGGACGGGACGGCGACGCGACGCTGAGCAGTTGTAATGTACTAGATATTACGGACGACGCTACACAGAGCCGCCCCGCTCGGCGCGACGGTAACCGTCGCGCCCCGCCGCCACCGCGCCGAGCGGGAATACAGCTCAGAAGCGGCGAGGCGGGGCGTGCCAAGATGCGAGCGCGTTTTTGATTTATTTCATGGACCCATTTCGGTTTACGTTGTTTTTTCTTAGCTTGCGCAACTATGAGCATTAGCGTTTCCATGTCTGAATCGCTCAACATCTTTTTTGATGAAAGAAAGGCGCGGCGGGACGGGACGTGATTGCGCCCGCAGTGTGAACACTGCCGCCGCGTCACCGTCCCGTCCCGCCCCATCCCGCCCCGCCCCGCCCCGCCCGCTATGTGCATAGACCTTTAGTCCAGTGTTTACGTAAGCCGGTATTTAAATCTATACGAATAATACAGCTGAAGAGTTTGTTTTTTTGAACGCGCTAATCTCTGGAACTACCAGTGGGATTAGATAAAACCTTATTTGAATGTGATAGCCCAATTCTAAGGCTATTTAACATCACATCTAGGGCCCTTAGAAGCTGAGCAAAAAGAAAAACAGTCAGAAAGAACGCTGAGCGAAAACCAAGTAATAGCGCGGGCAGGCGATTTCATCCCGGGGTGGATCGGGGAAACAAGACATTTCACGCACTTAAAGTCGCGGGCATAAGTTAGTTTACGGTATTAGACATAAAGTTGACATTTTAACACAGCTACTAAAGACTTCTAAGAAACCCGTAAACATTATTATTCTTATCGTAACATCTAAGTGGACGCGAGTTACATTCTAACTGTTACAAAGGGCAGGTAGAGAATTTTAAGTACATATAGGTATATGTGTAGTTATCAATTTGCTTACTTTATTGCAGATGATGAGATTGTGTCTCTGGTAGACACCGGGACTCCTAGGAAATGGCGGAATATCCGGCACGGTAGAGGGATTGATGGGAATATCAAAGAAGATAGGGAAGAAAGAATGGTGTGAGATGAATGATAATACAGGGAAATATGAAAGAAAATCGCAGTGGGTGATTATTGAGTCGAATTGAAGTGTCTTCAAGGCTAGAGTGAATAGGCTCATAATAAATTATTGCGCTTTACCATCAACGATTGCATCACTGCTTTCCATCAGGCGGGATCGCAGTCAAGCACTAGTTTAAATCATAAAAAAAATGCTTGGTAAAAAACAGTTAAGACGATATAGGGTTACCCTACAGTGGATGCCAACAGACTACTGAAGAAGATGAATGTCAGGTGTAGGTACTAATGATAAACCTGATTACTGACGTCTAGATAAGTATCAGGATATTCGCAAAAAGGTAGCTGACGGCTCTCGTCAGAAAGAACCATTAATTAGTGTAGGTGATTTTGTTTTGCTGAAGTGTCACAATCTGAGTAATGTATCAAACGGTATTAAAAGGAAATTCTAGCGTAGACGGGATGATCCTTATCGCGTTAGGCAGGTCATTAACCCTACGACCTTCGTTCTTTCCGACCTCTTGAATAACGTGATAGGGAAGTACCATAGCTCAGATTTAACCCACACTATTGACCACTCCGTTAGATACAACAAGCCCGGGTTATGCCGAAAAGACGCAGAGGAAGGCCGCGCGACCGTGAATCAAGTCAGGGTCCCTTATCTTCGGGAGTCAACAGCCGACTCCCGGCCACCGTAGGCGCGGGCTTGCGGGCGGCGAGCTATGGGCAGCTCGCCGCCCGGTAAGGACCAGGCCCGGGTCGACGGCGCGTTGTGTTCCACGCGCGCCTCAAAGAGCTGTCAGCACGAACTGACGGGGTCCGTTAGGGCCGATGCCGCCGGGGCTGCGGGTTGTTCGAAAGAGATACCGTGGCCCCTGGCACAGGCCACTGAAGGAACACGGGTGGGTTTTAGTCAGTAAAAGTCTGACACTCCCTTCTGCTCCGCCCAGAGCGGGAGGAGTCATTTGATGATTTCCCACCCAGAAAAAAAAAAAAAAAAAAAAAGGGTCCCTTATCTTTATAAGCATACGTACATTGTACGTGGTTTTGTATACTGGATGATGACATACCAAATGTTCCTAATTATCTAAGTGTTTTTTGCCACGACAACGAAAATCTCTTATCACTTACCTACTGACGATTCTGGGTAGAAATAGAGATGCTGAAATATAAATAATATAAAATACAAATGAACCATACGTTTCCGAAGTGTTGCCAGGTAGAATTCAGACTGCGTTAATTCATATTTTTGCTTTCATTACTACCATCTATAAATACGACATCGTAATTCAAAATTCTATTGGCGACAACCTCATTCTGTTGTTTCTGATTCGTGCATGCGATACCACTGTTTTCTTTTGATACTCAGAATAGAGGGGAAATCACTTAACCGAGTAGTAAATATTGCAATACTGTGCTAAATGCATTCAAGGAGAGATTAGATACATTAGGTATTTGTTGTGAAATGAGCTATGAAAAGTGGGGGAAAGATGAGTAGGGTTATTGGAAAATGGAAAGCCTGTAGAGCCTGAAGAAGGTAGATATAAATAAAAAAAAAAACATTGACGTAAAATAAGATATGTACAAAAATGGGATTCTCGGACTCCCGCATAAGCTGTAACTGTGTAGACTGGATACGGAAGGTGGAAAACTAAGAGGTGTGGCCAATCTTTGGAAAGGCCTATGCCCAGCAGTGGATAGACGCCATAATCAGGCTTCCTCTCCATGGGAGGTCATAATCCACCACGCGAGCCCTGTGCGGTGGATGTCACGAGTCTTCGAATTTTTGGTTCTATGACATGCCGGTTTCCTCACGATGTATTCCTTCACCGTTTTGAGAGCAGTGGTGATGAAATTAAATACACAATTAAAGTGCTTGTCTGGGTTCGAACTCACGACCTACAAATCGGGGCTGATACCAATTGGCCACCACTACTCTACGTAGACGGCAATATACATAATTGAGCAGTATTTTTGTAAAAAAATTATGTTGGCACGTGGTTTTCTCGTAAAATAAAATGACAAGTTGTCAAAAAGATAAATGATTATTAGCTACTTAACGTACGCTTTAAAGAGAGGCATTCATAAAAAAATATTCGTCATTCCATTCAATCGGAAGGAAAAAAATGCTTCTACCAGTTTTTTTAAACAAGCAATCAGTTAAATATGACTCAGAAACCAGCCGTTTTTGTTCAAAAATATTTCTGACTTTAACAAAACTACAGAGAATCTATTGTAAGCCAATCATAACATCGGATATTATTATGTTACACGAGTCAAGGCCGAAAGTGTTACTAACCGCTTAAAATATTTCATTTACAAACTTGCAATAGTATTAAAACTATAAACATGATAATACACGCTCCTATGTAATCGTTGCATTACGGTTTCACTGGAAAATTATATTCGCGCTGGCAACATATCCGATGCTTTATTAAAAAAAATATTTTTGGAATTCCGTTACTTATAGCATTTCATGTAAATAAACACTTCAGTTTTGAGCGCCCGCGTTTTGTGCGATATGTTTTTGGAATGACGTCACGATTTTTTTTCTATTTTAGTTCGGCCATGTTTTATTAAGGTGAAATATCGCTTACCTTTCACCTTAAAAAAAACATGTCTTGTCACATCACAGGTTGACGTGTGAAAGTGAAAACGCAAACAAGTTTTGTTTTTCTATTCGTAACGCGTTTTCTCGAGACACGTCTGCTCAAGTTTTTAGGCTTCACTCTCTGAAACTGGTGATTAATATTTCTATTAGATAAAAGTAAGTATCACATGTTATGTTTCTGAGCTGGTTGTTTCGATCTTATCTATTGTAGTTAGCTATAATTTTCTTGTATCTTGTAATACGTTTATTTGCGGTTAACATGACAAAAAAGAACATAAACACACAAAAAAAAAAAAAGAAATGGTCCACTCTCTACAAATAAAAACAGAAAAATGTTTAGATCTCATCATAACATTCATAATTTTAGGTATAATTTACTTACCTATGTAAACAACCCCTTATCTCCTATTTCCTCATACACCTATCTCCAAAAAAACATTTCGGAAATTTGAAAAATACGTGAGAGAAGTCGCGGCGGGCCGTCTACAAAGAAAAGCGTGGGCGCAGACAGTTTGACCTACCGACCGACCGCCTACGCCCGGCTAGATCGCCTTCGCTTCCCCGCTGTATATTTCCGGTGTCAAAACCGCTAAGTGTTCCGCTAAGTTCTATTGCAGTCAAGGTTTTTTTTAAATTTAATTAAATTTTATCGCAAAATTGAACGTTTTGGATTGTATTTGTCTAGTCAAGAAACTACATTATTTGTACTAATGTTTCCACTAGAAAACTTGGAGCGTAAACTATCACGAAATCTAATAAAATTATCTCCTGTATTGATGAGAATTTCTAAACAATTTATCTTACACTTTCTTTATTTTAATTACCAATCTCACTTTGCGAAATAATAAAAAAAATAAACTGTGAATCGTTACCACCTTAAAGCTGTTTGAATTCGCGATTTAAGTGTGAAATGCTACAGTCGAATTAAACCAGTACGGTGGTGAAAGGCCATGGATATGGGGCAGTGTCTCTGCCACAGATGCAGCGATAACTACAGTCCTTTGTTTTCAAAAGCGAAAATATACGGTGCAAAGTTCTGCGCGCGATAGCAGCTGTTGATAATAATTATGGTGCAGTAAAATATTGGAGCTAAATATTGGAGCGAAAGCTGTGCATAGTGATTGTAGTAGGTATTAACGCGCATTTGTTTTCCGTGTTGAAAGTATTTTGTGGTTTATTTTTTATTGCATTTGGACGCATTCGTGAGATATAGAGCAAGGCCACTGCGAAATGGCATCCTAGAATAAATGCGCTTGACTATCTAATGACAGGTGGTTTGATATCAGGAACAAAGTTGCACTAAATAAATACCGACCTATTTAAAACAAGAAACAGATATTTGTAGGAAGAAGGCTAATGACTTTGGCTGTCGTCATTGATATAAAAATACAAAAAAATACAAAAGTATGTAAATATGCCTTTTTTATTTGTTTTGCCTTATCAACAAGCAGTTGCATAATGGTAAATGCAGACAAAGTGATAAGAACACCTCTGAAGTCTTCTGGGAATGACTATTGCGATTTTTAAAATGAGGTCATGATAAATAAATAAAAATACTGTTATACCTAAAGGAACTATCCCTTGGTATTAGTTACAAAATTATCATATTTATTAACCTTCCGCCTCAACTTACTTATACCGAATAATTATCGACACGACGTCAAAAAACTACAATAAAATCAATATTGTTGCTAGATTAAAAGTTTTTTGTTTGTTTTGAGACTTACCCAGATGACATGATCCAGCCGTGTCGCGCCCTGTCGTGTCGGTGATCCAGATCAGTCACAATCATCTTCTCAAATTAATTTACTTTTATACTAAAACATTCCCGTTTTACGACTGAATTTCGTTACAATGTGTGTTCAAGGTTTTGAAGGGGGAGCGAACGTGATTATTCGCCGTATAACCACACCATTATGATATAGGGTTTATGTCCTGGTTGATCAGGTTTATATTGCATTTTAATAGACATGTTTTGACGCCATTGCATTTTATGGTTTTCAAACGACTGACCGTAATGTGCAATGGACAATGACACTTTATAGACAGTCTTAATTGGACTTCACTTAACAGCGTGGAACTAGTAAAATGCTTTGGAATGAGGCGCCTCGTCTAAGAGACACTAATTTCACGGCTTTCTTAGAGTGGTCTATGTTGTGTATAGCGCAGAAATTAGGCCTGATAACACGGTGCGATTTAATTATCTGTGGCATACTATAAGCTGAAGCAACAACAAAAGTTGCACCGTCCAAACTAGGGTTTCCCAACCATTTATTATACGTGCCCCTCTAGCTTTCTATTAAAATACTTTGTCTATTTATGCAGAAAAATTTAAGAACTAAGAGAATGTAGAATGCAAAGGTACGAAAACAGCATCGTGTAAATGGGGCTTAACTCTAGAGTCTAGATCACATAGTTTATATGCAGAATGATCTCATAGGTTTTCATGCTGTAGGTGCATGAAACCTATGAGATCATTACATAAATGACGAAGCTATTGCTAGTATGTAAAGTCACCAGAAAAATCTGCATAGTTAGCTCCGCTACTAACGATGCTGACTGCCTAGTCTGTTCAGCACCTTTGCACGAGGAGCCGAACTATTCTGAATAAATCTCACCGTGAAAACTCAGGTGAAGTGAGCTGAAGCGAATTGTCATAATATTATACGATAATAATATTATACTATAAAGAAAAATGATGTTTTAATTTAAGCCTAGTAGGTTATATTTATGCAAGATATGCGGGGTAATTACGAAATACACCAACAGTGGGAAAAGCTTTCATTTTGACGGTTCAACCACATTCATTATTATTTACGTTGTTGGGCAGACAAATTTTTCGAACATATGAAGCAATAGCTCACCGTGATAACTCAGAGGAAATGAGCTTGAAGTGAGTTGTAGTGTCTATCTCTCGAATGACAGCTCACTTCACCTAAGTTTTCCCGGTGAGTTTTTACAGAATAGATCGACTGTTCTCATTATCTCGTACTAACAGGAATCTCAAAGATGTTTAGCTCTTTGTTGATACCGTCAATGATGTATTTATTGTACCATTGACCTGCTAATCTCCCTTTAAACTTTCGAATTGATCAGTAAATCGCGTCATGTGTATGCGTAGCGTCTTCGAAATTTCGGACTATTTGTATGCGATAAGCGAACGATTAGAAGGTGATTCCGGGAAAATAAAAATTAAGTGGCAGGTGAATAGGCTATTTGCCTATAAAGTTGCAGTTACCTGTGATTTGCGTGGGAAGAGCATCAGATTACATAATGGCTATTGTGCGGGACAACTAATTGTGCGGGATAGTAGTGTAACTAATAGTAGTATTTACATATTAGTATTGATAGTTTTTGTATTTTTTCTTGTATAGATTATAGTTCATAGATTTAAAAAACACATAGTTTATAGTACGTAGTAAGTAAAAATGTAACAAGAAATGTAAAAAATGTCACGCGGCCCTCATTACAGTAAAGTTGTATTGTACCTAAGCTTACGGTCTCGAGATCTAATGTTACGCGGCTCTCATTACGGTAACGTTGCATTGTACTTAAGCTTACGGTCTCGAGATCTAATGTTACGCGGCTCTCATTACGGTAACGTTGCATTGTACTTAAGCTCACTGTGCCGAGATCGACGTTGTACGCCCATTGGCTAAAATCCCTGTGCTCTGATTGGTCGACCAATCAGAGGGCCTACATTTTCTTAGCAAATTTAGTATAAATTAAGCCGGGTTTTCGATTTCGACACAGTCAGCGGGCAGAAACAACAGGAAGAACACGAATAAAGAAAAACCACTAGGAAGAATTCTGGGCTTTTATTCCCCACCAATCCAGCAAATGAGTGTGCATACTGCACATTAATGGTCCTTCGAGCCGGATCGTGTGAGGAATATTTCCTGAAGACTTCGAAGAAATAGCACTACGGCGTTCAAGACTCAAGATAGTGAAAGCGCTCAAACCTATCGACAGTAAAATCAGCTGACAGCATGCCGATTACGCGCTCAGTTGGTAGGGGCCGCAAAGCGTCGGGTGAACAGAAGCCGTCGTCGTCCGAGGCCACTACCTCAGCGACCGGTACCAGCACGGAAGCCACAACAGTAACAGGGACGACCGCCACGGAGACTACAGGACAGACAGACACCTCCGCGGCAACCGAGCCATCCAATGTGACTTCCGCGACCGCCGCAAGCACCTCGACCGCCGCCGCTCCCGCCTCAGCCGTACCTGCCTCCCTCGCGTCGTACCTCGACAGCGTCCCCGCCCCCTCCGTAACCCCTTCCGCTGCGACGACGCTAGCTGCGGGTGCGAAGGCCAAACAGCTGACGAAGGCACCCGCGACCGTCGACAACAGTGAAACTCGTCAAGAAACAGAAACCTCTACAGTGAAACGAGTTAAGAAGAATGCCACCGGTCCATCAAAGCCGACCGGACCACAGGAGCTCCGCCCTCCTAGCAACAAGGGATCTACCCACAGCAGAACAAAGCAACTCAAGCTTGCGAAGGCGAAAGAAGACTTACTACGCCTTCAAGTAAAATTAGCCGCAGCACACCTAGCTGTATTGGAGCAAGAAGACTCCGAAGAGGAAGAAGATAACGTCTCCCTCTACTCGAAGTCAGAAGTTAATGCAAGAGTGGACAACTGGTTAGAGAATCAAGTGAGTCGTCCAGTGTTAGCGATCACCAACGAACCTCACCACCTGCCAGAAGAGCCAGCAGTCGTCCACACAGTAGAACCGATACCAGCGAAGTATGAAGAAACACGTCAGCCACCGGCGGGAGGTCAGACCGACCTAGCCCTCCTAGCTGAAGCCATCACCCGAGCTGTCAGTGCCGCACAGCGACCCAAATTCGTTGAACTACCGATTTTCAGTGGGGCTCATCAGGAGTGGCTGCCCTTCCGCGCCGCCTACCATGAAACAGAAGCGATGTTCAGCACAGTTGAAAACACGAACCGACTTAGAAGAAACTTGAAGGGCAAGGCCAAAGAAGCGGTTGAGGGTCTACTAATGACCAACGCGCACCCAGCTGAAGTGATGAAGACTTTGGAGTCAAGATTTGGAAGACCAGAGTCAATAGCCATGCTGGAGATGGAGACGCTTCGAGGTCTGCCGCGCCTTACTGAGTCGCCAAGGGACATCTGCATATTCGCCACTAAGGTCTCCAACGCAGTGGCAACACTGAAGACTTTGGGCTGTTTCAACTACATGTACAACCCTGAACTCACGAAGACAATAGTGGACAAGCTGACACCGACTCTGCGATACAGATACTACGACTTCTCAGCCACGCAGCCACGTGAAGATCCTTGTCTCATCAAGATTGAAAAGTTCTTCAAAAGAGAAGCAGAGTTGTGCGGACCTTACGCGCTACCCGAACAGATGGCCGCACCTACTACAGCCGTACCACAGAAGAGGACGCAAAGGGTCAACAATGTGACTGAGAAGACACAAACACCGAAGTGCTTCATATGTGAAGACGCAGGGCACACCAACGCAACGGAATGTGAACACTTCAAGAAGTTGGATGCGAATGCAAGATGGGACATGGCCAAGGCTAAACGTCTCTGCTTCAGGTGTCTCCGCTACAGAAGCAAGACACACAACTGCCGACCCAAGTCATGCGGTATCAACGGCTGCAAGTACTCTCACAACAAGATGCTGCATTACGACAAGAAGACAGAGAAGGCAGAAGTAACAGAAGAAGCAACAGAAGTCATTAATTCAGCTTGGACATTCAAGAAACAGTCATACCTAAAGATCCTACCCATACAAGTCGAGGGTCCAAAGGGTACAGTAGACACCTTCGCGTTGATGGACGACGGGTCAACGGTTACGTTAGTTGACGACAACGTGGCTAACAGCATTGGGGCAACAGGACCCACCGATCCATTGAAAATAGAAACCATCAACGAGTTGAAGGCGTCCGAATCAACTTCACGTCGAGTCAACATTAGATTGAAGGGACTCAACAACCACGAAGAGCAAGTACAAGCCCGCACAGTAAAGAACTTGCATGTTTCGTCTCAACGGGTACCAGCGGAAACAGTAGAAGGATGCAATCACTTGACAGACATTCGCAACCACCTCACATATGGAATTGCAAAGCCGCAAGTACTAATAGGACAAGATAACTGGCATCTTCTGTTGACATCAGAAGTCAGAAGAGGAAACAAGAATCAACCAGTGGCATCCCTCACGCCACTAGGTTGGGTACTCCACGGCAGCCAGACACGAACTTTCGGACACAACATTGACTTCGTGTCTCATGTCACAGAAGAGCCAGAAGATAATTTAGAAGTACTAGTGAAGCAATACTTCGAGATGGACGCATTATGCATCAACCCCAAGAGACCAAACACCGACCCAGAAGAGCGAGCACTCCAGATACTAGAGAAGACTACCATCAGAACAGAGGAAGGAAGATTCCAAACTAGTCTTCTCTGGCGCAAAGAAGATGTCGTATTCCCTGACAACTATGCCAGCTCGCTGAAACGACTCTTCAACATAGAGAAGAAGATCGATCGTGATCCAGAGTTAAGCCGGAAATACACAGAACAGATGGAAGCTCTCATCGTGAAGGGTTACGCTGAGCCAGCTCCGACACAGAAGACTCTGAACAAGACCTGGTATCTGCCACACTTTGCTGTTGTCAATCCAATGAAGCCAGATAAGCTACGAGTCGTCCATGACGCGGCAGCCAAGACCAGGGGAGTGTCTCTTAACGACATGCTGCTCAAAGGGCCTGATCTCTTACAATCGCTACCAGGCGTTGTCATGAGGTTCCGGCAGCATATGATCGCGGTCACAGCAGACATCAAAGAAATGTTCATGCAAATCAAGCTACGAACAGAAGACCGAGATGCACTGCGCTACCTATGGCGTGGGAATCGAAGAGACAACGAACCTCCGACAGAATACAGGATGACGTCTCTGATCTTCGGCGCGTCAAGTTCACCATCAACAGCAATCTACGTGAAGAACTTGAACGCCAAACAACATGAGGGAGCTCACCCTGAAGCCGCAGCAGCAATAGTGGGCAAACACTACGTAGACGACTACCTCGACAGCTTCAGAAGTTTCGAAGACGCCAAGCGTATCACGAATAGTGTACGTGAAGTACACAGGAATGCCTGCTTCGAGTTGAAACAGTGGAAGTCGAACTCAGCATCACTCCTAGAATCACTGGGAGAAGACCATCACACGGAAGACATGGAACTCTACAAAACAGACGACAAGACTGAACGAGTCTTGGGAGTCATCTGGAAAATCAACTCAGATGAGCTCACCTTCAACCTCAACTTAGCCAGAATAACCTCCACACTAATAGAAGGTAAACAGCCGACAAAAAGGGAAGCGCTAAGAACAGTGATGTCGCTATTCGACCCACTCGGGTTTGCTTCGCCCGTCACAATAAGAGCGAAGCAACTCCTACAAGAAGTCTGGCGAAGAGGGACAGCGTGGGACGACAAGATCGACGAAGACCTGGCGGAGCAGTGGGAAATATGGACGGGGCATCTGAAAAGCCTCCAAGAAGTAGCGATCCCGCGGCAATATTTATATTACAGCGACGCCGCCTCCCTAGAACTCCACGTCTTCAGCGATGCCAGCGAGTCAGCCTACTCTACAGTACTCTTCTGGAGAGCGGTGACGGCAGACGGCGAGGTCGGCCTATCGCTCATCATGGCCAAGGCGAAGGTGGCACCGTTAAAGCTGACATCGATCCCGAGGTTGGAGCTACAGGCAGCAGTCATGGGCGCCAGACTCGCAGAGTCAGTGGTCGAAGAACACGAGAGGAAACCTGACCGCAGAGTATTCTGGACAGACAGCAAAACAGTGCTAACCTGGATACGAACAGGGTCACGTTCATACAAACCCTATGTAGCTCATCGGCTAGCAGCAATAGAAGAGAGTTCCAAGGTCAACGACTGGCGCTGGGTTCCGACGAAGCTAAACGTGGCAGACGACGCCACACGAGACGTACCAGCCACATTCAACAGAGATCATCGATGGTTCAAAGGACCAGACTTCTTATACCAAACAGAAGACGCCTGGCCAACAGAAGCTACAAAAGTAGCACCAGTAGAACCCTCCGATGAAGAGAAGACGTATCACGTAAGCGACAAGAGAAGATTGAGGCTTGCAGAGGGCCTGCCTGATCCGACGAAGTTCTCCAACTGGGACCGACTCCGATACTCAACAGCCCGTGTTCTGCAGTTTATTCAACTCTGCAGAGCCACCAAACAAAGAGTCAACTACAGAAGAACGAGGAAGAATAAAGAGGCCGATCCCGCTTGGAAGAAAAATAAAACCACAGTGAAAGGGCAGGCGCACGCAGCAACGGAGAAACCATCACAAGGAGAGAAAAGGTGGTTACCAGTAACAGCTGAGCTGCTCAAGACAGCTGAAGAACTCCTGATGCGGTCGTCTCAAGAAGAGTCCTTCGCGGAAGAAATAGATAATTTGAACAGGGGGAAATCGATCAACAAAGAAAGCCGCCTACACCAGCTCAGTGTCGAGTCGATAAACGGCACACTTAGACTTAGAGGACGCATTCGAGCCATCCAAGACATGAAGGACGACTTTAAGAATCCGCTTGTAATCAACGGTGATCATCCTACGGTCAAGCTCTGGGTGCAGGCTATACATCGGCAACTCCATCACACCGGTGTAGAAGCTACAGTCAACGAGTGCAGACAGCAGTATTGGGTACTAAGATTGCGCCCTATCACACGCACAATACTGCGAAGATGCCTATTCTGCAGAATGAAGACGCAAGTACCACCACATCCGAGAACCGGGGACTTGCCAGCGTGTCGCTTAGCTCATCATAAGCGACCTTTCACCTTCACCGGGGTCGACTACTTCGGACCCCTGTCAGTGACCGTCGGACGAACGCGACAAAAGAGATATGTGGCCGTCTTCACATGTCTCACGACACGAGCTATACATTTAGAAATCGCTGGTTCGCTTAACGCCGACTCAGCGGTGATGGCAGTGAGGAGAATGATCGCACGACGAGGGTGCCCGACTGAAATATGGTCGGACAACGGCACCAACCTGAAGGCCGCAGATAAAGAGCTACGACAGGCGATTGACGCAGCAACCGCAGAGGAAGTTGCAAAGAGAACCATCTCCTGGCGATACATACCGCCTGGAGCTCCATTTATGGGCGGAGCTTGGGAGCGAATGGTTCGCTCCGTCAAAACCGCTCTCACCGCGACGTTACATGAACGTCATCCAACAGAGGAAGTCCTCGCGACTCTACTGGCAGAGGTAGAGAACACCGTCAACAGTCGCCCGCTGACTCACGTCTCAGTCAGCACAGAAGATCCAGAAGCCCTTACTCCCAACCACTTCCTGTTGGGAGGACCAGGGCGCGTGCCGCAGCCAGGCACTTTCACAGAACAAGACGCCATCTCACGGTCTAGCTGGCGAGCCGCGCAGAGGCTAGCGGACGTCTTCTGGCTACGCTGGATGAAGGAGTACCTCCCTGAGCTCCAACACCGGCGGGAGCCCCACGGACGAGGGCGACCAGTAGCAGTGAACGACCTCGTGCAGGTCGTCGACCCGAACCTACCCCGCAACGTGTGAATACGAGGGCGGGTCATCGCGACGTATCCTGGCCCCGACAACATCGTGCGGACGGTGGACGTGCAGACCAAAGGAGGTGTCCTACGCCGGCCTGTGAGGAAGCTGGTGATACTGCCCCTGCCTACGGACGACGTGCCCGCACCGGAACGAGATGCGACGCGGTCGCACGGCGGGAGTGATGTGCGGGACAACTAATTGTGCGGGATAGTAGTGTAACTAATAGTAGTATTTACATATTAGTATTGATAGTTTTTGTATTTTTTCTTGTATAGATTATAGTTCATAGATTTAAAAAACACATAGTTTATAGTACGTAGTAAGTAAAAATGTAACAAGAAATGTAAAAAATGTCACGCGGCCCTCATTACAGTAAAGTTGTATTGTACCTAAGCTTACGGTCTCGAGATCTAATGTTACGCGGCTCTCATTACGGTAACGTTGCATTGTACTTAAGCTTACGGTCTCGAGATCTAATGTTACAGGTCAGATTCCCGGGATATCTCGTTTATAGGAAGGACGAAAGGTCGGCTCACATGAGGTACCGTGGTCTGGTGGTACTTGTGAGGCGAAGGGTCGTCCATCAAGAACTCCCCTCGCCGTCGCTCAGCAGCTTTTACGCGCTGGGTGTGCAGCTACACGTAGCCGGTGAGGACATCAACGTGTACGCGTGCTACAAGCCGCCCGCGGTTCGCTTAGACTTAGCGGAGCTGCGGGCCCTACTTGTTGGCACGCCACGCGCTACCATCCTCGCCGGCGACTTGAACTGCAAGCACCCGGCGTGGAATTCGCTGCAAACGAATACCGAGGGGAGACGGCTCTTCGCGGACGCGGAAGCCTTCGGCTACACGGTGTCCGGCCCAGAGGCGCCGACCCACTACCCCGACGTCGTACGGCATATGCCGGACGTGCTGGACATCGTAGTCCACCGAGGGCTACACCGCCAGATCACGCAGCAGGTGATAGACGACGAGTTGCAGTCGGACCACCAACCTGTACTCGTCGTCGTATCAGGGACGCCGACCCAACTGAAGCCCGTAGCGCCACGCCGACACATGGATTGGACCAAGTTCGCAGAGGAAGTAGAGACCACCACGCCGACTCGGCCAATTACTACCTCCGCGGACGTTGACTCGATGGCGGATGACGTCACTGTTTGCATACAGAGCGCCTTACAGACGGCGACAAGCACGCAGCCGCAGGGGAGAGGGCTATTGCCGCCCCTGCCGGCGCGCATAATGGCATTGATCGCCGAGAAGAGGCGCCTTCGCAAACAGTGGCAACAGCTAAGATGTCCGACGCTCAAGACGCAGCTAAACCGTCTCGCGGAGAAGGTCAAGGCCGAGCTCAAGGCTCACACCGCCGCGGGCTGGGAGGAAAGAATCGACGCCACGACGGACAGTTGGCCGTCGTTACACAAGCTATGCGGCCAATTAACGAGTACCCCAGCCCCGGTACGACCGCTACTTAACAGCGACGGGGCGCTTAAATATGTAGCGGAGGACCGGGCGGAGGTCTTCGCCGAGCACCTGGAGCGTCAGTTCCGCCCCAACCCGACCAGCGACACCGACCATGTCGCAGCAGTCGAGAAACACCTGGGAGACTACTTCGCCACGCCGATAGCTCCCGATGAGGACCCAGTCTTCTTCTCGCCTGGTGCAGTCAGACGCGCCATCCTTAGAACGAAGCCCAGAAAGGCCCCCGGTGCTGACGGTATCACCAACACAGCGCTGCGCCACCTGCCGTACCGAATGGTAGCGGCGCTGGCGCGCCTGTTTACGGCGGTACTGCGCACGGGGACTTTTCCCGCTTCGTGGAAGGAAGGGCGCGTCATTATGCTGCCCAAGGCGGGAAAGAATATCCTGAAGCCGGAGAGCTATCGGCCGATCACATTGTTGCCGACTGTCTCCAAGGTGTTCGAAGCACTCCTGCTGCGACATCTCCAGCCACATATCGCGCCGCGCCCAGAGCAATTTGGGTTCCGGGCGGAGCACAGCACGACGCTCCAGCTGTCGAGGGTACTGCACCACCTCACAGCGGGCCTCAACAAAAAGGAATATTCGGTGGCAGTACTCCTCGACATGGAGAAGGCCTTCGACCGTGTGTGGCACGAAGGCCTAATTTACAAGATGGCCACCACCGACGCGCCCCGTCGCGTTGTAAAGGTGGTCTCTACTTTTCTCTCTAACAGAACTTTCAGGGTGGTGGTCGACGGGGCGCTATCCGGCGCCCGGCCGGTGCTCGCGGGTGTACCGCAGGGCAGCTGTCTGTCGCCGGCGTGTTACTCACGCTACACCGACGACATCCCCACTACCTCGGAGGCAATGCTCGCGCTGTACGCAGATGACGCCGCGTACATTACTACATCGCTTAATGCGAAGTACGCGGCTGTCAAGATGCAGCGCGCGCTGGAGCTGCTTCCCGAGTGGCTGTCGAAGTGGCGGCTGTCGGTGAATGTGAGTAAGACGCAGGCGATAATCATAGGATTCTCGCACCTCCCACCACCCTTGAGACTCCAAGGAGCCGACATCGCGTGGTCGCGCTCGGTCAAGTACCTAGGCGTAACCATCGATCGTCGGCTCACTATGGGGCCACACGTCCGCTCGGTCGCCGCACGGGGTAGGGTCGCCCGCCACCTACTCAAACCAGTGCTCTCGTCCCGCATCCCGGCGCGCGTCAAGTTGGGCGTGTACAAGCTATACATACGCCCAATCTTGACGTACGCCGCACCGGCATGGTTCGCCCTCACGAGCGAGTCGAGCCGAAAGACGCTCCGCGCGCAGCAATACCTAGCGCTGCGGACAATTGTTGACGCTCCTCGCTACGTGAGGAACCATGTCATCCAGCGCGACCTCGGGATCGAGAGCCTGGATGAGTTTGTGCGGCGGCTCGCGAAGGGAATGTTCGCGCGTGCCGACGCATCTTCCTGGCCACATGTCCAGGATATTGCGCCCTGGCACGCGCGCCCCCCCGACGCGAAACCCTTCCCCCGCGACCTGGTAGCGGACGATGACTCCACAATACCGGACTGACGCCTCTAGTGAGCCGCATCCAGGTTACACGCGGCTCACTAGACTCAACTGTACTTCACACACACAACATACACTCGCCGCGTAGCGTGTTCTAAGTTAATATAGGCATGTTACGCGGTGAACGCAGACAACCATAACTACACAGACGCCAAACTCACACGCGTAGACGTAGCGCGGGCCGCGATACGCGTAGACACTGGGCGGTGTTACACAACACAATACCGCCCACACACACACGACTGCTCCTTAGCTCGGAACGTAACCGGCTGGCTCTGGAAACGGGACGAGCGGGAGCAACACACCAATATTCTGTGGGAGCGTCGAGTCGGCACCTCTGTCGCTGGTCGTCCCCCGCCGGGCCTCCCCCAGGTAACTGGGGGTCTCACCTGGCGGGGACAGACCGCCGAGGTGTCGTGAAGAAAGCGGCGCCTTGAGTCGGCGTCGTGGCGCGCCTACAGAAAAACACATAGCAATCACTCACACGGGCGCGCGCAACTCACGCGCGCCCGACAGGCTAAAAAAGCCAACAAGCGCGAACACAATGAGGGGCCCGTAGTTACGGGCCACCGTACAGCGCTCTGCGGCCGGGGGGCAACGCCCCGGTACCGCTCGCCTCGCCCCCTTACGGGGGCGACGCGATCTCTCGATTGGTCTAATGTTACGCGGCTCTCATTACGGTAACGTTGCATTGTACTTAAGCTCACTGTGCCGAGATCGACGTTGTACGCCCATTGGCTAAAATCCCTGTGCTCTGATTGGTCGACCAATCAGAGGGCCTACATTTTCTTAGCAAATTTAGTATAAATTAAGCCGGGTTTTCGATTTCGACACACCAGCCCGACCCTTCATTGTTGATGAAGAGCCAGCTCGCGTTGCAGCTGAGCTATTAATTGTAAATTCACGACGACCGTAACCTCTGAGTTTGTTTCGGCCTTTCTTCTCAGAGATAGTCTTAGGAAACGCCGTGCTCATCAAAGCACTAAAAATATAAATTCGATCCAGCCTGTCCCTTTGCTGCCCTCTCCCAGCGACGCCCTAAGCCGAGGTTCGTACCCCACAGGGGGTGCCCTTAGCGTGCAGTCGCCTAGTTTTAATTAGTTTTAGCCCTGGCTGGAGGCTTTAAGATTTCTTAAGGCAACCACAGGATAGTCCGGTTAAGTAGTCACGACCTCTCAAGGTCAACTACGAGATGCCATATATAAAAAAAAAAAAAAAAAAAAAAAAAAAAGATTTCGACACAGTCAGCGGGCAGAAACAACAGGAAGAACACGAATAAAGAAAAACCACTAGGAAGAATTCTGGGCTTTTATTCCCCACCAATCCAGCAAATGAGTGTGCATACTGCACAGCTATTTTATTTTATGCCAGTTGCAAAGTGAGCTTTTAATTTTTACCTTATCAGTGTTACGTCAACGTATCGTCAACATCTCTCAGTCATGTTGACGTTGTCGAGATTTTCAAAAACATCGGCCGATTCCTACCTGCAACCAAAAAAAAAAGGATTATTGACTTTCTTGATCTGTAAAGTCGAGTGCAAATTATTGAAACCCATACTATAGAGATTTCTATTTTTTTTAAAGTACCCTGGAGCTTTCCGCGCCCGGGTAGGTTCTTACGTTTTTTTGCAATTTGCAGGTCAGTGTCAGGCGCAAGGCCAACGGCTTAACGTGCTTTCTATATATTATATACCTAGTCTTGCCATAAATATTGTCACGAAGAAAAAAAAAATATTTTTATTGCAAATAATATTTATTACTTTTACAGTGTGTTAGTTTAATACATAAATATAAAACAATTTAAAATATAAAAATCTTATTCGAAGTGGTCTCCATTGGCTGCAATATAGTCCTTTTAAACGTTGAGTCCAGTTATCAATAGAAGCACGCACTCTTTCCATGGGAAAATTCTTCACTGCCAATCGTATGGATTGTTTTAGGGACTGCAAATTATCATGGCGTTTAGAGCAAGCCGTACTCTCTAAAACTGACCATAAATCATAATCCAGCGGATTAAGATCGGGACTAGACGACGGCCAGTCTTCAGCTCTTGATGAAGTCCGAAACGTTCACTTCCAACCAAGACTGCGTGGACCGAGCTTTATGACCCGGCGCCGAGTCTTATTGGAAGGACCATACTTGGTTATTGAACATGGTGTTGTTAAGGGGCTTAACTACCTTCTCAAGAATGGTATCTTGATACACTTGTGCCGATGTTTTGATATCTTTTTCACAAAAATATGGCTCAGCCGCTCCTTCATAGCTAACACCCCACCAAACCATCACTGAAGTCGGATAAAGCCCACGTTGCACTCTGTCCAAGCTTCCTTAGAGCTTTGAGCATAAATACGGTCATTTTGTTTGTTAAAATGTTGCTCAATTGTAAAGATTTTCTCATCCGTAAACAAAATTTTTCTGTGACCTCCCTTTGCGTACCGCTTCAGTAGTTGTTTCGATTTTACCACCCTATTCTTTTTTAAATTATCAGTTAAAAAATGACCAGTGCGTCTCTTATAGGCTGCAAGTCCTAAGTCATCTTTTAAAATACGCGACATGGTTCTGAGTGCTATCTTCATCTCCCGAGATAAAATCTTTTGCTTTCGGACAGGATTTCTTCGAATTCTTTCCCTTACTGCTTTGACCACCTTTTTCGTACAAACACTACGTGGACGGCCAGATCTTTTTCTGTCACAAACAGAGGAGGTCTCATTGTATCTATTAATAGCCCGGCACACCCACATTGACTAATACCAAGCGTATGGAGAGTTTTAAAAATTGCATTTGACTCCATACCAACTTTGTGTAATGCAATCACAGCGATTCAGTTCCCTTTATCACCCCACTCCATTTTAATATCGCAAAATATTGTACAATGTATTGGCGCCAAAATTAGAAAACTAAATGAACAATCGTATAAAAATGACAGATTCCAAATTCAAATGTGATATCTTTCTTATTTTTAATTGTAACAGTATTTATGGCCAGACTGTGTACTATTCCTATCATACCGCAAACTTCCAAACTCCGGACTGTAATTCCCAATAGCAACCCAATAAAACTTTGCCCGACCCGGGAATCGGATCCAGGACCCCACGCTCAGCAGTCGCGCTTGCAACCACGAGACCAACGGGGCAGCATTGTCTCTTACTTTAAGAGTCCTACTTCAACTGCATTACTAGGTTTTGTATTACCCAGTCACTGGGTTCTGGAGGTCAGATAGGCAGTCGCTCCATGTAAAATACTGGTATTCAGCTCCATCCGGTTAGACTGGAAGCCGACCACAACATAGTTGGGGAAAGGCTTGGCAGATATTGATTTCAACTGCATTGCTATCAGTAGACTAAGGATATGGAAATAGGGGTCAGGAAAAGTCTCAAAACATCATAAGTACTGCTATTCTCGATGCGGAATGCACCGTATCGTATCTTATCATCCAAGTTTACTCTAAACCGTAAACAAAACAGTGCGGTATCTTTATAAGTGTAAATCGAGTTTATCTGTTCGTGTTAATTACTGTTTTAATGGCTGCTATGCTAATTGTTCTTGTTAGTGTTTAGATATGCATGTAATGTTATGTTAGGTCTGGATTCAGTAATGTTGTAAATGAATTTAGCTTTATTCAGTTTCACAGGAGGACAATTTTCTTTATTTTTTTTATTAGTAGTCATTAGAAGAGAGGGAAAGCTTTATTTGAGAAGAGAGACCGTCACCCAAATTGCGTAATACACTATCAATTATAATCTGACTCATTTCGAAGAATATTGCTAGTCTATTGCTTCATATGTTCGAAAAACTTGTCTCCTCAACACCGTAAATAACTTAATGAATGTTGTCGAACTGTCAAAATGAAAGCGTTTCGTACTGTTAATGTGTTACGCAATTAGCCCGCATGTCTGTTTCATTCGTCTCTAAGGACTTCATGGTATAATCTTTGCATTAATAAAACTACTTCATGATCAACCAATAATGTTCCCACTCTTGGGACACAGGCCTCCTCTCGGTGAGAGGAGATGGGTCGTAATCCACCACGCGGGCCCAGTGCAGGTTGTCAGATGTCACATGTCTACGAATTTTTGGTTCTAGGGCATGCCGGTTTCCTCACGATGTTTTCCTTCACCGTTTTGAGAGCAGTGGAGATGAAATAATTTACACAAAGTAAAGCGCCTGTCTGGGTTCGAACCTACGACCAACAACTCGTAAGTCTCGACCGTTACCACTTGGCCACCACTGCTCACTAATAATAAATCTTACTAAGCTTAAACTAAAAGATCTTCTCTCTCAATAATATTATAAATTATATCTACAACATCAATAAACTAAGTAGTGTTATGGTTTGTGAATTTTGATTTTGCTAATCAATTATTTTAATTGATATTCGTCTTAATATTTTATACTGGCCACTTTACCCTTTTACTATATTCATGGTCGCTCTGTGATTGGTTGCCGCAAATCGCGGGAACCAATCGGAGAATTCGCTTCTTTCCGCGAGAAATGAAAAAACGCGGAATGAAGGAACGCTTCGCGGTTGCAGGGTTTTGGGGATTAGAGACTCGACGCGATACCGATACGCAAAAAGACTAATAATAAGTACCTAGTGCGAAGTATTGATTTTTGTATGTGCACTTCAACTGAAATATAAGTCAGTTACGTATAATAATCGTTGTATCATTATTTGACTACGTCCCGTTCCTGTTGGTGTGGTTGTTCTTACAGTAGGTAATTCTTAATCGACATTTTATCACGTGAAATTTGAAGCCATCTCAATAATTATTCAAACTTTCCAAGAAAACATACGTTTTATTAGAATAAAGCTCGGTTTAGCTTGTAAAGCTACTGATCAGTGTTATATAAGTGGTACCTACGTGTGACACAAATCGATTGTGATTCGAATGATTTATGGCTCCTAATCTCATGCGCACGTGGATATTTAACGAACATGTCATAACATCACTTTATTTTTTTTAATTTTTTTTTTATTGTCTTTTATAGAATTAGGGGCACACTCACAATAAGACCATGCCAGCCCCATCGTAACCTAATACAAGTGAAGCTACACACCTTATAATCGATTAGGCCTCTAAAACCTTACTCACTATTTTATAAACAAAGATAGCTGCGTTAGAAAGAGGCTCGGATAAAGTACTTTGAATAAAACCAACATCTATCAAATTACATTTAATTTTTGCTAGAGAGACACTGATGAATACATCAGTGTCTCTCTAGCAGCTCGGGTCCTGACGCATTCCACCAACAAGTGATGAACATCCTCCACCGTCCCGCATTCTGCGCAATTTGGACTGTCACTTAATCCCATTAGATGCCGAAACTTGTTGAGTGGAACGTGTCCAGATCGCAGTCTATGCGCTATTATTATAAACTTTCTATTAATCATCACTTAAAATGTATAATATGGTAACATATTGATGTATTAGGTTCGATAGTGTTGTTTGTGAATAATATAAATTAATAATTCAATTCATTCATCGGACTGTGGAGCCATGTTAAGATTTACGAGGATTTATTCTTGCCAAAAATAAAATAAAATCAAGAGCTAGCCAAGTTCTAAATATTATAAGCCAGAGAGACTATCACATGAAATACTAATACAAGTCATAGTTTGGAGCTGGTAAAACATAGGATAAAAAAATAGAACTGGTTTAGGATTAATGCAAAAGAGAAAAGATTCGAGTTGGTTTGAAAAACGATCTAAATCCAGCTTTGTACAACGACAGTCCAACTCAACTCATCAATGACCAAAGCACGACTAATTACAACCACATAACTCATATTAATTAGTAAAGTTCTCAATTTACATTTCTTTACGCTTGTTTACATAGCCGACTGACCTCTATATAATAACGAGACGGACGATGTCATTGAGGAATGGAATATTATGTCAGTGTCAGTGTATGCGGCCGCGCCGCCGTGAATGAATGATGAAGAGATAGTGAATGGAACTGACGTAGGTCTGCATTGACTGGTGTCTGGAGAGAGATAGGGAATGTATAGAAGTATATTTGGGGTAACGATACACTATGAGAGGTGGATGAAACTTATTATTTAAATTATGTATGTAATTTTAGACCATAATACGTTTTTTTTTTATAGATGAAAGTATGCTGTGAAATCATCCATTTTCGAAAATATTAATTAATTTTTCAATTCTTTTTTTAAATTAAATTCTAAAATATTTACGTAGTCGAAGTCTTTTTGAAAATTTCAACTTCTCCAAAACAACGGGGTTTCCAATAGTAAGAATATTATTTAGTTTTTTTAAAAAGTCTTATAATTACATAAAATCGATCTTGACTTGACAGAGATCACTGCACCTAAAGAAACAATGCAGTTCTTAGAAACAGTCTAGGACGAAATAGAAGACTTATCAATGGTATGTGAGTATTGTGTGCCAATTTCCTAAGAACATTAAGTTGTTTATAGCAAAATACAATGGCCGTAACGCCGATAAACTTTGATAAGGGAATCGATTTTTCGCTACACACATCGAACCATTTGGCCGAGGACTAAATACGGTATTTGAATACAGCCGGTCTTTTTTGTACAAATCTCACCGTGAAAACTTAAGTGACGTGAGCTTGAAGTGACCTGTCATTCCATCATATATATGTATAAGGATTGACACTATTGACAGCTCACTTCACCTAAATTTTCACAGAATAAATACTAAAAGGCATCGGCAGACTAAGCACTAAAGGGATTAAAAAAAAAATATGACAAATTACTTTCATCATTTTTTGCGTTTATGGATAACAGCTTATTTCGGAATTTATTTTTAGCCTTAGTTATCTAGCTTGAAAATGGTGCTTGAACTGTGAATCCGGGAGCCTAAGGTGGTGCTCACGGGACTGAAATGATTTAGAAAAGTCAAAGACAGATCGTTTATTTCAAAAAGGCACATAAAGTAATAATTCTGAACGTCAAAAAGGCACTTTTGAACGTCAAAAGTACTAAAGGTTTGGTTGCAAAAGGTTGTAAAAGGTGGCTAAAATATGATGTCGGGTTTGGTTGGGCAACTAATTCTTCCTGCCTGTAAACCACAATTCACCAAATCAGCTGTTAAAGCATGATTATTCCAAATATCCCAATTATTTTGAATTCTGTTTCTAATGGGTCCCTTGGGTCTTAATGACGCCTTTGATGTCATGCTCTACCCACACCTCTCATGCACGTGTCGTATTCCAACTACAAATTAAGTGGTACACGTTCAGGCACCAGAACACACAAACTCCGTAGTGAGCAACACATTTGTGCACATAGTCTGTTTAGGACAACGCCCGAAAGTACATAGAACATGTATGTACGAGTACGTCGGTGATATTAACTCAGTCTACCGTGTTTAGAATACTAGCTGTTTGTCTTATAGTTCAGAACTCATTGAGAATATGGGTCAAGAGTAGAGCATTTTGTTTTCCCATTGTGTCGTATGCAGTAATCCAAATAGATTGTCTAAATGTTTTAGACAAATATCTGTAAAGTGGTGCAGGAAGGATGAAGGACGTGTGAACAATTTTGATGTTCCAGAAATAGTAAGAATTATCTCTCGTGGAGGCACTTATTCTCATGGTATATGTAGTCCAATGTTAATAGCGGTTTCACAGTAGCATTTGCACAGGAACGTCATTGTTCTAAAAATACTAATGCAATTTTTAGTTGTATACCCTGCGCTAGTTATCTCATGAATTAAGACTTCTCCTATCGCCTCTGGAAACTCTGTGTACAGCCTTTTATTTATTAAGAAGATCCAGTAGGTAACCAGAAGTAAAACAAAGTAGAATACGTTTAAAAGTACCTGTATTCTGATACTTTTCGACGTTTGTCTGTTCTCTGAGTACGGTGCAGACCCGTTATACTGTATGCAGTATTAGCATTTTCTTCGTTATTATTCTACCTGTTATTCCAACATAAATGTATCTATTTACTATAAAAGGCCTCTAAGTCTAAACAAAATTCCTGTCAGGTATCACTTAATAGCTCTTTGTAAACCTACAATATTATTCTTTCTAGTATTCTCAATAGTATCTATTCTCTTGCACTTTATTCAGAAGTTACGAAGCGTGGTTTCAATAAATCTGAAGTTTGCCGAGTTCCAGCCGAAGTTTGTCTTTTCTGAGACAGTATTGTGGAATTTGATTACAGTTTTTGATAACTTCCTATTGTAAGTCAGTCAACAGCGGTCTTTAAACGCCTCCGGCATCTCACCTGTATAATTTAAGTAGACCACTTTTATATAGGTAAAGTACCAACTTTTGCGGAACTTTTAAATTCCGTGGTCTTACCATATTGGGAGAATTTCCTTGACCGTTATAGTGGAGTGTGCTATCAGATGTACGTAATTGGTCCTTTGTATGATAATGCTGATGATTGAAAGATAAGATTATGCGAAATGACAAATATTACGAAGTTGTTTAACTTGATTAATTTTGTATCAAGAGTTATTACTGTGTGAGACTCGTGAACTCTTCATATAAGGTCATTAATTATTAGCACACCGCTAATAATTAATGACCTTATATGAAGAGTTCACGTTTCTTCTGTTAATTATCTGTTTCGGTTTTCTAAATTATTACCCCTTAAGTCAAAGTCAAAGTCAAATAATTTATTTCAAATAGGCACATAAAAGGCACTTTTGAACGTCAAACATAAAATAAAATTGATTCTAGTCGCCCCTTCCAAAAGGTAGTTTTCGTATGGAGAAGAATGGGCAAGAAACTCCCCCGTTACTCTTTTAAAATGTTTTACAATATTTTGCATACATTATTTATATAATTATATGTGAAGACGATGCACCCAAAAATAAAATTACTATACCACAATAGGTAAAAGAATTAAAATGGATAAATTAAACCATGACATATAGATCAACTATGTGATAGATACATGGTGCTCACATATTCACAAACATTCCAAAAGTAGACGATTTTCATAAATAAATAAGGAGTAATAAGTCCGGGTGTGACCCCAAGTAATTACAGAATGTAAATCAATGTCACAGTAAAAAAAAAAAAAATTATACAATTACATTAGCAACCAGTTCGATTTTGTCTAGACTCTAGAGATTGTCCTATGGAGCAGGACCAGCATGTTTCCAAGCATTCTTATCTTGGATATAATCCTCTAATTTGTAATATCCTTGCTTACAAAGTGTAATTTTAATATAAGTTTTAAATTTTCTTTCATTTAATTGCAATATTTCACAAGGTATTGTGTTTTAACATTTAACACAGTACCCCATAAAAGATGAATGTACTTTAGATAATCTGAAAAAAGGTTGATCTAATTTATCTTTATTTCTAGTATTAAAATTATGTCTATCACTTATTTTATTAAAAAGATGTTGATTTTATCTTACATACATAATATTTTCATAAATGAATTGGCAAGGTACCGTCATAATATTAACCCTTTTAAATAGTTCCATAAGAGATTCGCGGCGACGTAGATTGTAAATGGCTCTGACAGCTCTCTTTTGCAAAATAAAAATGGATTCTATGTCAGCAGCCCGACCCCACAGTAAAATGCCATATGACATAATACTGTGGAAGTAACTAAAATAGACCAAACGCGCGGTTTCTTCATCTGTTAATTGTCTTATCTTTCTAACAGCATATGCGGCCGAGCTTAGCCGCCCCGCAATAGATGTTATATGAGGTCCCCATTGTAACTTCTCATCTAGCGTGATTCCTAGGAAAACTGTCTGATTAACAAATTCCAATTTTTGGCCATTCAATATGACGTCACACTACTTCTAAAATTAGGTAATTTAAATCTAATGCATTTTGTTTCTTTTTCATTAAGTACTAAATTATTTACCGTAAACCAATCTTGGACCTGAAGAATAGAGTTATTCACGTCGTCAAGATTTTGTGACCGTCGCACTATGGAAAATCGTAGAACAACTGCTGATTAAAAATGGTTTTTGTCCATGTCGCTACTGGCATGCTTTTTTATTTTACTCAATAGTTTAAGGACCAAACTAGACTATAATATCAAAAAATAATAAATATTAAATGAAATGATTTTTTTACAACACCACAAACTTTATAGTTTTGACGGACGTCCATGTCAGGCCCGTTCACTTCATCACTTTTAAATTGATTTTATTGTTATACGTTACAGGAAAAGGTATAATGTATTATATATTTCTGGAAACCTCGTCTTTTGAAGAATATGAAACAGCTAATATGTATTTAATGTTATGTTAAGGTTTACCTTAAAATGATTGCAAAATAAAATATGGTGAAAAAAAAGTTTTTTTAAAGTTCAACGAGACTTTTGACAGTTACCTACGTTTACACCTGCTTTACATTTAATGTTGATTTGTAGCCTAACTATCCATAAACATAATCAAATAATAACAGCCGCGGATATTTGCGGGTTTCGGAGTAATTAATAAAAATGTGATAAGAGTCAGAAAACGGAAAACCGCTCGCTATCTATTGCGGTTTGAAATGTTGCTGTTTACATCAATAGTTTGCGGTAAGTTTTGTAATTTATCATTGATATTAGGGCATTTATCTTTTTTGCACTCATGTTGCATGTGAAAATATTAATTAACAAAATGCACACTACCCTCATATTTCAAATAGTATATAAACAGTGGTTTCATTCCATTGTAAATAACAAAATAGTGGTGAATTAACAGAAGTGTAATTACATTTGATGACTCTTCAAAATGTCTACTTTCAAGTGTTCTAAACGTGAAATAATACTTTCGTATATCGAAGGAGGAAAATCGTTGGAAGCATTATCAACAGTTTTGCAAGAAAAATATCATGTGTCTGAAGACAACTTATGTTTCATCCTCAGTGATTTTCAAAGACATATTATTCCCGCTTTTAATAAACGCTGGAACGAAGCTTCACGGAACAAGGATACATTTTTAATGAAGAACAGTAATTGGTTGGAATCAGAATATTCAATAACTTTACCGGACTCTGAAGACGTTACAACCATCTCCACACCATCTACTTCTTCTGGGAAACGTGGAAGACCGTGCGTATCTTATCCTGACTTGTCAGAATCCAGTAAAAGAAGAAAAAATACAATGTTACTTAATGAATATGGATTTGAACAAGTCTATAATGCATATCTTCAAGGGTTACGTTCGATAGGAGAAGGAACAGAAGCTAAACTTGTGGAAACATTAAGGTTTGCTGACAGTGAAAATAAGACCTTATTTTCGAGTCTCATAGAAGACGCAAGGCAGACCAAAATGTTAACGGATGAAGAAGCATTGAGCGTATTTATTGACTTGGATTTAACGAAAGCACAATATTTGTACTTGAGAAATTTAACGAACGAACGAAAATGTTTTGTGCTTCCGCCATATTACAAAGTGCAAGAAGTTAAAACTACTTGCTATCCACCGTCTTCAGCCATAGAAATTACAGACACAAGTGCAAAAATAGTAAGACTTCAAGATTTATTAGATCACACTGCAGCTAGAATATGGACAATAGATTCAGTCTATAGGAATGGATTGAATAACTTACTTCTGTATAGTAAATGGGGCTGTGATGGCTCATCCGGTCAAAGCCAGTACAAACAGAAACTGCCAGAAGAGTCTGAACTTATTTCTGATTCGAATTTATTTATCACTTCTTTGGTGTCTATTAAGTTAATTAACGAGCTAACAGGTGATGTTGTCTGGCAAAATCCGGTACCTTCATCTGTTCGTTGTTGCTGGCCTATATTAATAGAATTTTGTAAAGAAACTCCCGAGAAAACTAAAGCCGTTGTGGATGAAATAAAGGGTCAAATAAATTCCTTGAGTCCATCATTAATTAACAAAGAAGGTGAGGGAGTGCAAGTGAAGCATGATCTCTTCCTTACAATGATAGATGGTAAAGTAGCTCAGGTATTAACAGATACGCCTTCGGGTTCTACATGTACAATATGTGGAGCTACTCCACGCCAAATGAACGATTTGACAAAAGTGACAGCTAGGCCTGAAAATGAAGATTCTTATCAATACGGACTGTCTACTTTGCACGCCTGGATTCGTTGTATGGAAATGATTTTACATATTTCCTATAATCTGTCTTTCCAAACATGGTCAGCCACAAGTGAAGAAAAGAAACGACTAAAGCAAGAGAAGAAAACCCTGGTACAAAGGCGTTTCCGTGAAGAGCTAGGATTGATCATCGACAAACCAAGACAAGTAAGTGGTAATTCTAATGACGGTAATACTGCCAGAAGATTTTTTCACAATGCAAGCTGCTCTGCTGAAATTACAGGAGTGGATATAAATTTGATTAAACGACTTTACATAATTCTGCAAGCTCTTTCATCGAGTGTAATGATAAATGCTGAAAAATTTGGCAGTTATGCTATGGATACTGCTAGGATCTATGTGAGCAATTATAAATGGTATTACATGCCATCTTCAGTTCACAAAATTTTGATTCATGGAGAAAGTGTCATAAAGCATTTTGCAGTACTTCCTATTGGTCAACTTTCGGAAGATGCACAAGAATCTCGCAATAAGGATTATAAAAAATTTCGTCTTCATCATGCTAGAAAATGCTCAAGATCCGTTACAAACGAAGATGTATTTCATACTCTTCTTTATACTTCAGATCCTTACATTACCAGCATTAGAAAACCGTATACTAAAAACGTGAAGGAACTTGATGAAGACACCTTAGATCTTTTGAAAGTGAACGAATTAATTTTAGATCCCGAAGTTCATCAAGTATAAATAACATAACATTTAGTAAACAGTACAATTAATTAGTTAATCTGTGTTCGATTTTAATCTTTAAAAAAATGCTTTTTTTATTTTATTTGATTTTTATTTTGATGTACTATATGATATTTGGTTTTTGTAAACATTAAAATAATAGTATTCATTGTTAAGAAATAAACATTGGAGATTTTTTATAATTTTGAATTTGTTTTATTTTTTAATTTATTATTTTAAATTTAATCATAATAAATTACATTCTATTTGAAGCCATATACACTATTCTATATTTGTGCAAAACTTTAGAACATAATATTCAGAAATAAAGAAGTTATTGATTTTTAATCAGAAACAGACCATTATTTTCCACAGTGCGTCGGTATATTTTAAAGATCAATGATGTGTCATCTTCAAAAACCACCATCTTCGGTTCTTACACTAAATTGTGCCAATTATATACAATCTATGTCAGGTTTTTTATGAGCACCAATTGGTATTTGACCTACGAAGTGAAATGTTTAAAGTCTAACCGAAATTGGCAGACTGACTTTCAAATCACAGAAATTTTATTGGACAAGTGTCCAATAAAAGTGAACAATGATTGATTCTGTCAATTGATGATTTGCGAGAACTGAATCATGTGATCAATCTGTAATTTTTTTTATTTATTCTGATCCAAGGTTGAGTGTAACGACTTTTTGTAATAAGTCTGAGGAATAATGTTCTCTCTCTTCAACTTTCATCAAAAACCTATCTGTAGTAGGCTCTTTAGCACCTAGTACTTCATCTTCTTCTTCCACTTTGAAGTCCCTGAACACAAGAAGTAACTATAACCTGGTAAAGTGGGGCTACCTAGACGGAACGGCAGTAGGGTGTGGTTGTGGAGCTGCGAGTATGTCGCAAACCATGCACCACCTCTGTGCCCTCTGTGTCTCAAAACATGCAGTCAAAGTGACCTCTGTGCTGCCACTGACGACGCCGTGGAAGTGGCGAAATTTTGGGCCAACAAGATCTAAAATACAGTCGTGCCAGCGACACGAAGAAGAACAAGTACGTAGTACTAAACATTGGTAGAGATTATAGCTTTGGTTGACATATATTAATGTATATTCATTTGTATCACTTTCCTTTCCTATGTCCCTTTTCCACAACTGCTACTACACCAGTAATTATGACTGCTCGTTTTGATGTTTTCGAACGTTTTCTACTTCTAGAGCAACATTAACTACATGGGTTATTTAATCTACAGTAATTTATTCATCATCGATTGCATTTCTTGTAATATGAGGTAACATAATTCCGGAACCAATATAACAACATTCAACATTTACATAAACAACTAGAACTCAAAACTGTTTTGCGAAACGGTTCAAAGAGGTTGCCGGTCGTTCTAAAGATCCATATTTAGTAGTCCATGTGGGTGGAGACTGTGACTTAGAGTTTTTCTGTCATCTCAATAACATTAGCATAATTACTGTCCCTTACATAATCATTATTTGTTGAATTATAGTGTGGCCATACATGGAAATAATTGGTTCCATTTGTACATTTGTTATGTCGGCAAATATTAATTGTATGCTTGTGTAGTTTTTGGGCTATTAAGAGATTCTTTGAGTGGTCTTGTCTTGTATTTTGGTGATATTTATTGCTTTTGCCGTGTGTGTGGTCTTGGCTGGAAATATTCTCACAAATAACTGTCCTAGCTAATAGTGGATTTAATTTACTATTTGAGTCAGTCCATCCAACTGCGCCGTGATCAACCAATTGCCTATCAAGCTATATGATTAGGACAATTTCCCTTAGGGCAATCATTAAAGTGTTGAGGTATCTATTACGTCCGAGGGAGTGTTCTGCAATAACAGTTTACTGATTTGTCATGACGATGATGCATATACAGATATAGAGACTGCAATAATGCAGAGTCCTTGAATTATTTTAATTGATTCTACCATATAATTGTATGGGGTATTACCTCATCCCATTCATGCTAGGCACAATTACACCAATCCTGCTTTGTCCAAAAATGCTAACACTAAGTACTTACTAGCCTTTAAAGGTACCAGATTGACTTTTCCATTTAGAACTACTGGCTGTTTCCCGCGATTACATCTGCCTGTATTTTGTATTTCATAATTTTTTGATACCGGATGAAAAATAGCCTATGGCCCTGCAGGTGTCAGGCTTCCCATCTGTCATATTTCATAATGATCGGCTTAGGCGTGAAAAGGTAACATATCGACAGACAGAGTTACTCAGAGTGAATTAGTATGGTTTAATGATATAGATAGAGATACTGTGCAATTGAGGTATACATTGCAAGGTTATACTTACTATAGAAACATTGACATTGGCGATTGTTTGTTGTTCTTGTCAGTAGTTCCGACCGTGAATATGTAGATTGGAGAATCTATTATCAGTTACATGAATAACAAATACTATCTATGCGTTTCATTTATATTGTGCAGCACTTGGAACAGTTGGGTCAATGTCAAGAGTAATGTCTTGTAGAACTATTGAATGCAGTTTCTTAAAACATATATTATTTGAGCATAGATTTTTTTTTCAAGTCCACTTGACCGGTGTCGTATGAAAAATTGCAAAAGGACAATTTATTGAAAACTGAAATATAACCTAAACTAATATTAAAGGTATACTTACCACGCTTACATGTGCCTGTGCCTGTGCTTGTTGGCTTATAGCTAGATGGTGTATGTGGTAGGTGGGTTTATTACCACACAATAAGCAATTTATATATTTCATCACCACTGCTCTCAAAACGGTGAAGGAAAACATCGTGAGGAAACCGGCATGTCCTAGAACCAAAAATTCGAAGACATGTGATATCTACCAACCCGTACTGGGCCCGCGTCGTGGATTACGGCTCACTCCCTCTCACCGAGAGGAGGCCTGTGTCCCAGCAGTGGAAATATTAAAGGCTGATTAGGAAGCAATTTATTATTGTGCATATTTGTATTAATAAAAACGATTTACGAATTTTCCTACAGTTTCCATTACAATCCAATGTTAGACAAGAAGCTTCAACCCAATGTGCATTTCCATTCATTTCACAGACACGAGCATACATTCCCACATCCCTTTTCTATTTAGTCTGAATGACTAATCTTTCTCATTAAAGTGAGTGTTTGTGTGTATGTGTGAGAACAATTTGCATATTATAATTACTAGCAGTGTGCTTGAGATAGCTGGATCATAATTATCGTTTATCTTTATTACATATTCAGATACGGCGGTTGCTAGCAGCCTTTAGTAGATTTAATATCTTGCGTGTCGACCTGACCATACTGTAAATGTTGCCGACAATCGGAATATTACCGTTTGCCTCTCTTTATACAATGTTTTTATAACACGAAGCGACGTGCGCATTACTTGTGGTTACCAAGTGTACAAACACGCTGTGATTGTGTGTGTATGTAAGCGCATGAGACACTGGAGAAGTGGGAAGTGTGTGTGGGTGTGTGCGTGTGTTATGTGCTGACGCTTCTCGCCTTCATCCACGCATTCACAGCGTGTTTGTGCGATTTAATCGCGTGTCAATCACTGAATGGCTAATGTTATTTTGCCGCGTTATGAGTTATTATCGTTTTGAGTACTAAGACGATGATGGACCAGTGGTTAAGGCCTCACCACTCATGAACTAGGTAGTTGGTTCAAATCCCGGCAAGTACCAATATGACTTTTCAATTCATATGTAGGTACATATGAATTGAAAAGTCATATTGGTACTTACCGATATGACTTTTCATATCCTTTGACGTTTGTCAGTAACGTCAAAGATAAACTCAGATAATAAGGTTTATTATCTGAGTTTATCTTTGACGTTACTGACATCGGTGAAGAAAAAACATGGTGAAGAAACCCGGACTAATATAATCAATAGAAGCCTAAACTAGCCAACCAAACCGTCTTGAGCAAACGTGGTCATCAACGCTCGTGCATTCTCTATACGAGAAAAGGCTTTTAATTTTGCAGTGGGACAATATACAGGCTGGTATTATTGTGTAAGTAAAAGATATCGTTATTTAAAAATCGTCCCCTCTACGTATAAATAGAGGCCTTAGCTCTGCAGTGAACAGCAAGGATACCGACTGTTGTAATTATTACAATATCTCATTTCTCAGCATTCATCTTTTATGCTATTTCCACACAGTAGCATTCATTATAATGTTTAAACAAAATTCATTGATCATACTAAATAATCGTTTAATATCATCTACGTCATACTTATATAAGCCAGTTTATCTTGTGGCTAAGCTGCAGCTAGGATAAGCTTGCTTACATTAAGCCATGGTGTTTAGAGTCTAGACAAATGACGTGTCACATACTCGCACACAATGGCGTTCAGGATTCGTCAAGGATGTAATTATATGCGCAGGGAGGCACATTAGGTATTTAGTATACAAATCCCATTAGATATGATATGATATGATAAGCCGAACTCATTGATATATAAAAAACCCGGTTTTTATATATCAATGGGCACACTACTTAAAACAATGCATTATTCTATCTAAATAGACTTGCCCAGAATTCGGCTACTTGTTTTACGCCATCACCAGCGTCCATCAGTTTCTGTAACGTGGAGCTAGGACTGATGCAACTGATACATTGTAGTTTTTTAGACAAATGACTAAAATGTATGAAGCATTCCTGTTAACCTTTACTACTGTAAGCTCAACGTGCTTGTGCACGGAGTAGGTTCCTGACAATAGTTCAAAATGCAGCTATAGCTACATCTGCGCTACCACCGATGATGCCGTGGAAGTGGCGAGTTCTGAGCCAGCAAACTTTAATAACCTGGTATGCCATCGACACGACAAAGAAGAATAGTTCAACGGGGCAATCAACTTGACGGCATTTCACTTGCCAGTTTTCACCCTACCCAAACCCTGACTAAAAACCACCCCGGTGCTCCATCTCACACCTGGGCCGGAGGTCGCGGGAACGTACGATCCTTCCGCAATCCTCGACTGGTGCTGGCCCTCCTTGGTACCCTAACTAAACCCTCACGCAACTATTAACTATTGGGCTATAACTGATTATTACACACATTACTTGGAGTTAGTATAGTGTAAAACTGTGTGATATAATAGGTTACATCTGATTCATCATTCTCCTGCCCCTTATCCCAGTTTATTGGGTCGGCGCAACATGTATTTTTCTTCCATAGTTCTCTATTATTTATTTATTTAAACTTTTCGCACAAAAAGGTACAAAGGCGGACTTAATGCCTTACACCCTGCCCTGCCCTGCCTTTGTCTTATTATTACATCTGATTATAAACCTAATTAAAAACTTTACTGAAATGTCGCGTTGGTCTGTGTGGTGTGGTGGCGCTACTACAGCGCATGAGGTCCTGGGTTGGATTCCCAGGTCGTGCAGTCTTATGTGGTTTTTCCATCTGGAATTTCTAAGTAGCAACCCGGAGTCTGGATTTGTGCCGGTTGATGGCAGCAGGCTTGCCCCTTATCACATGAGACTTAAACATAACTAGCGAAATGTGGGTGTTACTGTAGGTATACCACTGCCTAACCCTTCGGGGATTACAGTCGTGATGTTATGTTAAATACCTTAAAACTATTCAAATCAGAATACGGAAACCAGTCGCAGATCAACCGCACTTACACGAAATTCCTCGTAATGTCGTAACAGCTCGTTAACGCAATCCTATCGTGTATCAAGTAGGCGGCTGATAAGCTGTTATCTTGTTTGCCGACACATAACCGTGTAACTAGTCACCTACATTGTGCTGCAGATTGCTTATAATCGTGTCAAGATGGGAAGCAATTTTGTTGGTTAATTAATATTGAAATTAATGGGAATAATTAACAAAAATTACATAATATCACGTCTGTTTTGTTCGAAGGGTTACCTTTAGGGTTGGTGTACATTTTTTGTATACCCAAAACTACCACCACCAACCCATATAATATAAATTAGTGAGTAACTAATAAGTTACATAATAAGTAATTATTAAGTAACTTCGCACTATTAATTATGATCCGTTCCCACAGACAAACGATCAAAATGGTGTTTTAGGCATAAGTACTTTTTAATTAAAAAACTCTTTAAGTATACATAAAATTATAATAAAAAAAACAACCACCCATATTATATAACTTCATAAAAAATATGCTAAGATCTAGTACATACGAGCTAGGAACTTTTCGTGTACAGTCACGAGCACCAATATGTCAACACTTGGCAACTGTTAATTGCGATTTTTTTGTGAAATAACGAATGCAACGTTGAAATACGACACATTATAATTATAAACCTATGGGTTCGAAAATGCTATGTTCGTAACAACATAAAATTTCATTAAAAATAAAGGAGTAAATCGCTTTTGAATAAAGCTGAGCGTATACATACTTTTACTCGTACATACGAGCTACGCTGTGTTTTGATGTCGCGTATAAATTATAGATGCCCTAATACGGATTGGTTTGCTAAAGTCAAGTATCGTCTTCATTTGAAAGCTAGTCTGATCTAGACAATATATCTAGACCTAAATCCTACAGTCAGATTTGATTTAAGATTTCCATGAAATCTGTCAGATTGAAATTGGGAATCAAGTCAGAGGAATTGAATAGGTTTCCATTCTAGATAACTAGTTTTAATCTAGGACGAAAGGCTCCGTAGCCAGTATAATAATAATGTTGGCCAGTATAAAAGAGCTAATCAAATAAAACCGTGTTAACCGTCTTCCTTAAGTGTTTAAAAATTTACCTTAGTTATTTTTAACCCCCGACGCAAAAACGACGGGGGTTAAAAAACGTAGTACGTATGAATTTTTTTCATTAAATGTTGTCCCGTCGGGGGACCGCTACTATTTTAAGCTTTAACAGAACGTTAGGCTAATAATTAGAGCGGTCCCCCGACGGGACAACATTTAATCAAAAAAATTCATACGTACTTACGTAGTGTCTTAATTTCAAGGTTATTTTTTTCTTTTTATAGGGTATCACGTTTATACCTTTTTTGTTCTATTTGTGGCTATTTTTGCAATAGTTTTTTTAAAAATTGTTTTAGGCTTTGCACATTCATACTATTTTTATTATTATTTTGTGTCGGGGGTTTTTTATTTTTTAAAAAAATTCTTTTCAATAGTTCCCCTGCGTTCATAAAATTTACACATTTACATCATCCTCACAATCTGCCTAGTCTTCTCCCAACCATGTAGGGGTTGACTTCCAGCCTAATCGGATGCCGCTGAATACCAGTATTTTACATGGAGCGACTGCCTATCTGACCTCCACAACCCAGTTACTGGGTAATACGATACCTGGCCGACCGCGGCAATCGTAGCTTAACCTGATCGATTGACCCGTACGGCTGTTTATGTAGGTACTAAAGTATCTACACCATACTAAATCTGTCACTACTCTTATTGCTTCCGCGAACAAATAATATTATGTAGGTACATCTTTCGTTCAAATAAATAATTGAATTAGATTCATGTGTTTATTTACTGTTGAAACTATCGTTCTACTAACCTACTGAAACATATCTAAAAATTACATTAAAAATAACCTTTTTATTTAAAACACTGTCTCACAACTGACATGAAAAACATGATGGCGTAACATTTTTCACTTTTCCGCATTCTGAATAGTTGTAAACCAAAATTGAACTTTGTCCCTTTGTATTATGGCTAGTTTTTGTTTACTAACATGTTGTTATTTATCTAGATAAGAAACGGAACGACCGATTACATTTTATCAAGCATTATGCGGAATTATGCCAAGAGATTGTGGGATATCAAATTAAAATGGTTGATATATAATTATCTACTAAGTGGTGTCTATTTCTGTAAGTGATACTTGTACCTACTTAAGTGTGAATCTCCGTATTGATAACAAATTATTGTATCTAGGTAAATGCTCGTGCTATTTCCCTTGTCTAGCGAAGTGTGTCAACTACTATGCGTCGGCGCCGATCAAAAGGTAGATGATGTTACTTATGTGATTTATGCCTTATGTTATGGCGTCATAGTTACTTACCTCCCCACATACTCCAACTCAATGAAACGAAATTCAAATCTTGCATAAAACGCACACTATGCAGCCAAGCATATTATAAGTTGGGGGATTACATCGCTGACAAAAATGCTTGGCTAAACGCTGGTCCTGCTCCACAGGACGCATAAATAAATTGATTGGCATTTGAAAATACTTCACACACGCCTACCCAACCTACATACTGTTGGAGCTGCTGAAGATTCTAAAATACTATGTTTGCATTATATAAATTCAATCTCCTAGTATTGTATAATTGCATAGAACGTATGTGAGTACTATGTTACATACTACAAAGCTACCATTTACTGGGTACGTCTTTCATTGACTTGAATATGCCTTGGCGGATGAGAGTATGTCATGCTCACTCTAATGTCTCGCTGATGGTGGCACATGTGTTGGATCATTTAGCTCCCTTCAAAATGGTTGAGCTGAATGGTGCTAATCTATGCGTCATGTTCGTGAACGGGCGCCGTCAGTAGGGACTGGTCAACTCTTTGCTGCCATGGCTTATTTTGATTTAAATTAATATTTGAATTGTTTTTTTTTTAGCTTTTCATTACGGACGCTTTTAACGTTCTGCATCGTTCTCACATGCATAATTTTGAACATGAATGATGTAACCAATACTTTGTAACAATATTATTATGATTTAAAAGAGTGTCCATGGAGTTTCTTACCCGTTCTTCTCCATAGGTACCTACTACGCTTTGGAATAGGCAACTAGCTTCATCTTTTTGACTGACCGACCTTGACAATTCAAAAGTGCCTGTAATTGGTTTATTTGAAATAAATAGTTTGAGTTTGAGTTTAGAAGACCCTCATCTTCAGAGATAAGTTGGCATTCATCATTTATCTTAAAAAAAGAGTTTATTTTAAACTTATTTTCCAAATATCGTAATCTGGAGTGTATCCATCTGCAGGGCTGTTGTGATAAAACAGAAATTATATTTTATTTAATCTGAGTACTAGCTGTACTTTTAAGTCATATAATTGCATTATGTACTAGAACCTGCTCTACTTAATAAATTATATGGGAAATTGATAAGTCAATCACTTGTACTTATCAGTCAACAAGCAGTATGTGCAATTGCACATCGACCCCCAAAGATGACAATTTAACATAACATAACATCACGCCTGTAACCCTTGTAAGGTCGGGCAGAGCTGTACCTACAGTACGTCCAAATTTCGCGTTATTTGTAAATCTCAAGTAACAGGCGGCGAGCCTGCCATCAACCGGACACAAGTCCAGACTTCAGGCTGGTACTGAGAAACTCCTGATGGAAAAATTCAATAACAGTTTGCCGGACCTGGGAACCGATCCCAAGACCTCGTGCTCAGTAGTAGCGCTTGCGACCACACATACCAACGCAGTAGCGCTAACGAAGAGGTGGTCATGAAAATGAATTACTATAATTATACCTACAAACATAAATGTGAAAAGGTATGTTACTTTTAATGTATAACTAGCAGCGCCCCGTGGTTTCACCCGCATAAGTTTCGATCCGGTGAGAATATCGGGATATAAAGTATTCCATGTGTTGATCCTGGTTATAAACTATCTGTGTCCCAAATTTCATTCAAATCCGTGCAGTAGTTTTTGCGTGAAAGAGTAACAAACATCCATCCATCCATCCTCACAAACTTTCGCGATTATAATATTAAGTGGGAACTAGGATGGACGATAAAGAGTACTTTAAAAGCCTAGCTTGCGCCAGCACTTAAGACCACGGGCTATTATTCAATTCTATTTTAATTAAGGATAGAACCGAGGAACTAACTTTACCGTCCAACATACAAAGCCCGTCCTAACTAAGTACAATTATCATAATTAACAGCGGCTAGCAGCCGCGGTGCTCCCGCACGGCCTACATACTGTAAGATAAACTTACAGGCAGCTTGCGACATCGTACCGAGGTAATATTAGGTACTTCGCGTTATTCTAGACCTGTTTACAGATAGTGTCAAGGTAGACCCATATTTTGTACGTAGCTTCTGGTTGTGGCAGAAATAGTAAGGAAGAGTTGTTGAAACCAGTTTCATGGTTTTCAAATAAAACTTAAGTAATGATTTACTACTTTTATGGCAGTTTATTTCATAAAACCATTTTAACTTAGCTAGAGTCTGTAAAACAATCTTATTTACCTTTTTCTTCTTAGCGTGCCGATGGCAATCTAAGCAGAGTCCACCCGCGCGGGTCGCGTGCGGGTCCGAGGATGTCATGTCCTTTAATTTTTGGTTCTAAGACATGCCGGTTTCCTCACGATGTTTTTCCTCTTATCTGTTTTGATAGCAGGCAGCCTGCCTGGGTTCGAACTCACGGTCTACCTACAACTCGTAAGTCGGGGCCGAAACGACTGGGCCACTGCTCACTCACCTCACTGCTCACTCACCTCACTGCTCACTTACCTCACTGCTCACTCACCTCACTGCTCTCTCATGTCACTGCTCACTCACGACTGCTCCGCCGCGACGTCCGGCTACCGAAAGTGTCCCAGAAAAAACGTAAACGGTCCACTGGGACAACGTATGTCCCACGGCGCACTGAGACGATCACTGTGAAGTTTCATCGATCTTGTTTTGCTTTGACGTAGTACTTACTAATTCCATATATTCAGAATGGTTCGTTAGTAAGTTCCGCACATTCCGATGTATGACAACACTAGGTGCGACGAGTCTATGATTTAGAAAAAAAATGGTTTTCTGTCACTTTGTTTTCAATACGACCGCGGGAACAAGGTGATCAACAAGAATAAGTAAGTAAGTAAGGTTAGTGCCCGATGCAGTTTAATATTTTATGCAAAATAAACATATTCTATTCTTTTCAATATCTTAATTGTCTTTTATTTGAGAAAAAGTGCTATATCAATACAGAAAGATAACTTAGGAATCTTATCTATGTCTATCTGCATAACTTGTCAGGATTAAAGATTATTACAATATGTGTGTTAAAGTTAGTTGAAGTGGTTCTAGTACGGGATACTTCCTCAGACAACTTCCTAATACGGCAAGACACGTGTGATGTAGTAGTTGAGTTATGGTTTGTAATGGGACACAAAACAAGCCGCTTGTCTAAGCCTACAGGCACTGTTGTAATGTACGGGTTTCCTGTGATACCAGTCATGGTGTCAAGATTGGCAATTCATTAATATAAGCGTTGAAATTATGAACTGTTTTTCTGATATGCATCGGAGTCATATTCATTATACGCGTAATTTCTTTTAGTAAGACTTTTCTGTAAGTCATTTCTTTATAATTCAAATACTAAGTATTTTATTTCACATAAATCTAGATGGGCATTTCTGAAGCTTCAGAAGCTAGGTGCTCGGTTTTCAAATTGGTCGTTTCCTATGGAGAAGAGCCGGCAAGAAACTCCACGGTTAGGTACTGTTTTTAAAGTAATGTTTTCATATTACAGTGTTTATAGGTATGAGAAACTTTGAGAAAAGACTTTACGAAGGAATTTACTTACGAAGGATTGTTATATAGAAAATACTTATCAATAATAAGTTTTTCTGAACGATGTAAACCAATAATTAGTTGTTGAGAGCAACGTACAAATTGCGGATAAGTTTCTCTTAAATACCTGTTAATTCCATATCGTGTCTCACAATGAAAACACTCGAACATTTACCTGAAACGAAAAGAAAAACATTGATTACACATTTATATGCGGTAACGATGGATCAACACGCAAGGATTACAGCGAGAAATCTGAGATTCCGAGTATTCACGAATATAACCGAAGTTATTATTAAAGTTTAATCCCCTGTCCAATTAATTTCACATGTCATTGACACTTGCGAGAAATTAAATAAGATTATTTATGATGTAACAGACATTTTTTGGCAATCGAATATAGGTCAATGATCAGGAATAATGTAAATCGTAAGAAATATGAATTAGATGCTTTTAAAGCGTTCACGATAATGTTATAACGACCTCGTATGATAAAATACGAACACGTTATAACGTTACCGATGATTTATCCCATACATTTTATTTGCCTGCCATGGACGTCCACGATAATACACAATAGACATTATAAAAGTGCACATTGGAGAGAAGTCAACTAAAATACATTTTTATAGTAAAATCTTGTAAAAGATTTGGAAATCTCTCTGTAGGACTTATTCCAGATTACAAAGCAACTATGTTATTTTATCTCGGTACAATAAACTGCTATCACTCGAATTTTAACAGTTGCAGAATGTAAATAAAATTTGTATATAACAGCCCGAGGCATTAAACCAGATGAATTCACTTATAACAAAAACTGATTCACAAGCAAAGAAGACACTCATAATTTCAATTTAAATACAAATTACGTTTAAGTTATGCAAAACGATATACAGAAACTCCAAGTGACTGGCAAAACTCATCAAGCCATCAATCCACATGACTGCTCTAACAGGAACCAAAAACGTTTTTGACGTTTTAACATCCGTACGTGTCTCTTCTGATTCAGTAAAAAGCTGACAAAATTAAGTTAAAACACGCATATTACTGGAAATCAACAGTAATTTGTGGTTTTATAGTGTCAATAGCTTTTTGACACGTAGTTATGCAACTGTACATATAGCCGTATTCTGAATCCGGAAAACGGTTTAGATTCTTTTACCCGACTGCTTCAGAAGGTGGTCAAAGATGAGAAGAGGCATTTTCTCTGCCGTGGGAGAATTAAAAGCTAATAATAACCAAAACTTACCACAGAACGTTAATCATAAAACGGTAATTAAGTTTATTCACGCTTATCCAATTCGCGGTAATCAAAATGCCAACGATTCTAATAAACGCTATTATTCGTCTAGCATCAAAGAAATATTGCAAAGTGCATAACTACCAACAAATTGCTACAATTTACCATTGCCAACTTAACAAATAATAATTTACCAAACAATTTATTCCAGTATTAATTACTCGGACACTTACACACATAATTGTTTAACACCCACCGCAGGAAAACAGCGATACACATCAATTTACACGATAATTGACCATAAAACCGAACAAAACTTAGATGGTTCACCCACCATGGTTGTGGCTATCATATAATTTGTGATGTTAAAAATCCCATTAAGTAGCCATCATTAAAATTAAGGAACGAGGAAGATAAGATCAGTTAAACAACCAGCCGTTAGGATAATTGTGGATCCCCCATGTACTAGTTGTTTCATTATGAGCGTCACGCGATCGTGCCGGCTGAGGAAAGCTTATTAGCGTTTACTTTGTAGTGTTGATTAGTGTGATAAGTGTGGATAAGTATCCTAGTTAAGAGAAAGGATAGGTTTAATTATGACAAGACAAGCCAACGGACGAGCAAATTGTTATGACGTTGAATCATACGGAGAACGCAGAATAGATGAAGATAAAGACGGACTCTGTTCCACTTTTTAAAGGAATAATGAACGAGTTCTTTCAATCAAATACAAATGTCAACGTATCATTTAATTCATTCACGAGATTACCTCATCCAGAAATAAGTCTTGATAAAAACATAAAAAAATATTGAAACATTCGGCCATGAACTTAAAAGTTACGGTCAAGTGTACAACAATTAATAATATAGCATATTCATTGTTTTTGCAACCGCTAATTCCGCAAACATAACCGGCTTAATGAATTTACATCATGGATAAACATTTTGCAACAACGACATTTTTTGCTGCATCGCTCTTAAAATATTATTAGGATTAGACCAAAATTACATTTGGTTTATCTAGATGACATTATGAATTCTGAATGTGGAATTCCAACGGATTCCGCACAATGGAATTGTTCTGTTTGTGTTCAGAGATATATCTCTGCATAATATTAAAGCTGGAGTGGAATTTGCGACGTGGTTAGTTTCTTTGTCATTTCAAAGGATTTTTTGGTTCGCCAAATTGAGGTTTATTGCTTTTTAGCAGCAAAGACCATAAAATAGATCCAGTTTTACATAAAAATGCAGATATTATCGTTTATTGAAAGTTTCCTCATATTTTTCGCAACACTATCTTATAATTCTTATTTTAATGTATTTTGATTAAAATCTAACCTTTTTTCAAGACGTCTATCTGATTTAGCGAAGACATTTTATCAGGTAAACATGCATTCGCATCAACTCGCAGAGCATCGTTTACGTAATTCAATCTTGCAACGTCTGAATGTATCATCCGATCGTCCCTACAGTTTCCCTCCCATAATCAAAGTAACAGAATGGAACACGTTTTCGCTTCACGCCTAAACACTGTTCTTTGGCACACGCCGTATAATCTTCTACCTGGTTCCGGGGTCAGGATGAACAGTTATTTTTGAGTAATATAAGCATATTGCTAATAATTATTGGTGCTCCACGGCCAATTAGCGATTTGCTTTCGATAGTAAATGTTGGCGAAATTATGGTGGAATTTTTACGGCCTGTTTTAAGAGATTCTGTTGATAAATCATATAGTCGAAGTAGATCTAGATCTTCTTTAAAATTGTATGTACCTTCAGTTTTTCATCGAAAACAAATGGGACATTTCATTACTTGAAGTTGTGTGCCTTGTTTTTATAAATCAATATAGTTGTAAATAATAGGGGTTAAAGTATGAAATTGTCGTTTTATTGTAATAGGTACTTCGAATTGACATAGAACCTTCATGGTTTGAGATTTTTGAGTAAAACTTTTTTCACATGGTACCTATGAAGTTCTTCTTTTAAAAAATGTGCAACATTAGATTATCGACTTTCAGTTGTTTTTTTTATTCAGCTTAGACAAGAAAGATGGATACTTCGAAAATTCGAGTTATTTTTTAATACGAGTTCCGACGCGGAACTAACGCTTCAGAAACAGCTCGCAATATTAATGTTGCGTTTGGAGGGGGGACTGCTAATAAACGCACCGTGCGATTTTGGTTTAAACGCTTTCGTGATGGAAACTTTGATTTGAAGAACGAGCCACGTGGAAGACCGCCCACACAGGTGAATAACAATGAATTGAAAGAGATGGTGGAAACCGATCCAAGCGAAACTACCCAGGAATTAGCGGCATGGTTTAACGTTACCTTACCAACAATATTGACTCATTTGCGTCAAATCAATAAAATAAAAAAATATGAGAAATCGGTGCCTCATGATTTGACTGATCTGTAGAAAGAAACGCGTGTTGAAACTTGTGTTGTCTTGTTGAATCGATACAGAAATGAAGGAATATTGGATCAAATTGTGACATATTATGAAAAGTGGATTCTATACGATAACCGTAAGCGAAAAATGCAATGGCTGGCCGCAGGTCAAACGCCGCAACAGTGTCCTAAAGCAAAGCTGACCAATAAAAAGGTAATGGTAACTGTTTGGTGGTCTCAGCATGGTGTTATTCACTATAGCTTTCTCCAATCTGGTCAAGCAATAACGGCAGATGTCTACTGTGCCGAATTCCGAACAATGATAGCAAAACTAGCAGTGAAACAGCCCCGACTCATGAATCGATCTTCACCATTATTGCTCCATGATAACGCGAGACCTCATACAGCACGAGAAACCGTTTTAACTCTACAGGAATTGCAATTAGAAACAATTTGTCACCCTCCGTATTCGCCAGACCTTGCTCCAACGGACTACGATTTTTTTCGTGATTTGGACAATTTTCTACGTGACAAAAAGTTTTCTTCTCAGGAGGCAGTACAAAATGCTTTCACACAGTTTGTCGAATCTAGATCACGAGAGTTCTATCGCAAAGGCATAAATGGCCTTCCTATTACATGGCAGCAATGTATAGATAATAATGGTGATTAATTTGATTGAATAAATATGTTAAATTAAAAAAAAAACAAATTTCAAGTTTTCAGTACAAATCGGCAATTTCATACTTTAACCCCTAATACTTAATAATGAATGATCTTCGAATTCTTCAAAGACCAATAAGGATTAAACTCGCCAATGGAGACTATGGCATATGGCATATGGTAACTTGTAACATGTTCAGACTAATTTTTTTGCGAATTCAATCCCGTCTAGCCTCAGGAGCATTTGCTTAATCTAAAACAGACATTAAATTCAATGGAGGAGTGTCTCTATTTTGTATTTCAAAGGCTAGAACATTGGTTTCTATTACAGTTATTTGTCCATCGACCTCTTGGCGCCGGTCATCTAATTGCCAACCAGGATGTCTTTCAAAACATTTTTTACAATACTTACTTAAAACGTGTACTGCATTGTCAATGTTAGTTTTGTACAGAGTCGAGTGGTTTATTTTACGGTCATGTCTATCGTAAAGTCTTTGGATTAGATTAAGACTTCCAGTTATGGTTATGTTTTCACTTTAGCATTACCATCGTCAGTATAAGGAGCAATAGCTTTAACGTTTAAATCACGAAACTCATACGGCAAAGTGTTGTGAAAATATAGTTTATGTGCAAAGTTCTAATAATTTAGTCAAACATTCTGATTTAAAGTGTGTTTTATAATCCTCAATAAGTTGGAAAAACACTATCAAGAATCAAAAATAACTGTCACAATATAAATTTAAATCAAGGTGTTCTAACAACATGATCTTAGTGATCGTCTAAATTAGCATGAACTTTACCTGTTTCTATTTTATCTGTTACTGCCTCATTACATTCGCCAATTGACCTCCACGATGTTTTAAAATAGATTCACTACCAGTCTTATAATTATATTCTCATCGTGAGCACTACGTTATCTCATGTATACTATTCAATCATTTCATTTCTTATTCATTTGAATTATCTTACCAATGGAATTTTTTGAATCGAAATATTTGTGCTATAATTGTATACTGTTTACTAATTGCGTATTTGCATAATAATCAGCCTATAATATTCCCACTGCTGGGACACACTTCTCCTCTCTTCGAGAGGGATTGGGCTATAATCTACCACGCGGGCCCAGTGAGGGTTGGTAGATGTCATGTTTTCGATTTTTTTTTTCATATTATGCATTATTAGATATTCTCATGATTAGATAGATATACTCATCTATATTATTGGATACACTCATAAGTAGTTTAAACTAGTGCAGCCAACTGCGAAAGACGAATTGCTTAATTGATTGAGATATCAAGATTCTCTTAGGATCAACAGATAATTATACGAACACGTGTATTCATATCAACGTATTGATACTTATATACCTTCCTATCAACATTATTCTGTAGTGCATTTAAATAACTGTACGCTGAACTTTAGCCAAAGCAACCGGTCCCAGTTGAAACAGGTACTGTGTGTTATCAATCAAATTAATTTTATGTCCAGCTTACACTTACTAAAGGGCAATGTCTGTTTCTTACATTATTTCAGTCATTATGACTATCGAAAGCTTTGGTACTTTATTTTATCTGAAAGCCGAATCAAAGGTAAACCCCTCCTTCTCATGTAGGTATATTATGTTTCATCGTTTTCAGATTTCTTCACATATTCTGGGAAGGTTCCTCAATGTTACCATTTCCCTTTCAGTATCAACATTGCAACGTATTATATCTTTAAAAGATCAAAGGAACCAAAATATTGACTTTCTTTCGGAAGCTTCAAAGCCAAGAAGGATAAATATTTCGAACATAATATAAAGCCTGATACCCTTTTTGTGAGTAATCTGTTAACAATTTACTACTCAATCTACGATTATCTAAGCGTAACCTTGAACTTCCTAATAGATCTCAATCATGCGAACAAAAAATACTGTAAAAAAACGTAATAAGTCATTTGTTGATTGATGATAATGTGATTCATATATTTAACGTTTTGCTAACTAGTTGCGGTAATAGATTTTAAAGGATGATAATTACTATATTTGCCTGGACGATGCTGAGACGTTTGAGAAAAAACTTTGAAAACGAGTTTTGTCTGATCTAATATTATTATCTGTACCTACTTGTATGCTTACTCCTAGATACTTGGGAGCTCTTAGAACATTGATGTCTAATCTAAATTGGCGCCTGTGAATGTATATGTCAGTCAGATGAATTCAGAAATAGATAACTTAATTCTGACATGGTTTCGCAAGTCTTCCTTGAACTATCTCAATTATTCAATATATTTTCCTTGGTTTTAGTAAGACTACATCAGATAGCTAAGGTGTGGTTTTTGGAGGTAAGCCAACTTAATGACGTGTTACTTCGCAAAAACATTGCAAAAGTGGAAAAGAATAGAATAGTTAACGACCACATCTTACCAAAGCACTTAAGGATACAAGGTAACGGAAATCCTATTTCATTGGGTAACCGAGGCCTCTGTTTTATAATCACAATCGTAAGAATTGCGATATTTTTGAGTTACCTAAGAATTAAACACTGATGTTTGATTTGTTTAAGAGAAATTAGCTAGAAAAGGCAAACTCAAGAGAAGAGTGGCAAACTGTGGAAAGACTTTTAACCAGAGAGACAGTACTGATTAAGATAAAATAAATGCTATTACAGAAACTGTATCAGAATCTAACGACGACGACGATAAAGGACAAACTATAAAAGCTTCTAGATAACCAGCCTTTAGTGCCACAGATTTATCAGACCTTATAATCTTTAGCAGAAACTGTAAAATAATCGAGTTCCATAATCAGATCGCTAAAGGCATGTCGTAACTCGAAAGATATCCGCGCTAGCACATATTAATCGCGCGAATGTGCGAACACGCCAATGGCACTTTCATAATTTATTCGGGTTAACCCGATAAGCCGAAAGGGTAAATTTAATTGGCTTTCCCAATGTAAAGCTGCTTGAAATACTCGAAGGTGCTCACCTTTGCTTAAGAGAAAGGGATTGTTCAATAAATATATCGATTTTGAGAACGGTAAAAGGTGTTGATCTTGTTGCCGCTGATATCGTTAATTATTTTGTTATGCAAATAACTGTAGACAGTGTAGATTCTCTTGGGTGGTCCTGCATTGGTTGAGATTCCATTGTATCAGAATGCACGAGTTCTATTTTATCGGAACTGGCAGATGGTCCATTCCAGTGCAATAACTCGTTAGTCACGGGATTATGGCCGCAAAGATGCATCCTTTGCATCGCTTCCATCATCCGAGATAAATTAATACAGTCGTATGTGCCTGCCATGCGGCATCTTCAGTACGAAATGCTTTCATCTTAAAATCAGCAAATATGAGAGCATTTTTGTTAGCAAGGGTCAAAGCCTTCTGACCTTACTGTGTTTATACAATATTATATTATAAGCCTCCAGTTCCAAGGGTATGAAAACATCAAAGAGAAAAGGAAAATATTTCGCAAGCATTATGAAGTAAGAAAGGTTTCCCTTTCATAGGTTTAGCTCCGGGTAATATCGATCCAACGTGTAGTAAGCGCTTTTCTTTCGGATCACATACTGGATTATTTTTTCTTTTTTTTCTTTTATAAAAACGTTGCCCCACACTAGGAATTTCTCCTGTATCGTGGGTGCGTTTATAAATACTTAAACTCACATACACAAACAGCCACACCCGGAACAAGTAATCGTAGGTCATACAAATATTTGTTCCGTGCGGGAATCGAACCCGCGACACGCAGCGCAGCAGTCAATCGCTTAACCACTGCGCCAACCGTGTCGTCAGAATTAAAAGCTATTATAGATTATTTATAAGTGAATGTGAGTTATAGGATAAGGAAATGTTGAGAGTATTTTTTTTCCATACGTTCGTGTCTGTAAAGTACTGTATGGAACAACGAATGTTAGCCATTGGGTTGTATTTGCAGGCACATCTGCGAGTAATAGGGCATTAGTGTCGTGGTCTTGATTTGTGTTTGACTTCTAGAAATACCGCAGGTTATTGTACAAAAAAATTCTTTGATATTGTCGTATACATTTTATAAAGTTTAGTTAGGGTATACAGGATGAAATTGAAAACTTGCGACAAATCGGAATAGGAGGATAAATTGTCATTTCCCAAATCTAAATTCTTGAAAAAAAAACGTGTAATTATCGTCTTAGATAGTGCAAAGTTATTACCTTCAAGTAGACAAGAATTACCGCCGTACCAGTAAAAAAAAAAAATTATTTAAACAAAAAAGAAAATTAAAGTATCAATTTTAGCGCTCACCCGATAGCAATCCATTCATCGCTGAGTTCGAACCATGAAGCAAGTTGGCATCGTGTTGAACTAACGGTATTTACCAAATTTTGACCGTTCCTTCCAAAAAAAAGTGCGCACGACGACGCGACGTTGCAAATCGCTCGCCCACGCGCACGTATGTGCATCCCTTTCCGTAATTAAATTTAAAGTAAATTTAGAGCATGTTGCTCTAAATTGACTTTATAGCGCGCTGAATTAGATATTTTAATTTGTCGCACCTATTCAATTTCAACCTGTATAAATATCCTACTGTGTTATTACACTCTAACGTTACGGAAAACCTTAAGTTAAACTAAGTGAACTCCATCAAATAGATTATTGATTTAAAAACCTGGTGCATTTATAAATAAAATATTTGGTTTGTGCATCGTAATTTCAATTACGTTGACAAGCATCTTAACTCGATATTAATCCATCAACAATAAGAGTAAATTAACCCAAACCACATCAAACCTGACCTCAAACATAATTGAATTGATAAACCGATTGACACCCATCAAGTTGATGATGAATGAATGTTGATGGATCATCCGAATGAATGAACATGTTCACTCGTTCATGATACGGTGTGACATCATCACGTCAGTTTAACCGTAGTTATGATTGATCGTGGTAAAAGTTAACGCGTCTTTTCGTAGTTGATTTCATAGTAGTCACATTTATATAATCAGATATTTATTTTACAATGATGTCAATGATTTTTATTCTAATTTGACTAAGGGCTGACTTTTCAATCATCTGATAACTTTATTCGAGGAATAATTTTGAAATTTTGACAGGTATTTCATACAAAAACCGTCAAACGTCAATTTTATTCCTCGAATAAAAGTTATCTTGCGATAGATAAATCAGCCCTTAGTGTCATAATTGTATCAATTAAGAAAGTATCGATCAATATGATATTTTTGTAGACCCGGCTGTCATACGTAGATATTTGACAGTCGTTACGGGTAGTCAGAAGCCCATAATTCTGACATCCAGTCTTACCAAGGGGTATCGCATTACCCAGTAACTGGGTTGTGAAGGTCAGATAGGCAGTCGGTCCATGTAAAATACTGGTATTCAGCTGCATCCGGTTACATTAAAAGCCGATCCTGGCATAGTTGGGAAGAGGCTAAGCAGATAAGTACCTATGTGAGATTACACTAGGGGTAGATATTATTATAGTATAGTAGTAGATAGTATTACATTCCGTTATGGCGGTATAAAAAAAGCTTTAGTGCAGCAGTAGACGATGGAAAATTGTTATGAAATTAATTTCATTCTTCTTTACGACCATGCATAATGTGTTAGAACAATAAAATACTATAAAACTATTATAATGAGGACTTCTGTATGCTTTGGCACGTGCTCTCATCGTCAGCAATACACTTGTACACAATAAAGAATGATCTAGTCAATTAAGATGTGGGTACTTACCACCTTATAATATACGCGCCGCACTATGTAGGTATCATTTTGCTGAAATTCAGATGTGTCTTCCCGACAACCGGGTGTCACTAACGGGACGCAACAGAATAGCGTCAGGTATTGTACCTGGCATATGCTGAGCTGGACTCCCATTTGGTGCAACCATGAGACACACACCGCCCAGTAGTGATCGACCGTTATAGATTTACTTGTACGAGGTGTCTATCGGTCAATTTATCTTTTTAATCTTGGTTTTTTTGTTTTTGTACCACCTTTTTTTTGATAATTTTTTTATCACTTGTATTGTGTCTTTTGTTGCACTGAATAAACGTTTTATCTATCTATCTAGGTTGTACGGTCTCATCGCCGTACATTTTTCTACTTACTCGGTAATCTAACGATACGCGTCATAATATAACATAATAAAAATTATATTAAAAATTTAAAAAACTCCCGACACAAAATAATAATAAAAAAAGTATGAATGTAAAAAGCTTAAAACAATTAAAAAAAAACTATTAAAAAAATATCCACAAATAGAGCAAAAAAGGTATAAACGTGATACCCTATAAAAAGAAAAAAATGGCCTTGAAATTATGACCCTACGTAAGTACGTATGAAATTTTTTGATTAAATGTTGTCCCGTCGTGGGACCGCTACTATTTTAAACTTTAACAGAACGTTAAGCTAATAATTAGATCGGTGGTTGATAATTGGAGCGGGGGTTAAAAACCACATGACTAACGAATTTAAACATAGTGAGCTTATAACTGTGTAAGTATCAACAACTGAGAGAAATTATCGCCTTCCACTCTAGTACTGCAACTTACACTAAACTAACTTAAATAAACTTTATTATTTAGTGCATCTTAGCGGAACGGGTTTTCTATACTAACTAAACTTACAAACCTTCACGACAAATCAGTGTACGGAGTTGACCGTTTCTTTGACGAATTGTCCGTTTTTCACGATGAATAAAACACATTTGCACACTTGTTAGGCCACCAAAATATGTACACCAAACGCTTGAGTATTTCTATATTTCAATTTCGGATATTTAATCAATGCATTGTGTTTGAGTTAGATTTTCATTACTAAGGGCTGATTTTTCCATCGCCAGGTAACTTTTATTCGAGGAATAAAATTGACGTTTGACAGTTTTTGTATGAAATAACTATCAAAATTTCAAAATTATTCCTCGAATAAAATTATCAGATGATTGAAAAATCAGCCCTTAGTCGTGCAGAAAATTCTCTACCACTTCAAAGATTTTGACAATTATTTCTACACAAATCACACAAAAATACCAACATTCCTATTAGTCCATCACTCAGATCAAAGGGCCAAACACAAGGTGTTCGCGTATCGAGTTACTAGGAAGCGACTCCTGCGCATGTTGCATCACATGGTGTAATAATGCACCATACACCGCAACGAGGTCAAACGGTAATTATTTATAAATCTCTTCATACGCCCGGAAATTGAAATGTTTAATGTTGTGATTGGTTATGTAAATAAATGGTGATTATATTGTTTTCATATTCATTTTTTTTCGGGAGCCCGCGCATTACTGGTCAGTTTCCTGAGCTCGTGAGTATATTAAATTCGCTAGTTTCTTTGGTGAGTCAGTTTTACTGATTGGACAGTTTTGCAGATTGGACGGTTACGTCAACTCGACAGTTTCCAGTGTTTGCCAGTTTCCCTCGAATCAAAGCGGTACCTACATGCTTATTTAATTACTTAAATGAAAACGTGACTCCAGAAGCAGTTAAATTTCTTAGTCGAAGCTATATTTTTTTTTAGATGATGTTGAACAGGAAGAAATAGGTTTACCTATTAATCACAGAGACAATACTTTTCATATCATAAACAAAAAAACTTTTGAAAAACGAAAAATAACAATCGTGTTCTTAAAAGAAGTACCGAACTACTTTGTTCTTGTATCCTTTCAACGGTAATAAATTAAAATCGTACTAAACTAACATTCGACTTTGACATCAATCGATTACATTAATAGGTTGTTTAGTTAAATATTTAAGAAGTATCACATTTTCTTTATTCTTGTAAGTTTTTTAGGTAAATGAGTCACAGACTCAGCTACATATATTTCCAGCCAGAATTTTTATCTGTTGCTATAGATGGTTTGAAAGATGATATGGGTAGAAAGAAGGTGACTTCTGAGATGACTTCTGACAGCTAAGAGATGTATGAGAAGATGACATGTTGCGCCGGCCCTAAACCAATTGGGGGGGATGGTCCTCCTCCAATTTATTAATATTCTTGCTGTGTGGCCGCTGCTTCACTCACTTCACTTAGACGAGACCAGAAAAAAATCCAATAGAATCCACATTCTATTGGCATTTTACCTCGTTGAATTAAATCTCGCAATAAACTAAACGTTGAGGAGTACAGACATAATGTAATTTTGCTAATCCCCCATAGCGTGATAATTATCGCCTACTCGATATAGGAATATTTGCGAACAATTTGAACAGAATTTATCTAGTAGTTTTTGCGTCAATTCGGAAAAAGATTAAAAACAATATTTACGGCATCCAAATCGTTCCCACTCTTCGTAGCAATTATTTTTTTCAAAAATGTTCAGTGTACAACTTTTGACCCAGCTCTATATTATTATTTTATTATATGTACATATAGATGGTAATTATAATGTAATAATATCCTTTTTCACCTACCTGAGCCAGCCAAAAATATTATCGATATCGACAAGCTAACTAAAGTGTCTTCGACTTTCTTATGGAAATTGTCAGAAGACTCTATATTCCGTATGACACACGTCATTCGTAAATGCTCGCAGCTATGAGACATCATGTCTGGCCCTTTGGTGTCGGGTGCGTCGATCGCGTCATTCGCAATATTGCCAAAGAGATAAAATGGTACTTTACCTTATTTGACATTCCAATGCAATTCACAAATGTCAATTTGGCAGAGACGACTTTGGCATCTATCTGTTTTATATTTCCTTTGGTACGAGGAAAATCTTGTGCCTTAACCTAACTGATACTATTTTATATAGCATAATCAGCCTAAAAGGTTCCCACTGCTGAGACACAGGCGTCCTCTCTTTGAGAGGAACTGGGCCGTAATCTACCACGCGAGCCTATGTTTCATTAGCGAACAAAATATCCTGTATATTGTGAAATACTGATTCAAAACTTTTAAATACTGACGGCAACATGGAAAGAAAGTAACAAAGCCTAAAGGAGAATGGACCACTTTGTATTGGCTCCGTGCCCAGGGTGTATCAAGTTATGACATACTAGCTGCGCCCCGCGGTTTCACCCGCGTAAGTTTCAATCCCGTGTGAGTATCGGGATAAAAAGTATTCTATATGTTAATCTTGGTTATAATCTATCTCTGTGCCGAATTTCATCAAAATTGGTCCAGCCTTTTGAGCGTGAAGAAGTTACAAACATACAAACACACACACTCACAAACTTTCGCCTTTATAATATTAGTGTAGTATCATTTTAAAGGTATAATAGCTTTATTTTATTGTATGAGACCAACAATGATATACGTGCACCTGTAAATGATGAAATACTGAGTTAAAACTTTGATGATAGACGGTAATGGTGGAAAGAAATCCACAAAGTCCACATTTTGGTGAGAACCACAGCAAAACTTCAAAAAAATTACTCACGACTCAATTTCACAACGAACTTCGAACTGACACGGATCGCATATCCAACGTAAAATTCAAGTCATACACAAACCGTGCTGATACAGATCTGCGTGCAGAATTATAAGTTGTTTGCGAGCTGGCGTAATCCCGAAGTGCATGAGTCAGTGACACAGTGACTAAGAAGATGTCAAGACATTTGTCGAAAGGCTAATGTTTAGTATGTATCGGCACGGAGTATCCGTAAGCATAAACGGAACTTTAACGATCATGTTCTAAGGTACGTGAATCTAGAAATACTCGTAGTTGGAATGGTACAGCTAGTGGTTAGTAAGATTCGTTGCCGTAGCTGACCTTCATACCTGGAGCAATAGGAAGCGGACCTCAAAAGGAAAGGTACCCACATGAACAAGCATAGAAAAATTTTACGTTAGGTAACCCATATTCGGGGTTATTTCTCCGTTATTTTGAGGAGGATTCAGAATTCTATTTAGGTGTCAGGTTTTCACATCCATCTAAGATTCTGTTGGCTAGCCATGAATGTGCTATATCGATGGTTTTATAGAAGTTAGAAATTATCCACGATCGCAGATTTTTCTGTTTCCCGATCTTCTTTGATTTAGTTTGCCTACAACGATACTTCTTTGGAACTTTATTAAATCTATACTAATAATAAAGCTGAAGAAATTGTTTGTTTGAACGTGCTAATCTCTGGAACTACCAGTCGGATTTTTAATTTAATGACTTTTGCAATTTTGATATCCGATGTTTTGAGGAGGGCTATAGGCTATTTAACATCACGCTTGGACCCTTAGGAGCTGAGCAAAAAGAAAAAAAGTCAGAAAGAACGCTAAGCGAAAACGACGTGGTGTGGCGATATAATGCGACGAGATGGGAAAGGCGATTCACGCGGACAAAGTCCCGGTCAGAAGCTAGTGGTTTTTATAAAATATATTTCAACTATCTCAACGATAAACACAAGTAGTTCATTAACATCACTGCTAAACTGACATCTACCCAACTCGTGAGAGAAACTTCGTGAGAATATAAAGCGTTGATGTCATTGCTATATCATGTAGCTATGTCATAGTGATGACGTATCCTCTAAGACGGTCCTCCTTGATGCCACCTCATCGTTACCAGTACCTACCCAAGGCCACAAACATGTTGCATAGGAAGCCGTCACCTCCTTCTGCGAATCAGTAATGCTCGCAAAGGAAGAGGCGGAGCGCGTGAAGGGAGAGGCAATAGGTCAACTCATCCCGCGGAATAAGTTCAAGCGGCCTCAGTTGACTAAAGAGCCATCTCTGCGCCCTCACGCCCCTAGTCGCCGCACGAGAGGGAGTTACCAGCCGACTCCCGGCCACCGTAGGCGCGGTCTTGCGGGCGACGAGCAATGGGCAGCTCGCTGCCCGGCAAGGACCAGGCCCGGGTCGACGGCGCGTTGTGTTCCACGCACGCCTCAAAGAGATGTCAGCACGAACTGACGGGGTCCGCTAGGGCCGATGCCTGCCCGGGCCGCGAGTTGTTCGAAAGAGATACCGTAACCCGTGACATAGGTAACTGAAGCAACACGGGTGGGTTTTATTCAGTAAAAGTCTGACACACCCTCCCGCTCCGCCCAAAACGGGAGAAGTCATATGATGATTTCCCAACCAAAAAAAAGGCCACAAACATGTCTTGAATATATAACTAAGGCGGGTTTCCTAAGATTTCGTTTCAAAGCGCGGATTAACGATAGAGTCTTAAGCTGGGTATCCACTAAGATCGCGCCTCAACTGGGCTACTCTGACTTAAAAGAGAGTAAAGTAATGTTTGTTTTTATGTATTTTTCAGTTTTCTCTGAAACTATCGGCAATAATAAAACGTAATGGTACAGTTTAACACATCTAATCTCTTCACCACCCTTGGTTGACTGGTAGAGAAAGCCTAAGGCATTAAGGCCGCCTTTGTACCTTTTCATGCGAAAAGTTTAAATAAATAAATGGTACAGTTTTGTTTGGAAAATATCTCGGGAATTGTTTAAAACAGCATCTCCTGAGTTGCTTGGTCTTCATCTCTCATCAAATAAGATGTATTTGCTTTTACAGTTTTTCACTGGAATAGAATATAATAGAAAATGTTTATTTGCATATTGCATAGAACGTAGTTATACAAGTGAGTCGTTACAAACAAAGTTTTGGTTCAGGTTCAACTACTACTAGGAACCTGTTTTTAATTATGATTTTTTTAGAACCGAAATCTTTAAAAAAACATTTATTTCTAAAAGTCTACATGATAAATGATTTTATTTCTGTAAGTAGGTTTGAACAACACACGTCAATCATATTTTTAAAAACTAGATGAGGTCGTCGCACTGTGGGTGCCTGAACACGGGCGTCGTCATCGAGACAGGCCTAAGAAACGCCGGCGTGACGATTTGGACTCGTTCCTTACCGATTAGACGGAGAATGCACAGCACAAGGTAAGGTAGAAGAATATGGGGGAGAGATTTGCCCAGCAGTGGGACAATATAGGCTAACAGAAAAAAAAAATTAGGAGGTTGGCGTTTCCTACCTAGTTGATTTCAAATTTGAGCAGCCGAAATCCGCGTATCTGCTTTACGTTTGCATAAAAACGGCCACAACGACAAAGAAGTTCCGCGGACATAGTGGATACCCAGCTTTATGTAAGTACGTGTTTCTGATCTTGGCTTACATTAAGGAAACGTTTCTGTATGTAAGCCTAATCGTGTACTCACTGTTTCTGAGAACCCGTTTCTAAATAGATGTAGGTATTGGTTTTAAGGTTCTGTTCTAGGAAAGATGAAAATATAAAAGACGTTTGTTTTAATTCTCGATTATTTTGGATTTACTTGTAAAACTAATTACAATACAATGCTGGATGGGCTCGTAACTTACGCTGAATGATGTCAACATTTCCGAAAAATACTTTTTTTGTGTGTATGCATGAAACTCCACGAAAAGGAAAATGGTGAATTCGGCATGTTAGTTTTTGGGTGATAGGTATAACACCCTTATACCTCGTTAATCCGTGATTTTGAACTTACTAACTTCCTCAGCTTAATTTCCATCTTAAAATAGGCTGCAAACGTTCTAAAATAAACTTTTCTTACTGAAAGAAAATTCGACAGCCCTGCTTAGACTCTACAAAACCCAGTAATCTCGTCGACGGCAGCCGAAGACACGCCTACGGCTGCCGTCAACAACGAGCTGCTCGTGTAGGTGAGCACCGTACTCAAATACACAAGCGGCACCTTGTTGACGCGGCGACGACTGCAGTTCCCTCTGCCGTTGACGCGTGCCGCTCGTGTGTATGAGCTTTTAGCTTATGTAAAGCAACCAAGGTAAAATCCCCTGTCAGACACAGCCCAAAAAGATTGATCACCGTCATACTTTATTACAGCTAATAAAAAATGCAATAACTGTCGTTTTAACGTCCAGACAGATACATTATCATAGCAAGTAATTTTTTGTGCTAAATTATTATTTGTTTGTATGGAAATGCAACTCAAACTCACACCACGTAATCTTTTGTGGTAAATCTTGGTTTATATGCAATGAGTAGACTGGTTGTTTGTCACGATTTTCCACACTGTGACGTGAGTATATGGCATAATTAGTTTTTTTTTTGTTCTAGATCTGGTTTTGTTTTAACGAGTCTTGGAAAAATTGTGACTGAAGATTTTGCATGGATATCCGACATCAATTTTGGTGTCACTCTAGTCTAGACTCTAGCTAGTGAATAGAACGCTGAAGTGTGACATGTTGTGTAAAAATGTGAAAAGTAACGTTTCAGTTTTTAAAATCCGCAAATGTTAAAGTTTTAATATAGTAATTTTTTTCAGTGCATCAAAATAAAATGAGTGAAATAATAAGTATAAATATGCTGGGGTAGACGTGTTCTTGAACGGAGACCATGATTCGGTAAACGTAAGGTAAGCCGCCCTCGGGCTAGGTGTAGCGAGGATGTCGCAGGCTGGGTGGCTTTATAGCAACTGAATGAGAGTTGCCGAGAATCGAGTTGAATGCATGCGATAGGAGAGGCCTATGTTCAGCAAAGGACTGCTGTAGGCTGTTGATGATGATGACGGAAATATACTTAAAAACTAACCTACGATTCAATTCGGAAGACACTTTCTGCAATGTGTTGCACAGTATGCCACATTTGGCTGTTTGTGTATGTGAGTTTAAATGTTTGTAAATGCACCCACGATACAGGAGTAATTCCTAGCGTGGGGCAAAGATAAAAAAAAAAAAAAAAAATCATAACACCAAAATTGAGACTGAAAAAATCTCCGATCTGTTAAAAAACAAGTTTCATTTGGTGCACAAAAGAGTGCAGTGAGACTTATTGGGAGCCTGCGAGGTTGCAAGATGTCCTGGAAGATACGATAATGGTCACAAGGTTGCAGCTGTTCGGCATCTTGTGAAATGGTCTGTATACGGCGCTACTTTGCATAGTAATATAGTACATTAGTCATTTTATTTTCTGAAACATTATCAGGGCATCTGAACTTTTTAGTTTTCTGATCTATATGAAGATTTCGTTTTCTTTTTTTCTATATTTAAGATGGGTATGGGATGGTGTCGATAGATGTCACATGATAGATGTCACATGGCTTCGAATTTTTGGTTCTAGGATATACCGGTTTCTTCACGATGTTTTCCTTCACCGATTTGAGAGCATTGGTGATGAAATAATTTACTCATAGTAAAGCGCCTGTCTGGGTTCTAACCTACGACCTACAAGTCGTAAGTCGCGGTGTGTTAACACTGCTCTCACATTCGATACAAATCAGTAAAAAAAGCTTTTTTGAATGTACACTTTTCCTAAAATACACAATTGTTGCACTCGTAATCGTAATAAATATGAAAAGTTCAGAGATAAACTCTATAGTTTATCTCTGAACTTTTCATCGTTCAAAATCGTTGCGACGCCATTCTTTCTACAGGCCTATGCCTGTAGAACAATGGCGTCGCAACGATTTTTGGAAAGGTAATCTTTGATTCATTTATAAGATCTATTCATGTCATACAGCAACAATTTATTGTAAATCAACGCCTGGCAAAATTGACAGAAAATCATTAATTTTCTTACAACAACAAATATCCAGAATACATCCAACTTCCCAGATTTATAACAATACAAGGATGTTGTAACAAATTGCATGCATCTTATCTTAAGTACTGTGCATCAGTACTTAGTCACCGTTTTACGATGTAACCAGACAACTTGTAAATAAGGCTGCGGCCACATGAGTAATGGTTTACAGCTCTACCACGTTTGACGCTATGTAAATTAGGACTCAGACAAATAGAGATGTGGTATCATGTAGCTTTGTTTTGTTTCAGTTTTAGAATATGGTAATAATATTTTGCATGATTAGCGAAAATAGAGGTGAGCTTCGCGTTTTTGTTTTTCTTTTGTTTCAGTGCGTATTGATTGATAGAAATAGAACATAGTGTCAGTAATGTTAAATGGTTTTTGAAGTGAAAACGTCTTTAGGCGCACTTTGAGCTATTTCAGAACAGAGAACGGAACTGAACCGTCGCGTTTGGGTTGAAAGAAAGAAAAATGCGTTTATTGGCATTACACAAAACGAATAAGTACACCTTAAAACTATAAAAACAGAAAACAAAGATTATAATGCCAAAAGGGCCTCAGCTCAGCATAATGTCAGATGACAACACAAGTGTACCACCTGACGCTGATTTTCAGCTGCAACCCACGAGTGCCATACGCTGGAATAACAAACACATAGGAAAGTGTGTGTCCCTTATAATAAATTGAGAGAATTCATTTAAATGCTAGAAATTATAGAAAAGCTCATGCAAAATCAAATAAAATGTCTTGATATATATGTATGTGTGTGTGTGTTGTATTGTAATGAATGAAAAACTAAAATAAATACCCAATATGTGCGTTCTACCCACAAAAAAAAAAAAAAAAAAAAAATAAATAAATCTTCCCACCTCTGTAAGACAAAATCGAGTGATTGCATTGTTCTTGTTAACTACGAAACGGATTTTCATGCGATTTTCGTTCTCAATTAGAGTAAGGACAATTATAATTGACTAGTAAAAATTAAAACTGATTTGGTTGGTGACGCTGAATCGGATATACTCGGCTCCAGTCGATCGGTGACGCTCAATCGGGTACCAACCTATACTCGCCGCTGAATCGGGAACCAACCTATACTCGCCGCTGAATCGGGTACCAACCTATACTCGCCGCTGAATCGGGTACCAACTTATACTCGCCGCTGAATCGGGTACCAACCTATACTCGCCGATGAATCGGGTACCAACCTATACTCGCCGCTAAATCGGGTACCAACCTATACTCGCCGATGAATCGGGTACCAACCTATACTCGCCGCTGAATCGGGTACCAACCTATATTCGGCGCTGAATCGCGTATACTCGGCTCCAATCGTAAGTTTTCACCTCCACCGTGTGGCCATAAGCACACATCCTCTTTTTAGGGTTCCGTAGTTCACGTCTCGGAACCTTTATAGTTTAGTCATGTCCGTCCGTCCGTCCGGCCGTCCTCGGCTTACCTTCCAAACGGTAGTGCTAGAATGATGAAACTTTGCATGGATAAGTGTATTTACCACGTCGACAAAGTGCTAAAAATTAAGAAAATATTTTTTTTTAAGGTACCTCCCCTACACGTAAAGTGGGGATGATTTTTTTATCTCGCGTCTACCCCATATTGTGGGGTATCATTAGATAGGTATTTAAAAACATTAAGAGGTTGCTAACACGATTTTTTGATTAAGGTATCCGTTTGCGACATATTCAACTTTAAAGCGCATTCTTTTGTTAAAATAGGGCGTCTCCCCCTCTAAAAGTTAAACGACTGGCTCGAAAAATCCATCTGATGAACTTTGAAGGAAAACTATAACAGCTTAGATAACTTTATTAGTTCAGGAGTTATAGAGGCTTAACTTGTAAAATGCGCTTACTTGGAAAACTTCGTACAAAAATAACGAAATAATAAGTAAACATGTAAAATATCAAAAATAAAATCATAACAATTATCTATTGGTACGGAACCCTTTGTGCGTGAGTCCGACTTGCAGTTGGCTGATTTTTTTAATACGTCATAGATTCGGCAGTAACTCTAATTACAATAATGTTCTCTCTCACAACAAAAAAAAATCGCGACATTTCCTTACTGAAACGCTTTCACTATTAGGTCCAATTCTACACACTTTCCCAGAACACTAACAAGCGTGTCCGAACGCAAAAATAAAATGATACAACCGAACATTTTTAGCTTCAAACATTTAATAAATTGAAATAGTCAAAAGCAAATCGTTTGTGTAAAATTGAATAGATTCTAAGAAACACGCAGCTTGCCAATAAAAACAATCTTTTGTCAGTTAACAAGCATCTCTGTTACGCTATTCGATTACAAAATGAGCTATTTAACATAATACTTATGGCAAAAAACGACAGCCATATTTTTTTTATAAACACGTGCCTATGACGACGGACTTGACGAAACAGTTCATAAAAAAACCTTTGAGATTTCTGAAAAGTCATTAATCTTACCTACTTTTTATTTTTAGGATGCTCAGCACCTATCGAAACACGTTTGTAGACAAAGTGATTTATCTAAACTAATTTATTATTTAAAGAGAAAAGATTTCATTTTTTGTATGTTTGTTTGTTGCGCTTTCACGCTAAAACGTCTGAACGGATTTGTATGAAATTTGGCACCTAAGTAGGCCATGACCTGGATTAGGACATAGTATACTTTTTATCCCGATATTCCAATGGGGGCGCAGCTAGTAAATAAATATTTTCCTGAAGTAACTTCAAGAAGACATTCAGAACCGATGTTTATTTATAACCACCATTTCACGCTATAAATACTCACGTAGATTGTTGAATACTTATGATTGTTGATTGCTTATAAATTAGGAAAGACAGACATTTATTATGTCTAATCTTTTTCTAGAATTACTTTTCTAGCAGCTGTCATCTTAAACGTCATCTAGGGCTCAGTATTTGACGTTTGAGAAATGTCAAGTAAACTCGTATGGAATGACGTTTCATTAATATAAGCTGACACACATAAGACTTCTCTGCTTATCCCCAAAGGTGCATGAATATGTGAGTAAACTAGATAATGTATTGTAATAACTGAAATATTCATATATAAATTATGTCTGAGCAGTGAGAGCTGATGCTGACATAGTGACAATAAATTACGATCGCAAATGTAGGGTTAACGTATTACATATCTGAGATATTTTATGAATCCTAAAAGATCGGGATAATAAAGTGTTCATAATTCATCCGTGTGTTGCCAAATTCTGAATACCTATAAAACTAGAAAATTTGCAGATTGGTAACTCCATCACAAACTCAAACCATCAACACTTATTTCAATTACAGTCCGGCCGATGCGACGAGAGAATACGTTCCTGACAAGTGTCAGTGCGACAATTCTAGTATGTAATAAAGATCAAATTTGCAAAACACGTATTCGTTTGTATGAAACTGATAGGTGTCAAGAACCCATTTTCTCGACAGTCGGACTGAAAACCATTTTCATTTTGAAAGATATTGCTAATCCATTGCTTCATATGTTCTACAAAATTTGTCTGCTCAACAACGTAAATAATGCAATGAATGCTGTTGAACTGTCAAAATGAAAGCCGTTGCTACTGTTCCCCCCCCCCCCTGCTGCAAATATAGGTACCATTTCAATGAAAAATAAATCTAAATGTGTATAAGTGTCTGTTTGCGTCTCTCTCTTTTTGTCCTATTTTCTCCCTATTACTTCTTCGCTTCTTACATCAGTGTCAACAAAATCTCTCTATTCCATTATCAGAATCTCTTATTATACTTAATCGTAAATACTCACACTAGTGCTTCACTCGTTCATCTATTCTCGTCACAACACAACGTGTCCAGGCGGCCCATTGTGAATTATACGCTTGTTTGTAACACAAATTATACGATAAATAAAACGTTTTAGATATCCATCAGCTTAGACTAGATTCACAATGAGTTAGTGCATGACACACGGAAGAGTCGTTTGGCGAGCGACCTCTGTTGAGCGTAATGAAGTCATTAGTTTTGTATTTATTTTTCTGAATGGTTCTGTTGCTTTGGATGATCTTATTTTGTATCATTTTGGTGTATATCGCCAAAGTCTGACCACCAGTTTTACCAAAGGGTATCGCCTTACCCAGTAACTGGGTTGTGGAGGCCAGATGCCTATCTGACCTCCACAACCCAGTTATGGGCGACTGCCTAGTCGCTCCAAGTAAAATACTAGCAGTATTTAGTTGCGTCCGGTTAGAGACTGGAAGCCGACCCTAACATTTATGTATGTAATTGGGAAAACGCTACGTAGATGATAATGATTGGTGCAAAATTGCCAATTAATTGCTTTTGGTTATAAAATAAATAATATAAAAAGCCATTTAAAATTCATTAACATGTAAACCATCGGGTCCTGCCTGCGTAGGATTCTTTTTTTTATCTATCTAATACTTATAATGATTTTTTTATTAATAAGAATGTTATTTAATTATTTATAAGTATTACGTGTTTTCATTATTTTTTTATTAATTATTTAATTTATCGAATAATAAATACAAAACCTAAGTTTAACATACCTACCAAACTTAAATATTGGACCATAAAATTATTTAAATAAAATAAATTATTCATTGAATATAAGATGCATGGATTTAGTGTTTGTTTCCTAATGTTTGCATAAACTGTATTAAATGGGTGTGAAACCGGACTCAGAATAATATATAGATATAATAATAACATATATTAAATTAAACAATTTCAAATTCAAATTAAAATTCAAATTCAAAATATCTTTATTGTGGGCATATGTTAGTTACAGGTCTTGACAATAAATTAAAGTTCCAATATGTCCTACCTAATAGGCATACAATAATTATTTAGTGTCACTAGATTTAAAATAATTTTACATGTCTAATTTAGTTATTATAAATGTCAAAATATCAGTATACAGTCAAATTACATGGTCAACAATTTAATCAATAATTCAAGAAATCTTGAATCGTGTAGTATGCTTTATCAATTAAAAAGTTACGTAATTTATTTTTAAATACTTGAAGTTCCTTAGTGCTCAGAATGTCAGTAGGTATTTTGTTGTATATTTTTGATGCCATGCCAAAGAAGCTTTTGTTAAATAGAGCCGTTTTGTGTGGTACATTAGAAATTTTAAATATATGTCTTCTCGATTTGAGTTTATCAAATAGGTTTTCATTTGTCTTTATAAATACGGCTACTTCATAAATGTAAATTGCAGGAAAGGTCAATATTTTAAATTCTTTGAAATAAGGCTCACATGAATCAGGAACACGGATATTAGCAATCGCACGTACACACCTTTTTTGCGCTTTAAACACTAAATCCCTATTAGTGGCATTGCCCCAGTATATGACTGCATATCTCAGTGTCGACGAAACATAAGCATGGTATGCGGTCAAAAGAACTGATTGATCAACAATTTTGGATAATTTATATAAAGCATATGAGTACTGATTAAGTTTATTGCATACTGTGTCAATGTGTGTTTGCCAAGTCAAATCATTATCTATCCAAAGCCCTAGAAATTTAACGCAGCTGACTTGTTCAATTTTCGTCCCATTAAAATGAATATTGATGTTGTTATTTTTATTTTTACGCACGAAATTGACTAATTTAGTTTTTTCCAAATTGATAGTTAAGTTATTATCCGTCAGCCAGTTAATTATATTGCGAAGGGTGGAATTTATTTCATTTCCAAACGTATCAATGTTTTCAATATTTTGACCTGTAAAGATGGCAGTGCTGTCATCAGCAAAAAGGATCATGGGGTGCTGAGAAACTTTAGGCAGATCATGAATGTAGATCAAAAATAGCGGTGGACCTAACACACTACCTTGAGGCACTCCATATAGTACTTTTTTGGGCATGGACTTATATTTTAGTTCGGTATTATTTAAGAGATTAATATTATTTATTTCTACAACCTGATATCTATCATTTAGATAAGATTTTAGAAGTTTATGGACGTTACCCCCTTTTTTTTTTTTTTTTTTTTTTCAGGATGGGAAATCATCAAATGACTCCTCCCGCTCTGGGTGGAGCAGAAGGGAGTGTCAGACTCTTACTGACTAAAACCCACCCGTGTTCCTTCCTTAGCCCTTTATGTACCAGGGCAGCGGTAACCCTTTCGGACGATCCCGCTACCCCGGCAGGCTTCGGCCCTGTCGGGCCCCGTCATCTATGCTGACATCTCTTTGAGGCGCACGTGGAACACTTACGCGCCGTCCGGCACGGGCCTGGTCCTGATCGGACGGAGAGCTACCCATTGCTCTCCGCCCGCAGGCCCGCGCCTACGGTGGCCGGGAGTCGTCACGCGGCTCCCGACGCCCGGAGCGTCTCCCTCGGCGGCTGAGGCGTGAGGATCTCTCCCTCGCCCATCCCGCCACCTCCTTCGCTAGCATGACTGCTTCGCAGAAGGAGGTGACCGCCTCCCACTCCCTCTCGCCCCGGACCATGGCTTGCACCAGGGCCGGACGCGAGAGGTCGCCGCCGCTGCCGATCGCCTCTACGAGGACACGGCGGTGCTCTGCCCAAGCGGGGCAGACCTCCACCGTATGCTCCACCGTGTCCTCTGGGCGATCCTCGCAGTGGTGACACCCGGGCGTCTCCTCCCGCCTGATGATGTGCAGGAACCTCCCGAAACATCCGTGTCCGGAGAGGACCTGCGTCAGGCGGTAGGTGAGAGCGCCGTGACGCCTCCCTAGCCACTCCTCAAAGAGGGATGGACGTTACCCCTTATTCCATAACTGTACAATTTATTTAAAAGTGTTTCATGATGCACATAATCGAACGCTTTTGTCATATCCATAAACATTGCAGAGATAGGAACATGTTTATCAATAAAGTAAAGTAAATATTAATATATACTGGTTTGGTGAAGGTTAGGTCTCGTCCTAACCTTCAAATTGTATTTAATATATATATACATATATTAAATTAAATAATTTAATATAATATATAATGACACAAATTAATTAAATTTTTATTTGTGCTTAAAATAATTTATTATTAGTCACCCACGTATTTTAATTAATTAATAACAATGTAGCATATTATGACGTACCTAGTTTACTTCGCAACTAATTTGAGGGAGGAATGTCGTACGATTCACAATAAAAATTGCTTTAATTTTGGTCGATTCCAGTTTAGCAATAAATTGCTACAATAAAAAAAAAAACAGCAACCACAATATTAATTACTCGCGTTAATAAACAAACCATCTATTATTTATGATCCTGTACGAGTCGCAATAAATACTTTTACCTTTTTTTTATTTTTTTTTCTATTAACACCGCCAAATTTGATCGCTAAGTAGATAATAAAAACCCGCAAAAAAAAAACAATTCACTTCCTCTTATCCAGTTATTTTAATTAAAAGAAAACCGCGATACACATGACAGAATAAAGATAAAAAACACAACATTACACCGGTATCTTCCGTCGTCGGTGAAACTGCTAAGATAAATGAGTATGGGACAGGTGTCTCCAATCGTTGGCAAAAAGTTATTTATTCCAGACGACACCGATTGAAATGTTTTATTTATTTAGCTTGCTTTTGCTCGCGGCTTCGCTCGTGTTGGAAAATATCCCACGAAAACGTGCTACCCGGATTAAATGCACCCTATTAACGTCTGTAAGGATCGTAATAGGTTGCGTTCTGTAGTCTCTGCCTACCTCCATGGAAAGTAGTCGTGACTTTATGTGTTATTTTATTGTTCTCCAAGGAATAAACGAGTTCGACTCTTTTAATAAAGATTGGTCCTTGGCAGCTCTGGACAGAGGGAGATGGAAAGAGAGTAGGGAGGTATTTGCCCAGCAGTGGGACATTAGTGGCAATAAAAAAAATTGTGTTAATACAGGTTATAAGCAATCCGTGTGCAAAAGGATTTCACCAAAAACTGCCCAAACGAAGTACCGAGGTACACTTAGTGGCATAAAATACACTAGATTACACTGAATAATATTGCATTTATATATTTTTCTTATGGTTACCCGGGTACGAGAATTAAATAACTTTTAACGTAATATAAAGCTCGCCATTTCGGGCACAATTATACTACCTTGGTCCATTACATAACCTATTAAAAACAAACTGTCAATTTGACAGTTGTCTGCTGTCAGCTGCAGCTGCTGTTGTTTTTGTTTCATTTCAAATATTTTTATAGTATCGTCAAGAACCAAATCGTGAGGTGACAAACGGAATACCAGAAAGAATTGCCAAGTTATTAAACAAAATACACAGCACAAACGAACAACAGACGAGTACCCCGAAACGCAAAAAACGAACGGAATGACATGTGAATGACATTTACCCACAAAATAATGTCCACAGAACACATTATACTCCTAATGTCAACCCGTACATGCAAAGTTGCCACATGATTTAATTGTGTTACAGGTTATTAAAACTTTAAATAATATATTATGTAGTTTTAAATTATTTATGGATAAAAACACAATTATTTTCGAATTCCTCTATTTTTTCTCTACGATTTGGTGCACGTGTACCTCGAGGTACATGTTTGGGCAAACTTGTATGGGCTTTTGCTGACCTCCTTTCATCCAAATTCGTTCAGCCGTTTATGAGCCAATCCGGAACATTCCTACATCGAGACAATCAGACAAACGGACAAAAAACCTTCGTTACTATTTTATTATATGTATAGAATAAAGGGGAGACCGATTGATATGTTTTATTTATTTGGCATTATCGTTCCCGGAAGCAGAGTATTTGTGTCTTTCTTTCATTTAATTTTGTGTAAATCGTTTCTCGAGATGAAAATTCGACTTGGGTGGCGTAGATAATGTCATCACGGAAGTTTTTAATGTTGAATTATTGTTTATAGTTTTTTTTCTTTTTGTAATTTGTTTAGGAGAAATGGTTCGTTAAATCATATTTTATTATGATTAAAACAATAGAAGAAGCCATAAAACTACGATTAAGAATTAGAACAAATAACAATATCTATCATAATGTCATATTATTAATTAAATATTAAATGCATATGAAAAAAAAACACATAATGAATCTTCTTCCCCTTACATAAACTTAAAATTTACGACAACCACCTGTCTCCTCTACAAAAGCTCGTAAAAACTTAATTTCGCTTGTAATTTGAGCATCAATCATCTCCGCAACAGGTGCAAGTGTGCAAGTCTTGCTGATTTATTCGTCCGTGTGTAACATAAGTCATGTGGTCCGTCAAGCCTCCGTGACGTCATCGATTGTGGGTCACGGCTTCATGTAGGTAGTACCGCCGGATGCAAATTACAATTAATAAATCAATCGTGTTATTATTTAAAAGGCTCAGTTTTTGTTGAATAATAACTTTGGAATTTAAGGGTAGATCCTTTTATGAATAACTACATAGATGACCTGGTGAAACTCGTACCGCAAAGAAGCATCAAAGAAGCCATTTCATACAAAATGTATGGAAAAACATTATCTTATTTTTTTTTCGTGACTTTTCCCTTTGTGTTAATAGTTATTCTGCTATTCGGGATAGAGAAAAATCAAACAAATAAAAATAATAATAAAAATCAAGGATCATAAAAAACGGCCCAGGCAGGTTCTTCAGTTATAAATGGTGTAACCATAGAAATGTAATTATTATATCTATGGATGTAAGTGTGTAACTAACCCGACTTTGTTTTATTGATATTATAATCACATAATAAATTATATGTAGATAATATGGGAATTAATTGAAGCTTTTGGGGGTGGGTGTTTTTCTGGTTTAGATTTAGTTCAAGGCAATTAACATTAGTATCCATCTTAAATATTAGGTTTTTTTTTACTGTAGAAAAACAAGTGAATTAAAATTAATTACCCTCATTTAAAAATAATTTTACGCCGACTTCCAATAATGTCACGCTGCCATTAAAATACTGAAAATATCCACATAAATCAGCGCGCACTAAATTCACCCATCTATAAATTACCAACAATAACCCTAGAACGTCGGTGTCGTAAAATTCGTTCTAAAATTAATGACGTTCATAAAAGTTATCTTTTACAAAGGCCCAATAAGTTTTCACACTGATGCAATATGTCGTCACTTTCACTGGAATACTGACAATCTGTCAGTCGGTTCGTCACCTCGAGACTAATTAGTAGACTAGTGACATGTTGACACTAGTACAATGCCCTGACACACATCTTTTGTTATAGGCAAGGGAAAATATTTGCCTTCCATGGTGACAGCGGACATAACTTTTCGGTGTACATTTTCGTAATACACGTTGTCGGAAAGCGTTAGGAGTGATAATGATGTAAAAAGTAGCGGTAATTGCTGTAAATTATACCGGTACAACAGCTTGGATGGTAGTAATTAAGTTTTAGCCGTTAATTAACTAAAGCGTTACCTACATTTTTTCTGAGTGAATTTTAATGAGTACGCCTGAATATTTCGCCTTTTATAAGTACTGAATAATGCTAACTGTTGGAACTGAAACTGTGATACTTATACGAAATTTAAGAGTTTTTGAAACGATACTAGGGCTTCCAATCCCGCAGCCTATCTTCAATCTCGGTATTTGCGGGACTGAAAATTTTCGAACCCGCGGGATTCCCGATATTCATTCAACAGAAAAAAAACAGTCGATATACAATTGATACTTCGCTCCAGTACCGCAAATCCAGCAAGATCCCGCGCCCGTAAACCCGCAACACGCGGAGCTGGAAAATGTCTCGGTATTGCGGGACTGGAAGCTCTAAAACGATGCATATTCAAATATACCCCTAAAAGCTTAAATACATTATCCATGCTTTAAACCCTTTCCCATGTTCAACGAGATCAAAAAACCAATGAAAAATAAGGTCCTCCATGAATGTAAAACACTTATTACAAATTCTCATTTATTTCCATCTGGAAACCGTTGAGCTAAACGCATGAGTTAAACCTTCATCAATATTCATGACGAACAATTTAAAACGAAAATGGAAACGTTATGCAAATTAAATCATCACAGACCAACTATAAAATCCACGATGACGTGTATTTTATCAATTGAATGTTATTATAAAATTATATAACGCGAATATGGCATAAATGACAGCTGACTCATCGATTACGAAATTGACTGAACTTGACATGACGGTGGCAGTCAACGGGTTGACTTTCGCACTTTTATATTTACAGTCTATCAATTTTTAACAACACTTTAATGTAAAGCTACAAGGATCATATTTGCATGCTTATCACATCATCAACCGTCGAATTAATGTGGTTTTAAAAATTTTACAAGTTCTTCAAAGGTGTCAATGGGTGTTTTTTGTTTCGTATCTTTGCGCGCATTTTCGTTTACCTTGAAAAGGCGCGTGTAGGCTATTATTTACTAGAATGATGAAACGTGGGTTTGAAAGACAATGCGTTTACGTTTCAGAAAATATTTTATTACTTATTAACCTTGGAATTTTATATTGACATCATCAATTAGTCGTAAGAATAATGTTTTTTTGTTACTTTTATGGACATGGCGTAAATTGGTTATGAAGTTTCGGTTATAAATTTATTGAAATGGTTGGTTCTCATCGTGTCCTGTGAGACACCGCATACGTTTTGAGGAGTTTTGGCAATAAATTAAAATTGTATTGTCTGCCTGATCCGTTAACAGTTTAAATTTTGGAACTCATTAAGTCTTTATATTCAAGTGTGAGTGATGTCCAATCTATGAACATCTTTATTAAATCCTCCACAGACGATTTAGTAGATATGTAATCATGTTTTTTATCTAAAGTTTTATTTATTTATTTAACATAATGATAATTGTGAAATAAAGTTTCAGCAGCATTGTTTTCCAATTCATGAGAACTCTGAAATCATCTCTTATCTTAATTTTTTTTCTGTATGTTTTTTTTTAGTTTGGTATGCTTGGTTTTCAAGCATACCAAACGGACTGTCCCAAAATACAACATTAGAATAATATGCATAGCTTCGCACGTAACGTACAAAGATAGTCCGATCTTTTGTCCCATACGAGTGCGTATTGACACAGATGCACTTAGCATTGTAAGGGTTACAAGTTAAATAAACATTTCACGCTTTGCCTTCTAAGTTAGTTTTAATATTCATTAGGTTTATTCTCTTGGTACCGTTCAGAATTTTTCGGGTTTTTGACTGTTTTGGTGTGTGGTTCGAGCTGATGAAGATAGCGTAAGATAAATAGATATCGATATTCGCGTTGCTAAATTTTGGGTCAAACTAATAAACAAAAATACATATATTTTATGAGTTATTCTGTCATCGACGTTCGCAGAAGAAGAATAGGTACTGTAGGGATTATGATATGCATAGTTAGTGGCTTGCAATCTTTTCAAGTAATTATAGATAATAGCATAAAATTATGAGATAAACGCCAATACTTTAGAACGAAAAAAAGAGAAGGAGTCAGTTTAGGTGACAAGCGATGTCATGAATATAACATGTAAAAAACGTAAAACGATTCCGTAATAATTATTTATTTTATCAGAAAGGTATTGTTTTATTGATATACCTCTCTTTATTAAAAACTGAAAATCAGTTATGAGTTGAAGCAAAGATTGAAAACAAAATAAGGGTAAAAAATGACGAAGGTTTTCGCGATTAGAGAGAGCTAGGTACCTCCGACGATGTATGAAAATAAATCGCGGCATCGTGGCTTCTGGTCCATGGCTATGTGGAGCAAGGACATTACATAAGGATTTAATGGCACTGAACTAAAAGCCTAAAATGAGGACACACCATAAACAATAATGAGAGAATACGTTTTCAGCGTCAACGACAATAATATATGAGAGTTACGTATAGATAAAATAATTTTAAAACTTGACGAACATCTGAAGCATTGGAAGAAGCTGAGAGATGTGGAGCAGCGGCTACTGGGGATCATAGGAAATACAGACATACCTATATTTGTTGATGACCAGCATATAGAGGTATGAGGGCATGGTGAAAAGTTCACTCATCCTCCATAGAAAAAGGGGGATCCTTTGGCTTGACGGGTGTCATGTCTGTTAGGCAACTGTCCGACGATTGATGTATACAACGTCCCGGTATACATATATGCTAGTTGCGCGGGAAACTCTGCCTGCACGATACAAAATTTTACGTCACGTCAGTATGATGTGTAGTTTGCATGTGGCGACGTTTTCGTAGATGCCATATAAGCTTGTTGATTTTAAGAGTACCACTATTTTCAACATCAAAAAATATTGTTTCTTCAAATGGCAAGTCTTAAAAACCTTTTATATGCAATCAAATGCACAGATAACAATTTAGCTTACCCTTGTACTCCTAAAAGACCATGAACAACCACAAAGTAGTAAATTAACAAGATTACAGGACCAACCTCTAGCAGACACGATCAACCACTCCTTTTCCATGTCCCTAACAGATAAAGTGCCGTCCGTGATCCGTTATGTCCAATAAACAGAGCTATTTCAATTAAAACCTGCCATAATAATAACAATGTTGGTAGGTAAAGTGTTGGAATAGATGATAATAGTGCTAATATGTCACCAGCGACCATTAAATGAGAACATGTGGGGTTTGGTCGTAAATCTGCCGCTGGTGACACCTACTGACATTAGTGGGTGAGTGGTACAAGTGGTACACGTACAGCGTGGGAATGCTGGTGCTGTTTTGACTGTTTTGATGGATGATACTGATGAGGTGATTTAACAGTGAGTATTGTATTGTATCATCTAACGAATTATTCTGCAATCTTAGTGTACACATGAGTGCGACGGCCACAGTTGACGCGTGCCGCTTGTTTTTTGTATTCTCTCAAAGGAACCGATGTAGAAGGTGGAAATTGAAGGTAAAGAACATGAAATTCATTCTCATTGTTGTTAGTAGATTGTAGTTAGTAGGCCGCACGTCTGTGGTACCAAGAGCCAGCCTTTTATTCCATATAAACTTCGTACTAAACCGTCGAAGTAATTGCGTAACACACAGTAGCAATGGCTTTCATTTTGTCAGTCCAACCACATTCAGTGTGGTTGAACTGTGTGTATGTGTGTGTGATAATTTGTTACGCAACTAGGGTGTATTTCGCAAAGAAAATTAGCAAAGTAAAAGACGTATAACATGAGGAAGAAAGTTTTCACGATCCAACAGCGATTCCCATCGCTTTTACATCGCTCCGCGACCGCCTCTACCATCGCACGCAACTTTCACACAATTAATTTTCGCCGAATGATCTCACCCAGCCTTGGAGTTGCATTTATTGCAGCTATAAAACCAGCCATTTTTGTGTACCTACGCACTATGAGTTCGACCTTGAGCAGTAAGTGCAGCGTGTAATGGTGATAATAGCGACCGCCGGCGATGAATGATGTTTTTTATGATGTCGTCTAATGTTATTTGTTTAATGGCATGACCATTATCATCTCACTGATGAGTGTTATGAGCTGTGCACCTTGTATTGTAGGTATCCAGAAGCGTCTGTGTGCTATAAAATAGAGGCAAAGAGAGCTATAGTCTGTTCCAAATCTATATGACGAAAGTGTAAACAAAACCTGTTCAGGATAAATCCTTACGAAATCCCTAACTAGAGGGTTAGTAACACAGTCTACATCTGTATTCAGAAGGTTATCTCACCAGTTTTCCGACAATTACTGTTTCGATATCATTATTCAATTGTAATTGAAAAATCATCGACGAATATTGAGAATATAAAATCAACCTGAACTTTCAAATGAAAAACATCTTCAGTGATTTAAAATTAATTTCAGGTTTAAGGAATTAAATACTCAAATCAAAGCTCAATTTGTAAGTGGCACTACAAATTGGCATCCACAGATACGTTTTCTGATCCAGTTGTTTACATTTATCAGATACTTTTGAAGCAGACCATAGTCGTCCAAAGCCGTCTCACGAGTGCAACGTGCACGATTAGGCCCGAGTGACAGGATTTGTCAGACGAGCCAAGGAAAGGCCCATGGGGAGGTGGCCGGATTGTTCATATTGCGCTATTTGGGTAACTTATGAATTCAATTTTACTTTTACTGCACCGTGTCCGTGTGCGAGTAGGATATCCCTTTCACTGAAATTTTACCTTGCTTTACTCTGGGTTTCTCGCCAATTGGTGGTTTGAGTTTACCTGTAAAAAGTAAAAAAAAAACATTAATAAATTGCCGAAATAAAAAATATTCCTACTTATCTATTTCTTTAAAATAAATTTCCAATTTCATGCAGGGTCTGAAGAAACCCGTACTTACTATAATTTTTGAAGTGGTATTATCTAAGTAGGTAAAAAAAACATGTATTATAGGTACCTGCCTACTTTAAAGGTTATCGCGGACAAGCCGCAATATTATAGACATTCATCGGTCAAAAAACATGCAATGTTATCAATATGGATGACATTTTACACGCTTTCATTATTTTTGGACCCGTTATCTCTTTGAAATCGCCGAAACAAGTTCGTTCTGTCACAGGGCAGGTACAAGAAAAAGAGAACTTGAAAAAAGTTTTGTAGTTACATGTTTTTCAACTAGAATTCGCCGAGTGAAATTGGCGAAAAGCCACGAAATATAGTTGTTTCGCCAATATTTTTTTATTGACTCAGCCTGCACAAGCCCTTCATTAATCATGTCAGAATTATTTTCTAAAGAATAAAATTATGTTGTTGTCAATGAAAATTCTTCGGAATAATATCAGCTCTATCAAACTTCAAAGATGGCCCAGTGACACATTTAAACAACACAAATAGCTCGAAAGAATGAATGAAGTTCGACCGAGTCACCGCGTAATTCATTCTCATTCACTGGTCGAAATTAAAATTTTATAATTGGAACAAGATATGCTGTTTTATTTTTAAAATAAAATAAACGAGCGGGCTCATCAAGGTTTGAGTGTGTTCCTTTTGTAACTTTTATTTGTTTACTTAGTTCCATTTGTATTTTTGTAAACTGGAAATGAATGTAGAGGAAGTATAAATAATAATATGTAATTTAAAGGGCACAATGAGCTCCCATAAAGATTTTATTACAGATTTGTATTTCAAAGAAGTGATAGGTAGGTAATGTACATAATTGAAGATCTATTGTTGCTTTTCTTTGTGTAAGTAAAAAATTACCTATAGATCAATCTTGTCTATTGTTAAGATACAATTGACACAAAAAAAAATATTGTCATCGTTCCGACTTCCGTTTCTAAAATTAATGCCGTATCAGTTTGCAAAACATGCCGCAAAGGTACCTAGATAAAGGAGGGGTTCACATCGGCGTCGAGAAGACGATGAGATACCTGGGTCTCGTCCTCGACAGCCGGTGGAACTTCGTCGAGCATTTCCGACGTTTGGCCCCCAAACTGGAACGGGCCGGGGCCGCCTTAAAGCGGCTCCTGCCCAACCTGAGGGGGCCAAACGCCTCCTGCCGGAGGCTTTACGCGGGGGTTGTGCGGTCCATGGCCCTATATGGGGCCCCGGTATGGGCGCGTTCACTGCGGCTTCGAGCCGCACACTACCTGAACGCGCCCCAAAAGGTGGTAGCCGTAAGGCTGATCCGGGGGTACCGCACGATCTCGCGCGAGGCAGCAAGCCTCCTTGCCGGACTGCCACCATGGGATCTGGAGGCGATAGTCCTCGCGCGCCTGTATGACTGGCGCGCGGAGGCACTACGTCGGGGGGAAACTCTGCACCCGCGGCAAATCGCTGCGGAGCGGACGGACCTCCGGCGCGGTCTCATGGTGGAATGGAAGGCGCGACTATCGCAACCCAGCGCAGGGCACGCCACGATAGCGGCGGTAAGACCCCTCTTTGAGGAGTGGCTAGAGAGGCGTCACGGCGCTCTCACCTACCGCCTGACGCAGGTCCTCTCCGGACACGGATGTTTCGGGAGGTTCCTGCACATCATCAGGCGGGAGGAGACGCCCGGGTGTCACCACTGCGAGGATCGCCCAGAGGACACGGTGGAGCATACGGTGGAGGTCTGCCCCGCTTGGGCAGAGCACCGCCGTGTCCTCGTAGAGGCGATCGGCAGCGGCGGCGACCTCTCGCGCCCGGCCCTGGTGCAAGCCATGGTCCGGGGCGAGAGGGAGTGGGAGGCGGTCACCTCCTTCTGCGAAGCAGTCATGCTAGCGAAGGAGGTGGCGGGATGGGCGAGGGAAAGATCCTCACGCCTCAGCCGCCGAGGGAGACGCTCCGGGCGTCGGGAGCCGCGTGACGACTCCCGGCCACCGTAGGCGCGGGCCTGCGGGCGGAGAGCAATGGGTAGCTCTCCGTCCGATCAGGACCAGGCCCGTGCCGGACGGCGTGTATGTGTTCCACGCGCGCCTCAAAGAGATGTCAGCGTAGTTGACGGGGCCCGACAGGGCCGAAGCCTGCCGGGGTAGCGGGATCGTCCGAAAGGGTTACCGCTGCCCTGGTACGTAAAGGGCTAAGGAAGGAACACGGGTGGGTTTTAGTCAGTAAGAGTCTGACACTCCCTTCTGCTCCACCCAGAGCGGGAGGAGTCATTTGATGATTTCCCATCCTGAAAAAAAAAAAAAAAAAAAAAGGTACCTAGATAATATTTTATTCCATTTCTGGAGCTACGACTTCCGACCACACATTAGGGATTAAGATTATCACCTCCACTATTATTATAACCGCTTACAAGCTAAACTAAAGCTTGTCCCCTAAGCCCAGTGTTTGTACAAGGAGCTTGGACATGCCTCTCCTCACGGAAGCGATTCAGGCTAAAGATTATCACTATCTTAGCGTAAACACCACGAGGACTAAATGTACAGTTATTAGACTCCATACAAGTCTTCGTTATTGTAACCTAATGGTTTACGATTTATTTATAGTTAGATCTAATACAATTTCATTTAAGGAAGGCTTGTCACTCAGTAGTAGAAGCACATTTTGGTATTTCATACTTCAAGACTGAAAGGATATAAAGCTCATCTTTTCATTTCTAGAAATCAATTAGTGTTTCTAAAATGTGTGCTAAATATTCAATCAATTTCAGATATTTTATAAACAAAAGTTAAACTATTTTACGATTTTTGGCAGTTTTTACATTAATGTTAGTAGGTGAGACATTAAGATGACGTTAACGGATGTGCCAGTGACCCAAAAGAGTACAGCATTTGTGATCCGGAACATAATCGGATTTGCATTAATTACAATTCACAAATAAATACAATAAAATTGTTGCGAACATTTTTACTAGACCGAAAATTATATTGCCTCTTTTATTGAGCCCTAAAATGTTGTTCTAAAGGTTAAGAATTGATAAACAAGAATTTTAGCACTCTGCTCTCGGTTTCTAAGATCATAGCTATAAAATACAATTTGTGTAAAATTCTTGTGAATGTCACAGATTTCGTAATAGAAGGGATAAATAATTAAATAGATAAATAATTTTACTGAAGGAACCGCACATATCACGTCGTTTACAAAACATAATGTAAAAATGTATAAGCTAACTCGGTTTAACCTTCTCTCGTTTCTTAGCCAAAACACGCAAACCAAAAAAAGAAATCAAAAACAGCCCATAAAAACACTACACCTGTTAAAAAAATCGAACAACACAGGAAGCAATGAAAAAGTCCAAAGTGGTACATACCAGAGACCCTTTGATGGTTTATTGGCCAAGGAAACAATGGGATTCGTGACCATCGTAAGGCAAAGGCAAGGCATTACACAGCCTTGTGGTCTCCCTAGCATCGACTGTTTTTGGTAACATTCAGTTTTTTCTTGCATCGTTCGCGGTTTCGGATTTGAAAGGACTTTTTTTATTATGTTGGTATAGTATTGTTGGTTGTGGTTCAGAAAGTTAATGAATGATCTTCAATGAGATGGTGGTTAGAGAAAAAATACGGAGAGATGTAGTTTCCTTTTGTAAGCTTTTTGAAGACAGTGGTATCTATTACCACATCCTGTTTGTGGAGAAAACTTTCTTTAGTTAGTTATTGTCATTCTTTGTTTGGTGTTGGTTAGTGATGTAACTTGTGTATTTGTTATGAGTGTTGTTTTTCACAATAATTACACATTGCAGGCAGATTTACGTAAAGATGAGAAAGACTTCATTTTCGCTCTGCAGGATATCATAATTACGATAAAGTTTACAATTATTTCGATATTTGCCACGATCTTAAATTAGTTTCTAGTTTTTATTGCTGCGTTTGCAATTAAATTTAATGAATATTTCTTAATAATTATTGAACCATAATTAGATATTAATGCTAGATTAACATGTTAAAATAAGTTACCTACCAACCCGTCATAAAAGTTAGTCCCTTTACCATATTCATAGACACTAATCTGAAACTCAATTTAGCTAAGTATGTAGTTATTGATCAATTAAACGAAGTTGGTTTTTTTTTTATATCCGCAGGTTTTAATTATGAAATATCGTCGTAATATTATTTAAAAAAAACTTACGACTGGAGCCGAGTATATACGACTCTGCGCCGAATAAATATGCGCCATTCAGCGTCACTGACCGACTGGAGCCGAGTTTAGGTACCCGATTCAGCGACACCGACCCAACCCCAAGGGTTAGCTTTCGTGCGCCTAAAGAAGTTTTCGTTTCAGAAAACCCTATCTGCCATGATAGGGAGAAGCACTAAGCAAGTTCGTTGTTTTAAAAAACTGCATTCGACTACCTACTGAGTTCAGAATTAGAATAAGAAGAGAAAAGAATTATCAGAAGTACTGTGAGAGGGATTCATGAAAGAATTGTACATTTTTATTGTTTTATGTTTTTCACCTGAATTGTATAATTTTATCTTCTATGTGTCGCTGCGTTTAATTATTGTAATTGGTTTTTAATAAAAGTTAAATAAATACTATCCAACCGCAACCGTTATACAAAAAAAACAATACTATGTATAATGAAAAATAAATATAACAATATTTAGAAACAAAACAAATGAAAGGGATACCTTTTTATAAAAATATATATTAAAAGGTATCTCTATCATTAATACCGTTCAAGTCAAATTATTGTAATGCTTAGTGTAGGTTTTTTTTTTTTTTTTGGGTGGCAAATCATCAAATGACCTCTCCCGCTCTGGGCGGAGCAGAAGGGAGTGTCAGACTTTTACTGACTAAAACCCACCCGTGTTCCTTTAGTTGCCTGTGTCAGGGGCCACGGTATCTCTTTCGAACAACCCGCAGCCGCGGAGTGTATGTATTGAGTAGGTTTAAACCGACAGGCGTTTTGCATAATTTCACAAGTTTAGCATGGTAAAGATTCACGGCCTATTTGGTCAAATGTTAACTGGTGTACACTTTAGTATTTAAAACCTACGAACTTTAGTTAAAGGATATCCCGTATTTTATAGCTCCCTGCGTAATAAGTTTAATTACTTAATACTTAAATACAGGGTAAAATGAATGCAGCAAATAAATAAAATATTAGTTTTTCCATACGTTTTTTTTTATAACCGATGAAATATTTGTACTCTAGAATCATAAAGCTTAATTCATGGATACAGTTAGCGCGCTGTTTTTTTTTTACTGTAATTATAGGTAAGTAGATACTACTCTATAGTGAGAACGATACTAGTCGCATTAGGTACTATTTCTCATATAAATAAATCGTTCATAATAAAAACAATATATACATATTTGCCTTGACATAAAATGTTGAGTAACCGCACTCGTTTATGTAGGTTCTACAGAATATTTATTAAAGAACATATAAATAGATCCTTTATGACAACCCTTATCAATTGTCATTAATCGTGAGGTGTTTGAATCAAAATAGGCACATCAATAATTTCGGGAAACATATAACATGGACCTCGACAAAACCTACAACTATATGCTTGCTTATATTACAGAATTCTCCACACACGTCACGACAAGAATAATAAATCAGTTTCATTGATAATTTCAGCATTACCCAATTCAGATTTATATTCCAATGAAAAAGTATTCATTGACTTGCAAAACGCGCCAGACTGTCATTGATTTGTCTCTTCCGAATGTATTAACAACGTAAAATTACGACATACAACGTAAACGATTTGTTTTCCATAACTCAATGTGCTATTTACACGTCCATTCATGAATAGAAACAAAACACTGCGATTTATTTTGTTTTATTCTGGGAATAAATTCAAATTTTATTTGTTTCAAATTGACGTTATTTCAAGTTAAACAAATATCAACTTTATTTTAATGGTAATTAAGTTGATTTCAGAGTGAGTAGCACTATTGATAAAGTTATTAAAATGTTAGAAGTTGTAGCGTAAACTGAACTTTATAATATAGGAATTAAAGTAATTTTTCCATAAACACATATTTGTTTACATTTTTGGTGAATATGCCGCGATTTTATGTTAGGTCAGTTAGTGTTATTGAGTTTTTCTATCAGCATCCTTATTGCGTAGCACACTATCAATCTCAATCTGAATCATTTTTAAGGATATTGCTAATCCATTGCTTCATATGTTCGACGGAAATAACGCAATGAATGCAAATGAAAGCCATTGCTGCTGATAATGTGTTACGCTATTACCCCGCAGGAATGTCTCAATGGCAGCCAAGAGTTTAGATTTGTGGCCGATTGATGGCACTAGGCTCGCCCCCTGTAACTGGTGAACTGTAGGTGTACTATAGGTCACCTCGGGATCCCTTCTTTTCCCATAATATTCTTTTTCCTAATATACTTTGGCATAACGATTTTGGTATAATTTGTTTTGCCATAATAATACTTCGCCATATTTTTTTTTGGAATACAGTTTATGTTGGCATAATTATCTTGAAGGCTAATTTGTTTTGGCATAAATTAATTCGCATAACGTTACTAGGCCTAATGACTATTAGCATAGTAGTATTTAGGCATACAATAATTAGGTATGATGTTTCCTGATATTTACTACTGTTATTGAATCATATACGTTAGGTTAAGTTAGAACAGTGACTATTAACGCGCGAAGGCGAGCGAGCGAAGCGAGCGTGCCGCGGTAGCGGGCGCCGAGCGCCAGATCCCCTCTATTGTTGGTGTTGTGGGTTGTAGTTTGGGTTATAACAGTATTCTGTAATGAATAAGTAAAGTTTCCTGATATTTACTTATTCATTACAGAATTTTGAATTTATTTTTAGGATTAAATTACAACTTTGTAATAATACACTTAGTGACACAATAGTTTTATGATACCGTGCACTTAGAAAAATTAAAATATGATTTGTTCTACCTACAATGTAAAGTGCTTACAAATTTCATTAGAGCAATATTGTTTAAAAATGTGTATTAGTGTCTAACATTTTAGGAGTTTATTATTATGCTTATTTGTTATGCCTATAAAAAATATGTTTTAATATCATTATGCGTAAATAAATTTATGCTTTAGAATGTTATGCTTAATCATTGTTATGATTAGAGAAATTATGCCTAAAATATTAAGCGTAAGCTGTTATGCGTAAATAATGTTATGCGAAAATATAATTAGGGGAAACCAAAGTATGCCAAGTTATATTAGGTCTTAAAATTTTATGCAAATGGATAGGGAACCGGTCACCTCTGCCCAACCCTTTTTTTTTTGAGGATGGGAAATCATCAAATGACCCTTCCCGCTCTGGGTGGAGCAGAAGGGAGTGTCAGACTCTTACTGACTAAAACCCACCCGTGTTCCTTCCTTAGCCCTTTATGTACCAGGGCAGCGGTAACCCTTTCGGACGATCCCGGTACCCTTGATGGAAAACATGCGTGATGTTATGTGACGTGTTTTTTTGTTTTCTTGGGGTACTCAAAAACACAGTGGTTGCACCAGTAGGTCAATTCTCGTAATTTAAAACGTTCAAAATCTAGTCGCAGTCTCATCTCGGCGACAAACAAATGTCAAAAACTTGTCAAAATGTAGAGAAATTGAGGTATTTTTGACAGATTGAGACTGAGATCAGATTGTGAACGTTCTTAAAATTACGAGAATTAACCCTCTGGTATGTTTGCACCTTTTCGGGTACCCAGTGAAAATTTGCGCTGTGCTGTGGGTCCTCCACAGCAGAGCATTATGTTGAGTGGAAGCCTTCTTGTCACAGTCATGACGTGCAGCTGACGACTATTCTGTTTTGTGCTCGTGATTATTTGCCGACGACGCAGCTGTACGTGTCCAGACTGCACCGCTCCACGAAGGTTGAGGAGATCGTGGAGTACATGCATGTGAAGACCAACTGGACTTTGAGGGTCGAGAAGTTGGAGTCGCGTCACAACACGAACTTCAAGTGGTTCCTGGCGTGTGTTCCGACACATCATCTCTAGAAGTTCCTCAAGGAAGAGTTCTGTCCGAAGGGTGTTGTGTACCGCCGGTTTCGTGGCCGGCTACATGACACCAGTCAGCGAAACACGACCCAGACACTTCGTGTGCGTTAGTTAGTTTTTAGTGTAATTATAATGTTGTATGTATTTATAGTATTTTTAAGTTATATTAATATTGTATTGTATGTGTTTATATGGGCCTTGATGCCTGAAATAAATGGATAAATAAATAAATAAATTTAGATCTATTTTGTTTTTATTTTTCTTTATTATTACAGTTAATTATTATCATTTTGTATGCACGGGTTTCTGTGACATATAAACCTATATTACTTTCTTCTTTCACCAAGTTCGGCCCTGCATCCTAAACGTAACACACAATCGTTTTCATTTTGACAATGAGTACAGCAAGATCCTTGCATGGCGTAGGTATTATATGATTGGCCCAATCGACACCTGCGGGGTAATGGCGTAACACACTACCAGTAGCTATGGTAAAAATTATAACATTTTGACAGTTCAACAACATTCATTGCGCTATTTACGTTGCTGAGCAGACACATTTTTCGAACACATGAAGCAATGGATTAGGTAGCGATATCCTTCAATATAATTCAAATACTGGTACTCAGCTGCATCCGGTTAGACTGGAATCTGACCCCAACATAGTTATGAAAAGGCAAGGCAGATGATGATCCTTCAATAAAATTTAGATTTGGATTAATAGTGTGATATGCAGTATCAACGTAATTCGAAATGTAGGTATATCGCGTATGTTATAATGAAGTCGATTGTCCTTACCTACAAGTTTGTTACTCAATTAGGCTACTGGCTCCTCTTGAATTAATTTACAGCACTTAGTTAACTAGAAAGTTAGCTAAAACTTACGAAATATCTCGTAAGTAAATTCAGTACCAAAGACGTAAAGTTATGAAGGTACGATACTTCTTGGAGTTAGTAATTGAATATTGCAGGAATTGTGTTTGTAGCTTATTAAGTACTAAGTTTCACAATATAAGCATTATGCTATTTGTATGTTTCAGTGAGATGAAATTATCGCTTTGTAATCCTAAGCCCGAAGATCATGTTTCAAGTGATAGAGATTTTATGCATCGCGTTGTTTTATTAATATATGCAATTATTCATATTTTATGAATTGCATCTTAGTGTGGATGGTGAATACAAGTGGAGCAGCCTGGGAGAGGGCTATGTCCAGCAGTGGACTGTGATAGGCTGAGTTGATTGATGAATGGTGATGGTGAATTGATACAAGAGATTCCAAATAAATGCGTTCACTATACCAGTCAGTAAGTACCCGAACCGTTGCATTCATTACAGAGTTTAATAAATTCCCCATAGAGAATATGGGTCGACAAATCCAAGAAAACGGTATCAAATGCAAAAAACTTCTAATTGCTGTCTACATTAAAATAAATATTATTAATGCAGATAACATAACAAACATTTATTTATTTAATTAAAACAGTTTAAAACCAATCACAGAAATTAAAGACACAGTTTGTATATACACATAAAATATAAAATCATCAAGTAAAAAGTTAAACATACTTAACGCAGTGCAATATTTGGCATTAGACCAATAATAATTGTAGGTCGGAGAAGGCGACATCGATGATCGAAAAGTTACTAGTTCCGACGAATAGATAGAAAAAAACAAATGCAACGCGACACTACAAAAAAAAAGGTAAACAAAAAAGGTTTGCGTGTCAAGTTCACACTGGCAGCTGATCGGAACCGCGTGATTTATGAACAATAGACAGAAGGACAGATGTACTACCAGTAGAGGGGTGCTACACGTTGGTGTTGGTGGCAGTTGGCGGCAAATTGTTTCGACAGATCTGGTCGCGTGAATTGAAGCAGAGGATAATGATTTGTAGGGTGACTCTTTGGCTAAATTGACAGCGGTTGAATAGTAATGCTATAATGCTTGAATATAATAATGCTCGATGCTTAATGATATAAAAGGGCTTTGGAATTAGAAAGGCCCAGTTAAGCCATATTATTAAATATTACAACTAAAATTGTTTCTAAAAGAAGTAATTTTTTAGCTCTTCCAAAGTGTCATTCTGAAGAATAACATACATACATAAACTCAAACCTCCCCATGGGGGTAGGCAGAAACTATAGAACGCCACCACACAACGATTCTTATATACTTAGACGAATAACACTCTATGACTATATAGTAACCGTATTGGAATAGAACCAATCGAGTATATTAATTTTAACTAAACCATTTCGGCAAGACATCAAACACGATTGCATTTTCATGTATACGCAGTTGTCGTACAAACGATGCTAAAGTAGTCTGCATTTGGGCAAAAATGCCAAATACAGAGGAGAAATTAACATTGATCACTACGCTTGCTCACAGAATGTTGCAGAGATCCATTTAATTCTTAATGATTTCATTAGTGAGAGGGACATCTGTTTCAGAGGGTGCTAATGGCAGTAACACCAACATTTGGCGACAAATAGTTGCAGCGGTTCTGTTGATGCGGATTACATTTGCAACTAATGGCTTTAGAGGGGCGACTGTTTGGCAAAATTAACGAGTATAACAATAGAAATTTAAGCTATTTGAGAAAACTTAACACGTGCTGTATCCGATTTGTCATCATCATCATCATTAATGATTATTTTCCTTTAAAGGTTTATGGTTCTTTGTTTTCGGGCATTTTATTCGTGACTGTCCATTTTAGAGCATTATAAACATGCAGCCCTATTGAATTTATCCCAGTGCATATTAATTTAATTTAGTACAATTTGATTACGACAATGTTGCTTAAATTCTGAATCCATGAAATATTTTGGAAGAAACTGATCAATCTACCCAGCCTTTTCAAACTATGTTGGGGTCGGCTTCCAGTCTAACTGGATGCAACTGAATACCAGTATTTTACATAGAGCGATTGCCTATATGACCTTCACCACCCAGTTACTGGGTAATACATCCCCTTGGTAAGACTGGATGTCAGACTTTTTGGCCGACGGACTACCCGTAACGACTATGAAAGATCAACGAATAACAGCCGGGACCAATGGCTTAACGTGCTTCCCAGGGCACGGAGGATCTCGATATGAAATGGATGGTCACCCATCTACAAACCGTCTGCAGTAAGCGTAGCTGAACCTTCCATCGACCGTGCGGCTGTTATCAGTTAGCCACGACCCTCTTTTAAAGAAACTGAAATAGGATATTAAATACGTAAAGAGAATGAGTCCTGAAGGCTAATTCTCGTAATTTAAAACGTTCAAAATCTAGTCGCAATCTCATCCTAGCGACAAACAAATGTCAAAAACTTGTCAAAATATAGGGAAATTAGAGATATTTTTGACAGATTGAGACTGACATCAGACTGTCAACGTTCTTAAAATTACGAGAATTGCCGCTCTGGTATTCCTCAAATAAACAAACACAACTAAATGCAGTCGGGGAAATTATCAAGTTACGCGATAAACTTAATAGTACACGACGCACAAATTACTAAAACAATTGCACGTTTTGTAGGGACAGCAACATCTGTTGTTGCTAGAGATCCGGATGTCAACACAAACAGGACATTGGCGACTAATGGCCCACTGTTGAATGGCCCACTCTCTAGGGTGTTGTATTGCAATATTGTTGGTATTGAAACACGAGAAGGGATTTCTATGAAATTAATGGAAGCTGTTAGATTTTACTTGTATGTTGGTTTTATTGTGCGTGTGTGGCTGTTTATTGCGACCTGCCTTTAGAACAATTTTGTTATTGTGTCATCTGTCCTCTCATACTTTACTGTGATTGATAAACGACATTCTAGATAGAAGTATTTTAGTATGTACTTCTTGGTTCATTGGGCCCTCCCTGTCCCTACTTTAGTCTGTATCCTACCATATTATGGAATGTAACACGGCCTAAAGGAGTTTGATTTTTAATTAATTTAAGTAATTACCTTATGTTTTTGTCAGAAAAAATATCAATTTTGTAAAAAAAAAAAACCCTGTCCATCGGGTTTCAGGATATGATTAAAACAGTCATCAAGTTGCAACCGCTATAAAGGAGTGTGAAACTGAACAAAATCAATAAAAAAGTAACCTACTCTCTTTTCAGGATCATCACTCCAAATTCCATCCCAATAACTGTCGACACAAGTATCATAATCATATATCATAATTACAGTCTCATTTCTCGACAATGGTGTCGCGTCACCAATTGAGGGGGTCAACCAATCAATTGATGTTACTCAGAAATTCAATTGAAACCGTCAAGTGCAGTACAATCGCCTTGACTGTGTATGAAATCTATGGAAACTATCCCATATAGACAGTCAAGGCGATTGTAAACTAGTGACCCGCCCCTGCTTCGCATGATTGTAACCACTTGACAAAATATCGAGATTTCTTTATTACTTATATGTAAATTTAATATTAATGTTTTATACATATAAACCTTCCGGAATTAATTATCTAAATGAGGGCGAAAAACATCATCGGGCTGGCCATGTTTCTCGAAGTATTGATGGCTGGTGGAGTAGACGAGTCCTGGAGTGGAAACCGTATATCGCCAAGCGTATTGTGGGACGCCCGCGCCCTCCAGCTAGGATGGACAAACTAAAGAAGGTGGCTGAAGCAGACTGGATGCGGAAGGCGAAGGACAGGGTGTTGTGGCGCAGTCTGGAAAAGGCCTGTGTCCAGCAGTGGACTACGATATAGACTGAGTTGAAGGCGAAAACCGTATAAAAATCCGTTGCGTAGTTTAGAAGAACAACGCGGTCACACGGACAAACACGAAAATCGACTTTAATTTATAATGGTAAAATAAAATAATGGTAAAATTTGTAATGGGGGTATTAACACCACCATATAACACCATCCACCACCTTGCTATAGACAGATTTGAACCATTTATAATAAGTTTTGATATATGTAGGTATCTATTTATATAAAATCAATCAATTGGCACATGTATGAAAGATCATCACTTGAGAACGTCTCGACCGATTTAACTATTTTGTTGTTGTGTTCGTAATTTTCAGTATTTTCCGTAGAATTTCTTTCATACAAACCCAACAGAAAAATCCGAAATAGAAAAATCGAGAAACTGGATGTTAATTTTGTATGAAAATCTCAACAAGAAAGACGGACAGACAACGCACAGCCTACAGCACTGAAGATGAAGTGACATGAAATTTGCCCGAGCGACGCAGGTCACGAACAGCTAGTAGACAATAAATATGCAATTATGAACTACTACTGAATGTGAATCGTCGAACAGTGAAAATAGGAATTGTAGAATATTACGGAACAAATAGGAGTTGTAAGTAACGTAAGAATTAGGAATGATGAAGAACAACAAAATAATACATGGCTACTAGAATTCTGGTAGTAAATAAAATTGTGATCTAATAGATATGCGATGGTTTATAGACATGTTGTGTGCACAAAGGATGAAAGACAACATTATGATAAATACGTAGTTCTTTTCTGTGTTACACAAGTGTTCTTGTTTTAAGAACGCATCCTAAGTATCTTTAATATATCTTTAGTATTTGTCTTACATGACGTTGCGACTTGAATTTTAACGTTTTTTACCTATGAAAGTTGGCCTTTTTTTTTTTTTTTTTTCTTGTTGGGAAATCATGAAATGACTCCTCCCGCTCTGGGCGGAGCAGAAGGGAGTGTCAGACTTTTACTGACTAAAACCCACCCGTGTTCCTTCAGTTGCCTGTGCCAGGGGCCACGGTATCTCTTTCGAACAACCCGCAGCCCCGGCGGCATCGGCCCTAGCGGACCCCGTCAGTTCTTGCTGACAGCTCTTTGAGGCGCGCGTGGAACACAACGCGCCGTCGACTCGGGCCTGGTCCTTAACGGGCGGCGAGTTGCCCATAGCTCGCCGCCCGCAAGCCCGCGCCTACGGTGGCCGGGAGTCGGCTGTTGACTCCCGTCCAGGGCGTCTCCTGCGGCGGCTAGGCGCGCGAGGGTGCAGCGATTGCCTCTCCCTCGCGCGCTCCGCCTCCTCTTTCGCGAGCATTACTGCTTCGCAGAAGGAGGTGACGGCCTCCCATTCACTCTCGCTCGTACCATGGCCTGTATGAGGGCCGGACGCGAGAGGTCGCCGCCGCCGATCGCCGCCACGAGGACACGGCGGGGCCCCGGCCAAACGACGAAAGTTGACTTTCTGTTACTGTCGCTGAAAAATCTATTACTGCTGAACAAAAACATATATTCTTTATTATATTATAAGTCATCTATTTCATAGTCCTCGGACACACGACAGTACTACGGAGCCAACCTTCACTAAATAGTCATCAATGAGTTGATTGGAGTCAATGTCGCAAACAGTCATAAATCAATTATCTACTTTGACAGCTAACGGTGCTAGTGGAATGATTTTTGGAGTCGTTACGTCACTATTGATGACGTCAGTGAGAGTACCCTGCTTGCAAATGAGCTGATTTCGGTGCCAGTAACTGTATAGAGGATTGAGGATGTGATGATTCATCATGACTATTGTAGTTTGTGGATTAATGATGGGATTGCCCCTTTAGATTTTATGACAGCCTGGTACTTTTAACGGTTCTGTCTATGACAAATGTCAATTTTCGAATGACGGACGTGAGTGAATTAGTGATTTCAAATGTTATTAATGTGATTTTGTTTCCTGTTTAAGTTATTTACAACGTAATATTGTCACAAAATTAGTATGAGGTTATAATGAAGAACCAGAAATATAAAGAAATGATATTGATAATAAAATAGTAAAAAAGAATAAACCACGCTAATCTATGAAACGAGTTTTTATTCTAAATGGTTGGTTCTAATGGTTGGTTGATACAAATAATTAAGAATTCCTTTCTATTCTTATTTTAATACTGAAAAACTCGTTTTACAATTTTATTTTTTTCTTTCAAGGGCGTACTGGGTAAGGCCTTCGATTAAATGGATTCTTTACACTGGACTTTTTTTTTTTTTTTTAGGATGGGAAATCTTCATATGACCCCTCCCGCTCTGGGTGGAGCAGAAGAGAGTGTCAGACTCTTACTGACTAAAATCCACCCGTGTTCCTTCCTTAGCCCTTTATGTTCCAGGGCAGCGGTAACCCTTTCGGACGATCCCGCTACCCAGGCAGGCTTCGGCCCTATCGGGCCCCGTCACTTATGCTGACATCTCTTTGAGGCGCGCGTGGAACACATACGCGCCGTCCGGCACGGGCCTGGTCCTGATCGGACGGTGAGCTACCCATTGCTCTCCGCCCGCAGGCCCGCGCCTACGGTGGCCGGGAGTCGTCACGCGGCTCCCGACGCCCGGAGCATCTCCCGCGGCGGCTGACACGTGAGGATCTCTCCCTCACCCATCCCGCTACCTCCTTCGCTAGCATGACTGCTTCGCAGAAGGAGGTGACTGCCTCCCACTCCCTCTCGCCCCGGACCATGGCTTGAACCATTGCCGGACGCGAGAGGTCGCCGCCGCTGCCGATCGACTTTCATACCCATAATAAACCCAATTTATAGACTCTTCAGCAGACACTGATTCAGCCTCGTTCTTTGGTTCATCATACCCAATAAAATCTTCGCTTTTTCTATAAACATTGAATTTTAAAACGCATAAAACTTAAGGAATTCTCAATGAGACGTCTAATAAATAATAGTTTAGGGTTGGTTGACCGTGGACGGTCACCTACGCTTGGAACGGTTGCACATAGTGGTTGACAACAGACGCAATTAATAGCAATGTAAGTCTGTGTAGGAAAGCCGCCGGGGCTGCGGGTTGTTCGAAAGAGATACCGTGGTCCCTGGCACAGGCAACTGAAGGAACACGGGTGGGTTTTAGTCAGTAAAAGTCTGACACTCCCTTCTGCTCCGCCCAGAGCGGGAGGAGTCATTTGATGATTTCCCAACCAGAAAAAAAAAAAAAAAAAGGTCTGTGTAGGAAATAATGCATAACTTTCAAGGAGGTTTTAAAAGATAGCTGGAACTTATCGACCAGTTTCTTTAACACTTAAGGACCAACATAGGGTTAAAAATGAGTTATCTCATGTTAACGAAAGATAGAGAAGGGTTTATGATCAGTCAGTCGGTCAGCATTCTGTATACTGACCTTATCGATTCCGTCCTTCAAAAAGGTCAGGTGCATATGACCTCCGCGGTCACCATCTGCATATATAGGTAGAAGGGGGCACTGTTACCTCTCAAAAGGTCGATTCGAGACCCCCTCTGTGCAATGTCTGTAGGGCACATCTCTGGGGAGACTGTAACGGGGTCTCCCTGTAAAGTAACTGTGAAAGAGTACTAGGTGTACTATGTGCTACATAGTTCTCACAATTGGGGTGCATGTATAACCAGATGAATGAATGTAGTGGTCAGCAATTTATTCCCAATGGACACAGCAGCATTGGTGGCCCAGTGTTAATGGGCGCGACTTACGAGTAATTCGTAGGTCATAGGTTCGAACCCAGACAGGCGCTTTACTTTGTGTAAATTTATACATCACCACTGCTCTCAAAACGGTGAAGGAAAACATCGTGGGGAAATCGGCATGTCCTAGAACCAAAAATTGGAAGACGTGTGACATCTACTAACCCGCACTGGGCCCGCCGATTATGGCCCACTCCCTCTCACCGAGAGGTGGCCTAAGTCCCAGCAGTGGGAACATTATGGGTTGATTATACTATTATACAACTAATGCAAAGTGCGTGCGTTTTTGCATGTCTCCATTTGTAGGTATAATCCTTTCAGACATGTCCGACGTTACTCCCGGGATGTGATAGCACATTCTATTTCAATGCAAGGACTATCGATCGATAACATTTACTATCAGCCAGCTCACAGGATATACTTTCATCCGTTTATCAGACAACCTTGATGTAAAAATAACGCTGACATACCAACATAAAAGTATGGTCCTACCTCAAGTACTAAATAATCTGATTTCCATGAAAATGATTAAATCAGTCGATCTTTTGACAAGTTCCGATATTATAAAAATTGCGTGTGTGGCTAAGTAATATGTCATAACGTTATGTTTGATAATATTGTTTGCATTTTTATGTTTTTTTTTTTTTCGCTACCTGCAGTGGCTGGATTTTATTTCATAACGTTATGTTTGATAATATTGTTTGCATTTTTATGTTTTTTTTTTTCGCTACCTGCAGTGGCTGGATTTTATTTCATAACGTTATGTTTGATAATATTGTTTGCATTTTTATGCTTTTTTTTTTTTCGCTACCTGCAGTGGCTGGATTTTATTTCATAACGTTATGTTTGATAATATTGTTTGCATTTTTATGTTTTTTTTTTTCGCTACCTGCAGTGGCTGGATTTTATTTCATAACGTTATGTTTGATAATATTGTTTGCATTTTTATGTTTTTTTTTTTTTTCGCTACCTGCAGTGGCTGGATTTTATTTCATAACGTTATGTTTGATAATATTGTTTGCATTTTTATGTTTTTCTTTTTTTCGCTACCTGCAGTGGCTGGATTTTATTTCATAACGTTATGTTTGATAATATTTTTTGCATTTTTATGTTTTTTTTTTTTCGCTACCTGCAGTGGCTGGATTTTATTTCATAACGTTATGTTTGATAATATTGTTTGCATTTTTATGTTTTTTTTTTTTTCGCTACCTGCAGTGGCTGGATTTTATTTCATAACGTTATGTTTGATAATATTGTTTGCATTTTTATGTTTTTTTTTTTCGCTACCTGCAGTGGCTGGATTTTATTTCATAACGTTATGTTTGATAATATTTTTTGCATTTTTATGTTTTTTTTTTTTCGCTACCTGCAGTGGCTGGATTTTATTTCATAACGTTATGTTTGATAATATTGTTTGCATTTTTATGTTTTTTTTTTTCGCTACCTGCAGTGGCTGGATTTTATTTCATAACGTTATGTTTGATAATATTGTTTGCATTTTTATGTTTTTTTTTTTTTTCGCTACTGCAGTGGCTGGATTTTATTTCGCTAAAAAAAGACTGTGTTAGAGTTTGGGGTTGCCATATTGTCAAGTTCGCTAATCCATTTGTGGATACAGTCAAGGCAAATTCACATAAAATTTGCCTGACTTGGAATTCGACTCCAAAGAATTGCAGTTTCGTTTGGCTCTTCTAACCAATTCGTTTTTGATAAGTACATAACTTAGTAGCTTTAGTGGATTTGGCCGGAAAGTATAAAGACAAAAAAGTCTGAATCACGTAATGGATGAAAACAAAGTGTCGCATCGTTTGAATGTGCTTAGGAAGCACTGGCAAATAAGTATCTTCATGAAGAGCTGACCGAGATCTAAGGTAGAACAAAGAAAGAACGGTCTGATAGGCCTATGGACCCTTTCCGAACTGCCAGAAATCGCCCTCTCCTTAAACATCATTATATATCATTATTTGCTCTTTTTTCATGATTATTATTGTATAATGTATGTAGGTATATATTTATTGTTTATGTAAATGGTACACCACTGCAGTATTGTTTGTTCCACCTTTATCCCATCCAATGGTTGTTTTGAAAAAATCGGTTTCAACGATAAGATCGCCCAATGTGTCACTCTATGTAAAACTACACTTCTTGTAATTTATATGGTCGTCATCTACCCAGCCTTTACCCAACATGATGGGGTCGCCGTCCAGTCTAACCGGATGCAGCTGAATACCAGTATTTTACATGGAGTGACTGCCTATCTGACCTCCACAACCCAGTTAGTGGGTAATACAATACCCCTTGGTAAGACTGGCAGTAGTAGACTTGGTATGATTTTTTTTATTGTACTTTTTTGTGGTGTTGATAATAAAGAGTGTTCTATTCTATTATATTCTAGTCCAAAAGAGTGAAAAATATGAAAAAAAAGCATCACAAATCGTTAAATAGTATATTACGATACGTGTGACTTAAGTAGTCCATTATTGCACGGCGCTAAACGCTGTGCATTAATAGATTACTGAAGTCACACGTATCGTATACTAGTTTATAGCTCGTGTGATCTAAACCCCTGCTTACGTCACGCTTTTTTGTGTAAAAATGGACTACTTAAGTCACAGAAAAGAGTGACATAAGTGCGGGATAAGGTCACACAGCGCTATAAAAAAACTTTCTGAATATGACCCCAAAGGTTTGCATAAATTACATAAGCAACCTTCACGGTGTTTGTTCTCTTACATTAGATGGCGGTTTTATTTAGTCAGTTACATAATTCAAACACATGATATTGACGACACAGGTTGTCTATGCCCTTCGTTAAAATGTAAACAATATTGTGGGTTATTTCTCAGTTCATTATTAATTTAGCTTTCGTAGCAACAAGTCTATTGTTTGCTTGTGGTTAATAGGATATTCCAGGGTTAAAATTTAATGGTCCTCTAAGGTTACTATGTGGTTATTGATTTCATTGTTTCGGTTATGTGGTTTATATTAATTAGTTCAGAGTTCAATTACTGTAATTATTTTGAAGAGGTATTTGCTCTCTGGTGTGTTAATTAGGTACTAGATGATGCTACTCATACCTACCTACCAAGGTAACAAGCTCATTAGGACGATCAAAGAACATTACATAACCTCACCCCTGCATTCCCCAAAAGGTTAGCCAGAGGTGCCCCGTAGGTACACCCACGTTTCACCAGTTATGTTTAAGTTCCTTGTAAAAAGGGGCCAGCCTATTGACATCAACCGGACGCAAATCCAGACTCCGGGCTGCTGCTGAGAAAAAAACCCATTATCACTGTGTCCGACCCGGGAATCGTACCCAGGACCTCGTGCTCAGCAGTACCTAGCGCTTGCGTTGCCAATATTTGGTATATTGGCAACGCAAGCGCTAGGCAGTCACGAGTTTTCACTTGTGCGTTAATTAATTAATTTATTTATTAAAAACAAAAAACGTTGCAATAACATTTACTATAATATAAATACCAATATTATAAATACCAATACAAAACAAATATTAATGGAGATTTCCCGCATAATCAAGCCACACAAATATTCTTCACTAGGTACCCAATAATGTGGTACATATTTTCTTATTCAAATTACTACATACTTTAACGGTACCATTCCGTGACCGTTTCAACAAACAAAATCGTTTATTACCGATTTCTCGCACTTTTGACGTATGCACGAACCGATGCAAAATATTATCGTCGACTTCGAACACAGAGTGGCTGTGTTCGAAGTTGTCGATAGTATTTTGCACCGTTAAAATCTTACAAATAATTATTTCTTCGTACTTCAGATGATATTGTGAAAACTGGTCTATTACCCGTTGTTTTCCAACATTCAAGCTGAAATAATTACTCATTACTGTCGGTAAATGCCGTAGGTACTAACACACAGGTGTTAACATAATTTTCAGGCATCTCATTTTTCTCAGTAAATTTGTTAAACACAAGACAAATATTTTACAACTAGACTGGAACTTAGTCCATTTGTAAAATTTTGCCGATGATATAGATTCATCTATATCAATTATCATAATCATCATTCGCAGCCTTGTTCCCCTCACTGCTGCGTATAGGCTTCCTCCCTTCTGTGTCATTCTTCCCTGGTCTGTCCGAATCTCTGTCACTACTTTTTGGACCACCTCTAGTAGATAACGACTCATCACTTGCAAATGAAACACTATACAACGTGTTTTTTTTAATATCCCATAACTCTAGGGGGTGAATGAATGAACAATGAACAACTTTTACTATGGGACCAAACCCGAAATCAGGAAACAAAAATCTGGTGTTCCCTACATTTTGACGAGTTATACTTACGAACATAAATGTAGGGAGCAGCTGATTTATTTTTCGCGCTTTTAAGTTTGGTGCCATAGTAAAAGTAGTTTATAATAATGAGTACAATGACCCCCTAGAGTTATGGATATAAAAAAAACACGTATATATTAAGTGCTTTTTTTTTTGCTGATGGGTAATCATCAAATGACCCCTCCCGCTCTGGGTGGAGCGGAAGGGAGTGTCAGACTCTTACTGACTAAAACCCACCCGTGTTCATTCCTTAGCCCTTTATGTTCCAGGGCAGCGGTAACCCTTTCGGACGATCCCGCTACCCCGGATATATTAAGTGCTTTATGGAGAAATTCAGCTCTTGCACGAAACTCGCTCATGCAAAAATCCTCGCACCTAACACTTTCAACTAAAAAGAGATCAACACGGAATGCATGATCGAAACCTAGAAGACCAAGTCAATACACTTTCTAGACGATACTCAGTAATAGTAGTCACGCCAATATAAACGACTATTAGTTAGGCGATATGATGCAATAGATTCTTGTGTCATTGCCAACACAAAGATTAATGTGCGCGAATGTCACAATATTGTGGAGTCCCTCATTTTTACTGCAGCGCGAATGTTGGACAGAACATAACATCATCAGCGGAAGGGAATACACGACATGACGCAAACGGTAGGCTCTAAAACAAAGCACCGACGGGAACACGATCAATCAATTTTAGAAACATGACCTAGTTTTGTAATTTGATGTGGCTGCATACCTCAAATCTGGATATGTTATTATGGGTGGACATTACAAAAGACGTAAAATTACAAACCCTAAATCAAGCGTGCTTGAAATTAACATTAGCGTCGATATAATGTTTAAATCTTAAATCCACGCACTAGTGGTATATGAGTTGCAATTATAAATTGAACCGGACACAAATCACACAAATATTTCCGCGATGAACAAAATATTTAGTCGTTGATCATAAACATTCCTTTGCCTCTCAAGACATAGTATCACGATTATAAACTCCAATCATATTTAATCCTTCAGCGCCAGAGTTCAACAACAAACTTGTTTAAATTATAAACCAATAAAAGTTAAAACAAGACGGGTTATAATGGCCATCTGTTCTGCAGATCATCAAAATGAAGATAACATAAGTACCAAAGAGATAAATCATGAAAAAGCTAATGATAACCGAAGATGACTTTAAAAATCTGAATATCGCCTTATATAAGAACCCATTCATTTGATTCTCTTCGAATTTAAACAATAGGTTGTTAGTGAGTTGTTGAAATAATAAATTATCTTAAACCTGATTCTGAGAAGGAATTTAAAGGTTTTAGCTATAAAATTTTGTGTACCTAGTACATATCGCAAAGACTATGCTTAAAGTGTCTTTGTCACCCATCGTAATGATAGATGCTACAAACAGTCTTTTCTCTATGGTAGTGTCTCTAGCGAGTTTCACTTTCAGTTAATACTTCCTGCCATATATTTATAGTTTTACTGCACTTCTCTGTTCTACTTTATTTATACTAAAGTATGTATGCTCTTTCTTTGGTATTTCATTTCCATTATTAATATTTTCACTTGCGTTCGCAATTATTTCCAGTCGGATGATTTTATTATTAGATTGTTATAATAATACTGCTCCATTTTGTTGCTCCAGACTTTCACAAAGTGTTATCACAATTAATAATGCTCTCGTTAAATTGGTGCCAAGTTTCGGTTTGCGCACTCAGTTTGCACTAGCATTCTGGCAATGAATCATTTGGCATTGAAAATGGTGCAAATAGTGTAAAAAGTGCGGAATTGATTCAGATTGGAATTCGTTTATTTTTACCTGAATACGATTCTAGAAACACATTACAACACTCGTTTTATTTTGTCTGGTGGACAAGTACTATAATCTAAACTAATTATAATAAGGAGAATAGATTTAATTTTTTTACCTTCACGCTAAAACGGCTGAACGGATTTGGATGAAATTTGGTACATGGATAGACCATGACCTGAATTAGGACATAGGATACTTTTTATCCCGATATTCTCACGGAATCGAAACTAATGCGGGTGAAACCACGGGGCGCAGCTAGTGGTGTATAAGGCGATCACCAACGTGACCTTTTTAAAACTTCCACTAAAAACGTCATTGGTAACTCATCTTAGTTCTGTAGTAACATAACATCATAACCTTTTTCATAACAGTAGGAGCTCTTACGATAAAAGTCTAACAGTAGACGGGATAAACCCATTAAAGTTAAATGATTAGTCCCAAAAGCTACGAACAATAATAGGTAGATACTATACCAAGAAACTAGACCCATCCTTCATTAATAAGGCCTCGAAACTAAACTGTAACTAGAGTATTGTTGAAACAAGTACTCACATGGAGATAACGCTGTGTTTACACAATGATGAATATTTACATATCCACACAACTGACAATACATAACACATGACATCACCGTCTGAGCGAACTACTTTACCTTAACGTTTAGAAATTCAACTACAAAAATTCTTCTAGAATATAAAATTTCTCTGGCTAAGAAAAGTGCTAAAAGCTTTTCCTCCCGAGAGAAAATCCTCCCTCTTAAAATGTTATTTCAGAGCTTTTCGGATGGGTGGATAGCAGCTATGTTTTAAGATAGTATACTTCTAGATTTTCATTTATTACTAGCTGCGCCCCGCGGTTTCACCCGCATAAGTTTTGATCTCGTGGGAATATCGTGATAAAAAGTATCCTATAATAATATGTTAATCCTGGTTATAAACCATGTGTGCCAAATTTCAGCCAAATCCGTTCAGTAGTTTTTGCGTGAAAGAGTAACAAACATCCATCCATCCATTCATCCATACAAATTTTCACGTTTATAATATTAGTAGGATTAGTGTTTCCAGCGGCATCCTAAAGATCGTGCGTAAAAACGTTCTATGGGATCTCGTCTTTATATGACTCCAAGTTAATAAATCAACCAATTAAGCAGAAATTCCTTAACAGTTTTGATTAAAATTTATACGAAGATTGACCATGACTTCTAGGCCATGGTTAATCTTTGTGACATCAGACTTATCAACGCTGATGTCCTAAAATTCTGCTGCCAAAGAAAATTTACTACACTATTCAATTCTGAAAATATTGCAATTCATTTCAGCTGTAGTCAAAATCACGGTCAAACATCACAAAATTTAGAGCACTCAAGAAATACGACTTGAAAATAAAAATGTAGATGCAAGCCAGAAAGCGCTGAGGAACGAACAGAAATATTTTGCATTATTAAGTCGCCAGAAAAATTGAGCGACTTCCCCAGTAGCAATCAATTTTTATTTTACTTTAATTATTTTAGTAATAGCAGTAATTTGTGTTTCTTCAAAGCAATTTATCCAAAATGTTTCATGAAATTTATTTCGTCTTTCACAAAACAAAATTTATAGTTCCCTTACTTAACTTACAACTATCTCTGTAGAATCGTCAACTTGATATCGGAATCTGCAGACGTATTCGGTTGTACTAATTTAGCATCATACCGCTAAAATTCCTGTACCTACCGGTTCTTGTAAATCAAGTATTGAGTCGATCGATTCGTCTCATTCATGCGGACATTTTGGTGCTCAATATTTTTCATTTACTTCTTCAATGACCGACTTACTAACTAACTAATGTTTCGTATTAATTAATTATAATTATTTACTATAATTTATGATATGAAAGAGAATCCTTAGATGGGTGCCCATCTAAGCCCGAAATTCTGGCAACCAGTCTTACCAAGGGGTATATTACCCAGTAACTGAGTTGTGGAGGTCAGATAGGCAGTCGCTCCATTTTAAATACTGGTATTCATCTGCATCCGGTTAGACTGGAAGCCGACCCCAACATAGTCGGGAAAAGGCTAGGCAGATTGTAGAGAAGGGAGAGAAGGATAAACTTATTGCGAAAAAAAATTATTAAAACGTGCTGCGTCGACCCCAAGTAACATGGACAGGGCAGGAAGATGATGATGATAATTATCATAGAACACGCACGGCATGCATAAAAAGTAAACATGCAAAAATTTTAGCTACACGATGATATAAATTAAATTGTTGACATGTCAATGCACAATTAAAGGTGGAAGCACCTTGTGAACCGTTTTTAATAAAATTCCAGCATATCTTTATAGTTTCTGATTATCATATTAGCTTGCATAATATATCTTGTGAATTATTTAACTGAAGTAAGAACTGGATATGATAAGAAGACTATGATGTATAGGTAATATAATCAAAGTCATGTGCCGAAAATATCAAGGAGTCGGAAATAGAATAACTTAGCCAACTTTATGAAGGCAGCATGTAAAATGTAATCAAAGGTTTGGACTTAAAAGAGACCATGACCTCTGAGTTAGTTTTGGCATTCCTTCTTAGGGATCAGTCAGCTAGGAAATGCCGGCGCCATCTAGTATTTCAAATATTGACGTGTAAAGTTGTCTTAAAAAATCTACTTACAAAAATATAATTTCAAAGTTTTAGCGACAGACATATGGAAACTACGTGTCTTAGGCAAAGTAGCATGTCACTTGTTCCTTGTAAAAATACAAAAAGTTTAATATAATAATACTCTAGAGTACTCTAATATGAGTCTCATAAGTCATAAGATTCAGAAGCAAATTCACTAAAACGAGGATATTTTTATCAATCGCCTCGGTACAGTTCCCTGTGCCGGTTAAAAGCCGTTCGAAAAAAAAATAAAACCCATTTCTAATAACCACAAACGCATCCCTTCATCTTTTGAAGATATCCTTTCCTCAACAGCTGCCACTAATAGATAATACAAGTCTACCACACCGAACATCTCCGTCGCCACATGAATAAGGAAAGAATCAAAGATAATGCTTGTCATATTTGCTTATACAATCTTCATTCCTGCTTGAAGTATTGTATCATCTTTCACCGAGTTGTCTGTAACAGGTGGTCTTGCCGCTAACTTGTTGTTAGCAGCTCTTGGTTATGCTAATAGCTCCCGATTTGTTCAATAAACATCGTTATTTTCATCATTTTCGCATGTTTTAATGAGTTCTTCTATTTTTGGGTTCTTAATTGGTATTGTTTTTCGTTTCTAATTGTTCTGAGATTTATTTGGGGAAATGTGGCTTTCTGTATCAGGTTTTCAATTCTTGAAAAGTCAAATATATTTTCATGACTGAAAAATGTTACGTGATTTTCAGGCTCAGGTTTTATAACTACGAATAACTCTATTTTTCCTTATCGTAAACATTGTAGGCATTAAGAAACAACAACGAATCTAAGGTAATCATAATTAGCGTAACTCTTGTAAAAGAAACATGAATGAAACTTCTAATTACCTGTATCAAAAAGCATTCTACTGAAACAGAAATTTCGACAGCTTTAAACATAAATTAAAATAATAGTAAATTCCTTACTAAGCGATAACTTAACACACATAACGTCCGATAACTTGCGGATTAGTGCCGGTTTATTTACCTTAGCAACGCCGAATCTGCCGAAAGCACAGCACGGTAACACTAATGTAACACAATCAGTTGGAAAACTAGGGAACTGTGTCGAAAAATCGTTCGCGAATTTGTTGGATGGTGTTTGTGTCGGGAAGTGTGAGACGGAACGTGTAGGTACGTGTTCGCGCCGCGGTTGGGTGCTGTCGACTGCCAGCCAGTAGTACGCGCCGGCTGCCGCGCGGCCGCGAGCATACCCATGAAATCGCTTTCCACTTCAGGCCATCATTGTCCCACTGGGCTGCGCTGGTATCAATCGGCTGTTACCTTTAAAAAAATGAGAATTTGTGTCGATGTACGTGTGTGTGATGTTGTCTTTTTTTAAGGAGATCTTTATTATAAACAAGGTTGCTGACAGGAGTAATTAGCGTTTTGGGCAGGTATATTAAGCCCCTGATGTCCTGATGCTAACAAACTACTAACAGTGACATCAATATAAAAAGGTATCGTAATGGACGCACCGTAATCAGTAGATGATAAGATAGAATACAATCAGTTATTAGGTTTTGACAGATAGCGAGGATCAGCTGATTCCCATGGGAATCCGCAGAAGGCTCTCCTAAAATATGTTAACAAATTTTTGGTTTCACTTTTCTAAAGCCACATTTTCTCATTACATGAAGCGGAAAGTAATATATTTATAAACTTCTGAAAATATTGAATGTAATGTTAACACTTTTTTTTTTCATCAAAAATGCATTAAAAAGATCTATAAATCACCATTTTCCATTCCATTTTAAAAGCATGAATTAAACCTAAAGAAAACAGCAAAACTTGTAGCCAAAATGTAACCTCATCCCTGAATACGATAGCATGAAACTATGCAAACATGAAAACAGTCTTATGTCCGACTGCGACTGGTGACAGGACTTGAATGATTGACATATTTAAGATATATTTGGGCGCAAAGGGATCACCAAGAATTTCTGTCTCTGCAGAAGAGATAGCAATTAAATAAAGGTTAAACTGTTTAACTTCATTGTTAAGGGTCACCAAATTAATGCAGATTTTATTTACATGACAGGTATGGAATGCTTCCTGGTTCTTGAAGAGGATCCATGAATCTCAGCTACGGCCCGATTAGACTTGCTTGATCATCTTTAATAAATTATTTAACTGACTTTACGATGTAAAAAAATCAAATTACTTACCAGAACTTCCATACGTCATATCTAAACCTTGACAAAGGTATTTTAGTAATCAGATAAGGCTATTTATTAGCAGGCAGACGCTATATTTGATGTAACGTGCGGCCCTATACAAGGTCGTCGTTATCTGAGCGTATTACATCAAATAGGTACCCATTATTTCAATTAGCATTTTACATAACTACGCTAACTACGATATTATGTTTAAAAATTATAACCTCCTACCAAATAAAAAAATAAAAATAAAAACGTTTTTACAAATACCCACTTTTGTTTTAAGTTATAATATCATCAAAATAAATCAAGTGGAAAAAATACGTATTATTGAAGCTAACCCAAAAACTACCCAAGAAAAACTTATAAAATTTATCCAACAAAACAAGGATTTTCGAAATCGATCCACAATTGCCCTGATATCGCGATATCGCGTAACATACAAGAAAAAAAAATACAGTCGAATTGAGAACTCCCATCCTTTTTGAAGTCAAAAGTTAAAAATAGGCCGCACCTTGCCATTGGTAGAATCAAAGGAGGTGACCACGGGACTCGGGATAATGTAAAGAAAGTGGGAAGTAACGTTCCCCTGTCTGATTAGATCAACAAACTTCAATCACCTATCCGCTTTCAAATGTAGTAGTTATGATAGTTTCTCTTCAAACGCTTGATTCTTCTACCTTGTCGATGCCACGAATCATATTTGACAGTCCTACAGAATGGGCTTCGGCTACAGGGATGGTGGTTTTGTCAGCGTTCATTATTTCCTCCTGGGTGTCAGGGCCTGATTGAAAGCTTTATGTTTAGCAGTTGGTGTCACAGGGTTAATATTATGATTGTGAGTAATTGGTAAAACAACCAAGATACCATGAAGACTAACCTCATAGCATGGTGCTACTTTTTCTACCGGGGTACCGGTTGGTCAGTAGCCCACCTCTTCATCAGGTATGAACCCACCACAGACATTTGGCTTAACCTTATAAGATGAGCTTAGCTAGTAGTCACCATTATGATACACCCAAAGGCAGCCTCAGTCACCAAAGTAAACAAATAAAATAATAAATCCGTCAGGCACAATCTCTATGATATCCAGTGTGTCATCTCACAAGCGTCTCGAACGATGGATGGTCTCCATTCGACCTGAATATTTTCACAAAAAATTGGGCCAACACTTGCCAACTCATGAATGAGTAATTTTTTATTTCAGTATGATTTCCTAATCATACGTTTTTTAATAAACGTGTGTAAATGCGCGAATTTTGCTGAAGCATTCGGCAAGTGAATTGCCGAATGCCGTGTGTTATTGTGCAATTTATTTGAACGACTTGTAACATGACGAATTATGATATAATTATATCTATACATATAATAAAACAGTAACGAAGTCAAAACTGCACATTGAATATTGTTGAAAAAAATTATTTTCTACGAGGTATAGTTTTTAGAAAGGTCCGTATGTCTGTTTATCTACTATGTATGTTCCGGATTGGCGCAAAAACGGCTGAACGGATTAAGATAAAATTTGGTACACTAATAGTTTATAACTTGGATTAAGACATAGGGTACTTTTAATTCCGGTAGTGGGATATTTCCCAACATCCATCCGAAACCGCGGGAATGCACCTAGCTTCTGACGTTTCATAGGTACCCATGTAGGTTTATGTGAAATAAAATATTTTGACTTTGATTTTGAATGGGTGAAGTTTCCCTTTGCATAAATATGTTGTTTCTATTTAAATGGAAAAAGAGTAGGCTTTAGCATTTAAATAATAGTATCTAAATCATTTATCACTCTCGGAGCAAAGTTTTTGACAACCGATATCCTCTTTACAAACATGAAGCACAACAAGACTGACAGCTCTATATCTGCTTTACTATATTTTGGTTAGTTACAAGATCTATTCGTGTACCTACATACATGTTTTAAATAAACCCGGATCTCTCCTCCATTTTGAAATACCTATATTATCAAAATTACAAGACGAAATCACTCCAGCTATTAGATCGCCTACAAGAACATTAATATCTCTCAACGCTTACGAGTTCATGTTGTTACGATTTATATAATACTTACACTATCTATTTTGTTTTCAGTAGTTTTGCAACCCCATTCTTCTTGCAAGCTGTTGAAATTGTTTGATTGAATCATATAACTAGCAGTGGTGGACTGGTGGCCCAGTGCTAACGGTCGCGACTTACCAGTTGTAGGTCGTAGGTTCGAATTTCATCACCTGAGCTGAGCTGTGAGCTGTGTAAAACGTGTGATATGATAGCTCTTCAGGAGACATGGCTGTTGGTTGTCCAGTGATTTTTCATACTTGAACAGTATTGATGTAGAGTTTAGCTGCACAGGGACCTCGGCGGTGGTCGTCGAGGTCGATGTTACGAGGACGTCCTCACGGCGGTCTCGGAATACTCTGGCGACCTGATGACATGGTGCTACTGAGTGCATCGGTATGTGGCATTAAGAAACTGCTTACCATTTGTGAAGCCTATGTCGAGCAACACGGATTAAAATATAATCCACTCAAAAGTGAAGTCATGGTCTTTGAGGCCAGAGGAAACAGTACAGGTAACGTGTTTCTCAACATTACGCTTAATGGTACAGCTTTGCGTAGGGTGTCTAAATTTAAGTACTTAGGACATATGCTGACCTCTGACCTGAAGGACAGTGATGACATCGAGAGGGAACGGAAGGCGCTGGCAGTGCCGGCGAACATACAGGTTTGCACGTTGTTCGACAGAACTCAAAATTACACTTTTTAGGTCTTATTGTACATCATTCTACACGTGCAGCCTGTGGGCCGACTATACTCAAAAGTCAATAATGCGTTCAGGGAGTCGATGGGACTGCGGCGATTCTGTAGTGCATCAGGGATGTTTGCTGAACATCGCGTAGACTGCTTTTACGCTACGATGCGTAAAAGATGCGCATCCCTGGTGCGTAGAGTATGCGGCAGCGCCAATAGCATCCTTAGCATGATCGCTAGCCAGCCGGACTGTAATTAAATCAATCATTGCTGCACTGCACCATTTGTCATGGAATGGCGCAGTAGTGATTGTTGTTGAGTTTACTTTCTTTTGTATGTTTGGTGTTGTGGGTAGTTTTAAGTATTACTAACACTAGTCTTTAAGAACATTGTTACTAACATAATGGACACCATGGTCTGAAATAAATAAATATAAATAAATAATAAATAAATTATTATTATTTCTGTTTTTCTTTCACACAGACAACGTAATTGTGGAAGACTGAATTTGCCAAGTTTTCATTTCTCATAATTGAAATGAAATGAAATTAATTAGTATGTAAATGTTGTCGACATAGCTTACAGAATAAGCAAGCTGAAGTGGCAATGGGCCGTCCATAATAGTATCCATCGTAGAACAGATTACCGTTGGGGTAGACGTGTTTTTGAGTGGAGACCGCGAATCGGCAAAAGTAAGGTAGGACGGTAGGACTTCAGGGTAGGTGGAGCGCCGATCTTCGCAGGGTGGCTGGTAGCCGCTGGACGGGTGTTGCCGAGAATCGAGTTGAATGGCGTGCAATAGGAGAGGCCTTTGTCCAGCAGTGGACTGCTGTAGGCAGTATGTGTTGTGGTTTGATGATAAGTCCTTAAATAAGATATCGAAATCACTTTTACTAGTCATTCTTTTTTTTTAAACCTAGGTACCTAATTGGTGTCGACGTTTCCTATCAGAAAATGTTTTTTTTTTTTCCAATTTCAAAGGACAGTTTTGTTTTTTAAACATTTTATTACAATGAACTATCCGCTAGAGATTGTACATGCACACCGGCTTATCACATGGTTTGCGTTGCAAGCGTATTATCACACCTCATAACTGTTTGGAAGTAACTTAATACTGAAAACGTTTGAACACGACACCGTTTCACTATACGTAAGATATGGTGAGCTTGGGTTTCCCCCGGTATTGTTTCTATACAGAATGTGAAATAAGAGCGGAAAACAGTAATTTTGAGGGTAAAATAAGAATTCAAATTATATGACAACAAAAATAATTATTTACTTATAGGTTACTTAAAAATCTTTATCGGCTTGCTAGAGCTAGAGAGAGAAAGACGAGGGATATTTGTCAGATAAAGTGTATAAAGGATGAAACTGGAATAGTTCTTTCGGATGATGAGAAAATTAAGGATAGGTGGAAGAGTTATTTCGAAAGACTGATGAATGAGGAGAATGACTGGAGTGGTGTGCTTGGGAATAAACCAGTAAATGAGGGGTTAGTGAGAAGGATTAGTATGGATGAAGTGAGAATAGCAGTAAATGGGATGAAGAATGGTAAAGCAATAGGTCCGGATGGAATACCAGTTGAAGTATGGAAGCTATTACGGATAGATGGACGTGGTTAGCTTTATTCTTCAATAAGTTGTTGCTGGAAGAAACCATCCCTGACGAATGGTGTAACAGTTCGCTGGTGCCCATCTTTAAAAACAAAGGTGATGTGCTGGAGTGCAACAACTATAGAGGAATAAAGCTAATGTCACATAGTATGAAGGCTTGGGAGAAAGTTATTGAAAGGCGACTGAGACAAGAGAGTGAAATTTCGCAAAACCAATTCGGCCTGGTCGAGGAACAACTTATGCCATTTTTGCTATCCGCCAGCTGTGCGAGAAGTACAGAAGTGCACATAAGAACTTGCACATGGTATTTGTTGACCTCGAAAAGGCATACGACAGAGTGCCTCGTGAAGTTTTGTGGTGGGCGCTAAAGGAGAAAGGCGTGGCAGGGAAGTATGTGCAGTTGATTAGAGCGATGTACAATCGATGTAGTACCCAAGTCCGGTCTACAGTGGGAACTACTGGCAGCTTCGATGTGGCTGTCGGCTTGCACCAGGGCTCAGTACTCAGTCCGTACCTCTTCGTGCTGATAATGGATGCTCTTACATCGGACATCCAAGAGGAGGCTGCTGAGGGTATGCTGTTCGCCGATGACATTGTGCTGGTGGCCGAGAGCGGCTCAGAGGTCCAGAGCAGATTAGAGAGGTGGTGGAAAAGACTCGAGACCGTGGGCCTGAGAGTAAGTCGGACCAAAACTGAGTATCTGTTTTGTGATTTTGGCGGTCTCTCCAGTCCTAGGCCCATGTCTCTCGCCGGAACGCCCTTATCGATCTGCTCCGACTTTCGGTACCTCGGGTCACTTGTCCAAGGAGATGGCGAAGTAGACCGAGACGTAACGCACCGGATCAACTCAGGATGGATGAAATGGCGACAGGTCACAGGAACAACTTGCGACACACGGATGCCCCTCAAGTTAAAGGGGAAAATTTATAAGTCCGTGATAAGGCCTGTCGTACATTATGGATCTGATTGCTGGGCTGTGAAGAAGACGGATGAAAAAAGATTGCATGCAGCGGAGATGAGAATGTTGAGATGGATGTGTGAAGTCACGAGAATGGATAAAGTAAGAAATGAGTATATAAGGGGAAGTTTGAAAGTGGCGCCAGTGACAGAAAAGTTTAAAGGAAATCGTTTGGCTTGGTATGGGCATGTGATGAGAAGGGACGAAACGCATGTGACTAAAAGAGTGATGAATATACATGTTGATGGATGGAGAGGGAGAGGCAGGTCGAAGAAAAGATGGATGGATTGTGTGAGGAATGATATGAAAGAGAAGGGAGTGAATGATAGCGTGACGGTTGACAGGGGAGAATGGAAGAAGAAAACGTGTTGCGCCGACCCCAAGTAACATGGGATAAGGGCAGGAAGATGATGAGGTTACTTACTAGGTTGTTACCGACATAGCTTGCAGAGTAAGCAAACTGAAGTGGCAGGGGGCTGGCCATGTCTGTCGAAGGACCGATGGCCGCTGGAGCAGACAATCCTGGAGTGGAAACTGCGTATCGGCAAGCGTATCGTGGGTCGCCACCCAGCTAAATACACGGACGACCTAAAGAAGGTGGCTGGGGTAGACTGGATGCAGATGGCGGGGGACAGGGTGTTGTGGCGCAGTCTGGGAGAGGCTTATCTCCAGCAGTGGACTGCGATAGGCTGAGTTGATTGAGGTTACTTACTAGCATAAGCCCGCGGCTTCGGCCGCGTTAAAATCGGAAATTATCCCACGGTTACATAGTTCTCTCTAGCGTACCTCTCTCCTCTATGTAAGTCGGCAAGATTTTTTCTGACATCTTCAACAATCATCGTCATATTTCCAGCCAATTTACACAAAACCTCAATGAATTATACACCTAAACCTTCCTCATGAATCGCACCGTACATTTGGGAAAACCGAATGAAAATCCATTCGGTAGTTTTTGAGGTTATCGCGTTCAGACAAACGGACGCGGCGGGACTTTGTTTGATAATATCTAGTGATTATTTCTGCTCGCATAATGTTTAATTTTTCTTCCTAAAACAAGGTATACAAAATACCGCTTCTAGAAACTGTAAAGGTAGTAGCGACTCATAGGTAATGATTCTTTAAGGTGGTGATTAAATCAGGAGTTTTTGTGCACAACGGATGTACCTATTTCAGAATCAAAACTTATTTACGCAAACACCCAGACTGGAACCCAGTCTTAGCAAATACAATTACATGTGACAATCGAATACACTCCTCACAATGCAGTAGAGGTCAATTGTTCAGCTGCTGCACCACAGTCTATTTGTGACGATGATCTCGTAACTATATGCTATAAAGGTTCCTATTAAAAGACTCCATTGTATACCTAACATGCCTATTCTCTTCCGTCACCTCACGTGTCAATTATCAATTAATCAGAATAACCACGACATTTAATTCTACATAAGTAATTAACATCAATGTAACCACAATGCATCATTGCTTGACTTCACCACTTCGACTAGCTGATCAGCTCCAGAATTAGGTTACTTTATTATCAACTACATTGTAGGCAAGGTCGCTGACTAAGAAATGCAACTGAGCGCAATATTTATGGAGCAAGAGCAGGTTTATTTGGGTTCCAATAACAATGGTTACGTGTGATGCAACGGAACGTTTTCATTTACGACCCGTGTGAGCGCAGGCGCCTGGAGGTGGCTACGAATTTGGGTGGACATTTTTCGTGGTGGATAGATCAAAAGAAGCATTTATCGACTGAAATAATGAAAGATATGTTTTTGTTTAGGTTATGTTCATAACATAACATCACGTCTGTGTTTCCCGAATTGTTAGGCAGAGCACACCCACATTTCGTCAATGATATTTAAATGCCTTGTAATAAGGGGCGACCCCATTGCCATTAACCATGCACAAATCCAATCTCCACGCTGCTACTGAGAAATTCCTGATGGAAAATCCAATAAGACTTAAACCGACCTGGGAATCAAACCCAGGACCTCATGCTCAGCAGTAGCGCCAGTAGCGCTAGCGACCACTACCCCAACGAGCCATCAACGATACAAAAATAATATCTTCATTGCATAGTTAGAATTTCATGAAAGATTTTTTGTCAATATTTTGCAAATAAAATTCAAGCCACGATTACGTGCCTTTTGACAACTTAAAAATAAGGAATAATAAAAAGAGAAAGTGTTCATTACTTTGTCTTCAATAGATACTTGGACAGAAATAAATTATTCTTAAATTAGCAATAAAAATAAATTGACAACTATTATTTAAATTACGCGCTCAATAAATCTTTCTTTAACTTTCTAAATTACTGTTTTCAATACATTACTCATTTACTTTTTTACAACATACCAATATGGCTAACTACAGTAGTTGTAGGTAAGTAGTAAAAAAACTTGGCTTTGCAGAGCGTAGTCACCATCACGTATACCCACGAGACAGTTTACTACTTCTATTTTAAACAGTAGGTGGTTACAGTTTTTATACGCAAAATACTAATGTAATTTAGAAGAGAGTCCGTGCAGTTTCTTGCCCGTTCTTCTGCATAGGAATCTGTGGGGTAATTGCGTTACACACTATTAATGGCAATGGGTTTCATTTTGACAGTTCAACAACATTCATTGCGTTATTTACGTTGTTCAGCAGACGCTTTTTTCGAGCATATGATGCAATGGATTAGCAATATCCTTCAAAATGATTCAGATTGAGATTGATAGTGTTGTAGCGATAAGGATACTGCTACACTTTGGTACAACTTCATCTTTCTGACTGACCAACTCCCTTGACAATTTAAAAGTGCCTGTTAATGGTTTAACTAAAATAAATGCATTGAGTTTGAGTTTGACTGCTGCATCCCGTTAGACGGGTTAGGCGAATGATGAAAATGACTTACAATTTTTAAGGATACTTTCATTGACCCACGGATGTCCTGATATAACAGACAAAACGCATTGTTACCCTAGCCGCGCGACACGATTACTTACGTCAGAATTAAAATAACACTGTTATATGTAACGATGACTCTTTGATGTCGCCGCAATTGCCGCTGGTTTGGTAGAGCAGCATTCACAGCGACTTTTTTCGCACATTGAAAATGCAGTTTTCGCAGTCCTGAAATTCTAAGCAGGTTATTTTTTAATTACAGTAACGAGTCTATTTGGGTAGCTAAACTATCATAATATAGTATGATTAGTCGCAGAAAATTCAGTATTTAACTAACTCCATGTGCTCATAAATATAAATTAACAGTAAATGGAGCAGATAGGCGCGTCGCGACTCTAGTTAAACAATTTCCATGAATACTTCATGGAAATTGTTTTACCAGAATCGCGTCGCACCCTCGCGTTGCGCCTGGTTGCGGGAGCCTTTATGGAGCCCTATTCTATTATCATCTTATTAAGGTACTTACCTGGAGCGTATCATTTAGTAGTGAAATGCGTGTGACTACCTTTTAGTTGTAAATTACTTTATTATTGGAAGCATCGTTCTTTTAGCCACTTGTCGAAGCCTTTTTTTTGTCGTGGGGAAATCCTCATGGATATCCTCCGTCTGGGAAGAACGGAGGGTTATGTCGGACTCCTACCGACTAAAACCCCACTGTTCCTTCCAGTACCATGAGTCGGGGGCCCGAGAGATGATTGTACATTCGCCGCAACCCCGACTTGTCAGCCCGCCATGCTAGCGCGAATACTGCGTGCCACCTCTTTGAGACTTGTCAAAGCCCTAAAATAACACTGTTCTGTCTAAACAGACAAAACTGTTTAGACTCAGGTGTGCTCTATCTTAGGCAAGAAACAGAGCTTGCGTCACAGGCCTGACAAGTCCAGTATAATTCTAGTTACTAAGTTTCACTTTTACGATTACCATCGTTAGATTAACGATGACGATATTAACTAGACGTGACTCCTGTGCAAAATGAGTCCTAGATTTGCGTTAAAGGTAGACTATAAAAACGACATGCACAGTGATACCGGTGGTGCCACATAAAAGGAGATACTACAGAAGACCGAAACCGGACAAAGCTCAACAATAAAAAATAAAGTATAACTGTGGTCTTGTCCAGTAGCAATCTTCCGAAACTATAACATCAAACCCGTCCGCACTTATGACCTTCTCCTATAAAGATATTTCACACACACAGTTACCCACGAGTGGGGTGACTGCTGGAATTACCAACCCCTCATAAATTGGGACAGGGCAAAGGCAAGAGAATGCTGATGAGTCTTCTGATTCTTCTGTTCTTCGTTATATTATTTTATATAACATTGTAAGAAAATAGCTCACTTTATCCAAAGAAGATAAGGCAGATTTTCTTACAAACATACCTTTTGCCTGTCTGCAAAGTAATTTCAACCGTATTAGTCTGAAAATAAGGGTAGAGCCAATGTTTGTCAGCGAGGACCATGCATTTTTGTGCGCTTACGTATTTTATTTATCAGACACTGGGTTAAATGTAAAACAAATATTTGCATTTTGATAAGAATGACATTGTTGGCGAAATTGATGAGTGTCAAGAAATTTGTGTTTCATATGAATAGTCTTATAATGTACAAAAACAACCAAAAACGTGGAACCTACGAGTATCTACTAATCTTAAACCGCATTCAGGGCATATCCGTACAAGGTACCTATGTCTAACAATTACAGCGTAGGACTTACAGGTGCACAGAGATTTGATCAATGAACCCATCCTAGGTGATAAACAATAATACATATTTAATCCACTATGAATTATTGTATGTACAGATGCCAGCAGACCAAGCTTCCCGAAACTGCCAAATTTTCCTAATCAACCTTGAACCTTAATAAAATCTATTAAAGAAATTTGACAGATTGTAGTAGCTTGATGTGCTGCGTCTGTACACTATAATGCTTATCCTACTAATATTATAAACGTGAAAGTTTATATGGATGGATGGATGGATGAATGTTTGTTACTCTTTCACGCAAAAACTACTGAACGGATTTGAATGATTTGGATGAAATTTGGCACACAGATAGTTTATAACCAAGATTAACATATAGGATAATTTTTATCCAGATATTCCCACGGGATCGAAACTTATGCGGGTGAAACCACGGGGCGCAGCTAGTATACAATATTTAACACAACTACGGTACTAAATTAAATGACTAACTAACTATTAAATGAAAAAAACAAAAGGACACTTAGGCATCGAAGTACATTTCCGCATCGATGTCAAAGAAAGACACCGACCTCCGATATTGTTTTCTACTTTGAAATAGCTTTTCTAAGAAGGCGGTTTTTTTTTGTATCATCTACGTTTTGCACAACCACGCAGACGTCCCGGTAACGGGCATGGAACCCGTAACCATAACGAAGTATAAAAATCTCAAGTCTTGCCTGCTGATGTTCAAGTCTTATTCGAGAAATCGAGTATAATCGGATTTTGTTACAAATAATAAATACACAACATTTTCGTCCCCAGTTCCACACATAACCAAACGTTGGTTACGATCCCATTAGACTTACGATTCTGAAAAAAGGTTCAACAGAACAGCGCCATCTATGCATTAAAAACGTCAGCTTTACACCGCACTCATTTTATATTTTTAAACAAACAAATCTTAATCAAATCAAATTAAATCGAAGTACAACAATGAGTTCATTAATACCTTTTTTTTTGTAAGTTTTTCTGTGCTAAAAAATGATTATTTCAGTATGTTTGGTAGTGTAGCGCCATCTAGTTAGAATATTATGAATTTAAGATGAGACTATTCACCCATAGATGGCACTAAATTTTCATTCTGCTATTAGTTAATAGATGGCGCTAATCACAACTACCACTAAGATTTAACGATGACCTTTTTTTATTATTAATAGTTTCGATAAAACATTAACTTTTAATTCGGGCAGAGCAAGATTAAGGACAAAAACGTCTGTTTTGTGCAGTTAGTTCGAAACATGCCTAAGCAAATGACATGAAAATACTTATTGAAGTTGAATAAAAGTTTATAAAGACGTAAGTATTTACACTATCTACTTCCTGAAATTGAAAGGCAATTTTATTTCAAAGGTTATGTAGTGAGGAATCTATTTTATTGATTGGTTTAGTTTTGTTTTGTGACTTTTGACCTACTGGATTAATAGCTAAACTTTTCATCGACATTCTTGCCAACATCATTTCTGGGTATATAGTATAGTATATAGTTACCATATCATTAACCTACAGCAGTCCATTAATACTACTTATAGATAGGCTTCTCCAAATGCACGCCATTCAACTCGATCCTCGGTACCTCTCATCCGGCTGCTATCAGCCACCCTGCGAAGATCGTCGCTCCACCTGAGATCCTATCCTGAGGGCGTCCTACCTTACGTTTGCCGATTCGCAGTCTCCACTCAAGAACACATCTACCCGAAAGGTTACCGATTCTACGGCTAATATGGCCGGCACATTGCCACTTCAGCTTGCTTATTCTGTGAGCTATGTCGACTGTCGACGTACTTGTAATTTCATCAAATTACTTAAATCTACCAGCATATAAAATCTGAGACATCTCCCCTATTTATTACCAAAATTCGTGTCGATGCATTTAATAACACAAACATTATGATTATTAAGATTAAATTATGATTTACATACATTCAAGGCAACTCTCCCAAACACTAGCTATAGGTACTTACCTACACAATGTAGGATTGTATTAAGGTACATACATATATAGATACAATAAGCATCTACAGACGGACTTTCGTTTCCGCTACAATACAGACTAGAGGAAATCCCACGAATATTCTGTCTGACCTCGGATGTACAAAAAATATTAGACGGTCGGGGTAATCATGAACGTTGTACGTAAACCCTTCGTTGTTAGGACTTAGAGGTTAGTTATGTTAGAATGAATTCTTTATTTCACCAAAAGTCTGATTTTTTACAATATACCTACTTATGACTAAAAACATAAAAAGCTTAATAACTAAGGTACCTACGAATTAAGTACTCCGACTCCTAAACTACAGTCCGGCCGTCGAGAGATTGAGTGCCTGACACCTCTTCAAAATTATATAAGGCAGTCCTCCAACACGCCCGCCCTTTACCACTGCCTAGTGGTTTAGCTGGACAGAAGTGGCGCATCAAACCCAGCAGCACAGCTGTGTGTTCAGTTAGAAAAACTTGATTATATACTTATACAATACTTAGCAAAATAATCTACATTACGCAACACAAAACATTAGATTACATTATTTACCTTAAGTCTGCTAGCACACGCCATTAAATCAACAACTGTATGTCTTTAAGCTTTTCAAGATTATTAGCATGTGAGACTAATATCAAAATAACCTGTCGATATTAGTGGATTCGCACGACTTTACTGTGTATTACATAAATTAACTACGTGCGGAGTCGCCTTTAGAAAAAATAATATTATTTAAAAGTGACGATTCGCCCGTTTCGGGCGAGTAAATTCGGGTCAATCAACTAATAAGCCGACGCATCCTCCGGGTGAAGTTTGAACTCACGGTCGGCTCTGCAGCCGTCATAACCGTCGAGCTAATGCCACATGTCAAACACAGAAAACACGTCACCTCATTGACGAGTGCTTACCGATTCCACGCACAGTCGCCGCAAGGCACAGCGTCTCGCATTCAAAGGCTGCACATTTCTGGACCGCGCCACCTACGCGGGTCGTCGAACGACCTCCCGTCCCCCTCCCGCGACACTCCCGCGTCCCTCCAGTGGCCTTACGTCCTCACGCATGGATGACTAGCCTTAGTTAGGCTTGTCGTGTGAAATCACGTCATAGTGGCAAATATTTAGTTTCTACGGTTTTTGATAATTGTTAAGTGACCTGACTATTCTGATGAGCTAATTGAACGTAATAGGGGTAATTATAAGCTTCCGGTTTTTTGTTTGTTTATATACTGATACGACTAGGTAGCTGTAATTAATCTGTATGTACCTTGAAATTCTATAAATGATAAATGATTTTATTTCTGTAAGTAGGTTTGTAACACTTTTACACGTCAATCATATTTTAAAAACAAAACGAGGTCGGCGTTTCCTATCTGACTACTCTGAGAAGAAAGGCCGAAACAAACTCAGAGCTCACAGTCTCTTTTAAAGTCTAGACATAATCTTGGTCAGATCATGTGAAGACCATGTACCTAAATTGGTGTCTGAAATGGTCTTTTGAGGAAAGAACTACACAGATTGAGTGGACTATTCCAGTCAGTGCACGCATTTGTCAGTAATCATGCAGCTCAACTCAAACTTAAAAAGCTCAACTATAACTTCAAATCTTGGTATTTATTGTTTATATACCTATTTATGTAAATAGTAATTTAGCTAAAAGTCATGTAACCAAATCGCTCGCCCAATAAGTATATATGATTAATCAATCAACAATCGAAGTAATAAATACTTACACAATATTTCGTTTGCATCTTAAACTTCCCTCTAAATTCAACAAAAAAAGGTGGGTAGGTACCTATTTCAGATTAGCTGTCAGGCTAATCTTCAACGTCGTTTAAATAAACTTGTACACTCTGTTTTTTCTCAATTGCAACATAAAATGATTTATTAAATTGACACCAAAAATAAAATAAATTCTTCTAAAACTGACATCAACAATAAAACTAAAGTCATCACGAAGATTACTGAGTGAAAAAATAGAAACAACATAAACACAGTAATTCATCTGAATCCACTTGTATTTTGATGCAATAACCAATTTACGACAATTTGCGGCCACAGAACAAGCTGTAAACAAAAAACCCGATGACTTCATAGCCCGATCTGTATAATTTAGTCATCTTTTTCGTTAAACATTGTTGCAGTTCCTACACGGGCAATTTTTAGTTGCCCGTTCTGACAACAACTAATAGCTTTTTGCATTGTCCATCGACTGTGCACGGATTTTTTACAGCATGCAGTTTTGGACATGAGGCAAACTCTTTTTGCCGAAAAGACAAGCTTATTTTATGAAACAGGTTGCCCAGTGAAACGATGCAAAGAGGACTTCATAATATGGCATCTTGTATTCATGGACGGCAGCGTCCATGGATACAAGGTGCCATATGAATGATTATGCGAATTCCGCACCCCCGACCATAGGTAGAGATGGAACAACGCGTTGGTTTTAGACGGTAAGAGTCCGGCATGCCCCTCTGTCACGTGTCACCACCATTGTAGGGCACCAAAAAAAAAGGTACCGTATTATAAAGTACTAGCTGCGCCCCGTGGTTTCACCCGCATAAGTTTCGATCCCGTGGGGATATCGGGATAAAAAGTATCCCATATGTTAATCCTGGTTATAAACCATCTTTGTGCCAAATTTCATCCAAATCCGTTCAGTAGTTTTTGAGTGAAAGAGTAACAAACATCCATCCATCCATGCATCCATACAAACTTTCACGTTTATAATATTAAGTAGGATAGGATTAGAATTGTGTAATTTAAATCGCCCGTGTCACACCACCATTAAGTATGTCCAAGTACCACAGCGAAGGGAAAAGACCTTGGCAAATATTTGTATTGAATATTATACGCCTGCAATAACTAGGTAATTAATATTAGGAATTCAGTGAATTGCTCGGTAATATCATTCATGAGTTAGGTGTGTAGTACAGTCGCCAGCAGGTCAATCTACCCGAAACTGTCAAATTTTCCCAATCAACCTTGAACTGTATTACTTTAACGGTAAAGTTAAAAATCTATTAAAGAAAGATAGATTGTAGTAGCTTGATGTGCTATTCTGTACATATACAGTACAGTGTTCCGATCCTGGGTAATAATAATACAAGAGCGTGATAAAAGGAGGTATAGTTCGATATGTGATATAGGTACAGTCATACCAATTCACGCTTGGCCCTCGTGGTAGATTATTGCCCACTCTCTCTTTAAGAGACTCCTCTCTTGCCTGTCTCGCCTGTGTCCCAGCAGTGGGAACATTATCGGCTAATTATGATAGTTCGACCACGATCAAACGATGGAACCTTTGACCGTGGTCGAACTGTCATAACCAGCCTTTTCGTATCGGTAATCAGGGTTTTTGCTTATAAAAACTTTGAGAAATACTTAAAATGTTAGAAGACACTCTTTTAAATCCAAAACATGAAGTCATATATTAAATTAGGTATTTAAATGATAAATGATTTTATTTCTGTGAGTAGGTTTGTGAAAACACTTTTACACGTCAATCATATTTCTTAAAAGTAGATGAGGTTGGCGTTTCCTATCTGACTAATCTGAGAAGAAACGCCGAAACAAACTCAGAGGTCACAGTCTCTTTTAAAGTCTAGACATAATGTTGGTCAGATCATGTGAATACCTCGCAAAACTATATACTATATAGAATTACCTCATAAAACTATATGTGCCTACCTATGTATTCAAACTTGTGTATTACGTTGGTGCTAACTCACTAAGTTTCGAACAGCTGATAAAATCATAAGCAACAATTACCTTCGAATGGCATAGCTTGCAATGCTCATTATTGATGACTAAGTGAGCCGCGACAGCGAAGGGTGGCCTTGTGACTGAGCTTTCGGCGCGGGCGCTGATGCAACAGAATCCTTACCTCCTAAATAATGAAGAATGTTAGGAATGCTCATGTATAGCTTCATGCATTATTTTGTCATTCAAATACGTACGTACGTCTGTCAATTCTGTATTGTGGGAGTTTAAGTTGATAATTGTATTACAGTGCAACCTCGATATAACAAATCGGTCAAAGTCAAAGTCAAATCATTTATTTCAAATAGCCACATAAAAGGCACTTTTGAACGTCAAAAATAAAATAAAAATAAAATTGATTCTAGTCGCCCCTTCCGAAAGGTAATTTTCGTATGGAGAAGAAAGGGCAAGAAACTCCACCGGAAGGGAAGTAACAAGTAAATATTCGTTATATCAAGTAATTCGTAAAACTGAGGTTTGTTATATTGAGGTTAGGTTGGTCTAAAATTTGTTATAAAGAGGTAAAAACGTGTCGAAACCTGCCGCGACTGAACCACATACTATTAGGAACGTTATATAAAGGTTTTGGGTCGACAAAATTCGTTAATTAGAGGTTTACACTTTTTTTTGATAGTTGACAATCGTTATTAAGAGGTTGTTCGCAAAAAGTCTTCGCAATTGAAGGGGATTACGAAGGGGTGCCAGGGCAGAAAACCTCCACGTGTGCCTGGGGACTGGAGTTCCCTTCTGGATACGTCCGGGGGGAAGACCAGTTCTCGGGCCGGTGCATCCTGGGGTGCGGGCAGCTATTTCTCATTGGGATTTTTTCCCAATGAGATCTCGCTGCCCGCATGCTAATGTTCTGCCAAGAGGAACGCTCCACACAAGTCGCTATGAGGAGCAGAGCGGCAACTGTGTGGAGTAAGAGCGGGCCTGGTGTGCACTTACCCTGCCGCCGGGCAGGCAGGAGGGGTTACCCCCCCCTTCTGCCACCGTTAATATCGTAGCCCCGAAGATTGTCAAGGTCATGTCTCTGACTTTTGACGGGGGTCGAGGGTCTTGGCTTAACCGCCCGGACCGCGAAGAAGACTAACCTCTATAAAAAATTCCCCAAACCTCCAAGCGGCGGCGCACCGTGAGGGAGGTAGTAAGCTTGACTAATGGGTAGCTTGGTTTAGTCCCTAGTGCGAACCACGTAATTTGAGCAAGTACAAGAAGTTTTTTACTCGTGGGAACAAATATGGATTCATTTATTAAAAACCCCAAAACAACAACAGACGAAGATGCGGTGTCGGAGTCCGATGCTGCATCTGGAGGAGCGAGCACGGGAGGCTCAGTGAGCCCTCGCCGTGACCAAAATACGGCCGCTGCTAAAAGAAAGGCCCATAGCAAGCGGCCAAGGTCAGTGGACGGCCAGGGGTCGTCCTCTGACGGGGAGCTGGCTTTGGCCAGGAAGATTCCCACCAGTAGGCGGGGAAGAGCCCGAGAGCGGGGCATAGGGAGGGGGCTCACTACTCGGGAGGCCGCAGAGAAAGCGGAGGAGCCCGCAAAGAAGGAGGGGGGTCTGGTCGCGCGGTCGCATCGGAGCCCTCAAGTGACGAGGCGGCGGAGGTAGGCGGCCCTGATGCGGACCGTATAAAGACGTTTGCGGCGGTCGTGGAGACCGCGATCCGGGACGTGGCCCTAAAGAAGTTACAGACTTCGAAAAACAGGGCCATAGTCTCGGCAAAGGCCTCCATCATGGCGGCAGCGGAGGCCATCCACTTCGGGCCTCCGCCGGACGGAATGTCCGAGATGCGGGCGGAGGTGGCCCGCCTGACGGCTGCCATGGAGCTCCTCCGAAAGGAGAACGAGGAGCTCCGAGCGGACCTGGCCGGGCTGCGAGCGGCCGGCACAGCGCAGACATCAACACCACCAAGCCAGCCCGTGCCGGTGGAGAACCAGGTCCTGAACCTGGTTCGGCAGGAGCTGGCGACCTTCCAGGCGCGGTTTGACGTCCTGGAGGGTATTGTCTTGCGCCCCCCCTTGGCGGGTAGAACGGTCCCAGGGCCGAAGGCGGCCTCTACACGGCCGCTGCCGCCCCTAAACCCGGGCCGTCTGGCCGGGCCCAGGCGCCGGCCAAACCGGCGTCGGCTAGAGGAGCCCCGGCACCGGCGAAACCGAAGTCGGCTGGCGGAGCCTCGGCGCCGGCAAAATCGGCGCCTGCCGCCAAACCCGCGGCTCCGGCCCACAAAAAGGGCAGAACGGCGGGGGAGGGGAAGGCCCCAGAGCCTACGCCTCCCCCAATCAAATCTCCCACGACCAACGCCGAGTGGCAGGTGGTCGGGGAGAAAAAGAAGGCGGCCAAGGCGGCCAGGAAAAAGGCGCAGAGGAGGCGCCGCAAGGAGCGAGCCGTTGCGGCTAGGCTTCGCTTCCCTAAGACCGCGGCTGTAGTCATTACGCTACAGCCGGACGCGGTCAAGAGGGGGGTGACCTACTGCGACGTGCTCACCAAGGCGAGAGCGTCGGTGGATCTCCAGAAGTTGGGGATCACCGGAGGCCTCCGGCAAAGGGTGACCGCCACTGGTGCCCGCATGCTGGAGATCCCCGGTGCGACAAGTGGCCCCACCGCTGACGCCCTGGCTGAAAAGCTAAGGGCGTCCCTCAATGCGGACGAGGCTCGAGTCTCCAGGCCCGTCAAGTGCGCGGATATGCGCATTGTGGGCCTGGATGACTCGGTGACGGGGGCAGAGGTGGTAGCCGCCGTCGTCAGGACGGGCGGGTGTCTGGCCGACCAGGTGAAGGCGGGCACCCTACGTCCTGACTTCACGGGTATGCGAACCATAACGGTAAGCTGTCCCGTGACGGCGGCGAGGAAGATAGTGGAGGGCGGAAGGCTCCTGGTAGGCTGGGTGTCAGCGCAGGTCAAGCTGCTGGAGCCCAGACCTCTAAGGTGCTATCGATGCCTCGTGGGGCACCACGTGGGCGTCCAGTGCACCTTAGAGGACCGCAGCACTCTGTGCTTCCGCTGCGGCAAGCCCGGACATACGGCCGGCTCGTGCAACGCCGCGCCGCACTGCGTCGCATGTGCGGCTGCTGGCAAGCCGGCCGATCACCGGGCGGGGAGCAAGTCCTGCGCTCCACCCGCCGAAGCCAGGAGGAAAGGCAGGCCCTCCGCCGCCGTCGCCACCACCACCGTCGCCGCCACTGCTGCCGCCACCGCCACCGTCGCCGCCGCCGCCGCCGCCGCCACCACTGCCGAGGGGGCCCGGGAGGGGGCTGAAATGAAGGAGTAATGTCTCCTCCTCTACGCCTCCTCCAGGCGAACATCAACCACTGCGCCTGCGCTCAGGACCTGTTGCTCCAGAGCATGGCGCAGTGGTCGATTAACATCGCCGTGGTCGCTGAGCCGTACTTTGTCCCGCCCAGGGATGACTGGGTGGAGGACCTAAACGGCTCAATGGCCATAATTTCGTCAGCCGCCGCCGGTACCCCGTCCCTCGAAGGTGTCACGAGGGGACAGGGGTGCGTAGCAGCACGGTTCGGAGAGATTGTTGTAGTGGGAGTATACTTCTCTCCGAGCTGAACTCTCGCCGAGTTCCAGAACTCTTTAACAGAGTTGAGTGTCGGGCGTCGGGAGCCGCGTGACGACTCCCGGCCACCGTAGGCGCGGGCCTGCGGGCGGAGAGCAATGGGTAGCTCTCCGTCCGATCAGGACCAGGCCCGTGCCGGACGGCGCGTATGTGTTCCACGTGCGCCTCAAAGAGATGTCAGCATAGTTGACGGGGCCCGACAGGGCCGAAGCCTGCCGTGGTAGCGGGATCGTCCGAAAGGGTTACCGCTGTCCTGGTACATAAAGGGCTAAGGAAGGAACACGGGTGGGTTTTAGTCAGTAAGAGTCTGACACTCCCTTCTGCTCCACCCAGAGCGGCCCCTCCCGCTCATTTGATGATTTCCCATCCTGAAAAAAAAAAAAAAAAAAAAAAGGGGATTACGAAGAATTTGTTAAATCGAGGAAGTCGTTATATTGAGGTACGTTATATTAAGGTTACACTGTATTAATATAATTTTTAGTACTCACGCAAAAAATAGAGATCGTGATGGTCCAGTGGATAAGGCTTCGCCACTTAGGTATGCACGAGGTTGGTTGTTCAAATCCGGGCGAGTAGCAATGTGACTTTTTCAATTCATAGCTTCTTTCTGAGTTAATCTTGGACATTACTGATATCGGCGAAGGCAAACATTGTAATGAAACCTGAACTTATAATCAATATGATAAGTCTGAAAGCGCCAACCCGTCTTGAGCAAGCGTGGTGATCAATGCTCGTGCTTTCTCTGTGTGAGAACAGGTATTTACCCTGCAGTGGGTCAATATTAGGCTAGTATTCTAATTATTATAATAATTATGACAACAGAGTCTAGTTTATACGACTAAAAGATTCTTCCTCTGTCGTCACTGCAAGCAGCAGGCAACACCAGCTGCCGTAATTAAAAAAAGAGCCAAAAGATCACCAATGTTGGTAGCAGGAATAACCGCTTTAGTACGGACTGCAATGAAACGGAACGTGTTCGGCACACCTACACGGGCAAATTGTTATCCGGTTTTTCCATCTGGAATTTCTCAGAAGCAGCACGGAGTCTGGATTTGTGCCCGTTTGATAGCAAAAGACTCGTCCTCTATTACATGAGACTGGCGAAATATGGGTAAACTATAGTACATCTCTACGTAACCATTCGAGGAAGACAGGTGTGGTGTTATGAATGGTATATTTCACTAACGGGAGATGATGCTAGCCATTTATTTAACAGGAACAAGCGTTTTTTTTTTGTAGCTCAGGGGCCTATTAAGGCCACTTTGGCGGAATCATAATAGGATAACAATATGAATCATATTAAAAATCGTAAAACGGTCACAAACTGACAATTCATAATATGATCTGTGTGCAATTCATATCACAGTGAAATAACATTTAAACTGTAGAAATAAAAAACCAATTTGATTAATAAAAACTGTAATGCATATACCGATAAAATTAGGGTTTTTATTTTTTTCATGCGGCAATGTTGACGACACGGTTGGCGCAGTGGCTGAGCGATCGACTGCTGCGCTGCGTGTCGCGGGTTCAATTCCCGCACGGAGCAAATATTCGTATTGCCTACAGGTAGTTGTTCCGGGTCTGGCTGTTTGTGTATACAGGAGTAATTCCTAGTGTGGGGCAACGTTTAAAAAAAAAAAGAGGTTTACACCAAATATGAAATGGAATTTTACGAATTAGAGGAATTGCTAATGATCTGCTGGGAATTCAGGAAATGAATAGCTTTTAGAGAGGTATTGCTTAAAGTGGCCTTTTTAGGCCCCCAGATCCCATTAAAACTCAAAACTCAAACTATTTATTTCAAATAAACCAATTACAGGCACTTTTGAATTGTCATTACAGCTGTAAAGCCCTATACACCGTTAAATGTTGATCGTTTCATTGTACTCATCATTATGAACAACTTTTACTACGGGACCTACTCTGAAATCGTGAAAAAAAAAATCAGTTGATCCATAGATTTATGTTCGCATAACTCGACATAATGTATGGATGAACTGATTTTTTTTAAGGATTAAAACGATTTAAATTTAACGGTGTATATAATTTTTTTGTATATTTTATGTATATAATGTATTTGGTACATTCAATATCTCACACCACCAACAAATAAAAGTAAACACGTGACGCGCGCAACACTGCGCCAAAATTTTATTATTTCGTCACAAAAACTAACAGCGGTATTTTGCACAGTGTTTTAATTTGTCAAACCTCGAACGATCACAGCAATAAGTTTAATTTCGAAGCTAACTTGTATCCACGAAACCGTCATGGCCATCATTTCCCAGCGGACTAGCAAAAAACGTAACATGGGACCACCATTTTAATTTTTTGCTGCATCAAACTGAGCTGATGAAAAAACACGGGGATCGTTCCTGCTGTTACAAAGTATTGAGTTTTGTTTAGTTTAATTTTTTTTAGTTTAATCTTTACTTTTTGTGTTGTTCAAAAGTGGTTTTCTCTCTATTCTACAACCTGAGTTAACTTGGGACTTCGTTCGGATGACGTAAGCGCGTGGTACTGAGGTGTCGATGGCGAGAGCGGAGACAGCGGGGGGTCGGGGTCCGGGAGGGTCTCAAGTTTACTCTTGCGGGTTCTACTGTGCTTTGATGTTTTAGCAAAAGTGGTATCAGGGTGGTCCACGGTTTATTGACCGGGACCGGGTGGACGGTTGGTTGATAAGGTGGGACGCCCTCAGGCTAGGTGGAGTGATGATTTTCGCAGGATGGCTGGTAGCAGCTGGATGAGCGTTGCCGACAATCGAGTTGAATGGCGTGCAATAGGAGAGGCCTATGTCCAGCAGTGGACTGCTATAGGCTGATGATGATGCTGGTGATGACTGTTTATTATTTATTTGATTTGAAGTGATTCGTGAACTGAATGAAACTGAAACTGAATTGTGTTTGATTGATTCTGAGTGAGTGTGAGTGATTCTGAAACTGAATGAAAACTATAATATGTATAGGTATTTATATCCACTTAATTAGCAAGCTTTGAGTGTCAGAATGGTTACTGGTTATTAAGTGTGTATGAAAGTTGCTATGAATATGGTGTTTTAGGGAAAATATTTTGTGAAGAAAGTATATATATATAATTATATATATTTTAGTTAGTCTTGTCAATAATTAATCAGAAAGGTAGTTGTTCGCAAACTAGGTTTTCACTTCAACTCCTTTTTCACCACCAACCTACACTTCATGGACGCCTTTACGCATCATCTTTCATGTAAAACAAAACACCAACTGCTATTTAGCCGCATTTGTCCGCTGCCATCCCGGACAAGGACAAATAAAATTCAGCATTCAACTTTAATTGTATAATATTTTTTTAATATAAAACTGTGAGTAAAACAACCCAACTGACTTAGCACATCATCGTCCTGGCAAAATAAAAACTAAAACGAGATCTTCAAATATTCTAGAATCCTACTACAATCCTACTAATATTATAAACGTGAAAGTTTGTCTGGATGGATGGATGGATGGATATTTGTTTCTCTTTCACGTAAAAACTACTGAACGGATTTGGATGAAATTTGGCACACAGATAGTTTATAACCAGTATTAACACATAGAAGAGAATTATTATCCCGATATTCCCACGGGATCGAAACTTATGCGGGACAAACCGCTTGGCGCTACTAGTCAAAAATAAAATCACTCCTGTTTGTATTCACAACGAAGAAAATATAAAGCTACCTACTCAATTATTACATATATTAATATTATCATGCAATACCACAACCCTTCGTAACCATGAATAAAAAAGTCTTGTAGCCCTGTATGATACAGGTGTGCCTACATTCACAAAACAGCACATATTCATACAGCAGAGGCAATATTGCGCCTGCGCTACAACGCAATGGTTTGCGAGCCCGACGATTAGAATGTCGTGGTTAGGGGTTTTTTTTTTTTTTATATATGTCATCTCGTAGTTGACCTTGAGGTCGTGACTACTTAACCGGACTATCCTGTGGTTGCCTTAAGAAATCTTCAAGCCTTCAGCCAGGGCTAAAACTAATTAAAACTAGGCGACTGCACGCTAAGGGCACCCCCTGTGGGGTACGAACCTCGGCTTAAGGCGTCGCTGGGAGAGGGCAGCAAAGGGACAGGCTGGATCGAATTGATATTAGTGCTTTGATGAGCACGGCGTTTCCTAGGACTATCTCTGAGAAGAAAGGCCGAAACAAACTCAGAGGTCACAGACGGGGGATTTAAAGCTACTGGCTCAGCTACGGCGCGGGCTGGCACTTCAGCGGGCAAGGCTCGGGGGGGAGTGGTTAGGGGAGTAACAACCTTGTTTTTATACCCCCTGCCATATTACATTTATTTTGTAAGACATTACAGCCTAACAGATAAATAATATGGTGTACAAAATACATAATAAAATACAGGACAGATGCGAGTGAAAACGCCACCGGGGATCTACAGGAGGGACACCCTACAGTGACCTTATTGTTGATGTTCTTCGCAGTACTTGAAACCAGCGTGCGTGTATAAACAGCGGGGTAATTGCATAACACACTGTCTGTAGAAATGGCTGTCATTTTGACAGTTCAACAACATTCATTGCGTTATTTTGACGTTGTGGACAAATTTTTCGAACATAACATATAAAGCAATGGATTACCAACATCCTTCAAAATGATTCAGATTGTGAATGATAGTTTCGGCAACTCTCATCCAGCTTCTACCAGCGACCCTGCGAAGATCGTTGTGCTACCTATTTATTTATTTAATTTTTATTTAACCATTTATGTACACACATATACAAGCTGTTGTTTTGCATCCTCGTCATATTTCAGGAGGCTGTTATGAAAGACAGACATAATCAAATAAAACTACGATCCCTGGTAAATAATGAATACATACTTGTTTTTTCAGTTATTTAAGTTTGACAGTATTTCAGAATACACCACTTTCAAAGAACAGAATCGCGTTATGGTATCGTATAAGCGGCCGCGTTTTTATGTGTGTGTAAAAGGGCAGTTACAGTGCGGTCTCACACTGGCCGCGTTTTAAAATGCTTGTCCCACACATGCCGATATCCGAAAATTAGAAGAAAAAAAAATACCTACTTATTTTATTATTGATTCGTGTCGAGAATCAGTAGCATAGTTCCCTCCTTGAATTTGACGAGAATGCAAAACGACACCTTGTATAAACAGACAAGAAAACACAGAACAGAAAAAGTAGTTACTTAGCCTGAGACCTTACGTTTGCCGATACGCGATTCAACGTTTCACAAGGAGCTTTATTCAAAGGAATGTGGCTACGAATTGTATGATTATGTGTAAATGCAATCGTATCTAATTACCAAACCAAATTAAACATTGATTAAAATCGTGCTGAACCTAGTTCCCCATGAGCCTACTAAGACCCTGCCTGGATTAGACTTTTACTGCATTTAAATTTTGATGTACGACGTGATCTTTTCTCGTCCAGAACAGGTAATCTAAAACTTTTGAAAAAATAATAAAAAACTCTTTTATTTTCTTACTTTTTCAGTCTTAATTATTCTATAGCTCACAATGAAGCTCATTAAAAGTGTGAAAAACAAAGTCTATAAAACCGTCGGCCAAAGAAAGCCTTTACAAATAGTTTTTTTTTTTTTTATTGCAGAAATAACTTGAAAGATGTAAATTTAAGTGGAGGACCATAGCCGCAACTTAACCAATCTACATACATAGTCCCACCTATGTTGGTGTCAGCATCTAGTCTAACCGGATGCAGCTGCCGAATGAACATTAGTTCTTTACATGGAGCGACTGCCTCATCATCATCATAATCAGCATATAATGTTCCCACTGCTGGGACACAGGCCTCCTCTCTGTGAGAAGGAGTAGGCCGTAATCCACCACGCGGGCCCAGTGCGGGTTGGTTGATGTCACATGTCTTCGAATTTTTGATTGTGGGACATGCCGGTTTCCTCACGATGTTTTCCTTCACCGTTTTGGGAGCAGTGGTGATGAAATTATTTACACAAAGTAAAGCGCCTATCTGGGTTCGAACCCACGACCTACACCTCGTAAGTTGGGGCTGTTACCACTGGGCCACTACTGCTCTTTACCTTTACCATCTGACCTCCACAACCCCGTTACTGGGTAACACGATACCCCTTTTGTCAGACTACTGGGTTTCTGACTATCCGTAAATACTGTCAAAGATCTACGAATGACAGCCGGGACCAACGGTTTAATGTGCTTTCCGAGGCACGGAAGGGTAACTTACCCTTTGACCGACCGGTACGGTTGTTTACTATCTAGCCACGAGCCACGGGCTCATAACCTCGGCTCGCAGCAGAAAATCCCGTCCCCTTACTAAATACATCGATAAAAAATCCTCCCTACTTCACCCAACAAGAGATGACACATTTAAAACAATAAGTAAAAATAAATTCAAATATAACAAAGATGGATCGCAGCTCTAAGTTTGCTCGGACGTCACCAAAGCTTATTAGTTTTTAAGTTAAGCTTAACTTGGCTAAGTTAATTGCAGAGTTTTGATACTTGGTGCTGCCACTAGCTACCATCTGATAACTTATGGTGGTAAAGGCAAATACATGTATGGCAGGACTTGTGATTCTAGATACAAGTTGTATCAATATGAATATACGGTTTTTATTGACTGTTTTTTACGGCAAAGGCAAAGTAAGGTTGAAGGTTATCATTTTAACATGCTACGTATGTATATGTATATATGTATGTTCATCTCTTCCCTCATAACTGCTAAATTGCTGTCGTATTTTGTACAAATGTAGTAGTATCTTTAGAAGCATCATGTTGTTCCGCGGGTTACAAGCTGAGCGGTTATATGGCGTCATATAAAATCCAACATGGCGGCTTATGACGGATGTAAAGTGTCACCGAAAAGAAAAAGATTAATATGTCGTGTTGGTATCTAATGAAAGGTCTTAAGGAGTACTTTCTAAATATATATTGGTTATCTATAATTAAACATACATAGAGCCCAAATAGGAATAAAACATACTCACTCTGACTGTTTTCAATACTTAACACTAAAAACCCTTTTAAAATGTTATGTTGACCTGTCAATATGTTTGACAAAGATACTGCATATAGTTTCATGTAGGTGTGCAAATGAGAGAAGATGCTCGAAAACATGACACAATCACAACATTAATATGTTGTCATATTAAAAGTGTGCCACGGATCGGAATCTACCGCTATAAATCTAATATCAAACATAATATAAATCACCCTGAATAGGTCATGACCATTAATTTTGATTAACCTATGAATATTTAGATTGAAATGTTTGGCTTATTAATGACTGTAGTGCTAGCACAGCTAACGATACCTGGTCGAAGGCCTTTTATTGAGGATAAGGCACCTGTCCCACCATCGACGATTAACGAGAAGCGAGTAGAGCTAGTACTCGTAAACACGCTTTGTATACCGCAGCTCAAAAAGGCCCTCAAGTGGTCCTACGAGCCGTACGAGTATATTATAACAAAGTATAGTATAATTCTGCGTTCATTTGAAGGCAGGTGCGATTTTTTAATGCAGGTGTATCCTGCTTCTTTATTAGGGATTTATCTTTACGTGTGTTTGCATTTTGGGGCCTTTTTGGGGCTTGGAAGATAATTGCTTGATATTTTTGGGTTTTTATGAGGCTCAGTCTCACGGGTCGATCGAAGGATATGCTAACTTTGCAGCGGTCGGTTCGTGGATGGGTGACCATCAATTATATATCGAGACCGGTGCCTCTGAAAGCAAGTTAAGCCGTTGTATCTGGCTGTCATTCCTAGATCTTTGCTGTCAAAGATCTATTAATGACAGCCAGGACCAACGGATGTCTTTCAAAGTGACGGCAACGACCCATAACAACTGTTCGTTATGGGAGTCAGAAGCCCAAAAGTTTGACAACCAGTCTTACCAAGGGGTAAAATATCATTACTGGGATGTGGAGGTCAGGTTAGAAGCCTACCCGAACATAGTTGAAAGAAAGCTTGGCAGATCCATGAGGTTATAACATGATGATTTTTTTAAGAGGATCTTGTTAAACTGTTGATTTCGTAATTCTGGTGAAAAGACAGTAGTTTCGCACGCATGTTGTTGTCGGTATTCACACAGTTCCGCGAAATTCGTATTTATTGGAAAATACAAAACAATCTCGGAATTCGAAGTCGGTACCTACGTGGTCTTGTTGAGCGATAGCATACCTACTATTGTATAGAAGCAAGTTTTTTTTTTAACTCAACAGACAGTTGTGATGCTGGGGAGTTTGTTGCGTCACTTCTTTTTCCCAGCGAAAGCACCAGGAAGTGGTGAAGGGTGGGCGTTTTGGGGGACTGTCGTATGTAATTTTGACGTTCGAAAAGTGCTTATTCTCAGCTAAATTTGAATAAATGACGTTTGATTTGATTTCGTGTAATTACTTATTCTATGAAAACACATGTAGCAGTTGTATTTCATTAACATAATATTGTAATTCAATTATCTATGTTTTCAATGTTAAGCGCATAGCCTTCAGACCTTCAAACTTACAATAAAATAAAAGGTTTAAAATCACAACGGACTATAAAAATTGAGAAGGGTTATCCCCATCGGTTGCAAACACTCCGATATGGCGTTCCTCTCAGCTGACCCTGAGGTCATGCGGAGACGATCGACTTGGCCATTTTATTGTGACAATGGCACATCTTTCTAATATTTTATTGTTAAAATCGACAAATTACTTTAATCAAAAGGCGCTGGAGATGTATAAGGACGTACTTTTATTTAGCAATGATAGTACAAACATTTTCTTGATTAATCTTCTTAAAACATTGAGGGCTGATTTTTCAATGGACCAATAATTTTAATTCGTGTAATAAAATTATAGCTCTTCTATACAAAAACTGTCAGACGTATGACAGTTTTTGTATAGAAGAGCTATCATATTCAAAATTATTCCTTCGATAAAGTTATCTGGCGTTGAAAAGATCAGCCCTCAATAAAACACATAAAACAATAAACATAACAACTATAATAATATTAAAGGCAGTACTCCTCGATACGGCTCGCATTGTGAGGAGGTTCCTGTCTCTGGAGCCCTAACCAACCGGTAGCTTGGACCCTGCTCCCGACATCGGTGGATCACTATTTTTTTATATTTTTAAATGTTATTATTTTTTGCTTAATTTTTATATGTAAAAAAATATTTAAAAATGTAATAAAATAAGATAAGCAAATAAATAAACGACATAATATATATAATAAACATAACAACTTGCTTATAATCTCCGAAGGGTTAAGGAGAGGTGTACCTACCCTATTGTGCACCCACATTTCGCCAATAGGGGGCGAGCATATTGTCATCAACCGGGCAGGAATCCCGACTCCTGGCTGCTACTGAGAAATCCCAGAGGGGCAATTCTCGTAATTTTAAGACCGTTCACAGTCTGATCTCAGTCTCAATCTGTCAAAAAAACCTCTAATTTCCCTACATTTTGACAAAGTTTTTGACATTTGTTTGTCGCTGAGATGAGACTGCGACTAGATTTTGAACGTTTTAAATTACGAGAATTGGCCTTCTGATGACAAAACCCAATAACACTTTGCCCGACCCGAGAATCAAACCCAGGAACTCATGCTCAGCAGTAGCGCTTAGAACACTAGACCAACGAGGCATGTATTCAATATATAGGCATGAATTCCTTCTTAAGAAAGAAAAAAGAGAATTCTCTTGAGAAAGAATTTTCTTGAGAGAGAATTTCTTCTTCAAGCTGCGAAGTTTACATACACCTTTTGTTTCGTTAACGTTCTGAGGGGCAATTCTCGTAATTTTGAGAACGTTTACTCAGTCTCAATCTGACAAAAATATCTCAAATTTTTCTACATTTTTGACATTGATTGTCGCTGAAATGGGACTTCGACTAGATTTGGAACGTTTTTTATTAAGGGAATTGGCCTTCGGTTCATAGATGCACGTTGGTTGCGAATACCACCTGAACTTTCCGAAGAACATCACCAATAAGGTCAAGAAATGTCTGTCTATTTACTAAATAGTCTAAAACAAAGTCGCTTTTCCTGTTTGTCTGTTTGACAGCTTATTTCTTCTAAACTACACAATGGATTTCATTGCGGTTTTCACCATCATTTTGAGAATTTATTCCGGAAGGTTTATTTGATTTTACCAATTATGTACACACATAATTATATAAACAGACAAGAAAAAAGAACAGAAAAATAGGTACAATGGTGATGCTTATTTCTACAGAAATCTCTTCCAGCACACCTGAGATAGGAAAGTAGATAGAGAGATATAGACAGCGTGTGTAAGAGTAAAAGAGAAAAAAAATACATTTGAAAAAAATACATACGTTTATGTGTATTATATAACTAAAGGCGCATTCCACCAAACTTTTATACCTACTATAAGTCTTATCCTGAGAATAAATTTTGAATTTTTGACAGTTTTCCCGTACTAGAACTGTCAGACGTTAATTTTATTCTACGAATAAAAGATAAAATAATAAAATTAAAATAATAAAATCTGACTTTGATGACATCAGCCCTAAGACATATAAAATAAATCTCGATATTTTGTCAAGTCGTAAATACCGTGCGAAGCAGGGACTAGAGCTAGTCGCCTCTAAAAAAAAACAAATAAAATATAATGTGTAACAATGTCTGTAATGTTTATTGTTTTGAGAAAATAAATACTAATTAATATAAAAAAAATATATATATATTATTAGTAATTATAATACATAGTATGTATTCTTCTCTCTTCACTTTATTCTCTCTCTTTTCATTACGGACGCTTTTAACGTGCTGCATCGTTCTCACATGCATAATTTTGAACATGAATGATGTAACCAATACTTTGTAACAATATTATTATGATTTAAAAGAGTGTCCATGGAGTTTCTTGCCCGTTCTTCTCCATAGGTACCTACTACGCTTTGGAATGGGCAACTAGCTTCATCTTTTTTGACTGACCGACCTTGACAATTCAAAAGTGTAATTGGTTTATTTGAAATAAATAGTTTGAGTTTTGAGTTTTTTTTTTTATTCAACCCAGTTTGATACCACGTTACGTAGTTTCACTCCAATAAAGCATGCTACATACAGTCCCGTTACGTTGACCGATCGGCGCGTGCGCACAGCGCTGCCGGAGCGTAAACATCTAAAGAACATTACCTAGTTTTTGCTCAGCGGATAGCGGGTCCGAAGATTTGTTTTTTTTTCGGTTGTCGGTCTAAGATTGGAAGAATTAAGTGGGTTTTAGGTTGGGAGGATTGGTCACCGTGAGTCTTATGGTTGATTTTAGTTCCTCTAGATAAGTTCCAGTTAACGTAAAATATCATAACATAACACATGCCTTATTTCCGGAAGGGTCGGGCAGAGGTGTAGTTACAGGCCCAAAAAGATGTATACACAGATAAGGGACCATGTTATTGTCTAGAATCTTGGTTCCTTAGCATTGTATCGAACGTATAGGTAAAAAACATGCGTATTTATTTCACCAAAACCAAGTAAACATTTAGTACCAAAACAAACAGCCACCCCTATTACACCAGTTATGTTTAAGTTCCATGTAATCGGGGGGCAAATCTATTGTCATCAACCGGGCACATATCCAGACTCCAGGCTACTATTGAGAAATTTCAGATGGGAAACTCAATAACACTTCGCGGCACCTGGGAATCAAACCCAGGACCTCATGCTCAGCAATAGCGCTTGCGACCTTTATAATTATATTTTATATAATAATTTAATAATAAAAATGTGCATCCTACTAATATTATAAACGTGAAAGTATGTATGGATAGATGGATGGATGGATAGATGGATGGATGGATGAATGTTTGTTACTCTTTCACGTAAAAACTACTGAACGGATTTGGATGAAATTTGGCACACAAGTTATTTATAACCAGGATTGATACATAAGATAGTTTTTATCCCGATATTCCCACGGGATCGAAACTCATGCGGGTGAAACCGCAGGGCGGTGCTAGTAATAATATAAATGTGAAAGTTTGCATGTTTATTACTCAATCACGCACAAAAGTCTGAACCGATTTGGATGAAATTTGGCACACGATAGTTGTAGTAGTTGACACCTGGATTAACACATAGGACCCTTTTTATCCCGGCTGAGCGTTCCCGTGGGATAATTCCCGACATCCGCGCGGGTGACAGCCAGTAATTCGATAAAACTTTAACCAACCTACTCGTACATTATACAGTCCACTTACCAAATGACTATGGTAAAAACTTAACTCAATTATATCTATAATAAACTGTACTATAGGTACTTCTCAGGTGCTAGCTTAATTACTTAGGCACGGTAAATTAGCCTGAGTCGAGGTCGACGTGCTTCAACCTAATAATAGTAGTTAGGTAGGTAATTATAGTGTAGTATGCACAGCGTACGGAGCTACTCAATATATTTCAAGTTGATGCTGAGAGTATGAAATATTAACATACTAGCTGGTGCCCGCGATTTCGTCTGCGATCCAGGATGAAAAGTAGCCTATATCCTTCTCCAGGTCATGGTCTACCCATGTGCCAAATTGCATCCAAATCCGTTCAGCCGTTTTAGCGTAAAAGCGAAACAAACAAACTTACTTTCGCATTTATAATATTAGGATATAACCAGTAACTGACTTGTGGAGGTTAGATATGCAGTTGTTCCATGGAAATTACTGGTACTCAGCTGCATCCGGTTAGACTGAAATCCAACCCCAACATAGTTGGGAAAAAGCTAGGTAGATGATGATCATGTTGATTATGTTCGAAAAAGTATGCTCAACAATGTAAATAACGCAATGAATGTTGTAGAACTGTCAAAATGAAAGCGGTTCCTGCTGTTACTGTGTTACGCAATTAGCCCGTTGATAAAAATGTAAGCAAATTGTTGTTGCTTGTGCAAGTCCTATTAGGACACTGTAGCTTTCGATGAATTAAAGCGAGGTAAGCAACATTATACTATACAGCAATATTTTTTTTTAATAACCGACGAAAAATTGTCGACGCTATGGGGTCTAAACTCATCTGCTGAACCCATGGTTACAGTTTGCGAGTTGATATCCCGGCCACCCTGTACACCTACCACTTACCCTTCTAAATCAAAGACGTGGTCGGTGACGAAAAGGGTAATGTTAACGAACTTGACCTTTATTTTGTTTCTCTAACGGGTTAATGGAACTATACAGACCCCACAAAAGATCTAGTACAAACTTCGTAAGGCTTTCGATAATGTCTTGTCTACACTTTGGCAATATTAATCTTTCAAGACCTATCTCCTTGCAGATATTTAATAAAAGATGAAAGATTCACCATCTAATCTCTTCACCACCCTTGGTTGACTGGTAGAGAATGCCTAAGGCATTAAGTCCGCCTTTGTACATACCTTTTTGTGCGAAAAGTTTAAATAAATAAATAATGATTGATAACTACTCACATAACATCACGCCAGTAACCTGAAGAATTAGGCAGAGGTGTGATTACAGTACATCCGTCTTCCACCAGTTATCTTTAAGTCCCACGTAATAGGGGGCTAGCCTATTGCCATGGACAGGGCACAAATCCGCACTCCGGGCTTTCACTGAGAAATTCCTGATAAAAAAACCCTATAACATTTTTCCCGACCTGGGAATCGAACCCAGAACCTCATGGTTAGCAGTGGCACTTGCAACCACTAAACCAACGAGGCAGCTAAGTACTTTTTTTTTTGTAAGCCTATCCTGTCCCACTGTTGGGCAAAGGCCTCCCCAAAATCCTTCCAGGAACGCGGGAAAAGAGATCCTGGAAGGATTTTGGGGAGGCCCAAAATCCTTCCAGGATCTCTTTTCCCGCGTCACCTTCAACCAGCCCTCGCGGTACGCGTCCAGGTCATCTCGTCATATCTTTCTGGGCCGGCCTTGGCGGCTAACTACTACTCACCTATAAAAATATAATGATGAACCTTAGACAAGGGTTATTGAACTCATTGTTGAATGTTTTGATACACAGCACAGTGAGGTCTAAGTTTGCATGAAAACCTTTAAAATAATCAGCCTCAACAAGTTCTGATAGAACAAATGTTTTATTAAAATGCAAGATATAATGAGCAAACAGTGCACAATCATGTAGTTTTTGAAGTAAAAAAATGAATTTTCTCGTGTTAAAATATTTAAGAAAATATTGTTCTTCTTAACTTTCGTGCATCACTGACTGTTTGTAATGCAAATTATGTCTAAAGAATCAAGATTTATGTAGAAGTTGATTAAAAGATTTTATTTTTATCTAACTTGAACTTAGAAAATTCTTTAAGCACGACGCGACTCTAGTAGAACAATTTCTATGAAAAATTCTTCCAGAATCGCGTCGCACCGTGGCGCGTCGCGTTGCGCCTGTCTGGGGGAGCATTTAGCTGTGATTTTAAATAAATGCAGTCAACTCATTTTGTTCGCTTTTTTTTCTGGTTCTAAGAGTCTGGATAGGGAATTTAAGCAGCTAGGTAGGTATAGCTAGAAAACCTATGCTACAGAATCCAATATCATTACAAAAAAAAAATCGATGGTGTCGTGGGAAATACGCGCCCGTGCCCATTTTTTTGTTTCGGTTTTCAGCCCATTGTCACCATTTTACCACAACATTAACTAATCTTGTTTGCAGATGAAGAAAGGAAGACAGAAAAATAGGTTTATTTGTCACAGGTGCTTCCTCTATTATGATACGACTACCATTTACCTATTTAGTTTGGCCTACGTTTGTATTTTTCTAAGTAAACAGCCATTATGTTGACGTTTACATTAGTTTAGCTTTGTTATTTAATTTCTGTTATTAAGGTCACGTAAATACAAGGTTTTATTAAAATCTAGCCTTCTTTATAAGAGTCCTTTACGCAGAAAAAAATAACTGCTGAACATTTATGATGACATTTCAGGTGCCAATTTTTATTTGGTTTGAAGGACATTTGGAGTTTTACGCTATAAAAATGATTTTGGTTAAGTCTCTAGTATTTTAAAACAGAACAAAATTTCTTAAAGGACATTCTTGTTTTAGGCACAGAGTATAATCAGTTCATAATCTTCCCACTGCTCCACACAGGCCTCCTTTCCACAGAAAGGAGGCCTGTGTGGAGCAGGAAGGAAGGAAGTATGGAAGAAAACTGTGTCTGCCTCATTGGTCTAGTGGTCGCAAACGCTACTGCTGAGCATGAGGTCCTAGGTTCGATTCCTGGGCCGGGCAAATCTAACCGGATGCAGCTGAATGCCGGTATTTTACCTCCGGAGCGACTGGCTATTTGACTGCCACAACCCAGTTACTGGGTAATATGATGTCCCTTGGTAATACTGGGTGTCAGACTTTCGGGCTTCTAACGACACGTAACGACTGTCAAAGATCCACGAATGACAGCCGGGACCAACGGCTTAACGTGCTCTCCGAGGCCCGGAGGGTCTCGGTATGTTAAGATGGTCACCCATCCACGGACCTACCGTAGCAAGCGTAGCTTAACCTTCAATCGACTCGTGCGGCTGTTATTACTTAGCCACGAGCCCCTCACCTTCTAAGTCAGTATGCTATATTCTTTATTTTGTAAAAACAATACCCTCTGTAGCTTCACAGTTGGGTAAAAAGGGCCCCAAAAAAATTTGATACAGGGCCCCATTAGGATGAGCTACGCCACTGCGCTCTACGTAGGATACGTTCTGCATCGTTCTCACATGCATAATTTTGAACATGAATGATTGTAACCAATACTTTGTAACAATATTATTATGATTTAAAAGAGTGTCCATGGAGTTTGTTGCCCGTTCTTCTCCATAGGTACCTACTACGCTTTGGAATAGGCAACTAGCTTCATCTTTTTGACTGACCGACCTTGACAATACAAAAGTGCCTGTAATTGGTTTATTTGAAATAAATAGTTTGAGTTTGATAAACCCAAAGAGAGAAGCCACTTGTGGGAAGACAAGTATCCACCACCATCGTTAAACTCCTGGGTGTGATCAGCAGTAGCTTTTATGGAAAGCTCCAAGTAGGCCGTTGCAGACAAAATATGACAAAGTGGGGAATTACTGACCCATCCAACAACCTGTGCGAGTGCAGTACTTCTTATCAGACCATGTCCCACTTGCTGACGTGTCCTAAGTACCCGTACACTTGGACTTTTAATGACCTAAAGAAATTGATACCCCAATCATCGTTGCCACCTACTGGACTGGACTGGTGATTGTTTAAACAATACAGGGTGGCAGCGACATTGACGCGCAAACTGAAACTCATACTGCTTCATAGAAAAGTGCAATACGTACGCGGTCAAAATGTATGGAACAGAATTTTGTTTTTTAAATAACCGACGAAAAGTTTCAACGCTCGGAATCATGTACTGAATCCATGGTAACATGCTGCGCGTCGATGTCCCTGCCACCCTGTTTTATAATAATCAACCAAAGTACCGTCGACACGAAAAAGAGAAGATGAAAATGATTGAATCGCAAAATCAAATATAAAAGGTGCACAAAAGTTGTCCTTGTTAGCACCGAATAAGATATTGTTGCACTTTGCGGATAAAGCATGATCCCCTTTCAAGAGTATCGTAAAGCGACTTCTCGCTGGTTTTATAGATTTTCAGATTATAGATCATGGCGTGGTCTCAGTATGAGCGATTTCATAACACTGTAAAGCTAGAGTTTCCTAAGACTGCGGTGAACGCCACATGGCGTCGGCAATTTACTGTCAAATGACGTCACTGAAACGTAATTTATGAAAGTGAGTTAGTGTGTTTCCAGATCGTTTTTTGACACCGTGAAGTCAAACCCCGATGCTATAATTTTTGTGGCAGCCGTCACTGCGATCGTTATTTGGCGGCCACCGCTGTCGTAGGGACCCGTAGCTTTTGTCAACGAACTAGACCACACGGTCAATGAGGTTTGGTCATCACTAAACGTATTCCTCCCGCCTTCAAAGAAAACTGCAGCCAAGTTTAATTAGCCTTACTTAGCACGTGCTCTTGATGGATAGAGAGGGAAGCAAGTCAAAAAAACAGGGATGAATTGTGTGAGAAATTATATGAAAAAAAGGGAGTGAGTATAATGTGACGGTTGACAGGTGAGACTGGAAAAAGAAAACGTGTTGTGCTGACCCCAAGCAACATGGGACAAAGGCAACTATGATGACTCTGGCTAAGCATTATTCGTGTCACTGTCGCACAACAATCAAACTTTACCTACAAGAAAGAGACGGGAACAGAACATATCTTAGCCAAAACACGTGTTAAGTAACGTTTATTTATCTCAACCTAAAGTAAGTACAATCAGCAGTTGTTGGCAGTTCCTTGGAAGACTTGGCAAGCTGTTGAAGCTATGGACATTGATATTAAAACCTGCCGGTCTACATATGCTGTTAAAATCTCGCCATAAAAACTTGGGTGAAGTAAGGTACAAACAAGTGAGCTGTCATTCCACCCGATGCCGAGGGATTGACCAGACTATTGACAGCTCACTTCTCCAAAGTTTTCACGGTGAGATTTTTACAGAATAGATCAGCTGATGACGAGTTATTGAAAGGAGAGACTACGAATCAGAAATATAACGTGGATCAGCTGGAAAAACGACCATATAATGAGCAATGTGATACGTGGCCAGAGGAAACGACGATATTTTAGTTGAAATAGACTCTATTCAAACTCATGTGTCCAATTGATGTTATTTCAAGCTAATCAAAATATGAACTTTATTGTAGTGATAATTAAGTTGGTTTCAGACTGACAGTATTGAATAAAATATAAAAATGTATGAAGTTGTAGTGTAAACTGAACTTTGTTGTGTAGGTATTAAAGTAATTTTTTCAATAACTCATAATTGTTTACAACTTTAGCAATTAAATCGTGAACGCAGTATAGATAGAAGGCATTCAGTTTTATAGCACAACTAGTGCACTGCGAAAGGCGAAAACTTGAGTAGAGATAATAAAACTATTCATTTATTTGCAGCAGAGCAATTAGCTATCAATGCGTCAGAAAATGCAGCAATAGTATATTTTTTATGAGTCCCCCATGTTCAGCAGATGTTTACGGCATTTTATATCAAACTGCATTGCAGTAAGCACCACAATTCCCAAAACCACATTTTAACTGGAGCGTAAATGATGAAAATATAGCGTCCATGTCGTACAGAATGTCGGATTTACATCATAAATTAACTAGGAATGCAGAGCAGGCAATATGTACCATATTGCGTGAAGCAAGTTAATAGGGACCTTGATACAAGGTCGGGGTGTTTAGCCTTGACCTTCAGATCGTTGGTGAACCCAAGGGTCTTTTTGAAGCCGCCGGGGCTGCGGGTGCCGCCGGGGCTGCGGGTTATTCGAAAGAGATACCGTGGCCCCTGGCACAGGCAACTGAAGGAACACGGGTGGGTTTTAGTCAGTAAAACACACCCTTCTGCTCCGCCCAGAGCGGGAGGGGTCATTTGATGATTTCCAATCCTCAAAAAAAAAAAAAAAGACGTCCCTGGTTTCTTTCTTTTAGTGCTGTTTTTTCCTCATTTCTTTGTTAAAACATTGTACCTATTTCTAAACAAAAGCACCCCCTTTATATTAATAATAGTTAAGAGACTACTCAAACACCCTATTTAATTGTCATTTCCCTGTAACACAAAATAGAACAAACAACCCTTACATAAATATTTCAACCCTATCTTGTCGCATTTCGTCCATCGCTCACGGGGTTCACGTTAACGATCTAAAAATAGTTACCAGCCACGAGGGGGTTAAGGTCGCGCCAATAGGGTTATAGGCCAACCGCTTTACTGTGACGTTGCCTGAGGTAGCAGCGCGGTGCGGGATGGGTGTGGTGTCGAGATGCGAGAGCTCAGTGATTCGTCAACTTGTGACAACTATCACCCCTCCCGCACCCCTCAGCTACCTCAGGCAACATCTCAGTTAAGCGATCGGCCTACAGTAGCATGTAGCTTGTACTTAAGGGTGTCTATGGGGACTCGTAAGTTATCGGTTGTTTTGTTAGGGGTTGAAATGAGATTGAATAGATAGTTAGTATACCAAGGTTTTGTGAAGAACCATCAGATTAAATAATTAATTTGCTGGTGAAAGAGCTGTTACGTTTAAATGATAAAAAATACCAAAGCTTTAAGTGTCTGAAGGAAAAACTGGTTCAGTTGAATAATTAACACCTCATTTTATATTGTTTTGTTTTGGTTGCATTGGAAAAAGTACACGTTACTTGGCAAGAGTCATTAGTTGTTCCTCTCCTTTCTGTAACTTCCTTCTAAACATGTTTAAAAATAAATTATGGTAATCCAATCCAAAGAATACAAACAAAAACATGCAATAAGTGACCAATTTTTGTTGCAGCATGTGTGTACGCGAACTTACTCCGACTACGTCAAAACCTTACCAAGTTACGTGACTGTAACTATATAAAGATGGTACATGGCGTAGTTCCTGCCTACATCGATGAGAAAAAATGGTTTATCCATGTATGCCAGTGTTATATTATTGTACTAGAACAGTCCAACGTCTAACGATATAAGGAAACGTGTGACGTATGTATACATAATATGGATACATACGTCACACGTATCCTTATAACACAGACATCCTTATACACCTATCCTATTATGATCCTAGGTGATTTTAGGAGCTCTTTTTTCTCTTTTGGAATCATTGTATCATTTGGACGTTGGACTGTTCTAGTGTGACGTGGGACGTATGTATCCATAAGGATATGGATACATACGTCACACGCTACATAGCAAACTGGCCAGCATTTTTTTCTTCGTAGTTCAACTTTTTAGATTCTGTTTACAATTTGATAAGTTAGTAATAATAATAGCCTGCCGACCGATTTCGGTCACGGTGGCCAATCTCAACGGAGATTAGCCAGGTACGCAGGAGATATTATAGTGCACAAGTGTACACTCTGCACTCTCTGTTTCTTTACTCTCATGGTCCAATGGGACGGCAATTAGACACGACCGGGGAGAGATCAGGCGCAGGACCAACGGGTTTACGTGCTTTCCGAGCCACGGGGGTATTAACCCGCAACTTTCTAACTCCGTACTGTTACTAAGAAATTCCTAATTTAAAACCCAATAACACTTTGTACGACACAAGAATCGAACCCAGGACCCCACGGTCAGCAGTCGTGCTTGCAACCACGAGACCAACGGGGCAGTCAAGTCGATAATATGATTATGACGTCACGTTAACTATTTTTTATTTGCGCTTTTGTGTGTCGTGTTTTTTGTTGTTGCTCTAAATGGACTGCCCCTTCATCCGGCATTGGTCCCGCAGACATGTTGCTGTAGCAGTGTCGGAGAGAGGGTATTAATTTTATTTTGTGATTATTTATTAATTAATTTTTATTTCTATATTGATTTTATTGTTTTGGTTATTTATTTTAATTTGGTTTATTCTGTTTCCGTCTAATTTGATTTGTATTCATTTGATTTAATTTGAATTTTTTATCTGATTTTATTTGATTTGATTTTATACGTGTACTATTAATGGGTGTTCTTTACCTGAAATAAATTTATTTATTATTATTATAAATAAATGCTTCATCTATCTATTAACTACACATGACAAATCGCCCCAACATACACCGATCCTAAGTCTAGATTCAAATACAACAAGCAACAGGTATCTAGTGGACAAACAAGTTCTTTGGAGAAAGTTGTAAGCTTTCTACAGAGCTTTTACCATGCACTTATTAACTGTAATACGATATTTGCTAGCTTTATGAACTATGCAAAGAGCTTTGCCTGTTTATAAGTTATGTCTAGAAACGTCAGGCATTTCTGCATAATCTTTTTGTGTAGTGGTCGCAAGCGCTACTGCTGAGCAGGAGGTCAAAGTCAAAGTCAAAGTATTTATTCGTGTGCTTTTTGGTGATACAGCAGGTCTTACAGTTAATTTATGGAATCTCAAAACCTACCCATTGGGCGGGCATACACTCTTTAACAATATAAGAATTTAAAATTGATGGTATACAAAACAGAAATGTCAAAATTTAGATTACAATACAAATTAAAATACAATTAATTATTATTACAAACAGTAAATAAAGTCTAGTCTAGTATAGTCTGAAATAAAGTTTTTATTATTATTATTAAAATTACAATCGATAATTAGTCAAATTGTCAAGCATAAATATATAATTGTCAGTTTATAACCATTTTCTTCCTGGACTGAGGACTTTGGTTCTCCTTTAAGTAACCAAGTTTGTCATTTGCACGTTCTAGCACATTTTTACAAACACTGTTTTGCAAAAACCACAGGTACACAATCACCCAATACATCAATAGAATTCTATCATAACATTGATTATTATTGAGCCATGTTATTGTTAATGTTTACGTTCAAGATGTTAAAACGTCAAATCTATGTATAGCATTGTGACAGCTGCGAACGCGCACAGATTACCTATACCCGACGCGGCGCGAGATTCGTTGCCCGGAATGTTACCACATCATTATATTTCATGTTTCACCATCTTTTTTTTTTAAATGTATGTTTATTTTATTTTATTTCATGTTTTGATTTTTGTTTTTTGTTTTGTGTCGAATCATATGTTGTAATGGTTTATTTTATTTCTTGTTTTGATTGTTGTTTTTATTTATTTATGTATAATTGCATGCTGCACTGGTTAACGTCATCACGTCAACGCCGGCTGCCGCTGAAAACCAGCGCTGGGGCTCTGTCTCGTATAGGGTCTTAGCATTATGCTAAGCGATGGCCGTTTTGCGTGAATGTGACGCATGTTTACCCCCAACTTGTTTTTTTTGTGTGTTTATGTCCTTTTTTCATGCGTCATGGTTGCCGCAAATAATTGCATTTTCTTTTTTTCTTCTTTCTTTCTTTCTTTCTTATAACATTTGGCCAAGAAGTCCTGGGTTCGATTTACCAAGTCAGGCAAAAGTGTTATTGAGTTTTTTCATCTGGAATTTCTCAGTAGTCCGGAGCCTGAATTTAATAATAATTATAATAAATTTTAATTATCAGAAAAAAACACATTTAAGGTTCACAGAACAATTTTCCAACTAAAAATGAACATTACAGAAAAAAGTGTATCGTTGGTGCCTGTAGTAATAAATGAAAATCATTGTATCACAGACACCAGCGCCTTCCTAGATAGGTTACATAATAAATTAAAAATTCTAACGTGCTATATAGTGAACTCGTAAGAAATTACAATATGGTAATAAAATAAATGGTAAAAGTAATAAAAACCATTCATATTATAAACTAAAATTAAGCTGCTTATATACTTAAGTTAATATATGTGCGTGTGCGTGCACGAGAGTGCTGAGGTAAGTAAATCTGCATGTATGAGTCTATGATTGTGATATGAGTGATTTGTGCCTGCTTGGTCGCAATAGGCTCACGCCTATTACCTGGAACTTAAACATAACTGGCGAAACGTGGGTGTACGCTGTCTATAGGTACCTACACCTCTACCCAACCCTTCGGCGTAACAAGGCGTGATGTTAGGTTATTCTCTATTTAAAAGTTCTCTTTAACCCCTTCTTCCCCCTCAGACCCCCTCAGTCTAAATTTTGATGCAGTTCTTATCGTCGCGCTGTCCTCAGAAATGCCTCGTACTCTTGAAAATCAGCATCTACCATGTATTGTCAATTGTCATGGCGTTTGAGTTAACATGTCAGTCACTAAGTCCTGTCTGGTTATCTTCTTCTGTCCTTTTGCAGCTATCACCTAGTGACAAAAAAGAAGTCACATTGTGCCCACTATTCCTGCCTGTAAACACAAATTACGACAGTTCTTTTTAATTTTGCTTTTAAAGTTAAGAGACGTTTAAAAGTAAAAAAAATATATGGACAAACACGTTGCCTAGTCATTACTTAACTTTAAGCTACGTTTATAAATATACCACTTAAAATCCACTTAACTCAATAAATGCTTTTCAGTACCTCCAAAGCTTAATATCTCCTTGCGCAGCCTTGCTCGAACATAAAGCTGGTCCACAGCTCCACAAGACCTACACATTCCTGGGCCCGTCACCCTTGTGCCGAGTACCGGTACTTTTACCTCGCCCGGCTTATTAGAATATCGTCAACTGGTTTGCGGACGCCGTACCTGCGAACTGGCGACATTTTGTTACTTATGCTCAAGGTGGCTCGGATGCGGTGTGGGCAGACTTCCAAGTTTTAAGGTTCTCGATTGATATCGTGTTTTTCAATATGTCGAATTGTTGGCTACTGCCTCATTGTCAGGGAATTTGTTATTGGCAGGTAGAGTAATGAATGCCCTACACCTACACTATGTCCATTTTATCTACAGTCCAATCGTCTTATTTTCCGAAAAATGAGCCATTTATGTTCTCATTACTGGCTCATATTCAACAACTGAACTTCTCTAAAGTAAGACCTTAGGGGAAAAGTAGACAAGTCAGAACTCACAGGCAATGTTCATAATAATATGCTACGTCTACTACGGCGAAATTTTTTCAAGATATCCTGCTTTTTGACTTACAACAGAAGGCCAATTACCGTAATTTAAAACGTTCAAAATCTAGTCGCAATCTCATCTCAGCTACAACCAATATCAAAAACTGGTCAAAAAGTAGGGAAATTAGGGGTATCTTTGACAGATTGAGACTGAGATCAGACTGTGAACGTTCTTAAAATTACGAGAATTGCCCCTCTGATAATGTGTTCCTGCATGCATTGTCTCTGCTCCTAATTCCATTCACATTCATAACTAAACCGTTTGGACATGCTGTGTCAATGGCACAAAAAAAAGACTCACCAATTACAAGTATATTAATGTCCCATACAATTTGAGGCTAAATATTCAATGGTTGAGCATCAATAAACCCCCATAATGTATTCGATACATATCACGAAGGCTATTATTCCGTCCTTGAATAAATCAGCTGTTTTGTCTAAGCAGTTATGCATTCGTAGCGCGTCAGATTCCAGGCACTTAGCCTTCTGGGAATAACAATCGGTAACTCTACTTCTCACGTCAGGGGAAAAGTCTTTGTGACTGCATTTAGTGCCAAATTGTTATGGGTTCACCTACCTTATAAGTTATTATTTTTTATATTTATTTCTGTTAATTATTAAAAATATACACTGGATAAACTGCTAATACTAAGGGCTGATTTTTCCAACACCAGATAATTTTATCGGAGGAATAATTTTGAATTTTTGACAGTTCTTCCATACAAAAACTGTCAGACGTCAATTTTATTCCACGAATAAAAATTATCTATCGATTGAAAAATCAGCCCTAAATTAAACTCACAAACTATTAAAAAAATATATAATAACCTAACCCAACTAAAACTATTAACAAACTAAAATATGGTGTCAAAAATTCCTCCGCATCGCTGTCGACTGATAATGTACCCAAGACACTGGCAGCATTGCCACATTGTACAACAATGCTTAACCTCTGGCCAAGGTAAAAGCCAGCCCTTGGATCACGGGAAGTGCCAACCAGCCGTTTCGTTGAACAAACCCAGAGCACTTGGACCCCACGGCCCGAGGGTTTCGACCCCAAACGGTTCCGATAAGGTTTTACATTCTTCGATGCCATATTTTAGTTTTTAGATAGCTTTAGTTTGGTTAGGAGATATTATTTATATTTAAACAGTTTGTTAGTTAATTTAGGGCTGATTTTCCAATCGACCGATAATTTTTATTCGTGGAAGAAAATTGACGTCTGACAGACTTTTTATGGAAGAACGGTCAAAAATTCAAAATTATTCCTCGGATAAAATTATCTGGCGTTGGAAAAATCAGCCCTTAGTATAAGAAGTTTATCCAGTGTATACTATAGTTAGTAGCGTGTTGATTTCAGTTGTCGGACAGCGTGATGTTAAATAGCCTATAACCTTCCTCATGAATCACCCCGCCCATTATTGTACTATATAAAAATCCGTTCAAAAGTTTTTTAATTTATCGCGTTCAAACAGACAGACGTGGCGAAAGGACTTTGTTGAATAATATGAAGTGATTTACCCTGGAAAATTATAATGAGGTGGCGCTACCGCAAAGCAATGTAAGGCACGTCCTCGACACAACATAAAAGGAATAAATACATGTAAACAACATATCATATAATATCCTTTATAATATATGCCCCGTCTAGACATAATGGGCATTATAATCACGAGTTACTATTAACTACATAACTTGTTTTGTCTACAATCAGTCGGAAGGTGATTTATTTATAGTGCTGTTGTTTAGGATATGAATATGACCACATAACATCATGCCTGTATTCCCGCAAGGGTTAGGCAGTGGTGTATCTACATTAGTACATCCACCATCTGACTATAGGCTCGCCCTCTGATGGGGGCGAGCCTATGGCCGTCGACCAGGTACAAGTCCAGACTCCGGACTGCTACATAGAAATTCCAGATTGAAACCCTAGTTACACTTTGTCCGACCCGGGAATCAAACCCAGGACCTCATGCTGAGCAGTAGCTCTTGCGGGTACTAGACCAACGAAGCACTCATGAATATGAAATGATAAATATTTAATTTTTACTGTCATCAATTTTATCATCATCTGCCCAGCCATTTTCAAACTATCTTGAGGTCGGCTGCCAGTCTGATGCAGCTGAATACCAGTATTTTACATGGAATGAGTTTACTGCCACACGTCCACAAACCAGTTACTGGGTAAGTAACACGATACCCCTTGGTAAGACTGGTTGTCAGACTTTCGGGCTTCTGACTACCCGTAAAGACTGTCAAAGATGTAGGAATGACACTAGCCATCTATCTGATAAATGATAGTACTGACAAACATCTGATATTTATTATTTATTTTCTTAATCAACTCAGCTTATCGCAGTCCACTGCTGGACATAGGCCTCTCTCGGGCATCACCACAACACCCTGTCATCCACCTTCTGCATCCAGTCTGCTCCAACCACCTTCCGATTCTTACCTATTGATAACATAATCTGCTAAGGATAAGACTATTTAAATCGTTATTGAACTAGGGTTTTGAGTGGCTAAGATGGACTGGTTACCACGAACTATGGAAGGGCTATGAGTGCTATGACCCCTGCTTGAAGAATGTTTTATACACGTATAAAATGGCAGGCGGAGACTTGGACACTCAATAATGAGCCCCCGGAAACGGACGCTAGCACATAATGACGTAGCGACAAGGGGGCAATAAGTCCTGAGATGCTTGAGGAGTAGAGCGGTATTCAACGGCTATCAGAACAATCCCAGAGCCCAGAAGATGGTCAAGATCCCTACCAGCACTTCCTGGAACATAATACTTCCTTTCTTTGAGCGCGTTTGCTCTTCAAATATCCGCTCACCAATAAAGGCAAGATTGAGATGAGGGACAAGACTTCTCCGGGGAAATAGGGCACGTGGGGTCGCCACTGCCCAACAGCTCGCCACATGCTGCCCTGCGGGTTTCTATATCTCTCTTGATTTGGCTCCTCAGTCCTCACCCTAGACAAAGTGAAATCCGGCTAAGTTAAATCTCTACCGGCACAGACCTAGAGTTCAGAGCGCTCAAGCCCTGCCTCGACGTCAACTTTTTAGTATTAATATTAGTTTTTTTGAGTTCTACTACAGGGCAAAGGACTCCCCCTTTCTTCCGAAAAGTAGTATAGGGGGACCTGACCCATTTTCCTGACAATTCCACATAATTAGGAAAAACTAAAAATTTTCAGCCTAGGGTAATTTAGGAACAGTCGCTATATAGTTAAAAGTGGTTTAACGTTTTTTGTATTAATATTAGTCTTAGTTATGAGTTCTACTACAGGGCACAGGACTCCCCCTTTTTTCCTTTATAGTTAAAGTGTTTTGTATTGCCCGAAAGTAATACAAAGTGGACTCAACTTATTACAAATAACATATCGCTTGTAATCATCGAAGCATTAACCAGACACGAAACATGTATAACATTACTTAGTATTTACCTAATATGTACTTTCCAAGTTGAGTTTTTAACTTTGGTCTGGTGAACTTACTAAGCTGCTGACATTCTGAAGTGTTGAGATTTTGAATCGTTGGTCTTACGGTGTTGATGTTTTAACTGCTGATATTATGGCTGTTGATCTTAAGTATCAAACCCGTACTTACCTACTATAGTACACCCACATTTCCTCAGTTATGCTTAAGTCCAACCGGGAACAAAACAACAACTCAACTTATTAATACATTATTATCTGGAAAATAAAATAATCTGTTTGAAACTTATACCAACTAATTTAGCACCTTATTATATTCTAGTAGCCATGTTTTTTTAACAGAACCAAAATAAAGTCACAAAACCTAGTGCTTCCAAAACCTGTTATAATTAAGTTAATATGTATTTTTATTCAAGGTTAAACAAGAACATAGACACCTGCATATTTAATAAATGAATTTTTTTGGTTTTTTTATCCTTTATTCTGATAATAATATGATTTAAAATTATTTACAATATTATTTTAGTAGATGAATCAAAAGAAGTATGTAAGGATCGTAGCAGGTGGCGGTCTGTAGTCTCTGCCTACCCCCATAGGAAGAAGGTGTCAGTTTATGTGTTCTTTAATTGTTTTCTAAGGAATAAACGAGCTGGACTCCTTTAATAAAGATTACTCCTTGGCAGCAGACAGAGAGAGGTGGAACATTAAAGGCTATTAAAAAAAGGAACAAAAGGAAAGCTTTGTTTCACACGATTTTTTATTAGGTATATGAATAAAACTGTAACCATTTCATTGATTCACGTTTCCAGATGAGATAACAGGCTCATTCATTATTATCTGAAAATAAGTTTTTAATTAAAGAATTCGCAAACAAAGTAAATGATAACAATTCCTCGAATCATGCCTAGTGACCGGCACGATATTAAGATCAGAAGTCACGCCACCCGAGATCGCAATAATTGCTGTCCTTTATCTGCCGATAAAAATGTGGCAGATGACGTCACCGTCGCAGGCGCAACCCAAGATTAACCGGCGACTAACTACCTAAATATAGAGTGTAAACATGCCTTAAGTGAATCATGTGTTCTCGCTTTAGCCGTAGTAAGTAAACACTCGTGGCATTGAATGTCTTGATTGTTCAACTATAACGCAGTTTTGTGTTTTTAATGGAGAGTTAAATATCCAACCCTTGTTTACCGCGTGCATTTGAAACTTAACCTCCAAAATAGTTAACCCATTGTCCGGCGCGTAAAAAATGCAGGTCGGTTGGCGAACGAGTCGCCGGCAAGCGACTGCGTGCTGAGTGCCTCAGTCTCACTCGAACCTCGGGGCCGACGACTCGTACGGCACGACTGGTTTCATGTCACAACTTCTCGATAACTTATCAGTAAATAATTGCATGAAGTCATCGATTAAATTAGGTGCATTCTAAAGTTTATAACTTATAACTCAGTTATTATTACAACAAGTTTCTTGAGAGAAGTTTGCGAAGGTTCAATGCTAAAGTTTGACAGTGGTGAACTCTACAAGTGTCCGTGAAAAAGTTGTGTGCGATCGGATTGGTCGGTTTGTTTTGTTTTGTTAAAGTCGTGTCCAGTAGCAGGATGAATGGGACGCCGGCTAGAAGGCCTAAGAGCGCTTTCTCTGAAATGGTGAGTTCATCTTGAGAGATAGAATCGTGTAGGTACTACATAAAAATATTCATCGAGCTGCATTTTTATTGACATTTTTGTCATGTTTGGTAAATTTTGGGTTAACCCTATCTCGTCGCAAGGTTTATTGGGTGAACCGAAGCCATTGAAGGCCGGACATTTCCCCCGGATACAGTCCCCCTACTGATTTGAAAGGGTTACAAATAAATAAATGATAAGTTACACCAACGTTTGTGTCGCGAATTAATTGATCAATAAAATTCATGTTTGATTTATTGTTTTGTTTACTGTTTGAGTAACTGATGAGCAATGGTCTGTTTAACTTTTACATAATTAATATTAAGTGTCGTCCAACATATGTTTTTTGTTGTTTCATTAATTTGCTCGGTTTTATCAGCTTAGCTGGCAATACCGTGTTATCGTTGATGATAATCTTTATGCCTATAACCACGGTCGTTTATCAATTAGATTCAATGCTAGGCTGGGTATATTAATTATCAATTATTGACTGACAATATAGCTCGCTCCTGCTTGCTCGCTTTATTAATTTATCAATAAATTTACTGATAAATGTAGAGTTGAGTTTATTTTTGTAACAACAATATTTAAAAACAATATTCTAGTAAATAATATACTACCTATATACAAATTGCGTTTAAAAACTTGTATAGCAACATCCAAACTATACATAGCCTATCTGCTCCAAGATTTTTTTGACAACTTTTTTTTATCTACAAAATGTTCTACAAGTTTAGTAGATGGCCATGAACCATACAGACAGACGTATAAGGGAATGTGACTTAAAATTCCGAGTATTATACGAACTTAATGGTCTTGCAACTGGTAAGGGACCATTAAGAATAGATTACATGAACATAGGAAGGAATTAACTAGCCAGGAACCGATTACGTGTTAGCTAGAACTATTTTACTTTTCTTTGTGGGAGTAACCTTTTCGCTTTCAAGGAATAGAATATTGAAAGCCTGCGGGGTAATTGCGTAAAACACTATTAGTAGCAATGGCTTACATTTTGTCAGTTCACCAACATTCATTGCTTCATTTACGTTGTTGAGGAGACAAATTTTTCTAACATATGAAGCAATGGATTAGCAATATCCTGCTGATTTAGTTTATGATTAATAAATATTATGTAGTAGACTTGACCACAATAACAACAATATTTGATGTAAAAATTATTGTGATTTACATCGGCTCAAGTTTAAGTGTTTAATTTTTTTTATTTATTTATTAAAAAATCTATTATCTAGTCATGATTGTCGAGTGATATGATTAGCTGTTGTTATTTCAATCTGGCAACACAAGTAGTTCACAAGAGTTTGACAGCTTGTTAGTAATAATTTTACGTCAACAAGAGTTTCAGAGACTGAGTATTAACTACAGATTAGGACATTTCAGAGGTAACTTAATATTATGATTTGTCACACAGATGCAATGACAGGTTAATGAAAGTGTTAAATTTGTGTGTTTGGTTAAGACTGTCAATTTTACAAACACAGCCATGGCTTAAGTTTTTTTATTTTTATTGTATCTTAGCCTGCATAAAGAATATGAGAGTGTTTCTGTTCAAATGTGACCCAATAAATACCCAAATTCATAACAAAAATGAAGTAGCTTGGATACCTGCTACTAAGAAATAAAGAACGAAGGAAAATACATTTATTTAGCATAGACTAAAAGGCACACAATACAACAGATACTATACATATATACAATACAATAAATACATCATCATCATCGTACTACAGTTATACCTGCAGCATATTAGTCGATTTAACATTAAGTCTCGATCATAGAGTTGTAAATAATCTTTTATGGTCGACGAAGTATAGTCTCTATCGTTTGGATAACAAACTTTTGTAATAGAACTACAAACCCAAAAGTATATGCTAATTAACATATTATCATATACTTTTGGGTTTATACATTCTACCTTTTATAGCATTCTAACATTGGTATCTTCGGGTTATGGCTAATTTATACGGTTTTGTTAGAATTGTTACGTTAGAAGAAACTTCACTGACTATCATATTTTTTATTAAGATTCGGTATTGGGGAAATTAATGGTTTAGTAAATTGACTACTAATGTAAATTGTTCGTATATTCAAATCAAAAATAGCTTTAACACGACAAATTGACGTAGGGTGTCAATTTGTTCAATAATTAATTTCTCTGACTGTACCAGATAAGTTTAGACAAACTACCTATATGCTTTTAAGTTATTGTAATATATGTAAGGTAACCAACGACCTAAGTACGAACGCTGAAAAAGAATTAAAAAATCCTACTAATATTATAAACGTGAAAGTTTGTATGGATGGATGGATGGATGGATGTTTGTTACTCTTTCACGCAAAAACTACTGAACGGATTTGGATGAAATTTAGCACACAGATGGTTTATAACCAGGATTAACATATAGAACTTACTTCTTATCCCGATATTCCCACGGGATTGAAACTTATGCGGATGAAACCGCGGGGCGCAGCTAGTAATGTAAGAATCCTTATTTATTTTAGAATAAGTGCATTTTGTGCATTTTACATGCCTATAAATGCTACCCAACAAGGCAAAAGGTTAGACAATAAAATATTTAATTTGCTATATAATAATTAACTATATATATAATTTACTAAGCTTAACAACTAAGAAATAAAAAGTCTCAAGTTATCAAAAGAAAGTTGTCCAAATTATAAAAAAAAGTTTAACCTTTAATTACCACTTTGAAGATGATATCTTCACCTGAAATTCTTTCTCTTATACCTTGACAGTTTAAGGTCAATTTCACAATTATTGGCATGCCAACAACAAGCGAATTTAAGTTTAAAATGAGCCAAGAAAACCACTTTTTTAATATGATTAAAAAAAAACACGCAACATAATATACGAGTACTTTATGTTGTGTGTTTTTTCGGATATCAGAAAACAGATATGTTATAATAGCACTAGCTGCGCCCCGCGGTTTCACCCGCATAAGTTTCGATCCCGTGAGAGTATCTGGATAAAAAGCATCCTATATGTTAATCCTGGTTATAAACCATCTGTGTACCAAATTTCATCTAAATCCGTACAGTAGTTTTTGCGTGAAAGAGTAACAAACATCCATCCATCCACACAAACTTTCACGTTTATAATATTAGTAGGATAGGATATCACATTCCTAATAATGTTATGCCTTCAAATATTCTTCAAGTATTCATTCGCCTTGCTAAGTCCTAACATAAGCCATGTTGAGTCCACATCGGATTCCATTTCGACTATAAGGGATATGACATCATAATGAGGGAACATGATAACCCCAACACCTTACTTTGGCCAATGATCCCTCATCTAGTTAACCTCATAACCTTCTTTTCTTATTATGATCTTACGCTAGGAAAGGTTTTCGCGGAAGACCACCGGATCCTATAATATACACCTTACTGTGATGTTATTGAAGATTTTCTGTATTTCAATACTATACTAATATTATAAAGAGGGGCTTGTGGCTAAGTAATAACAGCCGCGCGGGTCGATCGTACGCTTGCCGCGGTTTGTCCGTGGATGGGTGACCATCTTTACATATCACCCCTCCGTGCCTCGACAAGCCGTTGGTCCCGACTGTCAATCGTGGATCTTAGGCAGTCGTTATGGGTTGTCAGAAGCCTGAAAGTTCGACAACCAGTCTTACAAAGGGGTATCGTATTACCCAGTAAGTAGGTTGTGGAGGTCAAATAGGGATAAAAATAAGAAATTTTACGCGGACGAAGTCGCGGACAGAAGCTAGCGTTTTATAAGCTCACGATTTTACTACGCATATTTTACTAAACAACAGCAACTATATTAAAATATAAATAATTGTGGCAATATATCACCATGTCTACCATGTTTTTAATTTATTGCAATAGCTCAAAACTTGCTCGTCTGTTAATCTGTCAGCTTGTTTACAAATCACCTCAAAATGAGGAAAAAAATGACATAAATTATTCATATAACTTTGGGTTATATCTACAACTTTGTAATGTTAAGGTAAAATCTACACATATTTATTGAGAACATTGGCATAAAAATAACCATGACTTCTCCATCAATCCTTAATTCAGAATTATTTAGCTCACCATTTTACCTAGAACTAGATTGAATGACTATTTCCTCGACTGATTTCTGAATAAAACCACAGCTTCCATTTGTACAACACGTGCTGCTTAACTAAAAACGACGCCATTTCATGTAGTAGCCTGAAATATTTTTTCAAACAAACTTGTATCATTGACAGGCTGTATAGCCATAATATATTTTAAAACAAATCGAGGAAAAGCAGTGTTTTGTTTTAGTAAACCTTTGATTTTCATTGTTATTATTTTTACAGCTTCAATTTTTCAATGAACCTAGTCAGTTTAGTCCACCGCTGAGAAATTGCACATTAACTATTTTTCTTCTTCTCTCACCTTAGTCCAAGTCAGCTAAGAACTTCATAATTCTGGCGAAAAAAATAAAGGAGTCATACATGAGAACGAACATTCATACAACATAGTCTACTCAATCATATTCCTCTTTTGGTTTTGTCATCATCATCATCATTTCAGCCCAGAATCAACTACTGGGTATAGACATCCCCTTTCTTCCGCCATACTTATCGGTTCCATGCGTCCCTCATCCAAGTGTTTCCCGCGACTTTTACGATATCGTCAACCCAGTGCGCTTTTGGACGGCCCTGGTTTCTTTGGCCTAAGCTTGGCCACCATTCGGTCAAAGCTTTCCTCCATCGGCCACCTCCTCGTCTAGCTAGCTGTCCTGCCCAACTCCTTTTGGATTTACCATAATCGGATAAAACCTCAACCATTACACTACTTCGCTGCCATTACTCTTACACACTACTGGACATCTAAAGAGCGTAATACCCTATTTTGTTCAGCAGCCATTAGAACAAACTGCCCATACTAGGTAACGGACCAGCACATTACCATAATCGCTACATCGACTACTCTTGGCTCTTGGCAGGTGAGGTGCCCCCAATAGCATGTTGTTAGTTCAAATGTAGTAGCCATTCACGATAATAAAGGAAATATGTAGCGATTCCATTTAGAAACAAGGACACGGTTTAAAGAAGAAATTATTATGGCGCTATGAAACAAATGAGGGCACGCAACATAAAAATTCACATGTAAAGCTATGGTTTCCTAGAAGAGAGGTGACCGCCACAAGCGACCGTAATGTTCAACAAATACAGAGCGTTTTTTGACACCCTAATGTCAAATACTGGTGAAAATGACAGATTTTCATGACGGCCGTTATAAATATGACGGATACTAGCTTGAGGCCCATTGTCCACGACGCTACTCAAAAGCAATCAATCACAAAATAGTTAATAATGCGTTAGTAAAAGTCACCTATTGCAAAGAAGTAAGTAAGAATTACCTAGAAAACTTCTACTCTTTTTCACAGAGTAGGTAAAAAGTTTTCTTTTTATAATGTCTTTGTTATAATGTCAATTCTAATTTAAAACGCAGAATCGATATTCAAATTAGCAAAACATGTACGATCTTAGCGTAATATTGCATTAAAATCAAATAATAAAATGGCGTCATGTTCGAAATATGAATTGGAAAACGGAATTCAGTTCTCTGTCCAATAAACTGGTAGGCGTTCCGATGCACTTCATTATAACAAGAATTTATTTTTTACTATAATTATTTGAGTTCCACTCTTGCGTTTAACAAATTAATTCACGCAGTTTATTTTATTGTTTTAAACATAACATCTCTTAATTGCTTTTAGTTGATTGAGTAATTAATATTGCTTTTTGGATGAATTATTCATTCGTGAAATTCTTTGAACTATTTTACTATGGTATCCTTGCACAGTAATTATCGAATGCTGAACTCTAAAACCCATATTAACCTATATTTTACCGTAACCATTAGCAATTCGGTTCTTTATTAACTTTAACAATAAACATAATATTTACAAACTTCTAATACTAAATAAACTACAAATTATTAAAATAAAAATATAATATCCGTAACCTGGCTTTGAATTTCTATATAGAATTAAGTGAACATCAAAATACGACAACAAAATTACCTAATTCTTTTTCACTCAAGAAATCAATCGATTAACAATTTTAAAGGATACTTACGAGCCTTCTACAAAAACCAGTTTCTCAAAATCTAATTTGATGACTGCAATAAGATAATAGGACGCTGTGAAGGAAAATTACTAGCGACTGACTCATACCTATTTATTCGGCGAATAACGTCCAAGTCGATCACTATTTGTCCTTATTGGAAGGTTACAAACTAAAATAAAACAAGAGCTAATTTTATAGCACCGTTCTTTTGTTTCACACTCGACTTTTCCAAGTCACCTATTAAAAATCCACTAGAGTTGGTACCTACAAAGCAAATTGTCTATCTATGCCGTCTAAATCGAGCGCACTATTTGTCCCTATGGTGACAAAGTAAAATAAAACAAAAGGTAACTTTAAAGCACCGTTCTTTTGTTTCGTAGTCACCTATTAAGAATCGACTAGTTAGTAAGTCAACAAAGCAATTCGCGTTCTTCATTTATTATAAACAGAAGAAGGGGAATGGGATTTGCTACAGGTATGCTGAGCTTGTTGCCCCACTTCTTCCCAGCGAAAGCACTAGAAAGTGGTGGAGGACGGGCGTTTTGGGGAACTGTCTTATGTACTTTGACGTTCGAAAAGTGCTGATTCTCAGCCTAATTTGAATAAATTACGTTTCATTTTTTATATCGTTACTTCTAGAATATGATTACCTCTTGAATCTACAATACAGTGAAGATACATGTCTTCCGAACAATCAGATGATCTTCACCACTAGTCCACTAGATTATGCCAAACTGGACCTAGGAAAATACTTAATTATACCTGTTAATAGTTGTAATACATAGTACTGAAAAACTGAAAGTTTCTCTTACTCAAACAATACAAAGAAAGTTTCAGTGCGGTATGGAGAAACGGCAAATCCTCTAACTTTACGACATTAAAAATTGGAAATTAATGTTCCATTAGCTTCTTTCTGGATAGAATTTCAATACGGTAATCTGATTGTGTCCACCAAATAAACTACCATATCGACCGATAACTAATAGCAGTATCAAAATTCATAGAGAATATATCGACGGTATCATCATCGGCAAAATTAAATACACCATCAACCGGTTTTAAGAATTGAGAATTTGTAGTTGAGATCTTGTAAAATTCAATGTTCAATGCACATCAAGCTCGAAACTGTCAAATTTTCCCAATCAACATTGAACCTAATGCTTTAGCGAAAAAGTTGACAATCTATTAAAGAAATTCGACAGATTGTAGCAGCTTTATGTGCTGGCTTCTGTACTTTAGCATTACATAAGGTGATTCAATGTAGTACGATATGTTTAAAATTTCATACGTTTTTCACCAACCCGCATTGGGCCCGCGCGTGGTAGATTACGGCCCACTCTCTCTCTCTCTCTCGATGAGAGGAGGCCTGTGTCTCAGCAGTGTGACAGCTAATTATGGTTGTGCTACGTTTTTTGCAAATAAATTTTGAATTGTGCTGGCTTTTAGATTAAGGCCCTTTGTACACGTTTTTCTTGCTGTCTATTCTACTAAAGCGTAGATTTTGCCGTGTGTAGGCACGGTCGTTACTGTTGTATGGATCACTATGGAAGTTTGTTCACGACACGGCTGCACTACGGCACGGCGCCGTCGCCGTATACGATACAACCGTGTCATATACAAAGACGCACGATTTTTTTACGGCACGGTTAACACTCCGTATAGCAACCGTGCCGTGTACAAAGGGCCTAAGTAATGGTAAAGTGGAGTTTGACAAGCTATCAACTTCATATTCTTAATTCAGAAACTGGATGTATAGATAATTACAGTCCTTCTAAAGTAGCCTTGAAAAATAATAACATAGGCATGTGCAATAAAGAAGGGAAGCCTGCATTGCAGTGCATATCGGAGATCAGGGCCCGCCCACCTGCCATACAAATGATGCAAGGGAGTCACGGCTCAGGGGAGCCATTGAACGAGACGAAGCGTGTACGCAGGTATAATAATTAAATCAAGATCAACTAAATCATGCGGAGGGAAGTTGGTTTGGAAGTGGGTTTTTTGTGAGTTATTATTGTTAGAGTTCTTGTTAGATAATAGCATTCTACTTATCTTATAATTTATCAATCACTAACTGGCAATTATGTGGTTCTACGGTCAAGGATACGATAATGTTCAATGTTGAGCAAAACAAATTCCTTTCCCACATAGTGGGTGCATGTTCACTTTTCGAACTCATTCAAATTCAAAAATGTTGTTTGGTTGGCACTTGGCACTGACGCGGTCGATTAAATAATAAGGTGTAAGGAAAAATTAAAGTTAACGTTCTTAACATATTTAATCCTTGACTGTGTACAGACAGTCATAAGATCGAAAGCATTTTAATTTATGCTACTAAATAAAGGTGTCATCAAAACTCGTATTGACTAAATGTAACGACGTGACTTCGCTAATCAATAGACTTATACATAACATTCGTTCATTAACTCTGAGCCTATAGCGATTGTCCGATTTACAAATCACGGTTAAAGTATTCGTGGTGACCAGTGAATGCTTAACTGGCTGCATAAACGATGTTTAAGAATTCCGCTCGATTACCTAAACATTGGTCAAATGGCAGTCCGTGAACTCCAAACGGTGAACGGATTCAAACAACGCATATTGCTTTGACTTCCAAGTTTATCAGCCATGTTTTATACCTGAAACCTAACTTCTACCTCAGTCCTATCAAACCTGTTGAGTATTCTATGGTTCACGTTCGATATCGAAAACTAATGGTCGTGTGACCTTCAGGCTTAAATGCCAAAGGTTCAACGAACCCTCAAATCAACAGATCACTTATAGGCAACTTGAATAGTATTATATCGTAAGTCAACTATCAAGAGGTGTGTATAGTTTTCTAAGTTAAATTGTAAACAAGAGTGCACTCAAAAGTTTGTGATTATTCGCTAAGTTTAAGTTCAAACTGAATTATTTGTTTTCTAAGTTATTGACTTATTGCTGTTGATATACTTGAATGACAATCTTGGAAGATAACTTTATTTTATTTATTTATTTATGACACTTCAACGACTTACTCACTAAGACATACACAGACAAAAATCACATACAGTTTTAGGAATTGTGAATTCCTCACTTACAGAAGTGCACAGAACTAGCACAGAAATTAATAGTATGTACATCCAAGACATCGTTAGTCGTTAACTTTAAGTTTAAGAATATTAACATAAGCCTGGAAATATCTGGAAGTTCGGTCCTCTCTCTGATACTACAAAAAGATTCTAGATCTAATTTTCTTTTCTTTTTCCTTTTACTAAAGTTGTTCTTTAATCCAATTTATCTCTGAAATCATAGTTGTTAACTTTATTGTGCATGCTCTGGTTTCCTATAAGTGAGGGAATACACCTACTTTAGAAGGAGCTTTTATCATGCAGTGCAGTGTGTGTTATTGCATTTTTTTTTTTTTAATAAAACGACCACGCTCGACAATTCAATGCTGACGCCCGCGATCACATGTACTTACGTTTATACATTATTACATTCGCATTACTACAGTGACTTCAATAAAGCTGCTTGGTGAATACACTTGTCGGTGTTTTCTTCCACATTACACATAAGATTTCCCGGCACACATAGTACCTAAGCGGTAGGACTCCACATATTTTCTTAGTAAAAGCCCGGAGTTTGGAAGTTGGCGGTATGATACCCCTGTGCCTCGGAACAAACGTTGATTCTGCGACTGATCTCTCTCCGGTCGTGTCGGATTGATTGATTTGGCTCATCGGACTACTAGAGTGAAGGAATAGAGAGTGTATCTGTGTCTGTGCACACACTTGCGCACTATATCTCTCACGCTGAAGGCTAGTCTCCGCTTAGATTGGTCACCATGACCGAAATTCGATCTGGAGTAGATACTATTGTTATTATCATGCAGTGAACTATAACATATTCACTGTTCTCTAGTTTCCGCCTACCCCCTTACGTAGAAGGTGTGAGTCTATCTATACATACATAAACTAGGGTGAATTCAATCGTCATGAAGCCGACACAGATCGATTTACGCATTCAATTCTGCTGTATACCTGTACAAGTGTACAGTCAACAAAAGAGATATGTATGCAGGGTCGTTGGATATAGTTGAAGTTTAGTAAGAAACGGATTGATGTTTTCGGAAAAATTAAAATTAATTAAATTTTTATATTTAATTAATAGAAAAAAAACAGTTCATTTATCAAACTAAATTTCATTCGAAAACATCCGTCGGTTTCTTACTAAATTTCAACTACGTCCGACGACCTTGCATACTTATCTCTTTTGTTGACTGTACACCCACGATATAACAAAAAATGCGCTTAATAAGTTCAGTCGCTTCCTGTTGTGATGTATCAAGTTACGTTACAGTTGCATTTATCAATGAAAAAGGGCATAAGTATGACTTCATGCATTTCCGTATTCTTTACACGTGCTCTACTTTCGTATACGTCATGCCTAAAGATACTATGACACGAACGAATTTGTAAATAATAAGTAGTAGTTGTTAATTTTTTTACTACAGTCCGGCCGCTGAGAGAATGCGTACTTGACACCTGTCAATTTCATACAGACTAACACGTGTTTTGCGAATTTGATCTTTATTAGCAACTAGAATTGTCGCGCTGATAGGCTTCAGAGTTGTAACTTACTGTGCCTTTTAATACTCGTTAAATAGGTATCGAATGTTTTCTATCATCTATAAAACACTTAAACTTATGCTCTATCTAAGCTTTAAGAAACAAAAGTTGCTGTTGTTTGACTTTGAGTCTGTTAAAGAAATAATCTTGTTTTTTTTAAGCGCAATTTAGAGCGACCGTCCTAATTTTTTTTTGTGATTAGGCACAAATATTTATTTAAGCTTGTGTAGGCCGCAGGAATCCGCTGGATGTGGGAAGCACTGAACCGGTTGAAGTGGAGCTGCTTGGGGGAGGCCTATGTCCAGCAGTGGACGTCATTCGGATAAAATGATGATGATGATTTATGTAAGCATCATAATTATCTATCTGCATAATTCAATATAACATATAAATAATATAATGAATAAATGAAATTACTAATACAACATAAATCAAGTAACTGACGCTAACGGCGCGGTTAATGAGCTATGTACTTACTTAACACAGTGTTGCTCAAGCGATACGAGTATATTAACTTAATGCCAACTTAGAAACATCTCGGCTGATGCTAACGGGATGAGATGATGCATCGAGAAAAGTATGTGGCGGCTAGATGAAGCATGCGGACGCATGCGTGACTGCAGAGCGTCCTACCAATGATAGATCTCCGAAACTAGCAGTGTTATTGGGTTGTTCCGTTAGAAATTTCTCAATGGCAGTAGCAAATGCACATTTATAAGACAACCTGACCAAAATAGACTTAATTCGCGAAAGATGGACTTGATTCAGTCAACCACACGTCGTGGTAACACTTTGACCATGAGCTGGCCTAGGGTAGTACGGAGTTTCAATTGAATAAGAGGCCAGCATATACTAGTTTTGTTGCGACTGACGTGCGGCTTACTCTACAAGTGTTTTTTTTAATAGTTTTCAAAACTTTCTCCTAAACAGTTTTCTTTGCCGAGTTCCCCAGCTTACGGTAAGATACTGCATATAACAAAAAAGAAAAACAATTTTTCGATGTTGGAATAATATCAGGAACACTAACAGTAAACGTCTGTTACCATAAACCAGGAATTCAGTCCACGTAAGAGGCTTTAGACTGTCTGGCAACCTTTGTGCCTCTGTGATGCAGGTGCAAAATGCAGTATCGGGAGTGAAAAATAAGTATAATATTAAGAAGTTAAATTCAGAATTAAAGTAGTCATCATCCCTCAGCTTTTTCCCAATTATGTTGGGGTCAGCTTCCAGTCTAACCGGATGCAGCTGAATACCAGTATTTTACATGGCGCAACTGCCTATCTGACCTCCACAACCCACTTTATATACCATTTTATTTCAAGGGGCATCGTATTACCCAATAATATGATGCCCCTTGAAATAAAATGGTATGCGCATAAATAACAACTTATACCTAAATAATTAATATAAATCACAATGTTATATCCTAACTTAACTAAAACTATTAATAAACTAGAAATAAGTTGATTCCCGCGTGGGGATCGGAAAGTATCCCACTGGAACGCACTGCCGGGATAAAAATATATGTCCTTTGTCGAGGACATAGTCTATCCATATCCGCCTCACGCGGCTTGAAGGCGTGAAAGGTACAGAAATACTTTCACATTTATAATATTAGTATGGATAATATGGATTTATTTGTAAGTTTTACAGATAAGATAACATATTTATTTTCTCAGATGTTTCATAATAACACCTACAAATAAATCATTAAGTCCCGATGACTGTCGTTAAATAAAAATTATACTTATTTCCTGACACATAGTAACCAATATCAAATCATGTGGATTTAGCAATAGGTAGGATGGCAAAAGCTAGATTTTAATAAAATTATTATTATTATTCACACTTATGAATTTGTGATTTCATAAATAAATGTAGATTTCAATTCGCCTAATTGTGTGTTTACCTCGTTATTCATATTTATAACTAGTTTCATTAATTAACAAAAGTTTCCTTCCTTATGCAACTCATGTTGCATTAGGTACAAAGAATATATCACAGTAATACGGCGGGGTAACTGCATACCACACTAACAGTTGCAAAATAAAAGATTTTGACAATTCGACAACATCCATTGCGTGATTTACTTTGTCAAGCAGACAAATTTTTCAAACATATGAATCAATAAATTAAGCATTTTTTTCAAAATCTTTCGGATTGGGAAAAAATGTGTTACGCAATTGTGGTACAGTTCTGTCATGCAGTTTGATTACATTCTTACATGAAGAATTCAATAAATCATCGTAAAACTATCGCTAACGTACCAAAGGTAAAGAGATGATGCGGCTTAAACTTTCATGAAAAAAAAAAACTTCCTGACACATAGAAATAAATATTGGAAGGATGAATTTAGGATAAATATTTAAATTTATCCTTCTATTTACATCCGTCCAATATTTCCCGCGATTTTATAAAACCAGTTTATAGAACCAGTATCAATAGATACATTCTATAAAAAAAAAAGTAAAGTGTCTATAAACTACAACATTCTATTGATACATCCTAAACTTAACTAAAAACTTTTTGCAAGAGCAGAGTCCCGTAATCATACACACCCAATATTCGTCTCACAAATTTTACTAAATGCGATACCATTACAAAATACCAACTTAGTCTTAAAACAACATTTTATTTGGCGTTAACGACAAAACAAGTCCTGAGATTCAAACAAGCAGATTCCACTATATTTATATTTATAGCAACATTTTGCGAAAACAACTAATTCTTGTTGTATCGAATTACGTCACCGGTTTGAGGTTTGGTCACAGAGTAGGCGTCCACAGAAGACCCACTATGATACTTTTTCTTTTCTAAATAGATACAGCTATTTAAACGTATTGCCATGTCAAAAGTGCGACTACACCACGAAACCGCTACGATAGAAGACTATGCTACAAAAACGGTACGATGATGCTACGTAAACGCTACAATTATACTACGTAAACTCTACGACAGAACTACGAAAACGCTACGATCATGCTATGTAGAGACTACGACAGCGCTACGAATATACTACGTAGACACTACGACAGTGCTACGAGTATGCTTCGTTAACGCTACGGCAGCGCTACGATAACGCTACGATCATGGTACGTAGATGCTACGACAGCGCTACGAAAATACTACGTAAACGCTACGACAGCGCTACGAGTATGCTACTTAAACGCTACGACAACACTACGAAAACGCTACGATCATGCTACGTAGACGCTACGACAACGCTACGAAAATGCTACGTAAACGCTACGACAGCGCTACGAGTATGCTACTTAAACGCTACAACAACACTACGAAAACGCTACGATCATGCTACGTAGACGCCACGACAACGCTACGACAACGCTACGAAAACGCTACGATCATGCTATGTAGATGCTACGACAGCGCTACGACTATGCTACGTAAACGATTCGACAACGCTACGAAAACGTTACGAGTTTTTATAGTACACACTGGTCTTTTATGTAAAAATGTTACCGTGAAAACTTACGTGAAGTGAACTTAAAGTGAGCTATCATTCCACCTGATACTAGATATTGACACTATTGACAGCTCACTTTATTCAAGTTTTCTAAAGGCTGATTTCTCAATCGACAGATAATTTTTATTCGTGGATTAAAATTGACGTCTGACAGATTTTGTATAGAAGAACTGTCAAAAGTTCAAAATTATTCCTCGGATAAAATTATCCGGCGTTGGAAAACTCAGCCCTATAAGTGACATGATTGCAGAATAGATCGGCTGGAACAGCACCATCGCTTTTACGAAACGAACAATGCTGGATAAAAGTTTCTTACAGCTCCAGATTATTTACATAAGTGTCGCCCAGCATTTTACCTTTCATTTCGTGGATTTTCTGCATTAATCTGTTGTGTAGTTTAATGTTTAATTTAATACGGGGACGTTCGGCGGTCGCGTAGGAGCCAAGGTTGCGGCTTGTGGTGCGAGTGCGACCGGATGGTGCAGCCATGCATTTTTGAGACTCAATGTGACGAGAAATGGGAGGAGTAAGAGGTACAATATTCAATGGATCAATAGGACTAGCAGTATATGACAAAGGAATAGACAAAACATAAGGAAAATGTATGTGCTTATATAGCTTTAACTATGAGATCCGTTATTCTATTACACTGGATTAAAACTTTAATTTGGGCAAAGTAAATGAAATAAGTTTTTTTGTTTTCGCCATCTGTCAAAATAGCTACATCTTGATTTCGACATCTGTCAAAATAGCTACATCTTGATTTCGCCATCTGTCAAAATACATACATCTTGTTTTCGCCATCTGTCAAAATAGCTTTATCTGGTTTTCTCCATCTGTCAAAATAGTTACATCTTGTTTTCTCCATCTGTCACAATAGCTACATTTGGTTTTCTCCATCTGTCAAAATAGCTACGTCTTGTTTTCTGCATTTGTCAAAATAGCTCCATCTTGTTTTCTCCATCTGTCAAAATAGCTACATCTTGATTTCGCCATCTGTCTAACATACAAGTATTATGGCATGCTATTCTAACCAACAGAAAACTTTGACAGGTTTAACAGTGGGTCTCAAACTAGGCACAGCCTGTATCCTGGTGACCCAATCACTACACAAAGTTAATAATTATAATTGAATGAGTTCTGCTAGCGCCAGAGGGTTATTGATAATGTCATAACACAATTCATAACCTAAGTTATCGTAAGTTAAATAGTCTCTGAACAAATGAACTTACAAACATACATACGTAATCTCACGCAGTCTTCCCATGGGGGAGGCAGAAACAAAACGCCAACTAAAACTGGACTTCTTAACAGTAATCCTTCGGCACTTTAATTTCATACGGCATGCGATTCGAAAAGAGAGAAAATGCATCTCGCATTCGAGAAATAGTTCACCGCATGTTTGAGCACAGACTTGAACGCCTTGGTGACTCAGTGCGTGTGATATTTATGTTCCATAATGTCAATCGTAAGGTCTCACAGGAATAAAGTTGAAGGCGACCAAGAATTCTTCACCTACTTTAGTAGCTGAGATTATTTTAAAAATATGATGAGTCGGTAAGTATAGTGAAAAAAAAATCTGGCAACCATTCTTAACAAGGAGTATCGTGTTATCCAGTAAATGGATTGTGGAGGTCAGGTAGGCAGTCGCTCCATGTAAAATACTGGTGTTCAGTTGCATCCAGTTAGACTAGAAGCCGACTCCAACATAGTTGGGAAGAGGTTATGCAGGTTGATTGAGTCGCTAAGTATAGTCGACTTCTTTCCAACTTTTGACATTAATTCCGCAGTAAATTGAACCTTCATTAAGATTGAAGCTTTGTAACTATCACTTAGACGAATAGAACTTGTCGTTTTATGAAGTGTAAGTGACAGTCGACCTTAAATTAATAAAAGAATTACGAGGTTGACAATACCCATCGAACAGTCAACTGACACGCAATCCAAGGTGGACACTATCAAATATTCATACAACACAATAATGTTTCAATTGTTTTTGACTAGGCCCCCGACAAGGTGGACCAATGATCTAGTTAAGGTCGCAAGAATCTGCTGGATGCGGGTAGAGCAGAACCGATTGTTGCGATTCTTGGGGAGGTCTATGTCAATTTGCCGAGCAGTGAACGTCTTTATTTAACTATGAAGATGATTGTGGTATGTCTGAGCATATATACGTCTATGATGTTGGCGTGAAAAATGACAAACACACAATAGGTATAAGCGGTTCTAACAAGTGTCTAAATATAGTAACACCAATAGTTTCCTCACGCAATCTACTCTACGCGCGGGTAGCAACTTATGCAAAACATATGTGCGTAAGCTATACAGAATATTATAATACCAGGTGGATAGAACAGCAGGTACCAACTATTATGTAAATGGTAACATCGCACATCAAGTAGGTATTAATAGCTTACCAATCCACCCATAAATCTTTTTGATGGCCGTATGAAAATAATGGAATGCTTATGTACTATGGACACGTATGTAGGTATGTAACGAGGTAGGGGCAGTCAAATATTGATTTAATGATATAGATGGTAAAAAGAATAAACAGCACCGTCTTTATAACTTGTTCAGCATTTCGACTTTCAAGCATGGTGACTATGACAACAAATTTAAGAAATCTAACGTCGTAACCACAAATACAGGGTGGCAGGGACATCAACGCGCAAACTGAAACCATGAATTCAGCACATGATTTTAAACGTAGTCTAACGTAGAAGTTTTTCGACGGTTATCAAAAAAATCATCTGTTTCATAGAAAAGTGCAATACCTACGAGGTCAAATGTATGGCAAAAGAAAGAAAGAAAGAAAAAGTATTTATTGCGACTCGCACAGGAAGATCATAAAAATAAAAACACAAACAAAAATAAAAATAAAAAAACAAATTATATAAAAAAATAAAAAAATAAAAATATGTACCAAAACCAAATTATATAAAAATTAAAGTAACAAAAATAAAAATGAAACAGAAAGTCCTGTACGAGGCCAAAAGGCTCCTATCTCAGCATGATGCTACGACATTTAAAAAATAAATGTCGCAGCGCTGGTATTCTGATAGGGCCCGCTGTGATGTCACGGGCAATCACAGTAATAAATAAATAAATAATCTATTTTATTATTTAAATATATAATGGCAGATCTAATTGTTTTAATATAACCGACGAAAAGTTCAACGCCCCATGCGTTGAACTTTTCGTTCGGTTTAGAATCATGTATTGAATCCATGGTACCAAGTTGTGCGTCGATGTCCCTGCCAGCCTGTATAATGCTCAAATTCCTCAAAACACAAGCTCATTAAGGTCTCACTCTAACCTAGAATTAGCCACAATACATCAAAGGCTCAGTGTCAATATTCCTGTCACGTAAGCCGCAATAGGCTTACTGTACACATGAGCTTATAAGTTGCTTATAATTTGCACTAAGTTGTATTCATGAGTTTGGGATCATTTGAGCTAATAATGAATATTCTATTTAGATTTAGTTTTGTATTTTTAACCAGATTAGTTTTCTATATTTGCTCAACTTCTTCTTTATAAATTTGGAGTTGCCCTGTAAGTGATTGTTAGACTACAACTATAGTAATTTTAACTTATAGCAGCGTATACAGTTGTTGATGAACCAATAACTAAAGCGCAAAAATGAAAAAATCGTCCCGATGTTATATTTTTTCTTCACCTTTTTTCTGACTGTTACTACCCAGCTTGGCCACCGTTTAGATACATTCTTAATTTTTTTTTTTTTTTTGTTGATATAATTTTTTTTTTATAGAGTATCCTGTTTTTTGTGCAAATAAAGAACTATTCTATTCCATTATTATTCCTATCCAAAACACATACTTATCAATACGTACCATGCCACCACAACCCATCTTCGAACGGTTCAAAACTTCATACACAAAGTGAATATAGCAGTAGTCATAATTAATAACTATTTATTCAAAGAAAACTAGTCCTTATTAACATCGGTCGCGGTTGCTTTCTATGCCAGGGGATTACTTTCACCTTAGTCATGGATAATGCAAAGTTCTATTAATAGAGTTGTGTTACTGAACTTCAAATGGGACGGTCGGTGGTTTGTCAACATGGCAACCCTTTTTTTTATTATAGAAACGGTATTGTGGGTATGAACTGTGTAGGTTTTTGTTGGTATGATATTTCAGCGTTGTATGTTATTTTAGTGTGTGCTATTTCATCTCCACTGCTCGCAAAACGGTGAAGGAAAACATCGTGAGGAAACCTACATGATCTAGAACTAAAAAATCGTAGGACATGTGACTTCTACCCGCGTGGTAGATTACGGCCCACTCCCTCTCACCAAGAGGAGGTCTGTCTCCCAGCAGTGGAAACATTATGCATTAACAAAGTGTTTCTTTTTCCGTAATGGAACATTTATCCTCTGCGTCGAATTTTACTATATTAGGTTTAACTTTTCGTTGTGGTGTGATTGTAACAAACATACCCACATACGTACATGCAAACCTGCATACCTACATCTAAAGATTTAAATGCAGAGAAGTTGCTTTTCCGTTTATAATTAGGTAGTCTTAGCGTATCTATCACAAAAGGATCATTTATTTTAACGTAACCTAATTATCTAGTTGTTCGATGGATGGACTGTATAAATGATGATAGGAAAGAAAGTGACTACCGAGATGACGACTAATAGACAAGTATCAGGAAGAAAACACATCTGGACGGCACGGTTGGCGCAGTGGTTAAGCGATTGACTGCTGCGCTACGTGTCGCGTGTTCGATTCCCGCACTGAACAAATATTTGTTTGGCCTACAAGTAGTTGTTCCGGGTCTGGCTGTTTGTGTATGTGAGTTTAAATATTTGTAAACGCACCCACGATACAGGAGAAATTCCTAGTGTGGGGCAAAGTGCAAAAAAAAAAAAAAATGTTGCGCTGACCCCAAATACTTGGTATCAGGGCCCTAATTCACCTAAACTACCACTCTATAATTCCTGACTTCGAAACCATTAGTGAATTCCTTAGCTAATCACGCCAATGCTGCGATCATTTCACGCGATTTCGTTCAATGTATCATAGAGAATACGGCCCAAGGACAGGAGAATGTTGATATTTGGTTGTTTTTAAAAATAAATGTGTTATGATATAGAAAGAAAGAAAGAAAGAAAAAGTATTTATTGCGACTCACACAGGAAGATCATAAAATTAAAATAAACACAATCAAAAATAAAAAAACCCAAATTATGAAAATAAAAAAAAAGTAGGTAACAAAAAGAAAAATGAAACAAAATGTCCTTCATGAGGCCAAAAGGTCTATCTCGGCCGATATCGCCGTATGAATGTAAAAATGCACCTTGTGCAGTTAAAATAAAAGATGACTGTTTTTTATGGGAGTGATATGAAGATTCGAATGACGTTATTGCGACGCACGCTATTCCGAAAAAAATTAAGAGTGGTACGCCAGTTCGAAAACACATTAAGTCGAAAACCGCTATATCGAATGGTATTCCAAATAGGTATTCCAAACTGAATTTGTCTGGGGATCGAACTCGCGACCCAGTGATTACCAAGAACTACCTACGCTACGATGATAAAACTGACACTGGTACTGTTACTTGCTGGTTGTCTATACTACTAAGTATAAATGATTAATATTAGTACTTTACGTTATACGTTTTTCCAGAAGAAGCAGAAGCTGTCACTAAATATTTCGAAGAATATTACGTTCTGGGCCAATTAAAATCTCGCATATCAGATGCAAAAATTGTGATATCCCGACTGCAACCCTTGTTTCCACCTAGTTTCTGGTCCGCTGAAAGAAATAATAATTTCAATCTTCCGCGAACTCAAAACAGCGTGGAAGCATGGCACCGGCGATGGAATTGTTTAATGGGCAATCGAAAACTTGGGTTGTTCGGCTGTATTCAAAAGCTCATTGACGAACAGAATACAACCACCCATAAAATTGAGAGAATTTTGGCTAATATCCCACAGACGCCGCCAGCAAAAAAAAAATAAAATGAAAGAAAATGCTATCGCAGCGATTTTACAAAAGTAAAATACAATGTGCACTATTGAATTTATAAGAGCCTGTAGCTTTGAATACTAGTCTATATTGAGTTGATTGAATCCAATTTGTCATCAATATGACAGTGTTGTTACTTTTGGTAATGAATAAACCACCTATAATTTTGATTTGTTAACTTCTTTGTTGATAACTAACTTACTGGAAACTGGAAATTAAAAAGTTAACTTAGAATAATACTTCTCATTGCTCTTGTTTCCCAAACCCAATACAAAGACAAGGCTTTATCGGGGTCGCGAGTTCGATCCCCAGACAAATTCAGATTCGAATACCTATGCTATTCGCAACAGTGGAATTCGATAGATACCAAGACTTTCGTACTAGCGTACCATTCAAACAGTTTTTCGAATCAGCGTGTTCGCGACAACGTCATTCGATATAGCGGTTTTCGACTTAATGTGTTTTCGAACTGGCGTACCATCTTAATTTTTTTCGAAATAGCGTGCGTCGCAATAACGTCATTCGAATCTTCATATCACTCCCGTTTTTTATATTATAGCACCGTTTCATCGAAACAAGATTTTATCATTAAAATATGCATTGAAATTAGATACGGATTTTATTTTGGGCTTATCTGGTCGATTTTATTTTTGAATCCGATTTATTCTGGCTGGTATCTTACGCTATTTACCTCTGCATTCGGACAAACTGATGGAGTTTCAATGTAGTGATGATTGATGACAGTCAATGGTTTGAGTCGACTTGAAAATGAAGTTGTTACTCAAGATGCTAACAAGTACGTGAATCGAAATTAGTGTCTTCTACTTTAAATTATTTTCCAATAATAATGAAAAATAAATGTGGCAATTGACTAAAAGTATGGTTTTGTCTTACCTTTATTTGCGGTATCGGCCACGACTTACGAGTAGGTAGGTCGTGAGTTTGAACCCTGCCAGGCACTTTACATTGTGTATTTCATTTCATGACCACCGTTCTCAAAGCGGAGAAGGAAACACTGTGAGGAAACCGGCATGTCCTAGAACCAAAAAATTCGAAGATATGTGACATCCGCCAACCTGCACTGGCCCGCGTGGTGGATTAAAATGCCCACTCCGTCGTACACAGAGAGGAGGCCTGTGTCCCAGCAGTGGGAACACTATAGACTGATTATGCTATGGTTTTGTCTCAATCAATCAACTCAAACTATCGCAATCCACTACTGGACATGGGCCTCTCCCAGGTTGCGCCACAACACCCTGTCCTCCGCCTTCCGCATCCAGTCTGTCCCAGCCACCTGGTGGTTTTGTCTTATTGGCAATTTTTAAACAGCATATACCAGAATAATAGGCAGACTAGAGTTATCTACTACATTATTCCCAAAGTGCCTACTTTTCTGGTTAATATTTTCGTGGATATAAAAACTTGATGATCCTTCAAAAACCAGAAGTGTATGACAAGCAATCTAATAGAAACATAGCTGCAATGTTTTTCAACGATTTCCACCGCCTTAAAAAGCGGATTCTGATAAAGTGGCTCAATCTAGTTATACAGTTAGCAGAAACGCAATTTCTCTCGGAATATTCGTTTGCGGTTTTTCGTAGTATCAAAATATTGCACACAAAATGGAAAATATTTGGGTGCCATGTTATTTGAAAGCTACAAAATAAAAAATGTTGTTTTGAAGTTATGTCTTTTAACATTCCAAAATTTAGAAAATCCATAGATTTTATTTGCCTCGAAGCAGAAGTCCTTTGAAGCAAATACTCGTACAATCTGTAGATTTTTTTTAGCTCTCACCGTGAAAACTTAGGTGAAGTGAGCAGTCATTCGACAGGATTGACAGCTCACTATCTGCGTTTGAAAATCAGCCCTTAATATGATATCGGAATCACTTTGACACGTCATATTATAAAAAATAATAAGCGACAAGTCTCAACAACGACTCGACAAGTCTGGTTTCCTCACGATGTTTTTCCTTCACCGACTTTAGTAATGTCCAAAATAAACTCAGAAACTCACAGCCCTAGCAAAACGCACAAATACTGCAAACAATCGCATTTCGCGGCTCTATGCGGAAAGCCGTCCGACGAACCGGACGGACGCCGGTGATCCGGCCAATCTGTAAGTGGAGCACTTTGACGGAAAACCGGATTGACACCGCGTGCGCTACGGACGCCACAACCCAGCCGACCGAATAGAGAATTGCTCAAATGTGTTTTTATTTTAACTCTTAACTTTTTGTGAAAATACCTTTTTGGTTCGAACTTTTTTGCGAATACCTTCAGTTGTAAACGATTTGAAAACGAGCTCGAAGTAAATCTTGTATTTTCGAATCGATCTATTGTACACATGTGTGTGTAAAAATTTGTGACGATTGAAAAGATATGATGTATCATCAAAAAGTCAAAGTCTAATTATTTATTTTAAGTACCAAGACCAGTAAAAGACAGTTCTGAACGTCAAAATTTACCAGAAAATTTAATTAATTCTACTATGGAGAAAAATGGGCAAGAAACTCTATAGTAATAAACATCTTTTAAAATTGTGTGTTTTAATATTTGCAGCTAGGTTATGAAATAGGAGAAGTCACTGTATAATTAGTAGGTATTAATTACACCAATATTTTTTTAAATGATGGCTTTAAATTAGGTTAACTTTGCAAGAATAATGAATAATAATTAATCACAATACATAATAATTTGAACTTACTGCAATAACTCTTAAACGTATACATATATCTGTCAGGATGCACAATACTTCATCAGGGCTAGATCAAGCTACTTTTATCCCGTCTCCAACCATTTAAGGCAACGCAAGACGTGTTTCGAAATCGGATTAGTTTCTCAGTAAGCCTATTGATAGCCCATCTATAGGCCCCATAGGTATCCCTTTCAATTGGGGCTCCTACAGATACAAACCAAACATGGCAGTCTCGACTATGAATAGGGTCTCTAGTACTGTTAAAGGTGACTCAGGAATAAAGTGGATAGACAGTATCAATTTGTAAACTGATAACATCAAACTAGTCATCTAGTAGCCTTCTAGGCGATTATGGCTTTATGTAAGTACTACTAAACATAGGCTTCGTTCATAAACTTGAACTAACGGGCTTAGGGAAATAGGACCATAATGACGACGGTACCGACAGTGCAATTTACTACGCGAGACTTTTTACTTCCGTCGAAGATATTTTCTTTCATATCCTGAACGACATGGCCAGACATTGCATAAAATGGAGAGTTTATAAGTAAATAAACAGGGGAGGCCTTTGCCCAGCGGTGGGACACTGTGCAAGTTTTTTTGATGTTAACCTATGTTGTTCCACTGCTGGGCAAAGGTCTGCCCCATACTTTTCCAATTAAGGAGTCCAAATCGTCATTCGCAGCGTTTCTGAGGCCTGCCCCGGTGACGACGCCCGTCTTCAGGCACCCACTGGGTGACGATCCTGGCCCATCTGTTTTGATGCAACCTATATGACCCGCCCAGTACCATTTCAGCCTCGCAAACTTATCGCCAACATCAGCGATGCCTGTCTTGGAGCGTATTATAGTGTTGCATATTTGGTCTAAGAGTTTAATTTTTAAAATACTACGCTCCATCGCTCTTTAGTAACCTTGGGTTTGGACTTCTGAGCCTATGCAAAAAAAATCCTGAACGACCCATCTAATAATTTTTAATACTAAACAAACATTTATTATTATTATATTATTATTATCTCACTAACACTCAGACCCGGAACCAATATCTGTAGGCAAATGTTTGTCTGAACATGTGTCAAATTCGTTAACAGAACTGCAGCAGGTCAATCAGTCAATGCACCAAAACGAACCACCTCTCTGATTGACAAGCTTATTTCTCCCTCAATCACAAAGCATTCTCCCATCAACAAATTACCGCACACAAAATCTCTGGCATGATTTAATCCATGTTTGTCGTGTAAATTACATCGGCCACAGCTATCTGCGTACGGAACGCATCAATCAACGAGCCCATTTGCATCACCAACATAACTTAGACTGCGGCAACTTACGGAACTAATACTTAAAAATGTGCTGGATTTGACAGTTCTCGCGCTCCGCCTTGACAAGCAGCGCCACCCCGTCGTCTCAAGTTAAGGTAGTCGGTGCATTGTTTACTGATTTGCTACGCTATTCAGCGGCATCCAGTTTACATGTGCTGTATATGGAGTATGGGAATGAGTTTCATTCAATATGGCGTCGATCTGTTTTCTGAATGTCAGTGTGTGCTAGTGATCTAGATATTTTAGATCATAAAGGTTGTCTGGAATCGATTGTCGTGCGATAAGGAGTGATGGTCTTTGAATCGCATCTTTATATTGTATCTCCTCGAAGATGAAACACGTTGGCTGTAAAATAGAAGTTATTACAACCTATTTGTAAATCTAGATCTATTAATAAAAAAAGTGGTTAGGTATAGACAGTGGAGTTTTTAAAAATCTCGAACATTCTAATGGATAGCATTGCATCCTCTGCACACAGTCATAACAACATTAGTCGCAATTCTATTTGCAAAGTTAGGAGTAGTAGCAGTCACCAAGTAGTTTTATAAACTAACTTACAGATTTTGAGTTACACAGCTATAAATTCCTTTGACTCATCTACACAAACTTTTCTATAAAAGTGCAACATACATACCTGGAATGTTCCATTAACTGCAACATTATACACGAACAATATACTATTTATACCCATTATTACCAACAAACGACGGTCGATTGAAAAACCAAAATAATTCAGTACGAGGTTGCATTATGGTCGGTCGTGGTCAGTTGGAAGGCCCAATTGTGGTATCCAACGACGCAGTTTGTAACCACAAAATAGGTACAATATGTAAGCGCGTACGTTCCTGAAACATTCATTAACAGAATATGGATTATAAAGTACGTATTATTAAAACTAGGTTTGATAATGTATGAACCACTGTATCAGTTCCTGTTAAATAAAATTAAAATTCGACATTATTATTAGATTATGACTATGAGTCACGCATTATTTTATACACTTCCCTCTCACTGAAAGGTGGCCTGTGTCCCCGTAGTGGCAACGTTATAGGCTGATTTTGCTTATGCTTACAATATAAGAAAAATTAGGTATCATAACAACACGCCTGTAATCCCCAAAGGGTTAGGCAGACATATAAAGGGTGTCCCGAAACTCAACGATAACCTCGTACCGGGCGAGAGGCCAAGGTATACCAGTTATGCAAAAAATAAGAAAAAGAATCCATGTCACTTAGTCAAGCGATAATAGACATTTTTAAGTACTGTGATCACAATTTTTTATTATTTTACAGTGATTTTTTGAATAATGTAATCTCAAATAACAGTGCTATTAATCGCAACCACAAATCAAAGTAATAAACATTGTTAACTAAGTAAAATAAATAAAGTTTTGACGAGTTATGGTTTGCAAAATTATTGTCAGTTAACTTTGACACTCCATGTCGGATAATTTTTTTTTTTTTCTTATTTTTTTCATAACTGATATACTTTGGCCTGTCGCCCGGTACCAGGTTATCGTTGAGTCTCGGGACACCCTGTATACAGGGTGGAATTTTGTAATGCAATTGTAATTTGCACGTGTTTGTAGTGCAGACTCCTTTCTTAGATGCGACATGACGGGTCGCAATTTTTACAGATTTTAGTCGGTTCGATTCCCTAGTGTGGCAAGCGAATTTTCGAAAATCTTTGAATGCAGTTTTCTTTCTATTCAAAAATAAAGGAATGTTTTCTTTGAGTAAAATTTTCTATCTACAGTATTAAGAGTACTTTCCCTTCAGGGACTACAAAATTCCACCCTGTATATAATATACCCACATTTTGTTTACATAAGTCCCATATGATAGGGGGAGAGCCTGTTGCCATCCACTGGGCACAAATCCAGACTCTGGGTTGCCACTGAGAAATCCCTGAACCCAATAACACTTTACCCAACCTGGAAATCGAACCCAGGAGGCGTATGATACCTACTCCTCCTCCTGGGTTAGATTTTCAGGTTGGGTTCTTGTTAAATAAAACCATCCATCAATTCGAAACTTGAGTTCTTTTTCAAAGCAAAAAAGACTATCTAAATTAAAAGCTTATCTAGATTGTCCGATATTATCTGCCCAACCCTATCAGTAGCTTTGGCCGTCACCACTATCAGCGGGATTAGCACAATCGACACGTCGCGGACGTTATCGAAATCAGGGAGGTCATCACTAATGTATCGGATTAAAGACTCTGCATTATGTAGGTAGGTATTTTGGATGGTCAAGTGCACTTTATTATGATTGCTAATTTCATTATTTGCAAGAAAAACTTTCAGCCAATGTATTGCTTATTTATTTACATTTCTGTTTTCTCTCCCTCGTTGGTCTAGTTGTCGCATGCGCTACTGCTGAGCATGAGATCCTGGGTTTGATTCCCAGGTCGGGCAAAGAGTTATTGGTTACCATAAGCATAATCAGACTATACCGTTCCCACATAATAAAATAATGCGTGACTCATGGTCCTAAACTATTAATATGGCGAAGTTTATTTTTATTTAACAAAATCTGAGACTGTATTTCATACATTATGTTATTTAGATTTTCTCTTTTGCAAAAAAAACATCAGCCCGGGAACATAATACACAAATGTTTCATACTTAATTCATGTTTGTTAATTCCGTATATTGTTTTTGACGCATTTAAAACTGCTCCCTTGGTCGAGCCTAAAATTTTACCAACCGTTTTAACAATGTTGCCAAACTCTACAACATTCTCGTAACATGAAAACTGCACCGCATCATGCATCCAAATTAAAAGTATTTTATCAAATTACCAGCACTTTTTACACCCCCCTTTGTAGATGAAGTTACTGCCCCGTGACCCAGTTGCATAGTTTTGGAACATCGCTGGAAAACGGACAGACAATGCCTGTAAAAGTTTTTTGGAAAAGCAATTTCGTTCATGGTCAAATTATTAGCCACTGAAGTTTAAAAATGCAGTGGGAAATAAAAGTATACGTGTAAGTATAATTTTATTCAAAGGACAAAAGTGTGAATCTCTTTTAAAAGTTGCTTCACTGAACGACTTCGTTTCGTTTTAAGCTACGGTAAAGTCGTAAACTGAAGCTAAGTACGAGTATTTCTACACTTTTGGCTGACATCATCACCCCACAGCAGTTTAGTGCTGGACATAGGCCCCTCCAATTGCACGCCATTCAGCTCGATTCTCGGCAACTCTCATCCAGCTGCTACCAGCCACCCTGCGAGGATCAGCGCTCCACCTATACCTGCACACTTTTGGCTTTCATTTTTTTTGTATTTGTAGTTTTTCCTCTTTTGCCAAACAAGTCATTGTGTCAGTTGATTTGATACTGACATACTTTCACTATTATTTGACTACGTTGGTCAATGTAAAGTCACCAACGTAGTCAAATAATAGTGAAAGTAGTCAAATAATAGTAAGTATAGCCAAAACATTTCGATCTGCAACCTCCTTATTGACGTAAGCCCTCTAGTGCAATAGTCAGTTGCTTAAGTTGGCCAACAATTAGTAGTACAACTATTCTTGTCTCCGACTTACTTTTTCATTGAATGGGTGCCCTGATTAGAGGTGTTGTGTACAGGTGTTCAAGTTTTAAGACGTACGTACTTCACGTAAGCTTTCTTACAACTTACGACCACTGCTAATAGGTCTTGAAATGTTCTCTTATCTGTAAATTTTAAGTCAAATGCAATGCAGGACTTTGTATGGATATAAATCTTTTATTTAATAAAAATCTTAAATGACAACGCACAGCCTGTAGGCTGTGCGTTGTCATTTAAGATTTTTAGCTTTTTAGCTTGTAGACCCAGCGGTGTGTACACCGCTGGGTCTACAAGCATGGCACAAGAGTTACTTTTATAACAAAGGTGAGCACTAAGTAGGTTGAAAGTTTATATGGATTATTGACATTTTTGCTGATAGGAAATCCCATCCGGCACATGGCTTGTTTACATGATAAAATTATTCTCTTTTAAGTTGCTTCTGCAATCGTCCATAGCCCGCACATAGTTCGCGGAAAGTCTGTGACCCTAGTGAATCACTTGATTGACGCGCGCTGTCCGCTCTACTTTACTCTACTTTGATCCCAAGTTACACATGTCACTAAGCAGAAACTGCAAAGTATAAATCCTTTACCTAATGTTTTATGGTATGTTCATGGTCTACTGCAGATGAATATTGTTTGTGAAATTGGACTAGTTTTATCTTTCAATCTGTAAGTCTGCTCTATCAAGTTCATGTTTAAGTAGTAGTCAGGACTAACACCTTGAGCTGCACTAGCGTTCTAAGGAGTTTCATTAGAATAAGAAGCCAGTTCATACAGGTTTTGTCACCACTGACGTGCAGCGTGAATCTACCGAATCTTGTTTGTTTGTAAGTCGTCTTATTTGGAGTTATAAAACTCCAAGGAAAAAGAAAATATTTGGACTTCTGATATAAGACATATTAGAAGGCTCAAATCATTCATCCATCCGGCTTTGGGTTAAAGCAAATAATTTACAACACAAGGTCCACAAGGTCCTAACTTTTTAACATTCAAATAACTTTCACACATGACCACATAGAGGCCAAGTACTAATTAAAATTCTTTTATTGCAATTAATTAGTGTTAAGTGTTACTTGACGAGGTTGAAGCATCAGCAAATGTTAGTTCCGGAGTTTGTGAGGCGTGAACAGTATGGTTTAAATTAACTTAACAAGTTTACTTTATCAGATTTACTGTACATTTTTAAAATTTGAAATTAGTTTATGTGTTGGCTGGCCTCGTCACACAAGTGCCCCGGAGACAAGGGCAAAGATCGTCACTAGCCTAGGACGCCTGAGGGAAGACATCACCGTCGATATAAACCGTAGCGAAGGTGGTTGTGACGATCTGAGGGGCAAATTCCGTATTTTTTTAAGAACAAACTCAGTCTCTCGAAAACGCCTCTAATTTCCCTACATTTCTGACAAGTTTTTGACATTGATTGTCGCTGAGATGAGATTGCGACTAGATTTTAAACATTTTTAATTACGGGAAGTTGGAGATTAAAGATCATAAGAGCTCGCACAAAATAGAGAGGTTTGGAAGGAGAAAGGGGAGTCCTTTGCCCAGCAGTGGCACACCGTAATTGTTACGATGTAGTCTTGTAAGTATTTTTACTGGCTTGATCATTAAATCTTGGCTAAGCATTATGTAAATGCCTTCTGAAGTAGCAATTATTTCTTTTTATATGATTACAAGGTGTTGTCAGCAGTTGACATTATGAGTAAAGTCAAAGTCAAAGTCAAAGTCAAATCATTTATTTCAAATAGGCACATAAAAGGCACTTTTGAACGTCAAAAATAAAATTAGAATAAAATTGATTCTAGTCGCCCCTTCCAAAAGGTAGTTTTCGTATGGAGAAGAATGGGCAAGAAACTCCACCGTTACTCTTTTAAAATGTTTTACAATATATTGCATACATTATTTATATAATTATATGTGAAGACGATGCACCCAAAAATAAACTTACTATACCACAATAGGTAAAACAATTAAAATGGATAAATGTAACCATGACATATAGATCAACTATGTGATAGATACATGGTGCTCACATATTCACAAACATTCCAAACGTAGACGATTTTCATAAATAAATAAGGAGTAATAAGTCCGGGTGTGACCCCAAGTAATTACAGAATGTAAATCAATGTGAAAAAAAAAAAAAAGAATAAATTATACAATTACATTAGCAACCAGTTTGATTTTGTCTAGACTCTAGAGATTGTCCTATGGAGCAAGACCAGCATGTTTCCAAGCATTCTTATCTTGGATATAATCCTCTAATTTGTAATATCCTTGCTTACAAAGTGTAATTTTAATATAAGTTTTAAATTTTCTTTCATTTAATTGCAATATTTCACAAGGTATTTTGTTGTAACATTTAACACAGTACCCCATAAAAGATGTATGAACTTTAGATAATCTGAAAAAAGGTTGATCTAATTTATCTTTATTTCTAGTATTAAAATTATGTCTATCACTTATTTTATTAAAAAGATGTTGATTTTTTCTTACATAAATAATATTTTCATAAATGAATTGGCAAGGTACCGTCATAATATTAATCCTTTTAAATAGTTCCCTAAGAGATTCGCGGCGACGTAGATTGTAAATGGCTCTGACAGCTCTCTTTTGCAAAATAAAAATGGATTCAATGTCAGCAGCCCGACCCCACAGTAAAATGCCATATGACATAATACTGTGGAAGTAACTAAAATAGACCAAGCGCGCGGTTTCTTCGTCTGTTAATTGTCTTATCTTTCTAACAGCATATGCGGCCGAGCTTAGCCGCCCCGCAATAGATGTTATATGAGGTCCCCATTGTAATTTCTCGTCTAGCGTGATTCCTAGGAAAACTGTCTGAAAAACAAATTCTAATTTTTGGCCATTCAATACGATGTCACATTCGCTACTTCTAACATTAGGTAATTTAAATTATTAAAAGAGTTTAAGTATTAAAAGAGGTCTCAAATTAAATTTAAAGGATTGTATATATTACCACAAACGTCCTCGAAAGGTTCTACAAATAATGACAAGACGCCACCTTCATATTTTTCAAATAATGTCCGTTCTTCATTCTTGTGTTTTTACCCGACTACGACAAAGCCAAAGGATGGTTATGATTTTAACAGTTTATGTTTTTATGTTCATCCGTTCCCTCATAACTTCTAAAGTGCTCGTCGTATTTCGACAAATGAGATATCTCCTGTCGGTGGAGCAGAAGGGAGTGTCAGACTCTTACTGACTAAAACCCACCCGTGTTCCTTCCTTAGCCCTTTACGTACCAGGGCAGCGGTAACCCTTTCGGACAATCCCGCTACCCCGGCAGGCTTCGGCCCTGTCGGGCCCCGTCAACTATCATAGGCTACCCTCATGTTCATTTCGTTCGATTTTTTGCTTCAGTTAACTACTACCAATTCAGTTAATTACCAGAAACACACAAAACTATATTTATAAAACTCCTCATTGATGACATAACGCCTTAAAAACGGGAGACAACAAGAGTTTCCTCGTATATTCACAATATTATTGGCATTCCAATTTAATAAAGGTTGACATCATTGTTTAACCTCTGTGGTGATATCAATTAATAATATGTGTAAATTATGTCAATACTAAAGTATTATCAACTGACCTGTGCTGTGATTTTGCTAAACATAGCACCATCACTAGAATAGTGAAACAATCAATTAACTGCAGCCTATCGCAGACCGCACCTTATCATTGTTACTTGTATATGTGTACATGTTTCCTGTTAGGGTTAAAGGAGGACACCAAAGGAAAGGCCGTTCTAAGGATTTCAATAATACGTTTATAATTCTTTTATTTACACATGCCCACGTATAAATAAAATAATAATAAATAAAAAAAACAATAAAACACCTTTGTGAGCCATGGTGGCCGCCGTTGGATATTCCAAACTCAAACTCTCAAACTCAAAGTATTTATTTCAATTAAACAATTTATAGGCGCTTTTGAACTGTCAAATAGTCGGTCAGTTAGTCAGAAAGTTAAAACTAGTTGCCCATTCCAAAACGTGGATCTCTATGGGGAAGAACGGGCAAGAAACTCCAAGGACACTCTTTTAAATCAAGATATTACAAAATCCTTATTACATTATTCTTATTGCTTCTATATGTGAGAACAATGTAAAAAAATCAACTAAAGAAACAATTCAAAATATAAGATTAAAAATAATCCTTGGCAGTTAAGAGATGACCAGTCTCAACCGGCGGCTCCCGTTCACGAACATGACGCGTGGATCAGCACCATCCAGCTCAACGATTTTGTAGGGAATCGAGTGATCCAACACACACGCCACCATCAGTGGGACCAGCCAACCAGCCCACCTCCCCAGAAGTATACTATGTATCGTAGTCTGTTCAAAACATGTGCAAAAGATCTGGGTGACTTGACGGTTTCTGCTCTTTGCTTAACAACCAAATTATCTATATATATATAAATTAATCCCCATTTCCCTTTGGTCACGCCATAACTTGAGAACGACTTTACCGATTTCATCCATCTTTTTTTTTTAAGTTGTCTAATATTTTGAACAAGATTCTTACGTTAAAAAAAATTAAGTAACTTGCTACACGCGGACGAAGTCGCGGGCAGAAGCTAGTTTACTATAAATAGCTAACAATCTAATAATAAATGAAGCATTCTAGTTTTATAAGTGAAAGGTCAAGCGGATGTCGGAAGTAGGGTACTTCGAGCTTCAAGGCCTGCTGGATTTAATTACTGACCGACGAAGGACGCGCTGCGAAATAGATGGCTATAATTAATTGGGAATTATCTGCCCATTGACGACTAAGTGCCCTTTTTGTTATGTATCTATGTGTGAAGTAAGCTGTTTAATTTATTACCTATGGTAAACAATTAGTTGTTGACTGTACAAGTCACCAAAAAAGATAAGTAACCAGGGTCGTCGGATATAATTGAACTTTAGTAAGAACCGATAGGAGTTTTCGAATGTAATTTAATAAATGAACCGTTTATTTTGTATTAATTAAATTTGATTTTTATTCGAAAACAGTCATTGGTTTCTTACTAAACTTCAACTATATCCGACAACCCTGGTTACTTATCACCTTTAGTGACCGTACATTAATAACACTAGCGACTCCTCCCTGCTTAACACAGTTTTTACGTCTTCACACAAAATTGAATTTTCTTGATACTTAATTATCTTACCTCCGTCCTCCGAAGGGTTAAGCAGAGTTGTAGTGTTATTACAGTTAGTTTAATGTGAACTTATTATACACATAAACCTTCCGGAATAAATTCTCTAAATCAAACAAATTATTTTGTATTTTTTTTCTGTTATTTTTAAATTTAATTTTCTTGTTTTTCAATTACATACTTATTATCATGATAAGTGGAAGAGCGGAGTTCACCTAACACAAGCATCTTCTTGCTTAAAAGGTGATCTCCAACTAATGTGTTTTTCATTTGTATGTAATTGCAATAAACATTTTTATTTTATTTTTTTATTTATTTTATAAACACAGATAGACACGAAAAGCGACTTTAATTTCTAATGTATGTATATATTGATAGTTAACACAATTATATTGTTGTCTAACTTACAACAATACATAAATACCTTTTTATTTTGGAAGGCAAATGGATTATGTAGACTGTCACTAAGGTCCCGTTTCCTGACCAGGGTCTGCATTTTTGAGCCTGGCAAGTGACTAATATGACTTTATAAATCTTCTTTTGAATTTATCTTAGACTTCACTTAAGTATCAGACAGGCAAATAAGTCGGAAGTGATAAGCTCAACTTTCAGTTAAGAAAACTTTTAGTTTAACCTAATTCTCGCATAAAAATGCTCGACCATTTTTTTCACTAGGCATGAGTGGTGCCGTAATTGTAAGAATTAAGGGACCACTCTTACTCTCATAATTCTCTCCCGTTAAGTAAGCAGCATTTATTTCAAATAGGTACTTAAAAAGCACTTTAGAACGTCAAAAATTACAATGAAATAGAATTGATTCAAGTCGCCCCTTCCAAATGTTTTTTTTAAAATAGTTTTCGTATGGAGAAGAACGGGCAAGAAACATACTTATATATAATTAATAATTAATTATATAACAATATGTGAAGATGATGCACCTAAAATAAAATAAAATTACTATACCACAATAGGTAAAAGACTAAAAAATGAAACCATGTCATATAAATTAATCATGTGATAGATACATTGTTAAAGTAGACGTAATTCAAACAATTGACCACTTTCCGGATATTTAAGGACCCCACTCCAGTACAAATAACTTTTCAATATACTTCAATATCAGACTAGCATCATCCATAACAATAATGTGTACTTAAAGCTCATATTTCAGCCATTAGATATAAATGTATGAAAACTCGGGTAGAAAGTTCTTCGCTGCATTTTATAACATTTAAGTGTGATATACGTCTTCACATGTGGCGGGTATTATGGCTAACCACCGGCGCTTAACGGTCGTAAATATAAAACGCGCGGGTTTCGGATGTGTGTGACCGACCTTATAATAATTAACGTACTAGTTTGGTGAACTTGAAGAAATGAATAGCGAAGCAAGGCAGTTACGGTCAGCAATAAAAATCGTTTGCAACACGTTAGAACAGGATAGTTTTACTCATCGTCTAAATTGACATAAAATTATTCGATACATCATCAGAATTTCATAGAAGCTCATATAATTAATATGTATTGTAAAAGAGACTGTGACCTCTGAGTTAGTTTCGGCCTTTTTTCTCAGACTAGTCAGATAGGAAACGCCGATCTCATCTATTTTAAAATATGATTGACGTGTAAAGGGTTTGTACAAACCTACTAACAAAATCAAATCATTTATTTATTATTTATTTATTTAAACTTTTCGCACAAAAAGGTACAAAGGCGGACTTAATGCCTTAGGCATTCTCTACCAGTCATTTATCATTTATTCTATTAATTTTACTTCAGTTCCGATTTTAATCACATAGTACTTAACTGATTGTACGTCGACAGATTGTGCGTTTTGGGAATAAAACATCTCCTAAACTGCATACACACATTTATGTGCGTCTAAATAATAATTAATATCACTTTTATTTTCTTAAGTTATTTGGGATAAGTACCAACTTAATTGCACTTATTATATGTTTTTCACTTATTAGTACCTACATAATATATGTTTTGAGATATTCAGAACCATTGTGATATCCTATCATAAATCTATACTAATATGTAATAAAGCTGAAGAGTTTGTTTGTTTGAACGCGTTAATCTCTGGAACTACCGGTCGGATTTAATAAATCCTTTTTGCATTTGATAGTGAAATTCTTGAGGAAGGCTATTTAATATAACGCTATGACCCGTAGGAGCTGAGCATAAAGAAAAAAAATCAGAAAGGTCGCTAAGCGAAATGAAGTGGGTCAGCGGAACAAGAAATTTTACGCGGACCAAGAAGCTAGTGGTGATATAAAATAACAGATACTTAATAAAGAACTACTTTTAATATTTAAGTTTACATTTACATACCAATTGTTTAGTGGTTGTTTGCCAACCAGAACAACACAATCCTACTCAACCCGTTGTATAAAAGACATCAAGTCTCGCATAAACCTATAGTTTTAAATAGCCTTTTAGAGGACATGGCCAACAATGCATGTCCTTTAAAAAGGCCATAAAAAGGCCTCATAATAAACTCGTTTATGATTAACAGTTTATCGTAACGCTCTGTTTAAAACGGATTCCCTTCGTAAAGGCTGATGTAATTTCGCAAAGGCATATTAACTTGATTATATCTTTACTGTGGAATTGAAGATGGTATCGTATGAATGTTATGAAGAGGATTTAGCTGTAGAGAAGTCGTATAGATAATAAGCTATTTTTTGGAGCTAAAAATAGAAGTAGGTTAGTTAGCTCATACGGCATTACTTCATAGAGGTATGAGGAACAGGGGATAAAGTTCGCTCATAGAAAAGGAAGGATCCTACGACCAGACGGGTGTTGTGTCTGGTGGGGTATTGCCCGACGACGGTTGATATCGGGACGTTGTACATATAAGTTGCGCGGTAAACTCTGCTCGCGGGCGCTGCAGGATTCTACGTGACGTCAGAGTGATGCGTAGTTCGCATGTGGCGATGTAGAAGCCGCCACAACTTCATTATAAAAGTCATTGATCACTGAAATATTCTTATGAGCATAGGAACATTTCAGTGATACTCGTACATGACTCATATTGAAAGCAGTTTAAGAAAAAGGTTTTGCTTATCCATCGCGAAACATGAAGTCATATTATTATGATTTACCTTCATGTTTCGCGAATCTGCTTTTTGACTACATCACTTATCCCTGCTGCCTATTGCTCTATCTATTGCTGTATGTGACGAAATATTACACATGCAATTTTACTATCGATATGTACTAGAATCTTGGTACTGTGCAATAAAATAGTTATAATATACCATAGCGTCAGGTATTGTACCTGGCATATGCTGAGCTGGACTCCCATTTGGTGCAACCATGAGACACACACCGCCCAGTAGTGATCGACCATTATAGATTTGCATATACGAGGTGTCTATGGGTTCATTTATCTTTTTAATCTGTTTTTTTTTTTTTTGTTTCACCTTTTTTGATGATTTTTTTATTACTTGTATTGTGTCTTTTGTTGCACTGAATAATCGTTTTATCTATCTATCGATCCTTCAGACTACAGCAGTGCTGCTTGGCCGCAAAATAAGATGTCCTGATACTTCCTGTCAAAAAAGCCACAAGGAGGTTTCTTACCGTTGATTTCATGTTCCTCACATCTTTTCGTTTCTAAAACCGGGGTCTAGTACTAAATTTGATGTTAATTGAAGCGTGTATATTCAAGGCATCACCCCAACGGTCGCCGCGGTCGGTTCCCACACCAATCTGTCTTTATTTTTGGACGAGCAGTGTTGTCAACTTGATCAACACTTTGTTACCGGGTCATATAAAATTGGGGTAATTGATAAAACGATCCTTATTACTCAAATGTTTGGCAATGCTGCTGATATTTACGTATGTAAAGTCAAACAAATTAATTATTAAGTGACTACCGACTTATCTGCCTAGCCTTTTTTCCAACTATGTTGGGGTCAGCTTCTAGTCTAACCGGATTCAGCTGGATACCAGTATTTTACATGGAGCGACTGCCTATCTAACCTTCATAACCCAGTTATTGGGTAATACGATACCCCTTGGTAAGACTGCCTGTCAGACTTTCGGGGTTCTGCCCGTAACAACTGTCAAAGATTTACGAATGACAGCCGGGACTAACGGTTTAACGTGCTTTCTGAGGCATGGAGAGGTCTCGGTATGTAAAGATGGTCACCCATCCACAGACCAACCGCTGCAAGCGTAGCTTAACCTGATCGATCGACCTGAGCGGCTGTTATTATTTAGCCACGGGCCCCGGACTTAAGTTGTCCGTATATTTAAATAACAACTATCATTCTTTGACAGTTTTATGAAATGGCACATATGACATAACACGACAAATTGACGTGTGGTGTCAGTTTGCTTAAAATTTTATTTCCCTGACTGTATTCCCTTCCTTGTGTGACCTTCATTTGAAGAAACCTTGGCAATGAATGGAACAAAGTTATAACAATTCTTTAAATGCCACCTCACAATAACGGTTAAACTAACAACCTCGTATCTTGGCCATTATCTAAACGTAGTTTTCAGTGGTAAGAATTCGAGACAATATTTTTATCCGTTCTCTTGCGGTGTCTCCATTAAATAAGGATGCAGTTAGGCGGTTAGGGAAAAGTTACCACGACGATTCTAGACTGCTAGAGTCTATTTCAAGAATATTGATGCTACCAACACGTCCAGCACCAAACTGTCGGTCAGGCATACTAAGTATAATCAGCCAACAACGTTCCCACTGCTGGGCGACAGGCCTCCTCTCTGTGAGAGGGACTGGGCCATATTCCAACACGCGAGCCCAGTGCGAGTTGATTATAAAGGCATACTAATTAAACATTAACACCTCAACTAGTTTTTGAAATGATATTGACGTCTAAAAGTATTTGTATAAACCAGCACCTTAATCATTCATTTTGAAGGATATTACTAATCCATTGCTTCATATGTTCGAAAAATTTAATTGTTCTACAAAGTAAATATCGCAATGAATTCTATTGAACTGTCAAAATTAAAGCCGTTACTACTGTTTGTGTGTTACGCAATAAACCTACTTACAGTAATAATATCATTTATCAATAATTGTAGCGATCATTGGAAGATAGAAGCTCAGTGATTAAGCATATCAGATTTGACAATCAGGCCCAAAACATTACACTATTGTGTGGAACACAACTAACTACACACCTTTCCTTCAGATTGTAACTCGATATCGTCATGTTTCGATTCGACGTGCGGCCACCGATGCGTGAAGCCATTGGTTCTTGTAAACATACTTGTATTAGTAATTTATTAATTGTTCATCCAAACGGTACATGAAACCGTAAAAACATTGAAGAGATTGTCAGTTTATTTGTGTTTAATTATCACAAAGTTGCACAAGTGGTATGCGAATAAAAACATTCCAAAGTACAGCATATGTTTAGCTGATTCACAGCAGTCCCATGTTCGTTCGTTGATTCAGTAAGAAATTAGCTAAACAAACCAATAAGACTACAAGTTTAACCAACCTGGTGGATGGAAGATCCTCTGTGCAAGGGTTAGAAAATTCCAGTTCTATTTTTTTTTTTTTAAATAAGCAAGTGTCAGTAAAGTAACATTAGACCTATCATTTTATCCCAAGTATGATGGGGTCGGCTTCCAGTCCAACCGCATCCAGCTGGATACCAGTACTTTACATTGTGCGACTGCCTATCTGACCTCCACAACCCAGTTACTGGGTAACACGATACCCCTTGGCAAGACTGGTGGTCAGGCTTTTGGGCTTCTGACTACCCGTAACGACTGTCAGACTACGAATGACAGTCAGGTCTAACTGCTTAACGAGCTTTCCGAGGCATGGAGGGGTCTCGGTATGTTATGGATGGTCACCCATCCACGGACCGACCTCGGTAAGCGATGCTTAACCTTGAAGATCCACCCTTTAGGCTGTTATTATTTAATCACGAGCAATTTAGACCTGTCATGAGTGGTGAAATAAAATAATACACAATACTGTACTGTAATACAGTATGTATGTGTATACATATAACCTTTTTATGTATTTGTGTACCTAGGTACACTCTAAAAAAAAAAACAATTTTCTTCTTGTTTTATAACACTGTCCCTCTCAACCAAAGCACCTCCCATCTAATCTCTTCACCACCCTTAGTTGACTGGTAGAGAATGCCTTAGGCCTAATGGCTAAGTCCGCCTTTGTACTTTTTTGTACGAAAAGTTTAAATAAATAAATACTGTTATAACTAAGAATTTTTTGAAAAAATTGTCTTTCTTCAAATATTTATAAAATTCCTAACAGGGAAGTGAAATATAAAAAGACGTGTTGCAGAAACCAGAAACCAATGTCACATTATCCAGGTCAAACAAGGCTAAAAATATACCTTCCAGAACCTTGACCGACTGCCTAATTGAATATATCCGTCACGGCGTCTTCGCCTTAATAGCCTGTTGGCTATTTAAGAGCCGTAGTCAGGCTACTTACTTATACGACCCTTGTCTGCAGTAGTAACACCTGAAAATAGTCCAGCCTTGACATTAGTTCAGTCAAGGTCGAAAGTTCAGTAGCTTAAGCGTAACTGTGTAATTTCGATAGCATCGTGTAGGTTAGGTAACAGTGGTCGTTTCGTATGTAAAATCCAGGTATTTAGCCCTATAGAATTTGACCGCCGAGCTGACGATTTTTCATGAAGCCAATGGATTAGAAATTTCCTTCAAAATCCTTCAGATTGTGATTGAAAGTATGTAAATAAACACATCATCACATCATAATAATTCTAATTGAATAAAAATCACAATCAGCACAAAATCTACTGCAATTTAGCTACCTACTTATTTCCTGCAAAATGACTGCAAACTCATTTTAAGCACATCTCTCCCAAATGAAACTCGCAAATGAAAGGACGATCGTATTTTTCGATTCTCATTTAAATTTCCAGGCTCATGAAGGAAATTTGACCAGATGAAGGCGAGAGGATATGACGACATGCAATATTTCCGGCGCGAAGGTCGAATGTATAGTGAAAGGACTACAAGATTGGAAAGGACGGCAAATATGATTGCCAGCCGGGAAAATAGAATATGTCCTTTACCCGACTGCAGGAGGGAAAAGAAGGGTTGTGGTGATGTTTTTAACCCCCGACGTAAAAACGACAGGGTGTTATAAGTTTGACGTGTCTCTCTGTGTGTGTGTGTGTGTGTGTATGTCTGTCTGTCTGTGGCATCGTAACTCCCGAACGGATAAACCGATTTTAATTTTGTTTTTTTTGTTTGTAAGGTGAATTTGTCGGGAGTGTTCTTAGCTATGTTTTATGAAAATCGGTCCAAGATGGCCGCCGCCACAAAATGGCGGATTACATATTTTTTCACAACTCCCTCAATATGGGTATCAAATGAAAGGGCTTGACTAGTAGAATACTATAGACTATGATACATTTCAAATCCAAGATGGCTGCCACCACAAAATGGCGAATTACATTTTGTTTTCACAACTCCCTCAATATGGGTATCAAATGAAAGGGCTTGACTAGTAGAATACTATACACTATGATAAATTTCAAATCCAAGATGGCCACCAACCCAAAATGGTGAATTACAAAAAACCTGATTAAACACCAAATTATCTGAATCTTAAAACGCAAGAAAATAAAAGAAATGAAATAATAAGGAGTCCCTACAAAAAGCATGAAATTAAAAAATTCATTTAAAATTTAAAAAACCCCCGATACAAGATAATAATAAAAATAGTATGAATGTAAAAAGCCTAAAACAATTTTATTTTAAAACTATCGGAAAAATAGCCACAAATAGAACAAAAAAGGTATACCTAAACGTGAAACCCTATAAAAAGAAAAAAAATACCGTTAATGTTGTCCCGTCGGGGGACCGCTACTATTTTAAACTTTAACAGAACGTTAGGCTAATAATTAGAGCGGTCCCCCGACGGGACAACATTTAATAAAAATAAATCATACATACTTACGTAGGGTCATAATTTCAAGGTTATTTTTTTCGTTTTATAGGGTTTCATGTTTATACCTGTTTTGTTCTATTTGTGGCTATTTTTTCAATAGTTTTTTTTTTAATTGCTTTAGGCATAGTACATACAAGAATAGTAAAAAGTATGTTTGCAATTTACACAAATGTTTCTTGAAGAACATCCAAACTATAGGTATGTTATTTTTAGAATGATAAAAATATCAACGAAATAACGCTACTACACTTTTTTTTGTTAGTCTATACTGTCCCACTGCTGGGCAAAGGCCTCCGCCAGGCCAGGCTACTACACGTATCAAATAAAAAATTAAAGATCCTTTTTAAGAATACAAATTTCTTATGTGGGAAGTCAAGTTCAATAAAGTAGGTACTTACAAATATTACCTCATTTACACATACAACCATATCGCACGAAGGACATTTCTGTGATGTGACGACTCAATGTTTGACATAAAAAAAGAAATAAAATATTGAATGGATCGACATACCTCTTTAATAAATAGGCTCGTTGAGCATCTGATTAAATAACTGAAGCAACAATGATGTGTTGGCGTATACAAACATACTCAATACATATAGGCGATGACTTCATGCTCTCGAATCAACAAAAAGCTTTCCGTAGGTGTAAGTACATAGTTATACATTATAAACTACGTTTATGAAGGCCAATGACGTGCAAATATTTGTTCTTAAAACCTCATTTTCATATGTCATCGGAATTGTACAATCTGGAAGAATAAGGTCTTGTGTGTGTAGTATTTCCAACGCGCAACTGTGTAGTTACGACTTTCTTGTTTCAAGGTGGTAATCACTGGTTTTAATCCTAATTTTAATATTGCACCTGCGTCATTGGGAGCATCGGTGCCCCAGTGGATAACAGGCGCGAATTACAAGATGTAGGTAGTAGGTTCGAACCCAAGCAGGCACTTCACTTTGTGTAAATTACTTCATCAGCACTGCGACAAAATGGTGAAAGAAAACATCGTTAGGAAACCGGCATGTCCTATCCAAAAACTCGAACCAAACTGTAATAAAAAATTCGAAGGCATAAGACATCCACCAACCCACACTGGGCATAGAAAGAGGGGTCCCAGCAGTGGGAATATTATAGGCTGATTATGCTGTGTCTGGAAAGAATAATATCGATGTATCATATTCTAGTAAATATGAGTTCTGTTTTTAATTCAATTATTTCATTTTAATATGTTTTCTAATTGAATGTAATGAAATGTGTTTTATGGACTGTCTGAAATAATTGAAATATAATTATTATAGTGAAAACGTGACCATGCAGTTAATGCAATCTTGGTTTTATTCATGATCGAAATGGATTTCCTATCAAATCGGTGTTCCTTTAATGCAGATTGAAGATGCAGATGACAAGTTTATCGATGTTGGTGTTAAGTGCGATGTAAGATTGAGTTAGTTATTTAAAGGCACGGGCACAATGCCAAATCTCGACGGCAGAGGGTTTGAGAACAATTAATGCAATCGTCAGACTCCTCCATCTCGTTAAAAAATGAAGCTTGCAAAGTTCTCCTGAATATTAGGAGCTCAAAACATCGAGGACGGCGATCGTACTTAATATTTCATTTACTGTATGTAAAGTCAAGAAAAATAATTGTTAAGCAAATTGATTATCAACTTAAATTATCCGTATATCCTTATCACAACTTACTGTCATTCTCTGACTATGGCTATAACACAGCAAATTGACGTAGGGTGTACCTCCTTTGGCTGTATCTTGCGTCCATTTATTTAAAACGTAGCATAATAATCAAAACAAAAGCAATAGGTAGAAGCGTCCCCAATGTGTAAACTTTCTTACATGCTTTCGTGTGGCTACAATTACTACCAGTTTACAGTGTGTTGCAAAAATATATAAGTATACAACCAAGGTTTGCTTGTAATGTAAAGCACGATTGTGGATACTTTACAAGCTTTACTAGTATTTTATGTCCCGTAGAAGCTTCGTCGTGTAGAAGGTCGCTAAGTCTCTCCATTGGGTAACAAAATGTGTGAAAAGTACCTCACGTAAGCATTCCTGTTGCAAATTTTTGTGCAAGAAGTTCCTTCAAATGTCTTGATGCACCGCGTTTCTTTTAATTTCCACATCAGACATACAGGTGTAGAAAAAAATACCACAGGTATATCTACCTACTTCATATTTTTTTCCTCTCCAAAGTGCATATAGCAGTAAGTTGCAAATGGAGCATGCCAGCATCAACGTGAAACGGACTAAAATGTCAGGGATTTCACTTTGATAGAGAGGATTTTATTAAAACTCTGGCTTTGAGAGCAAATATGGAATTTTTGAGATGGATAGATGTATGGATTAATCGTTAACGGATACGATGAGATAACCTGCGGGATAATTGCGTAACACACTATCAGTAGCAATGGCTTTCATTTTGACAGTTCAACAACATTCATTGCGGTATTTACGTTGTTGAGCTGACAAATTTTTCGAACATATGAAGCAATGGTTTAGCAATATCCTTCAAAATGATTCAGATTGTAATTGATTGTGTGTTACGCAATTACGGTACTTTTCGGTTCGTCGACACGGTTGGCGCAGTGGTTAAGCGATTGACTGCTGCTCTGCGTGTCGTGGGTTCGATTCCCGCACGGAACAAATAGTTGTATGACCTACAAGTAGTTGTTCCGGGTCTGGCTGTTTGTGTATGTGAGTATAAATGTTTGTAAACGCACCCACGATACAGGAGAAATTCCTAGCGTGGGGCAACGTTTTTTAAAAAAATAAAAGAAAAAAAGAAAGAATTACGGTACTGGGCTCTATTTAATATAACTGGCAATGCGACATATTTGTCAAAAAATTACAAAATTTACCCTGTTTCTGTACAGGTGCTATTTAATAAACCAGAAGATGTATGAAAGAAGCTTGTATAAACTGAAAATAATCAAATTGTCACCTGTCTCCGTTTGCTTGTCGGTTTTATTAAATAGGCCCCTGGAAAGTAGGCATTAAAAACATATCGATAATCTGAAGTATTAAATAGAATGAATAAGCAAAGGCAATTAAATAGAAGCTCTGAAATAAAAAAGAACTGATATAATAACTGAACATAGAAGAACAAGCATTGGCTGCATTTTTACTTGCCTATTAAAAATGGTCTAAAGTGTGAAAATATTTATATTCATTCATTTATTTGCATTCCACAAGGTAAAACAAGATGTTAACAAAAGGCTTTGAGCTAAGAGCCCTTGTAGACCCTGTCAGGGCACCGCAAACATTATTATTAGATACATAGCTATCTACTTAAAATTATAAATCTAAATCGTAGAAACTAAACTCAAAATTATAACATGAAAACTAAATAACTCCATTCACAAATAAATATCAGTAAAGATAAAAAAGACTCGACAGTTATAAAATTCGCAATCCGCTAAGTAGATTTCCAATTTGGCGCTGAATGGCAAAGAAAATAAATTGCAGGCAATTTTATATGGTGAGTTTTTTTTTAGTGGCTTACTGCTTTATTCGAAAACAAAAGCAAACGTACTGCTACCTTTTTCAATTGTAAATGACATGACGTAACATCACGGATGTATTAATGAAGGGATAGGCAGGAGGGTACTATCGCCAAACTCTATATCTGACCACCGTAAGGACTATTCCTGCTTGCAGCGCATATTATTAGTCGACCTAAAAAGGATCCTCTTTTGTTTTACTTACGGGCACAGCTGTGGTCATCATGTGCACGGGATTTTCAAAATGGTCAGATATAGATTTTGGCGATAGTACCGATAGTACACCCACAATTCGACAGTTATTTTTGAGTCCTATGTGATAGGGGCCGAGCCTATTGCACGTACCTACTGCACACAAATACAGACTCCGGCTACCTAGTACTGAGAAACAGATGGATTCTAAATAACACTATTGTAAATAGTCCTCATAATTTAAACTGCAACCTTCATGGTTAGGTTTACATAACGGGCAAAGTGGCCCAACTTGGTCGGCCATTGTTGTATTACTGACAACTTTGCGCAACCGCTTCTGCTTAAATACTGCTGCTTAATTGCACGACCGCTGCATCGGGCGCCGAAAATGTTCCAATGGAAACCATTTTGAATAGCTTTCATAGTTATGTAATGGGGCTGATAGGCACTATCGCCGAAATCTATATCAGAACACCGTAAGGACTATTCCTGCTTGCAGTGCATATTATTAGTCGACCTAAAAAGGATCCTCTTTTGTTTTATTTACAGACGCAGCTGTGGTCATCATGTGCACGGGATTTTGTTTTCAAAATGGTCAGACATAGGTTTTGGCGACAATACCTATATTAGTAATTTAGAAGGATTGAAGTACTTTAGGATAAAGTATACTGAATATTATTTACTAAACCAGTGGCACGTGAAAGCTTACAAATGATTAAAATATATTGATTCGAGAAATCATAGTTCCAACAGTACTTCATTTATTGCGGCCATACTAACAGTAGGAATGCCTTTCATTTTGACAGTTCAACAATATTCATTGCGTTATTTACGTTGTTGAGCTGACAAATTTTTTGAACACATGAAGCAATGGATTAGAAATATCCTTGAAAATGCTTCAGATTGTGATTAATAGTGTGTTATGTAATTAGGGCACCGTTTCAATATATTTAGCAGTTCATATTAATTGAAATTCATAAAACATCACGCGCCATCTTACAGTTCAAACCATCACCACCTGAACAAAAGAATGCATCACCTCCTATTTTCTTGAATTACCACAAACAATCTTAAATTAACTGTAGGTGTTTTAAATGAATATGACATTCAAAGATAAGCATTAATAGACAGCTTAGGTGCAAAGACGCATTCCGGACAATTTTCCAATAAACGACCAATTGGTCGCGAAGGCTCGTTACCTCAACTACACAAATAATGGTCGCGTTCAGAATGTTTGACGATAAAAAATGGACACGTGTGGGCCGGGCCTTATTTGGTGGATGGTACATCCTTTTTTGTTAATCGATTCGCAGTAGTGTTTGGCAGTTTGTGAGTGGATTCTATTTGATGTTTGGCAAATAGGAAAAGTGGAGTCAATCTTGCAAGCACTCGTGTAATTTTAAAATAAATAGGTATCTGTGTTTGTCATGCTCAATATCAACCAACTCTATTGACCCAAAGAATGCCAAAAGTGCTTTAATGTGCCTTGTGTAGCATCCATTTGTTTAAACAATGAAATAAAATATCTTATTAGGCTGCACCATTCATTTCTAATCGTAGCTGAGAAAATTAGAGCATCGAGAGCATGCATTCTTCAGTTTCATACAAACGAATACGTGTTTTGCGAATTTCATCTTTATTAGTTACTAGAACTGTTGCACTGACAGGTGTCAGGAACGCATTCTCTCGTCGACCGGACTGTAGGAAATCGACAGTGACCTATCTACACTTCAGTCCTGTAATGTGTCATCAAGGTGTGTAGTTAAGTATTAACCAATTTATAACACAGGTTTTTAATACAAATTCAAGTATAATCCACTTGTCCTCCCACACATGTTCTGTGCTCATTGAGTAAAACCCAACCGATGAATGATGTAAGCTGTTGATGATTGTGGGATGAACCAGAGTTGTCAGTTGGCTATGAGTACCAAAGACATGCAGGATATACAGGGTGACAGGGAAACTCGACGTGTTCCTTCCAATTAATTGGATTATCACATCATTTTAAAATATTTCAACAATTTGCAAATTCTACCTTTGCCAACATTATCGACTGTTTCATCGGCACCTTTAAACATTTATGAAACTTTTGTACCTCGTTGCATAGCTGATTAAATGAAGATGTATTTCCCGTAATTTGTACGCTTAGTGTTGTAGTAAAATTTTGAGGTAACTGGTGTCAAAGTTCGTATACGTAGATGATTTTTGTAATAGTTTAGAGATAAGTGATATTTAGTGACGATTCCTGGGATTTTTTTAAAAAAACATGAAAATCGGTTTTTCTTGGATTCCATGAATTTTCGCCTAGGCTGGATGGGTGCTTAATTGTTGCAATTGGGTCACACTATCACGCCCTGGAAGGAACACGTCGAGTTTCCCTGTCACCCTGTATACAGGGTGGGGATATCAATACGACAATAAATTAAACATCGTAAATCTAACTAATAATGACATTCCCAGTCTACAAACAAAAATTCAAATGTAATTCTACATATATCGTATGTTCTAACCCAGGCCATGGTCTTTTCATCGAAATCCGTTAAGGCGAAAGCTAAACATACAGAGTTATTTTCGCAATTATTATAGTTATTAGATTTTTTTTTTTGTATCATTAAAATCGTGGACATGTTGCCTTAAAATTTCCAGCACTCGGTACTTATTTTGTTATAAGGAAAAAGTGTGTGTTTAAGTATCATAAAAAGACAACATCAGCTCCCAAAATGTTAAAAACGATTTTCCTTGTAAAAGATGACTCTTTCCTGCTGACTAAGCTCGTGGCTATTGTTTGTATTTTTTATTAAGATCTTGTAGTTTTACAACTACTTACAATTTTACTCTAAGTTTCGACTTCATCGTGCGTTTAATGCCCGAGTCTTTTTTCGGTAGAAATAATCCAAAAAGAATACCTAAGAAAACATACATTACGTTCTTTTAAAGTACGCAACGGATTTTGATGAGGTTTCCATTATCATTCAGAGAATTTAATTTTCTGGAAGGTTTATAGGTACAACACATTAATATTGTAATAACAAAAGCGGCTTAACGTGCTTTCCGAGGCACGGGGGTATCACACCGCCAACTTCCAAACTCCGGGATGTTACCAAGATATTCCTAATGGAAAACTCGTGCGGCTTATCTCTCTCCGGTCGTGTCGGATTGCCGTCCCATCGGACTATGGGAGTGAGGGAAGAGGGAGTTTCACCTGTGTCTGCTCGCACACTTGTACACTATAATATCTCCCGTGCCGAAGGCTAGTCTCCGTTGAGATTGGCCGCCGTGGCCGAAATACGGTCTGCCCCAGCAGTCTCGACATTCATAGCGATCGCTTTACGACCGAATTCGGTCGCAAAGTCCTTTCACTCCATACATTACACCTGTCAATCCGGGACTTTGCGACCACATTCGGTCGTAAAGCGATCGCTATGAATGTCGAGACTGCTGTCTCTGGAGGACTTTTATTTATAATAGCAAAAACACAACCGTGCAAAGCAGGGGTAGTAGTCGCTAGTAATTAGATAAATTGGAAACCAGTCTCCCACAATTGCCTGTGATCGAAGGCAGTTATTTGTATTTCTATGTTCAATGGAGAATAAGTCAACCTATGTCTTATAGCATCTACGACGATGTTTATTTATTTATTAGGCTAACATTTTTATCTTGTGCTAAGATCACTCCACCAAGAACTAGTCTCTTCCACTCTCTAACAACGTCAACCAACTTCGTACAGCCAGTCACAAGGACGTAAACAAATGGCTTTCCGATTCCATTGAGGAACGCCAAATTGGCATGTGTCACGTCACTACTGGCCATCGTACGTGCGCTGCATGGCATGACAAGCGCTACAGAAAATTAATAGTTAAACCAAAGCGTCCAAGCTTTATTTTATGCTCGATTTATTATTGGTCACATAATTCGATTTGTGTAACCGTGCATTTATTTTGACAGCTGTTTAAAAATGGAATCATCGATGTGAAAAGTCTTAAAAATGGAATCTTCTTTTTGTTCGTTGCGTGATTAGACTATATTTTGTGTTGTCTGTGCTTTTGTGTTAAAAATGTGACAATAGTTAGTCGTGTTGCGAAAGTTTTCTCTTGAAGTAGCTAATTTTGAATGTACTGCATTTTTTTTTATCATCTGGCCCTTTTTGAACAAATCCCGACGTATTCCAAATGTATTCAACATTATTCAAATTGTATGCACGACGAATACTTTAGTCGAAAACATGGCTACCGAGGCAAAATGTAATTGAGTTTTACTCTCGGACAAATATGATATGCCTAATATGCAGCCTGTTCATAGTTTGAAATTGTGGACTGCATGCCAGTCATTTTAAGGCACTTATTCGGCTGCAGACATTTATTGTTATAAGCTGATAATCAATAAATTAATCGTGTAGATATTGTTATAGTGTCAGTTAGAGCTTTTAATAGATTTTACCTTGAATGATGTAACCAATATTTTGATTTAATGAGTGTCCATGGAGTTTCTTGATAAATAAATAAAGATATCTTAAATCTCTACTCACCGCAAACAAGGATATAAACACAACGGACTATTTTTGCTTTTAGAAGTTTTTGATACGGAAGGAAAAAACCTAACCTCCTCCACAGAACAGAGTACCAAACAAACACTACAAACAAAATATTATAATTACGACTGATTCACACAATCGAAAATAATGATGATGAGTCCAAACATGGCTGATCAAGTGGGTGCGCAAATTACTGCTAATTGACTCATGACTGATGTTGCCTCACTGTTGCTGGACGCCATTTTAAGATATCTGCTAGACTGTGAGGCGGTTGTACACAATGGTAGCTTTTGTTGTGGATTTATTGGCAAGGATGTATAGAAGACCTTGGATTGTAGTTTATTTTCTTAAAATTATGAATTTTAGAGTATATTTTTAAATTGCCGCGGTCGGTTCGTGGATGGGTTAACATCCATTACGTATCGAGGCCCCTATGACCTCCTTGCCTCGGAAAGCACGTTGAGCCGTGGGTCACGGCTCAACGTGCAGTCGTAGATCCTTGACAGTTACGGGTAGTCAGAAGTCTAGAAGTCAGACAACCAGTCTAACTAAGTGGTATCGTGTTACCCAGTAACTAGGTTTTGGAGATCAGATAGGCAGTCTCTCTATGTAAAATACTTGTATTCAGCTACATCCAGTTAGACTAGAAGCCCACCCCGTCATACATAGTTGCAAAAGGGCTGGGCAAATTAATTAAAGAGTATAGAAAACTACTTAACTATATTACAGAAAATCAGGATGAATGAGTAGCAGAATTTAGGTTATATATATTACTACTATATTAGTACGTCCTGCGATTTGAGCTAAATAAACACGCTTAAGTATAATAGTGCAACAGGATTTACCAGTTTGACGATATTACATATATGTGCGGGACAACTAATTGTGCGGGATAGTAGTGTAACTAATAGTAGTATTTACATATTAGTATTGATAGTTTTGTATTTTTTCTTGTATAGATTATAGTTCATAGATTTAAAAAACACATAGTTTATAGTACGTAGTAAGTAAAAATGTAACAAGAAATGTAAATAATGTCACGCGGCCCTCATTACAGTAAAGTTGTATTGTACCTAAGCTTACGGTCTCGAGATCTAATGTTACGCGGCTCTCATTACGGTAACGTTGCATTGTACTTAAGCTTACGGTCTCGAGATCTAATGTTACGCGGCTCTCATTACGGTAACGTTGCATTGTACTTAAGCTCACTGTGCCGAGATCGACGTTGTACGCCCATTGGCTAAAATCCCTGTGCTCTGATTGGTCGACCAATCAGAGGGCCTACATTTTCTTAGCAAATTTAGTATAAATTAAGCCGGGTTTTCGATTTCGACACAGTCAGCGGGCAGAAACAACAGGAAGAACACGAATAAAGAAAAACCACTAGGAAGAATTCTGGGCTTTTATTCCCCACCAATCCAGCAAATGAGTGTGCATAGTGCACATTAATGGTCCTTCGAGCCGGATCGTGTGAGGAATATTTCCTGAAGACTTCGAAGAAATAGCACTACGGCGTTCAAGACTCAAGATAGTGAAAGCGCTCAAACCTATCGACAGTAAAATCAGCTGACAGCATGCCGATTACGCGCTCAGTTGGTAGGGGCCGCAAAGCGTCGGGTGAACAGAAGCCGTCGTCGTCCGAGGCCACTACCTCAGCGACCGGTACCAGCACGGAAGCCACAACAGTAACAGGGACGACCGCCACGGAGACTACAGGACAGACAGACACCTCCGCGGCAACCGAGCCATCCAATGTGACTTCCGCGACCGCCGCAAGCACCTCGACCGCCGCCGCTCCCGCCTCAGCCGTACCTGCCTCCCTCGCGTCGTACCTCGACAGCGTCCCCGCCCCCTCCGTAACCCCTTCCGCTGCGACGACGCTAGCTGCGGGTGCGAAGGCCAAACAGCTGACGAAGGCACCCGCGACCGTCGACAACAGTGAAACTCGTCAAGAAACAGAAACCTCTACAGTGAAACGAGTTAAGAAGAATGCCACCGGTCCATCAAAGCCGACCGGACCACAGGAGCTCCGCCCTCCTAGCAACAAGGGATCTACCCACAGCAGAACAAAGCAACTCAAGCTTGCGAAGGCGAAAGAAGACTTACTACGCCTTCAAGTAAAATTAGCCGCAGCACACCTAGCTGTATTGGAGCAAGAAGACTCCGAAGAGGAAGAAGATAACGTCTCCCTCTACTCGAAGTCAGAAATTAATGCAAGAGTGGACAACTGGTTAGAGAATCAAGTGAGTCGTCCAGTGTTAGCGATCACCAACGAACCTCACCACCTGCCAGAAGAGCCAGCAGTCGTCCACACAGTAGAACCGATACCAGCGAAGTATGAAGAAACACGTCAGCCACCGGCGGGAGGTCAGACCGACCTAGCCCTCCTAGCTGAAGCCATCACCCGAGCTGTCAGTGCCGCACAGCGACCCAAATTCGTTGAACTACCGATTTTCAGTGGGGCTCATCAGGAGTGGCTGCCCTTCCGCGCCGCCTACCATGAAACAGAAGCGATGTTCAGCACAGTTGAAAACACGAACCGACTTAGAAGAAATTTGAAGGGCAAGGCCAAAGAAGCGGTTGAGGGTCTACTAATGACCAACGCGCACCCAGCTGAAGTGATGAAGACTTTGGAGTCAAGATTTGGAAGACCAGAGTCAATAGCCATGCTGGAGATGGAGACGCTTCGAGGTCTGCCACGCCTTGCTGAGTCGCCAAGGGACATCTGCATATTCGCCACTAAGGTCTCCAACGCAGTGGCAACACTGAAGACTTTGGGCTGTTTCAACTACATGTACAACCCTGAACTCACGAAGACAATAGTGGACAAGCTGACACCGACTCTGCGATACAGATACTACGACTTCTCAGCCACGCAGCCACGTGAAGATCCTTGTCTCATCAAGATTGAAAAGTTCTTCAAAAGAGAAGCAGAGTTGTGCGGACCTTACGCGCTACCCGAACAGATGGCCGCACCTACTACAGCCGTACCACAGAAGAGGACGCAAAGGGTCAACAATGTGACTGAGAAGACACAAACACCGAAGTGCTTCATATGTGAAGACGCAGGGCACACCAACGCAACGGAATGTGAACACTTCAAGAAGTTGGATGCGAATGCAAGATGGGACATGGCCAAGGCTAAACGTCTCTGCTTCAGGTGTCTCCGCTACAGAAGCAAGACACACAACTGCCGACCCAAGTCATGCGGTATCAACGGCTGCAAGTACTCTCACAACAAGATGCTGCATTACGACAAGAAGACAGAGAAGGCAGAAGTAACAGAAGAAGCAACAGAAGTCATTAATTCAGCTTGGACATTCAAGAAACAGTCATACCTAAAGATCCTACCCATACAAGTCGAGGGTCCAAAGGGTACAGTAGACACCTTCGCGTTGATGGACGACGGGTCAACGGTTACGTTAGTTGACGACAACGTGGCTAACAGCATTGGGGCAACAGGACCCACCGATCCATTGAAAATAGAAACCATCAACGAGTTGAAGGCGTCCGAATCAACTTCACGTCGAGTCAACATTAGATTGAAGGGACTCAACAACCACGAAGAGCAAGTACAAGCCCGCACAGTAAAGAACTTGCATGTTTCGTCTCAACGGGTACCAGCGGAAACAGTAGAAGGATGCAATCACTTGACAGACATTCGCAACCACCTCACATATGGAATTGCAAAGCCGCAAGTACTAATAGGACAAGATAACTGGCATCTTCTGTTGACATCAGAAGTCAGAAGAGGAAACAAGAATCAACCAGTGGCATCCCTCACGCCACTAGGTTGGGTACTCCACGGCAGCCAGACACGAACTTTCGGACACAACATTGACTTCGTGTCTCATGTCACAGAAGAGCCAGAAGATAATTTAGAAGTACTAGTGAAGCAATACTTCGAGATGGACGCATTATGCATCAACCCCAAGAGACCAAACACCGACCCAGAAGAGCGAGCACTCCAGATACTAGAGAAGACTACCATCAGAACAGAGGAAGGAAGATTCCAAACTAGTCTTCTCTGGCGCAAAGAAGATGTCGTATTCCCTGACAACTATGCCAGCTCGCTGAAACGACTCTTCAACATAGAGAAGAAGATCGATCGTGATCCAGAGTTAAACCGGAAATACACAGAACAGATGGAAGCTCTCATCGTGAAGGGTTACGCTGAGCCAGCTCCGACACAGAAGACTCTGAACAAGACCTGGTATCTGCCACACTTTGCTGTTGTCAATCCAATGAAGCCAGATAAGCTAAGAGTCGTCCATGACGCGGCAGCCAAGACCAGGGGAGTGTCTCTTAACGACATGCTGCTCAAAGGGCCTGATCTCTTACAATCGCTACCAGGCGTTGTCATGAGGTTCCGGCAGCATATGATCGCGGTCACAGCAGACATCAAAGAAATGTTCATGCAAATCAAGCTACGAACAGAAGACCGAGATGCACTGCGCTACCTATGGCGTGGGAATCGAAGAGACAACGAACCTCCGACAGAATACAGGATGACGTCTCTGATCTTCGGCGCGTCAAGTTCACCATCAACAGCAATCTACGTGAAGAACTTGAACGCCAAACAACATGAGGGAGCTCACCCTGAAGCCGCAGCAGCAATAGTGGGCAAACACTACGTAGACGACTACCTCGACAGCTTCAGAAGTTTCGAAGACGCCAAGCGTATCACGAATAGTGTACGTGAAGTACACAGGAATGCCTGCTTCGAGTTGAAACAGTGGAAGTCGAACTCAGCATCACTCCTAGAATCACTGGGAGAAGACCATCACACGGAAGACATGGAACTCTACAAAACAGACGACAAGACTGAACGAGTCTTGGGAGTCATCTGGAAAATCAACTCAGATGAGCTCACCTTCAACCTCAACTTAGCCAGAATAACCTCCACACTAATAGAAGGTAAACAGCCGACAAAAAGGGAAGCGCTAAGAACAGTGATGTCGCTATTCGACCCACTCGGGTTTGCTTCGCCCGTCACAATAAGAGCGAAGCAACTCCTACAAGAAGTCTGGCGAAGAGGGACAGCGTGGGACGACAAGATCGACGAAGACCTGGCGGAGCAGTGGGAAATATGGACGGGGCATCTGAAAAGCCTCCAAGAAGTAGCGATCCCGCGGCAATATTTATATTACAGCGACGCCGCCTCCCTAGAACTCCACGTCTTCAGCGATGCCAGCGAGTCAGCCTACTCTACAGTACTCTTCTGGAGAGCGGTGACGGCAGACGGCGAGGTCGGCCTATCGCTCATCATGGCCAAGGCGAAGGTGGCACCGTTAAAGCTGACATCGATCCCGAGGTTGGAGCTACAGGCAGCAGTCATGGGCGCCAGACTCGCAGAGTCAGTGGTCGAAGAACACGAGAAGAAACCTGACCGCAGAGTATTCTGGACAGACAGCAAAACAGTGCTAACCTGGATACGAACAGGGTCACGTTCATACAAACCCTATGTGGCTCATCGGCTAGCAGCAATAGAAGAGAGTTCCAAGGTCAACGACTGGCGCTGGGTTCCGACGAAGCTAAACGTGGCAGACGACGCCACACGAGACGTACCAGCCACATTCAACAGAGATCATCGATGGTTCAAAGGGCCAGACTTCTTATACCAAACAGAAGACGCCTGGCCAACAGAAGCTACAAAAGTAGCACCAGAAGAACCCTCCGATGAAGAGAAGACGTATCACGTAAGCGACAAGAGAAGATTGAGGCTTGCAGAGGGCCTGCCTGATCCGACGAAGTTCTCCAACTGGGACCGACTCCGATACTCAACAGCCCGTGTTCTGCAGTTTATTCAACTCTGCAGAGCCACCAAACAAAGAGTAAACTACAGAAGAACGAGGAAGAATAAAGAGGCCGATCCCGCTTGGAAGAAAAATAAAACCACAGTGAAAGGGCAGGCGCACGCAGCAACGAAGAAACCATCACAAAGAGAGAAAAGGTGGTTACCAGTAACAGCTGAGCTGCTCAAGACAGCTGAAGAACTCCTGATGCGGTCGTCTCAAGAAGAGTCCTTCGCGGAAGAAATAGATAATTTGAACAGAGGGAAATCGATCAACAAAGAAAGCCGCCTACACCAGCTCAGTGTCGAGTCCATAAACGGCACACTTAGACTTAGAGGACGCATTCGAGCCGTCCAAGACATGAAGGACGACTTTAAGAATCCGCTCGTAATCAACGGTGATCATCCTACGGTCAAGCTCTGGGTGCAGGCTATACATCGGCAACTCCATCACACCGGTGTAGAAGCTACAGTCAACGAGTGCAGACAGCAGTATTGGGTTCTAAGATTGCGCCCTATCACACGCACAATACTGCGAAGATGCCTATTCTGCAGAATGAAGACGCAAGTACCACCACATCCGAGAACCGGGGACTTGCCAGCGTGTCGCTTAGCTCATCATAAGCGACCTTTCACCTTCACCGGGGTCGACTACTTCGGACCCCTGTCAGTGACCGTCGGACGAACGCGACAAAAGAGATATGTGGCCGTCTTCACATGTCTCACGACACGAGCTATACATTTAGAAATCGCTGGTTCGCTTAACGCCGACTCAGCGGTGATGGCAGTGAGGAGAATGATCGCACGACGAGGTTGCCCGACTGAAATATGGTCGGACAACGGCACCAACCTGAAGGCCGCAGATAAAGAGCTACGACAGGCGATCGACGCAGCAACCGCAGAGGAAGTTGCAAAGAGAACCATCTCCTGGCGATACATACCGCCTGGAGCTCCATTTATGGGCGGAGCTTGGGAGCGAATGGTTCGCTCCGTCAAAACCGCTCTCACCGCGACGTTACATGAACGTCATCCAACAGAGGAAGTCCTCGCGACTCTACTGGCAGAGGTAGAGAACACCGTCAACAGTCGCCCGCTGACTCACGTCTCAGTCAGCACAGAAGATCCAGAAGCCCTTACTCCCAACCACTTCCTGTTGGGAGGACCAGGGCGCGTGCCGCAGCCAGGCACTTTCACAGAACAAGACGCCATCTCACGGTCCAGCTGGCGAGCCGCTCAGAGGCTAGCGGACGTCTTCTGGCTACGCTGGATGAAGGAGTACCTCCCTGAGCTCCAACACCGGCGGGAGCCCCACGGACGAGGGCGACCAGTAGCAGTGAACGACCTCGTGCAGGTCGTCGACCCGAACCTACCCCGCAACGTGTGGATACGAGGGCGGATCATCGCGACGTATCCTGGGCCCGACAACATCGTGCGGACGGTGGACGTGCAGACCAAGGGAGGTGTCCTACGCCGGCCTGTGAGGAAGCTGGTGATCCTGCCCCTGCCTACGGACGACGTGCCCGCACCGGAACGAGATGCGACGCGGTCGCACGGCGGGAGTGATGTGCGGGACAACTAATTGTGCGGGATAGTAGTGTAACTAATAGTAGTATTTACATATTAGTATTGATAGTTTTGTATTTTTTCTTGTATAGATTATAGTTCATAGATTTAAAAAACACATAGTTTATAGTACGTAGTAAGTAAAAATGTAACAAGAAATGTAAATAATGTCACGCGGCCCTCATTACAGTAAAGTTGTATTGTACCTAAGCTTACGGTCTCGAGATCTAATGTTACGCGGCTCTCATTACGGTAACGTTGCATTGTACTTAAGCTTACGGTCTCGAGATCTAATGTTACGCGGCTCTCATTACGGTAACGTTGCATTGTACTTAAGCTCACTGTGCCGAGATCGACGTTGTACGCCCATTGGCTAAAATCCCTGTGCTCTGATTGGTCGACCAATCAGAGGGCCTACATTTTCTTAGCAAATTTAGTATAAATTAAGCCGGGTTTTCGATTTCGACACAGTCAGCGGGCAGAAACAACAGGAAGAACACGAATAAAGAAAAACCACTAGGAAGAATTCTGGGCTTTTATTCCCCACCAATCCAGCAAATGAGTGTGCATAGTGCACAATATATAACACAATGATGTCATTACAAAAAAAACTACATAGAATGCCCCTGAAGAAAAGGTCAGTAAGCAGTCGCTATATGCTTAATATCAGAAAGAATAATTAAGAATAGACGTGCACTTAGATTCTAATGAAAACGGGCAGGAAGCCAAGAACACTCGAAAATAAAAGAAAAAATAAGTGAAGCATTTATTTATTGCACATAGCCAAGTGAGGGTTTACGCTGCTGCACTACGAATGTGCATGTAAAAGTTTTTTTCTAGCTGTGAAATGAATACCAATGATTCGGAGGAGTCGTCACGGGTAGTAGTTCAATGCCTAATATAAATACTATCATCTAATACCAGTTCGTATTTTTTCTGAATTTTATTATATTTTTGTATCCTGATTGGCAGTTCCTTCGCCTTCCGCATCCAGTCTACCTCAGCCACCTTCTTTAGGTCTTCCGTCCATCTCGCTGTCCTGTCTGGCTGGTCTGACTGGATGTGGAAGGCGGAGGACAGGATGTTGTGGCGCAGTCTGGGAGAGGCGTATGTCCAGCAGTGGACTGCGATAGGCTGAGTTGATTGATTGATTGGCAGTTGTTTAGTTCCAAGGTTGTTTTTAATCTAAGAAAAAGCTAACTCTGTAGTTGAAAAATGGAAATACCCTTGGTTTATCCAACACATATTTATAATAAATTCACTGAACACAGTAAAATTTCTATGCACCACCCTAAGGTAGAGTGGTAGTAAATGCCTAGGGTCCGTCGTGTATGGTATTTTTACTTGTGCATAAAGTTTTAATAAGGGCTGATGTTTCCAACGCCAGATAAATTATCGGAGGAATCATTTTGAATTTTTGACAGTTCATCTATAGTAAAACTATCAGACGTCAATTTTATTCCAAGAATAAAATATAACAAAATCTACTGGAAATTATTTATCTAGACACCTCATTAAGAAATAACTTCCTGTGCTTAGGACATATATTGCATTCCAGATCGATAAGCATTTATTTACATATCCGTGACTGTAATACATACAATCGGTGCATTATATGCTCGACACGTGTTACAAATACTTGAATCAATATGTACTTGCTCATAAAACTGACATATATAGATGAACGATATACGAATAGTTGTTAAGTTACTTTGTAAATATGTATATAGATTAATATTGATTTTAATTTTAAGCAATTGCATAATTTATATTTAATTTTAATGTTTTATTAGAGTAGGTCACTACACCTGTATAAATCTGGAATCTTATAATAATATGTTGACGAATTTTATAACTAATTATCAATTTGATACTACTGTAACAATAATTCTTCTAAGAATTGTTCTTCTCTTCTCTTCTCTTCTTAGAGTTGTTATTTCCTTCACCCTGTCACAGGCAACTTCTGGTCGCTGGCCTCCATACCCTTGCGCCACAGTACTACTATACTAGTACTTCTCTACCTTCCACATCCATTACATCTGCCTGTCTTCCTGTCATCAGTTCTTCTATATAGGAGGGCTTCCCACAATAGCTCTCCGTCCGATCAGGACCAGGCCCGTGCCGGACGGCGCGTATGTGTTATACGTGCGCCTCAAAGAGATGTCAGCGTAGTTGACGGGGCCCGACAGGGCCGAGCCTGCCGGGGTAGCGGGATCGTCCGAAAGGGTTACCGCTGCCCTGGTACATAAAGGGAAGGAACACGGGTGGGTTTTAGTCAGTAAGAGTCTGACACTCCCTTCTGCTCCACCCAGAGCGGGAGGGGTCATTTGATGATTTCCCATCCTGAAAAAAAAAAAAAAAAAAAAAAAAGTGCTTCCCACAATGTTAGCCGGTTTGTGATCGTCACCCAAAGAAACTTCGGCTCCAACGACCATAGGTTCTACGGCAGACATGACCAGCCTTTTGCCACTTCAGCTTACCTATTTTCCCTGAAAGTTATAGGTGTCAGCATTGAGTATCTATGTCATTGTTGATTCAATGTGGCAAACGCGAAAATATTCCAAAAACAACAGTCATTTATCCGATCGTCACTTGTTTTTTCGCAGAACTGACATGACACCCAGATAGATCATATTCAGAATGGCCACCTACCTACTGAGCGGTCAAGTTCAACATTCTCGTAAGACATTCATTCAAGTCTCAGGACACTCATACATATGTATTTATGTATATTTGTATGTATGTATGTATACCTATACAAATGTGGTGATAGACCAAGGCCTCGTCGCCTCTCATAAACGAGGTTTTGGATTCAAATCCGGCAAGGATCAATGTCACAATTCATATATACTTCCAGAGTTTATCTTGCTCATTGCTGCCATAGGAGACTGAAAACGTGAGAAAAGCTGGACTTATAGTCTGTTAATATAAGTCTGAAATCGCCAGCCCATCTTGAGCAAGCGTGGTGATCAATGGTCGTGCCTTCTCTGTATCAGAAGAGGTCTTTACCCGGCTGTGGGTCAATATTAGGCTGGTATTATTATTTATATACCTACCTATACAAATAGCCGTGTTGACCGGAGACCGATGGCGACTGTTTGCAAACGTCAGAGGAGACGGATGCATAAAATTCATTATTTTAGAGTTACGTCCTGTTAGGTATGAAATTCGGCACATAAACACAAGATGGATGACATCATCAATGAAATGTGCAATGCTTTTCTGTCTATCTTCACCTATTATTTAATGGATGATGAAAATGACGTGGTTGGGTAATCCATTGATTACCCAACCACGTAATTTTTATATGTACGATACTATAACTCTGGTTGAAACTGGAGGAAATACTTTGCTATTTAGTGAAAATGTCATGTCTTGTAATTATAGTATTTTGTGTGAAATTAGAGCATTGGTGGTCTAGTGATATCAGCCCCAACTTACCAGTCGTGGGTTCGAACCCAGGCAGGCGCTTTACTATGTGTAAATAATTTCATAACTGAAAACATCGTGAGGAAACCGGCATGTCCTAGAACCAAACATTGGACGACCTGTGAGATCTACCAACCCGCGCCCGCGTGATAGATACAGCCCACTCCCTCTTCAAGATAGGAGGCCTGTGTCCCAACAGTGGGGACATTATAGGCTGATTATGTATGTATGTATGAAATAATAATATTAACGTCTTCTATAAGCAATGTATTATGCTCTTATTACTATTTCTCCTTTACGTTTTTCTTGCAAGATTAAATGCATTTTTGGCGATCCGAAAGTCTCGTGGGCGTCAATGCGGACTTTTGGTTTTGTGCAAATAAATTCACAATACAGATGGAGTGCCAAGTTTAAAGTAACTTTTGATTTTCTTTTATTTTGCTAAGATTTTGTCCATCCTAACTAATATTTTAATGCGAAAGTGAGTGGTTTGTTTGTTACGCTTTCACGCTAAAATGGACGAACGGATTTGGATGAAATTTGGCACACAGATAAACCATAACCCGGGTTTAGATATAGGATATTTTTTATCCCGGTAGTACGTTCCCGTGGTATTATTTCCGATCGATATTCAGGTGAAGCCGCAGGAAAAAGCTAGCAGATCGTATAAAGATACAAGATTTTTAAATTCACTGTGCTTTAAATTACTTTTAGTAATTATATGGCACTGCTTTACTCTCCACGTTCTACTAAAGCTAGTTGTCCATTTTGCCAATTTTGGCACCGGACCGGGATACTAAAAGCACCGTTATTTCTAAACATTACTTTAGACCAGCAGGCGTTGGACCATCATTAGCACTGAACGATTAAGATGCATGTTGACATCGGACATTTTGGCTTTAGTGTATAGTCAGCATTAAAAAGATCGAACAATGATTTTCGGCTACACATTGACACAATATTACGAAACAAAGATTGTAAATAACTAAATGAATTCTTGTCGATGTACTGTGTGATATACATCTTTGTCTCTGCGTTTTTATTCCACGATGCATTTCAACATCCGACATGTTGGCTCTCACGCCGGGTATCTCAACATCCCGCCATCGCTTCCTGCACCTCCTGCAACTTTCTAGGGTAAAGGAAAAATATAAATTTTGATAAGATGACAGTTCAGCGAGAAGTTGGCTGCATTCCAAACTAAATGTTCGGTACACGGGTAAGTTTGTTAAAGGCTACCGCAGACAGGCCCGACGCGACGCTGCGACGAGATTCTGGGAGAATAATTTCCGCGAAGTTTCCATAGAAATTGTTCTAGTAGAGTCGCGTGGCGCCTGTCTGCGGGGGCTTTAGGTCGTTCTGCTGCAATTTGTCTTTGGTATTATTATCTGGGTCATTAGCTTAGTTATCTGCAAGTTTTTTTTTGTGTTATGAGGAGGTTAAGCATGAGTAAAGTTATACGGATTGGGATAGTTTATAGCTAAAACTATTGGGTTTTAATAGTTATGGCTGGTATAATTAAAGTTATTGTTCTATTCGATGCAAAAATGGGAACGATCTGCCAAGGCCTTTATACGGATATCGCTTTCCCGTGTATCGTTAAATTCTTTATAGTTTTACAAGAATTCTACCATAGCTATCTACGCTATGAGTCTTACAGTTAATAAAATTAAATAAAAATCAGAACACTTATATTTCGCGTCCACAATCGTTACAATACTCGAATACCCGTTCTCACTAACACAAGATAATACCTAAACGAATGCCTAATTAAGAGCACACGTTAGATTTTTAACACTTAGCTCAGCGTCGAGGGCTGAAAATCGCACAGTGCAATTATATCTAGGCGTTTATTTAGTTGTTTTCTACATAAATTCTTTCCATGGTAGTCAGAAACTACAGAATGGCACCTGCTACGATTCTTACATGAGTCATTTTGCCTCGTTTACGTTCATACATAAGCAGGCCAATTCTCGTAATTTAAAACGTTCAAAATCTAGTCGCAGTCCCATCTCGGCGACAAATAAATGTCAAAAACTGGTCAAAATGTAGGGAAATTAGACGTAATTTTGACAGATTGAGACTGAGATCAGACTGTGAACGTTCTTAAAATTACGAGAATCGCCCCTTAGACTGTGGACGTTCTTAAAATTACGAGAATTACCCCTCTGGTTATATAAGCACGTCAGTTGCGTGTACAACGCACCTGACCTTTCTGAAGAACTTTACCAACCGTCTCATCCCGTCCAGTAAATCATATAAGTACAAGAATTGAAGCCACACACCCATTAGCAAAGTTCCACCGTTAAATTATAAGTAATTAAGACCACAGACTAACCCAACCGACTATTTATCCAACAGATCATCAGATAATAAAAAGAAAATCACTGCATTGTGTACGTTTGCTCTTGAACCATCGTATTTTAATGAGATATTGTCACACGTCCGAGCAATGCTCCCAATTTTATTTACTTTCCTCCTCGTCTGTGTTATGTGTACGAGTATGTATATGTACTGAATAAGTAGGTACACGAATTAACGACAACTTTGTAAACAGTCGTAGCGGTGAGATCACTGTTCAAATACTTTTGAACTTTAGGTAGCTACGTACATACGCACAATAGGTACACATACATGCATGAATTAGTAATCTATACTAATAATAATAAAGCTAAAGAGTTTGTTTGTTTGTTTGAACGCGATAATCGCAGGAACTACCAGTCGGAATTTAAAAAATCTTTTTGCATTTGAATGATGATTTGAATGCCCAATTCATGAAGAATCCTATAAAAGGTGGTATATTAAAAATCACATTAAGACTCTTAGGAGCAGAGCAATAAGAAAAAAAGCAATAAATAACGCTAAGCGAAAACGAAGTAATAGCGCGGGCAGGCGATGCGATGCGACGAGGTTGGTCGGAGGGACAAGACCTTTCACGCGGACGAAGTCGCGAGCAGAAACTAGTTAGATGTTTTTTATTTTATTTATTTTATTTGTTGTATTTATTTACCAACCTTACAACTATCATTACAGGACTTAACCTAATGCGGCAGTGTAGTTATCGACTTAAAATTACCTTATTTAACCTTACATACCTAACAACAAATAATATAACTTTTAACCTTACATAACTAACTATCCTACTAATATTATAAACGTGAAAGTTTGTATGGATGGATGGATGGATGTTTGTTACTCTTTCACGCAAAAAATACTGAACGGATTTGGATGAAATTTGGCACACAGATGGCTAATAATCAGGATTAACATATAGGATACTTTTTATCCCGATATTCCCACTGGATCGAAACTTATTTGAGTGAAACCACGGAGCGCAGCTAGTATTTAATAAAACGCGAATGCGAATTCACTCAAAGATCACGAAAGAATATCCAGGCTCTCATGGACTTCGTATACATGGATAGATTTACACATATTCAAATTCCAGAGATTGCGACGACGCTGCAACTGTGTCCGTGAGCTTAGCAATATGAAGTTATGAATTGTGAGATTCACACAAATACCTTTAATCAACCTGCCAGTGAAAGATTATGGAGTGAGTAACGGCACCGAGATTTTTCGTGACGTGTCATGTCCTTGTAAATAAGTGGTCCAATTCGGACCCTACAATTTTTTTTTTTATTTTTAACTTTGCCCCTCACTATGAATTTCTCCTGTATCGTGGGTGCGTTTAAAAACATTTAAACTCACATACACAAACATCCAGACCCGGTACAACTTCTTGCAGGTCATACAAATATTTGTTCCGTGAGGGAATCGAACCCGAGACACGCAGCGCAGCAGTCAATCGCTTAACCACTGCGCCACCGTGTCGTCAAATGATAGTCTCGGGTGTTGTCTATGTAGTCTAGAGTAAACCGTAAGTTAGGATGAATTTGAAAAAAAAAGATACTACTGATATTATTAAATTTTAAAACCTACCTGGCGAAATATGGGTCTACTACAGGTAACCCTCTGCTTAAACCTTCGGGAATTACGGGCGTGATGTTGTATAACGTGAATTTTCCAAAAAAAAAGGACTTCTATTGGTTATTTAAAAATGTGTATTATAAAGAAAAGAAAAATAGTTAACAAGACAACACGTCTATTTCCAATTATTCGTAACATAATTATCTAACACATTCCATTCAGCACTTGCCCAAGCAACAGTGCCTACACGTTTAGGCCAGTAAACAAGTAAATAGAACAGTTTAGATTAGTGCAGTGCACACGTTGAGATCACTGTGCAAGCACTTTTGGTACCCACTGGTACTGGGTAGGTATGTAGGTAAGGACACTCACTATTCTCGTGGGCTCACTGTGTAGCCAGAATCGCACCGGTTTAGTCACTTGAGGGGGAGGGGTGGGTTGGTGCAAGTTATAGGCTAATGAAGACTGCGGTGAAACAGCATTCAGCATTCTCGTTACAATAACTTTATTAATTAATGATCTCTTTTAAATTTGAGAATTTCTTAACTAAAAATATTTTTACACACCGCCCCACGCCCTAATTGCGTAACACACGATCAATCAGAATCTGAATCAATTTGAAGCAAATTGCTAATCCATTGCTTCATAGGTTCGAAAAATTTGTCTGCTCAACACGTAAATAACGTAATGAATGTTGTTGAACTGTCAAAATGACACCGATTCCGATTGACCGATGATTTACTTATACGAGGTGTCTATGGGTCAATTTATCTTTTTAATCTTTATTATTATTAATTTTTTTTCACCTTTTTTGATATTTTTTTTATTACTTGTATTGTGTTTTTTGTTGCACTGAATAAACGTTTTATCTATCTATCATGATACGGGCAGTATAGTGGAACCGCAGTCTACAGGAAATAAGACTGACTGGTTGCAGCAGGGGAATTTACCAGTTAGTAATGACTCATTACCACCCATTCGTTGGATACCAAAACTGATACAATGAAGTATTTATGGAATATCTTTGCCGTTAATAGATTAACACCTGTAATGATTTAATAAATAAATTTAAAAATCCTAGAAATGGGATATCCATTTGAGAAAATTTAAAAAGAAGTAGTCATTGAGTTTTCCATGAAGATTTGTTTAACGATTGCAATTCTTGGATTCCGGATTAGTCTTGCAATAGTAAGATTCTGTAAGTTGAATGCTTGAAAATCTATCATTTTATACAAGAAACCCTACGAAAAACTACGGCTTATTGGGCACGGTCGTCAGTGTTGTATGGATCACTATAGAAGCTTGTTGACAGACCAGTTTTTCTACGGCGCGGTTTATACGCCGTACCCTAAAGAAACCGTGCCGTGTACAAAAGGCCTAAAGTTTCTTTCCGGTTCTTCTAATACGAATTGACAAATTGTAACCGTGCATATTTCCCTGCGTTCATCTGTTTATCTCGCTTCCTCTCCTCCCTGCTACCAAGCGCAATGAATCAGTCTCTACACTCCACGTCAATTCATTAGCAGCTCCACTTGTTTGCAAATTAGTCTTTGTGCTACACAATAGACATGCATAACATTACACGACATCATACTTAGTGCCAAAGGACTCACTGACCTTAATATGGTGAGAAGACTATTGCTACATCTTAATATGGCGCGTGGTGGCGCGATACCAAAGGTTATCGTGTTACCCAGTAATTGGGTAATGGAGGTCAGATAGGTAGTGGTTCTAGGTAAAGTTCCGGTATACAGCTGCTTATAGTTAGACTGGAAGCTGACCCCTGCCCTGCTGGTTGGGAAAAGGCTATATCTCCTTCGTAAAGAAAAGGTTACCCCCTCTGTTGCCTCTTATAACAACCTCGACATTCTGAGGCCTATTAAAAAAAACTGATAGGCAACAGATGACAATCTAACAATCCGGCAATTTTGTGAGTATCTTTCATTGTTTTCTTTTTTTATCAAACAACACCTGTCGTGAAAATGTGACAATTTTGCCAGTTTTTAACAAATATGTCGCATTGTCACTATTGTCAATTATTTAAATAGTATAAAAATATATACACTGGATAAACTTCTTATACTAAGGACTGATTTCTCCATCGCTAGATAACTTTTTTTCGAGGAATAAAATTGACGTTTTTGTATGAAATAACTGTCAACATTTCAAAATGATTCCTCGAACAAAGTTATATGGCGATGAATCAGCCCTAAATTAACTGAACAACTATAAATATAATATAACCTAAACTATAATAACTAAAATTAACTATTAACAAAGTAAAACATGGCGTCGAAAAATTATGTATATTATACATATAGGGTGATGGTGTTTATGAGATTCTGCGTAATTCTTTTTTACTGTTTATGAAGTCCAAATTGAGCTGTTATCATGATTACTCTATTATTTCGTTCGTAAAGTAGTCGTAACTTTGTTGACTACTCAATATTTTTATCGTGGCAAAAACTCTTTTCGTATTATAACAAAATTATATTTACATTCAAAGATATTGATTCAATTACCTACATTTACTATATAGGTATTTGAATCACTATCTTTCAATACGGTCACACATTAGCATATTATGCTATCAATATTAATGTCATAGGTATATGTCATCATGTTGTTATAACTTACATAGTTATTATCAATAGCACTCAGATTTGCATCGCTTTTATGAATAAATTGTTATCAAATTGGGACGCTTACAAAGAAATTATTATAATTCTCTAATCTATTAATAATGTTGAATATAGAGTAAAGGGGATTAAGAATGTGTTGAATTTAATCGAGCAACAAAAAAATCCATTTTGATTTCCAAAAAATACTTATCGATACGCTAATAATATACTCACAGATCGTTTTTTTGTTATGTGCCCTAGCTTAGTTACTGAGGTCAATTTGGATTTAGCGCTCGCCGGCTACTGCTGCGGGTTTTGCCTCCACTCTGTATAACAGTTATACAGCATGTATCAGAAACTTGTGGTCATATTTAAGCTTGTGGACAGACAATCAAACTGAGCAACTTTCTTAATGGGACCAACATCGTAATCGCGAAAAAATAATCAGCCGTCTCATAGATTTTGGTTAAGTAAGTATTGAAGTTTTGTTTGGGACCGTTAATAAATTTTTCGCGACTATGACGTTGGTCCTATGGAGAAATTGTTCGGTTTTATGGTCAAATGCTGTATAACCAAATGATTATGACACGGTATGAAATAGATATTAAATACGTGTTTACTTCTATAAAATAAAAATATGATTAATGGTGTATATTCTTTCAATTCGCATTTAAAATAATAAGCAACATTTTCCTTTGAAGAACTAATGAAAGAAACTTCCAATGGCTTTCAAATAAAAGATTCCGTTTGCCAAATATAATTGCATTTTAAATTAATAAAAGTTCTACCTACAGCCATTGAAGCGATCCTACACGTGCTGAGACAATTTGTATAAAAATTAAATAGAAGTTTTAAAAGGGAAAACCCAATACATTTTTTCATGTACCTACATTTTTACTTATATTTGTTTAAAGTGATTAAGCCACTGCTTAATGCTCACATTCGCTAAAACAACACTTTGTTTTAGCGAATGTGAGCACCAATACAAACCATCTCTGGTTTAATGGTACAAAACAAACATGAACTTGTATTAAGACTATTATTATGTTTAAACAAAAATAAAAAATATATACTGTTTGTAGTTTGTTGGTCATATAATTGCACAAATGCACACAGGCAAGGGAAAACAACTATCAACGGACCTGTCTTTTTTTTTGAGGATGGGAAATCATCAAATGACCCCTCCCGCTCTGGGTGGAGCAGAAGGGAGTGTCAGACTCTTACTGACTAAAACCCACCCGTGTTCCTTCCTTAGCCCTTTATGTACCAGGGCAGCGGTAACCCTTTCGGACGATCCCGCTACCCCGGCAGGCTTCGGCCCTGTCGGGCCCCGTCAACTATGCTGACATCTCTTTGAGGCGCGCGTGGAACACATACGCGCCGTCCTGCACGGGCCTGGTCCTGATCGGACGGAGAGCTACCCATTGCTCTCCGCCCGCAGGCCCGCGCCTACGGTGGCCGGGAGTCGTCACGCGGCTCCCGACGCCCGGAACGTCTCCCTCGGCGGCTGAGGCGTGAGGATCTCTCCCTCGCCCATCCCGCCACCTCCTTCGCTAGCATGACTGTTTCGCAGAAGGAGGTGACCGCCTCCCACTCCCTCTCGCCCCGGACCATGGCTTGAACCAGGGCCGGACGCGAGAGGTCGCCGCCGCTGCCGATCGCCTCTACGAGGACACGGCGGTGCTCTGCCCGAGCGGGGCAGACCTCCACCGTATCCTCCACCGTGTCACCCGGTGACACCCGGGCGTCTCCTCCCGCCTGATGATGTGCAGGAACCTCCCGAAACATCCGTGTCCGGAGAGGACCTGCGTCAGGCGGTAGGTGAGAACGCCGTGACGCCTCTCTAGCCACTCCTCAAAGAGGGGTCTTACCGCCGCTATCGTGGCGTGCCCTGCGCTGGGTTGCGATAGTCGCGCCTTCCATTCCGCCATGAGACCGCGCCGGAGGTCCGTCCGCTCCGCCGCGATTTGCCGCGGGTGCGGAGTTTCCCCCCGACGTAGTGCCTCCGCGCGCCAATCATTTAGGTGCGCGAGGACTATCGCCTCCAGATCCCATGGCGGCAGTCCGGCAAGGAGGCTTGCTGCCTCGCCCGAGATCGTGCGGTATCCCCGGATAAGCCTTACGGCTACCACCTTTTGGGGCGCATTCAGGTAGTGTGCGGCTCGCAGCCGCAGTGAACGCGCCCATACCGGGGCCCCATACAGGGCCATGGACCGCACGACCCCCGCGTAAAGCCTCCGGCAGGAGGCGTTTGGCCCCCTCAGGTTGGGCAGGAGCCGCTTTAAGGCGGCCCCGGCCCGTTCCAGTTTGGGGGCCAAACGTCGGAAATGCTCGAACGGACCAGTCTTAGGTAACATTTACATAAGCAGCCTGTAATGTTCCCACTGCTGAGACACAGACCTCCTCTCTATCATAATCCACCTCGCGGGCCAAGTTCGGGTTGGCAGATGTCACGTGTCTTCGAATTTTTATTTTCCTCGCGATGTTTTCCTTCGCCGTTTTGAGAGCAGTAATGATAAATTGTTAATGGACCGGTCTTAGGTAACATTTGCAATCCTAAAGCTACGGCATCCTTGAAGAGCAGTGGCCGCCACATAGCGTCTGCCATTTTCCGACGAATGACGTCACTGAAATGTTATTTATGAAAGTAAGATGTGTTTTCCTAGAGAGTAAAGTCAAACCCCGCTGCCATCATTTTCATGATAGTCGTCACTGCGGCCGTTAATTACCGGCCACCGCTATTCCAGGAAACCATAGCTTATGGTACGCACGGCTACACTTCAAGTTAAACATAACCAGTATAAACTGACTTCCGATTATACGAAAAATCATGCGAGGTCAGCTAAAACTAGAAATATATAGCTTGATGTGTAGCAGTGTGTACTAGTTAACCACAATTAAATACAAAACCGGTCTATTATAGCTCCAATGAGCGTTCCACCAACCTGTACCTATATTTATCTTCAATCCTCACAAGATGATCACATATTATTACAAGCCACATTAAACACAGAGCCACTCAAATTATAACCAGTACCTGCAATAATAATTTCATTAATTGAACGCCCATTATAACCGCAGCGTTACAATAGAGCTCCCTGTGTTTCCAATTTACACGACGAAGACTTAAAAATACAAACTGGATTTAAGTGCGAAATTCAAGCTGCATTCAACAATATCAAAGGCCCTGAAAAAAACACAAAGTTATATAATATAACGCCAACGCTTTTATTTCTAAAAATAACTTGCAACGTTTTTTCCTGAAAGTGGTCGTTGAAATGATTTGCTGGAAATAAAGTGTTGCGTGGAAGATGTATAATTTATTTTTACCTTTGTGATTTGTTGTGGACTAGCTGTGCCCGCAGTTGTGCCTGTGTAGGCAATTTTTTTCCCGCCTTCTGTCTTAGGGCCATTTTCTTCCCCAGTCTTCCACTGTCCGTAAGTAAAACAAAAGAGGATCCTTTTTAGGGCGACTATAGTTTGACCAAAACCGCTGTACCGCGCCTTGGGTATGTGCGCGGCTCACGGGGGGCAGTGCAGTCCGCTCATTCGTCATCGCTCACGGCGTCCCGCCCCCCGCCTCGCCGCGCATTCCTCCCGCCTCGCCACGCATTCCTAAGGCGCGGTACAGCAGTTTCGGTCAAACTATAATAATATGTGCTGCAAGCAGGAATAGTCCTTACGATGGTCAAATATAGATTTTGGCGATAGTACATTCTCGTAGGAAAATACCTTCTTTATACTTTTTTTGTAATGTCCCATAGTGGCAGTCGTATCGGTGATCGCAACCCACTGTTATGCAGTCAAGAGGACACTCCCATAGAAATAGAAATAATATATTTGCATAAAACATGGTATTTAGGTATTCCCTACCAAATGAATACATTATGGTACGCAATAAACAATTGAGAGCATGAAGTTGTTTTAAAAATACATTATAGAGCATATAGATGGGAGAGTCCTCCTGACTGCTTATAACAGTGGGTTGTCTTAAGTGGTACTTCTTAAAATTCTCATCACTCACCTGTCCCTGTCCCAGTTTATTTGGGTCGGTGCAACATGTTTTCTTTTTCTATACTTCTCTATTAGTCCTCATCTCGTCATCCCCTATATCCCCTATATCGTCGATCGATCAGGTTAAGCTATGCTTGCCGCGATTGGTCTGTGGATGGTGACCATCTTTACATACCGAGGCCTCTCGGAAAGCACGTTAAACCGTTGGTCCAGGCGAATCTTTGACAGTCGTTACAGGTAGTCAGAAGCCCGAAAGTCTGCCAACCAGTTTTACCAACCCAGTAACTGGATTGTGGAGGTCAGATAGGCAGTCGCTCCATGTAAAGTACTGGTATTCAGCTGAATCCGGTTAAACTGGAAGCCAACCAAAACATAGTTGGGAATAGTCTAGGCAGATGATGAGGAGATAGGAGTATTAACAAAAGACATCTAATAATAGCGTAAACAAATTCACCTTACACACACACACACACACAGAGAGAGAGAGAGAGAGAGAGAGAGAGACGTCAAACTTATAACACCCCGTCGTTTTTGCGTCGGGGGTTAAAAAACAAAGTAATGTAAAGTTAAAAAATAAAATAAATATGTTTGTAATGCATGATGCCCGGCTCAGAAACGCCGCTGGTCTGTATCAAAATAAATGTGACGTAACTCGCGGTTTTTCTGCATCACCGCGCGAACTAGCTTCGTGAAACTTAATTAGAAACGTTTGCGAATGGTTTTTCCAACCTTCATTTCGACTCGCTTTTGCATTATTTTCTCTGAACTTTAGCTGGCGTAGGTAATTGATGTGGTTTCAAATGTAGTCTCTTTTGTAGTTTGTTTCTTGTGTTAAAGAAACGTGTGAATGCTTCATGTTGAGTTGGTGAACTTGATAGTGGGCGTGTGAAAACTGCAGGGAAGCTTACCAAACATTGCCTTTTAAGTTTTATTTTTTCAATTACCTACCTGATAATAATAATAATATTCCTCCACACCGTATTTCGGTCATGGCGGCCAATCTCAAAGGAGCATTCGGCGCGGGAGATATTATAATGCACAAGTGTGTGCACAGACACAGGTGCACACTCTCTTCCCTCACTCTCATAGGCAGGGTTCCCGCTATGCCGGACCGGCAGATTTACCGGCTCGGTAAAACTGCCGGAAGAGCTAATGGCTAAAGAATATATATGAAGCTGTTCACATTATGCCGATCCGGCAAAAATACCGAGCTCGGCATTTTGGCCGAGCGTTTTGTCACTGCGAAGCGCCGGTAGAACACCCGGACCGGAGTAATGTGAACCAGTTTGCCCCGTATCTATGTCCCCCGCTCACCCCGCCCGTGCTCCCCTCACGTCATTCGGCTCGCATTTTCTGATAAAAGTAGACGTGTAGCATGGACATTCAAGCAGAAACTTTAATTACGCTTGTCCAAGAGAGACCTGTTCTGTGTGATAAGACCGGAGAAGTCTATAAAAACAAAAACTTAAAATTAGCAGCATGGCGTGAAGTATGTTTAATACTGAAACCAAACTTCTGGGATCCAGTGTAATGTGAACATTCTGTCCGGTGTCCGGTTTCCGTCAGATCTACCGGTCCGGCATAGTGGGAACCCTGCCATAGTCCGATAGGGTGACACATAATCCGACACGACCGGAGAGAGATCAGGCGCAGGATCAACGGCTTGACGTGCTTTCCGGGACACGAGGGTATCACACCGCTAATTTCCAAAGTCTGGACTGTTACTAAAAAATCCTAATGGAGAATTACCAATTAATTACCCATTAACACCTTACCCGACCTGGGAATTGAACCCAGGACCCCACGGTCAACAGTCACGCTTGCGACCACGAGACCAACAGGGTCCTCAGTCCTACCTAATAGAGATAACAACAACAACATAAATTGTTTTGTAACATACAAGATATTGTCTCATTTTACCCCTATACTCTTTCATGCACCTGCCTGTTATCTGACAGGAGGCGTATGGGTGGCCTATCTTTTACTGGTACCACATGTGGGTCATAGGAAGAGGCTGATGCGGGTACCTCTTAACAATGGACTAAGCTCAAACACCAGGAAGTGGTGAAGGGTAGCGTTTTTGGGAGCTTTTGTAACATTTGAAGTTGAAAAGTGCTGAATTGCCGGCAGCTTGATTTGAATAAATGAGTTTTGGATGTGATTAATAAACCTTTCCTCATAAAATTAAAGTTCTTGGTCAACTCTTAAATCTAAGCATCATGTTAATATTACGAGACAATTTTCAGAAATAATAAAATTAGTGAAATGTTAAGAACGCGTCTTCAAAATGGCGCTGTAAATAGCAAATTGTTACCATATTTTTGATTTACGGTCGACTGTACTAATTTATACAAAAACTTATGAAAGGGTACTAATACATATATGATTCGAAACGTTCAGTTTATAATGCAATTTAATGCCAGTGTATACTTGAATCTACACTGACGCGTTATCGTGTGACTGCACAAAATCCCAATTGATCGCCCGCACGTACGACGTGTGACGTATTCAGCGCTAGTCTATGCACAATATTGGCTGTACCAAGCGCTCGATATCGCGACATTTACCCATCTGAGCTAAGCCTTAACCACGTCAAGCAGTTTTCACGACACGGAGCATGGCATACTCATAAATGTGTAGAAAGTAAAGAAAGAATGAAAAATTGGTTTATAGTCAGAACACGTGCATACACAGAAGTAAAAATTAACTCTAATTTTAAAAAAACAGGTCTATAATCTCAAGCATAAAATAGAAATAGTCGACAGCTGCACGTCGTGACTGTAACTAGAAGGGCTGTCACTCAGCATGATGCTGCGGGGGGGGGGGGGACGCAGCACAGCGCTATGGTAGCTGCAGAACGCGACTCCAAAAATTATACAACAAGTTCTCACGGTTATATTTTAGGTGCCATATTTTTGCTACTTTAGTGTGGCACGTCTGAGTATGGTAATCTTTCTAATTAATATTCCAATGCACTACTTACATTAATTCTAACAGTCCAGTCTATTTACGTATGACCTTTACAAGCAATCTGATACAACAGGGCTATTTCCGACCGTCTTACATAATACACTTAATAATACAAACACTACGGCGAAACCAACTTACATCCCTCCGTTTATACCATTTCTTGTAGCACTGCTGAATATCGTATTCATGAAATTTCGGAGAGCGTTCCTCCATGCAGATCGGGCGAGTAACGAAAGCAAGAGAGAAGAAGGTGTTACTATTGTATTACCTTGTAATAGGGTTAGCTGTGAGAGGTAGAACGATTTGTTGCTAGGCTAACCGACAGATGGGGTGAAGATAAATGAGTGATTGCTGGAAAGAGAAGGTATCTGTTACGGGTAATGCACCGTAGTTGTGTAATCACAATCTGAATGATATTGAAGCATAATAATCAGCCTATAATGTTCCCACTGCTGGGACACAGTCCTCCTCTCTGTGAGAGGGAGTGGAGCCGCTTTAAGGCGGCCCCGGCCCGTTCCAGTTTGGGGGCCAAACGTCGGAAATGCTCGAACGGACCAGTCTTAGGTAACATTTACATAAGCAGCCTGTAATGTTCCCACTGCTGAGACACAGACCTCCTCTCTATCATAATCCACCACGCGGGCCCAGTGGTGGTTGGTAGATGTCACATGTCTTCGAATTTTTTGGTTCTAGAACATGCCGGTTTCCTCACGAAATTTTTCTTCACCATTTTGAGAGCAGTGGTGATGAAATTATTTGCGCAAAGTAAAGCGCTTGGCTGGGTTCGAACCCACGACCTACAACCCGGTAACTCGGGGTCGTTATCACTGGGCTGCCACTGCTCAATGATTTTGAAGGATATTGCTGATCCATTGCTTCATAGTTCGAAAAATTTTGTCAGCTCAACAACGTAAACAACATGACAACCGCGTGCCGGAAGACGTAGCGTTGGAAGGCCTCCCACAAGGCGGACCGATGACCTTGTCAAGGCCGCAGGAAACCGCTGGTACGGGAAGCACAGAACTGATCGAAGTGGAAGTGCTTGGGGGAGGCCTATGTCCAGCAGTGGACGTCTTTCGGCTGAAATGATGATGATGCTGATATATTCCTGCCGGAATAAATTCTCTAAATGAACCATCATTTAGAGAATTTATTCCGGAAGGAATATTCATACGGAATATTCATATTTCATACGGTGTTCATCAGAACACAAATTTGTTTTGTAGTAGAAGAACACACAGTCACACAGACAGACATGTAAAATGACTTTATTTTATACTGTGCATATATTATACATGTAGACTGCTCCATGTGGTAACAACACTATCAACCTATTAGGTTCAGGCAATATCCCTTTCGACTATTAATAGATACGTTTTTCGAAAGGTCAACAGAAGAGCTGAAGGTTGTTGTGTTGACTTGCAACCCAATTACCTAACACACTTTCAATTACAATTTGCAGGATCTAGAAGCAAATTCCTAATCCATTGCTTCATAAGTTTGCAAAATTCGTCTGCTTGACAATGTAAATAAGGTAATGTATATTGTTGAATTGAAAAATGAATTGTATTAGCATTGCAATTGTGCTACGCAATTAGCCTGCTTAATTTTGATTTTACGAGGTCTTTCAACTTCTTCTTTTCGTGCCGATGGTACAGACACCAGCACATTAAGCTACCCGAAACCGTCAAATTTTCCCAATCAACCTTGAACCTTAATACTTTAGCAATAAAGTTGAAAATCTAATAAAGAAACTTGACAGATTGTAGTAGCTTGATGTGCTGGGGTCTATACTCAACAACGTTATTTTTTTTTAAATATAGTTGGAGCCTAGAAGGCTCCACGTTGATTGCGAAAGAAAATTGATAAAGAAAGATTATTATTATTATTATTGCGGCATCAGTGGCATTCCTTAGGTCCTCCGAGGTGCAGGTGACCGGGCACTTGGGATACTCCAGCAAGTGGAGCATGGTCAGAGGGGCAATTCTCGTAATTTTAAGAACGTTCACAGTCTGATCTCAGTCTCAATCTGCCAAAAATACCTGTAATTTCCCTACACTTTGACAGGTTTTTGACATTTGTTTGTCGCCGAGGTGAGACTGCGACTAGATTTTGAACGTTTTAAATTACGAGAATTGGCCTTCCGATCAGATGCACCGCACTCGCACTGGGTGTTGGACGGTCATTTAACTTGTAGTACTGAATGTAACAATGTTTTCATGATCTGTATGAACAGGGCAGGGTTACTTTAATCTACACTCCTTCGGACAAGTCCACTCAAACTGTGTGGTTCTTTCCTCAAACGACCATCTCAGACATCGATCTACATGGTCTTCACATGATCTGACCTAGATTATGCTTGGACTTTAAAAGAGACAGTGACCTCTGAGTTTGCTTCGGCCTTTCTTCTCAGAGTAGTCAGATAGGAAACGCCGACCTCATCTAGTTTTTAAAATATGATTGACGTGTAAAAGAGTTTGTGTAATCCTACTTACAGAAAATAAATCATTTATCATTCTGAACCTTGTGTAGGTACAGCTTAAGGTGTATGACCGTTCCTTCTAAGAATATAGTCGACTTCACTTAACGACGCGTTTCGCGGTGATATTTTAAGGTACAAGTTTATTTCGGTGTGCATATAACTGAAATGAGAAGATATTTAGTTGCTTGTTTTATGCTGGTATGGTATGCTGATCAGGAATTTGAGAAATGCAGTCATTTCCAGATACCTACTAAACCGACTGCAGCCAAACTGCATTGTTTATCCTTATTGAATGGATATTGGTGTACAGTAAATGGTAATATTTATAATCAGAATTAATAAGATTATGTCTGGACTTTAAAAGAGACAGTGACCTCTATGAACGCATCTAGTTTAAAAAAAATTGATTGACGTGTAAAATCCTTATAAATTGACAATATTATGAATTTATACACCGTTACATTCTGAACTTTTTAATCCTTAAATGGGGTCAATGTACTCATCATTATGAACAACTTTTACTATGGGACCAACCCTGAAATCGTGAAAAAAATCAGTTTATTCATACATATCGAGTTATGCGAACATAAATTTATGGATCAGCTGATTTTTTATTTCACGACTTCAGAGTACTATTGCCTTCAGTATACAATGGTGGAATTACTTTCCAACTAAATAAAAATTTCAAGTCCAGCTATAAAATTAATATGCTGAATGCAACGCCAAAAAAATATTTAATTACTATATTATTAGATAGTCCATAAAGATAGCAATAAGTTTAAGTGTGTACCATAGAAATTTATAGTAAAAGTTAACTTAAATATGAACTTCAAAACTTCGACATAGGCGCTTGGCGTATTGCCAGAACCAGCCTTGCTCTCACAAATTGAGTAGCAGTTGCAGGTAGGTAGTATTTTATTAAAATAAGGCTATTCCGCCTGGTTTCCTAAAGTTCCTTTTTTCGTCCTTATACAAAAGATTTGACTAGGTTGAGTTCTGAAAACTTTTTTTTTTTAATTATATATACTACGCTTGACTGCGATCCCGCCTGATGGAAAGCAGTGATGCAATCGTTGATGGTAAAGCGCACTAATTTATTATGTGCCTATTCACTCTAGCCTTGAAGACACTTAAATTATAATCGTACGGGAAGACCGCTGCAGGCAAATTGTTCCAGTCCTTCGATGTACGCGGTATAAACGACGAGGCGAAACGCTTCATTCGGCGGAACGCTTCATTCGGCGAAACGCTTCATTTAATATGTATCATAATCAACCTATAATTGTTTGTGCACCGCTGGGACTCGCCGATGTGGAGGCACTGGATGCGACTACACACTGTGGGTGGTCGCATCCAGGGTTTGCCATAAACTGGCACTCCTGGGCGGTGCCACTTTGTGATGTTGATTTTTTTATTTTTTCTGTGGATTTGTTGTTGTATGTGCTAACAATAGTTTTTTTAAGATTGTTTGTGTTACTAACAGTAATAGACTTCGTCTGAAATAAATTTCATATTATTATTATAATGTTGCTACTGCTGGGACACAGGGTCTCGGTGAGAGGGAGTAGCTGTAATCCACCACGCGGGCCCACTGCGGGTTGGTAGTTACATGTTTTTGAATTTTTGTTTCTAAGATATTTTCCGTGACGATGTTTTTTGTCACTGTTTTAAGAGCAGTGGTGATGAAATAATTTACACAAAGTAAAGCGTCTGTCTGGGTTCGAACCTAAAACCTACTACTCGTAAGTTGCGGCCGTAACTACTGGGCCACTGGGTATTTCATACACCTACTGACATTGTAGAATTAAATAGCCGACTAATTTTTGAACAATTTTTTTTCTTACTGTTCACATTTTCAAACAATAACCACCGAAAAATAAAATGACAGCCCGTTATTTTTTTCATCTAATCATAATAACCTCCCTAATGTTAAAATAACAGTTGTTAAAATGATTACATTATTAAAGCATCAGCCAGCCAGTTCATTAAATGTTGTATTAGAATTATTAGCTGAATATCATTCAGGCCGCTAGTTGAACGGCGCCGTTTAGTTAAAAGGGTAAATAGTTAACTAAATGGCTGATGAAACCAGTTGGCTGCGACATATATCTACATAATATATTTAAAGCAAAACATTCACCTTCACCTTTCCCATAACATAACGACATTCTTATACATATAGCATTCAGTAAATAGGGTACACTCAAGTACAAAAGTAATAGGCAGTGCTAGACAGGCACGCGGAAGCCCATTGTTGGCACATTCCTCACAAGTTTACTGCTTAGAGACTTGCTTGTACCATATACAGTAACTGGCCTCGAGTGTACCTACGAGCAAAGGATGTTTGCTCCTGTTTTTTTTCTTTTTATTGGTTCCTGCCTGGACGGGTTCCAAGTTGATGCTTTTTCAAACAATATTGTACCTAGGCTATTAGGTACTATTAGCATATTTGTGTTAACAAATTGAATGCATTTTATAAGTTAAAAATGTCCTGAATTTAAATGTACATCTGCGGCATATATTCTGTAAAAATCTCATTGTGAAAACTTAAGTGAAGTGAGCTATCAATAGTGTCAATCCCTAGCATCAGGCGTAATGACAGCCCACTTCACCTAAGTAATCACGGTGAGATCTTTACAGAATATATCGGTAAATCACTTTAAACTCTCTTCACCTAAGTTTTCACAGTGAAATTTTTACAGAATGGATCGGCTATACATCTGTACATTATTACTTATTACTTACCTAACTATTGTACTAAATTAAGAGCATATAGTGCTATATCCTTTGACAAAACAATAACTGCTTGCCAAACTGAAATCCAATATATAATTATAATCACACTAATTATGTTATTATCCTAATAAACTTGAATTCAAGTGGGTGGCCTGGTTTATATCTCATCCGTGCACTGGAACGACCCTTGCACTGTCATAATGATAAGTCTTATCAATCATTAGACTAATAATATTGTTTTATTGTTTCAGGTAAATATTGGATCGATGTGTGCAATTCGCGACATAGTAAAAAGAAAATGGTGACTACCGTATCAACTCTACAATCGAATACCATGGAAAGGGGTAATGTAAGAATGTTAACTAAGTTTTGAGTTTTATCAATAGCGCAATCGACGACGAAGATATATCAAGCTATACATTCCCAGTATAAGCTGACTTATCATTCTACGAAAAGCCATACATATTACAATGGTCAGCTAAAAAGAAGAGTGAAAGAAAGAAAATTTGTTTATTATTATTTATTTATTATTTATTCATCAGTTAATTTCAGATAAAATCCTCCATAAATTAAAAATACAGAGAAATAAATGGTTAAATTAAATTATTACAATTATAGGTACTATTGTGTTAGTAAAATCTTATGTACTATAATATAATAATAATAATAATATTGTCGTATCTGCCAATGGCCTGATGGCCGAAAGCCTCGACCAACATCTATCGAGGCTCTCGTTAGGCGGTTGGATTAAGGGCCTGATTCAAAAGGCAGTACTCCTCGATACGGCTCGCATTGTGAGGAGGTTCTAACTAACTTCTACTAACCACCGGTAGCTTGGACCCTGCTCCCGACATCGGTGGATCACAATTTTTTTTTATTTTTAAATGTTTTTTTTTATTTAATTTTTATATTTAAAAAAATGTTTAAAAATCTTATAAAATAAGATAATTAAATAAATAAACGACATAATAATAATAAATTTATTTCAGACCAAGTCCATAAACAACACACATTACAATTTTATACACAAAACATACACTACAACTATTTATTTTAAATATTGGAATGCCGCACGATGAGTGGTCATCCATTGCCACATCATTGGACTGTCTATCCTGTCGGCTACTATAGCCACCAAGCTGTTTTTATGCACAAACAAGACGCACATTATAAAAACATTTATAAGTGACATAAGATACATACATACACGTGTGTACTGTAAAAAAAACTATTAGTAATGACAGTGTGGTTTGGTGCGAAAGACGGGCTCAGCTCAAACCTAGCATATGAAACTTTATATTATGCTAGTTTCACCTTCTACCCTCTCCCTAAGTTAATAATCAGTCATGGAAATTATCGTCAGGTAGCCTACTAGAAGTCTATATATCTGCCGATGACATTCTGTAATTACTTAAAGTCACACCCGGACTTATTACTCCTTATTAATTTATGAAAATCGTCTACTTTTGGAATGTTTGTAAATATGTGGGCACCATGTATCTATCACATAGTTAATTTATATGTCATGGATTATATGTCATGGATTCATTAATCCATTTTAATTCTTTTACTTATTGTGGTAAAGTAATTTCATTTTTAGGTGCATCGTCTTCACATATAATTATATAATTAATGTATGCAAAATATTGTAAAACATTTTAAAAGAGTGCCTAACGGTGGAGTTTCTTGCCCATTTTTTTCCATACGAAAACTACCTTTTGGAAAGGGCGACTAGAATCAATTTTATTTTTATTTTACTTTTGACGTTCAAAAGTAAAATAAATCCTTTTATGTGCCTATTTGAAATAAATGATTTGACTTTGACTTTGATTTATTCTTTAAAAATCTTACCGTGAAATCTTAGGTGAAATGAGTATGAATTGAGCTATCATACCTGATGCTAGGGATCGCTAGGAATTTGACTCTATGGACAGCTCACTGCAAGCCCAAGTGGGCTTGCAGTGAGCCGTGAAAACTAAGGAAAGAAGGAAGTCCTTCTTTCCTTAGTTTTCACGGTGTCATTTTTACAAAATAGATCGGCTTATATCGCCAACACGTCTTAAGGGGAGCAGACTGGCGCGACGCGACTCTAGCAGAACAACTTCTATGCGCCTGTCAGCGAGCCTTTCGTGAGCAAAGCGTAAGCGTTCAAATCAACGCTCATTCATTCTATACCTAAGAGAAATGTCCTTTCCATTGCAATAGGACACTTCCAGGTCAACATACGATTACCACATCAACAGCAACACTATGTTGTAAGACCAACACAATACTCAGCACACGATCGTCTTCACAGTTGAATCACAGATTGTCTGATGATGTCATAACGTTAGCATGAGGAGTTCCAGCAGTCTCGCGTAACTTTACACTTAGTCATAAGTACATGGTAATGCGTTAAGGGCTCTTTCTATGTACACTTTCGATGGAATCCTTACTAATGTTGTGTATATTTGTGAAGATTGTTTGACCATGCTGTGCGTTTAGTCAACGCAAGCGTGAGGGCTTAGCGTGAGGTCGAAGTGTTATTGGGGTTTCCATGACGAATTCGTCAGTAGCCCAAAGTCTGAATTTATGACCGGTTATTTTTAATGGGGATTACATGGTATTTCAACGTTGCGAAATGAAGAGGTACTAAACCCTCTACCCTGAGAAGTACAGGTATGATGATTGATATAATCAGCCTATAAAGTTCCCACTGCTGGGACACAGGCCTCCGGTCTTCGAAAGGCAGTTGACTGTAATCTAGCACACGGGGCCAGTGCGGGTCGGTAGATGTCACATGTCTTTGATTGTTTTATTCTAGGACAAGTCGGTTTCCTCACGATGTTTTCCTTCACAGTTTTGAGAGTAGTGGTGATGAAATTATTTACACAAATTAAAGCGCCTGCCTAGGTTCGAACCCACGACTTACGTCGTTGTAAGTCGGTGCCCTTACCACTGGGGCACTGCATGACGGTATGACTTCATAATTAAAATAAAAATAATTTTACTGCTTTACATGGCAGTACTAAAAGGCCTGCAATAAAAACAATGCAGGACGAGTAAAAAACATGCAGTGTTCAAATAAAAGCACTTCGCAGTAACTTACAGACACGGGCCAACAAACAACACAACTCGTCGCCTTCCAACTTTTTATTCAGGCTTAAATTCTCACAGCAACACCATACTCGCTAATTAGCATAATTATAACACTTTCATAGGTATAGTAGTAACCTAGTGTTTAAAATGTTTGGACAACTTTTAACTTCTCTGGATATGCAGCCAATTTAATACACACACATACATACATAAACTCACACCTTCTTCCCATGGGGTAGGCAGAAACTACAGAAACCACCTGCTGCGATCCTTACATACTCCTTTTGCCTAGTTTACCTTCATACATCGGGTCGTACACGCACACCGGTTGCTAGTACTGCGCACCTCACTTTTCTGAAGAACTTTAGTCGCCTTTCATTAATTCTCTGAACATGAACAAACTATCTAAGCATACTCTCTCTCTCAATTTAATTTGTAAAATAATTACAATCTGCAATGCCTAGCTTTTATTTCACAGCCAAAGTAAAAGTCAACTACTTGAACTATAGTCAAAGTCAACTACTAGAACTATAGTCAAAGTCAAAGTTAACCACTAGAACTATAGTCAAAGTCCATTACTAGTACTATAGTCAAAGTCAAAGTCAGGTACTAAAACTATAGTCAAAGTCAATTACTAGTACTATAGTTAGTCAAAGTCAGGTACTAGAACTATATTCAAAGTCAATCCCTAGTATTATAGTTAGTCAAAGTCAAGTACTAGAACTATAGTCAAAGTCAATCACTACTACTATAGTTAGTCAAGTACTAGAACTATAGTCAAAGTCAACTACTTGAACTATATCTGTAGACTACATACTCTTGAATTGTTTACGTTTCGATGGTTTTAGTTTTAACAACGATAAGACAGTCAACGCCGAGGTCGGCCCAGAAAGCGGTGGCGAGATGACCTGGAATATTACAGGCGCGATGTTAGAAATCCAGCATTACAAAATCTATGGAGACTTCACTTTCACGAGACAAGAATTCACTTTTACAAGAATTCACTTTCTTACCTTCTTTGTGCTGCTCGCGTTGCATATTATTTCCAAATTCAAATCCTGCAAGCCAGTATCGAGAATGGCAACCAGAAAAGAATTGACATCTACCAACCCGCACTGGGCCCGCGTGGTAGATTACAGCCCACTCCCTATCAAACAGAGGAGGCAGGATGTCTTAGACGAGGGAACATTATAGGCTGATCATGCTAAATCAGAAAAGTGTCGATTCAATGAATACAAAAGAACAGCAATTCTTAGTTTTACAACGACCATTCGACCATATTACCGTTGCTCCTTACACAGTACATAAACCGTCGTATTACAATTACCTGAGCAAGCCAGCAGCTCCATAATGTTCAAGCAAATATGCTAATCTGTGGCGCGGGCGCCGAATGTGTCGTAAAAGATCAGCACAATGTTGTAAACGATAATTGTTGGTAATTGTTAATTTTGCTGTTATTGTTAACTTTAATGTGGAGCAGGACCGGACTAAAGGGCTTAGGGCAGGTGCGACAGCTTTTAATTTAGCCCTAGTGCCTCGGATTTTAAGAAATGAACTAAAAAAACAATAGTGAAATAACTGAGAAGAACAAATAATGGACTTTGACTTGTTTTTAACAACTCGAACGAGTGCTTATTCGTTAAACCTTTCTCTACCCATTTGACATAACCCACAACCCACGTCCGACTAAGTAGGTATTCTACTTCTGCAATCATTACACCCAGGTAAGAACTTGCCTTAACTGAATTATATCCTCTTTCCCCCCACCTGTCCGAAAAAACAGGCATTCACCAGCAACAACTTCTCTCTCTCTCTCTCTCCCTATGCCTAATAGCTGAAGGCAGTATCCTACTTGAAAAACGTTTAAATTCAAGGCGCAATCTCATCTCAGCGACAATCAAAGTAAAAAATGTAGGTAATAGGTATCTTGACAGATTGAGACAAAGATTTGAAAGTGGTCGTTCTTAAAAATACGGGAATTGCCCCCCTGAATGCAATTTTGTTGCACTCACCACCAACCCAAATACATCCCTGTGCACAAAACTACACAAACACACGACATGTGCCCATTAACAAAATGTTGACTCATCTGAACTTCTGCAACGACTGCTCCCGTTATGCTAATATATTGTCACCCTTTATAGACGGACACAGCTTTAACAACATTGAAGCTTATAAATGAAATTGTTATTACATTTTCTACAACAGTTTCAGCATACTTTGTTGCCATTTCTGACTGTTTACAATATTTCGGCCACAGAACATATCCCAATATTTTCCACCACTAACTCTCAAACCTATGATATGTTCGCCCACCTGTGTTGACTTATCCGCAGTTAATGATCCCTTTACACCAGCTATTACCGCCTTTGATCATAACATTATAACACACGTAGCGTTGTTCAAACGAGCCGACCGATCTGCTGACATTTTAAAGTTCATATATTTTTGCACTGTGGCGTGGGTAGTAAAGGCTGTGTTTTATTTCATTTTAATGAATTTCCGAAAATGTTATTTTGTTGATATTGAAATTGAAGTTTTTATGCGTATGGCAGGTTGGAACGGAATTCTGTTTTTTTTATTGTTTTGTATTTATATTATATACAATGTAGACACGACAATACGACAGTAAATTAAACTTCGTATATCAAATGACGTCCTCAGTCAGCATACAAAAATTCAACCAAATATATCCAATAGTTTAGTCGCGATAGCTAGTCAAAGATTGGCAAAACCCATATTCGGCCCATCGCTAGTATTTGGTTTGTTTGAAAAAATCCCTTTTTTTTTTCAATATTGGGATTTATTTGATAGTTCCAAAATAATATGTACAAAATAATGCGTACATGCATTTAAAAAACATAAGGAAAAGAATCATAGGGCATCATTAAATTCGTCCGCATCGCTGTCAACAGGAAAAGTACCCAGTGCCAAAGTGAAAAAGGCTGGCAGTATTGCTACGTTGTTTGGCCATGCTGATTCTTTGGTATTTTTTTTTTATAGCGCTGCCCGACTCTTCTTTATCGTGGGAAAATTATTGAAATGCAATAGGCATAGAAATATTTATTACATGCGGAAATTGAACCGACGATCACTAGCGTAACAGCAACTGCGATAAGCGAGTAATCAATTAACGTGATAGAAAATGTTTCGCTCCTTTGAATTCTACGATCCGGGAAGGGATAATAGTACAATCATTAATATTGCCAATTAGCAACGTTGCTGTGTTCAGATTTGAAAGTAAAGCCCGGAATACTGAAATTTGCACAAAAATATGCAAATAGCTTGCATGCCGGGAGCCATAACAACTTCTGATTGGTAAATACCATACTGGCATGCAAGCTACTTGCATACTTTTGTGCAAGTTACATGTATGTATATTCCAGGCTTTATAGTTTCCACTGCGATTAAAGACCCATGAGACATTTAAACTTTGCCTCTATGAAGCTAACGCTGCCACTAGTTATTACTAGAGGCAGCTTTGAATCATATTCAATGATGACCTTTTACAGAATTCAGAATGCCAATTCCCGTACTTAATTAAAAACGTTCAAAATCTAGTCGCAATCTCATCTCAGCGACCATCAGTGTCAAAAATGTCGGGAAATTAGAGGTAAAATTGACAGATTGAGACTGAGGTCAGACTGTGAACGTTCTTAAAATTACGAGAATTGCGCCTCTGATTGTTGTAAAACATGCATATTAAGACTATGTGAACTTTTAGCGATAAGACCCCCATTGTATCACCCTATGTAAAAATGTTACATTTATATCTGTAATTTTTGTTTTGTACATAGTAAAGAGTATCCTGTTTTATTCTATTCTCCAGTATTTACCACTTAAGTACACAAGGGGTCGTTTTGCATCCTCGTCAAATTCAAGGAGGTAACTATGCTACAGATTCTCGACACGAATCAATAATAAAATAAGTAGGTATTATTTATTTTTTTCAAATTTTCGGAAATTGGCATCTGTGGGACACGCATTTTAAAACGCGCCCTGTGTGAGACCGCACTGTAACTGCCCTTTTACAAACACATAAAATCGCGGCCGCTTATACGATACCATAACGCGATTCTGTTCTTTGAAAGTGGTGTATTCTGAAATACTGTCAAACTTAAATAACTAAAAAAACAAGTATGTATTCATTAGTTACCAGGGATCGTTATTTTATTTGATTATTTATGTCTTTCATAACAGCCTCCTGAAAGACGAGGATGCAAAACAACAGCTTGTATTAATCATCATAAAAGTAATCACAAGTACTAATGCTACCCCTCACCCCTCACATATCTGCTTATCCTCCAAACAGACTAACTGAGATCGGAACGTGCTATGAATATTTTAGCCATGCACATGAATCCGCCACACTGGTTGCTGCGTCACGTCTGGGTAATCAGTCAAATTGTGACAGATGCAGTCCAGGAATAGAATGGTGCAGTAGCCTTGGGGCGGGGTTAAGCTCTGTAAATTACAGAAAGGATCATAGAAAGAAAAAAAAATGGTTGGAAAAATTGACGGATAACTTACAAACATACATACGAACAGTGCAAGTTAATAAAGGCTTGTAATTAGCTAAACTTGAAATTCAGAAAGTTAAAAAATATATTAGCTACACAAATAAAAAATTGTCTATCTAAAAAAGTCGTGTTTCGTTTCTCTCTAGATCTTTTAAACTATGCAACGGATTTTGATGCGGTTTTCACCATAATTTAGAGAATTTATCCCGGAAGGTTTAAGGTGTATAATACTTTATTTAACTTCGATATAGTACACAAATCTCGATGTTTCAACATTTCGCCACATCAGTAGATTGCACCCGCGCGATGAAGGGGCGGGCCGCTCGTAACATATAAAGCCATTTTTGCCACTTGTGTTGTACAACTCTATAAAAACTCAATTATGAGCTTTTCTAGTAGGTAAAACCTATTTTTAGCGCCGAATGGCTATTTTTTTCTACTGCTGCTCACATTTAAAATTATACCTACTATCAAAGATTTCAATTAATCAAAGAAAGTACAAGTAATAACAGAATTATATAGAAAATCTAGCCCAATAAAGTCGAAGGAGAAACATCAGTAATAATATAAAAATGTTGTTGGAATTCGATATCAATTAATTTAACGCTCCGTTCACGCGCAGTAAAAATAAGATCAAAACAACTACTTCATGTTGTATCTCGATGAACTAAGAACAATAAAACATCTCGGAATTTAATAACCTCTCTCACAAAGCTTTAATGACTACCTACTAACTTAAATTACTAAGGTGTAAGATCAGATGGACTGTTTTTTTTTATAAATGGTATCTTATCTCAACCTTATAGGTTGAACTGCGTCAACATATGAGGTTGTCGTCTGCTTAACCGGGCTTGCCTGTGGATGCCTCAATAAATTAAGGCCTCTAGGCAGGGCTTAAAAAACTTAAAAACTAAGCGAGTACATGCTAAGAGCACCCCCTGTGGGGTACGGACCTCGGCTTAGGGCGTCGCTGGGAGAGGGCAGCAACGGACAGGCTGGATCGGACTTATTTAGGGACGAATTTAAAACTACAGGCTCAGCGGCGCGGGCGGGCTCGAGCAAAGACAGATAGACTGCTAGCAGTGTAGAGACCTATTTTCTTTTCGTTACTTATATCTAAGCGTGCATACACACGAACGGCAAGAGTCTACGGTGCTCAAATACACGAGCGGCACGTTGTCGACGGCAGCCGTAGACGTGTCAACGGCTCTGCCGCTGGCTTTTAGCTGCCCTGTTCGTCTCGTGATTGCAAGCGCGACTACTGAACGTGGCTTACTGGGTTCGATTCCTGGGTCAGACAAAGTGTTTTGGCTTTTCTATTAGGAATTTCTTAGTAACAGTCCGGAATTTGGAAGTTGGCAGTTTAACAGGGGCCCGGGGGCCTCGGAAAGTACGTAAAGCCGTTGGTCCTACGCCTGATCTCTCCCCGGTCGTGTCGGATTGCCGTCCCATTGGACCATGAGAGTAAAGGAACAGAGAGTGCACCTGTGTTTACGCACACACTTGTGCATTATAATATCTCCTGCGTACCTGACTAATCTCCGTTGAGATTGACCACCTGACCGAAATCGGTCGGGAGGCTATCATTACTAGCTCCTATAACACCTATAGAAATATAAAAAAACTCTACATCTTACCTTCAACCAAGTTATTAAGTTTAAATTACAAACCCTATCATATTTACTTAAACATTTCTCAGCAAACTGACGATAACCCTGTGGCATTTCGGTCTTAGCAATAAAAAAGTGTAACAAATTCAACCACAAAATTAATATTGAAAACCGATCGAACCAAACTTTGTTCAAAGTTTGGTAAAACAAAAACATTATCAAATGCAAAACTCAGAAGTTTTAATGATGTAACAAGATATTTGCTGCAATTAGCGCACAAAGGGCTCAAGTCTCCGTTAAGTTTTGTTAACAGGGGCCAAGTTGCAACCTTGGACCTTTGATTTAGACTAGTAAGGGCCTAAGAACTTCGTTTCTTTGCCAAATTTCCAGAAATATAAGCATAGCGTAGCATTATCAGCCTTTAATGTTCCCACTGCTGGGACACAGGCTTCCTCTCAGGCGCTTTCAAGCATTTGTGCGCAGTGGGCCCGCGTGATAGATTACAGCCCACTCCCTCGCACTCTAGACAAAAGGAGGCGTGTGTCCCAGCAGTGGGAACATTAAAGGCTGATTGTGTGATCCGCCCTTGCTTCGCACAGTTTTTACGACATAACAAAACATAGAGATTTCATTGATATGAAAGTTTAATAATATTAATTTATTATTAGCATAAACCTTCCGGAATAAATTATCTAAATGGCGGTGACAACCACATCGAAATCCGTTGCGTTTAAAAGAACAACGCGGTCACACAGACAGACACGAAAATCGAATTTAATAACGAATTTTCGTCACCATATTTTAGATGTTAATAGGTATAGTTAGGTTGGGCTATTATATTTTTATTTTAATAGTTTGTTACAACATAACACAGCAGAACATATAATGACATACAAAAGAGCCGAGAAAGCAGTAGAACCCCGGGAGATTCACCGGTGAAGCTCGATCTATACCAACCGGGCGGCGACGTCGTTAAAACATCGCCCATCCATAGATAAATATCACCCATCTCTCCACTAGTCTAATGCATACACTAGGCTGCATATCCGATATGGCTCTTAAATCCTTCCCTATCCTACGGGCACGTCTTCCCTACCATTACCGCACCCCCCGGTCTAGTCCTTGATATGCAATGGTCGCTGTAGCACCATGGAACATGAGGCTACAGGAGCTAGTGCGAATCTTGAGGTTCATTCGATTAATTGAGTCTGGTTTAACCACGCTGGGACGGTGCATTAAGTTTATCCAGTGCATATATTTTTATCCTCCTAAATAAATCTAACAATCATTATGTAGAGAAACAGAAGACTCATAAATAAATCTCAGCTCATCCTCCATTTCAAGTACAATACTAAGAACTAGTAACAATCCCGAACAAGATTTAAATGTGTATGTAAATCGTGCATCCTGCGCGTCTGTCCGAGCCATTAGGTTTCCAATGGAGTGACGGGACGTAATATCTTGCAGTGAACATTAGAAATTATCGTGCAATGTGTATGGTTGCGTGAATATGTTATTGCATGACGTTTTATTAGCGCCTCTAGACATTTGTTTATTTTGAAACTAAGTTTGCGCCGTGACTTCATCCATGTGGATTTTGAAAGCACCTAGTTGCATCCACTTTTAGACGTTGAATTTCGACCAAAAATTGTTTCTTACTGCATCTTAGAAATACAGTGGCCTCCAAAAGTTCGTCATCATCATCATCATTTCAGCCGAAATACGTCCACTGCTGGACATTTGCCTCCCCCAAGCACCTCCACTTCGACCGGTTCCGTGCTTGTCGTATCCAACGGGTTCCTGCGGCTTTAACAAGGTCGTCGGTCCACCTTGTGGGAGGCCTTCCAACGCTACGTCTTCCGGTACGCGGTCGCCACTCCAGAACCTTTCGGCCCCATCGGCCATCTGTTCTGGGAGCAATGTGCCCTGCCCACTGCCACTTAAGTTGCCGCAGGAGAACCAAGGTAACCAACATAGCCCGAAGAATTGCCAAATTTAAGTGGCTGTGGGCAGGGCACATTGCTCCAAAAATGAGTTGACATTTTTCCACTTCAGCTGTAATGCCACACTATGATTTAAAAAAAAATCAGGTACTCTTAAGGGATTACTTGATTATTTTTTTTATGATAAGTCAAAGGTACTTAGTTGAATTAGTCAATAACATCGCTATAGCAGTTAAAAAATTGGGATCATTAGAATTTTAAATCACGTGGTGTATCACAGCTGAAGTGGAAAAATGACAACTTAATTTTCGAGGCCACTGTATATCTTCAAAATTCACTACTAGGGTGTAGGATATATGTGTATTTTCGTCCCAGGGCCATACCTATTCAATTTAATTCTCCATTGCAATTTGTCAATCGTGTGCACCTTTGCAATGCATTATCGACTTACGTATTTGCACATAGGGCTTATGTCATGTGAATATAATAGGATCTGCCACTGTTATATTGCAGGCTTATTATTCTTGACAAAGGCAATTAAAGTATGAACCGTATAGACTTATAAGGCTGGTTTCACAACAGTGACTTCCATCGTTTGCTTGAATATTTTACCTCGTGCCACGGACTTTAGCATTATCCAGCTAGTTGCGGTATGCACGATAGCAGAAAGAGTTGATCAATCCTTCTTTCCTGAAATAAACAGTTTTGAATATAAGTAAATAAAGTGCACAAAGTTGGTCACTTACTGAACAATAGAAGTCGAAACTCAAAATTTGCCAACGGGCAATGGAGCGCAGCATATTAGGTGTTAAGCGTACAGATCGAGTTAAAAACACCACGCTGCGCTTCATAACTCAAGTGTCGTGAAGTGGGAGTCACGTCACGAACACGTCTCACGAATGCACCCCGAGAGACAAGTAAAGATTGTCACTCACTGACCGCTTGAAGGAGGACATCGCCGTCGAGGTAGACCACGGCAAAGGTAGTGTGACAATCTGATAATGTCTGTAGGGCCAACATGGCCAGAGATCGCGCAAGACAGTTAGGTTTGGAAGGAAAAAGAGGAGGCCTTTGCCCAGCAGAGTTTATTTTTAAATATTTTGATAGTAGTTGTATATTTTACTCATCGTACACGCGAACTGTTTGGGAGACCGTGTCTACACAGACAGACAGTGGTCAGGGGCGCCCTGCCCCCTGTTCTACACCGCCCCTACATTAAAACATATTGAGCCTATTGTGGGTAAAACTGTGTGTATTAGAAGCAAGACCCAACGGAGATTAATTGTGGTATTCAAGCCATTATAATGTGTATTTGATAAGGCCGTGTTGACCGACATTAATATAGTGTAAGTACCTAAGGCACCTGTCCCACCGCGACAAGGCAGCGACTAAGTAGCTAGTAACGATTATTTCGCTCAAGAAACGTACAAAATGCAAGTCCCTTGTAAGTAAAAGGTAATAAAGAGTGGCATCGATGCGCAAACTATGAACTATGAATAAACATGATTTCAGCACATGATACTAGATTATCTTGTCGGTTAACCAAAAAAGAAATAGAAAAGTGCAATACTTGCTTGTACTTGTATAATGACATCATAATTTTATTGATAATTCCTTTTTTACATTAGATTTTTTTATTTATTTTTTGTATAATTTACTGTGATGAGCTTATGACACTATTTGATTGTATTTTATTGTACCTTTTAGTCTTAAGTTATGGTCTAATCTAAATTGGATTGCTATATTTGATGTCTGTAATGGACGAAGTTAAAATCACTTGATGCTGTGTAGCGTCCTACGTTTTATGTTTGTACGCCGTTCAGGCAAAACATGACTGTCAGATAATTTGATGTAACATCTTGCATGCCATGTGTATGTATACTCATGTTTTGGACAAATAAAAATTTATCTTATCTTAATACCTACGCGGTCAAAATGTATGGAACATACCCTACCACCCTGTATATTGTAGTTAATCGGTGACTGTACACACCGCCGGCGAATACTCGTTTGTCGCAGCGACAAGAGCTAACAAAGAGAGTAATCGCTCAGAGACGTTCGCTAGGCGCAGAACACTCACAGAAAGACTCATCCTTGATACATACGCATACCAGCCAGAAATCGCTCGTTACCGTCACGCACTCTGCTCTTTGCTCGCTAGCTTTTTAAGTTCCTAGCTCGCCGGCGGTGGAATAGGTACCCTAACCTTACCAATGCGATATACCAGCACAGCAACAAGCGACCATTCGCTACGCACATAGTCGTGACTTGCATACCGATCAGAAAGCCCAGACGATGTCTGAGTCTACAATCGTTATCATAAATCAATCAAATGTACGGGAGTGTTACATCACGTACAGTCAACGACAGAGATAAGTATGCAGGCAGCTTTGTAGCACTCCTTTAAAGTAATCTTGTGCGTGGGTTGAGTAGTCAAAATATTGAAACAAGCTCGTCTGACTGCGTTTTATGATCAAAAGTTTTATCACGCTTGCAATGTCATATTAATTTTGCATGCGTATTGCAAAGACATTTATTCTTGCATCCATACTAAATACAGGGTGGCTTCGACGCACAACCTGTCACCATGGATTCAGTACATGATTCTACACGTAGCAGGGTTGAAATTTTACGTCAGCTATTAAAAAAAAAAAAAATAAGCTGTGCCGTAAATAAGTGTAACGTAAGTATTAAGCTTTTCTATGAAACAGCAGATTTTTTTTTTTTTATAACCCACGTGTAATTTCTACGCTAGACGGAGAGTCATGTGCTAAATTCATGGTTACAGTTTACGCGTCGATGTCCCTACCACCCTGTATAAAGAATTTAGTGCACTGACTTTACCGTGATAGCCACTAAGTTGCCAATATGAAACAGTTTTATTTTTGTACCACCTAGCTACTTCTCTCATATAAAAATTAAACCTCGTTCAGTTTCTGACAACACTGGGCACGAATTAATAATGAATCTTTTAATGTTATAAATTGAACGAAAGATAATGAAATAAAATCATCAATTTATTTATTGACATTCACTGAGCACGTTATCGTGCCAGCTGAGTGGCTGACTAACTGTCACACTTTTTCATTTCATAGTAATGATATTAACACTCGGTTTCAGAATTGAGAATTTTAATTTGCTCACTTGTGAAATTCTTTGTAAGCATTACTTGCACTTTGTTCCTACTGACAGATTGACAAAAAAATCTTTCATGATCATCACGTCTTTTATCGCCAAAAAGGTTGGGCTTAGGTATACATAAGTATATCTATACATATTTGCCATATTACTGCCATATGCCCAGTCTGATGCCGAGATTTTATACTACCACTATAAAATATAGACCTAATTTTGCTTGTGACTTGATGAATCTTTGGCGATTTACCGGGCACTAATCCGACCTTTAGATTGCTACTAAGGAACTCCCGATAGTTACTGCAAGTAATTATAAAAAAAAGACTTATAAAACCTTATAGCCTATAATATTACCTACATTATAACTTGTTAAGCCACCACCGCATAAATCAGAAACTATACAAATGATATTCATTCTTCATAATGTAGATTGAATATAACCGTTTGTTGCCCATGGTCCACCCGCCTAGTTCACCTAGGCGGACTATGGGTAATTTTTTTTCCCATAGTCCACTATAAAGTCCATATTATGATTTTATCGTAGTATTACGAAAGAATAATAATAGTGCTATTAAATTGTAAAACCAGCGTGAAAATGTTGCAATCTATTTATTTGTACCTCCTTATACGTTAGACATTAAAAAAATGAGTTTTTCCAAAGCCTCTCTACAGTAATTTCTTCGGATACGAGTTGCATTTGAATACCAGTTGTGTAGTCATCATAAAAAAAATATTTCCCATAGTCCACAGAGATGAACCAAGCGGGTGGATCATGGTCAACACACGAATATAACATAATAGAATTGAATATAACATAATAGAATTCATTTCATACCTTATTTTGGCCAAAGCATCAGCATTGCCATACAACGTGACAATGCTGCCAGCCTTTTGGGTACTTTACCTATTGACAGCGAGGCTTTCCTTTGATTATTTCCCCTCCTTTTTATTCACTTGTAAATATTATTATTTAAAGACTGATAGCTTTTTAAATAATTAAACCAGTAATGTACTATCTTCTTCATAATATAATTGCCTATAAAATAATAGTTTAACTATAAAATTATATTGTTTTCGCGTACGGATGTTAGTCATTACACATCAGTGAGTGATGGGTACTAACTACATTATCTAGTGCTTGCTACTTCATTCATCCGGTTCTAGGAAATAGGTCAAAAGTAGAATTGGTGAATAATTTCCTTTAGGCACCTACTCGTTATAATACCAGCTAAACTCTGAATTTTAATTTGCTAGACCAAAATGCCAGCTGCGATCGACCCTTTTTTGTCATGTTGACAGTGTTTATTACATACTACGCAGCTGTCATTTTAGTCTAGCAAATCATAAATCAGAGTGTAGTCTCATTGATTTTTTCTCTACGAAAAGACTTCTTCTCGAACAAAGTCTTGTCTACGAAAAGACTTCTTCTCGAACAAAGAAGGAATGAGTGATCAGCACACTTGCGTGGATGAAACTTTTGATTAACGTAATCCAAAGACCAATTCTCGTAATTAATAACGTTCAAAATCTAGTCGCTATCTCATCTCAGCGACAATCAATGACAAAAACTTGTCAAAAATGTAGGGAAATTAGAGGTATTTTTGACAGATTGAGACTGAGATCAGACTGTGAACGTTCTTAAAATTACGAGAATTGCCCCTTTGGAGTCTAAAGCCTCATATTCATGGCTATCAAAGTTGTGTAACATTGTTGCTGCAACACAATTGTGTTGAACGTTCACTTGCACTTTACTGCAACGATGGCGCGCAACCTTAGTACACCACGAATAACGAGGCTTTGAAAAAATAAAATTCATGTTTACCAATTCAATTTCACACACAGCACACACACAGCTCTCGTTCTTGAGCAGATTCTCCGAGAACTAAATAAAGTCCTCATGGATGTAAAGAGCTTTTCCGGAAAAAATCGTGTAACTAATATGGAAGTTCTACGCGTTATAAGAGTTCTTGCGAAGTTTATTGCTGTTTTTCGTATATACGGACTATCTCCTGAACACAGTTCCTGTAATATCATCGTGTCTGAATTCTACGAAAACGATACTAATATTATTAACGCGAAAGTGTATCTGTTTGTTTGTATCGTCAACTAAACCGAACTATACTTATATTCAAAATGCGAAAGTTTCGAAATCTGATTATATGTGTAGAGTTATCTTAAACCTTAAGAAAGGAATTCATCATCAATATCATCATATTGTTGTGCTGTTGTGCTCTTTTCATGTGCCAATCCCCGCGCTCCTGTGCCAGCCTCATCCAGGATCTACCCGCGATGGTAACAATGTCATCTGGCCCTCTCACTGCCGGATGACCGACCTTTCGTGTCCCAGTCCTTGGACGCCACACCAAAAGACATAGGCATTAATAGTCACAAATAGGTTAGGAAATGAAATGGACTGTTGAAGTTACTGAAGTTAGTAGTAGGTATGGGAAGTCTGACAACCAGTCTTACCAAGGGGTATCGTAATACCCAATTAGGGGGTTGTGGTGGTCAGATAGGCAGTCGCTCCATGTAAAATACTGGTATTCAGCTGCATCCGGTTAGACTGGAAGCCGACCCCAACATAGTTGGAAAAAGGCTTGGCAGGTAATGAGTAGTAGGTATGGGAAAATCCCAACTCCACGAGGACAAATCCACGAGGACAAATTCGCGGCTAAAGCGCTCATAGTGATATGAATATGACCTTTGAAGCAGTGAGCAAATCAACACGCAACCATCCCATAAACATACCGATTCCCAAAAACCCCATGACATACTATACCGTAGGTACATTAATTCCACATAAAAATAAACCAGGTAAGTATAAACTACACTAGCGACCCGCCTCTGCTCCGCACGGTTTTTATGACTTGACAAAACATTATGATTTCTTTATTACATTTAACATTAATACTAATGATTATCCCCTCTCAAGAAGAGGCCTGTGTCCCAGCACTGGGAACATTACAGGCTGTACATTATGTATGTATGTACTAATGATTATACACATAAACCTTCCGAAATAAATTATCTAAATAATGGTAAAATCCGCATCAAAATCCGTAGCACAGTTTAGAAGTACAACCCCAATGCCGAGGTGACGACTAATAGAGAATCTATGGAAGACAAAGACATAATATAGCGCCGACCCCAAATAAATTGGCATAGGGGCAGAAAAATGGTAATGATGAGTTTAGAAGAACAACATGGTCACACAGACAGACACGAAAAGCGACTTAATTTTTTTATATGTATATACATAATATATAAATAATACAAACATGAATAATAGTTTGTCCGCACGCCGTGAAGCCAGGGTGTAGCGTGACAAGAACTCTTAGTTAAATTATATGGGTGCGGTTAATTCTTTAGTTATAGCCGGTTTTTAACTAGCTTTCTATGTCTCTTAGTGACGAGCAGGGTGGGAACTAATGAGTACCTACGTTGTTACACGCTAATCAGGCTGAGGAAGATTCCTAGAACTCATTCTGTATCTACTGGAAAGCGGAGTCTCCAGAGAAGTACGAGTGTTATTGGGAATCTCTGCCATGTCTGCCATCTCTGTAAATAATTAATCACCACTGCTTTTAAACCGGCCTGAAATGAAATTAAAACCTTTTAGATAAGACATATTTAGCTCATATGAAGGAAAACATCGTGAGGAAACCGGCATGTTCTAGAACCAAAAATTCGATGACATGTGATTTCTACCAACCCGCACCGGGCCCGCGTGATAGATTATAGCCCACTCCCTCTCAAAGACTGAAGGGCTGTGTCCCAGCAGTGCGAATATTATAGGTTGATTATGCTTATGCTGTCCTTTAAACAAACCACAAAAATATACTGGTGAGTCATTAGCATGACCCACTCGTCTTCATAAGCAGAGTCACATTTCTTCAGCAAACTGAAAACACATGTTTCCTTTATTTGGGCATCGTTTTATAAACAACATGTCCATTGATTCATTTCGCGTGTGATTCGCCGTGTGCGGCCCAAAACATGAGCGGTTGGCGGCGTGAAAATTTTGTAAATTTTATTGAAAGCTACGATATTTTATTAAGGGCTGATGTTTAAATCATCTGATAACTTTATTCGAGGAATAATTTTTAAATATTAACTGTTATTTCATACAAAAACTGTCAAACTTCCATTTTTTTTCCCCGAAAATTGGCTAAAATATGTTACTATTTAGTTAAGTAAAAAGCTTATTCAGAGGTTCCACATTATTATTTCGGTATTATTTTTTTTCAGACATTGGATAAAAACCCTTATTTCTTACACATAAAAGAGTATTCTGCTCTTGGTACACCCTACTACTTACTTACCGATCATCGAGACTCGAATGAACATATTGGTAACGTGAAATCTACACCGTTAAATTTTGATCGTTTTAATCCTTAAAAGGGGTCATTGTACTCATCATTATTATTACGAGACCAAGCCTGAAATCGTGAAAAAAAAATCAGTTGATCCATAGATTTATGTTCGCATAACTCGACATAATGTATGGATCAACTGATTTTTTTTTCACGATTTCAGGGTTGGTCCCGTAGTAAAAGTTGTTCATAATGATGAGTACAATGACCCCTTTTAAGGATTAAAACGATCAAAATTTAACGGTGTATACAAAGTCCTAAATCATCGGCCAAACTGCCTCTTATTCTATAAAAGCTTCATGCCGTCATTCTGCATGATAATATTTTCTTTGGAGAAACTCAATTAATATGCCATTTAATTCCACTATACAAAGGAGTTAACTTACAATCAATTAATCGATTGCTACCGATTCTTAACTTCTTACCATCTACGCTCATCATCAGCATCTGCCTAGTCTTTTCCGAACAATGTTCACATCAACTTCCAATCTAACCGGATGCAGCTGTACACCAGTATTTTACATGGAGCGACTGCCTATGATGACATGACATGATACCTCTTGGTAAGACTGGTTGTCAGAGTTTTGTCAGAGGGTCTTCTGACTACTCGTAACGACTGTTAAAGATGTACGTATGACAGCCGGAACCAACGGCACAGAGGGGTCTCGATTATGTAATTGTGCTGATCCACAAACCGACCGCGGCAAGCGTAGCTTAATCGACCGACCCGAACAGTCGCACGACTGTTATCATTTAGCCACGAGCCCTTTCTGAACTTCTTACCACCTAATTTAAAACGCTAAATGAAAATCGCTATCCTCTTCACCTTTGCACCAACCTCTCTCTTCCCTATTCGGTCCACAAGGCCGCCACAGTTGCGTAATCGAATATTTCGAGTAGTGATCCGACGGTTAATAACGATGACAGCATGCATCGTTTACGTGACGATCGAGTTCGAATAAGGAATAATATCGTAAAAGTGATTTATAAGACGGCGCCTACGCATTGAGCCGTGAGATATTAGTTGGGGGACTGATGTAAGAAAACATGGTGATTAATTTTGTTTGATTGTTTTTAATTTATTATTATTCTTATGTTTGTTCCTCTCCGAATATTTATTTTTGTTTCTTTGAACTCAAACAAGAATGGCAGGACTCCACGTAATTTGGGTGTCGCATTTAGACTTCGCGTACAGTATGGTAAATCCATAGCTTCCGTCCCAGGTTCTGCTTTTAGATATTAAAAATAATTGCATTTAATTTAATTAAAAAAGGTCCAAAACGCAGCCCAGAGTTTTAATAAATTGTCTTTGGCGGAAAAACTGAACGTCTCATACTAAACTCAAGTAAAGATAGGTAATTATTAAGTATGTATCCTAACTCTTCTATAGTATCAACACACATCAATCAGTCAGTTGGATAAACACATGCTAAGCATAAAAGCAAACAACAAAAAATTGCCCATCTGGACAGAGCTTTAGACTAAATTGGCCAGTACTAATTATATTGCAAGTCACTCACGACTCACGACTAATGTTCTGAGCGACAGTCCATTTATTTTGACGAATTCATATTTAACTTATTAATATTTTGATCATTAAATTTAAATACAATTAATAAGTACACAAATCTTAACACGGGGTTTATTTATACATAAACTTTGCTTAAAGTTAAGTAAAGATCAACGTCTGCATGTTTGACGTCCAAACGTCTCATAACTTAAAGCAACTCTTATAGATAAAGTCTTTAAGCCTAGTTCATTGATAGATGTTTAGATAATACTCGGTCCCTCTAACCAGAAACAACGGGATAATTGCATAACACACTATCAGCAGCAATGGCTGTCATTTTGACAGTTCAACAACATTCATTGCGTTATTTACGTTGTTGAGCTGACAAATTTTTCGAACATATGAAGCAATGGAGTAGCAATATACTTCAAAATGATTCAGAATGAGATTGATATCGTTTTACGCAATTAGGATGCAGGTTAGGTTACAACTATCTATCTATTACTATTTATCTATCCCTTTACAGTTTCCCCAGGGATGTGCCTTACAGGCGTTGCGCAGGGATGGTTCCGGAGTTGGTCTTTTAAGAGGAACCGGGACCACCCTTATGCGCGGATGGTGATCACCGGGTTGGTTTTAGTGAGGTAAAAATCCCACACTCCCCGACCCCTCTCCCCGGAGGTCGGGTGCCTTTCGAAGGTTTCCCCCCGAAAACAAAAAAATAAAAAAAAAACGTTACAACTATCACTGTCCACGACGCGCGATCTGAATTGATCGCAGTAATTAACGTATTTACATGTACTAGGAGAGAACTCGCAAGGGTGCTATTATTTATATTAAGCTACACATAAATTGTGATAGGCAAAATATGTTTTTGCATTCTAAATAAATGTGTAGTATTAAATGTTATGTACTATGTATTAAATGTTGCTAAGTTATATAATAGTTGTTCTGTGTTATTGTTAGGTATGAGATTTATATAATTTAGGATAGGTAGTATGTTATAGAAGTTCCTTACTAAGTTAATTTAATATTGTAAGTATATAAATACCTATAATCCTGTTATGATAGTTGTAAAGGTAATTATAAATAAATAAATAACTACGCTAATAGATAATTATAAATAAATAAGTCACAAAAAGAAGCACGTTCATTATTTTAGACTGTCCAATAACATTTTCGGGTCAGCAAAATAGGAATTATTTGAGGTTAATGCAAGCAGTAAATGACCACACCTTTGAATTATGTTCTCGCAAAGCCGTTAAGGAGAGAACAAAGGAGAGGCCTAGGTCCAGCAGTAGACTGCTAGCTGATGATGATGATGGAAGTCGTTAAGGCTCCCGCAGACAGACATGACGCGACAACGCGACGCGACAGTAGTAGAACAATTTCTATGAAAACTTCACAGAAATTCTTGTACCAGAATCTCGTCGCACCGGAGCCTTTAATCGAGATCCTTGGACATAGTAATTTTCAAAACACCTTTCTGATAATTTTCTCAAAGTACGGGAACTATAAACCCCGCATGTTAGTCTCTCATTAGGTGTTAGCACTAGCAATAAATCCGTTGGTCTATAGCGAGAATTGGCGTTTATTCAATTATTCGTCCGAACCAGTGTTAATCTGTTCAGCAAATAATATTTGCTGAACAGATTAACACTGGTTTTTCACAAAACTTGTAGGTGGAATTTCAATGACATGTTAGAATTGCGGTATGTTTGGTTATTTAGCTAAATATTTAGGTGCACTTGCCTATTTTTTTTTAATATTTTTGCCTCACATTAAATAAGTTTCACTGAAAGCCATATTGTTTTCAAAGTCATTTTTAGGGTTCCGTGCCCAAAGGGTGCCAACGGAACCCGTCCGTCCGTCTGTCTGTCAGCGGGAGCTATATCTCATGAACCATAATAGGTAGACAAAGTGTGTATTTCTACTGCCGCTACAACAAGAAATAATAAAAATAATATAATATATATTTTTTTTATATCCATACAAGAAACGTGCTTAAAAAATAAGGATCCTGCGCATATTTCGGCGACTCACGTGTCAATCGTAGCGTGTCCACTATTAATATATAAAGTTTAAAAAGCAGATCATAAGAGTTAAATTAAAAAAACCCCCGACACAAACAAAATCCACTAAAACGTAAAATTTTGAATTGGCCTTTTAAGTTGAATTTAAGTTGTAGGTAATATTTTGAACCAAGAGTCGCGCGTGGTTGCTAATAAAAACGCCAGAATAGCCTTACCTAGCTATTACCTAAAACATATATTAAACATAAAGGGCCAATGAATATTATTATTTTACTTTTTAGAGTTTTATATTTGCGTCGCGGGTTTCTTTTAAATGTAGGTACCTTATCGTCTGTTTCCTTTCTTGAAGGACAAGATGTGCTCAATAATGGAGATTAGGTCAAGACTGCATGTAATTAGATTCCTACTTAATTAGTATTAACGTTTAATCACTGCAGTCACACATTGTGCATTGGTAATGGTGCTTTACTTGATTGATGAATCAGCTAGTTTCGGCATGCATTGCACATATCTGCATTAACCCTTCGGAACATGGATCCACGCGAGACATTATAGGTTTTTCATTGTTTCTGTAATTACGTCACTCAACCAGTCAATAAAGTACCTACGGGGTTGAACTGACTTATTATTAGCCTAAAGAAAGGTGTAGTTAGTTGAAAAACTGAAAATAGTTGAAATAACGGAGATGCGCTAAGGTAGCTCGCGAAATTATTTTTTTTTTCATTGTCAAGTTGTACGTTGATTAAAATATGATTCGCGACCATAACAAATATGGCTTTACAGAATAATAATCATTACTCTTTAAAAGTTACACACATAACATAAACAGCCTATATAATAATATTCCCACTTATGGGACACAAGCCTCACTTAAAAAAAACTCGTCTAATTAATTTATTTTTTGTTTTATCATGTTTAGTTCTGCGGAGTTCCACTAGCTAATTTAATTTGTCCCTGTATATAGGATGCAAAAAGACCCATCACATAGCCGTCAACTACGCATTCTGTACATCAAACTATACTTAGTATGATGTAGAGAAGAAGTTATGGAATGTTACTACATTCCATAAAAATAAATAGTAAAAAAATTTCAGTAAAAGTTGGAATTTTGGCCTTCAATATCTCCGTAACCAGAAGTTTCCCAGGTAAAGTCCACTACAAAAAAAAAATATCACAATAACGGGTACTCCCCGTCATTGTGATAATTTTTTGTAACATTACTCTTTTTATGGCCCATTATAATTTAAAAAATATTATTAATCACCACGCCGTTTTTTAAAAGAACAGTCATTAATCAAAACTTAATAAGAAACTACGAGTATGATTTATGTTATTTTTCCTAACAAAATCTTATTACGTAGGTACAAACGCCAGCATATAAGCTACTACAATCTGTCAAATTTCTTTAATAGATTTTCATCTTAATCTCTAATGTATTAAGGTTCAAGGTTGATTGGGAAAATTTAACAGTTTCGGGTAGCTTGACCTGTTGGGGTCTGTACCACTGGCAATCAATCGTAAAATCGCACGGATTTACAGTCGCAATAAACTTGTTTCAATCATAAAACCGTTTAATACACAGCAATCAATACATATAAATGTTTTTTTTTCAAATAAGAAAGAATAACAAAAAAACAAAAAAGTTTTCGCTGTAGTGGAAGCGAAGTTTCTGTTAAAAGTGTTCTTGTGCAAGTCAAACGAAATAGGTCACTACAGGTTCCTTGTGCAAGTTAGCAGCTGGTTTGAACTTCATCTTTAATAAATTAACACAATAGATGAAGTTCAAACCAGCTGCTTTTTTTAAATATATTTCTCGTCTCAAAAGAAAAGCAAATATAGTGCCCTAGAACAGTACCCTAATTGCGTAATACATTAACAGTAGCAATGGCTTTCATTTTGACAGTTTAACAATATTCATTGCGTTATTTACGTTGCTAAGCAGAATCATTTTTCGAACATATGAAGCAATGGATTGGCAATATTCTTCAAAAGGATTCAGATTGTGGTTGCAAGTGTGTTACGGAAATAGGGTGGTGAACTGAATGCCTTAATAGGTACTGCAGGCTACTAACTGTGCCCATGGTTCTACTTTCTTGAACTTGTCATCTCTATACAGGCTAATTTTTTAAAGACCAGCCAAATTTAAGGATGTGGTACAGACCATCAAACTGAACAACTTTCTCCATGGAACCAACATCGTAATCGCGAATAAAAATTCAGCCGTCCCATACATTTAGGTCGAGTAGGTATTGAAGTTTTCTATGGGACAGTTGATAAAATTTTCGCGATACGCTATTTGTCCCATGGAGAAAGTTGTTCAATTTGATGGTCTGTACCACATCCTTAAATTTGGCTGGTCTTTAAAAAATCAGCCTGTATATAACAAATTCGCCACCGCCGCATCTGTCGGTCAGAATTCGATAAACTCAGAAACTACCGAACAGATTTTCATACACATAATAATCAGCATATAATAGTCCCACTGCTGGGACACAGGCCTCTGTGAAAGGGAGTGGATCGTAATCTACAATGCGGGCCCAGTGCGGGTTGGTAGATGTCAAATGCGATGGTGTGATTTTCATACGATTTTCACCAATGGACGCAGTGATTTAGATTTACATTCAACCGTCTTTCTTTTTCTGCTAATCGTTTGAAGATGACAGGGAAAGAGAGATGTTTTAAATACGTTTAGCGCTAAACGCATTTAGTACAAGCGGGTCTTGGTATATAAGAATCAAATGCAATATAGGAAAATCTAAATATTTACAACTGAAATTGATGGCCAATAGATTTGAAAGTAATTAGAAGGTTATTTAATTCATCTAATAAATATGAAAATGGAAAGTAGGTAAAGCTGAATAAAAAGAAATAATGGAAACGGTTTTTTTTTAAATCACTAACGAACAAGCTACCCGAAACTGTCAAATTTGAAAAAAAAAACAACTTTAGCGATACAGTTGAAAATCTATTAATGAAATCTGACAGATTGTAGTAGCTTGTTGTGATACCGTCTGTACCTTTCGATTTATCATATTTAAGGTAGCTATAGATTCAAGATTATTTTTTTATTATATATTTTTTTTATAGTTATAGCACTAAAGCACACGCGTTAACATAAATGTAGGCAAACTTGCAAAACGTTTTATTATTTCAATATTTGATTATAAATCGGGTCATCGATTTAAAAAAATGAAAAGCTTATAAAAAATTCTGTCGGCCCAAATTGCATTCAAATGGTCCAAAATGCCGCCCAGCGGAATGCGTAGCAATTTGTTTGACGAATTGGAAATCATCGCGACATATTTCACGTTAGCTAAAACAAAATCCGAGGTTTTTCTCTCTGACACAAAATAAGCAACTAGGTACTTTAGTTAGTACGTATTTATTAGGGACTATTTTTCATCACACCAGAACCACATCGATTCCTGTCATGAGGTGGGAAATCGCGAATCTGTACAAATTATTTTCCGCAAAGGTGTGCATTCAAGCTAGCCACTGACAGTAGTCCCGCCATCTAGCGGTTGTTAGAAGTATCAATAAAGTTCAATCTTGCGATGGTAAAAGCTTTAAAAGAAAACCTCGTCTTGTGACCCTTCGTACGGAGCGTGGATCCACGCGAGAACAATGGCTTTTGAATTGTTCCTGTAATTACGGCATTGAACCAGTTAAACCATTAGCTAGTCAACAATATCAGTACCGGAGCTAACTTTGAAAGTATCGTCCTAAATTAATGTATTTTTATCATAGAAGCCTACCTACATTCTCAAAGCTTCAAAAGCGAATTCATTGGGCTGCGGCAATTTGCTCAGCATCTTCCCCTCACAGGATAACTATATTTTGGACTCTCTTATTTATTGTAACTAAGCGCCTACAACCAAAGTAAAGGATGCTTTGACTGCAGTTTATTTTCTAACGACACCGAAACGATATACAATGTTTATTTGGAATGGAAAAACATCGAAAGTTACCAGCCCCTGGGGTAACGTAAAAGTGAGATAGTTTATGCCCCTTGTGAGACTATCAATCTACGTAGCACATGCAACTCTGTAAGCAATGTAAAAATGTAGCTTAAAACTACTGAAAATAACTAGAAAAAGAATAGCCTAATCAGCCTATAATGTTCCCACTGCTGGGACACAGGCCTTCTCTCTTCGAGAGAGAGTGAGCTATAATCTACCATGCGGGCCTAGTGCGGGTTGGTAGATGTCACATGTCTTCGAAGTTTTGGTTCCAGTTTTTTCACGATGTTTCCGTGTTTGTTGTGGTGAGGACAGAATTTACACAAAGTAAAGCGCCTGTCTGGGCTCGAACCTACAACCCGTAAGTAGAAGCCCTTACCACTGGGCCACCACTGCTCTCAAAAAATTATTATTTATTAAGTAATTGTAACAGAAATAACAATTTCATTTGTTTCTTTACCCTGTTGAAAGGGTTAAAAATATAACAACCTAATCTGATGAAATATTAGGTCGTAACTTAGCAAGTAAATGTCGCAGCAGCTATTAATCTATTTTTCCCATAACAATAATATTAAAATTAACAGCATAGAACACAAGAGATGAGAATTTTATGAAATGTTATTGTAATGTAAAATGTAATTTTATCAAAGCTTAGTTCTGCGGCACTATGAATTATGCAACGAAGGCTCTTGTTTTTCGAATGTGTAATGGGCTGTATGTATGCAGCTTCATAAATGTAATAATGTCGTTCATTTCGTGACTAGAACACATAATAAAATCGATATTGCATCACCAAGTATAAAAACATTCATTCAGAAGTTTCCGCAACCGAATTATGGTGCCATTGTCCTTGTATCTCCTATCTTGTTTACTAGGAAATTCATGAGGAAAATATATATCTGACTGCACTATTCACACTAATACTGCAAATTAACGCTTATTGCTTCCGTTGTTATTGTTCGTTATAAATAACAAGAGAAACCATGCAATGTGCATTTTAGTTACGCTACTCGTTAACAGATGGCGTTAGGTCCGCGCGCTATAAAGTTGGAACTTGCTCAAGAATGAAACTATGTAAAGTTTTCGAAACGGTTGTCAGATGGCGCTGAAAGTCCTGAGATGTAAGTTTTTGAAACATTCTTTAATATTAACATCTTTATCGCAAATTATTGTTCCCGCTACAGCGGGAACAATAATTGTCGTTTGCATTCCAATTTACTATCTTAACAACAACAAAGCATTCTTGTAACTCACAACAATCTCTTGTTTACAGCTGCAATAAAACTGTTTATACACCAAACATCATGTCACAGACCCCGCTCAAATAAGAACGCTAATAAGGGTAGAAATTTAACAGGCAATACTTCCCAATGGTGTTGCAATTTGTCGAGTCATTTACTGTGGACACATTTAGATCTGTTTGCATGGCCGTAAAGAGTCCACGCCCTTGCCATAACCACCCACCCACTATGCCAATTTACTTAGGACCCTCTCTCCCCCGTGTCTACTCAATTAAACAACGAGAACGGAATGCTCCCTAACCACCTGATAGGTCTTTGTTAACTGGTTAAGAAGAACATCGTCCACCCATTGGCAGGTGACCACCATCACGTCACCTTCACAATGGAATCGTAATCGTAAAACTTGACTAGTTTTCCGCGGGCACCGTCACGGGGAACTACCCTCATTCACTCCCTTGTCGGTCCATTTAACTAAAAGCTTCATTTGAAATATACAAAATGATTTGATGGCGTAGACTTGGCAATGAACTGGAAGTCCGGAAAAATATTGAGGAACATAAAAAAGTTTTTCGCGTCACGTTTGTGTAGAAAGAGCAAGAAGTTGAACAACATGAGAAGACGAAGAGAATCCGTTGCTTCAGTTTATAGAAAAACCACCAAATTCCTTACATCGAACACTGCAAATTTTCTCAAGAAAAAACCTAATCATAAGAAATCTCAAATTCTAATGGAAGCAGTTGAAAATTGCGAAGACAATAGCGAAGAAAATATAAACAAAGTCGACGAGACTAAAACAGATGATGACGATATAGGTGAACGAGACCTTGACTATTATCTAGGAGTTAGAAAGAGAGAAAGCTACTGGCGGGACCCGGCTGGGAAAGAACAGATAAGGAAAGACTATCTCGTCTATCATTGTGGTATCACCGAAGAGGACTACGATAAAAATTATAAGAAAACAATAGTCTCGAAAGTGTCTTATATCATACAACCCAGATTGAAGCAAGTGCCTTTCAAAATTCATAAGAAAAGAAGGAAGAATGGAGATATGAGAGACGATTCTTGGCGGGAGAAGACTGGGATATTCAAACTGTTTGCGTATAGGCGGGATAGTGAATACTCTACGTCGGATAGTTACAGCGAATGCGATTCTAATGAAGAGAAGGTTTCTGAGAGACTGCGCTCCACTAACGAGGATGATATGGAAGATATGATTGGATATCTCAATGAACTTGCCACGTGTGGCTCTGAAGTCAAACTTGCTGAGGTTTGTTTGAACATAACATTCAAAGCTTTATAATCATGTGTCCATACTGTTTGTTGACTTGATTTAGGCATTTACTGTTGACGTTGAATTGGAATACAGAACAAATAAACGATGACGACATTCTACGAAAAGTATTATTTCATTTGAGGAATTTAATGTGTATTTGTGCATAGTATTACTATTATTTTCCTGTTTGCATGTTATCATATGAATTTCTTTTGAATGTTCTAGTTATTTCGTTACTACTTAATATCATGTTTATGTTTACTCAACTTTTGTACTTTGAAACTTGTATTTGCTTCTCCGTTTCAACATTTTTTTCCTTTCTTTCCAGGGCGTTCGGATAAAAGAAGTATCGGAAGGCCGGCCCTGTGACAACTGCCCAGAACTGTGCCCCGGCTTCATCCCACACGCATGGAGGTAAGTCTTTAGCCCATAAAATAGAACAAGGAAACTATATCATCGAACCTTGATTCCACGACCCCGAAGCGGTTATGGCGTATACCTTCTGCATACAAATAGAGAAAATGTTTACTTGTCTGTCTATCTGCATCATTTGCATTTAGAGCTATCAGCGTCTTCTGTTGACACCTTCATCACTTCGGTTGACTCAAGTGTACCTCCGTTTCTTTGTTTCTCGTGTACGGTGTCACGTAGGCTGTTTTCCTTCATATTTGGATCACAATGATTGGGACTCATTATCTACATCGTGTCCTGTTTCGTAACTTGAAACAAAGACACTCCGTGACTCCGTCTTTGTTGCAGCTTATCAAAGAATTTGGCACTGAATCCACTTTATTGTTACCTACTCGTTGTCTGACGTTTTAAACCATTCATTGTATTGGTGTTAGTGTGTTAGGTTAAACGCTATAAATAATCATATTACCAAACCCACCAATAATATAAAAGTCAATAACAATGTTGAGGTTACATTGACTGCAAACGTTATCGCAGCAATAAATAAAACAGACAATGCTTAAAAATCGCTAATAACCATTACGTTATCAAACTGTTGTGACCGGGTCACAGATACCTTATCACCGATCGTTCACGCCACACCAACGAACGTGATCGAAATCAACTAACGAGCGGATAATCAGCCTTGCGGTGAGGCCAGCGCGTGCGCCGCGCATCGAGACAAATGTCCACTCTTGCTCCCGCGGTCATACCGAACAGTCGTGTCGCACTAAAAAATCAAACAAGCCAAACAATGTGTCTCTCGTTGAAACAATTGGAGTGGGCGGATGTATACAGACGCATCACTGGAAATGATAAAGAGCCGGTCAAAGAGAAAAAGATACAGAAGTTCCCTTCAAGGGAACGAAATTTTGCTGTGAAGAGGAAGTTCAACAACAACATGAGGTCCCACGCCAACTGCGAAAGTTGCGCCAGAGTCGCTGAGAAAGAAAACAGGTGACCAACGAGGTGTGTGTGACTGTGAAGTTTCAGGATTCAGTGGATCTACGGATTGATATTGTACGTGAATACAATGTGTAACCGAAGTAAAGTGACGATAAATCTCTCAAAAAAACTAAGTGATATTATTTTTTATAAAGGCTATAAATAAGTCGGTGCAAAGTGCAAAGAACTGGCTTTGTTGGCTACGGACGTTCTAAAGTTGGTGTTAAACCTTTTTGCTCAACGTCATTCCATTTATTTTGTTTTTGCTCAAAATGTATATCTCAAAACTTTGCAGAGGCCGTTTGCAAGGTTTTATTGTTTATGAATATAATAGCAGGATGTTAGCAAGGAAGCGAAATTTTAACAATGTTGTTATGTATTGTATTTAAAATTACAAGGCCCTAATTTATAAAGAAGTTTAGAAACAAAAGGAACTTGCCTTGGTTATCAAACGTGTTTAACTTCTTATTGTTTATTTCTGGAAACCCTTAATTAATTAAACTAGCTATCATCAACTTTGTTTAACTAAACAATTGTTTATTTGAATACTTCGCTAATGTTTCATGATTAATAATGTGTCTCGTTAGTTTCCATACAATGTGTGTTATCAATCAACAATATTGTTGGTCTGCCGATCCCGGATGTCGCCAATACATTCAATTTTAAAGCTTATTGATTTGCTCTATATGGTTCAGAATTGTATAAATATTAACCTGTACGCAGATTACCACGACGATGTTTTGGTTTGCAAAAAATAAACAAATAATTTTAAAATATTTTTTCGTTGAATCTACCGATGTATATGTTATGTAAGATGTTGCATCTTAAGTGGATTGAATTAAGTTGAAGGTTATATTACTTCACACACTATGACTATGCATGTGACTATAAATAAACGAGTTCATGAGTTCACTCCATTATTTTATTTCTTATTTAAGCTTAGTACAATAGGTTCGCAAACATCCATTACGAGAATATACAATAACACAGTTATTACATAAAGGTTTGTTGAACTAGAGATCAGAGGTGAAGCTGTATCGCCGCTTACTTCTCTTTTTGTAAGCAGATTGGTAGTTTCCGCTTTGCTTGTTAAAAACTGGTAGTGGTCATATAACCAAATTGTATGTACGAGTTTTTTCATCAATAACCTCTCACGTTTCTGATTTATTTATGTATCCTTTGGAGACCAATATTACTGTCACTACCACGGTACCTATGAGTTTAAATAAATCGGTAATAAATAAGACTTGAATAGAAGATGACCAATGAAACGGTGGATGTATTGTGTGAAAGACGATACGGCTAGGAGTGAACACTAAGATGACAGCTGATAAATACATGTGGAAGAAGATGACATGCGTCTACACACGACACAAGTCGACCCAAACCAATTGAGATAGGTAGGCATGGAGAGTAGTCTGTTAATAGACAACTATTAACCCTGGATGATTTTCATCGAATTGGACGTGCTTCATAAACACACAACTCTTCTTTATTCCTATTACACAGATTGAAAGACGAAGCGACAAATTCTTTAGAAGTGACAACAAGCAAATAAATATAATCAGTTCCTAGAATCTAATAATACATCTTTAGTGCTGTTCATTACATAGACGGAATGACCAATAGACACTACCTACTTGATAAATCTTTGACCTTTAAACTCATAATTAACGCGACTACACTAACTGATACCTTTGTTTGAACACTGCATTTACAAATGCACCGTTAGAACGGATGTTCTAACGATGCATTTGTAAATGCAGTGTCTCGTTCTTGAGCATTATTATCCTTGTTTTAGTAACGTACATGTACACGTCCTTTCCTACTATTATTATAATATTACCTATGTAGACTTCAAAAGTGAGTCCATCTGTTTGATATGTATCACAGTTCAATTTTCAAGAATCTTGTACAGACATAGAAGAGGAAGAGAAGATCGGGGTAGCTATTAGGTATTCATGCAAAAATATTCAACATTGGCAATATAATTTTTTATTGTGCGAGTAACTTATAGCATACTTCAAAGAGTGATGTGTACAAGGCTAGACTATTCAGCACATTCACAACATTGTTTAAAATTAGTTGCTAGTTACCTACCTGCCTGTTTGCCAAATTGCTTGTTCGACAGTACATCTATTAAGAATTGGGAAACTTTTAACTTCATGTAAATTAAAAACTTGACACACAAACGAAGTCACAATACTCGTCTAGTATTTATTAACCTTGGCTAAGACAAGTCTAGTCATGATTCTCAGTGTCGAATATAGCTTAACTACACTTGAAGGTTTTTTTTACACTACTCAATAATATTGACACTATCCGCTCATAACAGATTGTGATCACTGATACATTAGCCAAGGTGAGAATTATTCAAGTATTTTCTCACGACACGACTGCTGCTGCAGGTGCCTCGTATTCAGAACAGTAGGAACGAATCTACAAGAATAAGAATTATTTATTTATTCAAAAATATACCTACAATAATCTAAATAATACAAGATGGCATCGACGTGCAAACTGTAACCAAGAATTCAGCACATGATTCTAGACTCTAGACGTATTAGCGTAGAAATGTTTCGTCGGTTATCCCTGCCACCTGTATGATGATGAACTTATGTCACTTTACTCTTTGATCAAAAATTCAAAAATGTGCGTCTGAACTAGATATAAAACATATGTATTTCAGACATCAGTTTTCGTCCCCTGTTGTAGGCGACACTTAGGAAATAATTTTGTTTCACCTCTATACACATGTTTAACACATTTAATCAAACAGATATAATAAAAAAAGGAAGTGACAAATGTAGGAGAACCATCTTAAGTTAGAAGAGACAATAGGTTCAGATAATAAGAAATGGACGGATGATGGAGAAGTAGCAGAAATGGTCTTCGAAAGCAGCAGTATTGACTACAACTAATAATAAAAGACTTTTACCGTTGTCGTCAGTAGAACAATTGCAGTAATGATCATAGGGATGGATGAATTGGTTCATATTGGATAGATAGCCATAGTAGCTGAGTGATTGGTTTCGACCGAAACCCATCCACGCCACGAGAAATTAAAATAAGTAGGGCGACGATTCGATTAAAAAAGAGGGCGTTTCACAATTTAGCTCATTTAACGACAGGAACTGTGAAATTATCATGGTAAACTAACATGAAATTATTTGAGAGCAGATACGGAACATGCCGCCATGTAGGGTACCCTTATCTGAGGTTATTGACTAACTCATTACCTACTAATCATTTGAGTGCACTTCGTAATGTATTGTGTCATTTAGTGTTTTGTTACGCTGTAGAAGTTTTCTATGTCCTTTGTATGTAATAGTACGTAATATTGTAATAGAAGCATGGAAGAGTATGTCTGAACCTAATATATTGAAGAGGTTTATTAATTCTTGGCTCTGCTTTATTATTCCATTAGATATAGGTTTGTTAGGGATATTAGGATACAACATTGTTGCTTGCATTCACGAATGCTGAGGTCGTTTTTACTAACTCTTTTTTATTTGGGGGTCGTTTTTTCCATGGGGGGTGGGAGACTATAGATCGCCATGTGTTATCCTTAAGTACATACTCTCTTTGCTTCGTCCTCGTTCATGTGAAAATCCTCATGTGGTATACATGAGGATTTTCAGTCTATATGGTATACCACACTACCACAGACTCAAACCGCACCGGGGCCATTTCTTTATAGGTTGCCAAAATAAAATCGGGCTCAGTCCCTATACCAAAAATTCAATGGCAGTTTTCTTCGAACTCCAATAATATAATGGTTTCCGTGCCCATACATGCAGTTACTATGTGTCAAATATTTTTTTATTACTTTATAATTTGAATCAGTACTCATTGTATGACATACATATGCACATTACAAGACTCCATTGTCCCCCTTAAGGCTTTGGAAAGACCGGCTATACTACGATTTTTCCCGTTCCGTTTTTCTTCCTTGATTAGTAAGACGAGGAAATTAGGAACAGGATACAACAATGGCGTCCGGATGTCACGTAGCCCCATTACAAGAAATTCGTGAATACATAGATGCAGTTGTAGGTACTTACTATTTCATTGTATGGTTTGTACTACGAACTGCAGAATCGTGATATGCATCATCGGGGACGACTATAAATACTATTGGATTTTAAAGTTCAATCAAATAACAGTCATCGTTAGCCAAACATAGGTATTAGCTCAACGATGCTCGATATAGGCGATATAATATACAATACCATGCTCCATATTCATGCTTAAATCCTCAGTCAAGCCTTCTGAAAGCGTATTCATATCACTGATCAGTTAATCTTCTGTCACAAATATCAGTTGACATGAGATTTAACAGCAGACTTAGGTCCGTCATCCACGACGCTACTAAAACTCATAGCTCAAATCACTTATGTATGATTTGAGCTTAAATGTATACATATAACACGTTAGTTTTGAGCAACGTTGTGAATGTTGAGTCTTATTCTTACGAACCTGTCCAATACTTGTCTTTTTGAGTTGAGGGCTGATTTTTCAATAGTCAGAAAACTTTTAACTGTGTAGAATCATAGTTTGACATATTTTCTGTACAAAAGCTATCAAACGGTAATATTTAGTCTTCAGTTAAAAAAGTTATCCGGCTATTCGAAAATCAGCCCTAAGACTAGTATGAACTAGTTCCTATGCTGTCATTTTTCACCCTGCACCGCCATTCTGAACATAAATTGTTTAGATACAGCATATTCTTCAATTCACTTCATAATGCTGTTGTGTTTTTGTTTTATATTATCTAAACGCTTAAGTGACGACAATAAAGTCATTGTTTTCTTGTCTTTTGTGACGGTTGCACAAATGTCAGTTGCCATAATATTTCCAAAATGACATCATTTCGCCGACGCCGTGACTTAGCCGCAAAATGGCGATAGCATGCATAACTAAGCGTGCGAAACAGCGAATTATAAACAAAACAACATCGTATGGAACATTGCAAAGTTTTTATTACAGACTCATCTTACTATTAACAGACCACCAGATGATGATTTACCAGATGTATGAACGTAAACGAAGCAGAAGGAGTATGTAAAGACGCTAGCAGGTGGCGTTCTGTGGTTTCTGCCTACCTCCATGGGAAGAAGCCGTGAGTATGAGCGGCTCCTAAGCTAAGAAATAAAATATTTTAAACATAGATTTAGCTTCACGGGAGCTGCATCGTCCGTTTATTCAAATTCAAACTAGAAATATTTTTAAGCATATATGTATGCTTCAAAATTTATGTCTGGTTTGATTTGCTACCTTGTTTTGATCAGTTTAAATGAATTCACAGTTCACTTGTTCATAATTTTCTATAGCAGATAGAGGCTTAAACCTCGGGCAATGTTCATACATTAGGTAGGTACCTAGTTGTCGGGTAGTATACAGTGTGTCCCGGATACACTGTATAATGATTACGTACTTACCTACTTGTTCACTTACACAGACTCATATTTTTTCATGGGTAAATTATAGGGGAGTAGGTACCTATTAGCGTGCTTCATAGAACAGTATACAGTAGTAGGTACAATAATAGTGATCACACAATAATACACGAGTTTGTGGTTTATACGTTTAGGTATTCAAGACTTATAAACATCTGTGCAACTGAACACGTTATGGAGAAATACCAAAAATCCACGATGACATATTGAAATTATAGTCATAATACAAAGAACTTAGGTACAGTACAAAGAGCGATATTCGGGGACCCTTTCCCTAAATCGGGACGGTGTAATAAGAGAAAGGGAGGAAGGGTCCATATCTAAAAACAAATCACCTAAATATCGGGCCCTAAATATTGTGTCATATAGGTTTGGCATGGAAAGGCACATCGAGTTTCAAGGTCTCAAAACACGCCCTTTTTTACGTACTGTCGAAGTGCGTATACGCACCAGAAACGCAACGAATACGATTCAAACTTTATGTGGCTCGGAGCATGAGGCGAGTCGCTGCGCAGTAACAAATTCACGTTTCAGCGGGGGTGAGGGGTGAGGTACTGCGCAACGAGTTCTTCAGAGCCGCCGTAAAGTATGAATCAGGCTGTTCCGCTTTTTCGAAATAGTAAACTCACCGTCAACGCATATTACATGGTATGCGCGTATAAAAAACGCCCAGTACATAACTCTTTAGAAAGAGACGGTCACAAAGGTTGAACACAGAGATGAAGTTTTTCTAAAATTCAATGTGCCATGACACGGCCGCGTACTGAATGTAGGTAGTTGTACAATTTCAGTTAATTTGGCCATGCCATGCGCAAGCGCAAACCAATGTTGATAGGAGTTGCCTTGACCTGGTTTTTGAAGCAATACTTCATCGCTACTCAAAAGGTGCTGACTGGGTGTTGTAAGACAATTTGCAATTGTTTGCATTTCATGGAATGGAAATTGAAACGCAGAAAAATAAATAAATTTTACTGAAATGTGACAGTAAAGTTGAAAGGAAAGGCTTGGTATGGGCATGTGATGAGGAGGAAGGAAACGCATGTGACTAAAAGAGTGATGAATATAAATGTTGATGGGTGTACAGGAAGAGGAAGGCCAAAGAAAATATTGATGGATTCTGTGGAGGGTGATTTAAGAGAACAGGGAGTGAAGGAAAACATCGTGAGGAAACCGGTATCCTAGAACCAAAAGTTTGAAGACATATGATATCTACCAACCCGCACTGGGCCCGCGCGGTAGATTCTCGAAGAGAGACGGCCTGTGTCCCAGCAGTGGGAACTTTATAGGCTGATTATACTTATGATATCTTTCTCTTACCATGACCTAAGACTGCTTACATAATATGTAATTATCTACAAAAAAATGACACATAAAAAGAGCTCTTATGCAAGGTTGTTTAATCACTAGTTTCTTTTAGCAACAATAAAACTAATACGTTGGTAAATAAAATGTAAACGGTACAATTAATCTTTCAATTAATCTGCATCTTGCGTAGGACTGCACGCAATCCAAATGTTTACAAAAAAACTAGTTTGATTGCACATAAGTTGACGACTATATTACCTCATGGAGTAGAACCTGCCTCACTCAAGTTATTTCAGTAACATTACACAAGAGAATATAAGTACCTAGTTAGTTCACTATTCATACTTTATCTTGTCTTTATGTAAATCTACTACAAGTCTAGAAGGTGTTTTGTAATGTAACTAATGCTCGTTTCCACTAACACTAGGTGACACCTAAATAAATGCCTAAACGTACAAAACTTTCAACATGACAGCGCCGAGAGTTAAAAATTCAACAGTGCAATAATATTTAGGCATTCATTGAGGTGTTTTATTAGTAATTTTATTAAAAACTGGCATACGATTAAAAATACTGCTTTATTTTAATTATGTTCACCTCATTCGTGATTTTATAAAGTCGTCGATTATCCTACTAATATTACAAACGTGAAATTTTGGATGGATAGATGGATGGATGGATGTTCGTTACTCTTTCACTCAAAAACTACTGAACGGGTTTAGATGAAATTTGGCACACATATGGTTTATAACCAGGATTAACACAAATGATACCTTTTATCCCGATATTCCCACGGGATAGCAACGTATGCGAGTGAAACCGTGGGGCGCAGCTAGTATGATAATAGGGCTAGTCCCACAGTCTCGAGCCATAAGTACCACTTGGGACATATTAAAAAACTGCCGATTCTTTGGTGTCCTCTGCTTGCCCGTTCGGTAAACCAATAGTATTTCTGTATTTCTGCTGTCGTTACGTAATTGCACGACATAGCCTGACTTCCGAATTCCAATAGATATTGCACAAAGCAGAAATAAATCTGACATTAATGATTGGTAGAACTAGCTCATTAGACACTGGGTGAGAACGTCATTGAAAAGCTAAAATAAACTATATTGACACGAGTTATTAATTATGACAATTTATGTACCCAAATCTACACGATTGGAACAAAGCGAAAAACCCGCCGATGGTGACGTCGATAAGAACGAAAATTGGTGAAACCACCAATCGGTTTACCAATTTTAAAAGCATAAAAGTTTACCAATTTTCGTCCTCATACTTTGAACCATAAGATAAGATAAGATAAGATAACATTTATTTGTCAAAAAACACGCGTAGGATTTACAATGAGATGGAAAAAGAGAAAAAAGAAGTCTCAACATGTTGTAACATAACGTACATACTCACAGTTATCTTCATTCATTCCTCCAGGTCCGAACAAGCATTCTGTTACCGTTAGGCGCTGATCTGATTATTTATTACGACACGTTTCATCCACAATCAGTACACAGACACAGCTCCATCTTTAAGATGACACTACGATGATTTAGTGACATCCAAGGGTTGGTAATTACGCCCACATTGATGGATATCATTTTTCCTATAATCACTATACTTCTAATACAAAATAACTATAGATTTTATCGTATTTTATTAATAATATATTTTATTATGACAGCTTTGACAACGACGTTTAATACGTCGCCATGGCAACCTTTCTTTCAAATTCTTACCTGCCTGTATCTTTTTAGCTAATTAGACATGAATACTTATTATATTTAATTACTGGCCATCTTCGTAACTCAAATTCATATTTTCTACATGATATTATTCTACGAGCTGACATTATAGATCCACGCAATCCAAGGATCAGTTCGGGTTTCGCCTCTAAAGCGGATACAATAAAGAGCCTGATACTCCAGGGCTACCTATCCCGGGAATACCCAGTGTACCTCTCCGCTCCGGTACCTCTCGGACCCTGCCTACGCCTCCGTCCTCCGTCCTCCGTGAAGGGCTCCTGTGATTATTGGGCCGCGCCTCATCCGAGGGCCGCCTCACCTGGCGGGCTGACAGCGTCTCAGTCCTGCCTTGCTGCGTGGACCCTCCAACGGGTGTCCTCCGCCTGCACTCATCTATACGTGTACCTGCGCCGGCTCCTGCTGCCGTGCTGCAGCCTGCCTTGCTGCGTGGGCCCTCCTACGAGTGTTCTCCGCCTGCACTCATCTATACCTGTACCTGCGCCGGCTCCTGCTGCCGTGCTGCAGCCTGCCCTGCTGCGTGGGCCCTCCTACGAGTGTCCTCCGTGCCGCACACGCACCAGCGTCTCATCTGTACCTGCATCTGTCGCCGGCACCTGCCTCGCATCTACCTCCCTCCATCTGGATCTCCACCTCAGCCTCCTCAGCCCACCTATCACGCATCGTCATCCACACACCCCACCTCCACAAACTACACACCTCTCTGTCCATCATAAATATACTTTTAATTGTTTTCTACCTCCCTTTATTTAATTTCATTTTTCCTTCATAAGTTTAGTTTCTTGTCGCTACACGACAATGTTTTGCCTAGAAAGGCGTACAAATACAATCGAAATAAATTATTCGTATTAAAAAGAAGTAGACAATGTTGACAAATTCATAACAAGCGATACAATTGATAGTTAAATAGAGTTGTTAAAATACAGATAATTCGTTAATGTCCAATAGCAAATATGTTAAAAAGTAAATGTCAATAAGCTTTAAAATAATGTCAAGAGTGTTAATAATGTCAGAATGTTCAAAATCATAATCCAAAATAATAATAAATTACATTAGCATGTATGTCTAAAGTAATTTATCATTTAAATAGTCTGCAACGTTATAATAGCATTTATTTATTAAAAGTTTTTTTCTGCTTTTATTAAAACTATTTATATTTAAATCTTTGTATGCCTTTGGTAGCTTGTTGTATAACTTTGGGGCCATGCAGAATACACTCTTACTCATGAGAGCTGTTTTAGACCTGTGTAAACGAAGTATGCGATTGTCACGTTGACTTCGTTCGGAACTTTGGAAACAGTTGGGGATTCTTTTTAACAAATAATACCGTTTCGAGAATATACAAGGAAGGAAGTGAGACAATTTGATGTTTAACAAAATATAGTTTGCAACTGTCTATATTTTTAAGGCCAAACATAGCTCTTATGCATCGTTTTTGCATTCTAAATAATAAATCTTTATGTGTGGATTTACTCCAGAAAATAATGCCGTATCTAAGGATCGATGCCACCAGTCCGTGATAGGCAGTAAGCAATGTATCTATATTTACGATTGGAGCGAGTTTATACAATGCGTAGGAAGAACTGCTAACTTTTTTACTAATTGTTTCTATGTGGTCTTTCCAATCTAGTTTTTGGTCAATTGTTAGTCCATGAAATTTGGCATTACTAACTCTGCATATGCTCCCATAGATATATTTCTATGCTTTGAGCAGTGGTGGCCAAGTGTTAACGGCGCGACTTACCAGTTGTAGGTCGTAGGTTCGAACCCAGACAGGTGCTTTACTTTGTGTAAATTATTTCATCACCACTGCCACTGCTCTCAAAACGGTGAAGGAAAAGATCCTGAGGAAATCGGCATGTCCTAGAACCAAATATTCGAAGACATGTGACATCTGCCAACCCTCACTGGGCCCGTGTGGTGGATTACGGCCCACTCCCTCTCACGGAGAGGAGGCCTGTGTCCCAGCAGTGGGAACACTATAGGCTGATTATACTTTTAAGTCATCTCATCTGCCTTGCCTTTTCCCAACTATGTTGGGGTCGTCTTCCAGTCTAACCGGATGTGGCTGAAAACCAGTATTTTACATGGACCGACTGCCTACACGACCTCCACAACCCAGTTACTGGGTAATACGATACGCCTTGGCAAGACTGGTTGTCAGACTTTCGAGCTTCTGACGATCCGTAACGCTGCGTATATTCTTTTACGTAATAAATATATTTCCTACTAAAGTAATAAATACGATGATGAAATAAATACTTAAGTGAATAGAAATCCAAGGAAATTCACTCAACCAACAAATTAAAGTAGCCTTCAGTGCGGTTTAAATTAATTAATTAAATAGTTGTCTACCTGTAAGTAGTTACATTTTCCTTTTCATTCATTTACACTCAAAGAGGAAAATACGATTATTTTTTTGTTCGTTTGTTTTTATATTTAAAACGTTGTCCCTTACTAGGAATTTCTCCTGTATCGTGGGTGCGTTTACAAACATTTAAACTCACATACACAAACAGCTAGACCGGAACAACTACTTGTAGGTCATACAAATATTTGTTCCGTGCGGGAATCGAACCCGCGACACGCAGCGCAGCAGTCAATCAGCAATTTACCTTCTAAAACCGTAATAATTAATACCATTTATAATTTATTTTAATATTCAGCGAACTATCGGTTACCGAGGGGCTCGTGGCTAAGTAATAAAAGCCGCACGGGTCGATCGATCAGGTTAAGCTACGCTTGCCGCGGTCAGTCCATGGATAGGTGATCATCATTACATACCGGAGACCCCTCCGTGCCTCGGAAAGCACGTTAAGCTACTGGTTCCGGCTGTCATTCGTGAATCTTTAGCAGTCGACAACCAGTCTTACCAAGGGGTATCATGTTACCGAGTAACTGTCTTGTGTAGGTCAGATGGGCAGGTGTGTCACATAAAACACTGGTATTCAGCTGCATCTGGTTAGACTGGAAGCCGACGCCAAAATAGTTGGGAAAGGGCTAGGCAAATGATGAGAACTATCGGATACTAATAGCTGCCTACATGTGGACCTTCGCTATATTTAATATATACAGGGTGGCAGGGACATCGACGCGCAAACTGTAACCATGGATTCAGCACATGAGTTTAGACCCCAAGCGTCGAAATTTTTCGTCGGTTATTAAAAAAAAATATTGCTATTCCATACATTTTGACCGCGTAGGTATTGCACTTTTCTATGAAACAGAAGTTTTTTTTTTTTGATAACCGACGAAAAATTTCGACCCTCGTAGACGATAGTTTTAACAGCACTTTGGTCGGGGTTCCCCCAAAATTGTCGTCACCTGTTTCATTTCTTCCGTGTTGCGAATTTGTGATTGACTTAAAGTGAAACATTGCTTTTTTTTATATAGCGGAGGTCCCCAACTTTTTGTCCCGTGGAACACGTGCTGCCCACGTGCGACAAGGTCAAGTGAGGGCTGCATGGTAAATCATTATTTTACCGTTTACCGTTTTTACCGACGATTTGTCGAAGTGAAGCAAAACTTCTTTAGTGAATTTTCTAAAAAATCAAGCTTTAATAGCAAGCTGAACTAAAAAGTAAAAAATAATTTATTTGTTTGTAAAAAGCGTCGGTACGTCATGCAATCGGCATTGCAGTCTCCGATTTTTTTATAAGAAGGGGACCCTGGACCAAAAGTACTAAAAATCTTTTTAAACAATGTGCTAAGGGAAAATTACCCAAGGTGTTTGCACATGTTTTTTTTATTTTTTTTTATTTAAACATAATAATATTCTTAATACAGGTTAATGTTGGTTTTATACCATTAAACCAGAGATGGTTTGTATTGGTAGGTACTCACATTCAATAAAACAACACTGCTTAATCACTACTAAACAAATATAAGTAAAAATGTAGGTAGGTACATACATGAAAAATATATACAGGCTGATTTTTTAAAGACCAGCCAAATTTAAGTATGTGGTACAGACCATCAAACTGAACAACTTTCTCCATGGGACCAACATCGTAATCGCGAATAAAAATTCAGCTGTCCCATACATTTAGGTCGAGTAGGTATTGAAGTTTTCTATGGGACAGTTGATAAAATTTTCGGGATTACGCTATTTGTCCCATGGAGAAAGTTGTTCAGTTTGATGGTCTGTACCACATCCTTAAATTTGGCTGGTCTTTAAAAAATCAGCCTGTATATATATTTTTTTATATATATTTTAGCCGTAAACATCTATCAGTAAGTACGCGCGTCACAAGTAATGTTTTGAATCTGAGCTGCTTGCTATTGGGCCGCTCATTAGAAAGCCGTAACTATTTTAGCGTAATGCATAGTCTGCTCGCTTACGTTCATATTTTTCTGCATACACAGTCAGTGAATTTGAGGGCCTAAACACTAGCAACTTTCCACCATCACCATTCCTAGACAGTACTGACACTTGAGCAGTGGTGGCACAGTGGTACCTGGCGGTCGTAGGTTCGAACCCTGACAGGCGCTTTACTTTGTGTAACTTTTTTTCATCACCACTGCCCTCAAAACGGTAAAGGAAAACATCCTGAGGAAACCGGCATGCCCTAGAACCAACAATTCGAAGACATTTGATATCTACCAACCTGCACTGGGCCCGCGTGGAGCATTACAGCCCACTCCCTCTCACAGAGAGGAGGCCTGTGTCCCAGCAGTGGGAACATTATAGGCTGATTGTTTTTTTTATTGACATTTGACCCTAGCCTACGTCACTGTTGTTAACCATTATTTTAAACAAAAAATACTGTTTCTTTGCAAAATGAGCAATGACCTATTTCTTATGAATTAAGCGTTCTCAAGTCAATTATCAGTCATTTCGTCATGTCTAATTATTTCGGCCTTTCGTCCAATCTTCTAATTAAAGAAATAGCGAATACACGAATGAATTGATAAAGTTTGTATTATTATTTTCGTTTGAGACATTGACATGGTTGGCCCGATCGATACCCCATACTCGGAAGGCTATTATTGGTAAGTAAAACAGGTGTAAAAAGACGCTTAACGAAGCCTTGAGTCACTTGTTGTACTTACAGGAGTACTGCTGTATGCTAAGCAACCAAACGCACAATGTTTTGTGCGCTAGCGCACTACCGTAAAAAGCGACTTTTCACACCAAAAATAAAAGTCGTTTCCCAGCAATAATGTTTGTTCAATGTAACTTAGTTTGATGTACAGAATGCGTAGTTAACGGCTACGTGATAGGTATTTTTAAATGGAATATAGGTATCTTCTTAATAGGGAAGATACCTATGTACTATTAATTTTTCTGCTTGGGAAAGGTCTTGAATATAATAGGTACTTACTTTATGACGATGACCAGAAAGTCCATGAATTTTATCCTTATTTATAATTGCTAATTTGCAATCCGGTAAATTTATTTCAATTAAGGAATAAACAAGTTCAAAGTGATGGTGTTGGTTACACAGCGCGTAGAGCGGAAACTTGTACTAGGAATAAAATATACCTACCTACTTGCACAGGTAGGTAATACTGTATGACGTAGATTTTTAGGTGCACAGATAACTTATTTTGAGCTGTTTCCTTTAACTATCAACCGTTTTTAGCTATACGTACTAAATTATAGTTAGGTAGGTGTAAAGGTTATAAGGAAAATTGTTCCATTAAAAAAATCATGTTTATGCGTGATATAATTATCCGTTTCCGTTGTTTTGTTTATAGGATTAGTTGCTTATAAGACGATTTGCTAATAGAAAATTTTGCTAAAGTGTCGTTGTACTATTAGGATCATTTGCTTTAAGGACGTTTTATGCGAAGGGGACTAAATGTACTACATAAATTTACCGCAAAAAATCGATAGCACATTTTTACCACTAATTAATATTGACGGCGTAACATTTTACGAACTTTAGTCGAAAATATACCATTGGTAGTTCAATGGTATAATTAACAAAAATGAACTGTAAAAACTTATTTACAGTTCATTTTTGTTATTTGAACAGATTGCTCTAGAAGGTACGCACAATATACGCTACCTGCGAAGAGAAATTAATGAGGAAAGTTAACGAAGTATTGTTGATACTTGATAGTGTTATATACTAAGCTGTTGAGCTAAGAACACAAAGGTTTTATAGCGATACGGTTATAGATGTATGAGGAACAGGGTGTAAAGTTCACTCATACTCTATAGAAAAGGGAGGATCCTCCGAGCAGACGGGTGTTGTATCTGGCGGGCAACTGCCCGTCTGGTCGGAGGATCCTCCCTTTTCTATAGAGTATGAGTGAACTTTACACCCTGTTCCTCATACATCTATACTGGTGACCCCCACGTGATCGTCAGCGCAGCCTTCGTGCAAACACTTCAGCGTGACGTCATCATCATCACTCCCGCAAGCTTTAGCGGCGAGTCACCCAGCCAGCCAGCATCCACGGCTTCAACGGGTATCCTGACCACCAGCATGCAGCGTCCGCACATACCTGTTCCTCATACCTCTATACTACACTACACACATACTACACACACACACTACTCTATAGAGGTATGAGGAACAGGGTGTATAAAGTTCGCTCATACTCTATACGGTGATTAGTTACATTTGATGAACATGTGAAGAGATAACGTTAATGACTACCTAATAGTCTACAAAATGATAATTTTAATCAACTACGTTCGTATACATGCTGCGGTTTATGTATTCAAGAATCAAGAACTATATCACGGGACGAACTCCTATTATATCTACTGCGTACTGCTACTGTTTATATTTTGTGACACCTACGATCCCAGACTGTTTTTTGTCTGGAAGGGTCACACTAGGTGTGCTTAGCTAATGTTACCATTCTGACACTGAGAAGAGAGAGAAATGAGAGGGGGTGAGAACCCTAAAACAGGCAGGGATCGTTGGTAGAACATCACACATACTATTCTACACAGAAATTAGACCAGATGGGCTAGACACACTCAGATTTGATCAAGTTTAATGATGATGAAAAGTCAAAAATGTGGTGGATTGACATGTAACTGAGAGCCAATCCCATTGAAAATCGTTGTAGAAATACGAAATGCTTTGAAAGCGATTGTCACTTGTCTTGAGAGTCAGAAAGGAGGCCCCTACTGATTAAGAAACACCTATTTTCTACAATAGATTGCTTCACAGAAAAGTGCAATACCCACGCGGTCAAAATGTTTGGAACAGCAATTTTTTCAGTTCGTTCAGAATAATGCATCTACTGAATCCATGGTAACAGGTTGCGCGTCGATCTCCCTGCCAGTCTGTATATCAGATAATTATACCTATCTGTCATTGTTACACTGCACAGTAATCGCCTTTTTTCACACGAAGAAGATACAATTTTGTGTATTGCATGACGATTTCAACGACAATTATTGTTACTAAAAGGCATGTTTTCATTGCACGTACGTCATTCCAGATGATATAACAATAATTTATTGGTGTGATATCTGCTTATCAGACTCAACCGATAAATTATCTATAAAACTAAAAAAACGACAAACGTATCTACTATTCTTCGTCACTATCGTCATCACTAAATAATAAAGATATAAAATATATAAGTAATCAGATCTGGTTTCGTACATCAGTATAAAAATCTAATCTAAATGATTGGCATAGGAAATTTGGAACACATTAGATATCAACAGTATTGTTGAATACGCCCCAAATATATAATCCGTTCAATAGGTGGATAATTTGGTTTTGTTTTTAGTTATATTATGTGAGGTACGCACTCGACGTCTATTTGCTACACTCGCCTCTGTAAATCCAACGCTGGCTCGCGTTCACCACTTCATCGTTTGGTTGAAACATGTATCAATGAGTTGATTCAATCGAATTCTTTTTCTTTGAAAAAAATGCATTTAAGAAGCAAATGCAAGCAACACTAAAGGATCAGCAAAATCCTACTAATATTATAAACCAACTTTAAAGTTTGTATGGATGGATGGATGGATGTTTGTTGCTCTTTCACGCAAAAACTATTCAACGGATTTGGATGAAATTTGGTATACAGATGGTTTAACCAGGATTAACATATAGGACACTTTTTATACCGATATTTCCACGGGATCGAAACTTATGCGGTTGAAACCGCGGGGCCCAGCTAGTATTATATAATAACTTACGTTATATATAATGTTCAATACTGTACGCAAAAAAAATCTGCTCTTTTCTGCAAATGTGCAAATACCTATGCGGTCAAAATATATGGGACAGCTGATTTAAAAGAAAATAACTGACGAAAAATTTCGCTCGCATAAAGTACCTAAAAACAAAAGGCTGGCCTGGCCCGGGAGTACCCATTAGCCCATTACCATGGCCGCCTTTTGCTAGTCAATTTGTGCGATGGTAATAAAATACCATGCTTTGTCGTTTTCCCAGATTCCAAGACACAGGTGTCTCCGACACAAATTAGCTGGCGTAACAAAGTGTAAAGCGGTAGGATATCTACCGATTTACACTTTGTTTTAGTTAAACATTTACCTACCTATTTACAACTCAGATAAACTTCTTTGTAGCAATAATATAGATAAAAGTAGGCTTAGGTACCTATGTCATATATGGGTTGATCTCCTAAATTGATAAACAACCGGACTTGAATGAAATCTTATCGAAGTACAAGAAAATCTACTTTTATGATTCAAAGTTACTCGTAAAATAATTATATTGTTATAAAAAGCGATGACTCATAAAGACAACACAGGACAAAGGACTTGCATTGTTTTTGGCGCGGATTTTCGTTGAACTTTGTTACTCATCATTTTCTTCGCACAAAAGGAAAATGCAAGGAACACATTGTTGAGGAACAGAGCCATCTGTTATTCAGTAGCGGGAGTTTTCCAAGTTACGTAGTGACATCTATCTTGATCGTGCGCTACAATGTTAGGTTCTAGTATACTGGAAGTCCTAATAGATGGCGCTGTTTCACAAAATGTAAACAGTATTAAAAATAATTTACTGACTTTACGCGTTTTATAATTGTTATTTTTTCAATTACTAAAATTTAAGAAATACCAATAAACATAATTACGCATTCGAGTCATTTCATTCCCCCTATTACATGGCATAATCCACCCTTAGCGCTAGTAGAAAAATAACTCATCTTTGTGGATATCATCACCATTCAGTAAACATAATTAAACCATAGAAAACCTTCCTTTATTTATTACGAATTATTAATTAAAACTACTCTTAATAAGTATCTTGTGAGTAGTAGGTAAGTAGGTAGGTAATGTCCGGACAGTTCATAAATTAATAAATCACAGGCGATTTTCTCCGTAATAAGTGAGTAACTCTAAAATAAAGGAAGAAGTGCCGCCAAACTGATAAAAATATTTATTTTCCAAGCAAACGGCAACTGTTAATGCCGCGATAATGCGTTGATAAGATAGTTATGTCCTAATTTCCACAACTAATTGTATTTATAAATCGATTAGATTTTATATTGGACGAAAGGATGACAAAGCACGCTTGTAATTAATTTAAAATTTTGGACTAATTTGTACAGTGTGCCCAGGTTATTTTGACAGATTTAGCTGCAAGCAACGCAAACTCTAATGTCAAAAACTCTTGTGTTAAGTTGAATTGTTATTAATTCATTATTTATCTATTTGAATGGTCTCTGCCAAGAATGGATATCGATATAAGTGCTGTTATCAAGTAATGATCAATGCTTCAATCACTAATCATAACAAATCCTAGACGAGACAATTAATATTTTAAATAAAACTCAAACAGTCCATTGTTCAGATCAGATGACATCGTGCTGCTATCAGCTACTACTATCAACCAGTGAACATGACATCACCAGTCTTGTCTGCCCTCAGCCATTAGAATATAGTAATTTGTACATTCGTCACTACATGCAAAAAATAAGCGTAACTACCAGCGTTAAAAGACATGAAACATCCTAAAAAAATACAAACAATGAGAGGTCTCGCGTGATTGGCCGCTCACACGTTCCGCAAAGCCTAATCCCTTGAACTTGAGCAGGCGGAACCGAGGTAAACAAACGTCGGGCAACCCGTTGACGCGCATTTGTCATTTGGAACGCACGCGACTCGCCAGCGCCAGTCTCGTACGCGCGCGCTCTGCGATTTAATACGAACGCGACCTAAAATTCGCAACTTAAAAAAACAAAACAACAACATCAAACCATTCAATTTTCTTTCGAATTTCAAATAGTTAACAGTGCTTTCGGCCAGTGAGGAAATACGTTATTTACAGTGTGTGTTTTGGTTAATAATTAAGTGATTGTGGGTTTTTTGTTGTCAATTTGAAGTCATTGTTGTGGCTCATGAAGGAAATGACGGCAGTATGACCGATAAGCGGCTGATACAGCTAGTTTACATGCTGGTTGAATAAGCAATTTAGAGATTTCGTCGTTGGTAACTTTGTTTTGTATTTATTATTCTTTATATTTTATGACACGTGCTATAGAAAAAACCTTTTCCTATTTCGTGCCGGCCAACGACACATCGAATTTAAAATTGGAATCTTTGTGGAATGATTTGTTTACCTATTGTTTTCAATCATGTGTCAAACTTTTATATCCTCTACTTTATTTTTGTTTCCGCGAATCAAATAATAATAATTCTTGTAAGCTGTCAAGGATGTTACTGAATACCGTTATTGTTATCGTTCCTAGGCAACCAATTGTTTGAGCTAACGGTTCTCTGTAATCGCTAGGTACCTAGTTGTCGTTGTTCTAATTAGATATCTACCTAGCCTATCCACCTGGATGGCTTCAGACTTTAGTCGGTAATATTCGGTACAGATATTCAAGCGAATACCTAGTCATAATTAGTCAGCGAGCGCCTAACGTAAATTGACGTATTTTTAGTAGCCATGTTTTTAATCACGCCTAAACTTGTTAAGGAGTATCTAAATATGACAGGAATAAACTAATATTTCTAACTTCTGTCCTTTTCATATTCTTAGGGCCGATTTTTCCATCGCCAGATAACTTTTATTCGAGGAATAAAATTGACGTTTGACAGTTTTTGTATGACATAACTGTCAAAGTTTCAAAATTATTCCTCGAATAAAGTTAGCAGATGATTGAAAAATCAGCCCTTAATGAAATAGAAACAAAGAATAGAGCATTGAGAAAAGATGAACTGAACTTAAATTTATTTTAGTTTGTGAATCGGAATCGGTGCCAGTATAATATCCTAACATAAACGAAAGATTGTATGGATGGATGGATGGATGTTTGTTACTCTTTCACGCAAAAACTACTGAACGGATTTGGATGAAATTTGGCACACATGGTTTATAACCAGAATTAACATATAAGATACTTTTTATCCCGATATTCCCACGGGATCGAAACTTATGCGGGTGAAACCGAGGGGCGCAGCTAGTATTGATAATATTTATTCATATCTACGAGAACTCGGAATTCTTGAGCCTCATTTAAGACTAAAAACCAGACTAAATACGGGCCTACCTGTATGTAGCTAGCTACCTACTCGAAGTTATGATATAAATCATGTTATGTGTTTCCCTAATAAATTCCAAACACGGTGTAAAATTCAATTAATAGAATAAATCATATTTTAAATCGACGGCAACACAACGAAAAGTTATTATAATGGCATTTTCAATTCTATTTAAATCGTCGGTTTTACGTAACTACACGTATTACTATTGTTTTAAGGTCTCGTTATGTAGATTTCCATATTTTCCATCACACAGGTGCCTATGGCCTATACTCAGTTTGGTACCTGCTACATGCCTACAGAGCTGCAGTTCAAAGAATTACGATCGATTTTGATTTGCCAGTCAACCATACACGCAGCGACGACTATTGAGACGGGATCTGTGGTAGGTAGGTACCTATTATTATTCAAAGAAAGGACCAAATCTTGCCTTTTAGCTAGGTAAATAGGTGGATAGGTGCCTAAATAATCTGTAAAAAATTATCAGAATTTTCTCAAAAAATATTCAACAAATCGTCATTTTATAAGTCGGTACATACCTACTCAGTTTCCGCATTCAGGAACTTATTGCTTTGCCTATAACTTGTAGATAGGTAGACACCCATTCGTAAATGTATTTAATTGGACATGAAAAAACCACCAGATATACTTAATAAAATATTCAAAGAACTCCAAACGAAGGTTATACCTACCAGGTTTCCAGATTTTGAACGGATGCCGATAGTCCGATACGTACCGCGATAATATTATTTACCATACATAGTCAATTTATCGATGTGCACGATAGCCAATTCTGCAGTCGTCCTCACTGCATAAAACAATCATTAAGTCTACCTACCTAGGTACCACAACAACCGGTCTATTCTATAAAAATCTCACCGTGAAAACGTGAAAACTTAGGTGAAATGAGCTGGCATTCCACCTGACGCCAGGGATTGACACTATTGACAACTCACTTAAAACTCACTCCAACTAAGTTTTCACGGCGAGATTTTTACAGAATAGACCAACAGTGACTATCAAGTATCGATCGCCCTACACTATTATAAGATCGAATGACCCATAGGTACTTATCACGAATGCATGCATGGAATACGAAAAATCCAGTTTTTACTAGATTTTTCGTGACAGCCTGAGTCATGCATGCCTGGCATTCTCATTGATTATTCAGTGACTTCTTGCGACTTAAGTTAATAGCTCGAATAATAATTAGGCGTGTTTTAGGTACTTATGAATCTGATGACGATAAGACGTTGAATGTTTTTTTAATTTTTTACAATTAGTAATCACACTTTTGTGGACTGTTTACCCTTTTAGGTCCTGCCGCATACTTGCTTTCTGACATAATAAATTAATATCGTATTCAAACCCGATAATTTATTAGACGATGACGTTATGACAGCTGTCTTATTATTGTTAATTTTGTTATTTTTCATGACCTGAATGCCTTAATAAATAGAAAAAATAAAAATAAATTGTCACCAAAAACAGCAGAAAAACTAAAATTACGGCCACTGGTTTCACTCCAAAGGGACAATTCTCCTATTTCTAAGATCATTCTAATCTCTATCTAATCTGTCTCAATCTGTCAAAAATATAATCGATTTATCTACATTTTTGACAAGTTTTTTACATTGACTGTCAAGATGAGACCGCAACTTGAATTTGAACATTTTTCAAGTACGAGATACGCCTTCTAGTATTACAATTGTAACTCTAAGCAGGCTCGTACCCAGCTGGGTTTTATCTTATTTCGACATGCCACAATCACCAGTTCCCATACAGTATCGCATACCAAGCGTAGTGATTCATAAGCATCACTCACCTGGGGCAGCAGTCTCGACATTCATGGCGATCGCTTTACGAGCGAATTCGGTCGCAAAGTCCCGGATTGACAGATGTAACGTATGGAGTGACAGGACTTTGCGAATTCGGTCGTAAAGCGATCGCTATGAATGTCGAGACTGCAGCCCCTGAGGTAAAATTCCTTGTCGATCTTTTGAGGTAGGCTCATGGAAGCAGTCGAAGTTCTAACTGGTAATGTTAAGTATAAGTTTTTAAAGGGATTAACATAACTTAGGCTTAGCTAGATCTATAAACGTTACTTGGCTAACCGTTATTACTGTCACTGTCACACAACTGTCAAACTACAAATGCAAGATAGAGACGAGAACGTGTTCAAGCCAAAGCACGTGCTAAGTAACGTTTCATATCTCCGCCATCATCAAGAATACATTACAAACGTAATAACTACAAAACTTATTGCATCCACAAGCTCCCTATTTCAGAGTACGACAAGGTACAAAGTTTAATCATTTTCACGCAAAAGTAAACGATTCCCAGTCCATCGCGTGGATATTTCTTCCAGTCCATGTGCCTACAATGTTTGTAAACCGTCAAACGTTCGTCAAATACCATTTTCGCATTTTCGAGTGTTTAAAAAACATACATGCAAGCTGTCAAACAAGTTTGTCAAACTTGACGTCAGTTTTACTCAGTCATTCACACTGTTTGACAATATAGTCACGGATTTTCATGAAAAACTGGATGATTTTGACGTTTTTTTAATACTGATGCATGTTTCCATGCCTTGTCTAGTTTTCCGCGAATTTAATGTCTATGGACCCAAAAAGTTCCGGTTCAGCAAACTAATTTCGGTTTTATTGTCTATGGTTGAAAAGCCACGGTATATTCTGCCCACACGAAAACCTCTTTCATTAACATCTACAATTAATACGATACAAATGTATGGTTTGGAATTGGAAACAATATAGATTTAAACAGACTAAAATTTCCCCCATTAATTTCTCTTCTGTGTACATATTTCCGACGAAATTAGTACTTATCGTTGATACTTGGCAGTGAATTCACGTCGATACTTCACTCCTGCCGAGATACATAACGCTATCTATCGCGGTGAACAGGGCACCGCTGATGTTTAGCTTAATAACAACGTGGGCAGATAATAAACGTCGTAAAATGTTAATAGAATAAGGAAATTGCTTTTCTCGTGGTTTATTAGAATATGAATGTTTCCGCTTCCTGTGAAATCTATCTTCCTTGATTGGGCATTTTTTTAACTGTGAAATTGACAGCTTTAGATACAAAATATTGATACAAATCAAAAATGCGCTTTGCTTTTGGGCACTTATCCCATTGACAGCGATGCGGACGAATTTTTTGCTGTCTAATGATCGCCTTCCTTTTTATTTATTTTATTATACACTTGTATATAATATATACATTTTAAAATTAGCATCAATTATATTGCAAATTAGGCGTTTTGTTAGTACTAAGTTGTTTTTTTTTTTTTTCATAAATTTTCTAATTATTCGAAATCGAAATTATTAACCCCCGCCCCCAAGGTCGTAACAATGGATAATAATTTAGTTAAAACATTAGAGCCTATATTACAAGTTTTATCAAATAACCTATCTCTTACATCACTACACACGTCAGTCTGAAAACCGAACCTCATTCCCTCCCCATGAGACAAATCGAATCAACTCTACGCTCGCACTGAAATCGTTTTCCAAAGTGCCGTTCAATAATATTAAGACGTTGTCACTGCCTCACTGCCTGTGGACATGATGGATGGGTCTTCATACCTGAACCAGGTGTGTGTGAACCAGTGTCTTCTTACAAACCCAAAGACTCCTTAGCTTAGACTATATGGATATTGTTCGTTACTCACTTACACCTACAAACCTAATCAGAAATAGAGAATATAGGTAGATTTCATCACCAATACCATTTTTTTTTCAATGACATCTTGCTATTTGACTACGAGATTGTTGGTTGCTTACACGGGCTATCCTGTGGATCCCTTAGTAAATTAAAGCCTCCAACCAGGGTATAGAACTTATAAACTAAGCGATTACACGGTAAGGGCACCCAGTGGGGTACGGCCCTCTATTTAGGGCATTCCTGGGGGAGGACAGCAAGGGACAGGCTGGATCGGATCGTGACCAATACCATCCCAAATTCCGGTCTTCATAATCATCTCCCAACCCGATCTTTCTTCTCAAACATTACCCAATTAATCTCATTTCATTCCATAACGTTTCTTCAATAACACCGCACGTACGCGAACCACTTGAGTCATGCTTTCACGATTCTGAGTCAACCGCTTGTTTTGGTAAAAAACGAATCAAAGGCATTTTATGACTGGTTAGCGGTTAGGAATTATTGGAATTCTGATCTTACGAATATTTGTAACTGTATTAACAGGATTGTCATGGAACAAGACTTAATTGAAAGGAATTTAATTACGATGCTTGGCTACTTTAATCTTGGTCTTGGGGACTCAGAATGTTTAAAGACAAATACGATTTCATACAAGACGGGATCTGCACCCTGTTTGCATACTATCAATCTCAATCTGAATAAATTTGAAAGATATTGCTAATCCATTGCTTCATATGTTCGAAAAATTTGTCTGCTCAACAACGTAAATAACGCAATGAATGTTTGTTGAACTGTCAAAATGAATGCCATTGCTACGGATAGTGTGTTATACAATTACCCCGCAGTATGGAACCAGAAGACGTTAAAGAGTCACTAACGCTTATCTCTCCTCAAACCTCAAAATCAGATCAGAATAAATACTGAAAAGTCCGAAACAAAATGCAAGAAATAAAATGGGAAACCCGTTATCCCTCTCCTGTGGTTTCGTTGCTTTAATCTCTTATGAGTTCCTTAACTGAAACGAGAAAGTTAACATACTCGTAAGAGAGATCATCTTTTCCAATGAAGAGATCGCGCCCATATTCTTCTGCATGGTTATCATGATGAACCAGACGTGTTAGTTTGAAACAAAACCCCTTTGAAACTACACGAACATTCAACGTTTCAGTAACAATAAAACTACTTACAGTAATACCAAGTATTTACGTTATTTTCCTTAAACGTGACCACGAACAAAGTCCCTATAAACAGCATACGCTGAAGTCCTTTCATTTTAAACGTAAACAGCAGTTCTTAAGCTAATTGACGCCAAAGCAAATGTTGTTGTGAACTAATTCATTTGTTAAACAAATATTGGATGACGACTGGTAGAACCACAAGCCACAATGCAGTCTTTGTGATCAATATGATAGCATGTCGATGTGATTATGACGATGATGGTTTTTGCATTAGGGAACTGCTGTGTTAATGCATTGAGGAGTAAAATTAACCAGATTGTTAACGCTGTATAGTCTTCGTTTATCACGATCTTCAATCCATCATGGTGTTCTGCCGTATCAGTCATAGAGTCTGTTTTGTGGTAAAGAATAATGGGATAACTATGACTTCGTTTGGTCTTACGTGAGCTGGTATAAGCTACATATACTAAAATCTATACTGGGTGCCGGTAACAATCTTAGTGTAAATAAGATACCACCTTATACAATCACATTTAGGTACCTACTTTCTTTTGTTTAAGTAGTAATTAGCGAAAAAGAACGTCAGCAACTGAAGTCGTAGCTTTTGCAGAAATCATTTTATCTCCTGCATACGTAGATTTTATGACATCCAATATTTACACTCTTGTGATAAAACATTTTATGATCTACAGCAAATGACATCAGAATTACACGACAATGTCAAAACAAACTACAGAAAAACCAAACATCTTTTTCTGAATAAGTTTTCTTGTGCTGTCTAAAAGAAGATAGGTATCTCGTAATCCATTTAGCAATCTAGAACATGATGACACAATCTATTGTTTACTAACAATCACGTATGGAAACAACAAGCAAAGCAATGTATAAGAACAAAATACCGGCGCAATCGCATGATGATGTCGAATATCGTAATACTAATAACGGACGAGTCAATGATGAAATTGTTTACGGAACGGACGTAAAAGAACAATATTTATATCGCAGAGTGATATAATGAACTCTTTATTTAATAACAATGTGCCGGTTAGGTGGAAACTTGAAACTATTTTTGTTCGGGTTCCAGAAAGTGACGAATTTGTGGCGTGCTTTACGATGCGGAATGCAAACAATGCATTTCAGTTTCAAGACAGTTGTTTGTTTGTTGTGTGTTTGGTCATAAAGCCCTGGTGCAAAATTTTGGCAATTTTCAAGAACAATAGAAAACTGCATACGTTGTAAAAATACGCCTGGACTCAGATACAAAACCCTGGAGTTTTAATATAACTATCTAGGTCTCAATATTTAATATCTCTTCTACGTATCATCATTCAGCCGAAAAACGTCTACTGCTGGACAAAGGTCTCACCTAAGCATCGCCACAGCGGCCGGTCCTGCGCTTCTCGCAACCATCTTTTTGGTTCCAAATATTGTGTAATACTTGGGTACTACATTTGCTACATCTAAGTATATGGATATATCACTGCAGGGTGATGGAAAAACGCGACTTGAAGTCTATAAAAGTATTCATGTATTTTGGCTTTTAATTGCTGTTAGTCATATTTCCTAGAAGCGTTTTCAATATTGGTAACTAGTTACTACCATATAGGAACATGTCTTTGTTTAAGAGAACAACATACTTTCTCTTATCTTTATTGACAGCACAATAGTTATTGGTAACCATTTGAAACCTTTGTTAGTCAATTAACATAACCGCTTTTACGCTATTTTTATTCTTAGACAAGACATGACACATGACTGTGGCGATGTTTTTTTTTTTCAAAATTGTATCCGGCCATTATTCGTCTATAGGTTGAAGAGGAATTGCTAACTTAATAAGTTGCATTTCACTGCAAGTTTTCTTGGATTTTGCACATACGTATGGATCAGCCTAGCTTGATCTTAGCTATGAATGTCTGAATGTCTCAACAACAACTCGGCCTATTTTATGTTCTACTGCTGGGTAAAGGCGTTCCCTTTTCTTTTCAAGCGTCTTGTGCGATCTTTGATGCAAACATGATCAAATCGTCACACCACCTTCGCCGCGGTCTACCTTGACGGCGATATCCACTCTGAGGCGTCCAACTCTTATTACTAACACGCAAATTAACATCACCTATTGCATCATTAGAATCGTAACGTACCTATGCTAAATGCGCTTGCAGTTTCTATTGTAATGCTACCTCGCCTGCCAGCCAGTATTACGATGTCACATTTTCTGGACTGTTCTGTAAATTTTACCCGCCATTATTACCTACCCTTCCTCTTGTTTGTCTATTAATCGTTAGCTGAACGAATGTCTTTAGGTCAAGGCCATAAACCAAGGAACAAGATACTAGAATTAATTTATGTCTAGCTACTACTAGCTAGCTTCTTCTACTTTAATTAGATCTACCACAACTTTCATTCTCATGTAATCCAGTGGGGTAATTGTGTAACACACTATCAGTAGCAATGGCTTTCATTTTGACAGTTCAACAACATTCATTGCGTTATTTACGTTGTTGAGCAGGCAAATATTTCGAACAAATGAAGCAATGGATTAGCAATATTCTTTAAAATGATTCAGATTGTGATTAATAATGTGTTACGCAATTAGGGTGCTCTTCTTTTAACAATATTGATGTTGTTTGCAGTTTCAGGCACATTGCAATGGAGTATTTTATCTTGAATACTTAGGTATTTGTCGTCGATATGTTTCATGTAGTTTTAACATCTATTAAAAGCTTTCCACTTTCATGAGCTTGTATTTTCTAAGGCTTCGCCAGTTTGCCTTCACCATTGAGGTACTCTAAAACCTTTCCGTTCACTAACACCTTAATTAATAAACGCGGATTAAAATTGTGCCAATATTTAAGCTCGAAAAAATTATGGTGAATCTGAAGCTTACAGCGGGGTAATTGCTTAACAGACAAATTTTTCACACATGAAGCAATGCATTAGCAATATATTTCAAAAACATTCAGTATGTGATTGAAAGTCTGTTACGCAATTAGGGTACTGATTGTAACTTTACTACCAGTTTATTAATACGGGGTAAAGGATTTAACTTACGCTGTAAAGGATAATTTGTAGTGCATCAGGAAAACCAAGTAATCCACGTTAACATGCAGGGTGAAGTCACAGCCTACTAAAGCTAACAGTGTTGCCACAGTTTTACGATAAACCATGTGTATTAATCTCGTCTTTCCACATGAATGCTCTGTAACTTTCAATTCTTCAGTGCTCAACGTTGAACAGAACACATGCATTTTTTATCAATAGGTAACAAAAACGAGGTACTCGTATAACAAAATGTTTTCATCAGTTCCAATAATATTGAAGAATTTGAGAATCGTTATTGTTCCATTCTACGAGTATATTTTATGTAAATTGTTAGTTATCATTTATCAATTACTAAAAATAAAAAGGGGTTTATTTATAAACGATGATTGAAGTTAAGTGACGCTTAAACGTTAAATATGTATGTTTAAACAGTCGCTAATGACTACTTAATTTTAAGCAACGTTTATGAATACAGGGGTAAGACGTGGTGGTGGACGGGGGTTTGACGTTCAAAAGTGCCTTTTATGTGCCTATTTGAAATAAATGATTTGACTTTGACTTTGACTTTGAAGAGTTTCAGGCTGTTGTTTTAATTTTCTATCAAGCTTCTCATCACATTCTGTTGCTGGACTAAGGACTCCTTTAGGTTCACCATCCAGCCACGCCTACCAATTACTTCCTCGCAACTCAGAATTGAGCTTTGACTGCACCCCAATTGCATAACACACTTTCAATCACAAGCTGAATCATTTTCAAAAATGTCAGCTCAACAACGTAAATAACGCAATGAATGTTGTTGAACTGTCAAAATGAAAGCCATTGCTACTGTTAGTGTGTTAGGCAAATACCCCTTTGCTTTGTATATCTTTCAGAAGTGTTATCTGATTCGTTTTCTCAACTAATAATAAACTCGGCTTCTGATGTGATGATGACCAATTCAATACCACATTAGCTTGATGATTTCGGTTATAAGGAAGTTATTCCAAATATTACTACCATGTGAATTAAGCCACGTCGGCGATACCATTACATACCACTCACAATTTTGAGAACGTTATCAAAACTGTTGCTGCTATTGGTACCTGGAAAAGCGTGAATAAGGTAAAATACAAGAATATCACCAGGAAACAACTGTAATGCTAATGATTCATACCATTTACATGTTTACACAATAAATAACATAGAATACAGTCAGTTACAATATATAAATACCTGTAAATGACAGTTCATAGTATGGTATGTTGTTTTATATGGCTTCCCATTCTGCCAAGTCTTATTTACTATGGTCCGTGTTGAAATTATCGACGTTCAACTAAAATAAGTAGGTAGTCAATTCTTGGAACCAAAAGACCAACCGAAGTTTGGACTCCTTGGTACCAAAACTCCTTAAATGCCTCGAACAGTCACTGAAAAAAGAACAAGGACGATCATAAAGAATTTAAAAATAGAACATCAATTTTTGGAAATGCAAAGGAATGTTAGTTTTTTTTTTCATGAATATAAAGGCGTTTACACAACAACTCAATCGTACGATCTGTTTTAGATCTCGACCACAGATTGACAGGGCCAATTACATGGTATTCAGTATGTCTATCATCGTCAAACATTGTTATGCCGGAAAATTGGATTCTGTTTGATGAGCAAATGTTTCTTTATTGCGTATTGGCCCACACTTCTGATAGCATGACGTCACTGGAATCTGAAACGTATGTAGCTGACGTTAGTACTGCGTTTACGTTTCGACGTAAACTTAGCCCTAGAGAATGTACCTAAAATAGTTATTATATTAGTGATTAAATATCTAAGAATGATAATGATGATAGTAATGAAATGTAATGATAGTAATGAAATTGATTTATTGAAATAATTGATTTACATAAATATTAACAAAATAGGGCCATAAACTAGAGGTAGGTAAGAAATAATTGGATTCTACCTGAACTAGGAATAAACCTGTGTCTCAGGTATCTCACTCAAGTGCTTTTACATAAGTATTATCTAAAATTCCTACAAATAGTAAATTATTTATCTACTTTAATTATGGTTATATTCTAATTGAGCAATCTATTGAATGATGTGAGCTAAGTATAAATTCTCAAATGGGATAAGAAAATATTATCTAAGTACTACTTTCTTGAAACAGTCGTCTCAAGTCGTGTTTCAAATAGAGAGAGAGAAGAAAAGAAAAAGAAGAATAGAGTTTTAACATAAGTCATTATTAAACAAGCATCGAATCCTTAATGACGTTTTCTAGTAGTACGGTGATAGAACAATACGTAAAAGTATGAAGTAAACGATTCTTTAAAAAATAAAACGTGATTTCTTCTGTTTTCTTCGTTCTGGCTTGTTGTTACAAAAATCATAGACATAAATGACACCGGATGTAATAAAATAAGTTGAACACCAAAAAATACTCGAGTTAATTAAAATAAAAAACGTAGAATATTTTATTTTCGTATGAATTATGTAATTAATTCTAATGAAATATCACGACTGTCATCACACGGGATAACTCAAGGTTAGCCGCTCCCTTACAACATAAAAATGTTTATTTTTACGCGCCATTTTATTAACTCTCCGCCATTAACGTAACTGTCATTTTATGTTGACGTTAATTCAAATTATACTAAGATAGGGGCATTGATGACTTTATTTCTTCATAAAATATGGTTTTTATTGCAACATCCAAAATCTATCTTATTTTTTTATTGATGGACAGTGTTGAGACCGTTTTAAAGTATACTGGCTACTCAAATTTTTATTTATTGTGGCTAGGAAAGTCGTTTAAAGCTAAAAACAGATATTAGTAGGCACAACTTACGTAACTTCTACATTATTCAAAAACGTTCTTAAACGATTAACTATATTCTAAAAATAACAAAACTTGTCAATCGTGATTGACAGTTTGACAAAAGTTTTGTTATTTTATGTCGTGATATAACCCCATTGCAAGATATCAATATCCCGACATAACATCGTTGCCAGATTTTAGTTGGCATTGTATTAGTTAAAACACATTAAACTGTTGAAACTACTGGTAACTGGCACTGTGTATTGTTTATTTTAAAAATCAAATAAAATGAAAAGTTAGTCTTTACAAAAATTTCGGAAACGCCATTTTTATTTGTTGAACGTTCCATTTTTAAAGTATTTATTTCTAAAGGCAAAGGTCACTAATTGCTGCATTAGGGTTGAGTTTCTAGTTTGTTCTTCATAGGTAACCCATATCGCTAGCACTCTAGCGCCGTCGTTTTATCTCTGTTTTTTTATGCGCCACCTTGTACAGTCACGAGCACCAATATGTCAACACTTGGCAACGATTTTTTCGTCAAATAACGAATGCAACGTTGAAATACGACACATTACATAAACATATGGGTTCGAAAATGTTATGTTAGTAACAGCATAATATTTCATTCAAAAACAAAGGAGTAAATCGCTTTTGAATAAAGCCGAGTGTATACATACTTTTGCTCGTGACTGTACATACCATACAGATACCAAACACTGATGAGGAAGAGTAAGGAGTATACATTTCAATAATAAATCATACCGGCGCCATTTCAAGGCAAATATTATCGGACTATCTACTAAATAAAACATACGCAAACGCAGAGAAGGGTGACCTAGATTTTTTTGTTCTAGGTTTTTTTCCTGAGAATTACAGCTGGATTGGGAGTCTGTTTATTTTTTTGTGCAAAAATATATTGCGAATTGCAAGTATTATTACGGAAAATAACACATGGAAGCTTGCGGGGAAATAAAATCGTACTTAACGTAATGGAGTGTGTATTTTTCTTTATACGTAATAAAAACGAATGTCTGGATAAAACCTCTAGCTCTTTGTTTAAAAAAACTTGCCTTAAATTAATCAGTTCCAGTGCCTTGTAACCTCCTTTGAAGAAGTTAGATAATATATTAGGATTTGACAGGTGCAGGTGATTTGTACAGTAAGGTCATTCTCACTATTAATAAATGTGTCACGCCGTCACGCGGAAGATAACTACAACAATGAAATATAAACTACAACTCTATCATTACTCACTTGAAACTGTATATTCGTGAGATTATACATAATAGAATTATTTTAGGAATAATAATTTTTTTTTTAATTGGCGCCAACTTCCCTGCACTGTTGGCGGGAAATTCGCGCGAGAAAGCTCACCATTTTCAAACGAGTTCGAATATTCGAATCATAAAAATAAACGGAATCAATGCCGTCGTCTGTCGGCGTTAATAAAAATCAGCTGGCTGGATAAAATGTGTGTTTAGCTTCTCGAGTATTTTAAACGGTCATTATATTTTACGTCTTTGATCGTGGTATGAATTATTATTTCAATTTTTATCGTCTCATTAAACATACCAGACTAACAAGCGCAGTCACGGCACTGATTACCGACATATTGCTTCTTAGACATTGTATTACTAGAAAAAAAAACGTGGTGACTTTCTTTCAAATAACAAACGCCCACTGTGCAAAAATGTGGAGCTGTGGAACACGAAACACTTTTAATTCATTCATGATTAACTTAATGGCTACTTAACAGCACGATAAACACTAAAACATCGTAAATATGGACACGTAGTGATTACTGATAATGAGTGTAAGTTGTTAAGTGATTTTTATCTAATTACTGTAGAAGCAGATAGTGTGCGAGAGGTGGAATAAAATGTGGTCAATTATTTTAATTATAGCCCTTCTGTTCATTGAACATTACGATTATTACTAAACTACTGACCGATGGATGGGTTTATTAACCGTAAAATTAAAGAATTTTAAAGTGTGTCGTCCCACTCATTGGCAAACGATCGCAAGAAAGACTGAAGCTGTGGCGAGACTGTGCTTCCTTACTCAAGCCTTTCGTCCCACCCGCTGATAACCTCCCACCTGGACTTGAGTTACCTTGGGTTAAATTAGTCTTTAAATAGACTCCGGACCCAGGTTGGCCGAAGCAAGGAAAACCTGTTCAGGTGGAGATTCATAGACGACTCCGCCTTGGAGTGTAAATGTGGTGCTATTCCACAAACGATTGGACACTTAATATCATGCCCTGCGTGTCCTGTCAGCTGTTACAGGAACTGATGGACCCTGGTGATGGTGCCAAGCAAGTGGCCAAATTCTGGGCCGAGTCCATTTAGATTGCTATCGACACGCTAAGAAGAAGACCGTAAAACCATCTAAGCATACAATATTATTACATACTCACTCAGTTAATATTTTATATTGTACTACCAAATCATATTTCACACGTCAGCTGCGAAATAAACAGAAACATCTATAAATCCTTACTTCTCTGATTGACAGTTCACACCTTTGTTGACAGATGAATAGACACTTCTGATTGATACAATTCTACCATAGACAAAATTGTGCTCTTAGAAGAATTTTTTTTCAACTGGTTCTCCTCCTCCAAATAAATAGTTCCATATTAAAATCGCCACTCATCGTAACGAATGCGTATTACGGCAGCTAAATATAGATTTAATCTCAAAGCAGTTCAATTAAATTAAAAATTCAGTTACCTACGAGATTACGTCATTTGTTACCTAGTGTTTTATTGTATATTCTTTTATTTATGAATTCTGTGTACTTCTTACTCAGTATTACGAGGTATACTTATTTAATTAAATTATTAGACGTGACATTTGACCTTGGTTAGAAACAAATAAATCTTGTTGTTAAAATAATGATAAGCTCAGAAGGTGACGAAGACAATCAAATGTGTGATTTTCTTATGAAAAGTAACGTATCTGTGCGTTTTATTACTTTTTTATAGCTAAGCAAGACCCTGGTTTTTCCTACTTGGTTAATTTTATTGTGTAAACACAATTGATTAAATTACTATACATTACAGTAATCTTGGTTAGTAAGAAATAAATGTTCTTGTCAAAATAATGATGAGGTCAGAAAGCATGACCAACAACAGAGTAATTTTGCTTTTAAATTAAAGTTTTATGTCTGTTTTATGGATGAGCAAGACCCTGTTTTTTCTTGTTCGAGTTAATTGTGTAAACAAAATTGGCAGTGCCACAATGTCTGAAGTGTAAATTGTGTTCGACAAATGGCAATAGGTGGATAGGTTATCTGTCAGACTATGCAGACGCTCCTACTTACCGAATTAATAATAAATTGTGTATTTATAATTGCATTCCATTGCTTGATAAAGGAGTTCACTACACCTCCGTCGATATACGGATTCTAGGATCAAGAATAAGTAACAAAATATATACTTTTGTCTAGCTAGTGGTAAAATTTTGCACACTGTGCAGTGACTAAGCTACTGATACATTTTTATTGGTTTGATTAACGACAAATGATCTTGACTTTGAATTTATGTCACCCGCTGCATAGTTTTATGTGAAATGACATTGACATTTCCTTATTTTATTTATGTTATAAAAAGTTTATTCACACGTCGCTAATATAACGCTAACGCGGTTTTTGACCTTTTTGTTCTTAGCCAAAAATCTAAATATCTAGTTGTAGTTGAATATACTTACATATAAAACACAATTTTTGTCTAAATTCTGGGTAAGTGTGTACCTACTACCTATGCATTGAAACAAGTAGCCAATAACTCATAAGTCTTTTTCATATCAATAATCCTACCAAAGCTAGGTTTCTTGTAGGTATGTCAGACGACATCTTTAAGCCTAGTTATAAATTAAATCCATGTTACGACCTAGTTCACCGCTGAAACCTTACATAAAACATCTGCAGCGCGATTCTGTAACCATATCACCGTGAAAACGTATGTGAAGTGAGCGTGGAGTGAGCTGTCATTCCAACTAATGCTAGGGATTGACACTATTCACAGCTCACTGTAAGCTCACTTCACCTAACTTTTCACGGTGAGTTTTTTACAGAATCGATCGGCTGCTTTAGGTACTTATGACATATACATCAGTATTAATATCATTGCAAAAGTTCGTGAAACCTAAACCTACAACACTTTCCCATCATTTATTTAGAACGCCGGCGCCGGTGTCTATACAGGGTGGCAGGGACATCGACGCGCAAACTGTAACCATGGATTCAGCACATGAGTTTAAACCCCATAGCGTCGAAATTTTTCGTCAGCTATAAAAAAAAAACTTCTGTTTCATAGAAAAGTGCAATACCTACGCGGTCAAAATGTATGGAGCATTATTTTTTTTAATAACCGACGAAAAATTTCGACGCTGTTCTATAGGGTTTGAATATTTTACATGGACCTAAAAACTTCAGATACTTCCCATTAACAGCATAGGTAGCAATCCTGCGTGTGAATTCATTACCCTATATGTCTCCATAGGCGCCTTAAAAGCTATTGATTAGACTACTACAAAGTAAACTTTACATACCATCCACATTGAGAAACACAAAAACGTAAGATTATTTTCTCACGCGAACCGCGATTACCGATAGATTACTTCACATACACGAGGAATGACAACATGTCTACAGTAATGATGAAGTTATTATTCATTCGTTAGCTATGTTATCGCTATCGTAAATATTCGGAAAATACTTGAAGAGAAAACTTCAGATTTGACTTTTACTGCCTGTGTAAGACTCGACTTTTGGTCAATCCAGAAGCTAAAGCTAACCCAAGGGGAATTGCGTATGACACTTACATACTATGGCCTTTCATATTGATAATAGGCTATTTTCCTAAAAAAATCTAATTAAACCGACCCGTATTTTTTCTTTTGTTAATTATATAAAAAATGATGAAGATATTGCCCGTTAAAGTTGCGCGTGACGTCACTTGCTTGCGACACTTTTGCAAGCAAGTGACGGTACGATGCCCACTCCCAAATTTTGACGCGCTTTATCTTTGTCATTTTTTGTTTGATTGACAAAAGAAAAAATACGTGTCCATTATTTTTCGATAATCTAACTGTCGGACTAAATATAATTATTATTTTTTTTTACCCAGGCAACTACCCTATTCAATAACATTCATTGCGTCGTTGGTTGTCGAGCAGACGAATTTTTCAATCATAATATGAAGCAATGAAAGAAAGAAAGAAACAGTATTTATTGCGACTCGCACAGGAAGATCATAAAACTAAAAATGAATAGCAATATGAATTAGCAATTTCTTCAAAATCCCTCGGTTTGTGATTGAAAATGTATTACGCAATTGGGGTGCCGACCAACCTCGCAAAGAATCTTTGTGAGGGTGGCAATTTACAGTTTTCACATCTTTGGCAAAAATGCTATCAGAACTTTTACTGTCAGATTAAAATGACGGAGGGAAATGATTGATATGAAGCTCCTGAGATTAGTGCAAATGAAATGTTGGTTTCATCATTTATAAAAAAAAAAAACCTTTTTTTACGAGCAACTTTTGCATCAAATGTGCGCTTTTATGATTTCTACCGTGACGATATTATCGTTGGCGTCCACGTGTATAAAATGTATGGAAATACGGCACGTTGTAACTGTCGTCATATATTTCCATACATTTTACTTCCCTATGTTATCATGATGCCGTGACGCGGACGTCGACGTTCACAATAATATCCCCACATTAGAAATTATAAAAGCGCACAATGTCTCACCATCTCACGGTACGTTGGGTTGTGATTGACTGACAAAAAAGGGCTTTGTAGTTGGTACTTAAAAGGAATTATAGCTAATTTAATCATTATTTTCAGTGAATCAGTGAAGTCGAGATGTAAGATGTAACCCACCTTGTGTCAACTTTGGGTCGTCAGTCGGGTATTTGAAGAAAGACGTGCAGGGTTAAAGATCATAACTGTATAGTGAATTTGTATCGTACGCGAAGGCCTCATGGACTACCTACGTAGACCAGTTCCAGGTTGACTATTACCTTGTGAAGTTAAATATACGTACAGTGCGACTGTGGAGCCACAACACAAACGATGTCTCACCTCTTGTCGTGCAATAACACCTGCACTATCAAAGACCTTTGCGAGACCTACGCTAAGGCTGTCGAAGCCAATTTAAAAGTATACAAGGTGTCATTTTGCATCCTCGTCAAATTCAAGGAGGTAACTATGCTACTGATTCTCGACACGAATCAATAATAAAATAAGTAGGTTTTTTATTTCTTCTCATTTTTGGAAATCCGCATGTGTGGGACACGCATTTTAAAACGCGGCCTGTGTGAGACCGCACTGTAACTGCCCACACATAAAAACGCGGCCACTTATAAGATACCATAACGCGATTCAGTTCTTTGAAAGTGGTGTATTCTGAAATACTGTCAAACTTAAATAACTAAAAAAATAAGTATTCATTATTTACCAGGGATCGTAATTTTATTTGATTATTTATGTATTTCATAACAGCCTCCTGAAATTTGACGAGGATGCAAAACAACAGCTTGTATAATGAAGAAGTAGATATTCCCTACGTCCTAACACCAGGGACACCCAAGTTACACCGTATTTTACACTTCCAATAAAATTCGACACAGTAATCATATTTGCTTTTCGGAGTTTATAGATATTTGTTATTCGATAGTTAACTCCAACAAGTGTGAAATAGATTTTCCTTTCAATTTCATGCTTGCCTATGTCCTTACCCCGGTCAAGGTCTAGCTTTGTGCCAAACATCCAAATCCGTTCAAGCCGTTTTAGCTTGAAAGCGTAACAAACAAACGAACTTACTTTCGCATTTATTATATTAGTTAGGATTAGGAAGTTAGGATACTAATAAATTGTTTCTAATTTAAACAGTTACCTAGCAAAGAGGGTAATGTTCCAAATAAATAACTGGGCTAAGCTTTGTGTGGGAGCTAAACTACTTTCACGTATAAAAAAAACCAGGATGCGAACGACAACTGTTGATATTTCCATTCATTCTCAAATATTAACACCTAAATATTTCATATTCTACTTTAACACGTAATAATTATCTCGCGTTAAATAAAAACGTCATTTAAAATATACTCTTTTGCTCCTGAACTCATATTTTCGCACATAATTAAATGTTATTATGACAGTAAAACTCCGGAACGCTGTCAAGAAGTTTTATATCAACGTTTTTTTACTACGAATAAATAGGATTCTATTTTTAAAAACACTTTTAGACACAGTGACACATTTGACTGTCTCCGTTACGCATGGGCCATTAATTTATAATAACGTGTTGATTTTCAGAAAAACTGTAAAACCTCTTGTTTGGATAACTTACGATGTCGATAAAAGTTTAATAGTATAAGTGAGTAGGTTGACAAAAATCTTGCGTTATTTTTTTCTAGAACTAAACGCTAAATGACCCACTGTGGTGACATAAATATGCGTGAAATAAACATTTTCTCGAGCCAGAACATTTCAGATATTATAGGGCTGCGAAAATCTGCCTTTTTTCATAACCTCTTTGTATAGTCTATAGACAGATCTTGGAACAAAAAAATAATAATTTAACATGATAGGTACCTACTTACCTACTTCCTCAGTATGTTTTAGTACCAAGTTAAAGAATAAATATGCCAAAACTACTTTATCAAAAGTAATAAAAATGATGCAACGAACTACACTAAGAACGTGCCTATTAATAACTTGAATGACACTTGCGAAGTCGCAACTTGTGTATAATTAGATTATGGCTTCAATGCTAAACATGTACATTTTTCATGTTAGCACCATCTGACAGCGGCTGTCATTTTGATTTAGAGGGAGGATTAATGAGGCACCTCAGTCTCGGTCGGTATACAAATCGATGAAGACGTCATTTGCACTAAATTAATTAGGAAATAGAAACAAATGAGTCGCTGTAATGAGTAATCGCTTAAATTGATCATGTTGACATTTATGACTGATTTCGGTTTATGAAATCATATGGTATCAAACTCGAACTCAAAGCATTTATTTCAATTAAACCATTTACAGGCACTTTTGAATTGTCAAATTTAAATAGTCGGTCAGTTAATCCGAAAGTTGAAGCTAGTTAGTTGCCCATTCCAAAACGTAAATCTCTATGGAGAAGAACGGGCAAGAAACTCCAAGGACACTCTTTAAAATCAAGATATTACAAAATCCTGGGTACATTATTCTTGTTGCTTCTATATGTGACAACAATGTAAAAAAACAAAAAAAAAGAAATTCAAAATATAAGATTAAAAATAAGCCCTGGCAGTTAAGAGATGACCAGTCTCAACCGACGGCGCCCGTTTACTAACATGACGCGTAGATCAGCACCATCCAGCTCAACCATTTTGTAGGGAACCGAATGATCCAACACACGCGCCACCATCAGTGAGACATTTAAGTGAGCATGATATATTCTCAACTGCCATTGCTCCTTCAACTCAACATCAAATATCATAATAAACGGATCGACGGTATCACCCATTGATACATCACTCAATGCTGCTTTTGTCGCACTGTGTTACAATTTGCTTTCAGCTGCGCCCTCAAGAAAAAAATATTTTTTAAATATACATTTGTCTTTCAATACTTTTAAGTATTATAGTCGGGGCGTCGAGAGAATGCGTGCCTGACACCTGTCAGTGCGACAATTCTAGTGACTAATAAAGATCAAATTAGCAAAACACGTATTGGTTGTATGAAACTGACAGGTGCCAAGAACTCATTCTCTCGTCGGCCGTACTGTAACTGTATTTATTATCATTGCTCGGACTAGGAAACAAACTGATTAAAATACTTATTGTTGCAAAATAATAAACTTCCAGTATGAGTAGGTATGTATGTATCACATTATCAAAATAACAGGTGAGACTATCTTTCACATAAAAGTAAACATTTTTATTAAAATGAGATAATTATAAGTTTGATAAAATTCTTCCAAATATCTACTATACTATCTTAATTTAACCCGAAATAAAATTATTACATCTTCTACAATTAATTAAGTAGTCTAAAGATATTAATGCTATACATTTTCTTGACACAAATTAATATTAAATTTTGCGTCCAGATGTCAAGAATTTTCTCGCTCCGACATTTCTCTCCGTCATAGGCTTCTGGGTTAGTGTCTCACTCACATTGAGTTATTATCAGAATATTTAATTTTGTACATTAATTAAGGAAATCGCTTCATAGCATAATGTTATGAAATACAAAGGGTTCGCAAGCGCTACTGCCGAGCGTGAGCATAAAGGAGTTTATTTATAAACGATGATTAATGTTAAGTGACGATCGAACATCAAAAATGTATGGTTAAACCTTACTTATATTTATGGGTAATTACTACTTAACTTTAAGCAACGTTTATGAATAACGGGGGGATGGCCTGGGTTAGATTCCCGGGTGGGGCAAAGTGCTTTTGGGGTTTTTCCATTTGGAATTTGTCAATAGCAAATATCCCGGTTGGATGGCAGTAGGCTCGCCCCTTACGACTTGGCGAAATGTGGTCATCCTATAGGTGCACCACTGCCAAACCCTTTGGGATATACAGGCGTAATGTTATGTTACTTCTACAAGAAAATGCATTAGGTAGGCCTTTTCTAAAGATTATATATTTAAACATACTCAAGCAAGAATGACAGCGAATATCGAAGCATTTAAAATCGCGTTGACGCCATTAAAATATAAACGGTTGACATAAATTAAAGAAAACATAGACTAAACAGCACTACGCCGAAGCTTATTCGATATTTAAACTTAATTAAAATGCAATCATACCATAAAGCGGCAAGCAGTTTACCTAATAACGCCATTTCCAGCCAGGTTTAATGTTTTAGCGTAAATATCTATCTGTATTTGGATATTTTATTTTCGTTGTGACTAAATTGACTAGTCGCGGTCAAAGATTGCATAATGCCATTGACGTTGGAGAAATAGAACGCTGCGTTTGCGCAGACTTGTGTGAATGATTCATTCAAGGTTCACGTGAAGACGTGTGCAGATAGTAATGGTTTTAGGACTTAAAAAATCATTAATAGTTAAAGTGGACCAGAGAAAATCTGACTGGCAGTAGAACTCTGTTTTGGGCTTCCATTTACATATATTAAAACCCTTCAAAAACATTTCATATAAAGTAGGTTGCCAATTGCCAAAACTTACATAACGCTTGCACTGTTAAAAAGTTATCAGAAGGCAAATTCTCGTAATTTAAAACGTTCAAAATCTAGTCGCAGTCTCATCTCAGCGATAAACAAATGTCGTCAAATACTTGTCAAAATGTAGGGAAATTAGAAGTATTTTTTGAAAGATTGAGACTAAGATTAGACTGTGAACGGTCTTAAAATTACGAGAATTGCCCCTCTGATCTAATGTATAGAGCCAAGCTCGTAACTCTACAAACCCTTACATCTTGGTCAAAATGCACGGCTTGGCCGTTTCGCGGCCTTCGCACATACACTCCTATGGGTTTATGGTAAGAAATAAAGTCACTGGTCTTTAACATTCTGTCGTGTCATGTGTTGTTCATAGAACGACTAAGCCATACATATAGACCGCGATTTGAAACGAGAGCTCTACCGTCAAAGACAGGATTGACCTCAACCAGATAAAACTGACAAACCAGGAGGCTGGATATAGTTCAATGCCGTATGAATCTTTACAACAGCTGATAATTTGAACTCCCAGGCTCCATAAAAAATCGTACAAACGCCAGCACATCAAGCTACTACAATCTGTCAAATTTCTTTAATAGATTTTCAACTTTATCGCTAAAGCATTAAGGTTCAAGGTTGATTGGGAAAACTTGACAGTTTTGGATAGCTTGACCTGCTGGCATCTGTACTTACGTTAGTTTAAAACGAGCTTAGTTTATTTATTTCAAACCCCAGTCACGTTCGTAACTACGTTTAGCAAAACATAAACTGTTTCATAATGTCTAATTAGGCGCCATATAAGGACCTCGTTAATTCTCGAGTCGCAAGCGCATGTGCCTGTCAACCGATTTTAAATTAAGAACAAAAAGTTATTTATCCGTTGACATGTCAACAAATTATTGTCTAGTCGACGTATTAGTTTTTGTTGCTAGTCTAGGCTTCGAGACCGTATTAGTTTGTATGTAATTTATAGTTGCTTGACAATAATGAACTGCGTGGGAACTGTTCTAAGTCCCAGTTTTTCTTGTGAGGAATATTAATGACATTTTCAAGTTGTTCAGACCGATTACTATACAAATACATGGTGGCAGGGACATTGACGCGCAAACTGTAACCATAGATTCAGCACATGTTACTAGATCCCATAGCGTCGAAATTTTACGTCAGCTATAAAAAAAAAAATCTTCTGTTTCATAGAAAAGTGCAATACCTACGCGGTCAAAATGTATGGATCAGCATTATTTTTTTTTTAATAACCGACGAAAAATTTCGGCGCTAGGGGTCTAAACTCATGTGCTGAATCCATGGTTACAGTTTGCGCGTCGATGTCCCTGCCATCCTGTATAGAAATAATACAAGGTCATATAAAATTAGCTAGCGAAACTTGCAGAAGTGATGGCTATCGATATTTAAACAGGATAAAACAATAAAAAAGGGTTGGATGATTTTTAGTGTGGTCAATGGTTTCTTGAAGTATGAGTTAAGAAAATCTGTTTTTTTAAATCGTGTTTAGATATAAGCACTAGGTACTATATAGGCATAGGCACACCTCTGCCTAACCCTTCAAGGAAAACAGGCGCAATGTTATGTTATACCACCCATCATTTCTGTGAAGTTTCGCTAACTAATTTAATTTGATCATGTACCTACGTTTTTTTAGACTAGAAAGCGAAAAATTGTTTAGACTACCTTTTGGGGGTTTTTTTTTATCTAATCTTAAAGAAAGTTCCATCCTTACATCCTTTGTAATTACAATGTGTACGATCCATATTACCAACTAATGAAACTGCATCAAAGTTAAGCGTATAACATATCGTTCGAGAGTGCGGACTGCGAAGACAATGGACATCAACGGAGAATTGTTTAAATTAGAACTTCCGACGCCAGAGGTCGCGGGCAGTGGTCCGGTCCGTTGCAACCGCTTCCTTTATTTGTTTTATTAATTATTGTGTAACTGGACAATGTAGGACACAGCCATGCCACTAATTCTAATCATTAGAATGACTTTAGTATTCTTTTTCTTTGTCAATTCTTCTTTATTTTCTTACGTGTTTGTACCTACTGTAACTAAATGAGCTGCCGCCATAGACAAATTCACATAACTCATATGCCATAGGTTTTAGTGCCTAGTTATCGTAAACTAAAACAAAAGAATCTCGACATCATTAAAATTCATTAAAGCGTACGGAATTATATTTTCGTGGAACAGATTTTGTTCAACCAATCACGCTAAATGGCCCACTGTGCCGTGAGTTACGATCGCCTTTGACATTCTGTCATACATGCTAATTTATGCAGCCTTCTTTTTTTAAACGCGGAAGGAACATTTTATTTTTAAACTTACTAAACACCTATTTTGAAAAGAGTATGTATTTATTCGAACAGTATGTTTCGCACGCATTGCGTGAAACTGATGTCGCTGTCAAAACTTTAAAATGTGAGATATGATATCGATGTTTAAAATCGATAAAACATGGAATTTAAGTCAAAATTAACAAATTCTTCAACGTGTGTTCAAAATTCTGAAACTATTCTGTACCTACTCCACCCATTAAGAATCACGTACCTGCTACGTTAATGCAAATCATGTCTGTTTAATTTCGTCTTCGGATAAAAGCCATCCATCAAAGATTAGCACAGAAACGCAGTGCATACCCCAACGACTTATCTTTTCGCACAAATTGCGATACAAGCTATTATGAAACAGTTGAGACACGTCATATTAAATATGTTGTTACCAACCTCATAACAGCAGGTAAACATACACTAGACGAACACAATGAGGTCTTGCAGTTTCAGTGACGTAAGCATAACATGGTAGATGCCTAGACGGATGAATGTCATATACAAGTGATTACAATAACCAGCGGTAATTAAGTAACACACTATCAGTGGCAATCGCTTTCATTTTGACAGTTCAACAACATTAATTGCGTTATTTACGTTGTGACAAATTTTTCGAACATGGATTGCCATATCCTTAAAAATGCTTCAGATTGTGATTGATAGTGTGGTACGCATTTAGGGTGCTCTGGGTGTCATCATCTACCAGCATCCGAAGCTATCAATAATCTTAGATGGGATCACGTATCTTGAATCTGTTTCAACTCAATGCATTTGCAATTTGCATCCAAGTTCTTCCCTCGTTTTTTGCATTATGGTCCACAACTTCGAAGTTTTGGCTTGTCCCTCAGAGTACAATAAGACACCATAATCGAACAATCAATTAGTTATTCATTTCAACTGCACGTGGCGCATCCTTATTAAGGAAATGTCGATTCCTGTCATATCATCTAAGCTTGTTAGGCTAAAAGTTTCAAGTTGCTAACTTGCGATATCCATAAAGGATAGCTAGCATCATCCCCTAGGAGTTGCTTTAACATAGATCTGCGCCAGTTTACCCAGTAAAGTGATAGAGGGGATTACATTTCATCCCATTTCAGTAGAAGACTATTTATAGGTCTCGGAGAGATGATGCCCACGGGAAACACATACTCATACTCAAAAGGAGAAGTCGACGAATGACGTAGAGAACTAGTAGAGACGTGGCAAATAGAGGTGAACTCATCTTCTATTCGTCTTTTACACGTAATGTAACATTCATAATACGATCTCCCACGCTTATATCTCTTGAAATAAATTACCTAGCTACGTGTAAACTTCCGCTCATGTATTGTTTCTTTCTATAGTTCTCCGATTAACGGATCTCAAAGTCAATGTCCTTTTTCGCGGCACAATAAAATCACGAGCACTTATTTTTAATTTGTCATATGCTTTGACAGATTGAAACTGATACTTTCTTTGTCTGCGTAGGTGTTCGAGCGAAAGGTTAAGTGATTGGATTTGAAAATAGAATGAGAACGGATTTGCATTTCAAAAACGATTATGGAATAGAATAAGACGGTTAAGGTCTTAGCTTGCGGATTATTTGATTTGAATATAGAACGCTTTTGTTTTGACAGTAATTAGTCTATGGTTATGGTTGTATTATGAACAACTAGTTATTTCTTCTCAACATCAAAAGGTTGACAAAAGGAGATAAGGATCGTAGCACGTGCCGTTCTGTAGGGTCTCCCTACCCCCCCCCCCCCCCCCCACGACGGTAACAGGGCGTGAGTTTATGTATGTATGTATCAAAAAGATTCCTATGACGAATTCTCAGGATATTACAACTAGCTAGATGCTTGAGTTTAACGTTTTCGCGCTGAGCAAGCGTCCATTCCTTACACAATAAAAGTTAAGGAGTGGGGCCTGGCCAAAGTCCTATAAAACCGTTTTATGGCAATAAACATAACGGATAGAATTATCCGAGATTGAACAATCATTCTAATTTTAGAAAGGGTTATATACTAAATGAAATTAATAAAGCGTTGGTTTTCCGTATTATTTCTGATTCAAACAATCATTTTAATGACAAGCTATGCTGTTGATCGTCGCATTCATATAATAGCAGCATTGTCATTAGGGCTTGTATTAATTGCCTAAACTACGTGGTTGCGTTAGTCCGCTCATTTATCGATTGGCAGATTGGCACCAAATTTTGGTTATTTTAAGACCTATCAATACCATCAATAAAGTATCCAACGAAATCTCTAAACTGCCGTCATTCTTCATAAGTTTATAACTCCCAACAGCCGATGATAAAGCATATACCCAAAAAGTGCAAAAACAAAAGCCAAAGTGAACCAAAGATCCTAAGTTAAATGCCTCCTACGGAGACCGCGGTAGACGGCATGCTGTGCCTGTCGAGACACGAGAACTGCCCCTGGAACGAAGCCCTGAAGTCAGCTGATGTCAACTGGACTGGACTGCAGTATACCTGCTTGAAGATCCTGCACCTGTACTGCAAGGTGTTCGAGAAGGAAGATGTTCTGGATATGGTTATTAGGTGAGTTTTGTGTTTTTTCTTCGTTACCGCTATCATGGGTTGTGATTTAGACCTCATTTTCGACCGAGGTTATAAAACCATGAAATATGTGCTATGTGAAACAAACTGCCAAACGTTACAATCTCTGAGACAAAATCAACAATTTGTATTGTATCTTTTTTTATATTCTTCAAAGATTATATTCATTATTAGAACCTTTCAAAGACCTACCAAGAAGAAAATTATACGAAAAGTTTTTATCACCACGTTTTTTGGCAATTTTTAAATGAAAGTTTTTGGAAATCGCTTACACTCTAAAGTCTCATGAATTCCCGAACTTTTACAATAAATCGTTGAACTGAGCTACCTATTGCTACAATGTTATCTAAATCTTGACTCATCTCGCAATAACCGTCAACATATAAACAAAACGCGCCAATAATCTCAACAGAGCACTTTCCTGCGCTAATATTTCATTAGAACGATAATTTTATCGTGCAACAGAGTCATCAAATTGGGCAGTGCACCCACGCGGTACGGTCAGGATACGAGGCTATAATCGGTAGTTCCTGTCGTCTGCAGATAAACGTTTTTAGAACATTGTGTTTATTTTGTGCTGTTATGATAGGCAGTATAAAATTAGATGAGACTAGTTTCCAGTGACTTCCTCTTTTGGGATGCAATTTACAGAAGAACGTTCGCCACGAAGAGTATGAGATATGTTTGCACTAGAACTCAGTGACTTTCTTCAGCACTAGTGACGATGTGACCGTTTGTCCTCCTACCTGGCAGGAAACTGATCCTAAAAAAACGTTTATAGATGTACATGATCTTAGCAGCACATGTCCATTGGTGTCCTTGAGGGCTTCTTAATAGTAGTTCCAATCTAAACCATCCTCGTTCGTAGTGACTCTAAAACAAGATGGCTTCGTCATTATTTTATATTACACCTGCCTAAACTAACCGGCTACTCATAAACCTTTTCACGCGGAAAGTTCATAGTCTTTTAGAATTAGCAAGTCATCCCAATTTAAGGCCCTTAGTCACTGACGGCGACCATTCGAAGTGATGAATGTTCTCTTCGTAGCCAAAACAGCGTGCGTATAATACTGGGAAGATTTACTGCTTGTACGCAGTCAGATAATGGTGCTCACATGTTGATGGACCTAGTGGTCGTTATGAGTAGGATCGGTGGCACAATTTCAAGCTGTTCACCGGAGTGATGGAAGGTAGCACTGATGAATGTGTAGCTGCAAGGTCTTCAGAAGTCATGAGGATAGGTACCATATTTCTGTTGGACATTGTAATACTTTCATTATTTTATTAGGGACCAAAATATTCCTTCTTAGAAGTTTTGGTGTGAATCAAAAATTCAGAATACCATGACAAATAATGATACAATCTAATGAACTAAAGTAATTGTCCATTGTTAGTTTGCTCACATGACATGCTTTTGCTAATTCAAAATCCAGTCATTTATTTATTCATATTAGGCTAAGAGTCTGCACTTTTTGAACGTCAAAATTACATAGGACAGTCCCCCAAAACGCCCGCCCGTCACCACTTTCTACTGATTTAGTTAGGAAGAAGAAGTGGCGCAACAAACTCCCCAGCAGTTAAGCCAGCAATTGAAAAAAAACTGATCTTGGTCAGGCTTCTAGAATCTGGAAGAATCCAATGTATATCGTAGTCCTAATAGTCACGTTAGTGACTGGTTTTCCTTAATCATTATTTAATCAACATCAATAGCTCCCAATACTCTTAGCACTCGTGTCGGAACTATGGGCTCTGAATATTGATAAATAAAATCTAAAAAAAACTTCCGTGGTTCCAATCAAGAGCCAATCTCTCTTGTAAGGCATGTCCCACCGCCGACGATGCAGCGACTAGCTTTCAGCAGTTTTCTCGCTCAAGTAACGTACAAAGATTGTAGGTTCCGTGTAAATAAAAGAATTACATATATTAATAGTTGATCGTTGACTATTCAAACCGCCAGCGCTCGGGCTCATTTGTTGCAGCGACAGGAACCAGCAGCTATATACATACGCATACCAGCAAGTAATCGCTCGTCGCCGTCGCACACCCGCTGCTGTATAATACATAACATATATAATCAGCCTTTAATGGTGCCACTGCTGGAAAACAGGCCTCCCCTCAGTGAAAGGGAGTGGGCTGTTATCTACCACGCGGGCCCAGAGAGTATTGGTACTGGTTACTCGCTGCTAGTTGCTCGCAACTCGTTTTTAGTTGCTAGCTCCACTCGTCTATGACTACTTAGTTCATCTTATATCAAACGCTCTTTTAGATGAAACCGCAGTGTTCGTTTTGGACTTTTCAGTGTCGTTTTCAAACCCTGTTTTATTGTACTTACAGGAAAGTGCTCGATACTCAGTTTCTAAACACATTACTGCTGGTATTTGCTATAAACTAAAATATTTCTTGCATTTAAAAACACCTGCTAAAATCTTATTAAAATTCATGTTTGCGTCTAGTCGTGTTTATGGGATGTATGTTTTTATGCGAATATTTTATCAAACAGGTCCATTATACTCATCTGTCTTAAATCCAGATTTCAAAGAGCATTGTAATAAAACTGTTTTGTTTCTAACGATAGACAAAAAAAACCTTTGTTAACCAGTCTTTAAGAATCCCACACACTTTTGTCCAAATTATTTTGCACACGATTAAGCTTGAGTTGTTCTTAATCCTTCCCTAAGTTATAGGAAACCTTTCTAACAAATTGAATGTCCTTCAACCCTTTCCCATAGCTGAATTCTATTTTCTAAATAAATCTAATTAGTCCATCAGTTCGATTATCAAAAAATATTGAACCCGTATTTTTTTCTTTTGACAATTATATAATAAATGATGAAGATATCGCCCGATAAAGTTCCGCGTGACGTTTGCTTGCGACACTTTTGCAAGCAAGTGACGTTCCAAAATGTTGAACCACTTTATTGTTGTCATTTTTTGTTTGATTGACAAAAGAAAAAATACGTATCCATTATTTTTCGATAATCTAACTGACGGACTAAATATAATTATTATTTTTTTACTTAGGCAACTACCCTATTTTCCAGATGGTTTGGATGGAACTCAAACTAAATCTTCATGGTTCGTGCATCCTTTTCCATGTTCCTGGATCTTCCTACACGTAGCAATCTTAATTTTGCCTTAGATCTGAAGGATATATGGATTATATAGCTCTACCTCGACAGATTCTTTATCCTTTACCTTTAATGATGTTCTTTGTATAACTTCATCATGTTGGTCAGCCGATTTGCCTCTTCTGTTCTGCACGTAGGAGTTAGGATATTAACCGTTTTTCCTCCCTCTCTCTTCTATGGACCTCTTCGTTTTATATTCATTTGTTTTCATCTGAAAAACATACATCAGTATCAAAATCACAATGTAGAACGGTCGTCTTTACTTTATGTCCAAGGTGTGCCTCTAAATAGTTCCAAGTTATTTTTAGGTATGACCAAGTCTCTTTACAATAAATACCAAAGTGTTTACGAGTATGGCCGCCATTCAAGAGAATTAGATTTAATTTTATTGGTGCTTTCGATATCACCGTTCCGAAACGGATTTAATAGGGAAATAAATCTTTTATACTGTAAAAGTGAAGTAACGACATTGAACATTTTGCTTTAACTACGACGCTTGTAAGCGACCGTATCATCTCATAAAAAAAAGATGTATTGTTAAGGCCAAGTTGCCAACTTAATCACCAACCCGCACTGAGCCCGCGTGGTCTATTACAACCCGCTCCTTCTCAAAGAGAGTCAAAACTCAAATAATTTATTTCAAATAGGCACATAAAAGGCACTTTTGAACGTCACAAGAGGACGCCTGTATCTCAGCAGTGGGAACATTTTAGGCTAATTATATTCCTCTAGCTAGACCGTATTTCGGCCATGGCGGAAAATCTCAACGGAGAGTCTTCGGCGCGGGAGATATTACAGTGCACAAGTTTGTACGCAAACACAGTGGTTCTTCTATTAATATAAGTTTATGATCTTATCCTTATTAGATAGTAATAGTATTTAGTTTCACGACAAAGTATCTACTAAAGTTCCATCAGTTCCATCATCAATATGGAATTTCCCGAATGTCAGTCAGATTAGTACCTATACAGGGTGGCAGGGACATCGACGCGCAAACTGTAACCATGAATTCAGCACATGAGTTTAGATCCCATAGCGTCGAAATTTTTCGTCGGTTATCAAAAAAAAAAAATCATCTGTTTCATAGAAAAGTGCTACCTACGCGGTCAAAATGTATGGAACAGCAATATTTTTTTTTAATAACTGACGAAAAATTTCGACGCTATGGGGTCTAAAATCATGTGCTGAATTCATGGTTACAGTTTGCGCGTCGATGTCCCTGCCACCCTGTATCTTTAGAAACGGCTGATTATTCTTTTTTCTTTTGATATGTTATTCAAATGCAGCCAATAGCTAAATATAAGTCTTTCAAAAATAAATATTTTACATCAATCACGTAAACACAACTAACAATCAATCAAAATTTTCCCGTTATTATATCACCTTCACCATCAACTTCATCATACAAATAATTTCAATCACTGCCATTTACTTTGAGTTAATACAATAAACGATCAGACATGTTTATCAAATCGTAAACCCGTTTATGTTTAATAACCCTATTTTTATGTGTTAAGCTAATTTTATAGGTATCAAACTGACTAGTAAAACGGTTTTGCGGGCTATAAAGGCGCGTTAGTCGGGATGAGTCGGTCGTAACGTGTTATAGGGGGCCTAATGAGCGCCCTGGCATTAGGAGCTGATAGGGTAAAACTGGTGGCTTGCTATTGGTGGGTTTAAGCTGCGAAAGATTGCAGAAGATTGAGGGTTTCAGGATTGAATTCCCGTGATAACGTTTTCATCAATGTGTAGAAAATTTCAGAGTTACGAAAATAGTTGGCGAGTAGGTCTGAGTTTGTAGTTTGATAGCTTTAAAAAAAATGCCGGTTGTTTTTTTTATTGGACATAGGAAAACATGCTGGAATTTCCAGAAAGCACATCAGTAAGAAGATCGTGGAAGTCCTAGATGACTCGCACAGGCCAGGAAATCATGGCACAAAAGGGAGGTGGCCTGTACTCAGCAGTGGGTGGAGAAAGGCTACCAATGATGATGGTGATGACATCAGCAAGATTATATCTTCAAATCATGATCCTAGCCAACCAGTTAACGATATCGATATCGATGCCGATATTTTACACAGTGTTACCAACGTTAAACCTACGAAATATGTAGTAGAACAAAATCCTGAATAACTAGACTTCATAACACTTCGAGAAAATCCGTCAAACTTCGGAAGCACGAGTGATTGGGTGCTGACGGGTTTATGTACAAGATTCAAACATAACACACCTTGATCAATGACCTATATTATATTCGTCTAACAAAGTTCGATTTCTTTTTACTAGAGTTTAATGTGCGGTAATCTTCCTTTTAAACGGATTCTGACCCAATTTGTATCTCCACTAGAAGACCTTTGATTTTTCTCTGAGGAGAGAAACTGCAGCCGTAAGTTTTATTGAGAATTTAATTTAAAGCTTTTACTTCGAAGCTAAGTGCAATTTTTATATAAATATGCCTATATTTTGGGTGGCAGGGATATGGGCGCGCAACCTGTTAGGCTGTTACCACGGATTCCCAAAGACAAAAAATTTAAAAAAAAATTGTCTACGCCTCGGGGGTCTAGAATCATGTGCTGAATTCATGATTACAGTTTGCACGACGATGTCCCTGCCACCGTGTATTTTAAGAATTATCCGACTGCTTGGCAAAAAGCCGCATTATACATAGAAAGATTAATCAGCAATTACCTCAAAAAAGATTTGGTACGCAAAGACCACTTCGACCAACTGAAAGGATTATTTAATGTTCAAAACAAAACAACATTCGAAAGACTTGGTTCGGTTCGATTTAAAAAAAAACTACGCCTCATCGTCGTTCTCTCTATTAAGCCTAAAGCCTGTTAGTTTTATTACATTGGAGGTTGAATATCAAGTGGCACAGATTACCCTACTAAGAGTAATGGACATAAATCAGGCTGTGATTCAGTTACTAGTGGCTAACCTTCAGTTCTGGCCTCTGACGAAGAAGCAGTGACTTATTTCTAACTGGCAACCCTTAGAAATGGCGCGTCGACTCTTGACATTTCATGTTTACCGTATTGTCTTTCGCGATGGCCGAATTTAATGAAGGTATTACTCAGTGGATGTCAAGATAACAGATTGCTACAGGCAATATGCATACAAAATGTAATGTCACAGTTCATTTAAGTATGGTTCATCGTAATTCGATTACGACAAAACGGATGCTACTGTTACGAGCTTCGGGTTCGTGACAATAAAAACTGCCGATAAAAATTACCAAAAGTTACACTTTAATTAAACAACTGTAATAACAACTCAAACACACTAATTATAAAACACAATCACTCTTAAGTCGCACTTGAATATCGCTTTCGATGTATTCGCTTCTATCGCAGAACCAAGTCTGATTGGTCGCGGCTAGTCCCGGCCTTATATAGTGCCGCAGATAATTCCAGAATCTTCTATTGTAGAAACATCTAGAATGTTCGAGTACATACCGGCCCCGACTGACCAGATGTCGATAGTTCTAGTAAGTTCAGCCAATCGATAATAGATGGCGCTAGTGAAGAACTAATAAGTTCTTCTACTAGAAACTAGATGGCGCTAGTGGTAACTAATGTCACCATCATCAGGCATTAATTGTGGCGCGAAACACTGCCCCCTCCTAAGACATGCTCGTCCCGAGCATTATCGGCTCCATAATAACGCGCCAATCGATCCACATGGACGATCTTAGGAGTACCTCTTGCACCTTTCTGTATCCGGTAGGTTACGTCATTGATCTTTGTCACAATCCGGTACGGTCCATCCCATTTAGCTTGAAGCTTAGGAGATTTCCCTTTGCTGCGGACTGGATTGTGCAACCACACTAGTGAACCTTCGTCGAACCCTTTACTGTTCATTTTGCGGTCATAACGGGTTTTCATCTTTTCAGACATTTGCTGGCCTGATTGTCTGACGTGCTCATAAATGTCATTCATTTTGTTCCGCAAGTGATTCGCATAATCGGTTATACTGCGTGGGGCATCAGGTGGTATTCCGGTGATCAGGTCTGCAGGCAGCCGTAATTCTCTTCCAAAGTTTGCGAAAGCTGGTGTCACCGATGTACTTTCGTGAACAGCGCTTCGATATGACAACAAAAACGGTTGTATGTGCTTGTCCCAATCTCGTTGCCGATTTTCCACAACTTTTGCTAGGTACCTCTCCAATGTCTGATTGAATCGTTCCACCATTCCATCCGATTGTGGGTGGTAAGAAGTTGTTCTTGTTTTATGAGTACCCATAACTCGACAAGTTTCCTGAAATATTTGGGACTCAAAATTCCTTCCTTGATCACTGTGAATCTCTAAAGGTACTCCAAACCGACAGAAGACTTCATAAACTAATTTATCTGCAACTGTCGAAGCTTCTTGATTTGGGATGGCGAAGACTTCCGGCCACTTAGTAAAGTAATCCATCACAACCATGAAATACTTGTTACCACTTTCACTTTCCGGAAACGGCCCCGCTACGTCAAGGGCTATCCTCTCCCATGGTGCGCCAACATTGTACAATTTCAGTGCACCTCTACTACGAGTCTGAGGTCCCTTTACAGCTGCACAACTTGTACACTTGCGACACCAGTCCTCGACATCGTCTCGGCAGTGGACCCAGTAAAACCGTTCTCGTATCTTCAGTAGAGTCCGTTTTACTCCCAGATGACCTCCTGAACAACTATTATGGTACAGCTGTAGATCATCCGGTACTTGAGCTTTAGGGACAACCATTTGCAAATGACAGCTGTCTCCCCGAGCATTTTCCCATTTACGGCACAGGACTCCATCCTGAATCACCAAGCTGTCCCATTGGGCCCAATAGCTTTTTGTGATCGAACTCATTGCTGAGACGTCGCTCCACCTGGGCTTAGGAGCTCTGGCCCTCATCCACTCCAGAATCGGCTTGATGTCCGAATCTTCCTGCTGTGCACGTTGTAGGCTTTCCTTCCAGTCGTTGCTGAGGTCTGTCTTGAGCATCCTCACAGGTACGACTTCTTTACTTTCTTGCCTAGTACAATGCTTGCAGTCTTCAGGACAAGGTCTTCTTGACAATGCATCTGCGTTGCCATGAGATTTTCCGCTGCGATGTTCGACCACGAAGTCGTATTCCTGCAATAGTTCAATCCATCTCGCAACTTGACCTTCTGGATTTTTGAACTGCAATAACCATTTCAGTGCAGCATGGTCAGTTCGTAAGTGGAATTTCCGCCCCAGAAGATATTTGCTAAAATGCTGCAATGACTTTACCACAGCAAGCAGTTCCCGTCTCGTAACACAATAGTTCCTTTCAGGTTTCGACAGTGACTTGCTGAAGTACGCTATCACAAATTCTTGATCGCCATTCCGCTGAGACAACACACCGCCAAGTCCTATGTCGCTTGCATCTGTGTCAACTATAAATTCCTTGCCCGCATCAGGGTACCCCAAAATAGGTGTATTGCACAGACGGTCCTTTAGCTCCTGGAATGCGATGTCACAACTTCCATCCCAGCAGAAATGTCGCTTCTCCTCGGTTAGCTTATGCAGGGGTTTGGCTATATCTGCAAAGTTTTTGACAAATCGCCGATAATAGGAGCACAAACCCAGAAATGCTCTGACCTGCGTCTTGTCTTTTGGGATTGGCCAATCCTTGACAGCGGCGATTTTCTCTGGATCCGTGCGGATACCTTCTTCAGACACTACATATCCCAAAAAGCTAACTTGTCGTTTGAATAGTGAACACTTCTTCGGACTTAACTTGAGGTTGGCACTCTGGATCTTCATGAGCACGCGTTCCAGGTTTTGAAGATGTTCTTCAAAGGTACGGCCTACGATGATGATGTCATCCAAGTAGACTAGGCAAGCATCGCCAATAAGCCCGGTAAGTACAAGTTCCATTAACCTTTCAAACGTTGCCGGAGCATTGCATAATCCAAACGGCATAACTTTAAATTGCCACAGACCCTTTCCTGTCGAGAATGCAGTTTTCTCCTTGTCCTTAGGATCAATTTCAACTTGCCAGTAGCCACTTTTCAGGTCCAGAGTGCTAAACCACTTTACTCCAGTAAGCATGTCCAGCGTGTCATCAATTCTTGGCAAAGGACAGCTGTCCTTTTTCGTAACGTCGTTCAGACGACGATAGTCAACACAAAACCTCATGCTGCCGTCCTTCTTTTTTACCAGCACTACAGGTGAACACCATGGACTAGATGAAGGTTCAATAACACCATCCTTCACCATTCCCTCAATCATGGTTTCCACTTCCTTGTCACGTGCTACCGGCAATCTCCTTGGCCGCTGACGGATGGGCAATTCTTCTCCTGTGTTTATTTTGTGTTGAACTAAGCCAGTCCTCCCGATGTCAGCATCGTTTGACGAGAAAACATCGGCATACTTAAGTAACATTTTCTTCGCCTTGACCATTTCATTTTGGGACAGAGCGCTGCAGCAGTCTTCTAAAAGTGTGGTCACTCTCGTTTGTGCATCCTTGCTGAGGGTCCCAGTCGATAGATATTGGCATCGACGCAACCAATCCACTTCCTCGCAAGTACCAACTAGTGTGCCTTTTTCTATAACCTGTTCCTGATCACAAAGGTTCAGCACACGTACCCCTGAGATGTCGGTGGTTCTGACCAAAGTTCGTGCCACTTTCCATGGTAGGTCATTGTCTACCCTTTCCACGAGTACACAACGATGAGTTTGCCCAGGATTCCGAGGAAGACTAACCGGCACAATCGTTTCCGATCTCGGCGGAAGAACAATCTTCTTAAGGCTGTACACGTTCCCTGGTAACGCTCCTTCCACGAAAAGTTCATCTTGTCCACATTTCAAAACACCCTGCTTGACGTCAATTTCGCAACAATTCTTCCTCATAAAGTCAAGGCCCAGGATGCAATCGTCCATTATATCAGCCACGATGACATTATGCAGGTAGATTCTGTTGCCTAGCTTCAACCCCATCTTCTTCTCTCCATGGACGGGTATGCGCTAACCGGTGGCTGTTACCAAATTAATGTGTTCCCGGTTGTATGCGGAGTCCCCAAGGGACCGTCTTATGAGTTGGGAACTGACAACCGTGCGAGTGGCTCCAGTGTCTATGGTCAGCTTACACGGCGTTCCGTTGACCTCGCCCTTGATGATTAGGCTGTTCCCGTCTTGGGTTTGTGTGATCGAAACCCTTGGGGCTCTTTGAACATCAGCCAGCACCCGCCCCGCGGTCCTGGCTATTACTCGTTTCCCTGCTGCTGCTGCTGGGCGGTGCTGTTAGCTGCACTGCCCTCTGGAGATCGGCCGTCTTCTCTTTCTGCAGTTCGCTTGGGGCAACTGGATCTAAGGTGGCCCCTTTCCCCACAGCCGTAGCACCTAGGGCTGTACCCTTTATTGCGGTCGCGAACTGTAGCCGCTGCAACCTCCCTGACGCGATGGGAACGATGATCCTGTCGCACGGCTTCCACCTCCAGTGCATGGGCCAAGGCGTCCTTAAGCGTCCCGTGGTGCCCGAGCCTCACAGCAGCTCTAACTTCAAGGTCGCGGATGCCGTCGATGAATGCCTGCACCAGGTTCCCATCAATAAGCGCAGGTACGGACTGGTAAGCTTTACGCACCAGCTTCTCCACTTCAAGGGCCCACTGCTGCAGGTTTTCATTACTGCGTTGCACGCGATCCTTGAGCTGCGCACGAAACACGTGTTCCAGGTGAGCGTCGCCATACCGAGCCTCCAATGCCTCAAGGAGCTGCTCGTAAGTCACTTCCTTACCGAGAGCTTCCAGAACAGTTAAGGCCTGGTCGCGCAAGCCTAGGGTGAGGGCAGTCATGGCCTGACTTTTACTCCAAGCGTTCGCCTTCATGACGGCCTCAAACTGGATTTTGTAGGCCGACCAGGAAGAAGTTCCGTCGAACGGTGGCACTTTGAATCCACGTAGCGAAGGTGTTGTAGCTACGGGAGCTGCGATTCCATCCCCAAGTTTAAGGTAATCCAGCGTTTTCTTTACATCAGCCATCACGGTTTTCTTTACGTCAGCCACCACGTTGTCAACCCGATTATACACTTGGTCGATCCGGATTTCAGCTTCCGACAGGCGGTTGTCATGTTGATCAACCTTATCCTTCACCTCCTTCATGTCTTTCCCGAAGGTAGCGTGAAGGTCCTTCATAAGGAGCATCTGCTCTTCCTGGCGGCGCGTTTGCTCCTCCTTATCACGTTGGAGCTGTTCTTCCAACCGACGAGCTTGTTCCTCCTGTCGGCGAGCCTGTTCCTCCTGTCGGCGGGCTTGTTCCTCCTGTCGGCGGGCCTGTTCCTCTCTGTCGCGCAGCAGCTGTTCTTCCAACCGACGGGCCTGTTCCTCCTTGTCCCGCTGGAGCTGTTCTTCCAACCGACGAGCCTGTTCCTCCTGTCGGCGAGCCTGTTCCTCCTTGTCCCGCTGGAGCTGTTCTTCCAACCGACGAGCCTGTTCCTCCTGTCGGCGAGCCTGTTCTTCCTGACGGCGGGACTGCTCCTGCAGCATCATCATCAGGGCAGCAAAGTCTGGTGCTGCTGATGCTGGAGCTGCTGCGGACGGTTCGGCCTCCGTGGTTGGTAGCTGGCCCTCCGACCTCTGCGGCATAGCTTCACCAAAACGTCTCTGGTCCGTCTCCTGTTGGCGTTGACTCCGGGTACGGATACCCTCCGTGTCGTCTTTAGGTAAAATCGGCATGATTTTAATCCTTGCTTCTGACACCAATTGTTACGAGCTTCGGGTTCGTGACAATAAAAACTGCCGATAAAAATTACCAAAAGTTACACTTTAATTAAACAACTGTAATAACAACTCAAACACACTAATTATAAAACACAATCACTCTTAAGTCGCACTTGAATATCGCTTTCGATGTATTCGCTTCTATCGCAGAACCAAGTCTGATTGGTCGCGGCTAGTCCCGGCCTTATATAGTGCCGCAGATAATTCCAGAATCTTCTATTGTAGAAACATCTAGAATGTTCGAGTACATACCGGCCCCGACTGACCAGATGTCGATAGTTCTAGTAAGTTCAGCCAATCGATAATAGATGGCGCTAGTGAAGAACTAATAAGTTCTTCTACTAGAAACTAGATGGCGCTAGTGGTAACTAATGTCACCATCATCAGGCATTAATTGTGGCGCGCAACACTACTAAAACGATAAATTACGGTCCATGCCTAGGCAGAAAATTGTTAATGATAATACCAGCTCGGAAAAGACCACTGCTGAGCTTAGGACCTTCTAATGAAGGCCACAGGGAAGTAGCGGGATCGTCCGAAAGTAGCGGGATCGTCCGAAAGGGTTACCGCTACCCTGGAACATAAAGGGCTAAGGAAGGAACACGGCTGGGTTTTAGTCAGTAAGAGTCTGACACTCCCTTCCGCTCCACCCAGAGCGGAAGGGGTCATTTGATGATTTCCCATCCTAAAAAGCCGCAGGGAACAGTAACACAAAATACATATACAAAATATTTTGCCTCTTCTTCGTGTCGCTGGCACGAAAGTATTTTAGCGGAGTAATTCCGTAACACACTGACAATAGCAATGGCTTTCATTTTGACAGCTAAACAACATTCATTCCGTTATTTAAGTGGTTGAGCAGACACATTATCCGAACATATGAAGCAATGGATTAGCAATATCCTTTATTAGGGTACTGTTCTTGTTGGCCCAAAACGTCGCCACTTCCACGGCGTCGTCGGTGGCAGCGCAGAGGTCACTTTGACTGCTTTATTTAGGATACAGAGGGCAGAATAGGAAGTTGAGCATAGTTTGCGATATAACTCCAAATCCACACCCTTTTGCAGTCCAATTTTCATAGTCCCACTTTGCCAGGTTCGAGTTATGTCTACCCACTTGAGTCCGGGGACGGGAGAGGGACTATTAACAATATCAGAAATTTACTATGCTTCGCAAACGGCTTAGTGATCTCAATTTCTCTTAGTGAAGTCTCGATTTCCCGAGTGACCTTTCTGCTTGCTGGGAAACAGACGGAATTTGTATACATAAACCTAAAACGATTCATTCAATCTTATTGAGCATTCAAATTAATCGGAATAAATAATGTTTGGAACACCTTGAACTCATTACAGATCCATCTTAAATATTTATACTATTGCATTACTTTACATCAAGAAAAAAACGATTCTAAAAGCAAATGTTACAAGCTGCGAAAATCAATTTCTCGCACTGCATGTTTATTTCATTAGTCAAATGGGGTTGCAAAGAGGTCACAGAAAGGTCTACACTTGTCTATGCCTCAGGGTTGCTACATTAATGAGGGAATGGCTTGAAATAGAACGGAAATGTCACATGGAATAAATGTAATGGGTTCTGCACACAAAGGCACACGTGAACGCATTTCTAATGTCTTTGATAGATTGTAAATTAAAATTAGAAACCTTGGAATACATACAATGCATGATAGATGTAGAATGCCAAATAAGTGTCATCTGATAAAGTCATCATTTGATTCAGACTTATTAATTGGAATAATAATTCCAACAGGCTTAAAACAGGATTCATTAAAGGAAAGGAGATCATTAAAAATGCCAAAAGTACCAGCGAAAATATTTGAAGAATGACTTAGTTTAATAATAATTTTATTGATCCATAAAAGTAGCAGCCTAGTGCGCTTGCAAATAAAATAAACATTCTTGCAGATACTTTAATTACGATGTTTAGATTCTTTAGATCTTAAGAATCATAAAACTTTATAGAAACAGATTGAGGAATTCGGGCTTAAACTATATTATCCATATATTTTGGGTTAGCGCAGTACTTACCTAAGTATTGTTTTTCTTCCATACTTTCCATTCTTCTATTAGCCGTCAAGTAACTCCCAAAATTTTCACATCCTTGCTTACTATTAGAGGGAGTGGGCCTGTGTCCCAGCAATGGTAATATAATAGGCTGATTTTACGTATACATTGTTCAATATACAGGGTTATTTTTTAAAGACCAGCCAAATTTAAGGATGTCGTACAGACCATCAAACTGAACAACTTTCTCCATCAGAATCAGCCTGTATTTTTTCACCAAATTCATCAATATTTTCTTAGGCCTAGATCTACAAGCATTACTTAGCCCGTACTTAGGCTAAGCGTTATTCCTATCACTGTCGCACAACTGTCAAACTACGAGGGCAAGAACATCTCTAAGTTTGTGCACGCGCAGTGGGCCAATTTTTTTATCTGGAGTTAAACTCAACCAATTGTTAAAAATAGTAAGTAATGGTTAAATTTTTGCAAAATGTATTTTTTGATCAATTTTTAGTTTATCTAATGGTTATTTTTTTAACTAATAGCTAATTCTTTGACCATTAGCAATGATATTATATAATTAGATAAACTTTAGTTACTATTTTTAACAATTGGTTGAGTTTAACTACGGATCAAAAAGTCGGCCCGAGATCCTGACCTTAGTCTGCTTCTTTTAGCCTGCACAATCCACATACACTGCTACAAGGATTTTTTGGCGCTCGAATGACGGCATAGTAGGTAAACTGTTGTGCAATTATTTTGTGAAACGTCACTTGAACTGTATTTAAAAAACAATATGTCGGCGTTAGTTCCTATTTCGGCCACAAGCTAAAATATAGCGCTACAGTCTATTCACAGTTATTGTACCTCTTTTTTTGCATCACTGTCAATATGACAGTGATCTTTAATCTCGTAACAATAAGGTTGCTGTTGGGTTGCTGCAACTGTCAAGTCTGTCAAAATCACAGTGATCTTTATTATTGGTGTAATAAGGTTGCTGTTGGTTTGCATCTGTCAGAGCTAAAATAACTGTAAAATGACTGATTATATTCTTGTGATCTCGTCGTCTTTAGTCTATGAATCAATATTGAAAGAAGAATACTCCATTTATTTTTTGCTTTAATAAACAAAAGGTTTTCCTAATAAACCTATTTTTCTTTCTTTATATTCAACTAGCTGCGCCCCGCGGTTTCACCCGCATAAGTTTAGAACCCCTGGGAATATCGGGATAAAAAGCATATGTGTAAATCCAGGGAGTCCGCTACGTTCATGGCAAATTTCATCATCATTGGTTCAGCTTTTTGAGCGTGAAGAAGTAACAAACATACAAACACACATTCACTCTCAAACTTTCGCCTTTATAATATTAGAGTGATTAAAGCAAGTTTATTTACTGAAAATAAAACAGTTTACTGAGGACTTCTAAAAGTTAAACAACGCCCTAGTACTTAGCATCGCTAAGTAAATTGGTATGGGCTCGGCGTTCCATTAGATAGTGCTAGGTTCAACTCAAGGACGTACAGCCTCTGGATGTGGCTAAAAGCTTTTCTTTAATGCTTGTTTAGCTGCACCTTTTCTTTGACCTTTAAGCAAAGAAAGATGACGCGTTAGATAGGAAAGGGGTAGAAGGTTAATTATACAGAGTGAATAGGGTTGATGTTAGAGATAGTGTATCCAAATTAAAACCAACACCCAATGGTGTCGAAGATTTTGTTTTTTTTTTAATCCCTTGATAGTCAGTGGTGACACATCTAAGAAGGGGCCGTCTTTGTGGTGAACAATCTGTGAAGCTGAAGGTTGATTTCTTATATTCTTATCTTATGATATATAATTAAGTACTTTCGCTTTATCTATACTGATATTATAAAGAGGTCCCTACAGGTTGTAACCTTCCGTGGTCCACTTGAAAGTCCCTGAACCGTCTCCGGACACAAGTAAGTCCAACCTGGTAAAGTGGGGCTACCTTGACGGAACGGCAGTAGGGTGTGATTGTGGAGCTAAGTCGCAAACCATGCTCCACCTCCTATCCTGCCCTCTGTGTCCCAAAACATGCAGTCAAAGTGACCTCTGCCCTGACACTGACGACGCCGTGGAAGTGGCAGATTTGGGCCAACAAGATTTAAAATTCAGTCGTGCAGCGACACGAAGAAGATAAAGGGGTAAAGTTTTGAGTTGGTATGTAGGAAGTAAACTTCGAAACTACTGATCCGATACCGAAAATTCTTTTACGAATGGGAGGCTACAGTAAATTACCGAGTGTCACAGGATATTTTTTATAAAAAAATAAAGTATCTCATATGGCAGAGTTCCCCTAACATAATAATGAACTACATTTAAAATAGCCTCATTACATACACTCACAGACACACTCGTTTTCTGAGCCAAGGTTAATAGCCCCTGAGGCGCCATATTTTTTGGTCCTTCGTCATTTCCAACCGTTTTAGCCGCACTATTATTTTATCAATTATGTGTATTATTACAATACAAGCAATACTTAGTAAAAGCGAAAGTTAGCACCCCTGACACAATTATTTCTACATTTGGATATATTAGTATGTCCACGTAATATGCTTTTATGTTTTGGATTTGTACGTAGCGGATTTTCATTCCTGGGATAGGGATGAATATCTTAAAAATCCCATGAACAAAGCACCAGGAGCAACCAGTAAAACTACTGTTGCACTGCACTACTGAAAAACTGTGGCTTCTCAAACATTCCCCTCCAGCTGACTATGTTGAGCCTGTAGAAAAGCTCCCAGCGGGCCACCAACTGCCATGGCCCATCTAAAAAACCAGCTGGGCCGCTGCAAGTACAGTCAGTTGGGGGTACTGCGATGAGCCACAATGCCACTGTGGAGCCATATCACAGACGATACCTCACCTCTTGTCATACAACAACACTTGTACTATAGAAGACCTTTGCAAGACCAACGCTAACGCTGCCGCTGTCAAAGTCTGTCGAATTCTGGTCGAACCTTATGAAAAACATAGGTAAATAAATAAATTGACCACAACCAAGAAGAAAACTGCGCTCCTTTGTTTAAATTAACATGCTATACAATTATAGTTTTTATAATCAAGTGGCATTAAGATCAAAAGTTGACTGTAACTCAAATATCTTTATTACTATTTTACTACGTACTGTATTATTCACGTCACAGTAAGTCAGTCCCAAAGCTTTCATCGTATTATAGTCTGTTTAGTATGCGGTAGATTTACTGGGATATTCCTAGTATTGTTTAATTGTTTACGACTATTTGCGGTATCTACTGAAATTATAGAAACTGCACACTAAGATCTGAAAACCTGATTGCATAATCATCATAGACTGTAAAAATGATAAGTAATTTTAAAAGCTCTAAAAAAATGAACAAAGTTTACAAGAAGGGATTTTAGGATAAAGATGTGTGTATATCTACTTTGGTGTACAGGGTGGCGCTGCCGGGGCTGCGGGTTGTTCGAAAGAGATACCGTGGCCCCTGGCACAGGCAACTGAAGGAACACGGGTGGGTTTTATTCAGTAAAAGTCTGACACACCCTTCCGCTCAGCCCAGAGCGGGAGAGGTCATTTGATGATTTCCAACCACAAACAAAAAAAAAAAGGTGTACAGGATGGCAGGGACATCGACGCGCAACCTGTTACGATGGATTCAGTACATGACTCTGAAGCTGAAATATATCGTCAGTTATTTAAAAAAAAATGCTGTTCCATTACATTTTGACCGCGTAGGTATTGCTCCTGTCTATGAAACAACAAATTTTCGATAACTGAAGAAAAAATTCTACGCTGCGCGTCTAGAATCATGTTCTGGATTCATGGTTACTGTTTACGCGTCGATGTTCCTGCCACCCTGCAAGTACTGCGCTTTGAAGCAAAAGATTGACAGTTTATACGGTCTCGTATTGATTGAAAACGGAAAATGAAAAATAATTGCAAATAAAATAGAGTCAATGTCAATTAAACAGACGGAACTGTATTTCACGATTGACGCGAAAAGCTGAAAGTTCATTTAAATTCACCTAGATTTGCTGAAATGATAGGAAATTATATGTAAGTTGAAATTGAAAAAAAAAACTCAAATAGCTTTCAGGGAATTAAAAACAGTTCGTTTTCTTTGTTATTCTGAAATTGACAGCTGTTTTGACAGCTTCTAGTCAAAATAAATGGACGTTGTTTGTTCGTTCAATGACTACAATGTAGTGAACTTATTAGATGTTCTATCTATAGATACTTCTATTAAAATATTATCGATTGAAAATGCTTCTTCCAAAGTTTCTTAATGAAATTAGATCATTTCTTTTTTTAATTATGAACATATCGTAACGTGAACGTATCGTAAGTGAATCAATCTCGTATTAATTATTTAAATAATTGTTGACCTGAAAGCGCTAAAGTTTCAATTCCTTCCACCCGAAAGTCCAACCATTCGCTATTATCTAGAGCCGTGTAATTTTTTTTTTATAGAATAATTGAAGGAGATATCGACTGAAGTTTTGGCTGCAAAAGACTAATCACACTACTCGGACACCCGGTTGTAACGAAGTTCCTTTCGCTTTTGCACACGTGGCGAATGAGAGATATAAGTATACCGAAAAAGTTTAACATGTTGCCCGTCACGGCACTTTTGTTGTCAAAGTGTAACAAATGTGACAAAATGTGCGGAGTATAAAGTGCGAAATTCGTTCCAAAAAACGAGAACCTTCCGTACAACGTACAACCAACTAGTGATGTGACTGCGATCCTTCGATATGAACCCTTTAAAACTTCGATACAACGTTGGCGAATGAAGAGCAGACTACCAACCTTCAAAAACAATCCCGGAAACACAACAAAATTTATTTAACTACGCTTATAGAAGCCACATCATTATATTCACGTATCTATCATCAAAAGAAGGCGCAGTCCTTTGATCTCGCGGCTATTTTTACTGTTTCATTGAACTTCGCAAAACTGGCCGTTTTGGCTATCAATGTTGTGGATCTTGGATGATAATTATTCTGAAGGCCATCGTTAGCCTTTGCCGGTACTGCCAAGAGTAACTTTGATTTTCTTATTGCGAAAATATTTTGACAGTTAGCCGGATTTAAATTAAGATTTTGTTATTTACCAAAGAAAATAATAACTTTCCACGTATGATCAACGTTTTTTTTTTGCAAGTTTCATCTTTATCACTTACTTCCGTTTATCATATTATTATTATTCATCGTCTTCGTTTTTTTGCTCATCATGTGGGTTCGGATTTTAAGAAAGAAAAAGACTATGCACTTCTGTGTCGTAATAAGCGCCTATGCCCTTATTACGACACAGAAGTGCATAGTCAGCCAATCAGAGCAGCCAATCTAGACTCGAGATTACATTCCGTATCTATATAGGGAATGCAATCTCGAGTCTATGTAGATTGGCTGCTCGAGATCATGCGAGCTAAATCTGGTGTCGAGATTGGTCATTCGGGACATCGCCTAACAATCAAGCGAGATCTCGTTTTCCACATCGAGATTTCCCCTAATTTTTATCAAAAAATCTTAAACTTAATTAAATTTACTAGGAGTAATCGTGTTACTAATTAAAAGACATAAATCAAACCTCGAAACATAATATCGTTTATTTAAGTAATACATAACAAATCAATTTTTTTGCTATTAAAAAATGCTAATTTCCCATGCTTCTAGGCCTTATCGGGTGCCTGACAAGGTAAACTAACAAACTGCAGTACTTATATTTGGCGATGATGTCACCGCGATGTCACCCTAAGCCTGTTCTAGATAACGACAAGACTTATGTACCCAGCAGTACTGTAAATTTGTCAAGTCTTATCAATCTGGATTCACCAATATTTTAAATAATAAAACTTTGACAGGACTAAACTAATATTTATCTTCTGTCCTTTTCTTAATGAAATAGAAAGAAAAAGATGCAGTGAACTTAAATTAATTTAGTTTGCGAACAAGGGAATCGGCGCCAATAATCGATTACCGTACTTAATTTTGTAGCGTAACACTATGGCTTGTTTGGTCCCGGCTGTTATTAGTAGATCTCTGACAGTCGTTACGGTATCGGTAGCTCAAAAGTCTGCCAACCAGTCTTACCCAGAGGTATAGTTTTACCCAGTAACTGGGTTGTGAAGGCCGCTCCATCCGGTTAGACTGCCGACCCCAACATAGCTGGGAAAAGGCTAGGCAGGTTGCCTATGGCTTGTTCGAAAATTCCAGAAGAATTTTAATAAAACGCTCATTCATTTTTTATAACATCCGTGAGAATAATAATGACGTCTCGTCACCATTATTTTTTAAACTTGAGATAACAATAAACAGGCAACATTCAAACAAACGACGACGTAATCTAAACAAAACGCGAAGCAAAGGTATTTTTATCATACATCCTTGTTGTCTTATTATTATGAGTTAAGCTTTATTTTCATTAGTAGACTACACAACGCCTACGCAATGCAAAACTAAACATTTACTGCGAATTTTGTTTTATTGCCACACTAACTGTCAAAGTTCCAGACTTTGACAGGTGTTATATTTTTTCTCGTCAGCCAGTTTAAACATGGTTTCTCAGCTGTTTAGGCTGAATGGTCTCCCTTTCCCGTACCTATTACAAGTGAGTTATTTTTATCTGTGGTATTTTCATGCAGACCCGGGAATGACGGGAATGTGCGACATAATTTACCACCTGCTAATCTACGTTACGTCTTGTTGCGTGAAACGGGTTACAAGCTTGTCCACTTGACTATGTAGTATGTAGTTGTAATGTCGTTGTACTTCGTGCTTTTAAAAAAGTTACTAAGATTTTTTTTAAAATAAATATATATACCTACTTAAACTTAGTTCTTGACAAAAAGCATTATTTTCACTTTTAAAATAATCACCACCATGCTTATTTTAAAACTGAAAATAAGGCTTTATAGATCATTTACATTTCATAATCTGCTCCTAGGCTGGTCAATGACAAAAATAATAAAAAAGCGGTCAAGTGCTAGTCAGACTTGCACACGAAGGTACATAATATTTAACAATACAGAATTTGTTTAATGGAACTCTTAAAATAAAAATTATATATTGTGACAGAATTCATTTCATTTACTAAGTGGACTGGCATTCATAAATCAATACACACTAATTATTTTATTTTCCAAATGAAATAGATTTCCTTTGGTACGGGAACGTCCGCACATAAAAATGAAGTATTGAAATACATGTCATTATAATAATATATGATTGATTTTCTAGTCTGGTTCATACCAGAATGTTTAATGCCTACGATGTCATACGAACGTGGTATTTTACGACCAATAAATTTTGTAACTACTAACTAGCGATCTTTCGCGACCTTGTCTGTGATATTATTAGATATTCATTATGTGGGTACTGTTTAAAGTTTATACTAGCAGATAAATAGTAAAATATAAAAAAAATATAATTCAAAACATTCTAACCGACCTAGAACGGATGAGAAACGTCACGTGCTTATTTAAACCCGAAGATGACTATAGAAGTAGTCTTTAAATAAATTTATTTTATTTATGAAAACTAGCTGACCCGATGATGAGACGTCGTGCTGTCAAAATTTCAATATTCTCATAGAAAATGCACACTTTCAGATTTCACGAATTTTCCAATTTTTCCGACAAATTATTATTTTTTTCTTTCCGTAAGAATCTTTGCCAAATCGGTCCAGCCGTTCTGAATCTGAAGTGACGCTGCTTACCAACGAACAGCAGTTCATTTTTATTATATTGATTAATAATAAAATCGTTGAAGCCGGCTCCCCACATGGCTGGAAATAGGCTAGGTAGATGACGATGATGAATATGTAGTAATAAAATTGTATTGATTTTTCAGAATAGATCTGCCTGCAAGGCTTATCCTTGCAGGCATAGCTATTCTGAAAAATCTCACCGTGAAAACTTAGATGAAGTGAGCTTAAGGTCTGTGCACACAGCTTACGTGACGGCGACGCGGCGCTGGCGCGGCGGCAGTGTTCACACTGCGGGCGCGATCATGTCCCGTACCGCCGCGCCTTTCTTTCATCAAAAAAGATGTTGAGCGATTCAGACGTGGAAACGCTATTGCTCTTATTTGCGCTAGCTAAGAAAAAACAACGGAAACGGAAATGGGTGCATGAAATAAATCAAAAACGCGCTCGCGTCCCGCCACGCCCCACCCCGCCGCTTCTGACTTGTATTCCCGGTCTGCGCGGCGGTGGCGGGGCGCGACGGTTACCGTCGCATCGACCGGGGCGGCTCTGTGTGGCGTCGTCCGTAATATCTAGTACATTACAACTGCTCAGCGTCGCGTCGCCGTCCCGTCCGCTGTGTGCAGAGACCTTTAAAGATAACTGTAATTCCAGCTAGGGATTGCCACATTTGCCACTGTTGACAACTCACCACACCGAAGTTTTTACGGTGAGATTTTTCAGAATAGATTGGCTGTAAAGATGTTAAATGTTATATATACAGTAAAAAATAATATTTAATAAAAACGCAGCTTTCATTTATTACACACTGTTAAGAAACGTAAATCAAAACATTAATTGATGACAGGCGCTAGGTGACACATAAAACATAAATGAATTTTTAGTGACATAAAAACAATATTCTTTCGACTGTTTGTGGTTTATTGTAGTTTAAAATTATGTTATCTTTGTGTTACTGGCTTTATAAGAGGAAACTCTTCGTTTTCATAATTTATTGTTTAAGGAAATAGGTGTTATTTAAACCTTTAAATTATTATTTAATATCTGGGCACGCTCGTTCCATCATAGACCTCATTCATCGCTTTCCATCAGACGTGATCGAGGTTAAGAGCAGGCCCATTCAGCCGTATAAAGATAAATATAATAAAATGAATCTACTGAATACCAGACCCAAAAAAAAAAATTTAGATACCAAACTAACCTAAAAGAAATATATTATGGGAGCTAATACCATGCTTTCATTGTATCATCTAGCTGAATAATTATAAAGGTTTTCTTACGAACACTGTCAAGCCAATCGTCATTGTATCTTTAATACATAGATTTCTATTTAAAGGCCTGATGTGGTTAACCACTGCACTTATTTCAATTCACTTACAGCCTGAAACCACGAAGGTAAATGTATTATTGTACTATGACATGACGATTACGATTAAATTAACACGATTGCCCAGAACAATCTTGTATATTCCATTATTTCTAAAATACATGATTTGAATTTACTCCTGAAAATATTCAATTAAAAAATATATACTTACGCGTCGACTTTGAGCATCTCCTTCATTTTTAACTCGGTTAAGAGTTGAGTTTAGTTTACAATAGGTTTGGAACTACTCCTGAGGGTCAGGAGAATTGACAATCACCTTCAAAGCGTTTTGTTTATAAAACTCTAACATAGCTTAGGTCAATCTAATACATTTTTGACTTTACCGTCATCTTTATCGCTGATTGAATGTCACTTTGTCTAGGCCCTCAGGACAAGTTAAAATATTGTGCTCTGCCACAACACCACACTCAAATTATTTATCTAGTAAAACTATTCCCTAAGTGTTACAGCCGCGAATCATATTTAAATCAACATACAATCTGATACTGACCTGTAAATTGCACAAAAAGTAAGAAAATTTGAATTTCGCGGCTTTTCCTGACGCTTTCACTTTAATGAATAAAATTAACTGAAATTTGACCAAACGACGCGATAAATGCAAAACATGATTTGTAAAAATGCTGCACTCCCAACTTTTTAATGAGGATATCGTGAATACCGTATACCTAAGTGATCTATTTCAAATGTTTTAGCTTTGGAAACTTAGCGTTGATTACGACCTAAGTATAAGGAAAAATACTAATGTTAATGTTTCCTATAGATTACCTATTGTTTGTGTGGCGTAATAGTAGATGAATTTCCTATTGTATATTTAACTACAGTACGTGTAAATATTACTAGAAAAAATGACATCATCAACAGTTTGATAGTGCTAAAAAATACGTTTTTTTCGTCGAGTCTTCCTTGGTATTTTCCTTCTATGACACTAATTTCTATGTAATAATAAAATATATTCTCTATGGACCTCGAGGCAGAGGATTTATTACTCTAGTTTTAGTTTTACTAAAGTTTAGCTACATAGAAGTTTATATTTTCATTAGCGAACCCACCCGCCCCTGCTTCGCTCGGTTTTTACGACTTGACAAAACATCGAGATTTCTTTATTATATGGAAGTTAAATATTATTGTATTATACACATTAACCTTCTGGAATAAATTCTCTAAATGATGGTGAGAACCGCATAAAAATCGAAGAACAACGTGATCACATAGATAGACACGAAAAGCGACATTAATTTATAATATGGATATTGATAAAAGTGGCTAAAACAATCGGCTTCAGACTAAAACTTTTCATTACTAATTCAAGTGGTTTAGACTGCTCTTGGCCGTGACCATGATCGCAAAGGGTTTCGTACTACGTATCGAAAATACGAAAATAAACACAAAGTTTTGGTTTTATTTCTACGAAGAATATTTGCGTAAATATTGAGCATATTCTGGGGAAGCTTTGTAAACTTACGATGTGTGATGGAGGTTGCAAATAAGCGGAATACTGAAACGTCGATTATTCATAGCAATCCATCTTGTAACCAAGAATTGGGTATACTATCCGGTCGAACTTTAAAAGTAGTATTCCCTTTATTCTAACTGAAAAAAACATAGCACTTTCAGTAGAAATAGTGTTGGTTCTGCGAACCAAAACGTGTCTTGTCAACACCAGATATCCCATAAATAAATATTTCTATTTACATGAAAGCCATGTGACATCCACCAACCCGCACTGGGCCACCGTGGTTGATTATGGCCCACTCCCTCGCACAAAGAGGAGGCCTGTGTCCCAGCAGTGGGAACATTATAGGCTGATTATGTTAAACATAAACTCAAGGCTTTTTCCCATGGGGTAAGGCAGAAATTACAGACCATCACCTGCTACAATCCTTTAACTTCACTTATGTTCGTACCTACATCTGGTCAACGTTCCGTTCATATGTTTTTCAATTTAGTCGCTATATTTTGTGGTAGACACAACATGACAGAAATTGCCTATTTATTATTACATTTACAAATCCCTACAACATCTCTGTAGAAATAACACGAAGAGTAAAGCCAATATTCTCAGCTCTAATCCTAGATATTTCTTGAGAATGTCAATTATACACCGTATTTACATTATTGAATCCCAAATATCTCGTAGCGTTAAGAAACAAGACATAGATGGGAAGCAGCGATTGGCTGAATGCCAAGTGTTTTAGCAAACATTTTGTATAAACTACACTAATACATATATAAAAATAAACGATGTCTGTTTGTTGTTCCTTCATGTACACACGGCTATATATCAAGGTATACATTTCCAATACAAGCTGACCTCTTATTGTACGGCAAGCCGAACCAATGCGAAGCCGGCTTACACTAGAAATGTATAGCTTGATACTCGTATGTAGCCGTGTGTACAACATCAGGTGAAATTGGCCTATCTTGTTATTATATATGGATGTAAGTGGTTCTGTATGAAGGATTATCGATTGATTGGAAGCTGAAACTGAAAAAATAAATACATTCGTTTATACTTTGTACTGCCAAATCATAACGGAAGAGTGGAGGTATGTTAGACATAAAATGTAGAATTTATTGGTTTATACTTCTGTGAATTTTAGAGAAATTCGTTGAAAGAAAATTTCCTTTAAAAATAATTTTGCCGATTGTAAAAGATTTTATAGCGATGATTCGTTCTACGAATCTACGTGAAGATTTCTGTCTTAGTTCAATGTCAAAAGTTTCTTTCATGTTAGAAAAAAAAACCGAAATGGCTCACCTGATGGAAATCGATTGCATCCATTGCCTGTACCTACAGACACTAACACCAAGCGAATTGTTAATGGCTAGCCAATCATAGAAACAGAATTGAAGTGTCTCATGTGCCTGTAACTGGAGAGTTACATGTACAAATTATACTTTCCTCACTTAATAACACTTAAATGATAAACACAAGATTTTTTTTTTATCTCAGTGTTTCATTAATTTATACACAACATCAACACCATTATTAATATAAAAGGAACAATACCTAATTTATTAATAACGACAGCTCATTTCGGCTTCCGTCGTAAAAAATAAACAATATAGGCCATGTGGCATACATTTATTAATGGCGGGAAAAATCCAGTTCCGCCATTGAATGGGAATATTTTTAGCGGGAATATTTATTTTTGTATTACGTTTAGTTTAGTCTTTCATACGGCTTCGTTGTTGAAGACATGGACGTAGATTTGCGTGGGGATTTAAAACTTGTCTGTTTGAGCTGCGTTTCTGTGATGTCTATGCTGAAGGTGAAGGGCGGGCGTTTTGGGGGACTGCGTCAGCGTAATTTGATTAAATGGCTTTGGATTTTTTTATGGCATTGTACCTAGGTACTCATGCAAGTCATTTATCATCATTGGTAGCCTTGCATAAAAAATGCAAAAAAAATTAATAATAATAATAATAAATAAAATAAACGCATTTTCTTTCTTACTTTCTGTCTTCCTTGTTCCACCCTGCTGACTATAGGGCTCCTCCCTTTAGTGCCATGCTGCCCTGGTCTGTGCGAGTCGCAACCAGAAGGTCAATTCTCGTAATTTAAAACGTTCAAAATCTAGTCGCAGTCTCATCTCGGCGACAAACAAATCTAGGGAAATTGGAGGTATTTTCGACAGATTGAGACTTTGATCAGACTGTGAACGTTCTTAAAATTACGAGAATTGTCCCTCAGGTCTTACCCGCGATCTTCTGAATGTCATCCACCCTGCTGTTAATAAATTCTCTAATCCATCTCGATCTAAATGCGAAAGTAACTCTATCTGTCTGTCTGATCGTTTCAACGGATTTTGGGTGAAATTTGGCACACGGGTAGACCACAAGTTAGACAAATAAGTTAGGACACAGCATAATCCGAACTTCACACGGAATATTTCACCTAAATCCTAATCAACAAGAGTCAATTCTTAAGCTCACTTTCAGCATCAATTGTTTACTTCTACACAGAATCAAGCTAATATAATACATGGTTGCAGTTTATTGAATAACGTGTAAACTAACGATTTACTAATCGCCAATAAATATTTACTACAGATAACGTTTATCCTATAGATTATGGCATTGGAAATAGCATTTGTGGCGGACAAATGCTATTTTCAACCCTTTATAGTAAGGGTAGATGTTATAAAAATAAAAGAATAAAATGAGTCGATTGCGTTTCACAGATAAAACAGACACAGATGCCTCAAAACTCAGAATTTTTATTTGCTAGACCAAAATGACAGCTACTTAATATGTACTAAATAATGTCATGTTGACAAAAAAAGGTCGATCGCAACTGTCATTTTATTCTAGCAAATTTAAAATCAGAGTTTAGTAGATCTATGTCCCGCGTTCATTGACTTCATTTTTTTCAGTTGATATCCCTCATGAACTCCCGATCTAAGAATTTCATCATAACATATTTTTATTCAGCACTCTTCAATAATAAAAATGTACCTCAAGGCAGATCCTACTACCGTATCCTTCTTAATTGCTTGGTAGTTAAAACGAACCGCTTTTGCTGGTTAAGCGCCAACATATTTAACTTTTCTCCCTTCAAAATAAATATAACTAACTAGCCTGTACTGCCCCACAGCAGGGCAAAGGCCTCCATCTCCCTTTTCCACACAATTCTGTCTTTACCAATTGGGTCCCACTAAACGCACGACGCCATCGCGGCAGGCCGAGACGATTCCTACCGAAATGACTGGCAGGCATTCGCAAAAGACAGAATTGTGTTCTAAATATAATTATACAATAATTAATTAACATAAAAAAGCCGCCACAGACGAGGAACACGTAACTCAGTAGTCGCGTCCAATGCAAACATAATAAATCTGTTCCTAATTTATAATAGTCATTTATGTCTTAACGTTTGTGGCCAACTTGTTAAGTAAACACAGATGATTAAAGTTCAGAAGGAGAACTTCAAAATGAGATCAAACGACGGACGCGGAAAATTCATGTACGACAATGCTTTCCGAGATCTGACAATCTGTATGCCTGGCTGGATATAACTAGAGTCCGCCTGACGACAGAAGTCCTGCGGCAATAAGTGGGACTAATTATTATATAGAATAGTAGCAAAATTCCTACAACAACCCTCCTACCTCCTATCTACACACCTTCTCTATTTTACATTGTGCATTTTATTAACCAGTGCCTGTAATAATGATTACGTAAATAAATAAAAAATAAATAATGATTTATGATTCCGTGGCAAACATTTGGCGCCGCGTCTGCGAGACTTTTTTCGTAAAACGGACTCGAAGAAAAGACTTTATCAGGTTTAAAAAAAATTGTGTCTGCTCAGTCTATACGTCTTTATGATACCGCTTTTGTTCTATTTTATATGGTGAAAAGGTCTAAGAAGAGTATGGGTTTCGGGAAACATTTCTGCAATTTCTGACGATTGCTACGATTTATCGTTCTAGACGAAAGATATGTTGTTGGGAATAATTTGACCTCGCTTTCTTTGTTCCACTTCTGTCTGTGCATGTATTAGCCAATACTTAGGCATTTTGCAATCTGAAATGCACGCGACATTTTAGCATTAACTGTATTTCTAGCCTTATCTACTGTTAGTGCTACTGATATTTTATTACGTTCCTATCTTATGGTGTCTCGCCGTGTCTGTATGTAAGTGTGTTATTCTGTGTGTGTGATCTTCTGTGCATTTACTTACTCTGTGTCTACCACCGTAAATCAACAACATATTCAATGCTAAGGTAAGGTGCGAATTGTTTAAATGATACATCATTTGAGTCGGTCAGTTGTTAGATCAAACAGACGCGGGCCGAATGAAAACAAGACTTGTTTGGGTTGGCTGGGATATTCAGGTTTATGTATGACTATGTTAACACTTTACTACTGTATTTAATACGTGATTATTTAGTTATAAGGTTTATGAGTTTAAAGCACAAACGTTCCTATGTTCTGTTCCAAAAGTATTAGATGAAAGTGTAAACAAACTCTGTTCAGGTTAAATTCTAACGCAATCACTCACCAAAGGGAAGTGGAAACACATTCATCTGTGTTTAGAAGGTTTCAACTTTATGTCTCAGCATTTTTTCTAACAATTATTGTTTGAATAACATTATTAAATTGGTATTCATAGAGAAAATTGAGGTTATAAATACCAAATCGCACTGGGCCCGCGTGGTGGATTATGGCCCACTCCCTCTCACCGAGAGGAGGCATGTGTCCCAGCCGTGGGAACATTATAGGCTGATTATGCTAAGTATTCAAAGAAACAAATCAATGCACTCAATTTGTAAGTGGCACTACAAATTGGTATCCCCAGGAATGTCTTCTGATCCATTTGTTTACATTTTTATCAGGTACTTTTGGAAGAGATTTTACCTTTTTTTTTGTTCTTAAAACTTTGAGTTTAGCAGTCGAAGTAATTAAAATCCTTGTGTGACAATATTATGAATTTTACCGTCACAAAAATTCATTCTAATTAAAAGTAAGGTTTCATATTTTTATCACATAAGAACTACTTATACATTTTTATTACTTAATCGGTATTTATGAAAATGAGTTTACTGTGAGTATGCTCAAAGCGTATTTTCAGCATTATTGATAATAACGGTGATAAAAAGGGGCGTGTCTTTATGACCACACGAAAGAAGTAAAAACTATGAGCCTAGTACTTATACGCGATTCGGCGTCGAGTATACACGATTCAACGTCTCCGACCGACTGAAGCCGAGTATACCCGATTCAGCGTCACCGGCACGAGAGAGACGGTTTATTTCGTAAAGACCGCAAAGTGCTCCTAAGAAACTTTTTACTTCAAAATCATAAATTCATGACTTTTCCAGCCAGTGCACTGTTGCATCGCGCGAACAACACGCCAAACCCAAACAGAAAACACGACCTTACGACAAAACGGTCCACAGTCCACAAAATACAGTTAGTACAAAACAAAACACTAAACACCGGCGCCCTTGCAACAGCCAATCTGCATGACCTAATTACCAGTAATAAAACTAGCCGAAATATATTTTATGACAACGTCGCTCGAGTTACTGCTAACCGTGTAGAATGCGTCCAAGTTATTGGCTTGTGGAGTTGCACGCGATGGTTGAATGAATTATGAAGAGTTGTGTGCATCGCTAATTCGAAATTGTTTCGTTTTGGTTCGAAATTCGAATTGATTCTGACAAGGGGTGATAATGTCGGAACTTAAAAAGTTTGGGAGCGAAACAGTTATTTTTTTTGTTTTCTTTGGCTAAGCCGATATCGACTACTCTGCCAGCGTCAAAAGAGTTGTTATTTTAATTAAAAAAAACAAAACCTAACAATTCTATATTTTTATGAGAAAAAAACCAGCTCCAAGGAATCCATAGACAATAATGCAAATGTCAAAATATTTTTTTCCATGCCCATAGCACAGTGCACTTTAATACTGTGACTATAGAGCCTTCATAAACAAAGGGTTTCTAAGACAAGGCCATTAGAAACATTAGTTCTACAACCACAATTTTAACGGAAACAATCTTTACTCCTAAGTGGTTCGGATGCGTCACAAACATTTACCTGCTTAACGAAGTAGACAGACATAATTTTAATGTTAATGATTTTCACGGTGGCACAGTAATGACTACTTATCCTTTGAACATTTGTCTTGTATTTACGAGTACATAATACTGTACCAAAGTGTTTCTAAAATCGAAAAGCTTCTGGGAAACCGTTACTATTTGACGGTCAATTTTATTATCACTTATTCATAGGAATTTATGAGAGTTTTGAGTTATTTTCAACAGGTAATTGAACTCGCTCATCTGAGGGCTTACCACCAGCTCTTATAGCAGGGCAGAAGTTGAACTGCACTGTTTTTTTGTTCTATGACTAAATACAAAAAAGCAGTGCAGTTCAACTTCTGCCCTGCTATAAGAGCTGGTGGTAAGCCCCATGAGCAGTCATGAATATCGTAAGCATGAAGTTATTGCTAGAAACGGTAGATGTCAAAATGAGAATCAAACCAAAGATTCGGAACTGACCATGTAGCCGGAAATGTTGTCTTAAAAGCCAGCACGTAATTTCTGTTTTACTTTTTCAATGAGCCAAAAAATTCCTATGCGTTCTAGTTCATCGAACAAGAGTTTATTGTTAACAGCCAGTGAAGTTGAAGCTAAACTAATAGGAAACCGTTAAAGACCGTCGCCATTTTAAGGACCATTTTACGACGCCATTTTAGGGACAGGCCTTATTTATTTACCAAATCATTATTGTTCCATCAGTGTTCAAACAAAGCATTCAGACAGTTATTTCCTGAAAGCTCATCCTGCATATATTTACCAGTCTTCTCTACAAACAGCAATCGAAATTTATCACAAAATCTTAATCCACCCATACAATCATCAGTTCCAATAGTAAACACAGCAACGTCATTGAACCCTGCGTACGCGCAAGTTAGTCCGCGCGCATACCAATTAAGTGCATTGCTATTACCATGGGAATCTTGTGAATTACTCATAACTACTGAGAATGACGGGACGATAGGATCTATTTATTGGACAGCTGAACGTATTTTAATTCCTTGAAATAGAGGTTTATCGTGTTGGTATAAAATGATAAGACAGGATTGGAAGATATTCTAGCTGTCACTGGATTCCGAGATACAGGTTTTCCTTGTGTACGTGTATCTACAGCATACATTCTCCACCTTATTTTACCCACTTTGATTTGACACTTGATATAGGGACTACTTCTATGGGTATACATTGATACTATGGTGCATGGATCCATCTTTTGACTTACGCGAACAATCCCTTTCTTTGGTTTAACATCATCCTCATCATCATCATCATCATTATCATCATCATCATCATCATCATCATCATCATCATCATCATCATCATCATCATCATCATCATCATCATTATTATTCTTCTACCCGTATCCAAAATTGTTTGGCGCAACATGTCCTTTTCTTCCATATTTCTTTCTCTATGAGTCATCACGGTAGTCACCCCCTTTGGCTATAAAATATCTTGATTTAGATTATTCCTAGAACATTATTTGGCTTTGGACTATCGCACAAAAGATAATAGATAGCCAAAATATTTGTTAAAGTTTCCTGTTACAGGATGTTATCTGACGATAATTATTGTTATCACACATGATTAGATTGTAACACAAAATTCCTATTATCAATAAAAATAACATCACTAATTCACAATACACTTAATGTAAAACATATAAGTCGGTCTCAAGCGATTTCGGACCCTCTTTTTCTACAACATGAAAATCTATATACTTTACTAAGGGCTGATTTCTCAATAGTCAGGTAACTTTGTATCTGAGGAACAAATATTGCTGTTTGACAGCTTTTGTATAGAGAATATGTCAAACTGTCATATTTATTGTTCAGATAAAAATTATCAGACTTGAAAAATCAACCCTTAATGAAATAAAGGAGGTAATAAAGCTGAAGAGATTGTTTGTTTGTTGTAACGGACTAATCCCTGGAACTACCAGTCGGAGTCAAAAAATCTTTTTTGCATATGGTAACACAATTTTGGAGGAAGGTTATATGCTATTAACATCACGCTACGGCCCTAAGGAGCCGAGCAAAACGAAAAAAAGTCAGAAAGAATACTAAGAGAAAACGAAGTAGATACATAATAGACGTCGCAGGGGTAGTACTAGTAATTAGTAATTGTACAATATGCGTTTAACACAACACCGTCCCATATTTATTTCACTACAAAATCTTTGACATAAAAACCATAATGTTATTGGTATGACGTAAAAGCCGTCGCTTCCTTCTGTCTCCTATAAATATTAATTGTTCTAATAATATCTCCAACCTCGTCAAGATCGCGGTTAACACACATTTCCACCGCATCTGGACCACATCTAAATCGGAAACTTTCGACATCAATCTGTGTCTAAAATAAACTATACGTTCATGGTTAAGGTTGTTGGATCCTCTTCATCTTTTCGTTGTTCCTGCTTATGATGAGTACCTGCCCTCATGCATGTTTTGAACGACTATTTCTTCCTGTTATGCTATTGTGAATTTCTCTTTCTCTACAAATTCCTATTGTGCTCATGTTCAGGAGCAGAGGTGGTCGTAGGTTCGAACCCACACAGGCACTTTACTTTGTGTAAATTATTTCATCACCAATGCTCTCAAAACGGTGCAGGAAAACATCGTGAGGAAACCGGCATGTCCTAGAACCAAAAATTCAAAGACATGTGACATCTGCCAACCCGCACTGGGCATGCATGGGGCCGAGTCCCTCACAGAGAGGAGGCCTGCGTCCCAGCAGTGGGATAATTATAGGTTGAGTATGTGGTGCTCATGCGCATTGAACCATTTCCAAGCTGTACTAAGGTTAATAAGCATTAAGGTTTCCGCTATTATCTTTCTTCGGTGTAGTTAGATTTCAGTTATCCTTATACTTTTTGTATACACGTTTTTCTGTGACAAATGAACCTATTTTTATTTCTTTCCGTTCATTTTTCAACTCACACTTCTAATAGTTGCCCACACCAACAAAATTTGCCCACTCTTTCACCATCTTAATCCCAAAATAGCCTCCGTTCACGGCTAAGGTCAAAGATAAGTCCACCACGATACCAACATGGCCCATCGTATAGATAACACTGCACTTTAGTGGACGTTAAATTCAAGGTGAGGTTACATTGGCCAGTTTTATGTGAGACGGTGCTGCCATCTGCCGATGAAAGTGTAATTTAGTTGAGTGTTTTTGAAGGTTCCTCTTATGTACCCTCCTTTGGTTTGAAGGAAAAGTTTTGGAGATTGAACGGTTATTGGACATACGTTTGTATGTATTATTCACGTTTGTAATGTTAAAAGTTCCTTAATCGTTTTTATTTGGTAGCAATGGTTTTAATCTTGACAGTTCAACAACATTCATTGCGTTATTTATGTTTTTGAGCAGACACATTTTTCGAACATATGAAGTAATGGATTAACAATATTCTTCAAAATGATTCAAATTGAGATTGATAGTGGCGCCGATTCCCTTGTTCACAAACTAAACTAAATTTAAGTACGATGCATCTTTTTCTTTCTATTTAATTTAGAAAAGGACAGAAGATAAATATTAGTTTAGTCTTCACAGGCGTACACAGCAGATCAAACTTGTGTGAATTACAATGGATTCGATAGTCAACCCGTAGATCAACAAATAGTTAAATTGAAAAGAACTACGAAAGAGACAGCTTCGTTCCTTTTCTTAACAGAATTTCGATTTCCAGTCCTACATCTTCAGTTAAGCATGTCTAGAAATTATAATTATTAAATAAACCAATAATCCTTCTTGAGGTCACTGACTCATGCATATAGTACTAATACCTACTACGTACTAATCAACTGTGACGTCACTGCGTATACGCAGATCACGTAAACACTTTTCTTTGTCGAGTTCCGTGTAACCGTGTGTAATACAGTTTACACAGCAATTTAGTCAGACCTTACTGAAACTAACCTAATTTTCAGTTTGACCTCAATGTCGGAAATGTATAAAAATTTGTATATTCATTGTTGGTAATAGATTAATTTTGTTTGATCGAGAAACGGTAAGAAGTTTTATAGTCGTCTGAATATTAACTGCAGTGTATATGACAGTTTAAAAGTAAATAAGTTAGTAGTATATAGATTCTTATTGTCTATATACCTGTCAGTTAGTCAGAAAGTTGAAGCTAGATGCCCATTCAAAAACGTAGATCTCTATGGAGAAGAACGGGCAAGAAACTCCAAGAACACTCTTTTAAATTAACATATGACAGACAGACAGACAGACAGGCCTGTTGGTCTAGTGGTTAGTGACCCTGACTGCTATGCCGGAGGTCGTGGGTTCGATTCCCACCCAGGACAAATGTTTGTGTAATGAGCACGATCATTTGTTCTGTGTCTGGGTGTAATTTATCTATAATATTTATGTATTTAGAAATATATAAGTATGTTTATCAGTTGTCTAGTACCCATAACACAAGCTCTGCTTAGCTTGGGACTAGATGGCGTTGTGTGATAGTTGTGGAATATTTATTTATTTATTTTATTTATATATAAACTGACCTTTTATTACTTGACTGGTCCAATATAATTGTAAACGTTATACACTGTTGAGAATGTGAGGATCAAACTGCTGTAAAACACATCCTTTTCTTGAAGTTCATTTTTGTGAAAGTAAACGATATTATGATGTTCACGAAGATTCAGCAGTGCGATTCTGTAAACATATCACCGTGAAAACTTAGGTGAAGTGAGCGTGGAGTGAGCTGTCATTCCAACTAATGCTAGGGACTGACACTATTGACACTTCACCTAACTTTTCACGGTGAAATTTTTACAGAATCGATCGGCAGGCCGCCAACCTCCCAGAACAGATTCATCCAGACAGTCACCGTTCCCAGACAAAACTTTACCACAAGCACAACTGACTCTGTCCTAATTCATACCACTTATCCTATTAGATCAGTCTTGTAGCCAGTCAATCATGTCACGGCATCGTCCTCACTTAGCATCTCAATAACATGGCGGATCATTGTTGTGGGACATTGCTTACGTTATGGCCCTTTTTATTTTTCGATGAATTTATGCAATTATGCATGTATGTGGTATTTGGTATGCAATGTCGTAAATCGCTCCGTCTTGGGAGTATTGTTTGGAGACTGTTGTTGTCATTTTTGAGATGTTTATTTCGGAGTTGTCTTGTCAGTTGCGGATCTAAGTATTTGATCCGACTGTAATGTCGATCGCTTTAATTTTAAGATTCGAACACATTGAGACGAGGCTTGCGCAGCCTTCTTGGAGCTTTTGGTCATTCTAATTTTAAAAGCTAGTCTTACTTGTTCATCAAGTTTAAATGAAAATTCATCTGGAAAATCAAAATTATTTTACGTTTCGCTAACAAAATGGTGTTTGCTATTTATATTTTTCTCAGTAGTAATAAATACTAAACAATTATAGCACCTGATGTTTGATCGTTACTTGCTCAGAGTACACAGGCTGATCTCATGTGGTTACGTCAGCATTTGAGGTTACTTCTTAAGATTAGAATAAGTCTTACCTAAACAGCCATTTGAACGTCACGGCAAGTATGTGTTGTATGACTGTTAAAAATAAAATACTGATGTTCAACCACCACCTTAATTGCGTAACACACTTTCTATCACAATCACTTTGAAGGATCTATTCCTTCATATGTTTGAAAAATTTGTCTGCTCACCAGCCTAAATAATGCAACGTAATGAATATTGTTTAACTGTCAACATGACAGCTGTTGCTATTGTTATTAGTGTGTTACGCAATTACCCCGCTGGTGAATATAGAAGGAAACTGCCAGAACTGAAGTCCAGCAGTAGACGTCTTTTGGACGTTTTTTATTGCCATCCAGCAATAAAAAACTATTGCAACTTTTTAACCTAACCTGTTCAGCTCGCACTCGGCTCGCGTGGTGGACTACGGCCCACTCTCTCTCACGGAGAGGCCAGAGTCCCTGCCTTGGAAACATTACAGGAGGCTGATGGTGTTATATTTTATATCTTAAATCTAACTTCAAGCAAGGATATCACAAGGTTTTATATCTATTTTAGTAGTCGCAGATGTAGAAGGACCTTAATCAAGTCGATGTTATCAACCACCTTGTAAGGTGAAGTCCGATATCATTGCTTTTGCATCCATATAAAATAGTGTACCTAATGAATACATGCATGTTGATATATATACGTAAATGTGTAAACATTTACGTATCACAATATACCAAACGACACCTTATGGTATCGTTTGGTATATTGTGAGTCATGTTTTTAATTTAGAATATAGTTGAAGGTAAAGTATTGATTCTGGACTTAGGTCGATTAGAAATATCCTACTAATATTATAAACGCGAAAGTTTGTTTGGATGGGTGGATGTTGCAGTAGTACTGTTTGCGTGAAAGAGTAACAAGCATCCATCCATCGATACAAACTTTCACGTTTATAATATTAGTAGGATTTTAAAGATAAAATTCGTCACCAAAGTGTTGAGTAGGGTACCTAAATCTTAGCATAAAGTCCTCAACCCAGGCTACTTATTTTATGTCCATCAGACGCAGTTCAGTCTAGACATTTGTCTTCAAACTTTTGCAAACTACCTAAGTTTTTATTTGACCAAATACATCATTACTCTATGGCAGGATTTAAGAGGCTGTGGTTAAACTTTATAATCAACGAGATGGCCCAAAATATAAAAAAAAATTATGAAGATTTGATTCTCCTTTTTTATAGACATTATTTTAATACTGTTAGCTTATACAATTATGTAAATTTTATCTCGTTGGAAAATAAATCTTATATTATCTAACAAAGTGGGCTTAGTTACACCATCCTTCACTCAACGGCTGAACCGATTTTTGTGATCTCTGATTTGATGGATTTGTATCCGCCCCGAAAAGCAGAGGAAAATACACAGAAAAAAGATAATGAAGATAATTCATTTTCTCATAGCATTCGTTCTTATTGATTCTGAGGCGGTACGAAGTCAGCTAGTTAAATCCTACTAATATTATAAACGTGAAAGTTTGTATGGATGGATAGATGGATGGATGGATGTTTGTTACTCTTTCACGCAAGAACTACTGAACGGATTTGAATGAAATTTGGCACACGGATGGTTTATAACCAGGATTAACATATACGATACTTTTTATCCCGATATTCCCACGGTATCGACACTTATGCGGGTGAAACCGCGGGGCGCAGCTAGTGTAAAATATAGATATATGCAAGGGTCGGAAACGTTATTTAAAATAACGTTTTTTAAACGTTTCTAACAGTTCTTCGTATTGTGTTCGTTGCATTGCGTTCGGAACGAAAACAAAATGGGAACATTTTCAAAAACCGGTTTAATCCGCAAGACGGTGCAGCGAGGGTCGTGCGACGACAAGTATGGACTTGTTTGTTTATGCTGCCGCGCGGCTTCATTGTAACTAGGTATAGATCAATTATTCCGATGCGCTTGCTTACTGAGGTTGTGTTTACTGTTGTTATTGGGACTTCGGGAGTGGTAATTAGTTACCTACCTATTATAGTTAGTGGTGCTTATTCATTGCTTAAATGGGACGTAAAAGAAAAAACCCAATTTACTCGTATTACACTTACAATAACGAAACTAACAAATCAAAATGTCAAATGGAAGGATGCCAGAAAGAAATACGAGTAAGTACCTATATAATTATTCAATCTTGAGGTTCTTGTAGTATACTGTAAGTCCTTAAGACTAGTTTATACAATATGATTTGTACCTATATGAACAATTTTTTCTATAGGAATTAGGACTAACATCAAAATCACGAAAAAAATATCTGCTGTTTCATAAAAATCATCAAAAACTACTTATGATGAACAAGCAACATGTATTGAAACAGCTGTATTTAATTTTTGCGATTTCGAAATTGGTCTCATAGTAGAAGTTGTTCATAATACCTTTATTAATTCTGTTATACAGTTTTTATTTATACTGTTTATTGATAATATTTTAGTGAAGATTGTGAATGAATTTAGTACGGACTGTGAAGGATCAAAAATTATATGATACGATTGTAAAAAATATTGTTCCAGGGACATCACGCCGGAAATTTAGTACGACATTTTTTTACGCAGCATCGTGCTGAATATGTCAAAATTCAAGAAAGGACTTTTTCTGATAAAGATGTAAATTCTCTAACAGAATACAATAAAGTTCTTGAATGCTGCATAAATTTAGTTGCAATCCACGGCAGGCCGTTGTCTTTGCTAGAAGATGAGGCATTCCAAAATTTAATTACAATGATACCTAATCCTGGGTTAAAACCCAATATTAGAAACATAAGAACATGTATTGAGAATAAAGCCTACGATGTCCGAAAGAAGATCTATGAGGAATTAAAAAATAAACTGGTATGTTTAAAAATTGATGTAGCTTCTGTAAAATCAAGAAGATTCCTCGGAATAAACTTGCAGTTCATTTTAGATAAGAAGCTGCAGCTTCGTAATTTGTGTGTAGTTGAGCTTCATGAACGAAATACTGCAGCATTCTTGAAAGACATAGTGTTGATGGTTTTAAGCCGCTACGGAATCGAGCCTCAGCAGCTATACTCCATCACCTCGGACAACGGCGCTAATATGCTTGCAATGTCTCGTCAAATTGAAGAAGAAATACAGGATTCTCTTGAAGATTTGAATAACACTGAAGAACAGGTTGAGGAATCTGATATTATATATTCACCAGCAGATGGTCAGGAAATGCTTGATTTGGTGGAAAGTTTGGAGTTCGAAAGGGAAAATATAGCCCAACCTATCGTGACAGCTGTACGTTGTGCCGCGCATACATTGCAGCTTGCTGTGAGAGATGCTTGCAAAGAACTTGAACCCGTTTTCGAATTGTGTCGTCGTGCAGTAAGAACTCTTCGTACACCTAACGTGGCACTGGAATTAAAGCGTAACCAATTGCTTCAGGCTATTCTGGATTGTCCAACTCGGTGGGACTCTACCGCCGATATGTTGGACAGGCTAGTTAACCTAAAAGACTTTTGTAAAGAACATTACTCAGACTTAATTGGAGATGAAACATGGTCAAAAATTGAAGAGAGCTTGCAGGCTCTCAAACCGTGCAGAGTACTATCCAAACGGTTGCAAGAAGAACAATTAACATTCGGTGATTTTTACATTTATTGGATAAAATGTATTACAGAGTTAGAACAAATGAATACTCCTATTGCATTATATTTGGTTATATGTATGAAAGCGAGAGAGGGCAATCTTCTGACCAACGACACATTTTTATCTGCTGTTTATATGGATCCGAGAGTAAATTCCATACTTTCCGAAGAACACAACGAACGAGCTCGGATTCATTTAATGCATACACACCAAAGATATATTAATTTGCAATTGCAAACTCAGGATCGACCAACAGATGAAAATGATCTTAATCAAGATAATGTCCCGCACACATCACGAAGTAATATAGATGGTTTCTTTGAAAGGCGATATAGAGAACGTCAGAGAGAACGACCAACAGAAGCTTGCAATCAATTAAAAAACTCTTTGATTGATTTTTTAAATTCGCCACTTTTGCCAACGCATGAGAACATTTTGAAATATTGGTACGAAAAAAGGTTTACTGATCCACAACTTTATTCTTTATCCACTATAGCCTTGGCTACTCCACCAACACAGGTTAGTGTTGAAAGGTTGTTTTCGTCGCTGAAATTTATTTTAAATAATCTAAGAATGTCATTAAAAGACTCCATAATTGATGATATCTTGTTAGTAAGAAACAACAGCATCTATGAGAAATCAGATTAATTTAATATTATTTTCTATGACATTATCTTTATGTTAATTTACATGATTATGTAGATACCTAATAAGTTTATCAGTCTCAGGTTCAATAAGCTAGTATTATGTAATTGGGAATATGCATGTGATTTAAATTTACTTGATTTTTTTTCCTTGAACCTTTATAGTCCTGATATTATATCTCAACCATTATTTTCTTATTTAGATTGTTTATAATTGCATAAAATATTAATTAAAAAGTGCAAAAAAAGCACGCGTAATTCAAATTTATGAAACGCATCACCATTTGTCAAAACGAAATTTACGTCACGAGTATAGTTATCGCATTTGTCAGCATCGATGTTTCAACCAAAACCTCTTCACTTCTTTGTTTGTGTCGTCACTTTGACGTCACAGTGCACACGCCAAAATGCGGGCGTTTAAAGTGCCCATGTGGGTTGGCTATTTTTAACTTCTTTTTTAAATACTTTAAATCACTTTATAGGTGTTGATTTTTTTTTGTATTTTATAGCGATGACTAATCGAATAAAAATATAAAAAAATACATGCATATTCCCTATTGTAAGTAAATACATTCGTTCGTTATTTAAAATTAAAAGTCAGGTTCCTTTTTTGTTTCAATATCATCGTGCGGCATGTGCCTGTGCTTATTCCTGTGTATTAGCTTTAATATTTCCACATATACATAAGTCCGCATGCATGGCTCGACAAAATCTAACTCTGACGAAATAAGTTTTCCATAATATTCATTTCTGATTGTTGGTTATGTTGCACAGTACACACTGGTATTTTTCATTTTGTTGCTTTGAATTTTGACTTGGTAAAACAGGTTCCTCCTGAGGCTTCTGGGTATCCTTGCTTTGCGGAACAGTAATTAGACTCATTTGTATTCCTGCAATATAAATCAAATTAATTATTTAAACGTTTAATTTGTTAAGTTAGGTTGATTTGTATTTTGTTAAAGTTTGTAGTCATTGTACAATTTTAATCGATGTTCAGTCAATCACAGTTTGGTGCTGCGAAGTGCAACCAAGATGTTTCTTAAAATTATCATGTTTCATCACGCGAGCATATGGGCTACCGCCGATTTATATATTTTGGCGAATAGGGTTACCTATATTATGAACATAATAATATTTATGCTTCGGATCAGCTAAGAGTTGGATGCAATGTGATTATTATTGTTAATTTAATCTAATACATAAACAGTCAGCTGCTAGAACGATATTTAAAGTTAATGCTTCATTAAAGTTATCGCCGTCTTTTATTACTTCTAGAATACTGAATACAGTTAATAGAGCATGAACTTTAAAGATCGTTCTTGAAAACTGACCGTAAGGAAAAATATCTTCGTTTAGTCTTGACAAGAATACCTACCTGTTGTACGTCTTTTCGGTGCTAATAGAGATTGCGATTCTTCCTCATTTAATGTTGCATGTCTTTTGATTTATAAAAAATAAATGATGTTTAAAATTATTTCTCTTTTTATAGTTGCACACGACTACTATTTATAGTGCCGTGCTAACCCAAAAAGACCTATAAGCATTATGCTTATAGGTTTTTTAGGGTCACGGTCAGCACTTAAACGCTTAGAGGCCTTTTTAGCTTAGCATGGCGGTATAACTACTAACATACCTTTTCCAGTTATTATATTCTCCTCTTTTTCAGTAAGAGAGGTTTGATTGTCTGGTAAACTGATATTTGGGTTGAAATCCTCTATTTCAATAAAAAATGGTTTGCCGTCTGGTAAATCAGTAATTGGATTAACATCAGTCTCTATTTCAGTAAAAAATGGTTGGCTGTCTGGTAAATCAGTATTTGGCTCTTCATCTGAAATATTTTATTTAAGTAGCAATTAACTTTACAAATCTTGAATATAATATATATATATACAATTGATAATCTAGAAATAACAATTAATCTTAAAGATTAATTGTTCTAGATCTGTACTTATTTCCATATAATAGGGTAGTGGTACTCACCTGAACTGTCCATGCTTACTGTACTAAACACTGTTTACTAACTACGAGTAGGTATACTCACGGGTTAATAACAATAGTACCTAGGTACCCTAGGCTTAGCTTTAACAAACAAATTTCCAAATTTAGCAAACGAAACTTAGTAAGATAGGTACGAACGACGAAACTAAACCGCGCGGCAGTGAGATGCCAATTGAATTTAATACTCATGAAACATCGAGCAACACAAAAATTCAATAAAAACGGTTAAAAACGTTTTATTAAACGAAATCGGTATATTTTTTTTGTTCTTCAAAAACGTTATTTATAACGTTCCGTTCGAACATAAACGAAACAAATTGTTCTTTAGGCATTTAAGACGAAAACGTTTCGAAAAATATACCGGTATCCGACCCTTGGATATATGACAAGTATGAGATTTGACAACTTGCTTGGATTGTCGACTTTTTATATGCTTGAATACGAGGCTTTTGACTACGTTGTATATATTTTATGTCTTTATTTTTTTGTAATGTGCGTTTTGTTTGTGCAAAATAAGCAATTTTTTTTTCTTTTGCTAGAAACTGTTTTTCTTTAAAAAGACATCCTCCATGTTCCACGTACACTACTCAGCCAGTCCCTAACTACCCACATATCCAATATTTTACGTCCAAACTTGTTAAACTTTACTACATTCTTATTGGTCCTCATGTCACGCTCGCTGTGGACTGTGGAGACGATTGTCTTATTAGGGATAAGCGATGCTCCTTTGTCACGCCAATGTGCTCAACTCGGCTATTTTTAGAACCTTGTTTACGTTTGCAAATGAGCTGTATGTAGGTACCCTACGCATAGCTAAGTGCAGTGAGTATTTTGTATTAAGTGCACTGGTCGTTTTTTAACTCACAGGGTTAAAATTCCAAGCTGCCCATGTTTTTTCAAATTTTTAGTTTATAATTTTATGCGTAGTGAGTCTCCTTTTTTTGGAACACAAGCATTAATCATTACGTATTCACACGAATCTTACAATTGTGACCTCGTCTGATTAAGAATACTTTTTCAGCCAGCTTACCGTGCAAATGGTTTAATACACTTATTTTAGACATATAAGAGTGTTAGTTATTGTCCAGGTGGTCTATTTATCATGTCTATCTACCACCTAAGTTCACATGTGGAAGCAATAAATATATTGAGTATTGAGTATGTATATTGGTCGCCAATATTAGCAACTTTGGTCGCCAATATTGGTCAACGTTGGTGTCCAATATTGGTCAATGTTGGTCGGCAATATTGGTCAATGTTGGTCGCTAATATTGGTCAATATGGGCGAAAACCACTTATTGTGTGGGTGGTAAAGGTCATTTTTCTCTATCTATATGCACCTATGGTATTATCACCATACCTCTTCCCATTACATACCTTTACCAATTTTAAACTTCACATACACTTACACCCTATTTCTTTGTTTCCAGAAAAACATGCAAGTCATGCGGCTGCGACCGACTGAAGCACTCGGTGTACCACGAGGAGCTGGGATCCGTGCGCGACCGGCTGGGGCTGCGGGAGTCCAAGATCAACCACCACTCCTACGACAGCCCACCAGGACTTACTGCTAAGCAGGTGAGAACTTTATCAAGTAATCTCCAAGGTGTCACATTTTCACGGGCTGTTTAGGAAGCAGAAAACTATGAAAGAAAATGACAAAACTGTCGGATTGTCTGATTGACGCCAGTCAGCGCTTGTTGGTTTTACTAAATAGGTCTCTGGACTGTATACGGGTAAGCAGGTGAGCACTACATTGGCCATGGCTATTGCTCAATAAGCTAGAAGAATATACATACGCCACAGTTTGTTATCGTGCACCTACTCATATTGTTTTGTAAAGAAGGACTTGGATATAAAAACGAGAAAACCTCAACAAAACATTGTTGAAAAACTGCTTTTTGAAGGCCCGATGAATTATAATAAAATTAGTAATGAAAGTTAATCATTCTTTCTTTGGCCAGTATTGTTGGCCTGTACTCTCATTTCATCCTCGGGTTCAATAGCATAGCCCGCCGGCGACGCAATAGTTATAGGTACGTATGATACCTATATTTTTAGATAGATAGATAGTTGTTATTCCTAATTACACTTTTTATGTGTATACAGTGTCGATATTAATAGATACAAGATACATAGTCACCTGTCGTTGTGGGTATGTTGCCTGTAAATCGATGGCTAGGTGTATTAATTTTCCCACCTATTTTTATGTGACATAATATATTAACATTGAGAATGATAGTAAGCATTAAGCAATAAATTGGTCATGGGTAACGGCAATATGTATGTTTTAGGAAAATAAGAAAATAATTTAAAAATAAATTGACGTTAGGTATTAATATTAGATTATTTTTCCTTTCCAGACTGAACTGTATTGGACGTCGTTAGCAGAGCGCGCACCGACCGGCCTAGGGGGCGCCACCGGCGCGGCAGCGTGGAGGGCATGGCGAACTAGAGCATTAGCCTCTCAGTTACCAAAACAAGACCTCTCCTTAGCACATTGCCGACATATCGACGAAAACCACCGCAAACAATATGAAGACTTCGTCGCGGCTAGGAATGAAATTGCACTTGACATTGGTAAAAACCTTACATAAATTTAATACAGCGCCATCTAGTGGCAAGTAGTTGAATGTTTTTATATTTGCTTTATATAGGAACATTTGTTTCAGGCGTCGCTAGTCAATATCACGGTGCATCAGTTGATTGTGCGGGATGCAATAAAGCTATTCGAAGTGGAAGTATTACCGTTCAAGCGCCGCGGATAGGTGAAGAAGTGAGTATTTTTCATAACAGCGCCATCTATGTTCAATCGCCAATACTAATATGAGCTTCCGGCTCACTTAGTTTAGCTACTCGACAAGAGACGTCACTGCTAGTAGTTAGTTTAAAAATTAATATCTTTTCTTTAATTATTATTTTGTTGTAGGCATATTTCCACCCAACATGCTTCTCGTGTGCGGAATGCGACGAGCTACTTGTCGAACTAGCGTACTGTGCGTTAGACGGACGGTTGTACTGCGTCCGACATTATGCTGAACGATTGAAGCCTAGGTGTCATGCTTGTGATGAGGTAAGTGATAACTTAAGTTTATAAAGCATTGAGAAGTTATTTCTAAACATCCAGTTGAATATTTTAGGGTCCGAACTATACCTTTTTCTATATTGATAACTAGCCTATATTAGTACTGCCACGATTTGTAATGCGGCAACTGTATGCAACTGTAGATTGACCAAGGTTGCAGACTTTCTGGAATTCTTTATAATCCATTTTATACAACGTTTATCGTATTCTCGATGGCCAGCGAATCGTATTCATGAATTTACTTTTTAAAGATTTGGAATACTTAAAAGCTGTTTTAAATCAACATGGCTATTATACGTTGACAGACTATAATGATATTTCAAACGTTACATAAATAAATACCTGATCAAGAAATAAATTACCGCGTTTGTTACAAATCAATTTGGTGTCGTTCCAAAAAGACCATTAGTATCAATGTTACAAGTAGACGTAAAAAATTGGTTCGTCTCCGTGCGGTGTTGCAGTTTGTTATATGAGAGTATTTTACCATCCGGTATAGAAAAGACAATGGCTTTTATAATAAATGTATAATTTCGGACTATAACTTTTTAATGTAGCGGAGAGCCCGAAATAAAAGTTTGTAAAACTTTTTCTGAATGACTTTTGAAGATACTCGTATCTACGCAAAAAGTAAATGAATGATTGACATTTTACAGCCCATCTTTCTTTGCAATAGAAATCTATAGACTTATATTCATATACTTACCATCAAAATATAATCTTGTTTTCTAAACTTTTCCATAGCAACGCCCACAGCTAAATACAAAGATCCCCGCCCTAAATATTATTAATACAGGTGGTATTAATACTTAGTAGCACTAACGATTAGTCGCGACGTATTCCAAATAGACAACAAAACACATCACGTGGTCTATTCCTGTCCGGCAATCTGACGGCTTGACATTTGCCAGCGTATTGTGTAACGTGTGTCGGTAATATGGCCTGAACTATGGTCTTTTGCTAAAGATAGGCCATTTTCTTTTTAGATAATTCGGAAGACATATAAACTTTTGTTGCCACATTTAAAAAGACAAAGTATTACTGCGTTTTTTAAACATGGCAACAAACACAGGTTAAGAATGTTTTATACAGATTTAATTAAAATCTGTATTTGTAGTGGCTTGTGGCACGAAGAGATAGAATTTTGAAATTCAAGGTGTCAGGGAGAGCTTAATTAAAGGACGGCTGTATCAATTGATAAGATTTCACAATACCTAAGGAGTACCCAATTATTGCACTCGCCTTTTTTACTTTCAATGCTGATAGGGTACAAAGTCCATCTACCAACCCTGCTGATAAGCAAATGTTTTCAGCAGACCAGAATAATTTAACCAATCCGTAGTGAATACATGTTCATAAATCTAATTCAATCTAACAAAAGTCGAGTAGCGTAACTAGTACTCAAACTACAATTTTAATGAGTCTTGACAGCAACGCGTTACTTTATATCTATTAGGTTAATTTTAACAATAAGTTTTACGACGATATGCGCTGCACTGCTGTCCACTGAAGTAATAAACAAATGACTGTCATAAACGCTTCAAACGCTTAACTAGTTAGTGCAGTATATCATACCAATTGATGGGTGGAGGGAGACCAACAAAAATATGGATAGTTTGTAAAGAGAAAATGGAGTTAATGATGTCTTATTTGATGATTGCTGCTGATATTAAGTGTAATACAAGTGAAAAACATTTTGCGTCGACCCCTACAAACATGCGCCAAGGACAGGCTGATGACGAGGAACTAAATAAGTTGGCAAATAGGCTACTATGTGAAAACTGGTAACAGCTATCGAAAGACACCTGCGATACCTATGAAGTGCTTTGTAATAAAGGGCTTTGGGCATCTGTTTTCTTTTCGTTGATTTTATTTTCTCAATTTTCTATGTAAAAGTGACCATTATTTGCTTTTATTGTATCTTTGCAATGCCTTAAAATATATGAACCAAGGGTTGGGACTTGTGTCCTTAATACAAGTTATCCTGATAACTTAGCAAGGGTGCAAGTTACGTCAGCTTCTAGTGCTATAATATTCACAATTAAGACATAAGTATGTAACGTTAAATAGCTGTATTGTTGATACGAATAAATACTAATAATGCTAAGACACAAAGAGGAAACGTTTCATGTAGATACTCGTATTATTTCACCTGCACTCATACCGTTTAAACTCCAACATAAGAACAATTCCATCTCTCCTTGCAAATCAATAAATTTTAATTCAGAATTCGACGGATAATCTTAATGTTTCCTCTTGAAATTAAACCTATTGGAAGCAGTACACTGTTTCATTTTAGCCCGTTACATTATAATGCATAACTGTGCCACTCTTTGCGTTTCGCACTAATGACAATATTATTGATGCGTCCAACTGTTCACATTCATTCATCTAAGCGCATATCTTGGACGAAATTATTGAGAGCTTTACAACTAGAGGTTTACTCGTCGATGTAGAAAGGGATTGTCGATAATCTGTGTCGACAGTCGATTTTGTAAACGTTTTGTTTTTTGCGTTGGGTGCATGGATAAATCTGGCTCTGAATTTCGCACATTTGGACATGGGTGATTTATAACCGAGGCTGTTACTGAAAACAAATAACGTTACCCTTTCGCCAACATATTTCTGGAGTCATGCGTCATGAGTGCCCTGCCCGTTTGGAATATTTAAACTGATCCTTCTAATATTATTACTAAAATCCTAAACCAGTGAAAGCAGCCATCTTTCCTCCCAACACGCTCTCTTCAACGTTAGCAATTCTTGTTTACACCTTATTTAGCCCAGATTAATTCGCACCTAACGAAGCTTCAATCGGTCAATAAAACAGCCGAATGAAATATGTTTGGTATGTGGTTACAGAACAAAAATAAACTGTTAACTAGTTAGGTACTGTTGAACATTTGTTCACACCTTACCACTTTAGTCAGTTCTTACACTCGCAGCGGGTCTGCGCGCCTTTTTTCTAGTCCGACCTTTTTGGCGGTTAAAAAAGTTAAAAGAACGTCAAAAGTGATTTCATTCGATATTTGAAACAGGTGCTATATTTTAGAAATTGTCAAGGTGAGGTTCTATTGTTTCTTTAATCTTTTTTTTACAGTCGTGTTCATTTTAGTTGTAAGCACGAGTATTAAACATTTTCGATACCCTAAATTACTAATTCACTTGAACCATCAAACTAAATTACTGTTGTGAGTTATACAACGTTTCCAATGTATCGTAATGGAAGCATCTGAAGTGGTGGCCTATATTCTACAACGAACGAATTATTGCAAATGTTTCTACATCATATCAGTTACGTTTCTATCTTGCAGTGGGAATTACAAAATTGAACTTGTGTTCAATAAACACCGAAAACAATCCTGTTTAATTTCAAAGAAACGTTTTATCCGCATTCTGAAGGTGAACTTTAAAACCGCTGGAAATAAAAAGGGTTTTTGATGTTTCGCTGTCTGTGAAACAGTAATTTTGACACTATCCCTACAAGTTACTGACGTGGATGGCGTCTCGTTGGAGCAGGTTATGTTCCCGTCTATCGATCTTCTGAATACCGATCGATCTCTTTGAAGTGTCTGTCGTCCAAGCTTGTTTATAGTCACAAGCTGATGTAATAAATATAATCGACGCGCACACACGACAAGGACCATCTCTTAACCGGACAGCGTTCGCCAACTGTGAACTCAATACTCTTTCGACAGCTACCGAGGACGTGTCGCCTCCAGCGAATTTAATTTATACCTTGGTCTCCAGTGTAGTTAAAAAAATTTTTTTTAAAAGTCATATCGGTACGCGACGGTCGTGACACATACGGCCGAATACGAAATTCGAATTTACGCGCGTTTTTTTCCCCGCGTTTTTTTGGTGTGTTCGGATACAAGCCGATTAAGAAGACAGTTTTTGTGAGTGGTTTGAAAATAAGCATGAATTTTGTAATTGTGGTTAATTAATATTATTTCAACGTTGTTTTATTTTGAAAAAATAGTGATAATTAAGAGTGAATCCCATATTCAGTTTATTTTAGAGTCAATTACTCTTTTATGTTTACATTAATCACTGTGTTCAATTTATAAATTGTGAAGTAAATGCGTTTTCAATATTCAACATTGAGAAAACCAAGAAAGAAATACCCAGAAAGCTTTCGATCTTTCATCTGTGACACAAAAAGCTCTTCACAGTACAGCTACTCAACAAGAGATGGCGCTAGTAAAGCGTTTCTATTAATAGTAAAACTTTTATTAACTTGAAAATTTAATGGCTTTTAGCTATAGTCCAAAATAAGTGATTTTCATTTTTTAATTCTTAATTCAATTATTGTTCCTATGTGATAGCAATCTTCTATTGGGTGTCTGAAAAGTGAAAAACTTCTTCGGACTGAAAGTTTAAATTCCTAATTTAATGCATTTAAACGACATTCACCTTTATGGGTTTTTATACCGCAATTACCGAGTTTTGGAACCCTCAAAAAATCATCTTAAGTAACCATTTTCTCTACACTCACCTACAGGACAGCTATCCGATTTCTAGGGATTACTTTTAACTGTTTTTTTTTTTACAAATTAGATCTGTAACATAGTATAAAAAAGTAGTAAGTACTAGATAGAAAAACTTAGCCTTTATTTCTGAGCTGCTAGGAGCTGTACCCACTAAATAATATTGTAATAAAAATAAAATATCCTAAATAAGTCGTAATGAGAAAAATATCGTTGAAATCAACTACAATTTTTTTTCGGATATTTAATACTCTTGCACGTAGGACGTTAAACGTTGACACATCTATGAGCTTCAAGAACACCTTTGCCTGTCAGCAAATGTCAATCTCACGAACATGGTCTAAAAAATTTGGCACCTTTCTCCACGTCCAGGGTAACAAATCACAAGATTATCAAGTCAACACTGTTTTTCATACTAATCGGTAATTAGCCTTTTTAACGAAAACCAGTTTACAATTACCATACATCTTTCCCATTTCCATCCTTACCACATCACATTAAGGTTAAAATTCATGTAAGTTTTAGTTTGGTGACTGTAATTAAAAGTTGGTATTTTTAAGCTTAGACAGACAGCTTAATTTCGCTGAAGAGATTGGGTTTGGTTTCAGAAGTACGAATTTCGTTCATGTCTAAATGTTTTAATTTATCTTCTTCACACGTAGACGTCAGTAGGCAGTAGACCTGTCTATTTACTAAGTTCCACAAGAATGTACCTTTACGGATACATTAAACTATAAAGGAGAACCCCTTAAGGGGTAAGCGCCAGGGTAGCCCGCGAAATTCAAGTTTTCTTATGTTTTTTGAAATTTGCAGGTGAGTGTCAGGTTGTATGTTAAACAAAATATGATTCGCCACTGTAAGAATTATAATCATTAAAGTCAAAGTAAAATCAATACAACCCTCTAAATTCATATAACCCTATTGGTTAATATTTCATGAAATAGTCATTGGGTCAAATAGGGCATTTCGCCTTTAAGACGGATGACAATATTGACAGCTCTTCTAAAGATTGACAGCAATTTGACAGGTCATAGTGTGCCGCTTTTAGACCCCTTTTATACGCTCCGGCTGTGGCTGCCAGATCATCGCCGGGTATCCCCGATGGTGATTGTAAGGGTAATCCTGGTAAATTATGCGGGTACGCGTGAAAGCTTTCATAGGTCCTACATACTTACCCACGCAATCCCGAAAATCACATTTTTCGTCACCTCTCTAAAGATAGACGAAGGCTCTATAAATAGAGCCGTCCTTTCTTTTCATCAACTCAATCTCAAAGCGCAGGCTTTTGAATTGTCAAAGAGTCGGTCAGTTAGTTAAAAAGTTGAAGCTGTTCCCCATTCCAAAACGTACCTATCTCTATGAAAAAGAACGGGCAAGAAACTGCAAGGACACTCTATTATATCAAGATATTACAGAAGGAGCCCAGTGGTAATGGCCGCGACTTACTAGTTTGTAGGTCGTGGGTTCGCACCCAGCCAGGCGCTTTTGTGTAAATTATTTCATCACCACTGCTCTCAAATCGGTGAAGGAAAACATCGTGACGAAACCGGTATGTCCTAGAACCAAAAATTCGAAGATATGTGACATCTACCAACTCGAACTGGGCCCGCGTGGTGGATTACAGCCCACTCCCTCTCGAAGAGAGGAGGACTGTGTCCCAGCAGTGGGTACATTAACGACTGATTATGTATGTATGTTATGTATTACAAAATCCGGGGTACATTATTCTTGTTGCTTTCAAATAAAACATAAAGATCATAATGTACATTTTCATTGGTGTTAAAACAATATTGAATAATAAATTCTAGCAACTAATCATGAGATCAAGAAAAAATTCAGATATCCTCTACCTAAATTTCTTCGCCTTAATGTGAAAAAAGCGAAAATTTCCAAAAAAAAACTGCATCTGCCATCAGACCAATCAACTACACCCACATTCACTTGGTTTTTTAATGTCACATGTCTTGTCGCGGTAGACAAGCTCAAACTCCTTGGTCACGGGACATCCAACTTACAAAAGCTGATCTGCGATCTAAAACTCTTTGGTCTCTGCTCGTGTCATCGACCCACCTGTTTGAGCTGCGAATTTGTTGTTTACCGGACGTTCCTCACCTTCCATCAAAATACAACTTCCATTATTAGTTATTTTCATAAAAATAGCGCATATTTTGTTATAATTATTTTAAGAATTGGGAGATAACTCTTGAAAATATCATAGCAAACTATGTGAAAACTATAAAAATAGAAAAGATACCTATAGTCATACAGGTGACGCTGAAATCCTCGTCTTGTAAATACTAGTCTTTATTTAATTACATTTACATAAAGCTTGATCACGGAGCGGCGTAGAAATCATATAGCATGAAAAACAAAAAAATTGCTTGGAAAAATATCTCGTCTGCCTGATCAAAAATTGGCCCCGTATAGGATTTACAAAGTTCCCAAAAGCGAGCGCTTAACTCATAAAATAATTAACCTTGATTAATTTTACAATAGAAATAAATGTTAACAACCATAGGTATCTACGGTATGCTGCATAGGTACCATCAGAACTTGATAAAAATGCAAGAAGCGAACTTTAGTAGACATCGAAAGTTACTGCAAAATTGGGTGGGTTTATTTACTATATTTTTAAACATTTAATTCATTAAGCGCTGATTTTTCCAACGCCAGATAATTTAAAATTTTTGACAGTTCTTCCATACAAAATCTGTCAGACATCAATTTTATTACACGAATAGAAATTATCTGTCGATTGAAAAATCAACCCTAAGATCTATTTGTGTAAAACTTCTCATTGTACCTTACCAATGCGTACATTTTGAATCTTCCCCGCTCTAGCAATTTTCCTGCATATTAAGACACAGTATTCATTTCATACAAAGTTACACACGCCTATTAAAATATACTTACATAATTAATAAACGATAAAAACGCACATGCTGACGATCAATCAAGCGGATCTTTCTATTAATTCATAGATTACAGCGTATATTGTTAAATACTAAGATCTCTAGTGTGCGCGTGCGCTGCCAACACGTAAAAACGTGGAACGATTTCATGCGTTAAACTTTCAGACAACACTATTAAATGTCGAAACTATAAGGTAGTAATTCAAATGAGATAAGCAGTGATAAGAATAGCTGTCAAGTTAGTATTGTATTCGAGAGTAAACCAAGTGCTACGAGTATATATAGATTTTGGTGAAATCGTCTGATGCATAGGTTCTCAACATGGGCGATAACGTCCCCTCGTGGCCGTTTGAGACTTTCAGGGGGCAGTAGAAGACCCAGAGAAAACTATATATCTATGTTACGACTGTATTACACGCTTAAATATCATCGTGGGAATAGCTGTTTCAGATTCACGACAGATAGAAAGTAAAAAAGTTAGGGGGATCTTGAAAAAAAAAAACTCAAAGTACGGTGGGCCAAGGTTGACAACCTATGGTCTGACGCAACAAATCATTTTCTTTATACCAACTTTTGTTGAATGAAAAGTAAGTAGATGCACGTTTTATTCAACATGATCGATATGCGTGCTAGTTTGAACTTACCATAAAACCTACCATGCGTTAGTAAAACGCTTTATTTTCTGTAATATACATAGAAACCGAACAAGGCAACATATAACACTCACGAATCTCACATAATATTATGTCTTTCCTAACACCTACTATTTTTCACGTACACCTACTTAAAATACGTAGAAAACGGCATCGTCTGGGGAACGCCCCTCGGCTGCCAATAAGCTCATTCAAGTTCAATGAAACTAGTAGTAAGCTTCTCTCGCAATTTTTTAGGTCACACGCATTTACTAGTTACGAGGCCTTTCAACTTTCGTAATGTAAAGTTTGTTCTGATTTTTTTACTGGAACTAGAATTCTGATAAAGACTCCCGCAGACAGGACACCCGCGATTTTGGTAGAACAATTTCCGTGAAGTTTTCATAGAAATTGTTCTACTAGAGTCGCGTCGCGCCTGTCTGCAGGAGCCCTAAGATTAGGTATGAATAGAAAATGGCTGACAGAATAGAATAGACTACTCTATAATATGTAAACCATATGGACATACACCGACAGACAGACAGATCTTTGACATATTGTATGCTCATTATTTTGCTAACGAGAAACGCTTTTTTATTCAACAAAATGTCGACTTTATTGCATCACTTATAGCGCACCAAAGATCCCATAAAAATCACCGCAACTGTTCGAAATTCTACTGTCAAAAATTTCCCTCCATTTTCCGTCTCCCTGGTTCCCTTTCGGCTACCGCGCGTCTCTTGCGCACGGCCCGCGCGTGACGTCACGCCGGTGTCGGGTTTCGGCGCGCGCCACCCAGAGCCGTACTCGGCCGTTACTTTCACTGCGACCTTGCCTTTGACACCGATGTGACACCGATGTTTGAAGATATTTAGGTAAACGGGAATATGGGCTGGATTCGTAAGGGAGTTTGTGGAAGAATTTTTGGTTTGGTTTCAGTTTTTGAAATGTTTCTGTGTGGTGACTTTCAGTTTCAGATATTTGTGCTATGGTTTTTGAGGATTATGTTGTGGGCCAGGTGTGAATTAAAATGATCACTCTAGAATGTTTATGGATTTGCTTTTATGGTTCTAAAAAAAACATAAAATTCGTTTTCTGGTTTCTGTCGTGAAATCGTGTATTATTTTTTTATAGAACTTTAATCGTGTCGGGAATATCAATTTTTCGCTTTGTTTAAATGTGGGGGGTAGGCGCTCTTTGAAATAGCGAACATTATTTTTTATGAGCAAACATATTCCGGAAGATTATAAAGTCCGCTATAATTTTGCTAAAAAATCTTTTAAATGAAGTTCAAAGTAATCTTTTAAAACATTGGTGTATCCTATTCTTTTTTAAGATATTTTTCATTTGGAATGTCTAACGAAATCAATAAAATGTTGCCAGTGCAAAGAGTATTTAAGCTCATACAGTTCTTACACCAGCCAGTATTTTCATAGACAAACAATAATCCACAGATAATTATAATAATAGTAGGAAAACAAGCATTTACGCAATGTTTATGTTTTAAAGTATATTTACCGACCGCGGCGGCGTAGCGCGTAGTAATGTGTTTGACAAACTGAAGGCGTTAGGCATAGTTAATGTCTTTTGACTTGTTTACAAAATGCTTGTTTATTTTTGAATTGGAATGATTTTCCGTATTCCACGTTCTAATATAATAAGCCAGTGATATTCCTGTGCTGAACAATTGCGCAGTCTTCTAGCTGCCAGGAGTTGTGATGCTCCAGGTTTAGTTAGGGAAGAGCCCTTTAATACTGGCTGTTTTGTAGATCGATAATTGAAATGGAGATTAAATGAAATGTATAATAATGTATGTACTATCGCCAAAATCGATAAGGACAATTCCTGCTTGCAGCACATATTATTAGTCAATCTAAAAAGGATCCTCTTTTGTTTTACTTACGTACGCAGCTGTGGTCACCATGTGCAGAAGATGGTCAGATATAGGTTTTCGCGATAGTACTAGACAGAGTGGCAGAGACATCGACGTACAAACTCAAACCTTGAACATGATGCACATGATTCTAGAGGCCCTAGCTTAGAAATTTTTCGTCGGTAGGTAATCAAAAAATTCAGCCCATGCCTACGCAGTCAAAATAGGTATGACAGAGCAATTTTTTTTAAGGCATTGATTGCCTCCGCGGCACCCGTGACCGCCAACGATAGATTTTCTATTGTGTCTGTTGTCTGGCAGTCAACGTGTTAATAACCGACGCCAAATTTCAACGCTAGGGGGTCTTGAAGCATGTACCTACTGCTACTTAATCCATGGTAACAGGTTGTGCGTCGATATGATATCCTGCCAGCCTGTACAGTCACGAGCAAAAGTATGTATACACTCGGCTTTATTCAAAAGCGATTTACTCCATTATTTTTTAATGAAATTTATGTTGTTACGAACATAGTATTTTCGAACCCATACTTATGGGTTCGAAAATACTAGGAAACAACGAATGAACGTGTTATGTGTCGTGTTTCAACGTTGCATTCGTTATTTCACGAAAAAATCGCAATTGAAAGTTGCCAAGTGTTGACATATTGGTGCTCGTGACTGTACTATAAATACGAAAGCAACTCTGTCTCTCTGTTACTTTTTCACGGCTGAATGTATTTGGAGAAAATTTGGCATAGGAATAGAACATGACCGTGTTAGGACATAGGGTACAATTTATCCCGGTACTGCATTCCCATGGGGGTACTATAACCAACCATATACAACCAAAAGGTCGGAAAAGCTGGTTGTGGTATATTTCCATTTCGGTACTGTCATACTATTTTCTGAACTTCCAGATGGCGTTTATATGTAGGTCATCCTCAGTAATCAGTACAAGTTTAGCTGCAAGAAGACAGCATCATTTACTACAAGTGTGTAGCGGCCGGTAGAGACCTATTTCTAGCTGTCATCGAAAATATCATTGCCAGTTGTAATATTGTATGAGAAATATTTTGCAACGATAATGATTCTGAGGTTTTAGGATGGCTTGGTATTCTTTGTATGTAGCAAACATAGCACAACATTCTGTTATGATTTCGATAGAGAACAGCTCCATAACTAGGTACGTTAAAACTGTAAGTGACAAACAAACCTATTAATTGAACGCTGTATTACATCCAGGCTTTCGTTTTGTGTTTCCTTCTCGTAATTTGAGTTTCTAAGGCAATAAATATTAGATAGATACTTACTCCTGAAATTTTATGTAGGCTCTTTGAAAAGAATAGTTCGCAAAACCGCAACTAACGAAAATGCTATTTTCTTTCCTCAACAGCTCCAGCATTCATGAATCGAGCCCCACCCACAGCCTAGCCTTACATAACCGAACTATTAAAACAAAAAAGCGCTGAAATCAGCGCCCGCACATCCAGCGATCCAACGCAGACGTCTTGTGCTTAAAGGTCCGCCCACACTTTCCACACGGTCCGTCTGACGTCACGCCGACGTCACCGCTCCGTAATTAGATGTTTGTTGTACCTAAATGAGAGAATCTTACGTACTTGTGTTAAGAATAATGGCTTCGGAATGGCTGCTGTAGTTTGGAAATTGTGTTTCTATGTCGAATTTGGGTTCGGATATTGTTAGATCTGAAGTGTATGACTTATCGAGATATAACGGGCAACGACTTTACAATGTGACTGTGTGTAACTAGTTGTGCTGTTGTTCAAAATATAGGGTGAAACCCTCATCGAAAACACACATTCATGGATTTCTTTTCTTAAACTCTAAAATCTCTAAGTAGTGGTCGAGTCTTATGTGCACTAGCGGACAAACAGATATACAGAGGGACGTTCGGCTTTATAAAATGTAAGGAAATTATTCGTAGAAGTGGACCACGTAGGAGATGGCGGAATTCGTAGGGAAGGAGGTAGCATAGTGATGTAGGGTAACCTTACCGTGGTATTTCACATTTTCTTTTATTTCTCCAATCAAAGGTCCAACCATATTAATGTCACTGCACTCCAAAGGTCTCGTGGTATACAGAAAAGGCTTGAGCATTGATCAGCACGCTTGCTCAAGGTGGGTTGGCGACTTCAGACTTATATTAATTAGAAGTCCAAGTTTCCACGATGTTATCCTTCACCGATGCATCACTGACATCGGTAAAAGATAAAAAGTTTTGTTTTTTTTTAAACATTTCCCCACATTAGGAATTTCTCCTGTATCATGGGTGCGTTTACAAACATTTAAAGTCACATACACAAACAGCCAGACCCGGAACAACTACTTGTAGATCATATACAAATATTGGTTCCGTGCGGGAATCGAACCCGCGACACGCAGCGCAGCAGTCAATCGCTTAACCACTGCGCCAACCGTGCCGTCATAAAGTAGGTACATATGAATAGAAAAAAGTACATATTAATAGAAAAAGTCTTCTTGATACTGGCCTGGATTTGAGCCCACGAGACCTTAACCACTGGGCCATCACGAATAAAAGTGTAGCGGTATCTACAACGCCACATGCGAACAACGCGTCATACTGACGTCACGCAAATCCTGCATCTCGCAAGCAGAGTTTACCACGCAATTAGCATAGATACAATTTCCCAACATCAATCGTTGGACAATTGCCCGCCAGACACAACACCCGTCTGGTCGGAGGATCCTCCCTTTTCTATGGAGGATGAGTGAACTTTACAACCTGTTCCTCAGACCCCTATAAAAGCCTAAGTAAGTAAAAGTCTATATAAAAGTTGGTCACCATGATTGGTAGTGGTTGACAAAGCTAAAGCCATCGCGTGCATGACAAGTTTCCCGTCGTCAATCACCTGATATGACAGGAATGTGCAGTTACCGCATCGTCAGGAAATGTGTTGTATCTGAACCGATGAGCTGCCAACTTGTCACTGCTTACGTGCAAATGTGACGTGCCACTAACGTTTCCGTTTCAGCTTAAAGCATCATCGTCCACCAACTGCCCTAATGCCAAATTATAAGGTCTACTAAACTTTAGACCTGTAGATCTTTTTTTTTTTTATTAAGTACTACTGACGTTCGTCTATCCATTTGAATATGGGGGAGGCCTTTGCCCAGTAGTGGGACAATATAGGCAAACGGAAAAAAAGTACTTCTACTTGTTGACAGGCCTACACTGTCTTCCCATACTTAATGTAATTTGAAAACGTTGTAAAAGCCAATTATTTTTAAAAGAGTAATCGTGGAGTATCTTGCCGGCTCTTCTCCATAGGAAACGACCAATTGGAACCGTGCGCCTAGCTTCTGACGGTTTATGTGAAATAAAATATTATGATTTTGATTTTATTTGGTCGACGTCGAATGAATCTTTTTCCACACATCTCTTTCAATCGTCATCTCCTTTTTCATTGTGGGCTGATTTCTCGAACGTCAGATAACTTTATCCGAGGGATAATTTTGAATTTTTGACAGTTCTTCCATACATAAACTGTCAGACGTCAATTTTATTCCACGAATAAAAAATAATAATAATAATATGAGCGATTCTTCTGCCTCTTTCGTGTCTGCACACAGCACTAGCTAGATCACGGCTAAATGTTGCTTTAGATTGGGTAAAAAAATAAGTACCTTCAAATCTATGGTGCGCAATCAGTTGTTCTATTTCTTCTTCTTTTCGTGTCGATGGTAGTCTGTTCTTTGTTTCTATATTGTTTATTTATTTATTTAATCATTTCTTTTAGGCGACGCTGGCCCATAGATAAAAAATACCTTAACCCAAATATACATATTTTTATTATAAAGTCGTACTTCACTAGCGTTCTTGTGCTGATCTGTGGTGCTTGTCCACGGAAGCGACGGAACGCCACGTCCTGCGGCCAGAAGTCTTCTTCCATGACGACTTTTTAACAATTCGGTACGCGCACCACGAACGCCTTGAAGTTGTTGAGTTGAGTTTCTATATTGTTTGAGTCCAGTAGGTGGCCACTTTGATAGCGGCAGTACTTCTACTTCTGTACCGACATACGTGGCGGCAAGATAACAGTGAATACCTGCAATTTTGGCAATTCTCCTTCAGTTTTTTCAGCGAATATTTTTGGGTGAATCACTACTGCCTCAACAGACTAAGATTATATGCTCTTGATTTCTCCCTGCTGTACCTATATCAAAAAGATCTCAATTTAATATAAAAAATTATGAGGCAAATAAATGTACGAAATAAATCAAATATCAAATGAAAATCGTGATGCACACTCGTTGTTATTAATCTTACTCCATGACAATATAAAAAACTAAATTAGATATTATTATTAAATAGGTATAACTATAAAATAATTCTGGCAGTTTGACAAAACAACGTAAACGTGTGTTTAAGAAAACATTCCGTTCTGAAGTGTTCAAAGTTTGATGATTTGAAAACATTAGTTACGTGTGCATTGGAAGTGTTTTTGTTTCCCAGAGGTCGGTGACACATGCTTGGACGTGTGTTCTTGTTAGGGACTATTTCACGGCTAATTCGCTTGGCAATGGACCTGGAGATTGTTGATTGCTTGGATTAGTTGTACAGACGCCAGACATCAAGATACTACAATATGTCAAATTTCTTTAATAGTTTTTCAACTTTATCGCTAAATATTAAGGTTCAAGGTTGATTGGGAAAATTTGACAGTTTTGGATAGCTTGACCTGCTGACGTCTGTACTGTAAAATATCTCAACAACAGCTCGGCTAACAATAAATTTTGATAGAATTGAAAAAAAGGGTTAACATTGAAAGAAAATTCATGTGTAAAAAAATTATATATTGAAAATATTAATTAATTATAATTAATGAGAAGAAAACAACATGTAGGCATAGTACTCACTTACCAACTTGCCCTTCCGATTTTCCTGTATGACAGAAGTATTTATTACATAATTAGAGGCTGATTTTTTTAATAGTCAGGTAACTTTTATACGTAGAATAAATATGAAACTTTGAACTTATTTCCTACAAAAAAAAAATATATATTAACACCTCAGATAAAAGTTATCAGAATATTGTAAAATTAACCCTAAATGATCAATTCACTACAATATGCATATTTAAAACGACTAAAATCAATTGCCAAAACATTTAAGCCACTGACAAATCAAATGAACACAGTTAAATTGCGATCCCCTTTTTTTTAAATACTAGAATTAAACAAACCTTTTTTATTGTTTTCTCCAACAAATTGAAACAACAGCAGCCCATCTCAAAATATTTACGTGACTAAGCAGCTATAAATATAGTACCCACCAGTAAATAGTGGAGATTTTAAATTCGCTGATTAAGAACAGATGTTTTCCTGAGCTGAGCACAAGTGTTACATAAGAAGCTCAATGTGAATAGACCTAAATTTAAATCGGTTACCTAGATATTTTCAGAAAATATTTTTGGTTACAAAATTAACTTCCAATAAATTTTTAATGGGTTAATTATTTAATAATAATCTTAAAATATGTAATTATTTCATGAACAATACTTGCTACTTGTTTACTTACTTGTCTAAGTTGGATCGGCTCCTGGATCCTAATGAACGATTCCTTACCTTTCCACGTAAATTCCTTAGCAAATCCTGCCAATCTCGCGTTCATTTCGCGCGGTCTCATTCATTGTGTCATAGATAATAAGGCTCCTTTTTGACATTATAATTATTTTTTTTTTATTAGCCGTTACCGTCCCACTGCTGGGCAAAGGTCTCCCTACTCTCCTTCCTGTTTTTCCACTTTATAAATACTTCGCAAAAAAACTCGAGGTATATTTTTCGCGTTGACCATATTTTTTCATGAGGGCGGGCCCTTTACCTATGTAGGTTATCATTTCAAACACGTCATAAGGTTTTTTAATAAGATATGCAATGACTAAATACGTCATTCCAAAATCGATCGTAGAGTACAGACACCAGCAAATCAAGCTACCCGAAACTGTCAAATTTTCCCAATCAACATTTAACTTAAGACTTTAGCGATATAGTTGAAAATCTATTAAAGAAATTTGACAGATTGTAGTAGCTTGATGTGCCAGCTGGCGTCTGTACACAAAAATGTTCTTTAACACATGAAACTGAAAGTCGGAAACATTATTTCTAGCTTTCCAGTGTTTCAATGTCAAGATCGAACTTACGCACTGTGTTTATGATGATACAGCTGACCTCTTTTATGAACGAGAGATCCGATGCATTGTTGCGAAAAGAAAGTTACGTCACAACGTATTGGAACAACGTTATTAATAGTTCAAGGCTATTTACTTACGCAAGTGATTTTTCTCGGATTTTCAGAGCAACGTCATGTTTTGCGTGAAAGTTATCATTTCTTCTCAATACTGTCGGACAAGAGATGATCGGGAGAATGTCTATAATTTTACAACTGTGATAATGCTTAGTAACCGTAATTAATGTGATTGCAATATTTATATACCTATGAAACCCTTGTTTGTCCCACTACCGACGAAGAGATTCTGGCTACGTCATCGTCTTTCATTTCATTAATTTCGTATCCAAAAATTAAAGTACCGGACAAAAAAGTACCGTTTTCTTCTAGGAATTGACCTCTTGAGATTTTTTTACAATTAGGTACAGAAGCCAGCAGGTCAAGCTACCCGAAACTGTCAAATTTTCCCAATCAACCTTGAACCTTATTGCTTTAGAGATAAAGTTGAAAATCTATTAAAGACATTTGACAGATTGTAGTAGCTTGACGTGGTGGCGTCTGTACATCAAAAGTCGACAATTAACCCCGCGTCTGCTATTTGAGATTAAAAATGCCAAAGAACATATTTTTATAACAAATGTTTAATTTTTAACCGACGGAAAAAAACGGAGGAGGTTCTCAAGTCCACGCGTATATATATATATATATATTGAATTTTTTGTGTATGACCACGCATAGAGTAGTCCGATTTTGATAATTCTTTTTTATTGGAAAGGGTATACCCCAAAGTTGGTCCCATATAAATTTGGAAAAAAAAATCCAACCCTAAGGGTGGGAAAATAGGGATGACTAATTGTTCACTCACAGATTTGAATGCTGAGTTGTGTATTAATACTCTACTCAGTGCCACATATGCCTGCCCTTTGGCCAACAATTAGTAGATTAAAGCCACAAAAAATTATAATACTTAGGTATACTTACATTAGTTTAAGAACTTAGTTATCAAGGTTAAATAAAAAAGGTTTATTATTTTTTGCTTTTCAGTTTTTTCGGCGGTTTATTTTTTTGTTAAAACGTTTTTTTTTTGGTATACAATGTTCGACTGTGGTACTTATTGTGGCTTCAAAACGTGAACCGATTTAATAAAGTCGATTAAGAGCCGATTTTTCAATCGTCAGATAACTTTTATCTAAAGAATTAAAACTTATGCCGCTTTCACAGCTTTTCTATTAAAAAATATATTAAACTGTAATGTTTATTATTATTAATCAGCCCAAAGGCAATGAAACTGATAAAAATAAATACTTAGGGCTAATTTTTCAATCGACCGATAATTTTAATTCGTGGAATAAAATTGACGGCTGACAGATTTTATATGGAAGAACTGTCAAAACTTCAAAACTATTCCTCCGATACAATTATCTGGTGTTGGAAAAATCAGCCCTTAGTTTTATAAAGACAATATCTAGTTAATCCATAGTTTTCATATATTTCTTTTCTTTGACAGCTATAAGCTATGTTTATGTTGTTCTACGGCCAATAAATGCTATAGACGGGGTTCGTTCGTTAATGTCCTTTAAGAGACAATAAATTATTCTAGTAACCGCACGCATGACGCTAAATTACGTATTTCTAGCGCCTTTGACGGTCACTTAAAGATTTGGCAACAGTAGCAATTAGTCATAGGCTAAACTGGGATGATTAGTAAAACAAAGGCATCGCTGTTTGACCTAATGAACTACTAATTACTTTACTTAAGTAACGTTACCAGTCAAGTTGCGTACAGACGCCAGCCAGCACATCAAGCTACTACAATCTGCCAAATTTCTTTAATAGATTTTCAACTTTATCGCTAAAGCATTAAGGTTCAAGGTTGACTGGGAAAATTTGAGAGTTTTGGGTAGCTTGACCTGCTCGCATCTGTACAATGAGTAGACGCTGGGAAAATACTAAGGGTTTACGATAATCGGTATAAACTTTGAAACGAATTTATCCTGAGAAGTTCGCGAAACTACGATCGGAACTGCGACCCCGTCCTTTCATAGGGATAATCAGATAAGATGGTTTGTTATCCTGTCTCCTCCTACTCTACTAATTATTAAGATACGTAGTTTAGAGTAAAAAAAGTTAGCAATAACTAAAAAAAAACTGTTTGCTAACTCAATGTCTGAAGCACTTAGCGCATCGATCGGAATCGTTAACATGTCGAAATCAAATGAACGTTAACAACCATAAACTTGGTTAACATCATAGAGAGAAACTTCTAGCCGGCACTGATCTAAGCCTTAGTTGATTTATTGATTGAAACATCACAGGAACTGCAACGAAACGCATTCATCCTAAATCACCAACAAAGTGAGCCGATGTTACATTTCCAATAACTCACTACAGCTACAATCACTCGGGCTAACAAATCAATCACGACCTAAAACATTTTTATAGTCTCGTAAACCCGTGACCTTCTGCCGAATGATCGAACGAGACATAAAGGTAATGTCTGGCCACAACGCCAAATGAATTCTATATCGGGACACAAAAGTTTGGCAACTATTACACTTTAATTTCAGTTGTTCAAATCTTGTCTCGGCGTAATAGCGCTGCACCGTCCCGCTCCCTGGAGACCCTTTTCAAAAGTACCCCTTTTCCATTCCGTTTGAAAGGCTGTGTTTGTTCGAGGACATTGAAATGGGACTCCTGCTGTCTGTCGTTATCTCGTACGCCGGCGCGCACGAAGCAATCGAGTGCTTGAAACACTTACTCAGTGGCTCCATACCCCGCGACCACCCAGACTTACAAGAACTCGTCGAGTACTACAGCAGCCAACTCAGAAAAGCGACCAATTCATCCTCCGCAGCGGACTGGAGCAAAGAATGCGGTCAGGGATACCTATCTTTAACAGAGGATAAAAATGGAAAACTAAAATCGGCCGCCGTGAAGTACTACGGTGACAACACAAACTCGACCGCCATACTGTTCTCTACGAAAATCTCCAGCTTCGGACAGGAGTCGCTAGAGGAGAACCAGAGCCAATCAAACGAAGACTACAGGAGCGACAGGTACATTCCGTCGAAAACGAAAACCATTCTAACGAACTCTTCAGGGTCGATCAGTGTCGGTCAAAGAAACAGATCACCTACGCCTCGTGAAACTATTTCAGATTCAAATCACAACAGCTTTACTTCAAATTCTGTCGAGCCTGACAACAAGGAGGAAGGTGGGGCTGACGAGAAACTGACATGGCATTACAGACCACTGAGTCCCACCCGCACCCCGCAAACACTGCCCGAAATACATTTCCAATCATTCGACGAAGACAAAAAAGGCGAATACAGCGAAGAATTCCTCAGGTTAATATTCATTGTTACCAGCAGGAACATCTCCCATGTAGACACTCATGCTTACAGTGCGGTAGTGACTTAGCTGCGTCCCATTGCCACGAGTGATCACCGCTCATCTGGACACCACCATATGCACGAGTAGAAAGCTAAATCATGGTACATATCCATTCACCTCATCTGTACTATACCTACTCATATGTTATGAATTTGTTTAAGATCTCTTGATGGGATTAAGTACCGACCAATACAACGAAGCGACCCGAGTGGCAGGCGACGGAGTTTCAGAAAGCGTCACTCTTCGTCGTCGAATTCTTCCAAAGAGTCGCGAGCGTCCCGCGAGGAAGAACTAAAGATGTTCACGTCACTCGAGGAAGCCGAGTTCGAGCGTATGAATAAAGACGGCAAAATGGCAGGGTTCGGAAGCACTCCTAATCTATCAGCGCGTTCTTATTCCAGAAGTCGATCGAGGGAAAACTCGAGGGAGAGAAGGAGTGACCACTGGAGCGTGGAAGCGTCAGTTGACAGCGTGGCTTCCGAAGACAGAGTGGAGCTAAAGCCGATGTTGAAAGACGTTCCCAAACTCAACTCCTTCGAGGAAGAGACTACTGAGACTAAAGAGGTAATTGAAGAGGAGGAAGAAGAAGTAGACTTCTGGGGCAACTCAGGGGACTAGCTTGGAACCTAACGCAGCACGAGCGCACCGCTGATTGTGAGCCTCTGTAAGCATGACTGAACATTAAATTATGATGCCCCGTTTGTGTTTTGTTTTTTTTGAGAACCCTTAGAAATAACCGAACTCTTTGATATCCTTTGTGACAGGAATTTGAATAGGTAGGCTCTAATCTGTATGGCTTGTGTAGAGAAACCGAAATTATGGGACACACAATTCTGTTTCGAAATTGATACAATGATTGGCTTAAAGACACATATTTGAAACAATATGAGGTTGATAGATATTATTAGATTTTTAATTGGCTCGCTTCCTTGATTACTGGGTAAAAGTGAACACTATAAATACACTTAGAGTTCATCCACTTAACACAATGCAATATCTAATGAATAAACACAATCACGAAGATACACTTTCGATGACACAATTAATTCATGTAATAATCACGTAATTGTCTTATTTAATATGTCATTTGTGTTCTACATAATTATGTACCATTAGTGTACTACACATAATATTATTAGCATAGTTAATGTTGAAAACTTTATTGGTCGCGAGCATCGTAATGGCCCAATTTCCTTCGTTCAAATTCATGTTGATTTTTGTAATTGGACCGAAAACAAACTTACATAAAGCAAAATAATAGTCTCGTCTCGTAGAATAATTGAACTATTGGTTTAGATTTTCACAAAAATCGTATGTCAAAACAAATAAAACTAAGGCTCTAAAACCTTAGTTTTATTATCGATCCGATATTACGTACTGAAACATGTCAGTCTATTTTAGAACAGAACAAAAATTTATCTTTTTTAATTAATCTTTAAATATAACATAACATCACGCCTGTAATCCCCAAAGGGTTAGGCATACGTATAGTACACCCGCCAACACCACCCACCCTCCTGCCTACTTAAATATTTACGGCTGCAAATATGACAGCACCCAGTTCAATAGGTCGCAGCTAAACCACCTTCTTCTCTTCTTTCTTACAATTTTACTGCAATTAAATTGCCATATTTCCAATTAATGTTAAAATATGAGCAGTTAATCAAAACTGTTGCACAATAGTCCGAAAATACTCCTCCAGCCTCGACCCAGATGTGTCTCATTAAATCCAGGGCATAAAGTACCTACGACCTTTGAATTAACGCCATCTATCGGCCAATGCAGATTATAAGTAGATTCTGTATAGTATTTTGCTAACACCCTGGGGATTAATTTGACAGGAGCTTCGAAATCAACTGTTTGTGGGATTTAGGGAAAGATTGCATTTGGCAATGATTTAAATTATTGGGTTGGTGTATGTCGTGAGCCTGTTAAAACCTAAGCTTTATGAAATAGGAATGACGACACCACTAAAAACCGAAGACATTGTTACAGCACGTGTCTAAATAATCGAAGTACACAGCTACATACATTTAAGATGTATCTTCATCGAGCTCAGAATTCTGCTCAAACCGATTTGAATGTTATTCTAATTTCACAGGTTATATGTAGAAACAATTTTCAATTTGATATAATGACTGTCACAAATGCCGCGTGGTGGCCCAGTTCCTCTCACAGAGAGGAGGCCTGTGTCCCAGCAGTAGGAACATTATAGGCTGATTATGCTACTGTCACAAATATTAAATGAAAGCTGAAAAGAGAGCTCGGAAAGTATGAACAGATATAACAAGACATTCTATCAGCGATAACGATGACGGAAAAGTAAAAACCTAATGGATTGACATAGTCTACCGAAAAGCTTATGTCAATCTTGTTGAAAATCGTTGTAGAAATACGAAACGCTTTGAAAGCGATTGCCATTTGTCTTGGCCGTCGAAAGAGTCGCATAAATTAAATAGAAGTTACCAAATAGATGACGTATATTTACGCAAGAAAAATATACGTCATCAAAACCCTGACGAACCCTATTCATTACTTTATTTTGGCAATGTAAATGACGCCGACCAAATAGCTGTTACATCTACAAACGATCACAAACAAGAACCGTAACGAATGCCAAAATAAGCCGAAATTCCCCCAATATTTGCAAATAACCGTGGGCGTATTACTGAAGCCCGCAGATAAGTAAAGTTCTTTAATTAGAGCCCTATTCATACGACACGGAAGATACGCTTTTTATACCATCTATGTACGTACTCGTATATTCAAAGTCAAATGTATAATAATGGACGCTGATGAGGTATTATGCATTGAAATGCTTTCTTCTGTAGTTCGTCTGGATTGTAGGTTAGTAGGACATGATAGTAGGAATTATTACTGTATGTAAGACTAATGGTGATGGGTTTATTAAAATGTTTTTGATATTGAAAAGGTGTCAAGTTTTTGCTTATGGTTAAAGGTTATTCGATTTGATTCATCAATAAAACCATACGGTTAAACCCACGGACAAAGAAAAACAAGTAATAACAATTGTGGGATGCTATGTCCTATATTTTCCTTAGGTAATTCAAAATTGACTCCATTTTCTGAGTCTTTTCTTGCTGGTAATGAAAACTTGCTCTACATTTACACCCACACCTAACTTTCCAAAAATACATGCATTTCAACCCACAATTCTAGTGAAGTCTACAATTACTGTGGTCACGACTTCCGACTCGCGCGTCACTGAACCACAAGCTCCATACACACACACGAATATTCTTTTTCTTCTTTACGACGGGATGTGTTCCCGCGAACCAACTCTTTTCTTTGATTAAAACCTAATTTATGTCTGCACGACGTTCTTTTGTTTTTTCTTTTGTTGTCTTATTATCTAGAATAGTTTTATTGGTTTCTCGTTCGAAATCACTGTCATTTGTTTTTATTATTTCGAATTTTGAATGTCGTGTGACTGTATCTTCTATTTTCAATTTTTAATTTATGGAAAGTAGACGAACTCTGCTACTGAGCCAATAATCGCACATATCTTACTTCAGTCAGGAAATTCAAACTTTGTGGTGAAATTATGTTCAGCTCAGTAATTTTATGATTTAGCAGAGCAAATATTGTAATATAAACAAACAAAAATAACCAGCGGTTATTACAAAATGTTTTGTGTTAAACAATAACAGTTTCACCAAAAATATCAAGGTCTGGGGTTTGTTTCGTTTGAAATGTATTTGAAACCATTATAAACGCGATTACTTAAACAAAAATACTATAAGCATATATGTCTTCTTCTGAATTGTATAAGTCTCTACCATCGTAGATGTCTATCTATGCAACACCCACTACAGATGTACACCCAAACACTTATTAATAAACCACTCTCCCTAGCGTAGGCAACGAGACATTAGTTTGACGTCCCTAATTGTCAGCACTGTCCACCCCCTTTGTATCAGCTTAGAAAATAACGTCATTTGCCACGACATCGAATACATTACTAAACTGAGCCAAAAGATCTTGCCATTTTTCATCGCGACCAAGAAATATCTTCATCTATCAAGATGAAATTATCTATCTCCTTTCTATTTTGCTGCATCGCGATTCGGTGTTTTAAAATTAGCTGGCTACCGTTGCCAACCCATACTTCAGACATATAGAAAAAAGTGAGATTAATACTTGGAGCTTCGTTTATATTTATTTTTAAATTCATGGTCTTGATCGATTGGCTTCAGTTGCGGTTCTGGATTGTTTTTGATAGTTTACGTCTAGTTTTTATTATTAGTAGTTAAATTATTAAAAATGGTAATGATACGACCTACGTCATGTTCTTACTCATCAACTTCATTAAGTTTTATTATTAATTCTGATAGGTTCACTTTTGAACACTATCTTTCCACATATACTAAATATACTTTTATACATAGCTATCTACTGATGATGATATCAACGAAGAATTACACAAAATTCCAATTTTCTTATTTTTTTTCTTATTCGATGTCTATGTGTAGGAGACTAAATAATGATATCCACTGGGTTTTGACTGTAGGTACTGTAATACGACACACTATATCACAAGTGGAAATGTTTTAATCACAGCTTGCATTAAAGAACGAAAAAAAAAATACATACATCTCATAACATTCAACGCATTTTTGAATCCGCACACGTTACTATTATTTAGTCTTCTGCAAGTTTGCGAAGTTTTCGTCTATTTTCTAATTCAAGAAGTCTCTAACGTCAATCTGAGTCATCTATAAGAAAAAATACTTGATGTTTCGTAATTTAATCGCAGCTGTTTAAATCAAGGTTAATTGTTGAATTACTCAATACTAGAAGATGGGAAATATTCCCCTATTCATTTTAATTACTTTACTGCTAACGAGTTTTAAATATAAAAAGCCACTCAATTTTGAAAATATTTCCAATTACATTACTTGCGTTTTGTGTCTGGACTTTGTGCGGAAAACTAATTGAAAGAAATTATCAACTCAGCCCATCGCAGTCCGCTGCTAAACATAGGCCTCAACCAGGCTGCACCACAACACCCTGTCCTCCGACTTCTGACGAAATTACGAAGGCAGCCACCACCAGTCTTAAGGTTGTCGGTACATCTAGCTGGGGGACGTCCCACACTATGCTTGCCGAGCAACCTTAACACACAAAGCAACCTAAGAACCATTAAATTTAACTAAGAAAATCACGTATTGAGCGAGCGAATTTGCTGACAGACTACGACTGCTAGGACCAAATAATTTTATATTACCGTTAGGACCATTCATAATCATAATTAAATTATCTTCGACCCCACTGTGTGCCAAATGGCGCGCTGGCAAGATTCATATTCGATCAAATTTATTAATTGATAACACTATTGTGAACGATTTGATTAATTATTGATTTATGTTCGTGGAATAAATCAATTAAGGTTCAGAAGAATTTATTACAGTCAACAGCTTTAGGCAAGCGGATGTTTGTGACGGAAAGGAAAGGAACTAGGCATTGATAGAAAAAGTTGGATAAACCTATAGTAATATACTTAATTTACCATGTATATTGTATGCATTAATAGGGGGGCGGGAGGGGTTCGTGGCTAAGTAATAACAGCCGCACAGGTCGATTGAAGGTTAGGCTATGCTTGTCAAGGTCGGTCCGTGGATGGGTGACCATCGTTTACATATTTTACCCCTCCGTGCCTCAGAAAGCATCTTTGATAGTCGTTACGGGTAGTCAGAAGCCCGAAAGTCTGACAACCAGTCTTACCAACGGTTATTGTGTTACCCAATACCCAGTAACTGAATGTGAAGTTTGGATTAGGAGTCGCTCCATTTAAATAATGGTATTTAGCTGCACCCGGTTATACTGGAAGCCGACCCCTACATAGTTGGGAAATGGCTGGGACAACAAGAAGATATTGTATGGCCTAGTAACTAACGTTGTTTGTAATCTCGATGTTCCTCTTTGTGACAGCAAATCCTAGAATAAAATTGGACAGTTTATTTGACCTAAAAAAAATAATGAGTGATAGGAACTATTTCCCGTGTGGGTTTTTCTGTCTTTTAAGAAAAACAACTTGTTTTTCAATACTGTGTGGGACAAACTATGTCATGCGGTATGCAAAAGTTAACCCGTGGATATAGGTCACAACTTTTCAAATGGAATTATGCACCATTGTCATGGTGTGTTCATTGTGATCTCTTTTAATTAGCGGATGCAAATTCATAATTGTCAAGGTATAGTGTCAAGAATCTCAGTCTCGTACGAAACTACCTTTTGGAAGAGGCAACTGGATTAAATTCTATTTTTTCAAAATGTTGTCTTTCAAAAGTGCCTTATCGAAATAAATTATGATCACATTATTTATTTCAATTCAACTAAAAGTTTTCCGCAAATCTGATTTTTCTGATTTTTCCTACCACAAATTACGGAAGCAAGTTTTCTATTTTTCGTGATCATGATGTCTTTATGTCGTTTTTAATATTAAATATTATTCTTACTAAGTCTGATTTATTACAGTCCTTAAAAATACAAATAAAAAATGGAAAATATAAAAAAGCTGAATTTCACGCCATTCTTCCTTTTCACGTCATCAATCATATCTCCCTACGTTTCCAATAGAATCAATTCAAAGGGCGTTCGCCTAGATGTAAAATGTCGGAAACGTAAGCAATTGTAAAACATTGTAAAAATAGCCCAATGAATGAAGTAGCTTTGACCAAGACCTCGGTTTGAAGGTTCAATGAAGACATCGACCGTATGTCTAGACGAGCGAAGGTAACTGACGCGGAAGTTAGAAAAGTATGCGCGAATGTATCCACAGAGAAAACTGAATCATTCATAATTTTAGTTGCAAGTTCTCTGTAAACAACCACGCTAAGAATTTATGATACGACAGCTTCCGATGAATCAGTTTACAAAAGAAAATTCTGGTCCTCTGATCTCTAACCATTCTATAAGAGATGTAATTTGGTTTTGCTTTGTGATTTCGCATCAATTTTCTTAGAATTATTGTCATTGCAACAGTTAAAAACAAATGACGAATACCCCATTTGTTTTTCAGTGATCTGTGCGATTCGGAAATAAATTTTAGAGGCAATAAAGTGAAATTGTTTGTCATTTTTCATTTTCTTTTTTAATATCTCTATTGCCGCTCTTTCTTCTTTCGTTTAAACAGCTGTGTTCATTCCGTCTTCGTTTACTATGACTTTCCAAATTACCAAGTTAATTTGACGTTTCCGTTCAAAAGCTTCAAGTTTCTTCATGAAAAGAATTATTTTGTAAAAGATGCTCTCATTCAGAAAGCTGAAATTTTAAATCTGGGATTTAAATCAATTTCGAATTAAATTAATTTGTAGTTTTACAAGGAATGTTCTACATTCTGTAACACACTATCAGAAGCAATAAGTTCAACAACATACATTGCGATATTTACGTTGTTCAGCAGACAATTTTTTCGAACATATGCAGCAATGGATTAGCAATATCCTTCAAAATGATTCAGATTGTGATTGATAGGGTGGTGGTCACTGTGGTAATCCTAATGCTAGATTATTTAAAATTATAATAGAACTTCAAACTAAAATATTTAATAGTTAAAATACCTAAAACCTATTCATCAATATTATCGTGAAAAAGCAAGCTTTTATTACAAAAACTACTAAGAAATGTAAATAAATATTGTCTTTGAAGCTGTTACGTGGAACTGTTGTTCTAACTAATAGTTTTCTGCGTTTGTTACAAAAGTTGGCAGTTTCTATTAGTTAGATATTCGCATTCCAATACTGTTTAATGTTGCAAAACTTTTCGAAATCTAGAATTCAGAATTCTAGATTCCTGACTTTTCAAAAAAGTTCTCCCATGTCGTAGATGCACAAAAAAAAAAACAATCGTCAGTCCCAGTCAGTTGAGAGTATGTCATGCTCACTCAAATGTCTCACTGATGGTGGCGTATGCGTTTGATCCATAGATATAATTTCTATGGTTGGATCATTCGGCTCCCTTCAAAATGATTGAGCGGAACGTACAGCGCGTCGTTAAGCAACAATTTAATACCTTTCAGACCAGTTTTCATCGAACTGTTCAACCTGTGTTCAAAGGCTCCCTGTTTCTATGTTGTACATAAGTTTATTGAGTGATGTACAGAGTCTTGGAAAACTACTTTTCTAAGCCACATGAATTCCAAAACTGCAACATTATTTGCAGAATTCCCATCATTTGTGATAATTCATTCAATCATTAAGATGAATCATCATTTTCCTGTCCTGATCCCAATTAATTTGTGGTCGGCATGACATGTCTTTTTCTTCCATACTTCTCTATCAGTCGCCATCTCGGTAGTCACCCCCCTTTGTAACCATATTTACACTGTCCATCCATCGTTTCTTTGGTCTTCCAATATTCTTAAAGCCATAGACATTCATACTCAAAACTTCCCTCATGATATTTTCCTCACTCTCCAATCATTAAGATGATTATCCTTTTGATATCATCAAATAAGAAACTCCTCGAACAGTTTCGATCTTGTATCTACTTCAGTATTAATGTTTCCTTGGAAGGTATAATTTCTTTGTATTTTGAGTCGATTGCCATAAAATATGCAGAAGTATAAGCTAGCATCGTCCATAGGAGGTCACATCGTTAAATAAGCTACGTGTCATAGTACGTTTGCAATTCGAAGTGAGAAAGGCGGCTTTTCCGTCCAAAACAGGAATTATCAACACTTTTTGGGCGAAACGATATTGGTTAGTTTTTGAATCTTACTTTTTTATTTTATTTGTAGAGACAGAATTGTTTACTACATCAATGCTAATTTAAATTACATCTTCGGAAAAATTTGATCCTTTCCTATTGAAATACTAGTGAATGGTCCTTAGATACATGCATGCCAGCTCTTAATGATAAGATCTTTATCACATCATTTATCATTTCTACACTTTGTACTCAGTACGGTTGTTATTAATTCTCCCCTATCTAAACAATATGTCAAAAGCTAATGATAACTATCAATAAAATTAATCTATGTCAAACGCATCAATTATCTCGCCAACCAGTTTGCGCTGCACAAACATTAAAACTTAATTGTGCATTTATATGTCGGAGCTTGCGTAAATCTGTGATTGTTCTCCTATTTTAACCCATTCGGAATCTCGGCCAAACGATAACCCTGTAAGCAGCTCCTAATATTCATATTTCGCGCTCAACCACCGTATCGCTTACAAGGGAAGGATAGTAGCGGATCTCGGATAGGAAAACGCGCGGTTTCAAGTCGCCATAGTTCGGAAAAGCCGCCCGCGCACCTGCCCTCTCCGTCACTCTTCCAAATTTAAATCCCAAACTCCCCCCACCGTCCCGAGCGCTAAACATTCTGGAATAATTCCTGCGATTCGGCCACCGTTGCTCGCCATTCGAATTCGGGTCGCGACCGCGTCCGGTGATACCGTATCTTCTTAACGAACTACCCCGCTAGTGCCATGGCTGACGTTGACGTACAAGTCCAGTACACCACCACGGAGCGCAAGACCAGGAAGGTCAAGAAGACCTCCAAGCGCAGGGAGTCTAAGGATGGAGAGGTCACCGTCACGGAAGTGGAACAGACCAACACGAGCACCAACGCCGATGATGGGTATGTGTTGTGGTGGCCAGCCTCCCTTGACCCGTGTAGTGACGCCAGTGTGTTCGTGTCAGTCAAGTGTCGATTACAGCGCGTTGCTCCCTGTCAGTGACATGCATAACATTGTTTATATGTACTTTGTTAGGCGTGTTTTGGCCACCCTCACATACCCGACCTAATTTAAGGTACCTATCGGATGTTTTGGAATGATCTTTTGACAGAAACAATATTTACTAACATTTATTATTAATCAAGATTACCATATAAATCTTAAACTTCCTTCATAGAACATAAACTTAGTATAAACTGAAAACTTCATGAAAGAAATCATGAATAGGTAACATCTATTTTTAACACCTAAACAATAAATATAAGGAATAAGATGAATTATGAAAATAATCACAAGCATACCATGAATGATGAATCCGATTTGATCAACATCTAGGATAATCAAAAACCGTTTGAATTTTAAAATATTATTCCAGAAAGTTTGTATCAAAACCTTATAGGACAATTTGCCCGAAAGATGAATCTGTATGTCAGAAACCAAATTTTTCGTCTCTCCAGAGACTCCAAACATTTTCCACCCTCTCTAACCAAGTCCTATTTGTTACAGCTTATTTTCAGTGGCGAATACACCAAGGCGATGAACAAGGACTGGCACAGCGGTCACTTCTGTTGCTGGCAGTGCGACGAGTCGCTGACCGGCCAGCGATACGTCCTGAGGGATGAGCACCCCTACTGCATCAAGTGCTACGAGAGCGTCTTCGCCAACGGATGCGAAGAATGCAACAAAACCATCGGCATCGACTCTAAGGTTAGCTTCTTAAAGCTCAGATTCTATTGGCAAGCTTAGACTCTTTTATTAGTCTTGTCGGTTCAGTCTATTATGCAATATTATTCAACAACTCATTTTGCCTCCGATTCTCAGCCTAGTTTGTTTTTGATTTTGAGTTAGAGAATCGAATATTTGTTAGAATTTCTGAGTATAAGTTTTAAGTTGTTGCGACATTTTTGTTCTACTTTCGCATCATGAGGATTTTGGTTGTTTGGTTCCATCTTCTCCCTTATAACTTGGACCTCTTGTTATTATTATGAGACTTTTAATTGCTAAATGAGTTGTTTTGATATAGGATACGATTCGGAATCTAAAATAGTTCAAAGCGCCGTAAAATGCTGAGACGAATGCTATTTTGAGTTGATAAATAATAGTATCGGGAAAGATAATCTTACGGATAAACTGAACAACAAACGAGAATTGGCAAAATGCTCCGTTTGTGACAGGTTGATTGAGAGCCCGTTGTAAACATCTGCACTGTCTATAATGACTCCTAAATCACTTTTGTTTTCTTGCCATCTTAAATCCACGCCCAAAATTGCATACGAGGCCTGTGTTTCATTGAAAATATCATTGACACAGAATCCTAAGCGAGTTGTATGTGCGGTATGAATAGGATTAGAATCCACGGCATTCGTCAGCTTTGTTTCACCGATCAAATTTAGTAATGTCACTCCAGCCGGCCCAGATTCTTCGGGCGCACCTCTGCACACGGCCCCAGGCAGAACGCTGCCAAGCCAACATAACGTTAACGTTACGCCAAACATTATACATTTATCTCGACGAACAACCAATGACTTTTCCCGTCCACACGCAGCTGCGAACGCTACTAGTGTTTGTTTGAACCAATTGTTCAAATACACTTGTGATAAATTACAATGTTCATTTACTGAAATATTACCCCCAAAGTGTCCCGAGAACCCTCGAATCTAGGCAATAAAATTAAATTGCGTTATTGTAACGCACCAATTTGATTTCATTGTAATGGGACCAAAAATCAAACTAAACGATCCACAGCCTATAAATCATGGTTCTCTAATAGATAAATGACAGTTTCGACTCTGTCAAGTAATGGATGATATTCCTCGTGAATTATAACCCCATGATGCTATTTATCGCGGCAGTCAAGAACACATTAGCGGCGTGTTTACTCATGACGAGCGCACACCGGCTATATTGTTAGCATTACACCCAACTGGTAGCCGCTGCAGCCTGGACTTTAACAAATTGACGGTCGCTTACAGAAAACAAATCGCGAGTTAGCACAAACTAAACTATTTCTGGGTCGGATACAGTATTCTGACGTTTTCGTTTAGAGCCAACCTTGAAAAGCTTGTGCGGATCCGTCAGACGATTCTTTTAAGATTTACGCGATCCAAGAAGCTCTAAGAGTTTCGTAATCGGCCAAAATAAACATTCATATTTTATTGACATTACGACATTCAGTTTTAAATGTACGTTCTGTCGGTCCTCGCACCGCCGCCAGGAATAGAATCCAGAATGAGGGGAGATTTATTTTGAAACTTGAACTAAACACGTCAAATGCAACGTGAGGGAATGTATTTGAGTTTTTAATTTAACTCGAGTGTTAGCGTTGACCCGAAAGATGGAAATACTCGCGTTGTATGCACTCAGGTTTTGGGTTATGCTCGTTATTTGGTCAGTGAACTTGATATGAATGTAACAAATAGGATTTGCAGTCGAGTGTTTATATGAAATCGAAAATGTATGTTTATGAATCATGGACCAAAATAGGTTTGTGTACGATGGCTGGTATTTCCAGCAATTGAGATGTTGGTTGTTATGCCATTTAGGAGGAAATCTTAGGAATGACAACTGGAGTTAATGTTGTCCTTATAAGTAAGAACTCTATAACAATCGATTGGTCTCAGTATCCTACCAGCAAGTTGAAGGTAATAATTACCGCCTACACTGTGTAGTCAACATCTGTCGTTGGAATAATACGTTTTTTGCGTAGTATAATGTTAAGTTTTTCCATCTAAGTGAAGAAGATCTGATGGGAGGGCCTCTGATTAATGTTCCTCACGTCAGATTTAAACGTATTAATTATTGTTATCGTGGTTCGAAGCGACGTATTTTTTGTAAATCCCGCCTTTATTTAAATAAGATTTTGTCATATCTATTCATAGCGTTTTTCAATATTTATGTGCGTTTATCTCAGCGATATTTTTGTCATTTATTGAAATTGAATAATAATGTAGTTAGCATTCGAGTCACGTTGCTATTAAAACAATAGCGCGTTTTTACACTGGATTAAAGTATTTGTGAAGTTAAAATTGGTTTGTTGTTGTTTTGTTTTTGAGAACTAAGGGAGAACTTAGCAATGTAAAAATGCTTATGGGCAACGTATTCATTTTAGAAGAATACATCAGGCATCCTCAATCTAATATTTCTTATGCCAGTATTAAAGGCACTTTTTCCTTCAATTTCAACATTACGATTTTTAAATCTTTGTTTGGTTCCATTTTTCTAAAATTTGGTTGGTAATCAGATTTAGAACTTTTCACCGAATATCGCTTCGCTTTTGTTTTTCGTTACTTCTTTTTGCTATTCTTACGAATCCAACCCTTCTTTTCTTCTCTCCCAGGACCTGTCGTACAAAGACAAGCACTGGCACGAGGCCTGCTTCCTGTGCGCCAAGTGCCGCGTCTCGCTGGTAGACAAGCAGTTCGGCTCCAAGCTCGACAAGATCTACTGCGGCAACTGCTACGATGCCCAGTTCGCCAGCCGTTGCGATGGCTGCGGCGAGGTGTTCCGCGCTGGTGAGTACTTTAAGCTTTACTTTTGGGGATGAAGGATCAACATGATTGCGTAACACCCTTACGCCATGCCTTTCATTTTGACGATTCTATAATATTCATTGCGTCATGTACCTACGTTGTCGAGCAGAAGAATTTTCAAACACACGAAATAAAATACTTGACATCATGCAGTCGTGGTCCTTTTATACGGGAGTTATAATAACATAATTTACGCGTTCTACGTACCTATATCGATCAATCGCTTAATAAGGTGTAACATATCGCGTGGTGCACATATCCTATTTTATAGCTAATTGTACATTAGTCACATGCCGACCGACACTTGTTTGTGATACACACTGGTGCCGTGTGCGACTAACTAGCAGTAAAAAAGAATGAAAAATATATAGAAAGAACAAAGTTTTTTTGTGAGCGAGACCACTGACCAGCTGTTCGCTTGCTTGTTTGCCTGTCTCCCTTCTCTTCTTCCTCGTTTCCGATTTTGCATACAATGGCCAATCTTTTATTTAGGAGTTCAACTCATCCAGTTTCCCGCTTTTCTCGTTCGGTACTTCTAATTAGTTAAAATTATATTAGTTCTGCAAACGATGGACTCGTAGATATTAAAAATCTATCGAGTAAATAAAATTTATTCGTGTAATATATCTTTGCCAAAATTTGCACCAAATAGAGAAAAGTGAAAGATGTAACACGATGGTCGCTCTTTTTACGAAGTATCGACATTAACAAGACTGTCTCAAACAGAAATCCCACCCCTCTAACTTCTTACATCGGTCTTTATACTTTCAATTTGTTTTTTTATTAGTTGTTATCTAATGTATGTATCTGATGTATTGTGTGTCCTTTAGTCTGTGCTGAATAAATGTTTTTTCTTTCTTTCTTTCTTCTTTCCATCGAATCAATAAATCAATATTGAACCATCTAATCTTAGCAACAGTGTATCTAAAGATTGGTTGCGCCTGCGCCGCAATCTCCGTACAAGGCGCGTCATTACCTACCCTCGTTATGGTAGTGTAAGGTAAGGACCAAGAAAAAACGGCCACTGTCATTGCCACAACCTCGGATATACTTCCATGAACATAAGTGGAAATTAAATTTTCGAATTTCGATATGGTGACGCCTTCACGCTATTTTTAAGGCAGATTTTTTGGAACATCTGGCTTTATATGCTTTACTTTGGGTTCACCTTGTTTGACTTAAAAGGCGAAGTATTTTACAAGTACACTGCAATTGTTTTTAAAAGAAATTGAGATAAAGGACCACAAAAAAGTGATATGGAATAAAATTTTACTAACTTACAAGCAAAGCAATACATAGATAAATAAATAAAAAAATATAGAAATATTAATAATAAACAAAATTAATATAAATCTACTCATAAATAATATCTACTTAAATATCTAAAATTAAGATTTACTCCTTAATTTCAATATTATTATGTTTTTAAACAAAAAGCGCTTCATCCTCTCCTCTAAAAACTAACTTGCTGTGCCCGACAGGGTCCAAAATTGTTTCTCTATAATTTACCTACCAGCCTTGTATACATTTTGGAATGCAATAAAGTATTGAGTATTGAGTATTGTAGATAGTGCTGTTCTTAGTCTCCAAAAGTGATTAGCAAATAATACTGCGTAAACTCCTTAACCTACCTCCAATGAACAACAAATACATATAAGTCGAGGCTAATCACCGCGTATTATCCGAAAACACTTGTAAATTGAAAGACTACGACCAATTACTACCGAAGCAGCACATTACATGTACTGATACCTTACAAGTTACATCCAGTTGTATGGATTCCTACAATTAGGCAGAGGGCGAGCCAAACTATTCTGACTAATTTAATAATAATAGAATAGTCTTCTTTACAAATAACAGTGATTTCAGCCCTTCCAAGAAAATAACAGAAGTTTCTAATACAAAATTTTTTATTACAAATTCTTGGTATTTATTTCGATGACACAGCCGATTGCTGATTTTAACTGTAATCATATACTTACCTAAGTAGTCAAATAATGTTGAATTTCAATGAACTAAAGTAATGGCTTATAAATAAATACCCACCCATTGATTCATCTTGTACCTCAGCTAGGTTACAAGACGAAATAGATGAATAGGTAATATTTTAAGCTACTCATGTCGTCTCAACTTTTTGTTAACCATTGAACCTGCTTACTGTATTACCTGGACAATAAATATTTTCTATTTTTCCATCTGCCTGCCAGTCTGAGTTCAAAACAGATATTTTTCTCACATGAGGCATATTTTTGGTAGCACGATCTTCTGCAAAAACATCAATGCGCTACTGTTCAAAACAAAACGTTAGGTCAAATACACAAACGATAACAATCAACAACAAAAGATAACAATCATCTCTCATTTTCTAAGAAACGCAATGATTAATAAAAAATAATGGAAGTGAAAATTAATAACATCCTTTACTCTAACGGGACAGTAATGAGGTACAAGCGTTTTTTTTGCGCAAAATTAATGTACAATGACTCCCACGCAGATCCAAATGTAACGATGACGGTCGAGCCAGAAATATTCGATGATATAGTCATAGATGATTTCGATTAATCAGTTTTGAAACTTTCTTACTTCGTTTTTTGTATTAATTAGCCTTTCTAGTACACCTTCAAAAGATAATAATGTAATAGTAAAAAACTTATAGGTAGACCTATCCTACCCTGCCGGGGTAGCGGGATCGTCCGAAAGGGTTACCGCTGCCCTGGTACATAAAGGGCTAAGGAAGGAACACCGGTGGGTTTTAGTCAGTAAGAGTCTGACACTCCCTTCTGCTCCAGCCAAAGCGGGAGGGGACATTTGATGATTTCCCATCCTCAAAAAAAAAAAAAAAAAGACCTATCCTACTAATATTATAAACGCGAGTTTGCAAGGATGGATGGATGTTTGTTACCGTTTCTGGTAAAAAGTATTGAACGCATTTTGATGAAACTTTACAGTAATAACACATAGGACATTTTTTATCCCGATATTCCCACGGGACTGACATTTACGCGGGTGAAACCGCGGGGCGTAGCTAGTAATATAATTATTTTTTATTGGTCTATGAAGTATGACACCGCTTGAAACACCTTTTTTTTTTTTTTTGAGGATGGGACATCATCAAATGACCCCTCCCGCTCTGGGTGGAGCAGAAGGGAGTGTCAGACTCTTACTGACTAAAACCCACCCGTGTTCCTTCCTTAGCCCTTTATGTACCAGGGCAGCGGTAACCCTTTCGGACGATCCCGCTACCCCGGCAGGCTTCGGTCCTGTCGGGCCCCGTCAACTACGCTGACATCTCTTTGAGGCGCGCGTGGAACACAAACACGCCGTCCGGCACGGGCCTGGTCCTGATCGGACGGAGAGCTACCCATTGCTCTCCGCCCGCAGGCCCGCGCCTACGGTGGCCGGGAGTCGTCACGCGGCTCCCGACGCCCGGAGCGTCTCCCTCGACGGCTGAGGCGTGAGGATCTCTCCCTCGCCCATCCCGCCACCTCCTTCGCTAGCATGACTGCTTCGCAGAAGGAGGTGACCGCCTCCCACTCCCTCTCGCCCCGGACCATGGCTTGCACCAGGGCCGGGCGCGAGAGGTCGCCGCCGCTTGAAACACCTTCTGCTTCAATTACTTGGAAAAATGGTCCTTTTGATCACTACCGGAATTGTATTTACATCATTGAGTTTTATAGCAAAAACCGTATAATCTCGTTAACTTATGACGTGCAAAAGCGTTAGTAGAACCAAAAAAAATAAATATAAAGTCGTGTCACCAAAATATGATGAAGTATACCTACCAACATGATGTCATAACTCGTTATGTCAGAGTAATCAAGTACATATCCATGTCCTCTGTGAAACCTTGATATACAACTTCATAAGGCAGTCTGGGCGAACGAATAGTTCTTCAAAGTACGAACAGATTGAATTACTTGTAACGTAGATAGTTGACCGCAAGTTACTCGTAGCTATAGCTTCAGATTCCATAGATATGTGTATACATGAATCAAAATACTTTGGCTACTTATTGCCAAATAATAAAGAGAGGAAGTAATAACAGCCGCACGGGTCGATCGATCAGGTTAAGCGACGCTTGCCGCAGGTGGTCCGTGGATGGGTGACCATCTTTACATGGCAAGACCCTCCGTGCCTCGGAAAACATGTTAAGCCGTTGGTGACAGCTGTCATTCCTGGATCTTTGACAATAGTTAGGGGTCGACAAAAGCCCGAAAGTCTGACAACCAGGCTTAGCAAGGGGTATCGTATTACCCAGTAACTGTGTAGCGGAGGTCAGATAGGTAGTTGCTCTATGTAAAGTACTGGTACTCAGCTGCATCCGGTTAGACTGGAAGCCGACCCTAATATAGTTGGGAACAGGCTAGGCAGATGATGAGTTATTGCCAAATAATTGCAATAGTTTTCAAATGAAATTGTTTTAACTGTTGTTTAAAACTCTCAAGGATTTATTACCGTTAAATAACGGAGGTTTAAAAGAAATAGTAACTGTGAATAATGTAACAGTACTAATTTCGGTTTAATTCTAATTAATCCTTTTTGAGGTGGACACGCCAGCTTAGCGTACACCGAAGGATAAGCCAATCAAAGGCCAGAGAAATGACGTCATGCTTTTCGGTAATTGGATAGACTCATTTTATGTGCGTTATGGCGGCGGGTTCAACAAAAAAAAAAGATTAATTTTAATTCGTTTTAATCATCAATAAAGCTCAGTCGACATCGTAAACATTCTGATTTTATATCCGTATGTTTCTTTTATATCTTCATTTTAAGATCCGGTCTGAGAAATCTAAACAAATGCCTTAATAAATTATTCAAATTAAATTAATGTATCTCTCAGCTCTAGTAAATTTCTTGGAACACATAGATAAAACTATACAAAACCCGTTAATTGATTGGGAACATCGCAAATAGAAACAGTTTGACACAACCCACACGGCTTCTTGTCTTGTTGGTATAGAAGAAAAAAAAAAAACGATTGTTTAAACCACGCCTCGGATTATGTATGATCATCTATTTATCGCTGTGACACTAAGTTAAGCCTGACTCACACGGCGTGGGTGAAAAAACTCGCGATTTCTTAATGGCAAAGTAACATCAATAAAATCTGAAGCCCGGACATATTATTTGTGCTTTACTACGGGAACTAAACGTCCTTGCTTCGCTCGTATGCCCTTATACGAAGCATTTCTCGATTAAATAACGTGAATCATCGAAAACGGGTGTTAGCCTGCGTTCTCACGGCGCGACGTTTCTTGCCGCGTACTGGATTTTCAACGCTCGGCTTAGCGTTGTGAGTTAAAAGTACAACTGTGCACTTTCTCAACGCGCTAAGGATGCACTCTGTTACATTTTCAACGCTCGGTTCGACGCAGAGAGTTAAAAATCCAGAGCACGGACAAAAACTTCGCGTTAAACAGCGCCCGTGCGATGTGAGCCAAGTGTTCAAGCTTGGCTGTAAACGCTAATGACAAAGGTCGGACATTACAGTGAAATTAATGTCATTTTATCAGAACTGACACTTATCACTTCATAAAGATTTATTGCTGCACTTGATGACATTTCTATCTAAAGATAGCATCTTAAATGGTTATTAATAACACAAGTAAGCACACGTTGCATACACATGGAAGTCTGTACTTACCTATACTTATTATTATATTTAAAGATATTACAATGTATGCCATCTGTAATTTTTGCTCTATACTTAATCTATTGTCATCTCATTATGATGACAGACAAATTACACTGTCAACCCTAATTGCGTAACACACTTTCAATTGCAATCTGAATAATTTTGTAAGATGTTGCTAATCCATTGCTTCATATTTTCGAAAAATCTCTCTGTTTAATAACGAAAATAACGCAATGAATGTTGTTGAACTGTCAAAATGGAAGCCATTGCTACTGTTAGTGTTTTACGCAATTATCCCCCTGACCAAATACTACTGAACGATCATTTACCTACGCAAATAATTTGAACAAGAAGGTTGTAACATAATATTATAATGATGACTATAACCACTGTTTTTATAAGTATTACGCAAAATAAACACGGAACTGAAGACTTCAAGTAAGAACAAATGACTTTAATGACACAGGACACAACGATACGTCATGTTTAATTTATGCAAAAAAATTTACAACTTGACAGTTCTGAAACAAATTACGACAGCACAAAAGAAACATTATCGTTATCACAATCGCATACGTACTTATTCAGAAACACATTACTCATTTTGTAACCTTTTCAAAGACTTAGGGACAACTCACATACAGATTGACTGCATGATCCGTGGGTTTAATGAGGCTAGTATTTCAAAGACAATATAGCTACTTAGGTATCCTATATTACCTATCCTGTATATCCTATATCCTATATTCATCCGTTCGGGACCTACGATACCACACACACACACACACACACACACACACACACACACACACACACACACACACACACACACACACACACACACACACACACACACACACACACACACACGCACACGCACACACACTCCCACCCACACACAGAGAGAGCGAGACTTCATACTTATAACACCCCCCGTCGTATTTGCGCCGGGGGTTAAAAACTAGCATCTTATAACCTAAGGCATTAGACTGTACATACAGTCTGGCCGTCGAGAGAATACGTTCCTGACACCTGTAAATGCGATAATTCTAGTAGCTAAAGATCAAATTCGCAAAACCCGTATTCGTTTGTATAAAACTGACAGGTTTCAAGAACGCATTCTCTCGTCGGCCGAACTGTAGTTGGATCATAATAAAGAAGTATTCATAGATTATAAGTCAATGGAAGGATTATATCCACAGTTCCTGTTGTTGTACATACGTTTGTAGAGGACACAATTATTACACACAACAGCTCTAAGGCCTTATTGCAATACAACCTTATCGACTAATACAATATTACAGCGAAGCAATCAAGATAAACTGCAGTATCGATAACATGCAATAAAGTCATGTGAGCAATCAATTTTATGAGAACCAATAAGGACCGAGAACCAATCAAGTTTTCCCTCCTATTACACAAAAAAAAACCGTTTCGTTTCCATTCTCCATCATTACAAAGTCTAACTTTTCCAATGAAAACAAACTCAAAGAATGATTGTGTGTGATTGAAAACAAAAGATAGGTTATGTCATTCTGTCAGTCATTCCTTTTTCAAAACTTAGTGACATTCAAATACCATTGTAACTTATCAATCCAAAAATACTGGCCACACCTTTATTTCTAGCATAGTAAAGATGACATTACCATATCCTTTTATTTCATAACTGTAAAAACAAACTTTGTAAACAACATCATCGTAATAAAAACCGTTTTGAACTATTTAATATTACTCATAAATGTTCGTCCGCAGATTACATCGGCCATTCAGAAGATATATGGCGTCAAATCATTATTAATTGAGTTGATTTGATTTATTTTTATGACGATGGCAACATGACGAGATTGTTAAATGACAGAGTTCGTGATTTTAATTAATATTTTTCATAATTGGTGACTTGCTAAGTTGATAGGAATATTAAACGTGGCCATTATAATTTATAAGAGGATGAATGAAAGACGACTAACAAAAGGATTTACAAGGCAGGTGTGAGTGAAAACGCATGGAGGGGACGCCCTAGAAGGACATATATAGTGACCTTATTGGTGATGTTCTTCAGAAAGGACAGATGCGTAGTACCAGAGGGGCAATTCTCGTAATTTTAAGGCCGTTCACAATCTGATCTCAGTCTCAATCTGTCAAAAAATACTTCTAATTTCCCTACATTATGACAAGTTTTTGACATTTGTTTGGCGGTAAGATGAGACTGCGACTAGATTTTGAACGTTTTAAATTACGAGAATTTGCCTTCTGATGTATAAAGATAAACGAATTGAAAGGAGTAGTAGCAGGTGGCGTTCTGTAGCTTCTGCCTACCCCCATGGGAAGAAGGCATGAGATTGTGTAGGTAATTTTGCTTATTTTTTTTCTCATATATGTCTAGGCACACAGCATCCATCTTTGAACACAATACACAGCAACCTTAATGGTCTCCATTTATGTGATGTAAATAAGATGCAACAAATTGATCGTAGGCCGCAATGCCACGGCTACTAGGTCTCAGGAACAATAAAATCCTACTTAAATTAACATTGAAGAGCTCAAGAACAGATCTCTAATACAAGATGGCTTACTAACTAAAGAGTGATGAGAAACATATGTTTCGCTTTGTGGAAATGGAAGTCAAACGGGTTCTAGGTAACAGGATAATGGTGCTTTGTGTTTTTGATTTAGATGTAAGATGGGCGTTTTTGTGATTAGAAACATGTTTCGTGGCATAGATATTTTTTTTTCTCTGCTGACGTAGGTTTTGCCCATTAGTAGGTTTTCCCGCAGCTTTCTGGCATACAAACTTTATAACTACCTTTAGGCTCAGAGCTCGATTTTAGCAATATCCTTACTTCACCTCTCCAACCTTTTTTCCATTCATTTTAGTTCAATCAATCAATCGAAAGTCATTTATTTTAATTAGGCTGAGAATCAGCACTTTTCAAACGTCAAAATTACAAAAGACAGTCCTCCAAAACGCCCGTCCTTCACCACTTCCTAGTGCTTTCGCTGGAAAGAAGTGCCGCAACAAACTCCCCAGCAGCTAACATTTATACTGTCCCAGTCCTGAGCAAAGGCTCTGCCATGGACTTCCACAACTCTCTTTTGGCTTCTCTTCTCCTATACTACACTTGAGTTCTGATGAACATAATTTTCGAATTTCATGCTTCTTTCTTCCGTAAACGGTTATTCGTTGTCTGTCAGGCTCTCTTAAACCACCTGTGACAATGATTCAGTTTACAAGTAAAATTATCACCATATCAGTGCCCTCGACATTCATTTCCTTCTTAATGAAGAACGCTCATTAACTCAATACTTAGTTAATGTAAACGTGACATCGGTTAACTGTAACACGTGCGTTAATGTTATCAGTTACATGCACCATTCATAAGGAACCTTTGTTTTAAAATGCAACACTTTTGTTATGCATATTACTGACATTTTAAAAGAAATGGTTCGTTTTGAAGCCACTTCATCTTTTCAAAGACTTAATAACATAGAAATACTTACCTTATATCTATGACTTATAATATTCAAGTGGTTAGTTGAGTGCCCTCTGTCTAAGTAACCCTTCGGGGGAAAACTGGCTGTTATGGTTTATGTGTGCGTGAAGTTGAATGAATGAGACGTGGATTCCTAAAAACCTGCTTATAATATAGAGAAACCATATAAGTGGCAAAGCCTAGCAACAAAAACTAAATAGTCAAACGTATCGTAGCGGCCTCATCAAACATGCCTATTCCAATTAATACCAACGATGTACTTCCTCATAGCATCAACGAGATACATCTCGAAGGGAATCCGAAACATTTCTTATCGCGTCCGATTAATTAAGTTAATCGACAGCCTACATCATGCCTACACTCCACTCGCTCCCTCGGCGTAGTCCGTCAAACCGCTCAGTATAGCACCGCGAGCCGCGAAGCCTACACACGCGCGTATCCGAACAAGGCAAACGTCAAACTTGGCGCGCTTTTTTATATTATTTTTTTAAACAACATAGTTGCTACGTATACAGCCAAAAATGTCAGCGGACGTGTTGAGTGAAGACCTTAAATCTCGACTACATTTAACAACAAAAACAGTTGGACAAGACAGGATACGACGGGCGCGGGAAAATAATGAAGATGTCGCAATTCTGTCTATGTTCCTTCCAAATGCAACCGCTGAAAGAGAAAATAAGAAGTTTTGTTGTGCGTTAAGGGATCAGTGCCTGCTTGGTGACTCGAGGAAAACCGTTGCAGGTGTTTTATCTATTTTTCATTTGTTTTTTACACTCTTCTACGTTCTTCTTCTTCTAAAATAATCCACTGTTCTTACAGTGGATTATTTTCTGACTTTTGAGATTAAATCTTGATGGCTTCATATCGTTGACGTGATTAATTGTTATTAACTTTATTCAAGTGTTTAGTATAATCTTGACGGAAGAACGCTTCAAGTTCACACAGTGATTGCCCCTTTTCTCCGATGATAACCAGTAGTTCACAGATAAGTTATTTAAACCTAAAGAATAAAAATATCCATGAATAAGTAATTACGAAAGCCACACTTTCTATTCAACTGGGTTTCTCAATTATAACAGGTTTAAAAAGCGCCATGTTGGTCTAGACTGACGTCCTACTAATCCTAACATCTAGAAATGTTTGTTTTGTAAATAATTATTTACACTATTCACTTGTAAACTGGGGCAGAGACAATGACACCATGAGTATGACTGTCCTTTATCGTCTCATTCCATTTTAAATATTAAAAAAGAACTTCAGGAAAATGTAAAAAGTTTTTAGTTCTCTTAGGTCCTTTTCATATTAAGTCTAAATAGGCATTTGTTTTTAAATATTAATAAGCCGCAAAGCTTGTTCTTAAGACTAGCTAAACTTTACGATGAAGCTTTTAACATCCGTGCCTCGAATTTTAAAACTTGTAGAGATCGTATCGCAGCTTTAAGAGTGTCGTCAACCTGTATGATAATAAAAATTTAAATATAAAAGCTTCTACTAAAATGAGAATGCAAACATTCTTCTGTGAAATAACTCAAATAACGTTTCAAACGAAGCCTACATAACTAGGTTTTTGATTGTGAATTAATTACTGTACCTATACATAAATGATGTTGTCTAGACATATTTTTTGCTCAATTCCACGAACAATTCGTGGCAGTAATAACTTCCATTATTACAGAAGTTTAGCCATTTTCTTGTTTTCGATAAAAATACATACGTTACACGTTTTTATATCTCTATTCCGAATATGATAATCGCTGTCCCTATGTAATTGCACGATATGAATATCCGTCAATATTTCTTCTAATAAAAATGGTTGACGTTGGTACATTTGACCTTAAAAGCTAGAGATATTTAACTTTTATTAATCGCCCATTCACGAAAAAAGATCCTTTATCCTTTCGTTCCGAATATTTTAATCAAAAACAGATTCATGTACATGTATTCATAAAAACTCCTTAATTCGAGACACCATAACCGTTACTACATTCATTAATTGAATGAACAATGTCCGACTCTTATCTTTTCATTCAATTAATCTTCCCATTAAATGGAGGTCAGGTCTTAATTCATTTAAACGCACGTTCATATATGTTTGTTAAGTAAATGGTGATGGTAAACATTTTTGGTCATGTTTAATTTGTAAAACAGACGTGTCTACTTACATAATTCGCGACATGGTGTGTATTTCGACGTAATTTTCATTGGTAGGAACATAACATACGAGCATCTTTAACACCTAATTGTATTACGGTTCATAAATAGCGGGAAAATTGAAAAATAACACTTTTTTTTTTATTCCGCTCGTGTCATAAACGTTGGTTCATTTTTTTCGTACTGGCACACTAAACATACTAATTATTACCTCATAATAAGGAAAACAAACTCTATGGAAGGTGTGACCCTATAATATTTGAGTTTGTCAAACGTATTCGTAGATTCTTGCTCTTCTCCAGCCGCCATAATACTCAGTGGCGCGAAACCATTTAAGTTTTTTTTTAATGCATGTTTGCACGGTAAATGTCAACTTTCGGTCAGATTGCAACCTTCACCCTAATTTGTGGTTCAATGATGATATGCCCTTTTAGAGAGGTATTACGGCATGACACTTACAGTTATGGCAGAACTAAACAAATACATACATATTAAGCTTTATTTGTATTACCGCCTTTTATGTTAATTAAACTAGGTAAGTATGTTAACTTACTTAGTCACTCAAGTAAATAAAATCTCGGTTGTATTAGGTTGTCATACAAAAAAGACCTAACTCTTTTAACTAGTCTAGGTTTATACCCAGGAGGAAAATACCTAGATAAGATAAGATAAGTCTTTATTTGTCTTAAACATGCTATAATGGTGTTACTGTCTTATTTAAATACAATGTCCACATGTTTAGCTATACAGAATATGTATCAATTGCATGCAAAAATAATTATGTAGTAAGAGGTACCTACTTAGGTAGGTACCTCTTACTAGGTATTTTACTACTACTTGTACTTATTATTGCTACTAGTAATATATACAGTACGGTATTTTATTACTAGAGTACTAAAGTACAGAGTCGGTACTTAATTTATCATTCTAGAATTATTTAAGCATATACACGTCTCTACAACACAAACTATCATAACGAAGACACAACTTTTTAAAAACCATACCGTCGTGATCGGCACAGGAAATACACCTGCGGATGTATAGATTTAAAAAGTTATCAAACTCTTTACTGTTCAGATAATTTTAACGACATATGAAGGTAGATACGGGTTATTTTAATGGAGACTTCAAAGTAGCGTTTGAAAATAAAAGTTTATTCATAGACGTCCAAATGTGATCCGATATCGACCTAATTCTTAAGGAGTAACGTTTTACTGGCCAGTTATAAATTACAGCTTAAAAAAAGGAATATAAAAATAATTTCATCGGCGAAAGTAAACCAAATACAACCTACTATTTATTTTCTTAATACTCATTCAACATGTATTTACAGCGCACAAACAAAGCTTTTAGGTAAACAACTCGGAAAATACAAATTACACGCATTTACATGAAAAATAACTGAACTTAGTCGAGTTTAGCCAGTCGGAAACTCCCGTATAATTCCGTAATATCCGGCTGCTAACATTTTTATTCTATGTTCAGGCACTCGGGCCCGTATTCTAGAATGATGCTCAAGCATGAATCTCGATTAAAACTCAAAAATCGAGATTCACAAGCATCTTTCCAGAATACGGCACTCAGACGGTGAACACAGTGCATTGCGCGAAACATAAATACATAACTTTACCGCCGTGTTTTTTTTTAAAGCGACGCAGTTTTGCATTAGTTTTTCAAAAGGAAGGGAAACGGAAATGTACGTGAGGTTTTTTTTAGCTTTACGCATACGTAAGAGCGCTTACTCTATGGTGGGTTGTAATTACAGTTAGTGGCAAAGCAGGTAAATTAGGGAGTAACACATTTATGTTGACTTCGTAATTGGAGTAGAGCAATACTTACGTCCTTACTGTTCCTACCTAGAATTGATCGTATAACGATGGTGGGTGAAGGACTTTCCAATAGAGGAAACTCCTTGCATTCTCTGCGACATGCGATATTTACTTGCAGCTTACTTCCGTTTTAAATCGCCTGTACTTACGGTATTGTTAATCATAAACCTTAACGAAACTAGTTTTATAATAAAGTGTAGTGTAACGAATTGCTAGTAGGTAATTAAATTTAAATCACCATGTTGGATGGATGGGTGTATGTTTTTCTTTTATAATGCAAATGTCGCAGATATAAAGGACTTACGTCATAAGTTATTGATTACAGACCCACACCCACTTGTGCAATTATAAATTATTATATTCAATTTCAATCTAGCCGTGAGCCATGATTTAATACTTATTAATACAGAATATATTCCAAATGACAATATTTTTAACTTTAACAAGATCAAGGTAATCCACAGATATCATAAATTATATTTTATTGACAGCCAGTAAGCGTGGGATTTTGATTGTCAAGTTTAAACTTGGAATACCAAAACACGCCATTTTAGGAATAATTTAACATTGTTTGATTTTCCAAATAAACATTTAATATCTATATAGAAAACAACGGAATTTGGGAACCAAAAATTTGCAAGTCAATTTAATTTTGCGTATTCCCCGGGTATTATTCACATTTTAGGTTGACAGATTTATCACAGAGAATCGGCTGCTACTGAAAAGACAATTAAAAGAATAAAGTAGAAAATTATCATAAACCATATTTTTTTACTTTTTATTGGCTCTAGCTTTTTACATAATAAACTGTTCTGTTTATTACAGAGCCATTTAGGGCAATAACATTATGCGACCTAAATGCTTAACACTCGTAATAATTTGTCTGAACGATAATTTCCATAATATACACGTTTATTTTTATTTTATTGTCCGAAAACGTATGAGTAATATAAATTTCGCATAGGTCAAGGGTTTTAATTGGATTTTATAGTGTTTACGTAATTTTTTGATGTTGTTTTTAAACGTTTTGAGTCATTCGGATGTGATTTATGAGAATTTAATTGGACTTGGTATTTTTTTTTATCGTAAGGAGTACGAATTTATTATTATGTCATTAAATAACAATAACACAAATTGAAATTCGTTTACGTTTAAAAATAAAGTACCTTCCTACTACGTTGTAGGTACCTACTTACTTACTACTTCCATGGTTTTTTAATAAAAGTCTTCCATGGATAAGGAAAGTCCTTGAATCATGGTGACAACGCAACTCTATCCCACAACGAGTAGGTAATGATACTTACCTACGTTAATTAATTTATACAACCTGTTTCCCGGTTCCATACCGCTGTTTATTTAGGTTACGAACACCTGAACTACCCTCGCCTTTGTATCTAATACAAATTACGACTACCTTTACAGTACAACACACACAGACATACCTACCTACAAATCACACACGAAGAATGGAAATTATCGTAGTAGGTAGGGTCGTAAATTTTTTCCTTGTGTATCGAAAAATTTAACTTGATATTTTCTTTTAAATGGGAATTAAAGCTGACACTTTTCCGGTTCCTCAATTCCCGCATAATAGGAAAATTGCGCCGATTGTGTATTATTTTAATAGAATAGAGGACGGTTTCTAAATGTCAAAAATATATACAGGGTGACAGAGGACATCGACGCGCAACCTGTAACCATGAATTAAGCACATAATTTTAGACAACCTAGTGTAGAAATTTTCTGTCGGTTAACAAAAAAAACTGCTGTTTCATAGGAAAATGCAATACCTACGCGGTCAAAATGTATGGAACAGCTAACTTTTTTTTAGTAACCGATGAAATCTATCGACTTGAGGGTGCTTAGAATCATGTGCTGAATCCATGTTAACAGGTTGCGCGTCGATGTCCCTGCCACCCTGTAGATGGGTGTTTACATATTTAGATTAGTTTTCCTTTTTTGGGCGGGATTATTTCATGCTATGGATTTTAATTTGACAGATACATTTTTCTTCTTTATAGCTTTTTCTTGTTTATGAATAAGTACTAAAGTAACGTTTATTGCAGTCTGTTTCCTTTTCAAAATACAACAATCCTTCAACTTACATTAGCCCACTTTTATTCAACCTTAAGTCACAGTTCAAGGTCCAGAATTTATCGATGCCAATTAAACTGACAAATGACGTCATAATTCAATAAAAAAACACAAAAATACACCTTATATTAACGGTATAAGGTTGTAAATAAGTTCTTGATGCTGACAGTGATGCATTACATCTGTATATGGATGTAGGAACAGATGGTGGATCACCATGACCTTCGGGCCCCTTATCTCGTTGGTTTTAACCTCATAAGTCATGTAATAGACAGCCGATGTCTATTAGACAAACCTCCATTTATTGAAGCACACGTGCAGAGCACATCACGCCTAATAGTTGATATAGTTGGATAAAATTAGAATAAATTGCAAAGCAAATCAAGACTAGACGCTGTCTACTTTTAAGTAGGAGAAAGTGTCCTTAAATTGACTGACTGCTGCGCTGCGTGTCGTGGGTTCGATTCCCGAACGGAACAAATATTTGTATGACCTACAAGTAGTTGTTCCGTGTCTGGCTGTTTGTGTATGTGAGTTTAAATGTTTGTAAACGCACCCACGATACAGGAGAAATTCCTAGTGTGGGACAATTATATAAAAAAAATGTTAAATTGTGTCCTTAATATTCATAAAGTTCTGTTTGACATCTGTCAGTTCGTATATTCATATAAAGAACACAGTTTCTAACTTCGTTCCAACAATGTGACAAACCTCCTTGCAATAAATCATGATAGTTTCCAGCGAGGCTCATAACTGTATGCGGAAATAAATGAGCGTGTACGTAAAACAGGGTACCCTTCAGTTTTATAGTGTGAGGTGGCTCGTGGCTACGTGGGGCGAACCTTGTTTATAACCAGTCGAGCAGTTCGGTTTACGACGTCAAAGTTCAAGGCAATTGCGACTATTTTTTGATTGACTGTCATAATTCAAAATAAGAACTTTCTAGAAAAGAACTGCAAAAACGGAAATCAAATACCCAACCCTATAGAACTGAAATAGTGAAAAAGAAATTAAAGTAAAAAATTACACACACACACACATTAAATTACTGTAGTAGGTCTGTACCTGTATGCTATGATAACATATTTTTAAAGTCAATATACGACTTACTAAACCAAATTATAACGGTCACAATTTCCATTTTCAAAGTAAAGAGCTAAATACCAACCAACAACAATGGCACGAAATCCTCTTATCAGATTTAGCGTCACGTGCATCACATGTGCACGCTACACACGCTCAGACACGTGCATAATCAATTTAGGGAATTGCAAAATGGCGGGCCGTCACCATTTTCCTCGGGAAATTTGTTTGTTCCGTTTCGCATGCTAGGAATTTCATTCCGTGCTTTACGATGACTATAAAATAAGAAAGCGAGGTATTATTTCAATTTTACTACAACCAATTTGTATTATCATTTCGATTATTAGCAGAAATTTCTTGAAACGAACGGTTCCAATTTCGTTTTACGTAAAATGTCATTTATTTTTCTGTTATAGAAATGGAATTCGACGTTATTGTCATTGTATTGAATTGCGGACCTTTATAATAAGGGACAAGGGTATAGTTACAGAATAAGTTCAATTTCTAGGGATCACGAAAATCGAAAAGGAAAAATGATGAATTTGTAAAACCATTTTCACAATTTGATCTTCATTCTGCTATAACAAAACTACATCCTAATTGCGTAACACACTTTCAATCCCAAATCTGAATGATTTTGAAGGATCTTGCTAGTCCGTTGCTTCATATGTTCGAAAAATTTTGCTGCTCTACATCGTAAATAACGCAATGAATGTTCCTGAACTGTCAAAATTAAAGCCATTCCTACTATACAATAAGGGTTACACAGCTTTACTTATTAACTAGATTCTAATGGCGTTTATTTGTGCCATGTAACAAAATAACATTGACTTTGCGGCCAGGAAAACTACAAAGCAGTCTTCATTACGTATCAATTGAGATCTCGGCACACAATGGTGTGTAAATTATCATTAGTCATGTCACATTACCATGGCAAAACAAATCTAGAGACGCTGTTAAAATAATCGATTTTGCGGTTGATATAAAACATGTTATTGTGAAAGCATAAGGTTTAAAATTGAACGGCAATTTTCATGGGGATTACGTCATGTTTGAGGTTAAATTAAAAATTGTTATAGAAAAAATATCACGTGTGTTTGGTTTGAGTTTTCCGAGAGAAATAGTGTGACGTGTTTAAATTGAAATTAAAGTTTCCATAGTTAACTTGATGTTGAGTATGATAAATATGATAACTTAATGGCCTACTTTACTTAAATAATTTAGTGCCTCGCTGTATAAAAGCTTCAAGCATTACAGAAATTCCTTTCAAACATTTTTATACAGTTTATGAATACTCTAACAAGCTTAACAGTGGAAGTTAATAGCGCTACAAATTTAATGAATGAGATTCTCTTTTATTTCGCTTTTCGCGAGTAATAAAATTTCAGCGAAAAAACGTTCACGAATTTTAAGGCCACGTGTTCACCGGCGAAAAAGTCCTACGAATTTCCTACACGACGTTTAGTTCGTTGGACTTTTTTATCCAATATCGATCAGTCTGCGGCCGATATTATGGCGTTATAAATTGTACTTTTACTACATGCCATAATAAGCCTCTTTTTGTTAATATTTGCCCGTCCCACACTGGCCGGCTGACATCACCGCGGCCTTCATAACTCATTCGTGTTTGATCTTAACATCGCTACTAATAACTTGGACAAGCGATGCCCGACGATGCATCATAACGTAATCATTCATTGCTGTAATAATAGCTGCATTCGACTACCGTTCTGTTATGATAATAAATATTATGCAAAATTGCACTACTTAATTATTATGTGAAAGAATGTAAACAAAGTTATGCGGGCCTGTTTGCTTTTTACTTAATGCTAACTTACATAATAGCTGGCCAAGTTTTATTCATTTTAACTACCTACATTAGCCATATAATCATAATTGAACAAAATGTGTTTCTGGCAAGTTTGTTGGCTTCTTCCGCAGCGAATTGTGGGTGGGAATTTTCGAGGCTGTCTTATTCAAATTAATTTATTAAACTTACACATAGTTCAGAAACATACTAGTATTATAGCATGTAATTCTAACCAACAGAAAAATTTGACTGATTTAACAGCGGGTCCCAAACTAGGCACAGCCTGTATCTTGGTAAACCATATTATATGACACAGAAAAGCACTAATATTAGTCCATTTTGAATTAAATGAAATTTTGAGTCTGAGTTTCCAGTTTTCAAAATAAGGTAAGATACAGCAAAGCCTAACGGACGCAGTTCCTTCTCAGGCGGTATCTGACAGATATCCGCTTAAAGCTATGCAGATTAAAATAACATTAATATTTAGCGTGTCCTCATCCCACGCCGCAGAAACGGAGCAAACAACTTTCTCAATGCCACTTAAGCTAACGACTAACGAGTTTCATTAATTACCGATGCACGGCCGCTCCCATCGGGATATGATAAATAGAACTGTCGTAAAGATTGAGCTTGACCGTTTTTATTGGTTAAATAAAAGATTTTACTGTTCTGAATTTATTGATTTGTTATACCTAATAATTCAACCAGCCCATAAGTTTTTTACAAAAATATTTGTATAAATTGCCACACAATCTGAATCATTTTGAAGAATATTACTAATACATTGCTTTTTATGTTCGGAAAATGTGTCTACTCAACAAGGTAAATAACGCAATTAATGTTGTTGAACTGTCAAAATGAAACCCATTGCTACTGTTACGCAACTACCTCGCAGGACCGAAACTAAATCTTAGAGCTCCATATGTTAATTTAGGAAGATTTTCCCATACCTTCCCAAAAACACTACAGTACCAACATCAATAACATTTAAAGTTCACCTATTCCTATAAAGCATTAGTAATATTAATAAATGTTGCCTACGCTGTTGTACCCCGTGGTTAACTGTAACAATTTGCAAATGAAATAGCCTAGTTATTACTGTCCGATAGCTCTAGTGGGCGTAAGGGCCCTTTCACTGAGAACAATGGAAAAGTGGAACGGTTTAACTGTATTGTGTGTTCACAGCTTTAGTATCTATAGTTGTGTATGATGCACCTTTATCTATGGACACTATGAACTATAGTGAATGAGTACACGACATACTAAGATGTTTCTGAATCATGATCTCCTTATTTTATGCAATAAGGTTGTTGGGCAACATAACGGTTAAAAAATATTGTGTTGTCAGATTCCAAACAAGAGTCTGCTTTAATCGGTGGCTAAAGATTGAAAATAAAAAGCAATAAGTATAGTAAAGTTTCATTACAACTTACATTAAGATAAAAAAAAAACTTCTAAATTGTCATAAAGGTTGAATGAAAAGTGCACACTTATACCTTTGAACAACAGCTTACGAACAATACGATCTTCTTAAAACAAAAAAAAGGTTTAAGAAAATAACAAACGACCATAGACATATCCACATATACAAATATACATAGACACGTCATAAACATCAAACCATAAACGAACAAAATCACGAGAGACCGTCGAGAAACGAAACCGTACTCGTATATTGCAACGATTCCCGAAATCGATATGAAATACGATAACACTAGGGTTCAGAGACCCCAGAACTGCAGATGTAACCGAAGACTAGTCACGAACCACAAAGCTTTAGTTTCCGACTGTTCACTGTTCTGACACGCGATATTTAAAGATGTTTGTGTGTATACTTGCGATTTTCTCAGACTTTGTTTGCGAATTTCAAAGCCACGTACAGCGGCGGTTTGAAGATATTCTGAAATGAGTGTGAGGTAGTTTTCAAGAAAAACAAAAGCTATAGAGTGGCATCAGTTTCGTGAAAGAAAATGCATCATGAATTATTGTGTGACATTAGTAAATTAAAATATATTGTAGTAACAACGCGCAATTGTCCAATGACAATTACAAATCAAATTCAAACTTGAGAATACATAATAAAATATTTCCATTTACTACTTTTCCGGTGTCTTTTGTTACCAACTAAAAAAGTTACTGGGCGGAAAAATAATTTGAATTTAGAATACAACCAAATTGGTTTGCATTCTTTTTATAAAAAACTTTTTAACTTTGACAAACAAACTCGCGTTTCGATATTGTCATAGACAAGTCAATGATAGGAAAGTTTTCCCATTACAATCGCGTATAATGATTAAAACGTGCGTTTTGTTCGCTGATAGCCGTGGATAAAGTAAACTTAGACAGTTTAAACGCATCTAACATTTATCGCTAATGGTTTCCATTTATTTGGTGGGTGATTAATTATTTATGATTGAGTTTTCGTGATACAAATGAAGGTACACTAGAAGTTGACTAGGTAAAACATACTTTCACATTAATACGATCATTTGAAAAGTAAACTATTATGATCAATGACAATGCATTGATTGAATACATGCATGGACCAATGCAGGCAGCATTACTATTTCTTCGACCACTAACCGCATTGCTTCTAGATAGATAACCCCTTCTAAGGAAGGAATATGTAACTTCAGTTGATATTATTTTAGCTTCTGTCTTAATGTGTATGCAACTCGGCTATAATATGAATCATGATAGTGCACCATAAATCAAATATTCACAAATTGAACGGTGTAAAATCGTTGGGTGATTGCTAGATGCATGTTGCGTGCATCAGTCAAATTTCCCATGGTTTCAATGTCAAATGGAAACGTCAAGGACATCATTTCACTACCGAGCACGCGATCATTGCACGTTTACGTTATAAACAAATGATATACAAGGTGCTAAAACGAATATCGACTACGAAAAAATCGTATAAAAGTCCAACGAACAAAGATCTATTACTGGCTGTTTAATTTAATATCACATCTGGCAATGAACATGTAGCATTAAAAAGTTTTAGGAAATCATTCGAAGTTTAAATTGAAATGTAAAGGGACAATACGCCAGAGAGTCTGAAATCAAATTGACGAATTTAACAGAAAGGTATCCTGAAAAGTTTTCATATTGAACTGCCTTGCCTCATAAAAGGATCCCCTATTATAAACGTTAGAAAGCTAGAGATTGAAGCGATTCAAATAATGGACTTGAAATTCGACGGAAGTAATTCTGGAACGGCGAATTGATTGCCTTTTGTCTCCGTTATAAGAAATCAAGGTAGATATATTTTACAATAATCATTAATAGATACATCAGTGACTACATACATGATAGCATATTTTGCAAATATATTTAGGCACTTCAGGATTTAATATTCGGATAGCGGTTCTGCACGCAAAAACTAAAGCTCTACAAATTAGTCTACGTAATGATCCCATAAAATTTAATTTGTCAAATAAATTAGAATGTAATATTTGAAGTAAAGATCTAAATAGATCCTCTAAATAGATCAAAAACGATGCTTTTATTTCAGAACTATATAAAGAGTCGCAGTTTAATTACTTAGATAGAGTCATAAAATATTCTCAGTTACGTCACTCTCACAAATCGTTGACCCGTCTTTGGCCGGCCAAACTGTTTTTACCAAACATAGAGCCATCAATATACTAATTTTCAACCATCGACAACATAATTATAGACTGCTAAAACCACTTTCCTAAATAATTATATATTCCCCAAAGTTTAGGCACATTATTATTTCCTTGTTTGAAAAAAATATTATAATTAATTTGAAGTTATGGGCTGTTTGCTACAAGCTTATAATTATTAAAGATGATGATAATAATTATGTTATTTAAAACTGCGTGACTTCCAAACATTCTGTCGATATAATCAAGCCAATTACTGTTTATGTCTCTATATTCGATGAGACCCTTTTATTTGCACCATCTTTTAACGCCTCTGGCACAAAGTTTTTCAAATACAAATTGCAGTAATTATTTGAAACATTCAAACTTCCTCGAAGATAGAAAACAAACCATAAATTTTAAAAAAACTTTCACCATTCCACTTTTAAAATTTTCCCTCCATAAAAAATCAAAAAGATGTTGACATTTCCGTGACATGGCAACCTTGGACTGTATAATGCAAGGACAGACCCATCACCATATTGAAATCGAATGGCTCCTGAAATGACATTGTGATCGTGTGATCGCATGATAATGTAACATGTGAATATATTACCCGCAAGTAAGATAGGAATAGGAATAGATAGTGTGGGCAGAGGTTATACATGTATCCATTATGAAGTTATCAACCAATACACTTAGTACAGGGACACATAGTAACTCATGTAGGGAACAAAATTAAATAGAAGACGCTTACTTAGCATGAGACGATGACTTATTATATGTATTTCGAGCACCTTATGCATATCTGCCGCACCGAAGGCTGGTCTCCGCTGAGATTGGTCGTCATGACCTAAATTCGGTCTGAAGTACTATTATTATTATATTTTGAGCTATACAACTAGTTACGTCGTTGGAGTAAAAAAAACCTAAGGGCTACTCCAGAACACATTCTGGCTCTCTACCAATAAAAAATGTCGAAATTGATTGAGTGACAGACATCTTGTCACCCAAAATCTGACCTTTTAATTAGACAATTAAATGAGCTATAAATCAATGTGATAGCCATTTACAGAAGTATTTGTTCTAAATACTTAGAAGTCACATTTCAACTAGTTAATGATTGACCTTTTCCATAAATTCACTCGAAAGTACAGTTGCACATTTAGCTTTATTGGAATTGCAGTACATAGAATTATTGCAATACTTAACGAGAACTCTAATAATGACGACGGCTATCGTGCCTTGCTTCTGGCAAATATTCTCTGAAAACAAACACAAACCAACAGCAAGATCATTCATATCTTAATGATTCTGGAAACTTACTCGTAAAAAATCTCCAATCATCATTATTTTTACAACATTTCTGTTACATCTGAAGTTTCTAATCTAAATTCTCATCTCCCCTCCAGGAACCAAGAAGATGGAGTACAAGACCAGGCAGTGGCACGAGAAGTGCTTCTGCTGTGTGGTGTGCAAGAACCCCATCGGCACCAGGAGCTTCATCCCACGCGAGCAGGAGATCTACTGCGCCGGCTGCTACGAGGACAAGTTCGCCACCCGCTGCGTTAAGTGCAACAAGGTAGAATATGCCAACCTTCTTGAAAGCTTTTTCTTACCGGCCAGGGTCAGGGCCTTCCGGGCTCAGTGTCCGACAAGCTACGGAACACGTTACACGTACAAGTTGTTTGGAAGCAATTTTTGTTCCTTACGATACAGGCCCTGACCGTGATTCGAGAGTTAAAGGTTTGCCAACCAGCTACATGAGACTGACTAATTAGGGTGCGCAGGGTTATTTAGATTAGTTATCCTTACAGGCTCCTTATCTCAGGCCTTTCTCTTAGGCTCGATATTCATTTAGCTCCCTTTTTATCATCACCGTTTCTTCACTCAGTCTTCAGTAACTTTAATTTATTGGTTTTATTGAACAGCAAATGCTGCGCGCTGTTTCCACCAACAGAGACTTCTAATTATTTCCTGATGTTCCCATCTAGTCGGTATTAGTCCACTTAACTCATTGGACTAATTTCCTTCAATGACTATGATCTGACCTTCATAGAATTAGGGCACTAGGTTATTGCAATGTGACGTTTATCATCGGCCATGCTTCTGATATAATTCTGTACCAACGTATTACACCCACAAGATTCGTTCAATCAATTGTTTATAGCATCTGTGGCACAGATGTGGTTTATAACGATTTTATAGCCTTTAACTGAGATTGTAGTCACCTGTTTAAGGTTAGATCTGAGATAATAGGAAGCGAATTGAATTCGAATAGGAAGCGAGGTCTTGATAGAAAGGTTTCGCGATAAATGGCGAAACGTGTTGACACACTTTAGTTTTTGTCTTATCTGAAGATAGGAAATTGCACATCCGCAAACAGCATTTAAAGATCATATCTTACTTTCATATCATATTTTACTTTTTTTTTCTTTTTTTTCATATCCTACTTTCTATGTTGTTCTAAAATTATTTCGAAATTCCAAGAAAGATTAAGTAGGTATATTACATCACGAAATAACTTAGCTTTTGTTCTGAAGAGCTTAATTTTTCTGACCACCAAAACCAAACATACAGGGAATCACTGGGCGACTAGAACGGCATGTAGACTATTAACATCTTCTAGGTGCACTCCTATCGTATTCTATCAAAAGCAGAAAATTAAAAAATGATTAGCTCTTCTCTGCCATCATGACTCCCACACAAGCCTCCTCAGTAGTTCTAAATCTCCACCTTCCGTTTCCAGATCATCACGCAAGGCGGCGTGACCTACAAGAATGAGCCGTGGCATCGCGAGTGCTTCACGTGCACCAACTGCAACACGTCGCTGGCAGGACAGCGCTTCACGTCGCGCGACGAGAAGCCTTACTGTGCCGAGTGCTTCGGAGAGCTCTTCGCTAAGCGGTGCACCTCTTGCACCAAGCCTATCACGGGTTAGTAATCAGACTTTTACACCTTTATATTCATTATGACGTACAATCCCCACAGATGACCTGGCAGATGAAACATTTCAGCTTTGTCTTTCGAATGGTAAAGCATCTGGAATACCTGTGACAGAATATGTCCATTGGTGGCACTGACCACTTAACATTGCGCCAGCTGCTCGTTGGACACTCATTATCCATAAAAACTTATCTAACAATTAATAATATGTGGCTCATTAAATATCGCTTCAATGTCATTGACCACTAAGGTATATTTCCATAATGACCTTGGAGCAGCTACACAGTTTGTTGTTAATTGTACGAGATCATCTTGATTTAAATTGGGCTCTCAAAGTACAGAAAACTTACAATAAATTCCCAAATTTTTCACTAATTTCATCGCCCCTTTACTGAAATAAATTTCTGTACTTTCCAGGCATCGGCGGCACCCGCTTCATCTCGTTCGAGGACCGTCACTGGCACAACGACTGCTTCATCTGCGCGCAGTGCCAGACCTCCCTGGTCGGCAAGGGCTTCATCACCGACGGACCCGACATCATCTGCCCCGAGTGCGCCAAACAGAAGCTCATGTAAATACGACCTCACCGCACAGCTACCTAACGCTTCTCTCTCCTGGCATCACATAACAACAGAAGCTTATCATCGAGTGAATCAACGAGAATCGAATACAAATAGTCGATTAATATCGATATAGTTAGTCGATTCTCCCAAAACAAATGTAACTAATGTATTTTATTTGTGCTTTATAGCGAAAAAACCATACTACCGGTTGTCGCTAACGCCAGAGACTGGGTCGCGTCAAAAAAGCCGGATACATCCAGCGATGTGCTTTTCGACCTCATTGACAACATAAACTTTCACAAGGTCAATGTCAACCCTTAGGACGTTACATAGAAAATTTGTTGACGATATTTTTATACAAAAAAAAAAAACGAAAATCACAAAAAAAATGTGAATGCACAAATTGTGTTATCAAGTATTTAATTTCGCTTTTTGAAATCTTTTATTTATATATATTGACTGTTTAGTTCTGACTAATTCAAGCCCTGTATCTATCGTTATGTAGGTATATATACGTGCTAATTGCCATATAATTTCGCTTTGGCTGTTGTATTAGTCTCTAGATTTATAATTGTCAATTTACCTAGTGCGATTCACACGATGCCTTAATAACATATCTAAGTCAATTTCGAGGGTATATTATTTCTTGTTGTATAGCCCCCTTATTTATAAATTTTGTGATCTAAGTCTTGCCTTTCTTTGTACTTGTAAAAGGACAATCTAGTGTGTTCAAGGTTTATAACTAAAGAGGTCCTACAACGCTAGTCTGGTATTGCCAGATATATAATTTCTTTTATTAATAGACATCCTACTGGGTGGTAATAAGTGCTTGTCATGTAACATAGTATATAAGAAATTTATTGAAAGAGTAATGTACGTGTTATATTTTAAGTATTTATTTATACGGGAGTACGCACTTATTATCTGTGGGGACGCCGATGGTGTTGCCGTGTCACATTAAAACAGAATGAGATTTTAGATGTAGTGTTGCCATATACGCCATCGGTAGGTCGCTACCTAACACTAATGTTAAGTGACATCTAGTTTTACTAATAAAAAATAATAATATAAAAATATTTTTGTTCTCGAATAAGAATCAAACGCGTTAATTGAATGTTATCGATATTTTTACATGATGGTAAATATTTTAGCGTCTAGTGGTATATAAGTGAGTAACATCTGTGTTTAGATCGCATCGCGCGAGCCGACCATGTAATGATTGGGGAACACTTTATAAACGTTACTTGTTAAGGATTAAATTATTCGAATGTTGAATTATTAATTTATAATAATGTGTACACTTAAAAACAACCGCTTAGCTGTGTGATCTGATCTAATTAAATATTTCTATCTATCTATAGAATGTAAACTATGAAACTGAAATAAACGATTTAAAAGTAATATTATTGTTGGTTGTTTATTTGTGTTATGTCCTTTATTTTACTGTTCCTCGTCCCAACCATACAAACAGCCGACAAATGAAACCTAGTTATGTGTTAGGAGACGACTTTTTAAAGTACCTGGTTATAACTAATTAGGTAGATATTGGCACCGATTCCTTTGTTCGCAAACTAAACTAAATTTATGTTCAGGGCATCTTTTACTTGGCAATAGACTCGCTCCCTATCGCATGGGACTTAAACAAACGCAAACGCATTTTGCCCCGAACACATTAGCATCTTCGCATTCGCATTTTCGGGGATTAGAGGGGTTATGTTATGTAAAGCAACATAGAATAAGAATACACACGCCTCCTCTCTGTGAGAGGGAGTGAGTAATCCTCCACGCGGACCCAGTGCGGGTTAGTGGATAAATAAACATAACGGGTACCTATTTGTCGACTTACAACGAGTTAAGTCAAATAGATATTAGTAAAACTTAATTTCGAAGTCGACTATCAATTGTTCAACAAAACTGTAAAGTTACATTAAAATACCGAAAATGTTCAAAATCTAGTCGCATTCTCATCTCAACGACAATCAATGTCAAAAATGTAGGGAAACTAGAGGGATTTTTGGCAGATTGAGACTGAGATCAGACTGTGAATGTTCTTAAAATTACGAGAATTGCCCCTCAGTGGTGTCGACTCTCTTTTACAGACACCAGCAGATCAAGTTACCCGTAACTGTCAAATTTTCCCAATCAACCTTGAACCTTAATGCTTTAAAGATAAAGTTGAAAATCTATTAAAGAAATTTGACATATTGTAGTAGCTTGATGTGCTGGCGCTGGCGCTGATTGCCTTGTTCACAAACTGAACTAAATTTAAGTTCAGTGCATCGTTTTCTTTCTATTTCATTAAGAAAAGGACAGAAGATAAATATTAGTTTAGTCCTGTCTAATTAGTTAGCGCCTGACGTAAATTGACGTGTTTTTAGTCGCCATGTTTTTAATCTTTTTTTACACTGTCTATGGAGTATCCTAAAGTTGTCAAAAAATAAAAGGCCCGTTTTGACATTTGAGAATGCGTTCTTGACACCTGTCAGTTTCATACAAACGAAAACGTGTTTTGCGAATTTGATCTTTATTAACTACTAGAACTGTCAATGTCAAAACGGGCCTTTTATTTTTTGACAACTTTAATTTGTCAGGACTGCAAAGAATCTCGATATTTAAAAATAATTTTGACACAACTAAAATCAAATTTGACAATCGCGACTCCAGGGGCCCAACCTGTGCGACGTGTTTTGTATGGAATTTTTCACGTTTTGTATGGAAAGTATGAAAAATTCTTACCTACATGTTGAGTTTTAGGAGGTAAGGGTTTCCTAAAGGGGATCGAAATTTTCATTATTTTTGCCATAGGACACACCATTTTCGAGATATAAGCAAAAGAAAAAAAAAAGCAGTTTTTGCACCCGAAGTTGCGGTGTTGGTTTGAATTTTAGTTCATGACAACTAATTTTATTCCACACCTTTTTAATCGCGTTTAAAAATGGTCAGATTTTGTTAGACAATTAAAATTTTAGATGAAAAACGTCAAATTCAGAATAGTAAAATCTTAGTGCTGTCAAACTAAAATATTGTTAAGTTGTGTCACTAGTCAATTTCAGAATGGGAAATCAACGTTTCACCACATGACGCTGGCAGAATAATCGACATCGGCTCAGTTGGCATAGAAGAATAAAAATGAATGGACAGCTTCTTTTTTTTTAATTTGAGGTTTAGGATCATGTACTGAATCAATGGTAACAGGTTGCGCGTCGATGCCCACCCTGTATTTGTGTTTACATAAGCTTGTAGTCTGTTTTGTAAAACAACTTTTTTCAATTGGTTGCAGCCGCTGGAGTCTGGACCTGAACCTGGTTACTGGTAATACGCTCCAGGCTCCTTCTATTACTTATTTTAACTAAATGTGGTATGTTATCAATGTGCCTACCCTTTTCCCAACAATGTAGGGGTCAGCTTCCAGTCTAACTGGTACCAGTATTTTACATGGCTGCCTTCCTGACCACAACCCAGTAACTGGGTAACACGATAGTGAGGCTGGTAAAATTGAATTGGTACAAAATTATGTTGAATTCAAATGAAAAAAAAACATTTCTGGCTTCACGTTTTTATTTACAAATGAGGAAAATTTAGTTATGCAACTAAATGCATTTAATTATTAACTAGTAACTCCCTGCGTTATCACAAATGTATAGCATTTATACTAATAAATAGATTAATTTCACTTAATACTAGGACCTAGAGATTTGGATTACTATAAAGCTTTATAATAAGTAGCCATTTTTAAGTCATTTAAGTATCGATTTTGCAAAAATATAAAAAGTATCTAGCTGTTCATTTGTTTACTCCCTTATACAATAATGTAGTGGTAATCATTTAAGCTTCATATTATCATAATTATTGCGAATATTTCTTCTATATATCCTTGTCTCTGCTATTCCATTTCATTCGCTGGTGTAATACTATTAATCTATTCGAATTAGATTTGTCTTACAAGTCGTACAATCTTGTTTTAAGAGTAAAACAAAAAGCAAATATTAAAAAAACTTTACACAAATGCATTTTGAATCTATACAAAATAAATAATAACTTATAAATATTTTTATTTAAAATACTTCAGAATAAATAAAACTGCATTCTTGGCAAGAGATCACATCTTTGAAGAAGGGCTGCTGATCTTTGAAACACACGTTACGATTTTTTTGTGTTATTTTTGACCATAACAAGTCTGCATAACGCCATAGTGCGTAAATACATCCCACACATACTTGTGCAAGTCGTAAAGTATCTAAAGTGCACTAATACCCGTTTTCACACCTAAATGACAGCCAAAATAATACCGTGCTGTTGGATTTTCAACTTTTGATGCTGGGACGAGCGTTGAAAATCCAACAGCAGGCTTTTATTTAGGAACCATTTAAATGTCGTCTAGCGTTAGTTAAGACGGGCGTAAGAAACCGCAAAGTGTGTAGCTACCACACTCCCAAACACTACCATTTTGTCATTCCCTCGTCAGTTAGGCAATCTTATTAAGTTCGGTAACAATCAAAAAAGTAATTGTGTATCATTAATTCATTAGTGACAGTTGAGCTCTTAAGTTGATGCGATTAGCCATGCCATTAGATATGCCTGGCTGTGCATATACCATTAAATACATCACAATCAATAAAATAAAAAGCTAACTAAAAACTAAATAAGTAGGTACTTGCTAAAACTCAACTCGTCCTCTTATCAGTCTGTCCCGAAGTATTTCTGACCGAAATGGTTCGGGGCTACGGGGTGCAGTTCCGAAGTTAGCATCTTCATCTTTGGTACGTAGTCGACCACTGCTTGAGCGGCTGCCGGGGTGCAGAACAGGTTTGATAGGATAATCCGGTCTTCTTTAACGCCGTGCTGGGTTAAAACGTTTACTGCCTGGAAGATTAAAGAAACAATATTGCAGGTTGGTCAAGTAATGTTTCTCGGTACTGTTAACAGTGAGAGCAGTGGTAGTGAGAGGTAAAGGCCCTGACTTACGAGTTGTAAGTCACGGGTTCGAACCCAAGCAGGCACTTTATTTAAATAATTTCATCGCCACTGCTCTCGAAACGGTGAAGGAAAACATCGTAAGGAAACTGGCATGTTTTAGAACCAAAAATTCGAAGACATGTGACATCTACCAACCCGCACTGGGTCCGCGTAGTGATTATGTAATATTAAGACAAGTGCATGCGTATTACATCCGAGACCATTATTATTATTTCAATACAATAAAGCGAGGTTTCCCGCCTATTCATAATCAAAGTTATGTTGAAGGATTTTTACGTTGCGGTTCAGTCCGCCCACATGTGAGTCTACTTTTAAGAGTCGCCCACACAGGAACTAGCTCAGTTTTGATTGTTACAAACGATTACCTCCATCTGGAGCAGGTTAAAAGGTAATGCTACAGGAATTCGGACAGAGCTCTCTCAAATTCTCACCCCTCTTTTTTAAGCTCTTGATGCCAGACACAACCCGCCATACCTGTTTAACAGTATTGCCCGTAGACATGATTGGGTACATGAGCAGCACTTGTCTCCGTGCGATGTCTTCAGGGAACTTGGCGTACACCACGTGCGCTTCGTGCGTGTCTGTATCACTCTCTACTAAGATCTTTCCGATGCGGATTGAGCGGCAGCAGTCTCGGAGTCCCTGGAAACGGTATTATGAAGTAATGAGTTTTATTTGTAAGGACTGGCAATAATCCACATCTACGTTGTTATAAATCTTGTAAAAGGGTTCTTGTTTTGAACAGATTATGGGACCTAAACTACTTCTGATATACAGAATACATGACATTAAAATAAATTCGCAACCATAACAAATATGTATTTATAGAATTATAATCATTAGAATTAGCAATAAAATTCGTTAAGTTAGATTTGGCCTCAATTGTCATGATTTCATGAAATAGTCGTTCAATAGGGACATATTAACTTGAGAGAAGTATTGATGATTTTTATTATTATAATTCTTTAAACAAATATTTATTACTGCTGCGAATTATATGTAGATCAACATACAATCTGATACTGACCTGCACATTGCAAAAAAAAAAAAAAATGGAATTTGCAGGCCAGTGCATAATCTCTGTCTGGTCCAGTATCATGAGCCATATATCTCTACTGCAAGGTGAAATTTTTTTTAAATAAAAATAAAATCCCCACCTGTTCCATAGCCTCCCCAGATCTGACAATAGACACCCCACAGTTCCCTGCCCCATACTTGAGTCCCTTATACAACGCCCCTGTAGGTGTCACCACCTCACAGTCGGTGAACGGCAACTTGTTCAAGCTCTCCTCAATCACGAGCCGGATGAGACGGTCTGCATAGAACTTGAAGTCACTGCGGGATGTGTTTCTGGAAATATATGGGGAGTGTTTTAATATGTAATTTGTAGTGTCAATGTGTATAATTCTGACAAATACAAAAGTTGTAGATCTTTTTATTACCTACAACTTTGCCATTTGACTTTTTTCCATAGGACTTGTAGTTTTGCTCGAAATCGAGATAAACCGTTTTATTCCTTAAAAACTCACCCCGTCCCCTTCCCGACCTCAGACCGCCCATAAATTATTTTTCCTTTCATTTTTATTATATTCCCCTCCTTTTCCAATGGGTTTCATCCTACTATTATTCTTTTTGGTTTCAAAAATTATCGACTCTGGTCTATAATAAATGATTGAGTATTGAATATAAATACATGTTATTTTACTCAATTTTCATATCAAATAGGTATTTTAACTGTGTGAATTTAGATGTTTGGAGTTGATAATTGTTATCCTCCTTAGAACCCAAAAACAAAAATACTTTCCTCTGAAGTTAAACAGCTGTTGTCAATAATTATTGATAGTAAATAAATTGACATTGTTATTGTTGGCTTGGTTAAAGGTTAAGATGGTGATTTTTTTTTTTAAATAGGTGTAGTAGTAAAGATCATGACCATTATATTGTAATTTTGAATGTTATCAGGCCAATTTCACAAAACGTGAACCATTGAATTTTAGTTGTGTGTGTTACTAAAAATAGCATGAAACACATAAAAAACTCTCCGAAAATCTTCGACAAAATGTATAGACAATAGGTAACTAATGAATGGATAATGGTCAATGGACCCAATAAAATTCGGAATTCAAAACATTGAATAATCTTACAATCTGCAAAGGTAGCCACAAGGCCTGGTAAGTAACCTCACTCACTTGTCTCTCAAAATGGTCTGGAGCTCCTTAATATTGTCGTTGAGGGGCAGCAGCGTCAGGTTGTCACCAAATTGCTCCTTCACATCATTGGCATCCCACTGCCTGATCTCATTATCAATTAAATCCATGTTGAATAGATTTTATAAACAAAGTGTGAAAATATTGACGTGAACAGACTGGTTCATTGGTATTTTGACAGTTGCGACCAAATCAGAATGTCATGTCAATAATGTCAGCTGTTGGGGTTTCGTTCAGAAACTTAAGCATTTTTCAGTATATTAGTATTTTTGTACGTAGAAAAAGCTGGATTTTTTTCCAACTGTAGCTCAGAGGAATCATTATTAGCCACGCTTACCGCTTTGGCAGTCATTAACCACGGCGACGAAGCGGTGGAATCGGAGGAGATCGGCCAAAACGTCGGAATTTATACACACTACATCTAGGTACCTATATCGCAGTTTTACCAAAAGAGGCTTTCCGATATAGATCGGAGACTAAGGGCCGGCGCCCACTGGCGGCACAGCATGGCAAGGGATGTTTATAATAATAATAATAATAATAATAATAATAATTTATTTCAGATTCATCCTAAGATTACATCCATATTTATTAGTAAAATTGCGAGCTTACAAACTAATGTTAGTAATAAAATAAAAGATTAAAAAAAAAAAAAAATAATAATAATAATAATAATAATAAAAAATGTAGTTTTATTAAATGACATACAATAAACAATTTGTATGTCATTCAACTGAACACTAGTGGCAGGTCCGGGTGGACTTCCCGACAACGGTGGCAAATCACTAAACGACTGCGTGCAGCCGTATCCAGCGAGCCAGTATCGGAGAGTCCCACCGGTCCGCCAGCGCGCGCAGGATGGTGTTGGGACTGTCGCGCGTGCGGCGCATGATAGATGCGCACCGTTTGCGCATGATGGCCGCAAAGCCGTCTGTGTCAGCCGCCGCGAACATCGCGGAGGCACTGCAGTAGCGCGGCAGCCCCATCAGCACCCGGAACGCGTTATTGTATTGAACGCGCAGATCGCTGTATGTCCGCTGTGTATAGTTAACCCACAGGCCGCAGGTGTAAAAGGACTGACAGTACGCTTTAAAAAGCGCAACTTTGACAGCCCCCGTGCACCGCGAAAACCTGCGGGCCAACATGTTGCATCGGACAGACAGCGCTCTGCGCTCCCTTTCGATATCCACACTGTCCTTAAGGTCCTCGGTGACCCAGTGGCCCAAATACTTAAATTGCTCGACTTTGTTTAGAGCTGTACCACTTAGAGTGAAATTCGGAATGAATGTGTATCGCTTGTTGTCCGGTCTGAAAATCATTATCTCACTCTTTTTCGCGTTGTATTTGAGCCCATGAGCCACCGCGTAGGACTCACAAATTTTCAGGAGCTTTCGTAAGGCCCCAATCGACGGGTTCAGCAGCACCATATCGTCTGCATAGCTGATGTTATTCACGCACACTCCATCTATGACACCCTATTCCGGTGCTGCTGAGCTCATCGATCAGTCGGTTGATGTACAGGCTGAAAAGCGTAGGAGAGGTCAACCCCCCCTGCCTCACCCCGCATTCCAGCCCATACTCCCCCGATAGAGAGCCTGCCCATCTTACAAAATTCTTTTGATTGGTATACCAATGCATAAATAATAGCACAATTTCCTTAGGTAGACAAGTTTCATCCCTTAATTTACCCCATAGAATATCGTACGAAACAAGATCGAACGCTTTCGATAAATCGAGGTAGCATGCATAGACCGGGGTCTTTCTACTCGTGTAATACTGTACAGTCTGCTTGAGGCACAGGATAGCACTCTCGGTGGAAAGCCCGGGTCTGAAACCGAACTGCGCGTCGTTTAGCGAGACGTGTTTATCCAGGTGCTGACCAAGCAGACTGTCCAGTACTTTGGCGACCACTGTGGCTAGAGAGATAGGTCTATAGTTGTTTACATCTGATGTATCGCCAGTTTTATTTTTGATAATTGGTACAACTATAGTACGCATTAGATTATCGGGCAGATGGGAATGGCCTATACACAGGGTAAAAAACATAGCAAGCACTCTGGGTAGATGAACACCTGCATGCTGCAGGTGCTCGATGCTAAGGCTGTCGTGTCCCGGGGATTTACCCCTCACCATGCCCTTGATCACCGTACGCACTTCCTTCGTAGTAAACTGAACACTACGCTCACTACCTTCCTCAGCATCGGGCAACTGCCGCGCAGGCCCCAGAAGCGAGTCCACCCTGAAATGGTGGGAGAATATAGTGGCGATCTCACTAGGCTCGTGCACTCCCGCCACGCTGACAGGGAGGCCCAGCTTATGATTCATCTTATTGGTGTTTTTCCAAAACTGACCGAATTTCTTGTTTGAGTGAAGTTCAGCAATAATATCCATTTTTATTTGTTGTTGATTATTCTGACACCACTTTAATTTTGATTTAAAAGCGCGCCTAGTTTCACACATATCATTATAAAGACGGCCAGCCCCGGGCTTACCCCCATACAACCAAGCCTGAAAACATAGCCGAGCCATCTCATGAGCGCCGCGGACGTGCTTATTCCACCCGGTAATGTATTTACCTCTACGCTTTTCGGTAACATTGTAACTACACATAGCGGCCTCCGACAGTATACAAATAATCTCGTCATACATGTTATCTAACAGGATTTTATGACCTTTGTTACAACACATATTATCTGAGCAGCTTCTTAATTCTGAAGGAAAATCAATTTCACGAAGTCTAGAGTGACATACATTTTTAAATTTCGATATCTGAGTCGAGTCACGTTTACCCCAGACAATTCTATTTATACAAACAGTAGGTACACAAATCTTAGGCTTAAGTAAATTAAAATTACATCGTATAGATACAGGGTAATGATCAGACCAATAAGTATTATATACCACAGAGGCCGCGGACACGGCGTGCCGCGCGGCACTCGTCACAAGACAGTGGTCGAGCCAGCGCCGACAGCCGTGCGCATCACTGACGAACGTATGACTGTCCGACGGCATAAGTTCCATGTCTACACAGGACCACGATTGTTCCGCACAAAAAATTAAAAGTTCGGTAGCAAATGACTCACCGGGGTGCGCATTGTAGTCCCCTAACATAAACACAGACTCCACATTGTGACTGTCAATTATGGCTGTCATCTCACTGAGACACTCTGTGAATTCCACTAAGTTTTCGTTGGATTCAGTAGGCATATACACAGAAAATACCAAGATGGAACGATCACTGAGCTCGATTTTTATCGCGGCGAGACGCACACTATAATAGTTATAATATTATAGTTTATGCGACGAATAGAAATATAACTTAAATGTATGACAATAAAATTGAAATTTCAATGATGATGCCAAAGGACGTCGCGGCATGCCTAAGGATACCGCGGCATCATTGCTGCCGATGAAATTTCAATTTTATTGTCATACTTTTAAGTTATATTTTCTATTAGTCGCATAAAAATCCCTTACCGTGCCGTGCCGCTAGTGGGCGCCGGCCCTTAAGCTCGCTTGCACAACAATTCCCTACCACTTCTTCTTCCTAACAGAGCAGTCGTGGTTACGCGATGAATTGTGTCCAATCGCAGGTGTAGTCGTAGTTCGCCTTATGAGCTCTCTTCAACTGGTTCTGATATATGATAGTCTTGCGCAGTTATTTACAGAGCTTCAAACGCGGATTTAATTTGATCGGCATCGGTGACCTCCCGCGTGGCCTATGCCCTACACCACTTGACGCTCTATAGAGACGTTACTTCGCTTCGAGATCTGACCAAAGAACTTCAGTATTGGAGACTGTACATACTAGTCTAGATCTGTGCCCGGTAGCGTACAATTTACGATATTGTATTTAATAGGAGGTACGCATGGGTTAGGTGCCTTAGTTGCATGCGCAATTGGAAGAAAAAATAATAAACAAACAAACAATGATTACGCATAACTCTTTATTTGCCCAGAAAATACAAATTAATGATTGCAAGAATATTTCCACTTTAGGTTGTAGATTACAATGCTCTGTCGCTATGGTATAATCTTTAGTTCTGCATGTTGTAACCACAAAACTTCCTTCACAAAAATATATTTATTAAAATATTTTATTGAATATGGAACTGTAACCGCTAATTAGTTCTACTGAGAACATTTACAACAACAGTTTTCTTTGTAAATGCGAAAATATATTACATAAGTAATAAATAATAAATGCGTTAATGATTACATTTTTATTAACTATTATTTCCCTGAATCATTTCTCAGAAATGAAAGTCAGGGGTTTGGACAAGGTTACATCATAATCATTTTTGTATTGTACACGACGAAACAAGAGTTTTATGAAATATAATAATAACATTCTGAATCAATTCAAAATACAAAGTGCTTCAAAGACAAATAATAGTAAAAAAGTATGCATTTATTGCAAATTTTAACCCCTTGACTACGTTTGGTGTTATAAATTCGTTGACGTAGATAACATTAGAGAAACGTAGTATTGAATTAATTGTACCTACCTACCTAATAAAGTTTGTGATGATAATTCAAGTCCGACGTATTGACGTCAAAATAACGTCAAAGTCGAGCTGCACACTAAGCGTAGGTCAAAGGATCATCAAGCGATGTTGCTTTTCGTTTACAAGATTAGCTATTAACATTTAGCTATATCCAACTAGGTTGAACGTCGGCACGATATAATTATTAATCTCCTTCGTTGAATTTCTGTAGACGTTGGCATGATCAAGCAAACAAAATAAAATAAAATGGCCGATATAAAAATGATACAAAATAAACTCTTCGCAATGTACTTTCTTCGAAATGGCGAAATTAAAGGCTACATAGCTCAACTGCATTGTTTTAGTTCGGACTAAGTACCTAATTCCCGATCCCCAATTATACTAAAGTCATTCCCCACCTCATGAGTCGATTGTTAATACTACAAGTATTCCTAGATCTCACCCTCGTTAATGACAAAGCAATGAACTGGACAAAGATAACAGCCTATTTGAAATAGCCTAGGTATATTAAAATTGTGACTTCTATAAACGGTACTAGACGAAATTGACCTTTGCTAAAAACTATGCTAACTTGCACACTGACTCTTGTAAGGCCCAGCTTTAGAAGTTACCGCGACCCTATTTGATACTTAAAATATGAGATTAGTTTTTCATCACTTCCAAAGCCATGCTAACGAGTTTCAGTAAAACATTGACTTTATGACTAAAAATTAAGCTCCTGCTTTTAGTGCGGATTTCACTACTGAACGCGAACATAACTTTTAAACCGCGTTCAAGAACTGTCAGTGTCAATATTCCACATACATTTTGACACTGACAGTGCTTAAACGCGGTTTGGGAGTGCTTAAACGCGGTTTGAATTTGCTGAACGCGTTCAATTTTATTGGGTGAAATTCGCCCTCAGTATCAAATAAGGCCCAAGCGATAGATTAAACGCGAGCCATTTCACCACAAAAAGGTCAATTAGCGGACAGTTACAGGGCATTATCTATACTAATTTAGTAATAGTGAAGTTAGAATATCGCTATTTAGCGTTCCTTCGTTTATCCAAAGCTTTCGTGTAGTTTTTAATTTAACGGATAAATCGATTCTAATGTTAATTCATCACAACAGTGTGATTGCCGACGCAGTCGACATTAGATAACCGTGAACGCGTTTGGACTTGAATAGACGCCTTATATAATAATTTGTATGAGTCCAATATCAGCGTCGACTAAATCTAATTAAGTCTATGTATTCACAACGACCGCGTTTACGTTACATAAATGCCGTCGGTTGTTAAGCTTTCACGCGATAACGTTAACACACACGTTAACGTAAGTGCGTGGAAGTGGTGATTTGAACTTTCTTTCGCCCGTATATCCCAGGCGCGTTACGTTAGGAGCACACGTTCTTTTCTAAATCTTTAACTTCTAGATTTATTAAAGAATGTGTGCCGGTATTAAAATTAGTTTCCTCCAAATGTACACTAAACGCGCCCCAAACTGTCAATTTTACCGAAACTTTGCATTTTTATTGCTTATTCCACTATAAGGAATTACATAATTACACTTTGTGCACTTGTTTGACAAGCATATCAAAGTATTACTCCTACGCACCGCACGCGGCGGTTCACATGAAGCGCAAAACATCGTAACATTTACAAAGTGTATAGGTAAAACTATCCCTTTAAAAATAAATTATTTAAAAAAATCACTAAGTTTTTTTTCTTTAAGTAATAAATACGACACAATAACAACAAAGTAGAGCTTTTATACAGGTCTTGATGAAACAATAATTTAGGAGAGTGTACAAAATTACATTAGTTAACAAACGATTTGTACGGGTCCCTTAAACAATAATTCTCACACATTTCTATACTGGGAATGTATCTTCCATAACCATAATATGATTTGAACAATTTAAAAAATCTTATCAATTATTCAGGGTCCCTTGGAATCAATCTTCAACTATCAATCAATCAAATTCCGAAGATTTCAAACTTCGTCAAACTTAAATTCTTAATTAACTTAATCTGAGACCCTGTCGTAAAGTAATTTGTCAAATATTATATAGTACTATTTGTAACAATTTATATTTACGTAATGGCTCATTTCCTTTTCATCATTACTAACTAGTATTTACTAAAAATATATTTTGCAAACTGCAATTAAACATAGTCACGAACCTAACTGCATCGAAATTGTTTCATGTTTATTTTAAGGAAAGAAAAAGAAAGAAAAAATTTACATGAATTTAAATGTTATGTACTCAAATAAACCTTCACAAACAAAGGCTATGTAAAGAATCTGAAAAAAGAATGACAGATTTTTAAAAAAAGTCAGATAAAATACAACGTAAAAATGGCAAGATGTGTGTCATTCATTATAAGTTTATAACATTAGACATTACATTATTTACAACATTATAGAACATTTGTAAAACGACTGTACACGACTCTAAAATGGAGTCTCTGTATAAATATGGACATTCTGTCAATTCGATGCAGCCTTTAACCTCGATAGCACATATCCTAAATCATCGGTACACAGATCCTATATAAAAGCATGTATTTGACACCATGAGAGCGCCGCCACTATCAATGGACCACTGACGAAGTTGCTAGACTGTTAGAACTACAACTACAACAAATACAACTGTTCAATTTGCTTTTGTCCTTAAACTTATGCCAATTAAGTTAGTTTGGATATTTTGAATAGAAAAGAGTATTTATATCTATTTTGTACATAGCCAGCTCATGACAGATACTTAATTATGGGCTTTGTCAAATGGAGTAAGGGCTGATTTTTCCAACACCAGATAATTTCTATTCGAGGAATAAAATTGTTGTCTGACAAATTTTGTATGGAAGAACTGTCAAAAATTCAATATTATTCCTCGGATAAAATTATCTGGCGTTGGAAAGCCCTAAATCTCATTTATCCACAAACAAGATTTTTGTTCAACCAAGATAAATCAGCAGTTTTATTTGAAAGTTCAAGTCGTAACAGTTTTTCAAATAAAACTGTTCAGTTTAAATTTAAAGGTACACTTAAGTTTCGTATAATTCAGACAGTCGGCAGTTTTCGTCAGTGTTAACAAGAGCCATGCATCGGCCGCATGCCGCAAGCAAACAGTCGATCTAGCGTGGAATGTAACGCAGGGCGACGTCTCCAGCGTCGACTGACCACGATTGGACACCACCGCCGGACACTCATAACAAACATCATATTATGGAATATTCATAAATTCGTAGGACATTTAAAAATTGAGAGAGGGTAAAATTATTGTAAATCGTTCAGTACAAACACTGGTTGATATTGGCAACGGTCTCGTCCCCATTCTGTAACTGAATGGAGGACCACATAGAACCGGCGATCGAGCCCAATCGTGACCAAATAAATAACAGCCATAACCTGTACAAATATAACTAGCACATATCACAATGTGACGCCGACTAGTGCGCGACAACGCCGTTCCTTTGCCGTGGATAACCATTGTAGTTCACTTGCTTGCTGGGAACGTCTGGGATAGGTTCAGGTTCGGACTTGGCCTTTTTGCCAGTTTTGGGGGATAAGTATGCTTTGTAGAAGAACTGTGCGAAGAGGACGAAGTACGAGAAGTACATGGCCATGGAGAGTTTGATGTTGATTTGGCTGATGTGACAGCTCGTAGGGGTGGAGGTGGCCATGTAGTTGTGCGCCCAGATGTTGATGGCGCAGCCGACGATCATCTGCGACAGCTGCAGCACCGTGATGGTCATCGCGAGCATCTTCGGCGGGTACTTGCCCATGCTCACTAACGCGTAGTACGAGTACATTACACTGGAAACAGGAAAAAATAATCATTAGAGCTGATTGTTGCTGAACTGGATACATTACGTTTATGTTTAACCATTTAGATTCTGTGACAAGGATTTTCCTTGTATTTTTTCCATTTGCAAACAATTCGTTTAGGTTTTCCGATGTTTTTAATATTCACAGATTGTTATTAAACAATAAGTTAATATCTAATATCAAGTCTTTTGGCACAAATTGTTTTTCTGCGAGAAAACTGTTAAACGTGGAAGCGATTATTAAATCCGTTTATAAACTGGTTTATAATAGCTCTACTACAAGTTCTCGTATCTTAATGGTTTAATTGTTGTTGTTATGGTTATTTACAATAATCGTTGTCTATTCTTTTTTTATTAACTACGTCGTATAAAAAGCTGTAAAAATAAACGACTCGTTTTGCGCATGAAACTTTTGATAAACATTGAAATTGAAATAAATTACATAATGTGAAGCATTACAAGTAAAAAAAAAATTGTAGCAAGCTCTTTTTGCATTTAAGTATGGGTTTCCAAATCGTTTATTTTTTTTATCAACAGACTTTAATGACATGTCTGAGCCTAATATTATTTATAGATAAGATAATAAATTATTCTTATCACGATTCTAAATTAAAAACCATACCTACACAATGTTTAAAAGAAAACTCGTTTTTTTTCTTTGCAATAAAGTACCATTTGAATGACCTAAATATTTTTTTTTAATAAAATGTCCATCTGACAAAAGATTTTTTTTTTTTTTCAATTAAACTATTTACAGGTGATTTTGAATTATCAAAATTTAATTTAATAGTCGGTCAGTTAGTTAGTTACAACTAAAGTAATATTAACATAAATCAATCTCTTAGAAGTTTATATCTACTAATTCAAATTATTTATCATAAATACAGGCATTCTCATTTAAATATAATATTGATCGCAAAAAATACTCATTAACATGAACAATACACTATTAATATCTCAAGATTGATCGAATGCTTTGTTCAATTGTAAACTAGAAACCATTCAATATTTATTTTAGCCTATTTTGCCTCACTGCAGGGCAAAGGCCTCTCTTTCCTCTTTCCAGTCCTCTCTAAATATAATCTTCATTAGGTATTTTATTTAGTTCCCATACGCCTGCTGATAAACGTACCATGCAGGTAAACGTGCACATGAATGACACTACTCGTTAGTAATACTTAGGAAGTCGACTACAATTGCAGGCCGGGCTAAGAATAGAGCAATTTGTTGGGATCAAATACCACGCTTTCTGCGAAACACGCTACTACGAGCGATTCTAAGGAAACATTAACTTGGGAACCGCGAAATCAGACATTATTGTACCTAATTGGGAGAATTTTCAGAAATTATTAAAATGTGCAAACAATTTCTTTTTTTTATGAAATCTTCACGGCAGATTTGCTCTAAAGTGAGGATTTGGATAACATTTTAGCAAGAAGAGGATCTTGCTAAAATGTTATCCAAATCCTCACTTTCACTTGTTGAAATTGCATGTCTTACGTAACTTTTATGATATGACATAATTAGGTCTTTAATCCCGGCCACGGCTTTGACTTATATTTTCTTATCATTATAGCCTACTGACTGATTTATTGCAAACATTCCATTTCATTTTAATCCAGGTGTTGTTTCAACCAAATCCAAATTCGGTCATCAATCATTCACATTTCATTAAACCGGCGAAACTAATACTTTTGTGTTAAGGGAAAGATGAATGGATCCACTGAAAAGGTTTAGTCATTCGGTTTTATTATTATTGTTCTTAGTAGAAGCCGTCGGGCCTGAAAAATACTCGAAGGATTCAGCCGACTGGATTAATCTGGCAAGGTCTACTAGTTCGCGTATGACATCGTTACGTTATCTCATAGCTTATGCCCTACATCGCTCATGTCTCCAATGGCCTCATTATCAACCTAGATTGAAGATAGATCCCAGTGCCCTATTCATGACATTTATACCATTTACAACATTCCTTAATAATTGTCAACCTAGTCTCCTAGTAATTCTAATCCTTCAGTGATGTCACAATATTTATGGTTACACCACTTGCTTCTATTCTTCGCATTCAACAGGCAATTCATTTCCTCACGTATTTTTATAAGACTATAATATCATAATCTAATTGGCTTTTATCAAATGTGGTACAGCAAAGGCCTCCCCAGGGCTTGTACATGCATTGGACACAATCTAAATTCTAAGCTCTTCAAAACATTTTGCTAGTGCAAAAACTCGAATGACACAATGCCGACCTGCGAAACTCGCCCAACGTCTCAAGGTTCATAGGCTGCCATTAGACCAATGAATCGACTTCCTTTAAGAATAATTCGTTCAATTTAGATGTTATCGACACTATAGAAACTCAACGGGACATCCATATCTCTTCGTTTAATGTCGATGCCGGTGTGGGAGGATCCTTAAATTGCAAATGGCGACTGGCAGTGCCTGCCAGCTGTATAATTTTTTCCTGGATACGTAACTGACATTGTTTCGGTTTTAGATTTGCAAGCCGAACTTTCATATGGAGACCGATAAAGAGAATGTAAACTAGTTTTAATGTATCGTGATTAAATATATTCAGCTTCCAATACTATAAATATTCTAGCCATGGACTTCATTTATGATTTGCGTGGTGTTCAATATTTCTTCTGATTAAACTTATGGCCCCGATCAATCATAGAGAGTGCACGTGCCCTATCAGGCCCTGATGACTTTTAAAAAGAAACAGTTCAAAACGTATTCCTATTACCATTCAATCAAGTATCCAATCAATTTATATGGCTGCATGACATAATTTAAGTACAAAGCCTTCTATGGCTGTTTCAATGCTGTCATACTACTCTATACAATGAGCTTTGATGGTCGGACACGCCCTCACGTTCATTACTCAATTGGGTAAACAAAAGATCCATCAAAGAAGTTAATCATCTACTTGATACATTAAATTGATTGGCCACTTACCTAAGAGACGTACAAAACAAGTGACTTATTTTAAATTCTGATGCACAAACTGATTCTCCACCTCAAGAGACAAATAATATTAATAATAAAGTTAGTAATTCAATCCATCATTGCGCCGATAATCATGACAGATGGCTTAATAGCCAAGAGCCTCGACCAATACCTGAGGAGGCTTTCGTTAGGCAGCTGGATCAAGGGCTTGATTTAGGCGGTACTTCTGAACACGGCTAGTGTTTAGGTTCCTCTCTGTGGAGAGCTCTGACAGCCGGTACCGATATCGGTGGACTACTATTTTTAAATGTTTTTATATTCTGATATTTAAAAATGTAACCTATATGCGTAAAATTAACATAAACAATACAAATAATGGAGTCTTACCTATGGACACAATAGTTCATAACGACGAACCAGCGCGCCGAGGACGTGTACTCCGTGAAGGAGTACCAGGTGTATAGTAGGACGGTGATGTGGTGGTACCAGTGCAGGAAGATGAGGGGCTTTTTACGTAGAACTATGAACACGGTGTCGCCTAACTCCGGCAGCTTCGATAATACGAACATCCATGTCCAAAAGCCGGACACTTTGTCTTGTTCGATGAAACTGGAATTAGAGAAAAATGTTTTATTAATATTTTATGATAACACAGATTTTATAATTTATGTGGAAGGAACATCTCTTCTATTGAAGCCAGGGCGAGGAGAACAATGCTGAAAAGTTTTAAATGCAAAAAGCGTCTATCTCTGAATCTGACATTTAAACTATTCAAGATAGGCGGAGAATTTAAGCTGTGGGAGGTTAGTCTATGTCTATAGAAGTATAGACCCATTAATAAAAAAGGAACAACGGTCCAGACGAAGTAAAAAGTGCTAGCTCATTCGTAACGCTCACCAGACTAAAGAAAAATTAGAATCGGATTCAGTCTTTAGAAAACCGACAAATTGCTTAAGCGTGTCCAAGAATTAGAACATGAAAAACTGAGAATAATTCAAACAAATCAGTCATGTTTCGATAACTAGTGAACAACTGCATGATTGATGTACACAAGTTCATTACAGGCATTAGCTGGTGTAATGTGGCGTATAAATGGCGAATGTTTTTACATGGCTGATAATAAAACATCGCGTGCGCATAGAATACAATTTGACACGCGAGCAATGAGAATGGAGCCGTCTTGTCTATTAGGTAGGACGCTAATTATTTGTGTCAGCTATGTGAGAATGTGCTAGAATTAGCGAAGATCATTTCAGTTATCTTGGTAATGTAAAAGAAGTGTTGTCGCGTCTCGTATAAAGGTCTAGTCCATATTCAGTTACTGACATATGCTCGACCCACGCATATGCCAAGTTCGGGATATAGTCGTTGCGATGAAAGTAAAACGGATACGAACAAAAACAAGAAAATTTCGCAGTAGTACGATATGTGATACAATAATATAGTCATCGTTATCATAATCAGCTTATAATGTTCCCACTGCTGGGACACAGGCCTCCTCTCTATGAGAGGGAGTAGGCCGTAATCCACCACGCGGGCCCAGTGCGATGCAATAATAGTATAGTACCACACGTGAACCAGGAGAGTAAAATAACGAAAGAGAAACAATTACTTTGAATAATAAGTATAATTCCAGTGCAAATACCAATAATACTTCTGTGTAGATAAAATAGCACTTCCATTGCGTCAAAGATAATGCAGGACACCATAACAAATGTAGATGAAAAAGAATCTACCAATGAAATGTCAAGATAGACAGTTCAACATAATTATAATGAATATCGACAATGTCCCGTTATTAGTTGATGCAATAGATACGGTTTACATAATGAGAATGATATCATAATAGAAAGGGGTTCGAACTGTCATACGATACTAATTACAGACAGGCGGCTGGCATTGTGACTCAGCTTTCAAGTTGATTAATGAATTTATTAATGTATTAATTAATAAATATTTGTTTGCAGAGTAGATGTACGTACGTAAAATCTGTGCGCTCTAATTAATAATCTTAGTTTTAGATATTGTTTCTCAGTAAGTGAATTATGTATGCAATTCTTATGAGAAATAAAGTTGTTCTTAAACCTTAGATGTTGCCAGAAACCGCAAGATACACAGAAAAAAAATGGAATTTGGAAGGAAAAAAAATTTGAGACTTTTGCCAAACAAAAAGATACAAGGCAGATAAAATAATTACTTAGTCAAATAATTCGAATGCTATTTATAATTTTTAAACCACACAGGAAAATAATAAATTAAATATACGGGGTTATTTTTTAAAGACCAGCCAAATTTAAGGATGTGGTACAGACCATCAAACTGAACAACTTTCTCCATGGGACAAATAGCGTAATCGCGAAAATTTTATCAACTGTCCCATAGAAAACTTCAATACCTACTCGACCTAAATGTATGGGACGGCTGAATTTTTATTCGCGATTACGATGTTGGTCCCATGGAGAAAGTTGTTCAGTTTGATGGTGTGTTCCACATCCTTAAATTTGGCTGGTCTTTAAAAAATAACCCTGTATGTCCTGCATTTTGACTTGAATAATCTCTTCATCTAATTATTTTGCCGCTAACCTTGACGTATTGAATAATGTTTATGAATCAGTTTTTAATCACATTACAAAACAGGATGTGCTTTTATGATTACATCGTAAATATAAAATGTGGATCACCGCAGATTTCCTTTCCTGCCTCATCTTCAATGTTAAATCTGATTAGGTAACTAATTTATGGAACACCCTGGTATAATTCGTCTTAAATTTCATATTTGTCATCCCCTGTTCCTGTTATATTTGTGGATGGTCGTGACCGCAATGGCTGTGATGATAAGCAATGACCATTCCTGATTTCTATGAGAAGTTAGTCCGCAATTGCTGTCGTAACAAGATGCGCCCGTGCCAATTTGTGCAGCAGGTCATTCTTCATTACTTGCAATTCAATTTATACACTAGCATTAAAGTTCTGGCCACACTGAGGCCAATCACGCGCGAAATTTGGGATGCGACTCCGCTCTTCGATTGTTTTTGTGATAAGGAAGTCACGCGATGACACGACTATTCCCGCAGTTTGAACATCTTCATACAAGTTAACTGGCCAGAGCTTTACAATAACTCCAGACAGTTTAAATTTTCTCAAGATCGTTATTAAACTCTAGTTTATTCCTAGAGTTAATATAAAAAAAATGATTATACTACTACTTATTATAACAACAACAAGAAGACCTACAATGAAATGGATAAGTTGTGTGTAGACGACAACAATTCTATTGTGTTGTTCATAATTGTTAGTAAAGCAATGGCTTTCAAATTTAATTCCATTTATATTGTAACAAAGTGGGTACATAATTGAACAGTCTTATTCTTCAAAGTTTGTTAATTAGGAAGTACATAGTTATATAATTACATGGGTAGGCGTTACATAATGTGCCCTGCGAGTACGGTATAAGTACTGCGTAGAGTCGTATGCAGGATTGAAGATAAGGTCGTAACTCCCTTGTGTTTTGAAGACGAATGAATCCATTATTATAATGATTCAGCTGAAAGACGTCCACTGGTAGACCTGAACGTAGGCCCCAAGCATCACCAAAATGACCGGTTTAACGAATTCCGCATATCCAGCGGAATTCCGCGACTAGACAGACTAGATTAGTCTCATATTTGGCTGCTTACACCTCCCTGATATGACAAATAATATATTTTAAATTCTGTTCCGATCAATCTGAGTCTAGTATCGGAACAAATTAATCCCCAATTGATCCCGTAACCTCGGTCTTAAATTCTTGTCCGGCAATTTATTTACAAGACCCGCCTGTTCTTTTGTCGGGCGACATCGGACCAAACGAATTCAAGGCTGTGAAATATCATTAGGGCACCCAATTACTTTTTTGTTAAAGTCCGGTCGAATACCAAGTTAGACTTTTTAGGTTTTCGGCCACCCTAAGTGCCACTTGCCTGGCAAACTTCGGCCAACAGCAAGAAGCACTATAAACAGGTAAAAATAACGATTGAGAAAGTCTAACCCCAAAAGTGAATGATACAATAACGCCATAATGACTAGTATTTCATTTGAAATATTAAATTTTACATCACGATTATCCCATAAACCTTAATAAACACTATACATAACCATCGACAACAGAATACCGACACGACCCAATGAAAGAAGACCACTAGGTTAATCAAACTGGTATTCTACGCGTAGTCATAGCATTCGTCGCAAGCGCATAATTTTCTAACTGACGTAACTCACTGACACACCACTTTCTATTTCCATTTGAGCTATGGACTCTGAGCCTCTGATGTAATTTTTTCCGACAAAATGTTGTTTGCACCGTTTCTGACACAGTTTTAACACAACCTGTATTTTTAATAACTGAGTAAGGACGGTCTGAGAGGAAGTTTGTCTTTACGTAATCGAGACAAGATCGGTTCGCTTCGATTCGATTTTAGCGAATCGATTCTTGAAATTGATTTATAGCGAGACGAAAAGCGAAAAATACAAGCTGAGTTGGAGTCGTGCTCGTGTTGTGGGATCCGTACTGTTTTTTGTAGGTATGACTAAACTTATAGCACAACAACAACAATCTGTGAAACTCGAAGTATTATTAAGTTTAGTGGCATTTGGATAGACATGTATCCCAAGTTTATCCACCACAAGTTTGTGTAAGCTTTTTCACATTACTCTGATGTCAAATCTCATATCATGTCAAGTCATTTCATAAGCCATTGTCGTTTCCCCCAACCAATCACAGCAGAAGCGGCAGCAATCGTGTGATTGGTCAACAGAGAGATTTACTTATTTAAAGTTTTTAAGGTTCGATTCGATAGGCAAAGTGTTATTGAGTTTCCCATTTGGAATTTCTCAATAGCAGTCCGGTTGATGCCAATAGGTTCGCGCCTATTACAAGGGACTTAAACATAACTGGCAAAATGCCGGTGCACCTCTGCCCAACCCTTCGGGGTATACAGGCATGATAATATTAGGCGATGTAAACCAGTATTTATTATTCTGTTTTCTTCGCACCTTGGGTAAAGAACCTGAAAAGGCGCTTAAGGCACCCACCGTCTTATAAGATTATAAACAGTCTTTGCTGCTCCCCGATTGGATTAACCACGCAATTTCTTTGATCCACCCGCCTTTAGATCTCTGTGTAATATTTTGTGCGCCTAAAGAATTTTAAGAGCTCTGGAGTATTTTCAGCAGATACTTAAGTTCTGTTAGGTACCATTTAGGCCAGCGCACACCGCCCGATGGCGGGGGCCGGTATCGAGGAGGATTTGCCGCCGGCCAGCGCACACTGATGATTTGCGATGCCGCCGGCGTGCTACCTGGATGGTGCGGCATTCCGCGATGTACGGGGGAAATGCGGAGTATACCCGGCTTGTACTGCCTCTCCCCCGCGATCGTATGCTAGCGGACTCTGGCGCATACCGTCGCATCCCGCTGCAGTATACAACAGCGCGCTCTCCAATACCGCAGAGAGAAATCCATCTTGATGTTCCGTGGTCGGTGTTTGAGCTTTGTAATCTACCTATATCTTGTTACCATTAGATACGAACGAATTTACGTTGATAAATTAAAAATACCCTGCCCGCCGTCTGCCAATGTGCGCTGGCCTTAAATGTCGAATTATTATGAATGATGGTCCAAATAGCTATAAAGCAGAACGTGGGCTGCTTTTAAAGAAAACACATTTTTGTTACAAGATCCTATCGTCATTATTTTTATTTACGATAATATTTGGTAAAAAATGTTTGCTTAAACTGAAAGAGATCATAATAAAATTATTATAGCAGGAAAATGTTTTTCCATCAAATAACTCATTATACTGAGGTTACGGAACTTTTGAAGAGAGAAGTTTAGAAAGAAATAATCTTGAATGACCTTAGTCATTAGAAAAACCGCAATTTTGGTAATATGCTTAAAATCAGTAGGCAATGAAAGTCCCATTATAACAACGGATACAATATAAATTGCAAAACTATTTTATGTCATTGCTGTCAAAACCGAACCCAGGAACTGGGTTGTGGAAGTCACATAGGCAGTCGCTTTTGTGGTATTCAGATGTATCCGGTTAGACTGGAAGGCGACCCCAACATAGTTGGGAAAAGGAGGCAGATTGATTGACTTTTTGCTGTCACGACCGAAAACATCGAACGGATTGGCCTCAACCATGGAAATTTTGACCGCTAAACTGATAAAATTTGGCTCCACTTTTGCGTCATCTCAACATGATAATTGTTAGCCAACGGTAGTGATATACCAAGAATAATAATTTAATAAAACATACAATTATTCTCGCACAGGTCTCTGGAGATAAATAGTAATTACAGCATAGTTATGATTATACACATACAGTCATCTACGTATGTAAGCGGTTTTAATTAAGTTTAATTACACTAGTTACTAAATTACCCTCTGCAAGTCTACACTGGACTGTTTTAGTTTAAATAAGAGCGGTTTGGTAGATATTTCCCCAAAGGGTTGTATAGGCAGAGATGAAAATAGACCAGATTTAGGCAGGCATAAGCCTGATTAACACAGTGGGATTAAAGTGCCTGTCACATCCTACTAATATTATAAACGTGAAAGTTTGTATGGATGGATGTTTGTTACTCTTTCACGCAAAAACTACTGAATGGATTTGGATGAAATCTGGCACACAGATGGTTTACAACCAGGATTAATATATAGGTTATTTTTATGCCGATATTCCCACGGGATCGAAACTTATGCGGATGAAACCTCGGGACGCAGCTAGTCTAAACTAATATTATACAGAGAAAAGATTAGATTTTTTATATGTTCATTTGTTACGGTGTTATGCTGAAACGGCTAAACGGATTTGGATGAAATTTGACACATGGGTAGACTATGACCTGGATTCAGATATAGGCTACGTTTTATTCCGATATTCCCACGAGATCGAGATTTATGCGGGTCAAACCGCGGGGCGCAGAAGTCTAAGCAGTGTTTAGACGATGCAAGTGATTTGTTGCTTGAAGCAACTAATTACTTGCATCGTATTCTTTTCAATTCACTTCAATTGTGTGCCACAGACAAGCACCATACATCATGTAAAATAATGTAAATACGGCTTTATTCCAAGAGAAGAATATATCAAGTTGGGGGTTGCAAATTCGCGACACGATAGTACCATCATCATCATTTCAAACGATAGATGTCCACTGCTGGAAATAGGTCTCCCCAAGCGTCGCTTCCTGAAATAGTGCACCTAATAATATGTATAATCTACCAATCACATTTAAAAAGTCAAAGGCAGAAATAGAAAAGCGAAAAGATAAAGATATCACTTCTCATTTTCACTGAGGTAGACCTATCTAAAATGAACATCTGGTAATAAAAGAGAAAAAAACATTGTCTAGCCCGCAGAGAAATTAAGATCTGAGAAGGGTGTGACTCCCCGTGGGAAGATTTGTTCGCGATAAGAGAGAATCGCGAAGACTTTTGGTGTAGTATCAAGTCGACAAGTATCCTTTCAAGATCGTTAAATTTTCAGCGTACCGGACTCTTGAGGATTGTGTTTAAGGTCGGAATGTGTTCAGCCTGAAAGCTGAAATTCCTGACAGCGCTCAGCTATTACAGATAAAAATCTATTCAGCCTAAATTAGGAATTCTTTAAACGACTTTGTTACGGTGTTTTGAATGTTATGTCGTGGTACAAAAAACAATAAATTGCAACAAAAATATCTAGAATAAACAATCGTAATCATCCATACTAATATTGTAATTCGAAAGTAACTCTGCTTTCATGCTTAAACCACTGAATGGCATAATCGTTCCCACTGCTGGGACTCAGGCCACCTCTCAGTGAGAGGGAGTGGGCCGTAATGCACCACGCGGGCCTAGTGCGGGTTGGTAGATGTCACCTGTCTTCGAATTTTTAGTTCTAGGACATGCCGGTTTCCTCACGATGTTTTTCTTTACCGTTTTGAGAGCAGTGGTGATGAAATAATTGACACCATAAACCACTGAATGGGTTTCGATAAAATTTGGATGGCATCCTGGGGAAGGACATACTAGGCTACTTTTTTCCGGAAGCACGTTCCTGTGGGATAATTTCCGACATCCACGCGGGCAGAAGCTAGATAGTCACATGGTATAATCACCAAAGACATCCAAAGTCACCCCGACCACAACTTTGATTCCACTCTTCGAACGAAACCACTCTTAAAAACAAAAGCAACAACGCAGTTAAATACAACTATAACTTCCACGAACAAGGAAAAACGTAACTTAACACTTATGAAGTAAACTCAAGTTAATTATACAATTTGATATTTACCTGAGAAACATTAGAGTCACACGTGGTACGCTCAAGTTTCCTCTACCGGCTAGGTTGGGATGTTAAACAGATGTCATATGCTAATGGTCCGCCCCAAAATAAATCTAATGATGTTTAAAATAATTAGCAAATTGTTATGTTACTGCTTCACGTGGCTTCTAAGTTTTATTCGTTTGGCCTTTATGTCGCTTTGTAAAATACTTTGCCGAACAATCTTGATGCTAATCCTCTAGCCATTTTCAAGAATATCACATTTGACTATTAAAACGTATATGATAACAAAGTCCCTCACACAACTAGCTACTAAGAGGGTTGTGCAACTACGTGTTACATAACTGTAACAAAACAAATATAAAAACTACGAAAAACCTCTTACAATAGAGCTTATTGAAGGGTTGGCGTCCATCAGATTGGACAGCTGAAATAGGTTGGAATCCATCAATCAATTTCAAACGTCAACCGAATCGAACGTATTCCAGCTGGTATTGATGTATTTGATTTAATACTTGAAACGTTTTGAATCTACATATTGCATTGAAAAGTACCAATTATTATTTCAGGTATATTTACTTGAAATTATAATAAGGTAGGTACTGTAAAGGTTGTCTGCCGAAAGCAACCGCGCGATTAAAATACACATTTTTCTCATGATTGTTGTCTAGTTCAAATGATGATTAAAATAAAACGTAGGTAGTTTTATTATTAATAATAAAAAGCAATAGAGGTGCGCGAATTATACATATCCAATTAAGTATAAAGCCATGAAATTAAAGATTAGAATCGCGCAAAATATAATTATTTTGTGAGAAAAAATATGTCGAAAAGAAGCAAAACCACTTGGACAAAATTAAAACTTAGAAAAACAAAGTGACCCGCCAGCAGGTCAAGCTACCCGAAACTGTAAAATTTTCCCAATCAACCGTAAACCTTAATGATTTAGTAATAAAGTTGAAAATATATTAAAGAAATTTGACAGATTGTAGTAGATTGGTGTGCTGGCGTCTGTACATAGTCATCTTCCTGCTCTCATCCCTTGTTACTTGTGGTAGACGCAACACGTTTTCTTCTTCCATTCTCTCCTGTCAACCGTCACGCTATCATTCACTCCCTTCTCTTTCATATCATTCCTCACACAATCCATCCATCTTTTCTTCGGCCTTCCTCTCCCTCTTCATCCATCAACATGTATATTCATCACTCTTTTAGTCACATGCGTTTCGTCTCTTCGTCATCACATACCAAGCCAAACGATTTCCTTTCAACTTTTCTGTCACTGGCGCCACTTTCAAAGTTCCTCTTATATACCTGTTTCTTATTTTATCCATTCTCGTAACTCCACACATCCATCTCAACATTCTCATCTCCGTTGTATGCAATCTTTTTTCATCCGTCTTCTTCACAGCCCAGCATTCAGACCCATAAAGTACGACAGGCAATATCACGGTCTTATAAATTTTCCCCTTTAACTTGAGGGGCATCCGTGGGTCGCAAGTTGTTCCTGTGACCTGTCGCCATTTCATCCATCCTGAGTTGATCAGGTGCGTTACGTCTCGGTCTACGTCTGTACGTCAGAGTAATATTCGAACAGAGGTAAAATTCGATTTAAAGTTCAGTGCGTGTACTTAAACCATTCTAGGAATGAACTTTTGTTATCGTACATGAAATCAATAATGAATGTGAAGGACCTATGCAAGGGCGTAGAAATTAAAAATCCATAATGAAAACTAAAACCAAATAAGCAAAAACCTGTAATTTTGCAAAGGATTTATGCAAAAAAATTAAAAGCTTTGGTTTTAGGTGAAGTTAAAAGGCTAGATGTGGGAAATAGATAGAATATTCTCGATCATGTACACCATAAAAATAAGCTAAATAAGCTGCCGTTCTATTGATTGATTGCATTTTCCATACAGGTAATTTCACAACGTAGATTTTATGAATCGACACCAAATGATTCATAGCTGCGACCTACAAACGGAAAGGTAAATGTTCTAAAATGTTTACAAAAATAGGCATGCATATTATTACTTCTCATCGTTAAACGCCCTTTGAGCTTACGTGAGGATGTGCTATTTACAATACTATTAAGCATATATGACGCGATTATATTTATCGATAACGGTCGTCCGCCCTTGTGCTGCGACCGGGCACAGCGGGGGCTCGACATTGACCGTGACTCCGCCGCGGTCTGCAAACGGCCTAAATCGATATTTGTATAGGGTTGTTAAACATTGTGGTTTGATGCTAAACGGATAGTTCGTAAATCAACTAAACAACGAAGTTGAGTAAAGGTTACCCCGGACAAGTTACTGCGTACTTCGGATATTTTGCAGTGAAGATTAAGTGAGCTCGATGAATGAATATTTTATGACACCTTGTCAAAAGTCAAGGCCCAAGTAACCGAATATAGGTATGACAAGTTCTAGTTGTATTCCAGACACAGGTAGTCCGTATTATACTGACGATGGCCCTGGGTGAAACCCACTGTAGAAACTTAGTAAAGGATAAAATGATAACTATCCATTTTAAGGTTACTTGGAAGAGATCGCAAAAAGCGATTAGGCCGCCCATTGTGTATTTGTTTGATATGTTTTTTAACCGACGAAAAATAACGGAGGAGGTTCTCAAGTCGACGCGTATATATGTATATTTTTTTTATGTATGACCACGCATAACTTTTACAGAGTTGTCCGATTTTGATAATTCTTTTTTTATTCGAAAGGGTATACTCCAAAGTTGGTCCCATATAAACTTGGAAAAAAAATCCAACACTAAGGTGGGAAAATAGGTGTGAATTTATTGTTCACTCACAGATTTGAATGCTGAGTTGTGTATAATTACTCTACTCAGTGCCACATATGCCTGCCCTTTGGAAAACAATTAGTAGATTATAGCCACAAAAAATTATAAAATAAAAACTTTTTAACAAAAAATTTAAACCGCCGAAAAAATAAAAAAGCAAAAAATAATAAACCTTTTTTATTTAACCTAAGTTAAAGTAACCTTAGTTATTAAATCTAGTTTAATAACTAAGTTCTTAAACTAATGTAAGTATACCTAAATAATTTCGAGTCGGCGCCGTTTAAATTTAAGGCAATTTAGGGATCTTTGTTTATTGATTGTTTGGCGCCGACTCAAAATTACTTAGGTTATACTTACATTAGTTTAAGAACTTAGTTATTGAGGTGTAATAAAAAAGGTTTATTATTTTTTGCTTTTCAGTTTTTTCGGCGGTTTAATTTTTTTGTTAAAAAGTTTTTGTTATGTTATGTATTTATGTAGTGTACAAAAAAGTATAAATAAATAAATAAATGACGAGCCAAACATGTGCCAATTGGTTTATAAATTGCTCACACGAGATAGGGATCATGTCGAGTGCTCACGTTTCCCGTAATGCGTAAACTCGCGTCAATGCCAGATGCATTGACCGACGTGCATCAACAAAGTATACGACTAAGATCAGAACTGTGCCAACATTTCGCCTACGAAAGTGAGAAACTGAGAAACAAATATATTTTAGTTTTCTCAAATTAGAATTATTTATAAATAGATGTTACAGTAAGCGCTATTACTGACCACGTGTACTCTTGCGCATGCATACATGTATTAAATTCAAGGTATTGGGTCGCTTTTTGTGTGCGCGGCAACCCTATCTGCGGACTCACCTAAAAACGGGGGAGATACTGTAAAACTCCACGACATACGGCACAGTTTATACCTTTAATAAAAGTACTTTACGCAGCACGGGGCCGAAGTTTTTTACTAGGGCGATACGCTTTTTTGTCACGATATTTATCGGCCCTTACTATAATTCCACTGCAAAATCGACCATAAAGTTTAAAATCGAGTAATGAACAGCTCAAATACTACTAAAATGTCCTGAAAGGTAGAATTAGAAGAAAACTACTTATTACCCTCAGCAACTATCACAAACGGGGTATTTCCAATTTTCTATGGCAGAAAGTAACGTTAGTGCAAGTGTAAGTACTAAGTACAGACCTGAGGGGCAATTCTCGTAATTTTAAGAACATTCACAGTCTGATCTCAGTCTCAATCTGTCAAAAATACGTCTAATTTCTCTACATTTTGACAAGTTTTTGACATTTGTTTGTCTCCGAGATGAGACTGCGACTAGATTTTGAACGTTTTAAATTACGAGAATTGGCCTTCAGATATAAGATATTTTTAAGGAAAAGACAGATATAGTTTATACGTGAATATATTTGAGCAAAAACGGCTATGAGCTGCAACAAAAGCAAAAGACGCAAGTGCTGTTAAAGTCGTGAAATAAATTTGGAAGAAAAATTACAAAAAGAAAAGAAAAAAAAAAGACTTCAATTCGGCAAAAAAATGTGTGAATATTAGACAATCAAAATAGTATTAACATCTTTATGTATGTGAATATGTAATGTTAATATTATTAAATTATATGCACACGTGTTAATGTCTTTATAACACTTAACGTCATACCTACATGATAACTTTTTTCCTAATGTTCTTTCTGACAAACAAAAATAATGCTAATTTACCAAAATATTAAACATTCTGAAACTAACTTCTTGTGCAACTCGGCCTTCATGCTTATTGACTGTACGTATATATTAGGGGTTAAAGTATGAAATTGCCGATTTGTACTGAAAAATTGAAATTAGTTTTTTTTTTAATTTAACATATTTATTTAATCAAAATAATTACCATTATTATCTATACATTACTGCCATCTAATAGGAAGGTCATTTATGCCTTTGCGATAGGACTCTCGTGATCTAGATTCGACAAACTGTGTGAAAGCATTTTGTACTGCCTCCTGAGAAGAAAACTTTTTATCACATAGAAAATTGTCCAAATCACGAAAAAAAATGGTAGTCCGTTGGAGCAAGGTCTGGCGAATACGGAGTGTGACGAATGGTTTCTAATTGCAGTTCCTGTAGAGTTAAAACGGTTTCTCGTGCTGTATGAGGTCTCGCGTTATCATGGAGCAATAATGGTGAAGATCGATTCATGAGTCGGGGCTGTTTCACTGCTAGTTTTGACCAGAGATTGCCAGATCGGAGAAAGCTATAGTGAATAACACCATGCTGAGACCACCAAACAGTTACCATTACCTTTTTATTGGTAAGCTTTGCTATGGTATTATTTGCTATCGTAAAGAATCCACTTTTCATCACATGTCACAATTCGATCCAATATTCCTTCATTTCTGTATCGATTCAACAAGGCAACACAAGTTTCAACACGCGTTTCTTTCTGCAGATCAGTCAAATCATGAGGCACCCATTTCTCATATTTTATTATTTTATTGATTTGACGCAAATGAGTCAATATTATTGGTAAGGTAACGTTAAATCATGCCGCTAATTCCAAGGTAGTTTGGCTCGGATCGGCTTCCACCATCTCTTTCAATTCATTGTTATTCACCTGTGTGGGCGGTCTTCCACGTGGTTCGTTCTTCAAATCAAAGTTTCCATCACCAAAGCGTTTAAACCAAACTCGCACGGTACGTTCATTAGCAGTCCCCTCTCCAAACGCAACATTGATATTGCGAGCTGTTTCTGCCGCGTTAGTTCCGCGTCGGAACTCGTATTCAAAAATAACTCGAATTTTCGAAGTATCTATCTTTCTTGTCTAAGCTGAATAAAAAAAACAACTGAAAGTCGATAATCGAATGTTGCACATTTTTTAAAAGAAGAACTTCATACGTACCATGTGAAAAAAGTTTCACTCAAAAATCTCAAACTATGAAGGTTATATGTCAATTCGAAGTACCTGTTACAATAAAACGGCAATTTCATACTTTAACCCTTAGGGGTTAAAGTATGAAATTGCCGTTATAATAGTATAATTAATACATATTTATCAACGAACTCTGTTGAATATACACATTCGTTTTATAGTCGATGAACTTGACTTAACTTTGATTTTCTTTTTCAGATACGAGTACCTTACAAAAGTTAGGACTAAGAACAGTCGTCACACGTTCAAGAACAATTATTCGATTTCTCGAAACAATTTGACATAATTGGATACGTCTCGATCCGAGAAGAAAAACCTACACGACTTTATTTAAACCCTAAGTTTTCTGGCAAAAAAGGAATAACAGAGCCTGGAGCCAAAATCAGTTTCCTTAAAAACAATATAGCCGACATCACAAATGCAGCCATTATCTTTGCATTTGACACGGTCGGGCGATATACGAAAACAATTTTTGCTAGGCAAATTTAGTACAGATCGAACGCTCTAACTAATTTAATGTACTAGACTACGAGTAGGTATTGTTGTGCTGGATTCAATCTGGAAAGTTCTAGAAGTCTCAAACTTCTGGCCACGGCTATACAGTCGGATAAAAACTGCTTGTTATCTCCGAGTTGAGATCGAAGACAACAAACATCCTTTTGAGTAATTGAATTGCTCCAGTTTTTCGGACAGCTCCCTTGACCCTAACTTTATCGTAGACTTCAGTGAAAAAATATACTCGACATTTTTAAATTAATCGGCGAAATTCACAGAAAAAAATCGGGATCCCTACACCCATAATGATCGACTGAGCGATTAGCATTTTGCAATACCTGTGAATGAAAGAAACCCCAGTTATTTACCAACATCCTTTAAACAAAATACATTATAATAAATGTATCCGCCTCAAACCAAACAGGAAAAGTAACCAAGAAACACGTGACCATCACATCACTTATAATACCTTCCCAAATATTTGCTCATCACTACACTAAACTAAAAGTCTAACTAACTTTATTTACACATACTCTTATGTACTTACGTACGTAATATATTTCTTGTGGACACGAGGGCCGAGTTGTGCGACGATTCATTTCCATCACGTTTATGGTGATGGCGTATGCGCAAAGTCAATGTTATATGTAATCGTGATCTTGTATATTCCGATGACGCAGTTAAAGCAAAAGTGCCTTTTTAGTAGTGTAGTGACCAAAATGCCTAATGAACATAGTAGCCCAATGCAGTATTTTGATTAGGCATTTAAGTAGCCAACTAAGGAGCTTATAAGGCCAGACTCCAATGGCATTGAGCCAAATATGCAAGCTAGATAAGTCCAGTTACGAAAAGCATGTTATGTTAACAGTTGCAATACCTCATATCGATTAGGGTGGGATCATCCTTATGGTATAGTTTACTTAATGCATAATTCTATCGATTAGGGTGAGAACAACCTTTATGATACAGTTTGCTTAATACGGCAAGGAATGGAAAAGGCCACGTTAATATTTTACAAGTGTAACATTGTATTTATCAAACTATAATCTAATAAAGTGTATTTTTCCAGAGAGTAGCCACGAATGTAGAAGAATGGTTGTTTAATAATTGATTCAATTACTGTCGTTTTTTGTGACTAAATCTTGCGCTTTTTTTCTGCCATCTTACATCATAGCATGAATCATTAACTACGGCTGAATATGATTGCATTCTAGTTAAGATTTTGCCAAGTTATCACATAATAGGCAAAGTGGTGATATAGTGGGAGGGAAATAATATTAAATCAATTCCATAGCATTAACATTTCAACGACTACTAGTAGAATGTAAATTGTTACCGCATAATTATTGTATAATGTAAACACACCTGTTGAATCACACATACGCCAATTAAGTACTATTAATATAAAAACTGCTGAATAATTCGAAGGGAAACGAGGGCTATTATACCCAGTATCGCTTTCCACCATAATACATTCTGTAACGCCTTGATTCGCCATAAAACCGATAACGCGGATGTAAGCAACAAGTCTGAATACAGGCGGGCCACATCTGCAAAATGTTCCGGGAAAGCAAATTAAGGTAAGGAAAAGTCTCCACATAATGTGGGTTTTGATAAAAGCTTTCATAAATATGGGCAGAGATAATGCAACGTGGTAAAAAGATTTGAACGCTTCTCTAGAAGTTGGCTGGTGGCATTTAAATCAATTTCAGATAGATTCTAAAATAGATAACAGAGAGACAATTCTCGTAAATTGCCATCGACACGCTAAAAAGAAGAATGGCAATGCAGTTCAACGAGATTTTGACAGTTGAACAACATTCATTGCGAAATTTTCGTTGTCATTCAGACGAACTTTGTCAACAAATGAAGCAATGGAATAGGATTTTTTGTCAAAACCCTTCGGAATAATATGGTAGAAAGTGTGTTACGCAATTGGGGTGTAGTTTTTTACGAAAAGCAGAGGATCAATTCTCGTAATTTTAAGATCGTTCAGTCTGAGCTCAGTCTCAATCTGTCAAATTATGACATTGATTATGGCTGAGATGAGATTGCGACTATATTTTAAACGTTTTTAATTACGGGATTTGGCCTTCAGAGCTCGTGTAAGAAGTACAAAAAATAATTAGAAGAATCCTTTAGCCAGGAGGCCTAATTCTTCTTTTAAATAAATTCGTGGCGGTTGGGTTTGCCTATCGATCTATAGTACTGAAAGTACTGTACCAGTTCTCTTAAATTTCATTTTCAATAATGGAATATGTGGAACAAAAAATCGTTACTATAGTAATATCGAAACGTACATATTTCAATTACTTTAGCAGACGTGATGTGAAAATAAATCTACATAGAGATACAAAGGTAAAATGTTGAACAAAAATATATAGGTACCTACTAGAATATTGATTAATAAGTAGCTGAACATAGTCGAAACATCGAAAGTCCCCAAACCAAGTCGATTACAATATCGTATTTGGTTTTATTACTATTACACAGTTACACTACATTAGGTAGAAAAGGTTCGCAGGCTATTCGCCCATTGCCCATGAACACCCGATAACTATATATTACTATTTACATCAGACCCTTACGATTTGGTTGGAAAAATAGGCCTGTTTGCCTCAATGGAAATGTATTTTTGATGTAAAATGAGGTAAGTCTCTCGTGAAGGACTTTCAGTTACATAGTCATGATCTTCTTTTCGAGTCTATGGTCATCGTCATCATCATTGGCAGCCTTGTTCCACCCACCGCTGAGCTCCCTTCTGTGCCATGCTTTCCTGGTCTGTGTAAGTCTCATCCACGATCTTCATCCGCGGCAATAGTGGCGTTTTAGGTCCTCAAAAGTCCGACATATGGGGAATGGTTTGGTCAGGAAAACCGCATTCGCACCGGGTATCGGTGGGATCTACAATCCCCCATTTTGCAAGATTGCGTTGGCAGCGGCAGCGGTCTACTTGGGTCCGCAGTCGATTGATAATAACAATTATTCATCTGTTCATCAATCAGTCGGCCGAGAACAGGTTAAGTTAATTGATCTATGGACACGTGCCTAGCTGGTCAGACTGCCTTTTCCACACTACTGGACGAACACATCCAGATTCTATTTTGTTACTGTGGAATATTCCAGAATGTATATGTACAAAAATTTGATAGCTAAATGTTTGTCGTTACAAAAGTTTCGCTAGCTTAAAGCAGTGTCCCTTCTAGTTCAAATGTGTGTCATGACGAAGCTCTAGTTTTGCTGCACCCACATAAAACAGCGACCTTTTAAGCTGTTTACCTTGAAATTAAACTTTACTACTTTGGGACACTATGCTTAATGTTTTGGTTAAGTAGTTGTACGTCTGACTTTTTATGACTGACTGGTTATGCCCGCTACTTCGCTCGCGTTGTCATCGGGTATCAATCAACAGTATTCTCATAGTGTAGGTACCACTCCTCCATTGAACAGGTAGAATCTTTTGTCTCTTTTTTTTGCTTGGATCTCTATTTTTTTTCCTATCTGCTAGTGAAAGACCCGTCGAAATCGGTCCAGTCGTTTCGGAGATTAGCAGGAACAACCAGACAGACATAAATGTTAAAAATTGTTTTTTGTACCGTATATACTCGTACTTTCATATACATTTAGTAAAAAGCTGTAATTTTAACATTGCAAACAGTTACTTCAATTTTATTTATTTGTATAGAATAGATTTATGTGATAAATCGTGTAGTAATTCACGAATAGCGACAAAAGGTTTCGAATTGTCGATCCTTTTATCAGGTTTTAGGGTTGATAAGGGATGGAAGACGTATAAGTATAAATCTTCGTTCTGTGACAATGGGCTGTGGTCACCATATCCCTAGGGCGTACTTGGTTTTGCTGGAGGAGTAACTTGGACATTGGTTATCCGTCAACGTTCAAACATTGAGAAAAAGTGAGCCTAGAATGGTTAAAAATGCGAACCACCACAGCACAAAACTTTTAGCGACAAACTTATAATTCCTGAAGAGACGAGAGCTAGTCGAAGTTTTGTTCCACCAACTTCTCTCAACACGAAGCAGTCACTTACAAATATTTTACACCGAAACTATTATTGATCGAAGCGAAACTCCGTTCGAAACTGTATACTATTGCTAATAATTTTTAAAAAAATTATAAATTATTTTATTACTGTAACACACGTCAATCATATTTTTAAAACCTGATGAGGTCGGCGTTTCTTATCTGACTACTATGAGAGGAAAGGTCGAAACAAACTCAGAGGTATAACATTACAACACTGTACTTCCCAAAGGGTGGTTAGGTGGGGGTGCGCCTATTATAGCCCACATTTTTCCGGTAATGTTTAAATCCCATGTTATAGAGAGCGAGCCTATAATATAAATCAAATCAAATCAAATCACTTTTATTTGTTAACAAAGGTAAAGAAATACAGATCTTGAGTTTGGGTAAACAGAACGCTATGTTATGCCAGGAGGCGTACAAATATAGTGTGCATCTAGCTCAATATTACAAATTTAAATTTCAAAATAAAAATAAATAAAAAAAAGATCTGATCTGTCTGAAAATCAAATGAAAATAAATATAATATAATAAATCTTTTATTACTCCCAGAAATGCACGAACATTACATTGAACAAGAAACAAACAAAAAAAAAATGGCTTAAGCTAATTGAATCACAGTAAAAAAGACCCTGACCTCTAAACTAGGTAAAAACCTGTATCTTAGAAGTCAAAAATACCATCCACCGTCTCTTGCCATCAACCGGACACAAATACCATCCACCGTCTCTTGCCATCAACCGGACACAAATACCATCCACCGTCTCTTGCCATCAACCGGACACAAATACCATCCACCGTCTCTTGCCATCAACCGGACACAAATACCATCCACCGTCTCTTGCCATCAACCGGACACAAATACCATCCACCGTCTCTTGCCATCAACCGGACACAAATACCATCCACCGTCTCTTGCCATCAACCGGACACAAATCCAGACTTCAGGCTGCTGCTGAGAAATTCCAGATGGAAAAAACCCAGTAACACTTTGCCCGAACCGGAAATCGAACCCAGGCCCTCATGCTCAGCAGTAGCGTTTGCGACCACTAGACCAACGATCTTAATGGTAACAAAAGAAATTTTGATCTGCCTTGCTATCTGACACAGATCTCATAATGTCAAAAGTGAATGCTATAACAATGTCTAACCTAGATACAATATAGAAAGCACTAAGTTCCCATCGGTTACAATGGCTCGTAGTCGTTATTTTAATGTAGAATATTTATAAGAAACGATGATAGTACATGAGTAGCCAGCCTTCACTTCACTTAGTCCGTTTAGGTTCAAAGCTACTCCTCCGTTAGATGTTAGTATTTGGTCAGTATTTTTATTTTTAATTAACCGCTAATGTCCCACTGCTGGGCAAAGATCTCCCTACTCTCTTTCCACCTCTCTATGTCCAGAGCTGTCAAAGACCAACCTTTATTAAAGGAGTCCAGCTCATCCCGCGATCAGCTATTGAGTTTTGAAAACGTTTCCTTAACGTACAGCTTCCCATTTATTTTTTTCTTTTCGTCATTCAGTCATGTTTTGTCTGATATTATTGTACTATACGTATAATTTAATTAACTCAGATCAGCAACTTGTTATTTACATCGCCGATAAAAACAGCAAGTTGTTAATGTACGGAAAAATCCAACAATTCGATCTTGCCTGATTAAATTACATATGTGGAAAAATCCCATCTTGCCTGATCCAAGTAGTGTTATAAAAATCACAACCGGTCGAAATGACGGTGTTTGGGGGAGGCTTATGTCCAGCAGTGTACGACGTTTGAAATTATGACATATACCTACCATTTACCTACATTGTGAGCAAATAAATTATCTATTCTACGATGATCAGAATACAATAGAAATATTTTGTGAAAATGAAAAGTAGGAATTGTCAACTACATAGTTCCAAAAAACCGAGAATCTCTTATTAATAGGTTGCCTTCACCTTTGTACACATTTTTTAATCCTATTGGACACAAGCAGAAAAACAAACAAAGCGTGTTTATTTAATTTTTTAAACCCTTTTGACTGATGTATTTGTTATTAACAAAAGGTAATAAATTATAAACAGCTGTAGCACCCCTGCAATTATCTATAATGGTTGTCAAGTTTTTATTAATTAACCATTAAAGTCAAAGAGAGGTGGGAACAGAGCCTTTGTCCAGCAGCGGTACATATTAATGTACCGCTGCTGGACAAAGGCTCTGTTCCGTGTTCTGTGTGGCTAATAAAAAAAAAATTAATGAGCCCTTTAAATTGGCAATAACATGCATAATTAGGGTCTAAAGCCAGCTTTTTATTAATTGGTAAACAAAACATGATATTATATTTGTTTTTTTTGCGTTAAGACGCCAAAAACAAAAAAAAAAGATATTCACAACAGCGTCTACGCATCCTTGATCAGCCAGACAACCTTTTATTTTCAACGACAGATCAATTCTATCTTAGTGTATCAGAAACTGCAATCCAATGTTCGGATGACGTCAATGGAACCTCATTGACGTCAGGAATACCTAAGACCGGTTTACGGAATGGTCAGTATCAATTAGTAGGTCTGCAATCTGTCGGGTTTTAGGTTATTTTGGTGTCGGACTCAGGCCTGTTTGGAAATCCTTGAGTTGGATGCTGATTTTAAATTAATTTTCTATGCCAAACTTCGATCAATAATAGTACTAGATTCCCGATAAACGCTTCTAAAACGGCCCGAAAAATAAGACCAAGAATACTTTTGTGGTCTTATTTCAAACAAAATGTTTTTAACCTTATTACTTAGACTTCAAGTTTAATTTTAGAATAAATTACTGAAAATTAGAAAATAGAATGAATTTTTATTTTCAAGCGACATTTTAAATATATTTTGCAATGGTAATTAAACTTTATGTTTAATCACTAGGGTTTATAATAAAATGAAGTTGTTAATATTATTAAACTTTTTTCTAAGAAATGTTTACGTGTGCCGTAAAAGGTGGCCACTTGAGCGACTGGTTTTTGTTCCTTAATCTAGTTCTATTATTGATCGAAGATGCCAAGGATAAAAATAGATGAAGTATGAGGTCTTCTTCACTCATTCATCATCATCACCTGCCTAGCCTTTTTTCCAATAAACCGCTATCGGCTTCCAGCCTATACGGATGCAGCTGAATTCCAGTGCTTCACATAGAGTGACTGCCTATTCGAATTCCACAACCCAATAACTTAAAGACACGATACCTCTTGGTAAGACTGGTTGTCAGACTTTCGGTCTTCCGACTACCCGCTACGACTGTCAGCAGAAATCTAAAATCGCTAAGCCCAGAAACGCAACATCGAGACTGAAAAATCCAGTGCAAGATGAAATCCCGCCGCGATATTTTTACACACGTGGGAATGGTGGCTTCTTGTCATCAACCACCCACACTAATCCTACTAATATTATAAACGCGAAAGTTTGTGAGGATGGATAGATGTTTGTTACTCTTTCACGCAAAAACGGCTAAACGGATTTGGATGAAACTTTACAGTAATATAGCTTGTACATCATAATAACACATAGAATACTTTTTATCCCGATATTCCCACAGGATCGAAACTTATGCGGGTGAAACCGCGGGGCGCTGCTAGTATTATAAATTCGAAAGTAACTCTGTCTGTAATCTTCACGTTTAAACCACCGAACTCATTCGATAATGAAATGGAATGAAGATAAAATTTGGCAAGGAGATAGATGGCATCCTGACGTAGGACATAGGCTTCGTTTTTTTTCGCGGTAGCAAGTTCCTGTGGGATAGTTTCCGACATCCACGCGGGCGAAGCGGGCAGGAACTAGTGAAAGAAAGAAAAAAAATGCGTTTCTTGGCATTACACAAAATGAATACTTACACCTTAAAACTATAAAAACAGAAAACAAAGATTATAGTTGTTAATATTTGGCATAAAGGCGCTAACCATTATGCGAAACATTAACCATGGTGAATAAATCCCCATTGTGAAACTTCCTGCAACAAATTAGCTAACCATGGTGTCGCCCGGGCTGTTGTTTAAACTCAAACCATAAGAAAAAGTGCTAAGTTAATTATTAATCAAGTGTTTTTTTTTAAATCAACTGCGTCAATCTCATCGCCATTACATTCGTTACGGGCAGAGATCCGTATTTGCGTTAAAAATAAACAGTTGTATGTAAAAGAATAACATCGCTAAAAATTTAAATTGATGATATTATCACAAGGATGGTTAAATTTACACTTATTTAAGCGTCAACAAATAAATTTATTAGTTGGTTATAGAAGTTCCTCTATGTTAAGTAATTTTGTGACCAAAAACGCCGTTTCCAGTAAAGGCTCATGCAGACAGGCGGGACGCGACTCTAGTAGAACAATTTCTGTGAAAATTTCATAGAAATTATTCTACCAGAATCCTGTCGCATCGTCGCGTCGCGTCTGTCTGCGGGAGCCATAATATTATGGGCATGTGATGAGCAAGAATGATTAAAAAAAAAAAAGTTTTTTTTCTTTTCTTTCTTTCAAAAATGTCGTGAGGAAAGTTTTGAGAATAAATGTAGATTGCTATAAGAGTAGGGGAAGACTAAAGTAACGATGAATGGACTGTGTGAAAGATGATATCGCTACAAAGGAGGTGACTACCGTGATGGCGACATAAAGAGAAGTATGGAAGAATTAAAAAGACACGTTACGACGACTCCAAATAAATTGTGACAAGGGCAGGGGAATGGTGATGTCTAAAAAAGTTCCACGATTGACTGACGGTCAAAATACAGCAGAAATGTCTGAAGGAGTTTGAAATATCATAAAGATATCAGAAGATTAGAAAAGTATATCCTTGTTATAGGCGGCGCAGAGGTGGACTAAGTAAGTAATACTTCTAATCTTAACACTTTGGTAAACGGGATGTTGAAGTTCGTTACGAAATCTACATAAACTGTAGTCACATGATTAACCTTCCAAATGGTCAAATAGGTAGTAAAATGACCGTGGATTGCGATGGATGACCGCAGAATATGGTCAATGGTCCTTTTACGTAGTCGCGGTCAAGCGCGGTAAACTTATATCTATTACAAATATGTGGCTACTCCACCAAGGACCTCAGTCGAGGTAATCTAGTACGGGGGCTTGTAATAAACACCATTTAAGTTAAACCAGCTGTTTTTTATTAAATCAGCCTTGTCTATGGGTTTTCCTAACACATTATTGCCAAATCTCGAGATTATTTACGATCATAACACTAAAATTATAAATTAAACAAGTTTCGTTCAGAAACAAAGTTTTTTTTTAAATCTGCCTATCCTTTCACCCAACTATGTGGGGGCCGGCTTCTAGTCTAGCCGGATGCAGCTGAACACCAGTATTTTATATGGAGCGACTGTTAAACCTGACCTCCACATTTCCACAACCCAGTTACTGGGTAATACGATACCTCTTGGTAAGACTGGTTGTCAGACTTTCGGGCTTTTGAATACCCGTAACGACTGTCAAAGATCCACGAATGGCAGCCGGGGGCCGGGACCAACCGAGGCACGGAGGGGTATTGGTATGTAAAGATAGTCACTCATCCACAGACTAACCGTGGCAAGCGTAGCTTAACCTGATCGATCGATCTGTCGGCTGCTATTATTTAGCTACGGGCCCCTATCGTTTAAATACCTTTGTAAAATTCATACCAAGTTTTTTAAAGTATACCAAAAAATTATGTTAACGTAACCTACATTGATCTCACACGTGTCGCTCGCCAAAAAATCAAGCATACTGTACCTTAACATAAAACTACTCGATTTGCAAAAAAAAAATATCCTTTATGTTTTATGTAATATTTTCACCATCGCGCAAGTTTACATTTTAATGGCATCATTATGTCATTAACGTTTTAATGATTAATTTATGTACACGTGGAGATAAGCAATGCATATTTTAGCTCGGACATTTGCCTTCGTCTTTAATGACTATTTTTATAACAATTACAGATAGTTGTGGCAGTACACCGCCGTCGATAAACTGAAGAAATTTCGCCGGTGAGACGTTGGGAGAGTTCGAAGATATTACCGAAATCAACCTAAAGTAATTTCAAACTAGTTTTGCCATTTACCCGATAATTATGTAAGCTGAGTAAACTTATTAAATACTTCGCAGAAAACTCCAAAAAACTCCGAGTTAATATTTACCTATTGCAAAGTAAAGGACATGCTCTATGATTAATATGACTATTACTGCAATTTATTGTTTCATTAATTTTGTTATAATATACATATTAATAATCATTAGCATAATATATATATTATAGTTAAAATATATTATGTGCACGCTGCACATAATATATTTTAACTATAATATATATATTATGATTATGATAATTATGTGCATAATGTGCACGCTGCACATAATATATTTTGTATATAAAACACGAAATGTCTAGACTTAGGAAGACCTTGACTTCATGTTTATTTCAGTGTTTCTTTTCAGAAAAAATCAAATAAGAAACATTTGCTTTATCTAGGCAAAAACTCTATTGAATAATTATAAAAGACAAGGAAATAAATAGGTACAGTCCACCGCACCTTGGGTCGGTGGAAACACTTCGACCTTGAGCTGGCCTGAGGCCAGTTTTTATGCTGGTTTTGTTACCACTGACGTGCGGCTTACTGTACCTAGTCCATCTATCTATGTATACTAATAATAAAGCTGAAGAGTTTCGTTTGATGCACTAATCTCTGAACTGCCAGTCAGATTTGATAAATTCTTTGCATTTGATAGCTTAATTCTTGAGGAAGGTTATAGGCTATTTAACATCAAGCTCAACCCTTAGGTGCCAAGCAAAAACAAAAAAAAAACTCAGAAGGAACGCTAAGCGAAAACGAAGAAGAACGGACGAAGTCGCGAGCAGAAACTAGTAAATACGGCAACTCCAAAATTCGTCAATATACATTGCCGAATTATTTGGATTTTGTTTGTTTGTATATTTAGGAGTATCAATGTTATTCACATCCGTGCTGCGAATATGGTTACGGAGGATATCTAAGATTTGTAACATTGTTTGCGTCGAATGTTCACGGAAAGTCGTTTGTCAAAGTGCTTAGCAAGACGCTAACTTACGTAAAGTTCCATTAGCTGATGATGATTTCTATTTCCAGGAATGTGACGGCATATCTACATTTGACGTTAATAAGATCTGATATAATCTGGTTTGGAGATACTGGTACTCAGCTGCATCCGGTAAGACTGGAAGCCGACGCCAACGTAATTGGAAAAAGGCTGGGCCGATGATGGTGATGATGATAATGATGATGGTGGTGATAAACTGGTTTGGATCTGTGGTTTTAAAAAGTTAAATGTTATTGCGTCTGGGTTTTTTTAATCATAAAGTTTGGGTATTGACCCAAACTATTCTGGGACATCTATTTCTGTTCCAATGGGTAATTCCATTCAAGCCGAAAATATTTGTTAAGAAATTCAACTAAACTCCTAATTTTTGTTACGATTCTTTAAAATGCATTGCAAGAGCTTGAACACAGCAAGCAAAGCGTATAAGTTTTTCTTTCACAAACATTTCGCGTACAAACCATAATGGACAATAAGGTCAACGCGAGACATTACGCATGTTTGTGCAAATAAAAATACGTACTGCTATTGATAGAAACGAAGTAAGATTGGTTTCAAATAATAAGTCCAGTTGCAAAGTAATTACAGTGCAATTTAGATAGGAATCAATCGATGTTATTACGGGCTGATGTTATTTCTATTTCAATTGCTGTAATAAGTTTTGTGGCAGCAATTATACGTGGAATAAAAAATATAGTGATGATTCATAAATCGTACGACGCTACTGTTTCCCGCCAAATATTTTCATTTAAAAATTCCAACAATACTTTCAAGAATTATTAGGGATCACGTTGACCTGACTTCGCCATTGAACATTACTAACTATTCACTATAAAGTTACGTCAGAATCAGAACCCAAGTGCTTCAAAACACAATTCCTCTAGGAACCTTTCTATAGCAAACAAAACTAAAGAAAAATAAGAAAAGCTTGCTTACTCCTCACTCACGAAATAAAGTAGCAAGTTTACTGTGGAAAGCAGGTCATGTTTACGTAATACAGCAATGATACCGGTTACGCATCAAATGACCAGGCTCGCCCTCTGTAGATCCAAATCCCTTATCGACGCAAATATTTGTAAGGTCAACATCTGTGGCGCCAATATTGGTTCAGATGTTTGTGCCGATTTGGACTCGATAAGCCCACAACGGGATTATAGGATCTGTTGAGTCATATAGTCATAAGACGATTGCTTTGATGCTCAATGGATTATAACTTATAACACATGGATTAGAGCATTAGAATAGGTTTGAATTTTACAAATGTATATAACATTTTGTGTACGAAATAATGAAGCATAGAAACAAATGTAACAATACATGTAGAAGATAAGAATTAAATACACCTTTATATTCACCTATCGACCGAAACGCTCTTGCGATGAGAGCTCATTATGTAAGTAGTAACACTATCAATGAAGCAGGCATTGTGTATGTAAATGATAATTGATATAACAACAACACAAACTTGTTTAATCTCTGTCAGGGTTATCGACTACCAATATCTTCGAATGAAGATAGCTTAGACGGCAGACAGTCTGGAGAGTTCGTTGGTGTCATCAGTTTTTAAAACTTTTTGGTAATTTTTGCTAGTTTATTCTGCCTCAAATCGTCAAGGTCGACCTAGGTATATCCGCAGTTGCCTTTGACTGTATCGGAAGTAAAATCTCATTGAAGGCCTGAGCATTTGGAAGAATGCCAAAAACGTGAACGCTGACGATGCAAGAGTGGGCGAAATGAAAATTGTTGGATAACAGAATCTGGCAACAGACCCGGAGCAGCTTAAGAAAAGACTTGATATAACAAAAGAATCTGATTCCGTGTTCGCTTTCTGCAAAGCGCACTCAAGTACCCTTGAGCCCGGCGGTAGACACCTTTGAGTTTTGCTTGTCCGTTGAGAAACATATGTATATGAGACGACATAACAGAAAAGCGGTGAACATTTTCACAGACATTGTTATTCTTGAAATGTTGCCGTCAATTTGACTGATGCACAATATGCACAAGTGCTATGAGGACTTTATTCAGTCCTAGGAGAACCAAAACCGTTAGGTAATTCGATATTTAGAAACGCTTCTGTACATCAGAGCCGATTCGAGTTATCGAGTTAAATCTTTCGAAAGATTGTGGGAATAATAAAAATCTCTGAATTATATACAATTGGCAGAATAGCCACATTATTAATGGTCTTAATACTATTCACAAGGCATTAAAAAGTAAGATCTAGCACTGAAATTGTGACCACTTACGTAATAAGAAAAGGATTACCTACTCTCATATGTTCTGCCGCATTTTAATGAATATAATAGAATATTCTTTATTACGTTCACGTCGTTTACCATGTAGATTACATTTATAAATGTAAAAAATGTCTCATTAGCATTTGTGCAATAAATGCACTATTGTTTCGCTTAATAATATCGTAATTAACTACGATTATTGTATTTTATATCGGAAAACTTCTTGCTTTATGTTCAATTCAAAAAAAATCCAGCATTTTATGTTATTATCTACTTTTAGAGGAAAAAGTTGAAAACATGTGACCTCTACCAACCCGCACTGGCACCACGTGGTGGATTACAGCCCACTCACTCTCACAGAGATTAGGCCTGACTCCCAGCAGTAGGAACGTTGCAGGCTGATTAATTTACCTACTTTTAAGCGTCAAGTTATTCTCAAAGGTATGTTTACAGCGTCATCAGTGTCAATATTGATTATTATTGCATTTAGAAATGTTGTGGTTATAGTGCAAATACACTTGCATCGTTTCGTTTTATCGATTAATGTTTATGTTATTGAGTTATAAAGATTAGAAGCTGATCGATGTATTTATTTGCTGCATGTGGTAGCACCTTAAACTTGAGCTGGCCCTAGTACGGAGTTCCAAAAGGCTAAGAGGTAGCCTACGAAATTCAAATTTTCTTAAGTTTTTTTTTTCAATGTGCTGGTCACTCAGTTTGTATGTTGATCAACATATGTATTATTCGCAACCGTAACAAATATGACTTATGACTTTACAGAATTATAAACACAACCCAAGTTCATAATAATATAATCCTATTGATTGATATTTTGTTCAACATACAACCTGACTTTGACCTGTAAATTACAAAGAAAAAAACGTAAGAAATTTTGAATTTCGTGGGCTACCCTGGCGCCCTTATACTGGTTCTATTACCACAGACGTGATGCCTACTGTACTACATTGGAAAATAGTAACTGAACTGCAGTACAATTTATTTATAGCATGTTTATTCATCTGGAGCAAACACGTCAGTTCACTGATATGATTTGTAAAATATACATATTCTCTACCTACTTATATGTATGTATAAGGTAGAACAAAGTATGTAGTCCTCCTTATCGATTTCGATAACCCTTTGAAATTATTATTTTCTAGCGTTAATATGACTCGCCAGACGGAATTTAGTTTTAAATACCCGATCACAACTCAACCATGATACACTAACCGAAAAACATCAAATAATGTAGGTAATGAGAGATCAAAGCCCACCTACACTTTTAATGCTGCCGGCAACTCTTGCATTAGAATTAAGTAGAATAAAAATCAAACAGCCTAAATATAGTTTTAACTTAGCCTATCGCAGTCCACTACTGTATATAGGAATCTCCCATTCTGCACCACAACACCCTGCCCTCCGCCTTCCTCATCCAGTCGGTCCCAGCCACCTTTTTGAGGTCGTCGGTCCATCTAGCTGTCGTCTCACACTACGCTTGCCGATACGCGGTCTCCACTCCAAATATAGGTTGCAAAACTTGCAAACCGCGTCTTTCCATTCTATACAAGGCCAGAACGCAAGGGGGAAACTTATCGCGTATGGATTGGAAATCACTTTTTTAATAAGGTCTTCCAATCTATACAAGAGTAGTACGCAAATACTCGTATATACTTCGTAGTGACCTCACTATCTTATTCCATAATATACAGTGCCAGTACGCATCGTAATAATTTACAGGCAAGTAATGAAGTTCTTTAAACCTACTAAAGTATTTTTTTTTCTATATAATCTAGTCGTTTCTGGCACTCGCCGGTCGCTGCCGCGGCACAGCTTTAACCTAACCTAACCATTTTTTTTTTGTCAGGCGTAAGTGATGTAGTGCAGTTTGGACCCAGGACGCGCGCATACACGTTACAAACTATACAAGAGCAGTATGCAAAATTCGTGTATACATTGTAATCGCAGATTTAAAAATAGCAATACAAAGTATACGCGAGCAGTTGCCTAAAGAGAACCCAACCACGCTTGAAGGAAGTATTTTCGACCCAAAACCAACAAACGAAGGTTATTTTAAATCAACCCTTGCCGACCTTGAATGGCTCTTCCAGTTTTCTAATATGAAGGTCTAGGTCGCATTGTATATTCATTGAAATTTTAGATGGAATCAGTGTAGCTTGAAATTGAGTATTTTCTATCGACTTTGTATGATAGAAACATTATTATCTATGATAGATAAACGGGTTTGTTGTGTCACATACATAAGTTACCGTGTAATCTGTGTTTTGCTTTACAGTAATTGTTTTATTTATGTTCCGGTTATGGGTCAAAATGTTAATTATAAATAGATGTGTTATTATTTTAATTTTTAAAACGTAGGACATTTCTCGGGACCCTGAGGTCCCGGACCTTTGGAAGGCGTACAAGGGGCCGTAGCCAACTCGGAAAGGCCCGTGGAGTCCGTTAGACGCTTTTAATGAAATAAGGTACCAACCGACGATTATCCCTGTACGAACTATGCAAGTGCACCCAAGAACAACCCCCGATTGGAGTAAGGACTACTTATTATTAATGTTCTTGTGTCTTGTAAAACACGTATTTTTTTCTGTCACTTTCTTCCTTACATAACAACATAGATATATTTTAATTTATACATTCGTGCTACCGTAATCATTGACACAATTGCACACAACTACTGACGAAACTACCACGTGAACTTTCGCTTCGGACATCGCCAGAATAACATTAGATATCGTAAGAGACGCGATTAGAATACAAACGTGAGATTCTTACTGTAAAACGTACTGCTTTCCGAACGTGACGGTTTGCGCCGACGTAGCGTATCGATAGCGATTGTCGATCGCGGCGATAACACGCTTACGTAAGCTTGTAAAAGTTATGACAACAATGTTATAGGAACATCAATATTTTTCTATAAAATATGAAATATTACATAAAATCACGCCATTATTTCTCCAAAGGGTTCGGCAGAGCTGTACACCAACATTTCGCCAGTATGTTTAAGTACCGTGTAATAGGGGGGCGAGCCTGTTGCCATCAACCGGCCAAACTACGAGCTGCTACTGAGAAATTCCTGATGGAAAAACCCGATAACACTTGGCTCGACCAGGGAATCGAACCCAGGACCTCATGCTAAGCAGCAGCGCTTTCGTCCACTACACGAACGAGGCAGTCTGAACGATTAAATGTTGTTCGATAAGCAGTTTGTTACTATCGGAAACATATTTATGGGAAGTACATTATGACGTAGCAAATGCTCACGGTCACTTACTAATGATTTCGAATAAAAAATGTAACGTAACATCCTGTGTACCCCGAAGTAAAAACCGTAGCACTTTCGTAGTCGCGTAGGCCATCGTAGCCCAAGTTTCATACACCCTGTGTAACTTAAACTTTCCGTAACCAATATGTAGTTACTGAAGTTGTAAATCGCTAACAAACTTGGGACATTACAAACTTTTCAATGCCGATATTTTACTTAGTGTTACTTATGCTAAGTCCCTACGCATTTATAACCACAATGTTAATACTATTAGTTATTCTGTGCCACAAAAACTAGGAGACATGAATTTCTATCTTCTGTAAGACCCAAATTTTCTTGGACTGAAAAATATATATCTTTATATATTTCTCTGGAAAAACGACGTAAAAATATAAGGGTGAGACATGAATTCCTATCTTCTGTAGTAACCAAATTTTCTTTGATTAAAAAAAATATATATTTCTACAAATTTCTCTGGAAAAACGACGGAAATAGAAGCGATATTTACATTTTCACATGTCTATGGGTAACATCTGCTAGTAGTAGTTAAAAAGCGCGTAGGTTCCCGTAATATTTTTTAACGAGCACCGTCACAAGCCAGCAAACGTAAAATGTATTCACAGTTATGTCCGCAATTAAAAAGAGAATCTCGGATTCGTTATAGGTATTATTAACATAGCTTATTTTTGGGGTTATGTAAAAAGTTCGGTCACACCAAAGCCTTTTGAGGTCAAATTTCGTCACTCCGATTTTTCTTTCCTGGCTGTTTTTTTTTAAGTAATTGGCTAAGAAATATTACTCAAAGAACCCCCTATCACCCTGCGAACCCTTTTACAAAGATGTAAGATGATAGATAGATATAATGTAATATTTAGTTTCGTATATACAAGATCGTTCTTTCTAGTGTCTATGCTATTATTACGCCAAATACAAGATTGTAAAAAAAAAAACGACTTACTACCTGATAATATTATAATTGTAACTTGTTTAAACTTATTGTTATCGTATTTAGCAAATTTCATGTTATATATATTATTAAACTAAGACTGACTTCTTATTCTTGAGAAACACGCCTTTTTCTGTACAAAATAAGCATGTAGGTACTTTAGAATGAATTACGTTATAATATTTATGTGAAAAAGAAAAGATTCGACAAAAATGGTAAAATATTATAATTGCTCTAGGCCAGTGGTACTCAACCTGAGACGAAGAAGGTTCTTAATGCCTACTGTAAAAAAGTATCCATGACAAAAAAAAAACGCAAGGTTAGAGTCACAAGCATAAAACGCAAACTTCTTCAAGAAATTTTTGTTCGTGGCCCGAAAAATACAAGACACCACATTTTAAGACGATTGTAATGCTGGTTATAGGCACCAGTTTCACCCAAATAGTCGGCTAGCCAGACAGGCAGTCTAGACAAGTCACCTTATTCGTAATGTTGTTTGGATGACGTAAAACAGTTTATGACTTGTCTATTCTCGGCCTCCTGTTCCCTTCCTTGTCCTCATGACCTTTTTTCTCTTGCTAATAAATCTTGTTGTTATCCTTGGTAATTACGATATACAAAAAAAAAACAATAGAGGCTTGGAATCAGCTCCTTTGGAAAGGTCGTTACTACCACAACGACTTATGAGTTGTAGGCAGTGGGTTACAAGAGGCAGGTGCTTTACTTAGTGAAAATAATTTCATCACCACTGCTCTCTAATCGGTGAAGGAAAACATCGTGAGGAAACCGGCATGCCCTAGAACCAAAAATTCGAAGACGCGTGACATCTACCAAACCGCACTGGGCCCGCGTGGTAGATTACAGCCCACGCCCTCTCGAAGAGAGGAGGCCTGTGTCCTTGTAGTTAAACATTATAGGCTGATTCTGCTTATGCTAAGTACCACAAGGGCCCACCCATCACTTCCTAGTGTTTTAAAAAGCTGGGAAGAAGAAGTAACACATCTTCACGGTAAAACTTCCCGTGTTCAGTCCAGAGTCCAGCCTGGGTTTATCTTTATTTTTCGACAGATTTTAAAGTATTTGCGGATTAGTTTTGTTAAGGTAGTCTACAATGATCGATTACTTATTTCCGTATTATAATTTTGATTAGATAGGAACAAACTCATGTTTTTTACGTACATAACATAATACCAATTACTTACATTCGACATTATCTTATATATCGTTATTATCTTTCTGTATTCAGATAATAATTACGTCTATGTTTAAACTGTCACAGACATTGTTGACATAGTCCCGAGACTGTGATAATTTAACTTTCAAATGAAACTACTTTTACAGAATGTCTCATCGTTAACAAGTAACAACTTAAATCCCAGAAGTTTTAAGCAATGAAACGCAAGTTTGTACTAGTTGATGAGTTGGTTATTTTAATAATAAACATTCCTAATGGCAGGGACTTTCGGGTAAATAAATAACCGATGAAGGTTAAACAAAATATGAAATATAGCGAGAAACTGAAGACACAACATAAATAGCACTAAACAAAACATGACTGATTGGTCGATGCCTATCATAACGTCATCATTAATCTTAGCATCTTGGAAACCTAAACTTTGAAACCAATTGTAGAGAGAACATTTGAACAAATGCCTGTTGATTTCATGATTGGCTGGACGTCGATTACGGAACAAACTGGGTCTAAAACAAACGGATTCAGGACCGCATTGTTAACTTAAGAACTATTTAATAATAATCGACCTAAAAAAAATTACATATTTGACACTTTCCCACGACATTATATTCGTTATGTCTCATAAAAAAAATTATGAGACAACGAATATGCCGCAGGCACGAATCTAAATCGATGATGCTCTATCTTCAAGGCCATCGCCCATCATGGACATGGTCATATAATCAATTATGTAATGTAAACTTTGGTAAAACTTACCTTGGCACACAAATAGAGTGATAGATCCCGTAGTTCCGTAACACATGAATGAACTCCGGGAGCGTCCGACAGGCCCCCATGATACTAAACGCTGCTAGTGAACAATTCCATATCATTAACGTTCGTCGTAACTCGAATCTGTGGACAAGAGAAGAAAATAATAGGTTAAAATTGTCGTAAGACTTAAACTAGGTAGAAAAAAAGAGAGCGGGAGAGAAGGAACTCCAAAGTAACTCTAGTCTGTCCTTTTCACGCCTAAACTAATCGTTATGAAATTTGACTGATAGGTAGCCTGGCACCTGGAGGACATAAGATTTCTTTTCATCCTGGATTTGTATAAAATAATGATAAAATAAATGCAGACGTAGTTGCGGACAAACTCAGGTTATTATAAATAGTACTTCCATGTCAGTAAAAATAAAAGTTAGTCAGCAAGATTGACAGCGAGGCTAACTTCCCAGGGATTACGCGGTTACAACCGGACGTATCGTAAGTTTTCTCATTCCCGGAGCTTCTCTCCTCGCATCCCAAAACGGTTATTTGGTCAGATCTACTTGGAGGACCAAAAGTCTGCAGATTGCAAGAATTCGGATGATGATGAAAACAAAATTAATGTTGCATGAAAACTTCTGCCATTGACAAGTTAATACAAGCCTGATGGTGATGACAATGAAATAGAAATGCAGGAAATAGACAAGCAACCTTGAACTTTAATCAAGTTCCAATAGGGTCTTTTCTTATCTTACAGGCACTTAAGAAAGGTCACGTCAAACATGAAGTCCCAGTTTACGCCACAATATTAATTGCTATCTAATTATGACCAATTTGCAGCACAACATAGAGTGCAAACTGCTAAGGTATAATTATTTGATACTGATACTTTGAACCCTCTTATAGATACTAATTGTTCTATTGTCATTTTAACAGCAGCGTAAGTGGTTTAATTTATATTAATTTCAGACACACAGTCCATAAAATACAAAGAAGGCGTTGGCTTGGACACACAAGAAATGCTAGTAATTTGTTAGTAAACAAATCAGCCAATTCCTATTCCTGTGCAAGTGTCTACCTGCACAGTATCAGGTTTAGTAGCTTCTGTAAATAGTGTTAAATTCTGTATTGAATTTTCAGAATGAATTGAAAAAGAACTTGGGGACTTTGGACGGGACTTAGGACTTTGACATAAGCCTTATTAAAAATGTCACGTAGTAAGCGGCACTTCAAAGCGGAAGCTTATGATTTAGCAAATAAATCATCTAATTTGGATAAGAAACATTCTTATATCACCGATATACTTAAATGATATTAATATTCATAAATAGCAAAAGGTTAACAATATACGTCACACTAACACGTCACCGATAAACGCAAAGCTGTAAAGGATTAGGCACCTGTTGTTATCAATGTGCCATTTGATCACGCCTGATAATAAACAAATTAAGTATATCATAAACCTGGACATTGTTCATAGAATCGCGGTTTATGATTAATTGGTAACAGAATAATTTTGTAATGAAGCAAGTATAAAAATACAGGGAAAACCTAACTTTTAATGTTTTGACTAGACTAGTAAGCACAGCAAAAAATGCTTTAAAAAAAATGTTGACAATCCCTGGTTCGTTACATATGCAATTAGATACAAAAAAATTCCTACGTAATTTGCTAAGTGGTATGACAGTACTAATTACTAATTGCTGTTTAATTTTGACAGAATTTTTAATATTCAAGAGCTCAGAGTGACCAGCATAATGCAAATACAATTTTCTATACTATGTTGATTCTTTACTTTCGAAAGTACCTAAAATGGTCTAATAGAGCTTGCTACTGTACCTTTCTTTTCATACGTTTTCACAGCAAAATTACCATGAATGTTGATTATTTATTAGTAGACGAGAAGGCTACCTGGGTACCCTATCTATTAAATATATTAGGTATCTATACTTATAATAAAGCTGAAGAGATTGTTGGAACGGACTTATCTCTGAAACTACCTACCGGTCGGATTTGAAAAATTCTTTTGCATTTGATTGATCAATTTTTGAGGAAGGTTATAAGGTTATTTAATATCACGCTACGACCCTTAGGAGCCCTAAGCGAAAACGAAGTAATAGAGCGGGCAAGAGATGAGATGCGACGCGATGGATCGGGGGCCGAAATTTCACGCGGACGAAGTAGTAAATAGTAGCTTTATTCAAATTTAATTTATGTTACAAATTGACGTCATTTCGAGTTAAACAAATATCAACTTTATTTTAGTGATAATTAAGTTGATTTCAGAGTGACTAGCACTATTGAAAAAGTTATAAAAATGTTTGCAGTTGTAGCGTAAACGTAAACTTTATTATGTAGGAATTAAAGTTATTTTTAATAAACTCATATTTGTTTACATTTTTGGCGAATCTGTCGCGATATTAGATTAGTATTCAATATCACCAATCCGCACTGGGCCTGCGTGGTGGATTATGGCCCACTCCCTCTCACAGATAGGGGCCTGTGTCACAGCAATGGGAACATTATAGGCAGACTATGCTATTAAACATCAATAATAAATCACAATTTACAAACAATACAAGTCACAAGGTACATTTACTTTTAAAGTAGTCATAGAGGACACTGCCCACTGTAACAGACAGTCTATGCGGTCTTTGTCGCCGTCAAACTACAAAAGGAGCCTCGGAAACACTGCAGACATAATAACAATGGCTTTGTCGCCCCCACAATGAACAAACCTAATTTAATTTTACAGGACCGACACTAGTAATGGTTATAGACCCTACGAGTTCTATTGTTATACACTGAAAGCACAGAATAATATGAAAGGTTGAACTAATCGGTGACTAATATGTTAATAATTTTTTTTCAATTTAATTATCATTGTTTACATCATGTAAAAGGTATTTAGAATTCTCTTTCTATTTTTGAATACCTATTTAACTTTTAACCTTTTGTTTAAGGTAGTTTAACATTTTGATTAGTGATTATGTAATCTATTATTTTTAAGTAAATATGTAGATAATACATTTACCACTTTGGGAGACACTTAACGCCCCTCGACGTAATAACAATAAGACTTCTATTGTGTCTCGTTCAGTGTCCTTCAATGAGTTAATTAACTTTATTTTTTACTATGTGTTATCAAAAAGTGGTTTATTATGTAAATGAATTTAGCAGAAGCTAACAAAATCCCTAATTTAGTCAATCTGAAACAGAAACGGCGCCTATATTCATGAATGCAGTATCTCGGTAAACTAATAATAATGTTAAATGAAACACTGAGCTACTGCACCCAACTGATTCGATTCGATAAGGTAGTTATTAGGTTGTTTATTTTTAATTGCAGCTGTGAAAAGTTCATTCCGAATGCATCGATCGCTTTCAGGGTAAACGGCCATGAATAAGCTATGGCCAGTGAAGTCAGTTTCTATTTTTGTTTACTTGAAGCAGTCTTCTCTAGATTATTTTATGAGTTCTGAACAATACGTGTCGTTTTAAAAAGCGTTTAGTGGACACTTGCCTTCTTTCCCATATAAATAGTTTTGTCATTTATATGAGACTAGCTTCTTTCTCCCCGGGACTTCGCGTGAAATTTCTTGTTTTAACATAAAATATACAACTCCTCAATACTGTAGCTTTCGGAACCGGATCAGTAGTTCCGAAGACTGCCCCCTACATACAAACTCACAAATTTTACATATTTATAATATTACCATAGAAGTGGCCTATGCCCTTTTACAGGTCCCAGCGATCCTATCTGTCAGATTTCATAACGTTCGGTTCAGTGGTTTAGGCGTGAAAAGTTAACAGCCAAACAGAGTTACTTTCCCATTTATAATTTTAGTACGAATATAGTTTAATAATTAAATTACAATTACATACAAAAATTTCCTTATACACAAAAACTGTAATAATAATTTATCAGTCGATCTTTTTAACCTTTGCACTGACAAGATATTTCAGTTACATTACGTCCGTCCCTGAAAAATAATACCTACGCACGCTGTTCTTTTTCTCCCGATCCGATTGACAGCCCAGGGCCCTAGACCGTAACATTTATTCACCAAACCGAGTCCAATATATTTCAGTATTATAGTTTTTATAGTCGTTATCGTAACTGTATCAATGTGGTTTGCTATTGTATTCCCAGTCCGCGTCGCCCACGCAAAATATGTTAGAACGTTACAATGGGTTTTCTATTGTGTTTGTGTTTTTAGTTAAACTTTTTATATATCATCATATTGATGTCAAATATTTCTTATTTAGTACTTAGATACAATATGAAATTCTTGAGGCCGGCCTGTAGCTAAGCGAGCCGCAAGGTTAAGCTACACTTGCCGCGGTTGTTGCATGGATAGGTAACCATACGTTACGGGTCGTCAGAAGCCCGAAAGTCTGACAACTAGTCTTACCAAGGGGTATCGTATTACCTGGGTCTCGTCCTCGACAGCCGGTGGAACTTCGTCGAGCATTTCCGACGTTTGGCCCCCAAACTGGAACGGACCGGGGCCGCCTTAAAGCGGCTCCTGCCCAACCTGAGGGGGCCAAACGCCTCCTGCCGGAGGCTTTACGCGGGGGTCGTGCGGTCCATGGCACTATACGGGGCCCCGGTATGGGCGCGTTCACTGCGGCTTCGAGCCGCACACTACCTGAACGCGCCCCAAAAGGTGGTAGCCGTAAGGCTGATCCGGGGGTACCGCACGATCTCGCGCGAGGCAGCAAGCCTCCTTGCCGGACTGCCACCATGGGATCTGGAGGCGATAGTCCTCGCGCGCCTGTATGACTGGCGCGCGGAGGCACTACGTCGGGGGGAAACTCTGCACCCGCGGCAAATCGCTGCGGAGCGGACGGACCTCCGGCGCGGTCTCATGGTGGAATGGAAGGCGCGACTATCGCAACCCAGCGCAGGGCACGCCACGATAGCGGCGATAAGACCCCTCTTTGAGGAGTGGCTAGGGAGGCGTCACGGCGCTCTCACCTACCGCCTGACGCAGGTCCTCTCCGGACACGGATGTTTCGGGAGGTTCCTGCACATCATCAGGCGGGAGGAGACGCCCGGGTGTCACCACTGCGAGGATCGCCCAGAGGACACGGTGGAGCATACGGTGGAGGTCTGCCCCGCTTGGGCAGAGCACCGCCGTGTCCTCGTTGAGGCGATCGGCAGCGGCGGCGACCTCTCGCGTCCGGCCCTGGTGCAAGCCATGGTCCGGGGCGAGAGGGAGTGGGAGGCGGTCACCTCCTTCTGCGAAGCAGTCATGCTAGCGAAGGAGGTGGCGGGATGGGCGAGGGAGAGATCCTCACGCCTCAGCCGCCGAGGGAGACGCTCCGGGCGTCGGGAGCCGCGTGACGACTCCCGGCCACCGTAGGCGCGGGCCTGCGGGCGGAGAGCAATGGGTAGCTCTCCGTCCGATCAGGACCAGGCCCGTGCCGGACGGCGCGTAAGTGTTCCACGTGCGCCTCAAAGAGATGTCAGCATAGATGACGGGGCCCGATAGGGCCCAAGCCTGCCGGGGTAGCGGGATCGTCCGAAAGGGTTACCGCTGCCCTGGTACATAAAGGGCTAAGGAAGGAACACGGGTGGGTTTTAGTCAGTAAGAGTCTGACACTCCCTTCTGCTCCACCCAGAGCGGGAGGAGTCATTTGATGATTTCCCATCCTGAAAAAAAAAAAAAAAAAAAAAAAAAAAAAAAAAAAAAAAAAAAAAAAAAAAAGGGGTATCGTATTAACCAGTAACTTGGTTGTGGAGGTCAGATAGGCAGTTGCTCCATGTAAAATACTGGTAGTCAGTTGCATCCGGTTATACAGGAAGCTATCTCCAACAAGCTGGGAAAAGGCCAGGACATGATGATACAATATGGAAGTCGTTAAGATCCGAAAACGTTGCATTGTGACATCTGGCAGCGTCTTGCGTCAAATTAGCACAGAACTATATCTTTTAAAATAGCAGAAAATGACTGTAATTTAATTTAATAATGTATAGTTATTATTTTGTATGGAAACGAGACATTGTTATGGTAATGCCCAGGAGACACATGCCTCTGCATAACGAGGGACTTTAATGAGTCAACATAGTTGTGTTCAGCGTCTATGCAGCTTTAAGAAAATGGCAGGCCCGTTGATATTAAATAGCCGTTAAATTATGACCATTGAATACACTACACAATAGATACCTTTTGCAATGAATTAAATTGAATATAGAAAAATCAAAATGAACAAGTTGAAAACTCAATCAAAGCAAAATCAAAACTTGACCCGGCGCAAGGCAGCTAGCTCGGCGCCAGTAAGAGAAACACTGCTATTTATCGGTAATAGTTTTAGTTGGAGTCGATTTTATTTTTCTTTTCATACTATTCGATAGCACTGAAAATGATACAAACATTGTTGATCTGCATGGTGTATTTCATCAAGATAAAGACAAATATTGTGGGTTAATGCTGTGTATGTATTTAGTTGGTCAGCCTTTATATAAATAAACTAGCTTCAGCCCGCGACTTCGACCGCGTGAAATTTGTTGGTCCCCCGAACCACTGCGTAGCATCGCATCGCCTGCCCGCGCTATTACTTCGTTTTTTTTGCTCGGCTCCTCAGTGTCTTAGCGTGATGCTAAGTATCCTATAGCCTTCGTCAAGAATTGGGCTATCAAAAACAAAAATATTTTTTCAAAACTGGTAGTTTCAGAGATTAGCGCGTTCAACAAAAAACAAGCTCTTCAGCTTTATTATTACTATTTAGTATAGATTAGTACTTCGTACTAATATATATAATAATAATGGTGTAAGTTTCCAGGACATTTTCATCAGAAAACATTATCAACTTACAACATAAAAATAAAAGCTTGTAACAAGAACATTTGGACCAAAAGTATAATGATGCCGGTTCGTCTGGAAAAACCCGGTACGGATAATGATATCGCACTTTTTGTGATGAAGAGGCAACGACTTCCGATGATTGCGGTGACGTTAATGATGATTAGATTGTTTTGAACACGCCTGCCGAAAATAAACTTCTAATTATAGACTTGTTTTGTGATCAACAGCTTTAGAAACAACTCTCAAGGACGAAGTCCATTCCATTAATTTATTCACTATCAAGTTCACTTCTTTAACCAACTATGTCAGTTAGAACTTGGAAACAACTTTGTAGAAACACTTGTTGCGGGGTTTTGTGCCTACAACTGTATGCGAATTAATGAAATAGTGGAAGCAATCATGCAATTTAGCCAAAGTTAACTTTTACTTTTATTTAAAGTAAAATTCTACAATTTCGCTTGGCTCGAAGACACAATGACCTCTTCCCCCAGATTTTTTTTTACTTAGCGGTAAATCACATTAGGTAACAGTCGACCTAAAACTTAGGTGAAGTGGGTTGTCAACAGTGTCAATTGGGGAATGCCAGTGTAACACATGTTGTTCACAATTAAATTGTATTTATTTTGGATTTTGAAGGAAATACCTAATCCATTGCTTCATTGTGTTTGAAAAATTCGTCTGCTCGACAGCGTGCGTAAAAGAGGCAATGGATGTTGTCGAATCGTCAAAATCAGACATTGTAACTGTTAGCGTGTGATTTTTACAGAACAGACCGGCAGACCTTTATTGCGTCGAAGATGGTAGACAATGAGGCGCAGACGCAGCCTGATCGTGCTTAAAATTGATGAATGAATAATAAACACAACTTTCCCGATAACAAATCAAATAGTTCAAACTAATAAATCATGATAAGCCACTCTGCGACATTGACAGCAATTAAAACTGGCGTCGAGTCAGTAACTAATTAATAAAATCTAAAGTCAATACAATATGTCAATGTATTTGACGTATTGACGTATTAAGTTCGATAGCACCTAAATCGCGTAGATGCGTATCAAGTAGTACATCTAATTACAATAATTAATTGTACAAAGCGATTAGTCTGAACCGTCTCCGATTGCTTGCTTAACCGATAACAGTACAAATGTTGAGGTCGTAGATTTTGGATTTTCTAATTAGCTGATACGAGCTCAGAAAGACATGACAGGACTATTTTTTTAAATGTCACAGCATCATGCTGAGATAGAAGCCTTTTGGCCTCGTATAGAACTTTCTGTTTCATTTTTCTTTTTGTTACCTTTTAAAAACAATATTTTGGTTTTTTGTTTTTGACTGTGTTTAGTTTAGTTTGTGATCTTCGTGTACGAGTCGCAATAAATATTTTTTCTTTCAATAGGGTGATGACCGTGAATGCCAATTGAGATGAATACTATGGTCCTGTCTGGTTTTGGGTGTGACTGTAGCAATTGTCGTTTCTGAATTCCGGGGTAATATACAGAATGTGTGGAGCGCCAAATTCGGATCACGATAGTGGTGAATGTTGTTCTCATTACATATTTAAATTAACACAAAATGAGAAGTAAGGAATGCGGAATTTAATTATTGTTTTCAAGTGACAAACAACTTGTTTTGGACCTACAGTACCTACAAATTGTTAATTATTTCAGAATAATGTATTGTAAAAATTTAAGTACCTATATACTTTACAGGTACGGTCACCAAAGGAGATAAGTACTGGTTACTTATCTCAAACAAATTTAACTTAATTTAATTACAAACTTAATTTAGACAAATTTAATTTAATTAATACAAAACAAACAGTTCATTTACAAAATTAAATTTCATTCTAAAACAGCCATCGGTTTCTTACTAAACTTCAACTATATCCGACGACCCTGGTTACTTATCTCCTTTGGTGACTGTACGTATTTTGTATTCGGAGACCTCTCCGTGCCTCGGAAAGCACGTTAAACCGTGGTCCCGGCTGCCATTCGTGGATCTTTGACAGTCGTTACGCCTAGTCAGGAGCCCGGAAACCTGACAACCATTCTTACCAAGGGGTATCGTATTACCCAATAACTGGGTAGTGGAGGTCAGATAGGCAGTCGGTTCATAGTTGGGAATAGGTTAGGAGATGATGATAGGTACGTATGTTGTATTATGTAACGTAAACAAACTAAACTCTAGGTCGTCCTTTGTTGTTTCAACGAAAGTTTAATTGATTGATGTTGTCCGCCCTTTCAGATTTGGCAGATCTTCAAATCTTTGCCGGTTGATTTCATGTATTAAAATAGCCTGGTGGAATTATCTATTTCTTACTGCATGAATGTTAATTAATTGAACTAGTAGCTTTTATGAATAATAAGCAATTTTCCATGTCAAATTGCAAATGATTAAGTACCATAGATAATGAGTCTAATTGCAGTTTTTTTTTTTTTTTTTTTTTACCATTTATCTACACACATACATATGTATGTTGACTGGACTAAATTTGCTGCCAATGCCCTCTAGTATAACCCCTTTCAAGGAATACGTCAAGTTTCCCTGTGATCCTGTATAAACAGACAAGAAAAACGGAACAGAAAAAATAGGTACAGAGGCGATGCTTATTTATTACACAAGAAATCTCTTCCAGCACACCCAAGACAGGACAATAGATACACAGATGTAGACAGCGTGTGAAATAGTAAAGGAGACAAAAAAAAATACATACAATACAATCAAAAACAATTCACTTAAAAAACTAAACTAAAATTACGAGAATATACTAACATGCATACAAATAAACATACATACATACTTCTAAAATAAATATCACTAGAATGATAATAATTATATCATACTCAAAATAATAAATACATAAACAACTATGCTGAAGTGGACAGATAGTGTTCTTTTATTCTTCTTTTAAAAACTGCAACAGTTTGGCAGTCCCCAATGTCAGGCGGTAGTGAATTCCACAACCTCACCGCGTGCACTGTGAAGGAGTAGAAGTCGGTGGAGTGGGGAGGGGACTTGAAAATATTTTTAAGATTCGACCTGCAAGGTGTACCTGAAGCACGGGCGTAGGAAAAACGCTCTCGCAGATAGGATAGTGTTTTAGGATTGTGAAGGAGATTGTATAACAAACACAAAATCCGCGAGTTCTTGCGAAGTCGAATGGGGAGCGACTTGAGTATCTTGCGAAAGTTGGAGACGTGATCATACTTTTTAAGGTTAAAAACAAAATGAATACAGATATTTTGCAAACGCTCAGGTTTATTTAAAAGCTCCTCGGTGGCATCCAATTAACAGACATCGGCGTAATCAATAATGGGCTAAATGAGGGTTTGAGCAAGAGAGATTTTGGTGTTCAAGAGCAAGAAGCCCTGGAGAAATTTCAAGGAATGGAACGTATAGTGCACTTTGCGACTGACTTGAGCAACATGAGCAGTCCACGACAGGTAGGAGTCCAAGGTCACCACCAGGTTTTTAACCGTTTGTACTTATTCAATCTGAACTCCATTCAGACAGAGTGGAGACAGCGACGCTACATCGAGCCTATTATTCCGCATATACCTGCCACCGATAATCATGACCTGGGACTTCCTAGGGTTAATTTGCAGTCCAAAAGACCGCGACCACTCGCTAATCAGATTCAGGTTACTGTTCATGGCTGAAACAGCGGCTTTCGCATCTTCCCTTAGGAAATGATTATAAAGCTGCAGGTCGTCGGCATAGCGATGGAAGTAAGAAGAGATGACTCTGGTGATAGAGCTAATAAAAATAGAAAAGAGAACAGGAGAGAGAACGCCACCTTGAGGCACACCTGCGGTAAGAGAGCATCAATCAGAAGACGACTCGTCAAGACGAACCCGCTGTGAGCGGCCATTAAAATAGGAGTTAAACGAACCATTAGAGGGAGAGGAGAAATTTAAAGATTTAAGGATCCCTAGAAGGTTGTCGAAATCGACAGAATTAAAAGTACTGCTAAAGTCGAGAAGTACAAGTAAAGTAAGAGATTTGTGGTCCATTGCCCAGCGAATGTCATCAGTAACCTTCAAAAGAGCCGTTACTATGCTATGACCAGGTCGAAAACCAGACTGAAAATGACTAAGGAGGTCATTCGCAGATAGAAAGGCAGAGAGTTGTTGATGAACAATATGCTCAAGAACTTTAGAGAGAAATGGGAGGATATATTGATATGGAAATAATTCTTTTGCGCATAAAATGAAAATGCTTTAGTTTATTTTAAACGCAGAACTGGAAGTAATTTATTAAAATATTTCTGAGTTAATGTAACCATTCAACCTTTACTATTAATAATAATTGTAGTGTTCAAACTAGCCGCTAAAAGAGAGAATAAACTACGGTACATTTCGATCTCAAATGAGGTCAACTAAACAATTATCGGCCATTCACAAAAATAAACAAAGAAAATTTAAAAAAGTTGGAATTACGAAAGCGCTTTAACTTTTTTGCTTTCGTCAAATTCGCACGATCTTTCGCAGTTGGCGAAAAAAGTGCAAGAGTGTGAAACGAAGGAGAGTTGGGCGACTTACTTTCACATTTTCATGCAGGCAGAATCGTGCAATGTTAGTTTACAACTTGAGAAAATGTACTGTAGCAGTGCAATGATTCGTAGAGATGAGAATAGCCTGTAAGATCGTACTTATTAATCTAGTTGTACGTAGTTTGATCGCGGCGTAGATTTTACGTCGGATCGCTCGACGTTGATATCACTGGATACAACTAGATAAATAATTATATTATACACGTATATATAAAAGTACCCAACTAATATTTTTTCATACATAAATAAGTACGCAGTAACGTCAATATTACTTTATTTATTGGACAAGTAGGTGTGAATATGGCCTAAAATTATGAACTGACGAATTGAGAAAAACCATTTCATTATGACCATGGTCTTTACCTACAAGCGTCGCTGTTGTCGTCGAATCAGCCATGAACTTTTGACAGCTATAAAATGTAATAATGATTTATACGTACCGGTAGCAAATAAAGTTAAAGATAAACTAGGTCATTGAGGACTTTAAAGAAGTGTAGATTATTGAGACTGATCCAAAATTGAACCAGAGCTCAAGGGGCTGCAAGTTTAGTGTCATCTGCCTAGCCTTTTCCCAACTATGTTGGGGTCGGCTTCCAGTCTAACCGGATGCAGTTGAATACCAGTATTTTACATGGTCGGACTGCTTATCTGACCTCCACAACCCAGTTACTGGGTAATACGATACCCCTTGGTAAGACTGGTTGTCAGAATATCGGGCTTCTGATGACCCGTAACGACTGTCAAGGATCCACGAATGACAGTCGGGACCAACAGCTTAAAGTGCTTTCCGAGGCACGGAGAGGTCTTGGTATGTAAAGATGTTCATCCATCCACAGACCAACCGTGGCAAGCGTAGCTTAACCTGATCGATCGACCCATGCGGCTGTTATTACTTAGCCACAAGCCCCGATTTTTTTAAATGTGTATTTTGTTTTATGCCTACACTAACCATTTTTACAAACTTCAATACTCGTACAAAATATGTAAGTAGGTATTTCAGCTTCGTCAAGATACAAATTAATCCAAGGATTTGTTGTTAAGACTGGCAAATGATTTAGAAAACCAATATTAAAAAAATATATATTAAAAATACTATTATTCAGCTAAAACCATACTTAATAGTCACTTCTTGAGTATTAAAACAAAAATCAAAAGTCATTTATTCAAATTAGGCTGAGAATCAGCACTTTTCGAACGTCAAAATTACAAAGACAGTCCCCCAAAAACGCCCGCCTTCACCACTTGCTAGTGCTATCGCTGGGAAGAAGTGGCGCAACAAACTCCCCAGCAGCAGGCACTATAGAGTCAAAAGGTCAGCAGAGCTAACAATACCTTCGCTGACCTTTTGACTATTATTATATTAATATTGATTACAAGTATAACTAGCAAGTTCAAGTACAAACTTGAACTTGCTAGTTATACTTGTAATCAGCAACAAAACTTGTCAAGAACGTTAAAGATAATAACATTTCCCTATTGATAACTTTTGAGTGGTGACACATAAAATAATACGACAGCTTCTATGATGAATCGATGTGGTAATACGCAAATATTTTTTTCTACGATCAAAAAAATATAGAACTATCATACCAGTAAAATAAGGTTTCTTTTTTAAAGATTCAGGTTGCATATGAAGTCATTTATTTTTAAAAAGGAGTGTTTTAAATCTTTTCAAATTTTGCGTGTATTTATTTTAAAAAAGTAGGTTGTAAGTACATAATTTTGGTTTTTTTATATTGTTGTTGCAACCTGAAGGCCAATTCCCATAATTAAAAACGTCCAAAATCTAGTGGCAATCTTATCTCAGCGACAATCAATGTCAAAAACTTGTCAAAAATGAAGGGAAATTAGAGGTTTTTTTTTTTTTTATTACGAGAATTTCCCCTGAATTGACATAAGCAATCGTTTTTAGATTCAACCAGCATTTAATTTAATTATTGTTTTCTTGTGGATACCAAATTAGCAGTGTTTTAGACAATGTCAAGATAATGATCTTTTCTAAATAACAATTTATTCACACGAAAATGAAAAAAACACGTCAAAGACAATAACTAACACAAAACAAAACCATCGAGAAGCAGGCGCACCAAAAATGGTTACAAGAAATTCCATTTCATTTTGAGGTCCAACGTGGGCCATCGACATGAAACGTGTCTTTGTTTCGACAGCGCAAACTTTCAAGGATCATGTTCTAACGAGGCTCATACTAGTCATAACAGGTGCCTTTACCCTACTTCCTGATCTCCTTGTGACAAGGTTTTCTCGTAGTAGGAAAACTTGATAATTGCTCATAGCACATAATCATTTTAAGGAAAATTCTAGTTGAATGGATAATATTATTTATGTCAGAGACTGCCATTTGCGTTTCTTGAATGTCATATAGCAAGTCACGCATGTTTGTTATAATATATTTAAATAAATTTACTTTCTAAAATTAATACACTATCAATCAAAATCTGAATTATTTTGAAGGCTCTAAACTATTGCTTCATAGTATTATGTTCGAAAAATGTATCTGCTCAACAACGTAGATAACGCAATGAATGTTGTTGAACTGGCAAAATGAAAGCATTTCCTACTGTTAATGTGTTACGCAATTAGCCCACTGGGTATAACAAAACATTCTATTCTTATGGGGATGAAGAACTTGTAGGAAAAGTTCCGCCTAGCACAGTGGCGTAACAATAGGGTGGCAGGAGTGGCAAAATACCATGGGCCTATAGCCGGCGGGGGCCCCCGAACCGAGAGGGCTATGAGCACAGGAAGATCCTAACATACCTATGTAAGTATAGAAATGCAAACTTTTTTCGACCACTAGAACAAAGAAGCATTCAGGTATTCCATTTTGTAAGGGTAAACTCGCGGGCGAAGTGCCAGTAAAAAAAAAAATTATAACGTCGCGTTGGTTGAGCTTCTTTACATTGAGGGAGGGCCCTACCAATCCCATGAATTTGCCACGGGCCCCAAAGGGTATAGTTACCCCACTGGCCTAGCAGCTAAAAGTTCGGTGGCAATGGAGCCGAGAGTCAAATAAAAATAACAATTGCTCATGCTTATCAAACGACGTTTTTCAACACAATTGCGAGGAATACAGAAATAAAATTATATAAATCTAAGATGCTCTTTACTAGAGATGATATTTGCTATGGAATAAGTATTAGATCCAGAAAAAATCTAGATGGTTATTAGTTCTACCCCCTCGAGTACCCGAGCAATCGAACTAATTATTATTATTCTTTTTAGAAAAATAATAATAATCAAATATCTGAAATTCTTAAAACCTTTAAAAAAATACTTCAATCTGTTGCTAGTTTTCCTTCATAATATTAACTCTATCTTCGATAATATTTACTCTCAGAATCTATAAAACTTAATGAGTCACGTCACCTACCTAATTGGCAGACATGAATCATGATTATAACACAAAATAAATTAATAATAAACCAGCAGTAGAAAGAAGCATTATCACCACCAACCACATTATCAATCGCATTAGGATTCTAAGTCAAAAACATTCATCATTATTCAGTGATTCTACGTCAAAAACATTCATCATCAATATCACTATTCAGTGAGGCTATTTTTAAGAAGAAGAATCGATTCGATTGCTAGAAAGTCCACGGGCGATCTATTGCATATCTAGCAGTACTGGCCGTAAGACCGATGGCTGTTAAGAGTTGGAGCAGATGTGATATCGAGGGAAGACCGTGAATCGGTAAACGTAGTGAAGGACGCGCTCAGGCTAGGTGGAGGAGGATCTTCACAACGCTGGAAAAGGATGGATGCATAGATATAGGAAAGGATGGATGAGAATGGCCGAAGGTCGAAATCGATGGCGTTGAATTAGAGTTCTGTGTCCAGCGAGGTAACACAATTACAGTGGCAATGCATTATATCGTGTCCTGCGTGTCATGTCGTCTGAACGTTTACAGAAACTGATGGACGCTACTGATGGCGCCAAACACGAAGCGATTTCAGGGCCGAGTCCATTTAGATTGCCATCGACATGCTAAAAAGAAGAATGGCAATGCAGGTCAACGACATTTTGACAGTTGAACAACATTCATTGCGAAATTTACGTTGTCGTGCAGACGAATTTTTTCAACAAAAGAAGCAATGGAATAGGAACTTATTTCAAAACCTTTCAAAACATTGGGGTGAATTTTTTTTTTTTTGAAAATCGGTGGGGCAATTCTCGGAATTTTAACAACGTTAAGTCTGATCTGTCTCAATCTGTCGAAAATACCTCTAATATCCCTATATTTTTGACAAGTACTTGACATTGATGTCAAATAATAGTCAAAAATGTGGATGAGATGAGATTTCGACTAGATTTGGAACGTTTTTAATTACGGGAATTGGCCTTCAGGTTCAAAGTTCTGCAGTGAATCAGCATAGCGGTTACATCACTCACGTGAAAAGCCGACCTCCGTTATCACAAAGATAGGCATTATCAACGCATGATGCCAAGTGGTACGATGCTTATAATGGCAATGTGCCATTACATAATACGGGACGTGGATGTAATAAATGTTTATCTCGTTAGTTATTATTTTATCGATTTTACATATTATTAAGTATTTAATGCTGGCTTAGCTGGCTGTTCCGGTTTCGTTTCGATAGCGAAAGTCGTTTCTGCTGGATTTTTTTTTTATTTTAAAAATCATTTTTACATCACTCTGTTCCTCATACCTCTATAATTGTATGTAATAATTTTGGATGAAGGGTGAAGGACGCTTCGCTTTAGGGGACTGTTTTATGTAATTTTGGCGTTCCAAAAGTGCTGATTCTCAGCTTAATTTGAATAAATGACTTTTGATTTTGATTCGGATATTTTTCCAGTCTAAATATTATTGCATACTTTTCTTATTTATTTTTAGATACTAGCGCCATTTTCGCCCCCGAAGGCAGCTCTGTAAAAAATAATAAAAACAGTTTTCCTCTAAAAAAATAAAGAAAAACCGCAACTTTTTTTCGTTCAGTTTTAAGTATAAGCTACTCTTGCTTTCAGCGACAATGACTTTCATGAAAAACTTTTTTACCGTCGCTATATTCTTAATAGGAATCGCAGCAGGCAAAATACACAAAGAAGTAAGTAAAATATTTTCCCCTGGGTTTCCCTGTAAAACTCTCTAATTATTAAAACTACTACCAAAAAATGCTACCCACAATTAAAATTGTAACACTAGCTTTAACTTTTTTACGATAGTTGCAGAATAGTTTTTAGACTGTCCTTTGATTGCATATCTTTTGTGGCCTATCTTATCTTTCCACTTTTGATAAATAAACATGGTTCTTTTAAAATGATTCTTGATTCTGATTTCTTTCTGAACAATAATTATTTTAAAATAATATTATTATAATAATATTTTATGTTGAGAGAGAGAGAGCACATTTTTGAAGTTAGATTGCCTTTTGCAGTTTTATGTTATGATCTCGTTAAATCCATACAAAAAGGCTGTACAAATATTATTAAACTAAAGCACTATCAGCGATTCCGTTGAACTCGTAAACAAATATTACACCTACGTAAAATCGAGGAAAAATCATCTATTTATCCAAGCTATGTACCACTGGCAAATAAATCGAGAATGCTTTTTGAAGCAACGAACAGGGGAAGAAAATTTTATTTATCAGTTTAAAAAAGAAATCAAATCGGCCTGTATAATGTCAAATTAAAAATGTAACAGCCTCTAGCGCACGTTGCACGATATAAGATTGAATTGTTCAGATATAGGTCATTCTATTTCTCGAAAGCTAGCCAACAATACTTCTGCACTATTGAAATATTTAGTTTGATTTACCCTCTCGTAAAAAATAAGAAGGTAAGTAATAAAACATCTAGATTACTTGAAACTCTTTCCTTTCACTTCCTTGCATCTGTCAACAGCGTGATAAAATATGAAGTTTATCGCTACGATGTTAGGGTTCACATTTGTTTACAAACAAGGGCCTCGCATGATGTGGCGTGTTCACCTGCATCGTCATCAGGTGTGAGGCATGTGTTTAAACAGTTACTCTAGATAACTGAAGATGTTATTATTTTCGAGATAAACTTGAATCACTAAGTAATAATTTTTTTCTAGAGTCAAAAGGGATTCAAGTGGCATACAAAACTGAAGCATACTGAAGTGAAGTCACAAGCATCACTTAACCGATTTACGAGTTTTTTTTTGAGTCACGTTTTCAATGTGTTGCTCTTTGTAGCTCTAGCCTTGGGCTGTTGGACTTGAAAATGTAAACAAGTGGTTCTAAAAAAGTACCCGCCAATTTGTAGTACCACTTACAGATTGACTGCGTTGATTTGACTATTTAAAAACCGGCCAAGTGCGAGTCGGACTCGCGCACGAAGGGTTCCGTACCATTATCTATAAAAATCACGTCTGTTGTATGGGTAGCCTGTTGCTTAAAAAAGTGGTGAGATAGAAAAATAAAGGATAAAATAATATAAGATGATAGTGGGGGAGAACGCCCTAGGAGGACAATTATAGTGACATTATTGGTGAATGTATGTATGAACGTAAATGAAGCAAAACGAGTTTGTATTACACACTATGCTATCGAGAGCCTGCCGTTTTGCCAAAATTTCACTATCCAAACAAATTTTAGCAACTTTTTTTTTATATCAATGCAATATTTGGAATGATTTTAGTACGCACATTTTCATTTGGTCAAATTTTTACTCGGCAGAATATTACCAAGGATAATGACATTAAGGCATTTGGTCTTTAATCAAATGACTTATTACAGCAAACAATCTTTAGACAATAAACATTTAGTCAAATTATTTGTTATGAAAAAAAATATAAAGACAAAATAAGATTTTTTGGGAATTATATGTATAATTAAAAAATGCACTTTAATTTGATGCCATTTGCGTATTTGTTTGTAAGGTTATGTGCTTGAATTTTTCTGAATCAAGTCAAATTTATGCCTATATCTATGTTTACGAAAGACGGAACAAAAAACGAACTACTACCAGAACTGTAGGTTAGGTTAGAATCCATTTTAATATTATATAATATTAATTGACATGTATAGTTTATAATCCATCTTAGAGTTTAGTGAAATTTCCAACGTAACACGCATAATTATATCTTTTTAATTCGAATCGGTTAGGTTAGGTTAGAACTGTGACCACACAACGGAAACATATTATTTTATAATGTAAAACCAAACCAACAAAACACATTGTAAATTAATTTGTATATTTTGTGCAACTGACATACAAGATATTTTGTCATTGACTGAATAGAAACGGTATATTGAAAACTGACGATACTAAATATTTGGCTTATTTTATTTTGCGTAAAATATGTTATACCAACTGAAATATTTGACTACATTAAAATTGGTAAAAGTCACAGTAAAAGTACTAGTTGGTAAGCAAGTAATTGTTTAAACGTTGTCTTGCCAAACATTAGGTTTGCGTTACAATTATTTGTGAAGAGTTTATTTGCTAATTAATAATTTGGCAAATGAAATTATGCGGATAAATGTTTGGGAAGTGATAATTTGTCAATTTTTTTCTTTGATGAATCAAGGGAGACCCGTAATGATCATATTATGTGGAGTTCTGTAGTTTCTACCTACCCCATGGGAAGAAAGCGCGAGTGTATGTATGTATATAAAGATAAAGACACACTTTCATCAGAAGGCCAATTCTCGTAATTTAAAACGTTCAAAATCTAGTCGCAGTCTCGTCTCAGCGACAAACGTATATCAAAAACTTGTCAAATTGTGAAGTATTTTTTGAGAGATTGAGACTGAGATCAGACTGTGAACGGTCTTAAAATTACGAGAATTGCCCCTCTGATATTTTTGCAACAGACCACGGAACAGCAGTAACATTTTTCTTTGTCCTAATGACAAAAGCGCGATCAGCTAATTAACAAATAGTTGAGATTATTCCAGTTTTTCTTCTCAATCTACCGATATTTAATTTACATTTTACAGGCTAGCCACAAGAGACAATCTGTAAACATAGTCAGAACTGTAAACATGATTAAATATTCAGTGGAATATTTTTTCTTTACTTTTATAATTATCAACTAAAAGGTAAACTTTGGCAACATGATGTTTATCACGTACGAAGCTGCACCCTAATCGCGTAACACACGATCAATCACAATCTGGATGATTGTGAAGGATATTGCGGACCCATTGCTTCATATGTTCAAAACATTTGTCTGCTCAACACTGTAAATAACTCAATGAAAGTTGTTTAACTGTCAAAATGAAAGCCATTGCTACTGTTAGTGAGCTACGCAATTACCCCGCCGCGCCGGTATCATCTAACTTTCGGGGATCAAAGTCCACCGAGTTGGACTTTGATCCGCAAAATTGCGAAAGTCAATGATTGTTGGACTTTGGTCGTTGGATTACTAAATTCTACAAAACCAATTCGTTTCACATTTTAATTTGTTTACTGTTAACGAGTTACCTACTGTTGTGTGTTTAAGAATATTTTATTTTTAGTCTGGAAATACAGATAATTTTATTACCTACTTACTAGCTGTGCTCGCGACTTCGTTCGCATGCATCTCGGAAAACAAATTCGAAGATTTCATGGGTTTTTTTTGTGCTGAACCCTATTTTTTTCTAAAATAAAAGTAGTCTAAGTTACTCCTTATAACATCAGCTTTCTGCCAAGTGGTCCAGTTAAAAAGTGAAAATCCTGTCAAAATCGGTCCAGCCGTTTAGGAGAATAGAAAGGACAGACAAAAAAAATGTTAACTGTTTTTTTGTTATAATAAGTACCGTATATACTTTCAAATGGCTTTATTTAGTAGTTATTTTGACATTACGAACAGACACTTCAGTTTTATTTTATTTGTATTCGTAGATGTATAGAAGACTATAAAAATCGGTACACACGGCTACACATCAAGCTATACATTTCCAGTTTTAGGCGACTTCGCTTTGTATAAGTTTTTCGTAAAATCAGATGTCAGCTTATACTGGTTATGTATAGCTGTGCGTACATTGGCGGAAAAACATTGTAAGCAGTACCTACACTGTCATATAATTTTATGCACCCAACTGGCCACTTAGCCAACAAATTGGCCTCGCAACTATTTATTTCCGATGACATAAACAATTTATTCTATGTACACTTGTCTTGCACAGTATACATATAGCCACAGTCTTTATTATTAGCAGTCTATGGGAATTCCCCACTCTTGTTACCTCGTGTTATAGAAACTGCGTTAAAGGAAAAAATATGAACTAAAGAATCTGAGGATCGCGAACGTGTAAAATTTTCTTGGAATTTAACTCCTAGTCACCTAAGCTTTTCTCCAACTAGATACCTAACTACTTTGTAATTATTTTTGTGTCAAGTACCGAATGTGCTAACTGTTATCTCCAGTAGGTACAAGTATATTATTTTAACGGCATTGAACTAACGGCACACACACATTACATATCTGCATTTTATGACATCCTGGATTAAGTATTTTATTATTAACATTTTGATAAAATAATTATCGTTTCCGAGCCGTTGACATTTTTTTGTGCGTTCAGTGTTTTTGAAGTACTTAGCTATCTAAATAATATATTATATAAATATGAAATACTGTGTAAATAATTCCAGAAGAAACGTAAACAGTAGTACTACTGACTACTATCCGATACTTTACACTTTACAGTATCGATGCACCGTTTTCCATTTCATATACATACTCTGATGTTTTGTATCGATACAAATGAATACGATTTATGCTTGGATCGTATCGTACCACATTCTCATAACTGCGTGATCACTTGATCAGACCATTTTCAAGATCACAGTTGTTTATTCAATAAAATAGTGATCTAGAATGTTTTTAATATGGCGGCAGTGTAGACAAATGTGGCATGCATGGAGTACAAAAGAATGCCTGGAATTTTGCCTAGCCTCCAGTCCAGAAGGATTAAGTACGCTACGATACGATTCGGTATTTGGAGGATCGTATCGCAACTGCAATTCGGAGCGATCCAAAGTATCGATACAAATACAAGTACCGTGCATCCTTCCCGTGATCGTAGATCAGATATTCAGAACCTATGATCGTAGGTATGAATCACATCACACGTTATACAGACTAAACTGTGTATAAATCACTCACTGTACTGTGTTATCCCATAAGGAGACATCCCTTACCTACCTGACAACAAGTACTCAAATATTTCATCCCTATCCTACATGAGATCCGAAAAAATTCAGCGAAAGCAATTTAAATGCGAAATATCCTCTCCGAAATTTCGCATACATCGGCGAATGAGATCCGTTTCGGCAAAGGTCTGCAAATTGCTTTAAAGTGAAAATGCTGTGAAATACGGCGGTACGGTGCGGTGGCATTTCACTCGTAATACCTAGGTACGCAAATTGCAAAGTTACTCGCCTTGATTTAACGGTTCTCGCCTTCGGGGTCGATGGCCGAAAATTGAGTGTAGCGGGGAAAAAATCCAACAACGAATACGGTAGTATTTAACGCCATGTCCAAGGTTTCGAACGAACAACCCCAAATAAAGGAGTATTTTTATCTAATCTAACACGCTATGGGTGATCGTGACTTTGATGGCAACGCAATTTTTACACGAAGTTTTTTGGGGAGACCGTTTTATATGGCTATGGGTATAACAACCTGTAGACAATCTCTGTTGAGCTTCCCCTACAAAGCATCAACAAACAAAAAAGGAGAAAGGAGGATCCCATACCGAAAACCTCAGCGCACTGAGCTGCTGACTGACCTATATTACGCAGTAACTTTAAAATAAATAATCTCCCGAACGACAAAAGATGAGGGTATTCAACCAAGGATCCCGAACATAAAAGAAAAAAAACAGAAAATACATTTATTTAGCACAGACTAAAAGACACACCATACACCAGATACATACATCAGATACCAACAAATAAAAAAAATAAATAGAAAGTATAAAGATCGATGCAAACCAGTATAACTCAGTACAAAATCAAGCATTATAAATTTAATAAAGTATCACTCAGTATAAAATCAAGCATTATAAATTTAATAAAAAAATCAATAACCACACCTAAAAAATTTCAGAGTGAACATTATTCGGCATTTTCAGCTGTATAATAAACTTTTGGATACTGTTCAACGATCCTCAATTTGAAATAAACACAAAAGCGGGTAGTCAGAAAATGGTTGCGGTCTCCCTCCCCCGACCTTGACGGTGTTTATCTCGATGTTCACAGCTTCAGGAGTTTATTCCGATACAATGAGCATCTTTATAGGAAGAGGGTTTTTAGATTTATGAATAAAATCGCCCCAAGACCGGATTTGGTATAAAATCTGTCAAAGAGAATCAAGAATATAATCAATTACATTCCAAATCAAAAAGGGAATATTACGTAAGGATTTTAGCAAAAAGTATTTACCTTATATTTGTATTTATTTTAGGTTTATGTAACTAAAGGCAAATTTTTCAATCGACAGATATTTTTTATTGGTGGAATAAAATTGCCGTCTGACAGATTTTGTATGGAAGAACTGTCAAAAATTCAAAATTATGTCAAAATAACGATCAGAGGGGCAACTCTCGTAATTTTAAGAACGTTCAGTCTGATCTCAGTCTCAATCTGTCAAAAATACTTCTAATTTCCCTACACTTTGACAAGTTTTTGACATTTGTTTGTCGCTGAGATGAGACTGCGACTAGATTTTGAACGTTTTATATAACGAGAATTGGCCTTCTGGCGTTGGACAAATCAGCCCGTCGAACGAGATAATACTTTATCTTAAAGAATAATAAAATTAAGATATGAACCAGTTTCATATGCAAATTATTCCGTTCGTAACGAATGGACGTGACATCGTTAAGTTTTACCTTTTATATACTTATATATTATGCATACAGTAACTGGGAAACTTGGCAATTTATAGAACTAGTAGGCATGTAACAAACATAAATCTAATATTGACAATGCTCACTACCTCATTACGATGTTTATTCATGTCCCTGAACGAAAAACAAATATGGTTCAAGTATCATGATTCATGATTGTATCTATCTCTTTCTATCGCGTTGGAGAAAGCAGGACGAAAGTTTTTAACATCTTCAATATAGTTAATTGATGTAATAGTCGTTAACGGGAAGGTTGTGAATGTCAATATCGTTGGATAATCTGGCCCTGGGTTCGGGGTAAGTGACCTTATTGGCTCGGTAATCCGCGTTAGAGGTTCTAACCCGATTAATATCAAGTGTTTGTGTTTGGCGACTAGGTTAAAAGTCAATTTCAGACTTGTGTTTGAGTTACAAGCTTATCTAGTTCATAGAGGAGAAAGCAGTGTTATTGACATGTCTTTAATATATCCTACTAATATTACATATTTGGATGTTTGTTACTCAATCACGCTAAAAGGGCTGAACGGATTTGGATAATATTGGATACATCGACAGTTTATAACTTGGATTAACACATAGGATACTTTTTATCCCGGTAGTATGATACCGTGGGATATTTTCCGGAATCTACGTGGGTGAAGTTGTGACCAAAAGCTAGTTAGTTCAAAATACCGTATGTCAAATCTACATAGGTAAATGTATTTTGCTTCCTATCCCTAAAACGATTGCCCCGCATTATACTTAAATAATTTTATTACTTAATTTACGTTTCTTTTATTTCGCAAAAATACAAGAGTAAAAACACGTGGGTAAATTATAATTTACCCACGTGTAAATTATTATTTGTACTGCTGGAATTATTGTGTCGAGTTCAAAGATCACCTATCTTAACAAAATGGCGACGAGTTGCTAGTTCATAAATGAACATTATCAATCTGCATAGCCTTTTCCCAACAATGTATGGGTAGGCTTCCAGTCTAACTGGATGCAGCTGAATACCAGTATTTCTCATGGAGCGACTGCCTATCTGACCTCCACAATCCAGTAACTGTGTAACACGATGCCGAACCAATGAAAGTTTCGAAAAAAAAAAAGGCTGGTTTTTTTAAATGTTGGAGTAAGTTCGAATAGGTACCTAGTAATGTAGCATTAATAGGCTCACATTTATTTCAATTTTATACAAAATTAAGTAAGTAAGTACCTACATATTTCCATTTCCGAAAAAGTGGAAATACTTTTCAAGGCCTGTGAATAATGTAAACAATTTACATAAGACGCAAATGATACGGCTTAAATTCTTTGCCTATTACAATAATGGGAAGTTCTCCAAAAAACACTACCCAGTTAACGACATGAATGAAACATTTTAGGTTGTTAAAAACGTATCAGTTAATGTCACTTCCAAGTTTTTATTTCGACGTATCAATAATTAAGGTAGGTATCTTGAATATTTTTAATGAAAAATAAATTATACATATACGAACTCAGCCAGCGCAACAAACATGTCATAACATTTCATCATCTTTAGTGGAAAAAATACCTACTTCTCTTCAAGCTCACAAAAAGAACCAAGCATGAAAGAAAAGCTTACAACCAAAAATAACCTCAATCGATATTAGAACTAATTTCGACAAAAACCACAGAGAGAGTAAACAAACTTCGCCGAACCCCACGAAATTATATAATAGTCTGACATAAACAATGAATGGTATCACGTGCAAGCTCGTCTACAACGCACTCGAATTAACTCCTACGGTGAAATGACGTCATAATTAATGGAATATGCTGCATTGGGCTTCAGAATAACTGACAATTAAGAAAAACGCTAGTCTCTACCTCAAATAACGTTACATTATGTGCAGCTCATGCATGAGAAAGGCTGACTAATAAACGACTCATAATTGTATAAAAAAAAGTTAAAACATTTAAGAGATTGATGTCTTTGACAAGTGAAAGTCTTTTTAGCACGATCACAATATGGCAAATCCTGTTGACTAAACTCCCAGTTTCGAGCATAAGAATCTTTTGGCATTGTTTACTTCCAAAAGCATTTTGTACACAAAAGATCGTGAGAACTGAACGGTACTCTAAAGTATTCGAAACATTATCTAAATAGGAGTAAATGTGTACCGGCGTCGAAGCAATAAAAGCGTTGTTTACACTGAGCTGGTAATAGCGAGCCCGGAACAACACTGCTCCCGATCTGAAGTCAATTCTGGACCGTGACGAAAACATCGGAACGAGGCAAAACAATCTTTTCCAAATGAAAATGATCAAAGTTTGCCAACGTTCGAAGATAGATGTATGGAATTACAGTGGGTTTACAGAGGCAATTGTCTTAAGTTAACCAAATCATCCAATTAAAGCTCAATGAGGCTCCCTTTCATCAGATTACGTCACCATTAAACTGGAGTATCTCGTAAAGTTAGCGTAATCTGCGTAATTGAACATTGAACGCACCGAGTTATGCCACCGAAGCCTCAGGATTACACTGAAATAGACGACTTATACCTTGACCTAGATGTTACCTTGTTTTATAGTAATATCATAGAATCATCGGTGATGGATGTAAAGATGCAAAATAAACGGGTAACAACTGACACATAGGTCTTTTGATTAACGTATGTATTGAGTGAAGTCTATGAAAATAAAGAATGTAATACTTTCTTGAATATGTTATTCATAATATTCACATATTCTCGCCGTTCGTCCGTCATAGTGACAGCCTCGCTCGGACCACATGGTGATGTCATACATACAGTGTAAGCGAGACCAGTATTCACTGTGTTAAACTTTCACTTAATTGCTGACGAAGTAATACAAACGAAAGCGATACTTTAAAAAGAATGGACCAAAATGAATACGATGTTGTACAAAATCATGAAAATGGGCAATATGAATGAACGGAAAATGCAGTGTGGCTGTGAAAACGGTTTTATTCATGAAAGCGTGCCAAACTGAGTTACGTAACGTTGCAGATCGGATGCGGAGTTTCATTCATGAGATTCACCCCCTCGGGTCTACCCACCCATCCCACCGGAGCCGTCGAACCAGCGCGTCCCGGTCACCCGCGCTCAGCATAATATCGCGTTTGTAAACATATATGGAACTAGATAATCAAATTTACTTATTACGAAAACGAATATTTTGTTTTACGTAATCCCCAAAGCACGCTGCCAATCTAGACTTTAAGAAAGTTTATTCAAAGAGAACGTATTGGTATATTTTTTTAGGATTTTAGACATTCTGGTCTTTAAAACACAACGTCAAAAGTAAATGTGAGTTTGTATTTTTATTTGTCACTAGCTGACCCGACAGACGTTGCCCTGTCCAAAAATTCATACAAAACTCCTACAGAAAAAGCACTTTCAGTTTTTCCTAATTCAATTTCCCGGGCAACCTTTCCAACGTTTCTTCCCATAAAAACGTAATTCAGACTATTACGAACATATTAAACAAAAAAATGCCAAGTCTCTCCAGCCAAGTGATGCCCTTATCAACAAAAAGCATTTCATTTTTTTTTGTATAGATTTTAAAACAGCATGTTCTACTACGACTTCCTATGGTGGGTGATACGTAAACAGCCAGCAGTAGATTTCCACTGCTAAATATGGGGTTTCCCATGATTACAAAGCTTGGTGGTCCGGTTGATGATCGGTCTATTATGAGGATACAGGTAAATGCTCATTAACCTGATCCATTAGTCGTCTCTTCCTAAACCATGCAACACGTATGGACTTACTTTTTGCAAGGGACAACAACGAAAATTCTATGTATATTTATTTAGTCATGAATATTCGTACGCGATTTGATCGCTACCCATCAAAGCATTTAGACAATGGTAATTCAGAGAAAGTTATAAAAATAGTTATATAACTTTTGTTATATACTACTACTTTTGTTTTGTTTATAGTTATATAACTTTTTATAACTATGTTTATAGTTATAAAAAGTACCTACGACTGAAATCGGAGTTGTACGTCAATCGATTAATCAATTACTAATGACGCAGTTAAAAGTAGTTTATCAAGCTAATATTTGTTTCAAACCATCTTGAGCTCAGTTTTATTAAGCTCTGTATTGACGTATTGAATATGCATACAGTATGTACCATTAAGATAACTGATATGCAAATAAAATTATATTTGCATTTTTAATGCTGAAATGTGTAATATTTGTAGACACATAATTGATTCGTATTTACACACAGTGCTAGTTAATTCCCTGAGTTTGTCTTATTAAGAAAATGAAGGTTAGCAAAGGTGCCAATTATCTTGTGATGCTGTTAAGTTTCCGAGATCCGAAGTTCAGGGCCCTTATTTCAATGTTCTGACGCAAGTCTGAGAGAAGACCTACGACTTACGATGTACTTCAAATATAGATAGAGATTCTCATGTCATCTTGACGTTAAAAAAAAGCTGTGATGACTGTCCTATTACGTATGGAGGGTACCTCAAGGCAGCACCCTTGGTCCCCTGTTATTTTCAAACCTACAGACATAATATAACCTTTGTTAAGAGATAAATTGCCAAGGGTGGATCTTACGACGTTATTCTCCAATTTTTATGAAATTACGGAAGAGACAGCTCCAATCACGCAGACGTTTTTCTTTCTACCAATGTATCAATACTTGAGCAAGAAACTATTCTCAGAGAAAGGTTACTGATAATAATTGACATAACAATTACCATTATAACCTTCCTGACTTTTTATTTACTATCTCACATAATGTCAATGGTTCAGCTATAGATAACAAAAATACGATAATTTCTTGCACATCATGTTATTAACAGATGGATGAGGAACAAAGGCTATAACCTTTATATCAAGAATTATATCGAGTAGTTGTCAAGCAAGTACATTTACCAGATAACTATGTTCATGTGATAGAAACATATTTCTTTACATATGTACGAGTATACAGCTTTACTGTTTTCGAATGTTTGCTGTTTATAAATAGTTTTTTATGTAGCTAGGATATGATCATAATGATCATGTTCAGTTGCTACTGCCATCACTTAAAAGTCTATTATGTAATATAACATGTTGTGAAAATGCCTGTCATTTATCATGATTGGTTGTTTCTTTTGGTCAGTTATCATAACTTTTGACAGCTAACTGATCACGTTTCAGAAATGTTTATCTATCCTTGTCCTTTACCTCTCGTGAAGCACAGTCTAGTATCATGAAGACTACCGAGAAACGCTTATTTCTGATTGTTTTGATTTATTGTACGGTACTCAGCTGTAATAAGAAAGCTGATGCAGCAATTGGGCCAGACGTATTCTTGAGTGGAGACCGCGAATCGGCTAACGTAAGGTGGGACGGCCTCTGGCTAGGTGGAACGACAATCTTCGCGGAGAGGCTGGTAGCAGCTAGATGAGAGTTAACGAGAATCGGGCTGAATGGCGTGCACTCGCATAGGCCGATGTCCAGCAGTGGACTGCTATAGGCTGATTATGAGTCAGCTGTCTGAATTGAGACATATCATTCATGATAATTTGCAAGGTCAGACTTAAAGTATTGTGATAAATTGATAGTAATAGATTTCTTGTTAAGATTTCAATATCATGTTTACAACAGCTGATGTTTTTTTAATTACTTATGCTAATTGTTAGGATGATCAATTGATTGTTTACTACTAGTAACTACATTGTATTGTATTCATTGTGTATTCTAGTGTAAAAATAGACAATGTTTTGTTGAATGGTTTCTATAGGTCTTAGTTTCATGACCAAGAATTGAAGGTATTCCCAGTTGTTAGGATAATAATTAAAAGCAATTATCTACATTATATTGTTATTGGTACTCCCAAAAGGAAAGTAACATATTTAAACACATCTGTTTAACCACAAACATTTTTATCAATGTTAAAATAGACAGGATATTTTTTTAAGTATTCAATGCAGACAGCTGTTTTTTTTAAGATCTATGTTTTACTGGTGTTACGTTTTTGTTTCAGGTCATTTTTACAGCTTACTTTTCAGGATGTGGCCTAAAAAACAACTGTAATATCTTATGACAACTGAAAACACAGTTGGCATTACTGTAATGCAACATAATTATACATCTTTACTAAAATAATACAGCTGACGAGTTTTTTTAAGCGCGCTAATCTCTGAAACTACCAGTCGGATTAAAAAAAAAAAAAAAATGTATTTGATAGCCCAATTATTGAGGAAGATTATAGGCTATTTAACATCACACTACATACCCTTAAAAACCCAGCAAAAAGAAAAAGCCTGAAAGAATGCTAAGCAAAAACTATGTAACGGAACGGGCACAGTTATAGGATATATTTTATGTTAAGGTGGATGCTCCAAGGTAGCCCGCGAAATTCAAATTTTCTTACGTTTTTTGCAATTTTCTGATCAGTACTAAGTTGTACGTTGATTAAAATATGATTCGCGGCCGTAACAAATATGTATTTACAGAATTATTATTAAAAACGTAAGAAAATTTTAATTTCGCGGGCTACCTTGGAGCATCCACCTTAAAAGAAGAAATTTTACACGGACGGAAGTTGTGGGCAGAAGCTTGTATTAATATCCTACTAATATATTAACCGGACAGTTTGTATGGATGGATGTTTGTTACTCTTTCACGCAAAAACTATTGAACGAATTTGAATGAAATTTGGCACACAATGGTTTACAACCAGGATTAACATATAGGATACTTTTTGTCCCGATATTCCCATGGGATCGATACTTATGCGGGTGAAACCGCGGAGCGCAGCTAGTAGTATTATAAATGCGAAAATAACTATTTATATTATTTATTTAATATTTTTAAAAACGTTGACCCACACTAGGAATTACTCCTGTATCTTCCTTTGTCCTGTAACTCGGTCTATTACCTTTTTTAAGTATTACCAGCTGACCAGGTTCGGATGACATTTGGCACTCAGGTAGACCATGACCTGGGATACTTTTTATCTTGGTAGTACGTTTTTCCGACCTTCATGCAGGCTACAGGCTGGTTAATTAAAAAAAAAAACTGACTCATCATTTATTCTAATTAGGCTGACAAATCAGCTCACGGTTTATTAATAAAGCTGTTGGCTGCATGACATTATCATAGCTCCATGATTCATGCATGAAAACTAAGGAATGTCAAAGTCTTGTATTAAAAGATGATTCCTATGAATGTTACAACCTTTTGACTTTTGCTCAGTGATAAAAAAAAGCAATTTATTTTAATTTTATTATTCTTAACAGTGAGGATTATTTTCTGATTATTTAGTTGACATATTGTTTAAAACTTTGCACATTTAATAAAAGTTTGTTACATTCAGAAAATTTCACTCCTCAACATGTGATTACTCATGTGATATATATTATAAATGCGAAAGTAACCAATAAATTAAAAAAAATCACATTTTAATGGCCGAAAGAATTTGAATTAAATTTGGCACATGGATGGCCCATGACCTGGGTTAGGAAGTAGAATAGTTTTTATTCCAGTATTATGTTCTTGTGGGATAATTTCTGACCTTCTTGCAGGTGAATCCATGAGCAAAAGCTAGTAATAAATAAATCAATGAAAAAGTGAGAGTATTGTTAGAGACACCATACATTTTCATTTTAAATATTTTTTAAATGTTAAAAAAAAATTTAAAAAGTACTTTACAAAATACAGTAAGCATTTGGAGGAAAAAATAAACTTCTAACTTAGATCTTAATTACCTGAGATAAAACTAAGTGATAAAGCTGTAAAGGTTTTATAATGATTTGGAGTAATAACATTTAAAAAAAAATTAACTAAATTCAGAAATATAAATCTCCAATTAATTATGTAAAGACTTGATACTAGTTTATCAGTGTATGATATAAAATTATAATTAATTATGAGTGTGTATGTTTACAAAATTATCTAGTTGTGCTACGATAAATAAATCTTCAGGAAGTATTGGATAGGTCATGAACAAGTATATGAGGGATAAATAATAATAAAAACATGCACTACATTCAAAAAGTTTTTTATATTATCTGTTTATGTTGTTTATCAGCATTCTAAATAATATTTTTAACTGTGTTTAGGTCATGTCATGGGCATGAATCATAACATCATTATTGATCATTGTGTACTCTATATGAAACAAAATATTTCATAGAAAGAATAAATAGTTTTATTATCAAATTCCTGAAATATGATGAGGATAAGATATTTTAATTGCAATTTGGCCCAACCATAAGTTTATTACTCATTTAAGCTACAGTATGTTATTGAGCTATTTCAGAGCATTCAAAACAAATAAAATTACGAAAATGAGAAATGTAATTTAAAAACAGCAGGCTGTAGAACTACACCAGGCTGCATGTTATTTTGTAACAGATTACTTTAGATCCTGTATTACGTCAATTAATTTATATTAGTGGGCCACTAGAACAGTGAACTTGGTATAGAGGAAGCACATCATTACATACCTGGGTCGGTTCTGCATGTAGTATTGACCGCCGAAAATGAACGCCATGTACACCCCAACGTAGTAAAAAGCCACAGTCCAATTTTCGGTCATCCATTTCCGATAGTCAGAATGAATAAATTCGTTTTCGAATTCGAAAATGTACGAGTAATTCGGCGTTACATCGAACGCGTATGCCATCACCGGGGACTCCATTTTTCTAATAGTTCAGTCCGGATACCGGTCACGAGACCCTGGCGCGCACTTTCCCTTAATTTTTATAATGTTGCACTGATCATCACACGAGACTTTTAACCTAAAATTGAATAACAGGATACCGCTGTATCGTTATATCACAGATGACTAAAAATGACAATATTTCGAAGGGGAGGCAAGGCGTGCTGCCTTTATGACACTAATTTCGATAATGGTCACGGAATGTCCTCGGTTTTACTATTTATTCGCAGTGACGAGGCGTCGGCTCGAGCCCGAACTTTTTTGACTCGTCACAGCGGCAAGAGGAAAAGATGAATGAACTCGTTTCACGCCACGCCGTTTGCTGTCGCCTTCATTTTCTATTTGACAGACAAACCCGCCCGCCGCGCTACGCAGTGTTACCAGGTAATTGTAAAAATAACGTACCAACGTTATTATAACTTTGTCCAATAGATATGTTATACCTACCTATCTACCTACCTACCGATACCTTCCTTCCTTCTATCCTTCTGTTACCTTTTTCGTAAACTATGCTTATCGAAGAATATCAATATTATTTGCATTGTCTGTCTGTAGAAACATGATTTTTACCCGACTTTTATAAAAATATATTTGCCGTTCCATACATTTTGAACGCGTGTGCAATGGCCTAATGGCACTCTGCTATGAATCAGCACATTAAATTTATTAAAAAGAAGAAAATTGCATTGCTGGATTCAAACTCATGTGCTGAATCCATGGTAACATGGTAGGTTACGCGTCGCTGTCCCTGCCACTCTGTATAACTATCGCTATAATTTATCAAAAACTAGTAAAATAAGTAAAAAACTGATTTCAATGACATGGGTGAATTTAGTACTCTGTATTTTTTTTTAAATATGTCTTATGAGTATTAGTAAAAAACCGGTCAAGTGCGAGTCGGATTGGTGCACCCGAGGGTTCCGTACAAATTTGTAGGTATGTGAATAGGTTATCACGAGTTTTTTTTTGTGATGTAACTACAAATTTACGGTTTTCGGATTTTTTCCTTTACTTGTGCTACATGACATGACATTTCTTCTTGCCAAATTTCATGATTCTAGGTCAATCGGGAAGTACCCTATAGCTTTTGATTCCCTTGCGCGTGTCCAAATATGCGGCATAAATGGGGCATAAACGTCCGTGTCTTTTGATTGCGACGACTTAGAAGTGTGTTTTTTTCATTGCCTGAAGTAATTGCAGCCCTGAGTATTTGATATTAATTTCAACTTGATAACTCCACGCGTTCCTGAGAAAAAGGGTCTTGACAGACGGACGGACAACGAAGTTATCTTATAAGGGTTCCTTTTTTCCTTTTGATGTATGGAACCCTAAAAGGGAAAACGAGAATAAAGATGACAAAATAATAAAAGGACATTTTCTTTTCATTAATTTTTTATTAATTTCGCACAATTTCCATTTTATTATAAGCTCATGTATTTTTTGAAGACATAGTAACACTGTTTTGCAATGCGTTCACAAAATAAGTCAGCCACTAGATGCGTTCACAAATCAAAACAGCATCTGTTTTGTCAAAAGATTTGTTTATTTTATTTTACATTTTAGCAAATACTATTATATACCCAAGCATTTATTTATCTGATATCTTCTGGTAATAAAGCATTACAATATAGGTATCCTAAGGAAAGGAAATGAATAATAAGCTAAAGCTGGCAACACAGTTTAAACCGCGTTTGTTCAAAAGTTTAGGATAACAATGTAGCTACAAAAACAAATAATTCAAAATAGCAAATGCCCAATGTACAGACGCCAGCACATCCAGCTACTACAATCTGTCAATTTTTTTTAATAGATTTTCAACTTTGTCGCTAAAGTATTAAGGTTCAAGATTGATTGGGAGAATTTGACAGTTTCAGGTAGCTTGACCTGCTTGCGTCTGTACATAATAATTAAGTTTTACGAACTACATTGTGAAAATTTAAATATTTGAAATATATTTTTGACCACCAGATCACCAAATATGATCATATTCGTGAACCTTTTGAACAGTTCTCTAAAAACAGGCAATTTAATATTAGAAAAGTTATCTTTTTCAAAATTCACTTCGGTCCTATTATAATAGGTGTACATATAGTAGGCAGGGTCTTCTCCGATGTTCAGAACTTTGTGGAACATTCCTTTGACGACCTGGATCCGGTTCCCTTTGGTCATTTTGAAGGACTGTCCAATTTCTTGCTTGGTAACTTTAGGCTCGTAGGCGACTACTCCTTCAAGGACAGTTAGCGTGACATTTTGCATTTCAACTGGGATAAACTTTTCTTGATCGTAACCTGCGAACATGGGCGTCGTTAGTTGAAATGAATAGAACGGGTTCAATTGATATTTATAGGCGAAGATGAGTCAGTTGTGACCAATAAAGACTAGCTAAAGTCCTGTAGCAGCGCACTGCACAATTTTTATTCGTGACCTGATTTTGTGAGACGATGCTTTAAATGTCAGTATTGATTCATAACCACCATGATAGGCAAAGTAGGTATCGAATTGATTATTGTATGGTATGGCGTGACCTTCCTACAGCCCGGCCACAGTTATTTTACCTCTGATTTTACATTACAGTGACCTAACTTTATTCTCCTGTATCTACGAATGTGACCATATGGCCAAATATACCGAGGCCTTACATGTTATAGGAAGCATTACCCATTGAGTTGGAAAAAAAATGAATGAGTAGTTTTTTAAAATTATTGTACCTAGGTACTTAAAGCCTCGGATACAATAGGGGACATTTTGTCCCGCAACACTTAAGCCGCGTTTTCACTAGGGGACATTTGTTCCGCGACTCTTCGCTCGACACGAAATTCACGTGACCCACGCGATGTCGCCCGACGTCGCTTGGGACATTTACGGGTCGCGCATCTTGTCGCAAGTCGATGCTCTGCGAGCGTAACACGCGCGACCTTCGTGTCCCTCGACAATCGCCGGACAGGCTTTGAGTAGTGAGAACGTGTGTCGCTTTGTGTTCTAAATATGTAAGCTGCACTGAACAACACTACCTCTCCGGGCGACATACTGATCACGACTGCCCAATGTGACAAGTCATATGTCGCGGGACATTGTCCTACAACTTTTGCAGAGACAACTACGTGAATGTCGAGCGATAAGTATCTGCGACATGTCGCCTAGTGAAAAGCCTCGAATACATTAGGGAAAAAATGGAACGACATTTGCGGAACATGGCGTTCGACAACTACGTAAATGTCCCGAGAGAATGTCGCGGAACATTTTGCAGGCCTACAAATGGCGCGAGACTGATGCGGGACACTTTGCAACGTTGCAGCGACACATAGATTGAGTGTTGCGCATCATGTTACGGGACAAAATGTCCCCTAGTGTATCCGAGGCTTTATTCTACGGGTCGCTACAACGTTGAAAAGTGTCCCGCAACATTTTACGTGACGCGGAATAAGTTGCTTGCTGGGAGCTCCGAGAGCGAGCGCACGTGTCCCGCCTCCCGCGTCAGTGTCGCGCCATTTGTAGGCCTGCAAAATGTTCCGCGACATTCTCTCGGGACATTCACGTAGTTGTCGAGCGCCATGTTCCGTAACATGTCGCTCCATTTGTCCCCTATTATATTCGAGGCTTTACTCGTAATTACAATTAGGTACAATCATACAAATAGATACCTAACAACTCTTTAAAACATTAGACCTCAATAAATACTTTATTACCTGTATTAAAAGTGGAAACTACATAATGACAATAACGGTTACATGTCTGCATAATTTACACACCTAGGTACTTACTTATTTTGTTTGCGCGGTTTCAAAAATTAGTTACAATATTCAAAAATATTCATGAATTAATTTGTAATTGGTCATCTAGGTAGTAATGACATGAATTGAAAATCAATTTCATGTTAATTAGGCAAAATAGAAAGTAGTAAGTAGTCGTAAATATAACTTCTGGGTTCTGTAATTCTCATAGACATAGGAAAGAAGGAAATATGCCCGGTATTTGAAAATGTATCAGAACTCGATGTCGCTAAGTCGACCCCACTACCACGCCACTACTACGCATGTAGTTCAGTATTTCTATAGTAATTCTTATGGGAATTCGCTGTGATGGTTTTCACAGGCATTCGGTCGGCCTCCTTTCTCATCATTCCCATTCATGTTATGTTATGTGAAGTATAATTCTAAAAACGTCACAAAGTATTAAAAAAAACCGGTCAAGTGCGTGTCAGGCCACGCATAGAATAGGGTTCCGTAGTCACCCATAGTGGCACGTGGATTTAGAAGGCGGGGTTGGTATTTATTACTATGAATAAATTAATTGAATACGAAGTTTTCCAAATAAGCGCATTTTACAAGTTAGGCGTCTATAACTCCTGAACTAACAAAGTTATCTAAGCCGTTATAGTTTTCCTTCAAAGTTCTTCACATGGACTATAACTAATTATAGTCCATGTGATGAACTTTATATCCACTGAAGCACTATGCCTTTAGAGGCATAGTGCTTCAGTGGATATAAAGTTCAAGTTCAGTGGATATCGACATACTTAATTAACAGACGACAGCGGATTACCATTACAAAAGTGGACAAAAAATAACGACATGATACTCATCCGACCTAATGTTCAACAGATATGGCGGCCCACAAGGAAGTGTGTTAGGCCCAATTTTATTCCTTTTATACATAAATTCAATAATTAATATAACCAACCATAAATGTATATTGTTTGCTGACGACATTTCTATTATTGTAACAACTGATAGGAAGAATAATACGATTGACGATCATGAGACTGATATTAATAATAGAAATAAAAATAATTTATCAATAAATTTTTTAAAAGCAGTTTATATACAATTTAATAAATCTAATAATGCTAAATACAATGTTAAAATGAATATACATTAAATTGATGAAGTGACGCAAACTAAATTTCTAGGCCTAACTTTAGATCAAGACACAAATTGGAAATCACACATTGATAGTAACCAAACGCATCAAGAACCACAAGATGTGCTATCTCGCACATGTTTACAGGCGCCGCGTACCACATCTACTGCATGCAGCAATGGAGTACAAGGCCAAAACCAAGAAGGTCGGCCGACCTATCTACACATGGAACGACAACTTAAAACAGGACATGAAGTACTTCGACAAGGGAATCAATTTTTGGATGGATACGGCGGAACACAAAAACAAGACCAAGATTGCTGCTAGTGAAATACACAAAAAACCGGAAACGGATAGTAGCGAGAACTCCGACGATGACATTGAAAACAGCAACATCTAACACAGCAGAGCAAGAACATACAAAAGAACCGAGAAAGCGATAGAACCCCGCTGAAAGATTCACGGGTGAAGATTGACCTGAAGCATGGCCGCGAAGTCTTTAAAAGATGCCCATCAATAGACAAATATTACCCACCTCTCCACTAATCCAATGCTTACTCTAGGATGCACATCCGGTAGGCTCTTAAATCCTATCCATTCCTACGGGCACGTCTTCCCTACAAAAACCGCGCCCCCCGGCGCCTACTTCTTGATATGCAATGGTGGCTGTAGCACCATGAACATGAGGCTACAGGAGCTAGTGCTAATCTTGGGGTTCATTCGATTAATCGAGTCAGGTCAAACTACGCTGGGATCGGTGCAATTCATTCATTCTTCATTCCTTCGTATATGCACTTAAAAAAGTGATAAATATAACAAACGTTAAAAAGGGAATAACGCCCTACCATGCATACGTTGAATCGGTGCTCCGCTATGGCTTGATAATGTGGGGCACGGATCAAAATAGAGCATTTATTGCATAAAAAAATGCATTAGAGCAATAAACGGGCTTCGACCTGACGAATCCTGTAGACTAATATTTAAAAAGCTTGGCTTGTTCCCGCTACCATCTCTTTACATGAAACATGTATGTTTGTGAGGAAGCATGAGGAATTGTTTAGTAATGCAGATGATTTATATCCTCGTAACCGACGAGACCCCCACACCACAGGCTCATACTGGATATCCTTCCGAGACTAGCTAAATATAATAAAAGTTGTTTATCTATGTGTTTACGTCTACATAATAAGATACCAAGTAATCTCAAGACTTTGCGCATGAGATTATTCAAAAATAAATTGCATGAATGGTTTTGTAGTCATAGTTTTTATAGTGTCAAAGACTTCTTTGACAATAAATGTTAAAATAATATGCTTGTGAAAATTTACACGCTTATTATAACTGTTAAGCAAAAACATGTATGCTCTTGTTATTTTGTATTTTACCATCTTTTTATACCATGTTTTTAAGCAAATAAATATTATTCTATTCTACCATCATGAATTTTTTCAGATTTTTTGAGCGAGCCGTTTAGCTTGTAGGGGGAGGGATTACTTGAACAAAAAAATGGGCTTTAAAGTTGAATATCTCTCAATCCGATACCTAAATCAAAAAAATCGTCTTAGAAACCTCGGAATGTTTTTAAGAGACCTATTTATTGATACCCCACACTATGGGGTAGACGCGAAAAAAATCTTTTATTTTTTTTCCACTTTACGTGTAGGGGAGGTACCCCAAAAAAAATATTTTTCGTGATATTATTTTAGCACTTGGTCGACGTGGTAAATGCACATATCCATGCAAAGTTTCATCTTTCTAGCACTAACCGTTTGGAAGGTAAGCCGAGGACGGACAGACGGACGGACGGACATGACGAAACTATAAGGGTTCCGAGACGTAAACTTCGGAACCCTAAAACGATCGAATTTTTTTTAAAGCAATGGCATAGTCAAATCCCTCGGAATGACTATGTAGAATTTAAATGATATATCTAAACATAGACTCCTTTATTCATAAACGTTCACTGTGTCACCATAATTTTTTGACGTTTAAACCGTTTAACCGTCAAAAAATTATGTAATTATAACGATGATTAAAGTTAAGCGACGTTCAAATTAAAGGTCACCAAGGGTTAACTTTAGTCATCGTTTATAAATAAATCCATATAGCATAAGCAACTCAATTTCGACTGGTTACTATCGGCTCACTGCTAGATATTCAGCCTTCTTACCCTCGTGATGCCAGCAAGGCTTTTTTTTTTTTTTTGATCATGGGAAATCATCAAATGACCCCTCCCGCTCTGGGTGGAGCGGAAGGGAGTGTCAGACTCTTACTGACTAAAACCCACCCGTGTTCCTTCCTTAGCCCTTTATGTTCCAGGGCAGCGGTAACCCTTTCGGACGATCCCGCTACCCCGGCAGGCTTCGGCCCTGTCGGGCCCCGTCAACTATGCTGACATCTCTTTGAGGCGCGCGTGGAACACATACGTGCCGTCCGGCACGGGCCTGGTCCTGATCGGACGGTGAGCTACCCATTGCTCTCCGCCCGCAGGCCCGCGCCTACGGTGGCCGGGAGTCGTCACGCGGCTCCCGAGGCCCGGAGCATCTCCCGCGGCAGCTGAGGCGTGAGGATCTCTCCCTCGCCCATCCCGCCACCTCCTTCGCTAGCATGACTGCTTCGCAGAAGGAGGTGACCGCCTCCCACTACCTCTCGCCCCGGACCATGGCTTGAACCAGATGCCAGCAAGGCTTAACGTGAGATTTAAAAAATCGACGGTGCTAAAGATCTGTCAAAGTAGGTTCACTCTCAAAAATACCAACCTGGAAAATCAGCAAAGAAAACAACTTTGCTGTGCTCATTCCAAGAATGGACTTCGCTGCTTATTTCATCCAGTTTCTTCCTCCAATGGCCAGCCTCATCCAACAGAGGCATTAAATAAGGGATCTCACAAAACGGAGACCACGAGGCTTTGAGCATGTCCACCTTAGGATCAAACATTCTTTGGACGAACCTTCCGTTCAACGAACACCAGACATCCACATAAACAGAAATATTACTGGAGGCAACCTTTGATGGATCATCCCATATTGCTCCTATCGATTTGTTCAAATTGTTTTTTTGACACTGCGCGTATTGCAGTACCATATCTCCATGTCTTGACCATCTGTCGTTAAGCGTGTACATTTCAGGATCGATGTACGTTTCTTCGCTGTTATCGTTGTCCACTACTTTGACGACAATGTGGCTGATGTCCCACGTGTGGACCATCATGTCCCAGGAGTAGCCGTAGAGACCGTTTGTCCAGTTGTTGTAACCCTATAAAAACATAATTTTTCACATTATGATAAACTGAATGACCTGGGGGTAATTGCGTGGCACACTATCAGTAGCAATGGCTTTCAATTTGACGGTTCAACAACATTCATTGCGTTATTTACGTTGTTGAGCAGACAAATCAAACATATGAAACAATGGATTAGCAGTATCCTTCAAAGTGATTCAGATTGTGGTTGAAAGTATGTTCCGCAATTAGGGCACTGCATGAGAGCCTTAATAATTGGTAGGTTTAAGTATTTAACGAAGTCTTTTAACAGAGAAAAGATGCAAATAATTCTTAATTGATTCGAACAAAGAGTCAAAGAATCTGCGACGCGATTTTCAAACTATGTCATAGTCATGGATAACAAATTAGCAATATATCATAATCCTCCACTGAATTTCCCATTCCCTCTTACATAAAACCAACACTCGGCGATAGTTTCCAGATTGCAGAACGAAGTTTATTAATAAACGGGCGAGTGGCGATTCTAGGTCAAATATGAAAGGCTTTTTAATTTTTCAAGAGGACGCCCACGTTCCCCGCCTACGGATTACGACTCTATGCAACTGAAATGCCCCCATTTTCTGTTCCTTTTACCTTTTATGCCTACCAAGTTAGTGCGAATTTATTTTAAAATTCTAGCTTTGACGTAGCCATTAGTGGTGTAATGTGTTAAGGTGGGGGTTTATTTTTTTACTACACCCATGTACTGTTTTTATTGTGTTTTAAGTAAGTACCTCTTGTTGAGAAGGAGCGGAGTCCTCTAATACAGGCATTGTTTGCTTAAATGAAGACTCCAAACCCAAAATTGTTCGTGTATAACTTTTGGACACAATAAACGTTAAACGTTATTATCATTATTATATTTTGTACGTCATGTGCCTATTATAGTAAGTATTTCCGATGATGTGCTGGTAGCTGTTTGGGCTAAGCAATGGATTCACGATCTGATGAGTCAAAATAATAGGTACCTATATTTATTTTGGGGCCAAAAGTGAAGAGTTTATAGTGGCTTTTATGAGCTTATTAAGTAGCTTTTCCGCGCAGCTTCGCCCGCGTTGTTGTCGGAAAATATCCCACGGGAACGTACAACCAAGTCCCAAACCGGGTTCATATAACAAATTATGAAAAAGGCGTGTGAGAAGTTTATGTTCGTGTGTATGTGCATTTTTTGTTGTATTTCTATTTAGTATAAATTATTTATTATTGTGTCTTTTTAGGGACCGTGTAGTACCTATGCAATAAAGATATTTATTATTTAGTTATAACTCTATTGGTTTATGCGGCGCACGCCAGTAAAGCTCCGATTCGGCATGATTTTTCGACATCTTCAACTATTATCGTCATATTTTAGGCAATTTACACATAACCTATTGAATTATATAACCGTCCTGAATCACATTGGTGAAAACCGTATGAAAATCTGTTCGGTACTATTTGAGTTTATTATTTATTTTATAGTGATACAGAATAATCAGAAATGAAAATATTGGAATACCTATTATCTGTTCAAACATGCATGCATGATATTCAATTTACCTTTGTTATAAAATGTGAATACGGCAGGAAAGCTTGAATGAATACGTATAACATTATCAGATACATTGTTACTTTCTTTTTTCTATTTTCATCTTTAGTTAAATTATCGTCAATAATTTCAGGAGTTACATTCATAGTACGTTGTACATCTGTTTCAACATTTTTTTTCTCATCTTGAAAAACTCCGTCCTCTGTTTTAACTATTTCATCGCAAGCTTCTGTTTTGTCATTAAGATTTGTATTTTCTTCCGACTCTTCAATTGTTTCTTTGTTATTAACTGTTTGTTCTTTTTCAATAACTTCCGTACTTTCATCAGCTTGCTCAATATTATCTTTGGAATCGTTTGTTTGGCATTTGCAAAGAGTATCCTTTTTATATTCTTTAATTTTATTACAGAAACTTTGTTTCAATTTGGCAAAGTATTCTTTAGAGCTCGATGCGAGTATTTTGGGCCAGTCAAAGGGGTAGAATAAAGGCATTGTTGCCAAACAGACCCATGGAAACATCCCTGAAAGAAAAACCAAAGTTATAATAGGTGCGGAGATTGTCGTTTAAATCTTCGTAACTGCTCTAATCATTCTTCTCATTAGACTATTTACTTTTGTTTGTTGGGAATCCTAGATTGGCTATTACGTTACCGCATTATCCGCATACCTACCAAAGATATGGATGTTAAAAGACTACCGTTCTTCATTTTTTATCCATTCGTAATATGACGCCATATTACTGCACTGCTAGTTGGCAATCAAGACGATATTTCCAAAAATCTGTGGAAACTTGTAAATGGCCTTCAATTACATAGTGTTTAAGAACACTGTATAAGTTAGCTGTAAGTTTCCCGAATATAATAATAAAATACCTGGTCTATATTTTCACTATCAGTTAGCTCACTCACCTATTCGGAACAGTCTGCTGTTCATGAGATGGAACATGGCACAGAACAGCATAGCCACATGTCTGGTAGTGGACCGCATCATCCACACGGCCACCGTCAGGTCGAAGAGGAACGCGAACCAGTGCACCACCAGGTAGTCTGTCTGAGAGACCGTCAGGAAGTATCTATGGATGGAAACTTTATTATTAAAACTTGCACTATTGAGTCCGCTTCACATTCAGTATACACATGTTGAGATTAGGCAATGGAACGACTACTCCAGCCAGTGCAGCAGGCATTAGCAATCTTCCCTAGACCACCTAGCCCAGGGAGACTAAATTTTTTTAAAGCACTACTTTTAGCAGGAATCTCCTTGATGCGGGAAGCACAGAAACGTTCGCCAATATACAGCAGTGGACGTCTTTCGTCTGAAATGGTGATGATGATGACTAGGGCTAGTTCTTTACACTAGCGTGTCAGCGTGAATTAACACTAAGATAATAGTCCATGTAGGAGTGTACCTACAACTCAAGCAGTGTTAAAAAGAGTTGTCAATCTACAAGGTGGTTTGGTCACCGCTGAACTACAGACTGCCCTGAGTGTGCCGGATGTACAGACGCCAGCACATCAAGCTACTACAATCTGTCAAATTTCTTTAATAGACTTTAACTTTATCGCGATAGCATTAAGGTTCAAGGTTGATTGGGAAAATTTGACAGTTTCGGGTAGTTTGACCTGCTGGCGTCTGTACTAATTTAAGAATCATGGAGCCTAATGTGGTACCTACACTTACTTAAAAGGGTCAAACACCCAATGCTCGCTAAGGTTCTGCACCGAATACCCGGTCAGCCACTCTGCAGTGCCCTTCTTCATGCCAGCCATGAAGTACAGGATAAAGAACTGGTACTTCAGTATGAAGTAGTTCCAGTACGGCACTGTCGACTTCTTCTTGCTAGAGTCGAGGTAAGTGTCCAGTGACCTGGGCATAGAGGCTGATTAAGAGTCTTCGGAACATATCCTCTTAGATAAAAAAAACAGAATTTGGCCGTCAAGTCACCAGCTTTTAGGTACTTACGGAATAAGTGGACAAAAAAATTCTTAGAGCTATTCTCTAAGAATCTTTTTGTCCACTTGCTATTAGTGATTATGGTCATTTATACAGGGGCCCGTGGCTAAATAATAACAGCCGCACAGGTCGATCGATCAAATAAAGCTACGCTTGCGGTTGGTCTGTGGATGGGTGACCATCTTTGCGTACCGAGACCCTCCGTGCCGCGAAAAGCACGTTAAGCCGTTGGTCCCGGCTGTTAGTCGTGTATCTTTGACAGTCGTTACGGGTAGTCAGGACCCCGAAAATCTGACAACCAGTAAACAAGGGGTATCGTATTACCCAGTAACTGGGTTGTGGAGGTCAGATAGACAGTAGCTCCTTGTAAAATACTGGTATTCAGCTGCATCCGGTTAGACTGGAAGCAGATTATATTAGCTAGCGAAGCTCCGCATACGTGATGGGTAGACCGTATCGATATCTAAACGGGATAAAACAAAATAAAATAGATTTACTTTCTTTTTTTTTAGAGTAACGGTGGATTTTCTTACCCATTCTTCTCCATACGAAAACAGAATTGATTAAGATCGGCTCTTCCAAAAGGTACTTTTGGAACAGCCGACTAGAATCAATTCTGTTTTATTGTAATTTTTGACGTTCAAAAGTACCTTTTATGTGCCTATTTGAAATAAATGCTTTGACTATGATGAAACTTTGACGATGTTCTTTTGGAGGGGTCATCGACCGCAGTTAGAGTACCGTCACTTGATATATCAGTTTTTTTGTTTTAACTTTACAGGCGTTCAGTATCGATATCTCAACTGGATAAAACAAGATAAAATAGATTTTCTCAACTCGTGGTTCAAGTAACAAGACTAGACAAGCGGTCGTTGACCCCTCCAAAAAAACATGAATTGTATTTATTTTATCTTGTGATATACCCATTACGTCTGCAGAGTTTCGCTAGCTAATTTAATTTCACCCTGTATTTAATAGCTATCATCACATCAGCATTAGTATTCTCACAGTCACTGACAATAGTTACAAAATCACAATATGATTGGTAAATAATCATGAATTCCCTATGCGTTTCAGTACTTAGGTAAGTTGGTACTTATTGACGTAAAAAATCATGACGATGACAGATTTTTTCATAAGAAGAAAATTCATGACAACACTAAAACAACGTCTAGAACAAAATACTCACCAATAACAATCAGCTTGCGTACAGCTTAGCAGCAGAGCGACGAGTCCGAACAGATAGCTGTGGTTGTTCCAGAGGCTCTTCTCTATCAGGAACAGATACCAGTAGCAGGCGGTAAACATTGGTGCGGCGACGCGGAACTTGTAGCCTAGCATTATGCACAGCGCTCCTAGATGATAACAAAACGAATTTTAGACGGTACCTAGCGATGACGACGTATAGTGGTAAAAAATAATTTCTTTGTCGGATCAATGCGGCTCGCATTAGTTTTTGTATTTAGCAGAATCTTTTAAAAAAGTCAAGGAAATCTTCTAATCACTTATAGACTGGGTTATATGTGTAGGGTAGGTTCTTCAACAATACAGCCACAGTATATGCTGAAGAATAGTGAAGGCCGGGCGTTATGGGGGACTGCTGTCTTATGTAATTTTGACATTCAAAAAGTGATTATTTTATTTATCAGCCTGGTTTGTTTTAAGTAAATGGCTTTTGATTTTGATATTAAGTGCAATGATAAAGAATGCAAGTAAAAAAAAAAAAACATACAATCATCCGAACATAGCACCTCCTCCTTTTTGTGAAGTCGGTAAAAAAGAGGGCAAGACAGCTGAGGACTAATTGTTTTTAGATCTAGATGTAACACATACCAAGCCACAGTGCAGCATACACAAGCGCCATGTAAGGCATGCCAACAGACGTCAGTATCGGGATCAGCGGGAAGCGGCAAGTCTTGGAGTCTCCCCATAGCTTCACCATGGAGGCTCCGCCACGCTCGTCCGGGATGTCAAACAGCATCGCTAGACCTGGTGGACCGTCAAGGTGGAACGACTGTACTTTAACTGACATTGATATAATGGGTCCGTGGGTCGTGAGGTGAGGCGAATCACATTAGCCCGACAAGAAACTATATGAGGACCACGACCGCTCTGAGAAGAGTGCAACGAAGAAGATATTATGTACGGTCGTACTTTCCGACGGTTAGGTAGCGAAAAAATCCAAGCATAAGGCTTTTCAATATAGTAGTAGCCATTGGATGAAAGATTTGATTAAAATCTTGTTTAAATTTGTAAAATGTGAGATTTTTTATCCTGACAAATTAAAAATTTCAATTATGCCAAATAAATAAACTATAATAAATAATTTATATTTATTATAAGTATTTTATTTACTTGGCATAACTTAAATAAACTATAATAAATATAAATTATTTATTATAGTTTATTTACTTGGCATAACTACGTAATATATATAATTATACATTAAATTTCATTTGTAATCTATTGTTAGACTATAACAACTGTTTGGCAGTTTGGCAGAATTTATATAAGTTATAAAGAAAAAGAATGACTTACCGAACAAAATCCTCGTGACAGCCAAGCTAGACGAATCCTTCGGAGCGTGCATGTAGTCGACTACTTTATTGAAAGTTGCATCTTTGATTTTGAACCCAAACTGCTGGCTAAACTTATCATCCACTTTCTGGTACACCGCTTGGATGGTCTCCTTTGTCGTCATATTTGATTCTGTCTGTAACGTAGGTACTTATTTGGACATTATTCATCAAATCTACCTATCTACCTACGTTTATCGAAATAGTGTTTCTTGGAGTCATCATTAGGTAGGTAGATACCCTTAAATTAAACTTGAAACCTCATGATACGAGAAGTGGGTTCCGGTCATAGAGCAACAACATGGGTTCGAACTCACGACTTCTCGTTAGCTAGTTCATACTTTTAACCCATGGAAGGTTGTGGGATCTTGGTTATGTACTTTTGACAAAAGCTTGAAAAATTATTCATAAAAACTCTCTTCTCTTCTCATACCGAAGTTCAGAACTCAAGTTATCTGCACTATGAGTTCATGAACAGGACTCGTTATTGTCAATCATATTAACATGCAGCAGTGTTTTGGCACTTCACTATGAATGACGCATTACTTAACTGCGTACATCGCAAGTTTGTTTAATTTTGCACTTAAATGTTAAACTGTTGAATTGATTTTGGATATTTATGGTTGAGTCTAATGGTTTATTTATATCCGCATTGAAGATTAAACTCAGTGTCCACATCTGAGAAACCCTAAAGGTAAGCATGGAAGCCGTCCATAACATATGTAAATGCTAAGGACGGCTTCCATGCTAACTGGATGCAGCTGAATACAAACTAGTATTTTACATGGATCGACTGGCCTACCTGCTTTTCACAACCCAGTTTCTACCCCTTAGTAGTAAGACTGTCAAACTTTCGGGCTTCTGGCTCAAAGTTCTGACTACCCGACTGCCAAACATCTACGAAAGACAGTTGGGGCCAACGACTTGCCGAGATGTAAGGTTGCTAGAGATCAAATGGAAGAAGAACACATGCTACGCTGATGAGTAAATACACTTACCTGCCAATTTCCTTCGAAATAATTTCAACCACCGTAGAGAGAGCTTTCTCTACGAAATCAAAATCCCGACTGAAGATAAACAGTGGATCACAAAATATGTAGTTTACTGAACAATATTCTGAACACATGCTCCAATTATTTAAGGAATTATGTCAAATTAATTATGAATACTTGAATAGAGATGAGTTAAATGATGTGTGAACATGTGTGGGTTCAATTATGTAAATTTTGTTTAGGAATTTAACTTGCCAGGTAAATATGCAGAGGCGATGGTAGCGCCTCGAGTGTTTTCTATCATTTTATTCATTTCGTAGTACCGACAGTTAGTAGTCCAAGTGTCGGTATTTGGTTTATAACATATTCCGCTTTATTTATAAACATTGCTTTAAAGTTTAGAGACGTTTAAACCTGAGAATTATAAGGTTAAACAGTCACTAATCATTAGTTCATTTTAAACAACGTTTATAAATATACCCCTAAGAACGAATAATATGTAGGAAGTACGCTACTTGTTTCCTTTCTACATATTACCTACTCTTCTTGAAAGCACTGTCGGTAATTAGGACTTGCTATCCATCCATTTACAAAGAAAAAATAAAGAAAATACGTTTATTTTAACATGACGCAAAAAAGGTACATAAAACCCAAAAAATAAAACAGAATTATTGCATTAAAATAAGTGAAGACCTGTGACTTCAGACACGCAAAGGTTTTTCATTTGCCGGTAGAAATTGGATTTTGATTTCATTGTCATTGAAATGTCTTTAGATTTTTTTTTAAACTACGTACCTAATTGAACGATTATGTCATCGCATGATCGTACAAAAAATGAATGAAAAGAAAAGAGTTAAAAAACTCGTGGGCAGCACAAGTTGGACCGGTCATTCTGGGCATGCTTGCAGGCCTATTTCCTAGAGTGGTGACTATATACATACCTATGTACGTACTGGACCTCAATCCAGCCGATCTATTCTGTTATTTATATCTAGCCGTGAAAAGTTAGGTGAAGTGAGCTTAGAGTTAGGTAGCTGTCAATAGTGTCAATCCCTGATAGAAAGACAGCTCACTTCTTTTACGTTTTCCCGTTGAGATTTTTACAGAATATACCGGCTGTATCAGAAGGTCGTTGAAAGGATGGCCGATGATGCTGAAGAGTTCTCGAGTGGTGACTATGCAGGGTGACAACATTGACGCGCAACTTGTTACCATCGATTCAGTACATGACTCTGTTACTCTTCGGTTATTAAAAAAAAATTGCTGTCCTATACATTTTAACGGAATCCCTTCTTTTCACATGTTTTTTTTCCCTAATATACTTTGGCATAACTATTTTGGTACATTTTTTTTGGTATAGGTAATAATACTTTGCCATAACTGTTTTTGGGTTACTAACAGTTTATGTTGACATAATTATCTTGTAGGCTAATTTGTTTTGGCATAATTTGAATTCGTAGGTATAATGTTACTAGGCGCATAAAAATTAATAGGAATAATGTGTGTAATGTAGTATATCAATAGGTTTAAGGTGCGACGAGGGTGGCCCTGGGGCCACCCCTAAGCCGCCGAAATGTTTTTAGCACATCAAGCTACTACAATCTGTCAAGTTTCTTTAATATATTTTCAACTTTATCGCTAAATCATTACGGTTCAAAGTTGATTGGGATAACTTGACAGTATCGGGTAGCTTGACCGGTTGGCGTCTGTACATATAACAAATTTACAAAACTTACCTCTTCTACAAGTGCAATTGGTTCATGATTATGATTTTGTATACGCTTTGATAATATTTCATGTTGTTGGTAGTCGTTCAGTTTGGTAATAAGTCGAGACTTACATTTATAATTGTCATTCCGTCGCAATTCACACACCCAATAATATTTACTACCATTTTCTCGATTTTTGTCATATAAGAAACCATTCACAACTAATTTGATTCTGCCTCTTTTAGTTATAAAGGTATGCACAGTATTTTCCATTTGTAACTGTAATTCACTTTATTTAAAGGATTAAATTACAACTTTGCAATAATACACCTGACACAATAGATTTTATGATACCGTCCACCGTCCGGTAGACTTAGAAAAATTAAAAAAATAATTTGTGTTACCTACAGTTTAAAGTGCCTACAAATTTCATTAGAGTAATATTGTTTAAATGTGTATTAGTGTCTAACATTTTAGGAGTAATTATTATGCGTATAAAAAGTATGTTTTAATATCATTATGTGTACTTAAATAAATTTATGCTTTAAATTGTTATGCTTAAACATTATTATGTTTAGAGAAATTTGCTTGTTGGTTAAATAAAATTATGGGTAAGCTGTTCATCGTCATTCCCACGGAATAGAAAACTATTCCGTGGTCATTCCCCTGCCCTTATCCCAAGTTATTCGTGGTCGGCGCAACATGTCCTTTTCTCCCATACTTCTCTATTAGTCGTCATCTCGGTAGTACCCCCTTTCTAACCATATCATCATTCACACATTCCATACATCGTTTCTTTGGTACCTACCTACAGTCATACTCAAAACTCTCCTCACGTAAGCTGTTATGCGTAAATATAATTAGGATAAACAAAAGTATGCCATGTTTTTATGTCTTATTTTATGTAAATGGATAGGGAACCCATTTTAACCGCGTAGGTATTGCACTTTTGGATTAAACAGCAGATTTTTTTTGATAACCGACCAATAATTTCGACGCTAGGGGAGACGTCTAGAATCATGTACTTGAATTCATGGTTTCAGTTTGCGCGTCGATGTCCCTGCCACCTTGTAGTCACCGCTCGAGAACTCTTCAGCATCGTCGGCCATACTTTCAACGACCTACTGATACCAGGCTTAGTCGAATCTTTTGTATTCCATTATATTAGTGTCAAATAAAACAACCACAATTTCCTGAAATATTTATTTCTCCATTACAATATTCGTTACAGGCTTCGGTTCCTAATAGACATTTATTATTGTCAATCATAACATTCATTACATGTCGTCCATAATTTTCAACAAACAACTAATTTCTAGAAGTAATTTCTTTGTCAACGTTTATCTAAATAAATAGGACATTATAATTTTTTATTGTTAACACAAGGGCGAAAAAGCAAGTTTTCGAGTAATTTCGGGCGAAGTGAAGTAATTGACGCGTGTTCCAGTCAATTACTTCACTTCGCCCGAAATTACTCGAAAACTCGCTTTTTTGCCCTTGTGTACCCTACCCTACCTAAGCGTTGTTTGGAAAAAATCTACTTATAATGAATATTCGAGAAAAAATCCTTTTGATTGACGTCAATCCCACGTCTCAAAAGGCGCTAACCAATTAGCAGTATTCATATAATCGTTAGCTACACGTAGAGGATATTGATGTTGCTATTTTTGATATCAGATAGTGATGAAAATGCGAGCTAATTTATAAATAGAAAATAACGCATATTAGGTACTTTGTCCTTCAAAATTAATGATTAGAGATAATGCGATGGTAGACAAAAGGTGTCTAAATAAGTGAGAAACATATCAAACCTGATTGGATTGGTATCACAAACAACGACGATGATATATTAAAATCTACATAATATCGTCATGGTAATTAAATCTGGGTAAATAGTTCATGCGATAAAACAAAATGAAAAAGATAAAAATTAAAATAAAATGTTTATTCCAAATAAAATCAAATTAACAAAGGAACATTAAATAATAATATTTTTAAATAATTTTGTGAAACTTAAATGAAATGATGAGAATTTTAGACTTTACTCTATTTTTACATTACATTGGTTATACGCATACGTTAATGAAACTGACACATAAGCTTATTGCTAACAAACACGATCTTTACAATGTGAATCATAAAATATACATGAATGTCTCTTCAGTGGACAGAATTGTGATATTTAGGTACATTTTAAGTGCAAAAGATGCTAGTATATTATAGTTAGGGCTTATTTTGTGAGCTAAATAAAAATCTAATAAAAAGGTGACATCTGTTACGACAAAAACAGTGATAATAATGTGCACATACTCAACTATTTGTTTTTATAAACTATGGTTTTAGTAAACTAGGAACTAAATTCATAACTCTGAAGAGACTTTAAACTTATATCATTACGTAGGAACTTCTACACACACCAAGAAACATCTCGTTTTGTAATTTCGTTTATAAAATTAATCTCATCACTGTTACATACATCACAGTTCGAACTAAAATATATTTTTACAATAACACACGTATTTAATGTATAGACTTCTATACAATTAGCTGAATACCATATTAACTGCGTTAAAGTAAAACAAAATAATTTGTTGAAAGCATGTGGAAGTTGTTTTTCAATAACTGCTCTAGATTTTAACCAGTGCAGAATTTCAATGATTTCATAGTTCCGAAGAATAGATAGTGTTTTGTTTTCATATACATTACAATATTATCCATTCATGTATGTGTACCGGAACTATTGATAAAGAAAATAAAAAATAAACTTTTATTTCTATTATTTAGACCGTTATACGTTAGTGACTCTTACAAGCGTCGTACAACAATAATAATATTTGACATAGAATACTGACTACACGTCGCATACAATCTAAAGTAATAACATTAAAAACAGATATAATTTAACGAACAATGTATCGAAAGTTCTTATGACACGAGAGATCACTATCCGTTCACATAGATTATTACATTAATTAAATAATTTTATAATGACATCACATGTTTCAACAATATGACGACGAACATATTTTTCACACTGACAATACTGAAGTATTGCCATCTTTTACTAGCAGATAAAATATGAAACAGATGGAAGAATATTAGAAGTGTCAAACTAGGTTTTAATTTTGTTTAGACAGAATAAAAAAGCTGCCATTTTTAGCTTCTTCCGTATATGCCTTATGCTTACTGAAATGGCAGTGGGCTGGCTATGTTTCTCGAAGGACCCATGGCCGGTGGAGCGGACGAGTCCTGGAGTGGGACCGCGTACCGGTAAGCGTAGTGTCTGTCCCAGCTAGATGTGGAAGGCAGAGGACATGGTATTCTGGTGCCGCCTGGGAGAGGCCTATGTCCAGCAGTGGACTGCGATAGGCCTTCGTTTAAATATCAGTAATAGATAGCTATACTAAAGTCGGTGCGCACCTCACACTATGTTCGAATGTCATATTGCAAGTAAATGATACATTTAATGAAAATCTATGCGTAACCAAATAATATTTGGCATGAGATATGTATAATTAATGAAAATCTCCTCTAAAACGCAATAACGACCAAAAAGTCTAAAAAACGGAATGTGATTACACAAAACGATTATATCAAACAGTATAATGGTTATCTTAAAGTAAAATTAAGATCTAAAATAGTATTCGACAATCTATTGTACGTCATGTATACGTAGTTTTATACGAGTAACAATTCTTTTGTTCACTCGGCGTTGCTGCATATATTATGTTGTTATTCATAAATTAAACTGTTAATAACAAAAAACTCTCAACATTTTTATAAGATTTTTAAAAACAATTTGTTAATAGCCAACTACAATGCAGCTTAAATATTATTGTCGCTCCTCTCGGTATCAGAAATAAATAGTTAAATTTTAAATAGTCGTCATATTACATGATATGACAATACATTGATGGAACTTGATGATAATAACATTGATATTGTAATTTAAACTTTACTACGTTATAAATAAGATCTAGTTTTGTTAACGCTGATAACGAACCGTCTATACAGCGGCTCTAGTCTCGCCCTAATGATCTAGAAACGCTAATATTTTGTTTCGATGCTTTGGCGACTGCAAAATCGATATTTAAAGTCGAGGTAAAAATATAGCAAAGCCATTATAATTATTTGAATATATTAAAGAAATCAATCAGAGTTATTTTCATGTAGACACCAGCACATCAAACTACCAATCTGTTAAATTTATTTAATAGATTTTCAACTTTATCGCGGTTCAAGGTTGATTGGGAAAATTTGAGTTTCGGGTAGCTTGGCCTGCTGGCGTCTGTACATTAATTTGTTTCTCTACAGCCGCCGAATCATCACAAAATGGACGCGAATACAAAGTGACATATCACTGTCACAAAAAGTTGTGCTAACCTAAAAAACTGCTATACACAATGCCCCATAGCTTCATCAACCCATCATTCATCGACAAAACCCATCATTTATACAATAATATTTTTCACCAGCTCTTTCCGTCCATTGTCCATGGACCATTGTGTACAGTAGCAGTAATACATGGGCGCCACAGTGTGCGGCGTGGTGTTCAGTGGTCGTAGATGACGCCGCCGGCTCCCGGGAGAGTGGACCCGCCTGATAGGTAGATGTCTACTGCTCTGGCTGCCTGTCGGCCTTCTGATATCGCCCATACTACTAGTGACTGGCCACGGCGACAATCTGTGAACGAAAATTAGTTGGATTAATTCATTTGTATTTTTTCTACTTTTAAAAAGTTACGTGACTTGTGAAATCACCAATACTAACCTGCATGATGCTCATATGATCTGACCAAGATTGCCTTTTATCAGGTTATACATTATTTAATGTTGGTGAGATAAGTTACTTTTATTTCATTTGTACATACCACCAGCAGCGAAGACATTGCTGACAGGAGTTTTGTAAATGTCCTTCTTCTCGGTTTCCACGTTGCTTCGAGCGTCCAGGGGGAGGTCTGATAACAACAACAACAACAAAAGTTAAAATATCGTCTCTGGCACTTGATTAATTATTGATAACTTGAAGGAGCTTCTGATCCTAAGGTGATTTTTTAAGGATAAAAAGAAATATTATGTTTTTTTTTTGTTTTGGGAATGTCTATTTGGTGTGTGTGTGACTTACCCAGTTGGTTCGCCACATATCTCTCGGGTCCTAAGAAGCCCATAGCCAGTAGCACCAGTTCTGCCTTGAACACCTTGTTGGTGCCGGGTACTTCCTTCATCTCCCACCGGCCGCCCGCGCCGCGCGTCCATTCTACTTCTACGGCTGATACACCGCATACGTTGCCTTCACCTGTAGAAGAAAAGATTGTTATTTTAATGAGCTGTAGTAAAAAATGTTGTTGCGATTCATATTAACAAAATTATACTACAGTGTTAAATCAAAACTAAGTAAAAGAACTAGTTTTGGACGGTTACAGATTAGTGTGCAGATACACAAGCAGCCGCCGACAACGTGCCTCTCGTGTATTTGAGTACGGTGCTCAAATACACGAACGGCATGTTGTCGGCGACAGCTGCCGACACTCGTCGACAGCTGCTGTTGCCTCTGCCGTAGACGCATATCGCTCGTGTGTATGAGCATTTACGAGTTATTCAATTGTGCAAAAAGCATATTGATCAAACAAATGTCACTGAATAAAATGCTTACCATCATCCAAGAATTCCTTGGTAAGTGTGGAGAACTTCCTTGGGTCGTGTCCGAATTTAACTTTCACTTCTTCATGTCCATAGTCCACCCTACAAATAAGGAAGATAATCATTATCAGTGTATGTAAGAGCTTGATTAAATTTTCTTAAAACATGATTGACAAAATGTTATTTTATGTGTATTTGTAACAATTTGTTTGTACTAACCTGAATACTCTGGGCCACTGTGGCCATGGGTTGTCTTGTCCCCTAGTCGGCTTGGGCTCGGGTAAGATTTCGAATGTTGTGATGCTCTTCGCACCTTGACGCAGCGATGTGGCTATACAGTCACAACTGGAGACAAAAAGTTTGTATTTGTTTAGACTAAGTCTACGTGCAGTACACGGGTCAAGCAATATAAAAATGCAATTAACTGTATTATTTCAAATGATTTCTGAGAAAATGAATAGGATCTCCAATTTCCCTACAGTCTTGAATCGAATTGGGGTCTAGTAATTCTATGACCCCACAAAGCTTTTATCACTAACAGCCCATTATCTATTGCATGATTTGGATTTAGAAGCTTTGCTGGTGCAAAAACACTGATCCTGCCAATATTTTTGCACCAGCAAAGCTTCTACCATAAACGCACTCTCTGTCGCTTTTCACTCTTTTCGTCTCTAGAATTCCTCTTTTTCGTAAACATTACACCAATATTATTTCTAAAATAAACCGATAAAGACTTGAAAAGATACATACCCAGTATCACCTCCACCGATAACCAGCACATTCTTGTCCTTAGCCATAAGCTCAGGGTTATCCTTAGCCTGGTGATGATGCGTGGCCCCCATCTGCTTCTTCTGCCAGTTCTCTAGGAACTCCATGGCGTAGTGGATGCCGTTCAGCTGCCGACCCTTGAGGGGTAGGTCGCGGGGCCAGGTTGCGCCCATGCATAGGACTAGGGCGTTGTATCTAAGGGAAAAAACAAATGTTAAGCTCGAGTGATGAGAGTTCTCTGGGAACACTCATAAACATAATGGAGTTCACATCACGATAATAGCACGAGGGTTGTTTCTGTGGCCTAACCTAGGCCTAAATATTTTAGGCAACGCCCTGATAGAAACTTTTGGGCTTCGTTTACTTAGAGCTAGTAACCCACTTACTCACTATGGTTGTTGTAGATAAATTGTCAGCAGATTTGTAGCTTGTATGGCAACTGTTCTGACCATTTACAGTTCTAATCACGCGACTCGGATTTACCAGAGCATTTCGAACATCCGTACATACACAGCTCGTCAGTGAGTCAGTTTTAGTCGAATTTTTTTAAATAAAAACTTACTCGTTAGCCAAATCGCTGGCAGATATATCTCGTCCGACGTCCACGTTGCACTTGAAGGAGATGCCCTCAGCAGTCATCAGCTTGATGCGACGTGCGACTACTTCCTTGCTGAGCTTCATTGTGGGAATGCCGTACTGTAGGAGACCGCCTGGACGGTCGTTGCGCTCGAATACTGTTACTGTGTAGCCCGCCTGAAACATGAAAAGGTTTTTAAAAAATCCCGCTTTTTAGTCTCCTTAGTAGTCAATAAGTTGGTACGACTATCCGTTCCTTATAAATAAAACTAAATAATGTTGTCATGTTGTGTACCTTATTCAACTGGTGTGCGCACGCTAAGCCAGCTGGCCCGGAGCCGACAATAGCCACTGTCTTTCCGTTCCTGTGTGAAGGAATCTGTAAATAAATAAATAAATAACATTAAATTATAACCTATTATTATGCCTATTCTTCCATTTTGGCAATATTTTTTAGAGATTCCACATGAAAATATAAAAGCTTTATAAAAGTACGAATTTTGTCCTATTTGTAAATTTTACATACAGCGGGGTAATTGTGTAACACACTGTCAGAAGCAATGGCTTTAAGTTTGACAGTTCAACAACATTCATTGTGTTAATTAATGTTGTATCGAGATTGGTATAGTGTTACGCAATTTGGGTGCTGGACCGACGAGAATCGACGATCTTAGTAGGTTAGCTTATAGCAGCTGGATGTGAGTGGAGGAAAATTGAGTCGTCGATGATGATAATATGATTGGAAAACTGGCGAAATGGGTGTACACTACAGGTACTTTGTCTACCCCTTCAGGGAAAACAGGATTTAAGTTATGTTATGACTGTATACGTACGTCAGGTATTATCCATCCGCTCTCGAAGGCGTGGTCAATGATGGCGCATTCGATGTTCTTAATAGTAACAGGCGGTTCGGAGATGCCCAGCACGCACGCGCCCTCGCACGGGGCGGGACACACGCGGCCTGTGAATTCTGAAATAAACAAAATTACTTAATGATAGGGTGCGGATATGGCATACTATACCGTGCAATCAAAATCAAGGGTTTTCTATAAATACGGTGGTGAGGTTTACTGACATGCTGACATTAAACAATGTTGAATTAAAAACATGCAATAGTTACTGAAACTAGAGCTGAGTTCAACTGTCTCAACCTACTGCTAAGGAGAAAAATATATTGCTTTACAACATCGGTGTAGTATTTGTCGAGTCTTTACGTGACAATGTATCGATAACGGTGCATAGCGAGTGTGCGCACTGATTTTATGAATACCGTGAATTTTTGGTCGGAGAATAGTAATTTTCGATCCGTTCCGTATTATCAGAAGTTGTTTTGCACCGAAAAACAAACATACCTGGGAAATTATTAGTCTGCAGCAGCTGATTGAGCGCCTGGTGCCAGTCCCCCTTGAAGATGAGGTCGTTCCACTTGGGGATGATGTTCCCGAGCGGACAGCCGTGCGCCGACTGGCAGAAGGGCACGCCGCACTCCATGCAGCGCGCCGCCTGCGCGCGCAGGCCGCGCCGCACGTGCGCCGCGTTGTAGATCTCGTCCCAGTCGCGCGCGCGCCGCTCGGCCGGCCGGTACAGCGACGTCTCGCGAGGGTACTTCATGAAGCCCCTGCGATAACGACGTTCATGGGTTGTAACATTTATTTACCAAGCTTTGAGGTCGTCGTTCACCTGAAGCCTGAATAAAATATCACCACTTCGCCTCGTAACGATTAAAATCGGACTTTTAGAGAATGTAAGGCGTCAGATGACTTTCATCAGTTACAGCCAATATGTACTCCGCCGTGTGAGCAAATTTTTACCTTCCTAAGCTCATAAATGACATTTATGGACACTGAACAAATAGATAGGAAACTGGTGTGAAACCTGGTGCCAACATGACATCAGTAATGTAAATTCTATATAATAATTTAAATGATGATTTCAAAATCTTCAATGTATTAGTTCCGTTTTCTTTTTAAAACAAGCCTCAGTATAAATCTTGGTAAATTAATAGCTGTTGAAAGTCGTACTTCCAAAAATCTACTACCAGTATACACAAATACCAACCTAGTCTTATCCAGAATCTTCTCCAAATTCTTAGTTTCCAACTCCACATCTCGTACAGTCTCCTCAATATCCAATACTCCATTCTCCGCCTTTCCATTGGCCTCCAACTTGGGTTGGCTTGGCTGTTTCGCTGCCATAGCCTTCAGAGCACGTTGGTATTCGAACGGGAACACTTTGATGAACTTCTTAGCGGGCTCAGGCCAGGTCTTCAGGAATTCTTCGGCGATTATTGAGCTGGAAGGAAACAAATATTTTAAATGATGATGAAATATGACAGTGAAATATAAGATACGATAAAAGCAGCACGTACGTGTTAAGACAAACTTGTCAGAATTGAAAAGTAGAATATAGATCATCTGCCTTCAAGTTGCATTTAAAAACATAAACCATTTATTTCAATTAAACCAATTACAGGTACTTTTGAATTGCCAAGGAGTCGGTCAGTCAGAAAGATGAAGCTAGTTGCAAAGTGTACAAGGTTCCTATGGAGAATAACGGGTAAGAAACTCCACGGACTCTCTTTTAAATCAAAATATTGGTTAAATCATTCACGTTAAAATTATACATGTGCAAACGTTGTAGAATGACGTGCATGTTAAAGTGTCTGTTATAAAAAATAACAAAAATTAAAATAAATTAATACAAGACCCTGTAAATAAAACTTGCTCAACGAACCCAGTGTACTGGTGGAACTCTTCCAGCAGCTGCTGCACATAGTCCAGATCTTCTTGCAGCTCCAGAGGTAACAGTTCCACCATCTCGTGGTTGCACTTGCCGGAGAACGAGCCGTCGATATCGTACACGTATGCGATACCACCTGTGAATAGCAATGGAAATTCATTGTTATAAGGAACGGCTAATAAATCAGGACAAGAGCAGTGCGTCATAATGGCTTGTGACATTCTCGGTTGATTCGAAACCTGAGACACTCGTCTGACACGACACTCTCACTCGGAGAAGAAACACCAAAAGAAACTCAGTGGTTCTTTTCAAGTTCAGACGTTATCTTGGTCATTTCATTAACTGATCATGAGAGGACCATAGACCGTGTCTGAGCTGGTCTTTTGTACAAGCACATCAATGTAGACTACTCAGCGTCCTGTGGCGCAGTTTTTTTTTGCACATTTTTATATATCCATAAAAATACAGGTGGCAGCAGTATTGGTTCAGAATCATGTACTAAATTAATGTCAACAGGTTGCGCGTCGATGCCCCTGCCACCCTGTATAGCATTGAAAATCCCCCTAGGTAAAATAGCTGGAGCGTGCTTTATAAAAAAAAAAAATTGCGTACCGCTCATGCCAGCCGCGAAGTTCCTTCCAGTAAGTCCGAGGATGAGCGCAGTACCGGCCGTCATGTACTCGCAACCGTGGTCACCCACTCCTTCTACGACTGCAATACAACCGCTGTTGCGTACGCAGAAACGCTCAGATGCTATGCCTCTGTAGGAATAAATGAATGTTTATTTATAAAACCATCACCTCACTTTCCCTAGAAGATTGTTCACAAGGAAATTATTTTCCTCGTAAATCTTAACTTGTAATGGAGTTGCCAACTCACTGCATACTTTGTTAATCTCTTTATACAAAGGTATAATAACCACGGATAATAATTATGTGGAAAAAGTGTATGTAATAGCAATTTTTTTTTTAAATAACCATTTTTATATTTGTAAGCAGGCGGGGTCCGAATCATGTAAGTACTGAATCCATGGTAAGAGGTTGCTGATTGCCACTTGTATGCAGTGAGTGGCCATTATTTAAAATACTGTTAGGTAATAAGTAATTAATATTACTAGGGACTAAAGTCCGAGTGGTTTTTACTAACCTGAAATAAGCGCGTCCAGATGTGGCTCCGTATAAGCACACATTTCCTACAATGACGTTGACGTGCGACTCGAATGGAGACGCCTTTGGTGGGAAGATGATGACCTTGCCGCCTGACAAGCCCTTGCCTGAAACAAATCAAATTATTTTTAGCTTAACACCCTCCTGTGCTCTATGCTACAGACCTTCAAAACCCTTTATCATATTTGCTTTATTGTACAACATGATCTAATTAATTCCCTAGCTTTTACATGTATGTTATTTATAATAACTACTAGGTTTACAATGAACCTCTCCATTGTAAACCTAGTAGTTGTACATGCTATGCTTGAAGTTTCCCTGTGTGATCGAATCAGAAATGAAGAGATCCGCAGGAGAACCAAGATAACCGACATAGCCCTAACAATTGCCAAACTTAAGTGGCAGTGGGCAGGGCACATTGCTCGCAGAACAGATGGCCGATGGGGCCGAACGGTTCTGGAGTGGCGACCGCGTACCGGGACACGTAGCGTTGGGAGGCCTCCCACAAGGTGGACCGACGACCTTGTTAAAGCCGCAGGAACCCGTTGGATGCGACAAGCACGAAACCGGTTGAAGTGGAGGTGCTCGGGGGAGGCCTATGTCCAGCAGTGGATGTCCTTCGGCTGATACATGATGACTAGTGTAAGGGTGTTTACTCACCGACATAGTCGTTAGCGTCGCCTTCCAGCGTTACAGTGATGCCCTTAGACAGGAACGCACAGAAGCTCTGTCCGGCTGATCCGTTTAGTGTAATATTCACAGTCTTTCCGTCTGGGAGGCCATCGTCGCCGTATTTCCTGTTTATAGAAATATAAATAGTAGTTAATTATTTTAAAAAATCTGCGAAACATTGAGACAAGTAAAATATTGTTGGAGGTTATAAGCGTAGTAGTTATACGGAAGGTTTAGTTGCCATTGACCCGAGTTTTTAGATAAAATAATTTTGTCGCAGTAATTCGCTGGTCGCAAACAACTTTCTTTCTTTCAGGACCGTTGTGGCGATGCTATGCCTATTTGCTGTAATAGATGACTTTCGCCTTAGATGTTGGTGAGTGAAAAACCGCTTGCACACTTAAATATTATTCCATCAGATATTTTTCAGTTTTGCGTATTGAATGGCCTAAAATAACTTACATGGCGATATGATAAGACAGCGTGGATGTGAAAGCTCTGTCCTCGTTGGTGATCCTCATATTGATATCCACATGGTTTTCAGATCCATCCCAGATGCTGCTGCATTGGGCGATCAACTGGTTGTCCAGACGCTTCTCTAGTTGGAAGTCCTGAAAACATTTTTTTACATAATTATAGCGGTTTATGTGGCTCCCATCAGCTGTTGGTTGAGTACTGAACAAGAATATTGTGAGCTCTTTGTTGACCTGTCAGAATAATGTTTGTGAGAAGAATTGAAAATGACACTTTAGAGGTGTGAGGAACAGGGTGTAAAGTTCACTCATCCGCCATAGAAAAGGGAGGATCCTCCGACCAGACGGGTGTTGTGTCTGGCGGGCAATTGCCCAACGACTGATGTCGGGAAGTTTGTATGTATGCTAATTGCGCGGTAAATTCTGCTTGCGAGATGCAGGATTTGCGTGACGTCAGTTTGACGCGTTGTTCGCATGTGGCGTTTTAGATACCGCTACAACACTATTTTCGATGTACTGTTTGATGTTATTGGGGTTTTTCTTCAGAAATTTCTCAGCAGCAGCCTGGAGTCGTGCTTCGTGGCCGGTTGATGGCAATCGAGTCGCCCTTAATTACACGGGGCTTAAACATAACTGTTCGTCAGTTATGTTTAAGCCCCGTACACTTGGTAAACACAATTAAAGAGCGCGTCGCTTTGTGAGATAAAAAAAACTATACAGGGGTGATGTGTTGTATTATGTTATGTTTTATTCGATGTTTTTAATTCTGCAGCATATCTTACCTGTGACTTGGATCCTCCAATGATATTGACGCCGGGTCTCATATGCAGCGCGTTTTTGAGTATAAGGCTGAGATTCAACATCCTCGCCTTAGGGTTCTCGTTGTTCTCTCGCACTTTGAGTAAGTCTGTGCGACCGATCAGGTCTTGGAACCGACGGACTCCGACTTCGGCCATGTGTGTGCGAACCTGGGAAGGAGAAGTGCCTTGTAAATAAATAGACAAGAGGCAGACATGTTTTTATTATTTAGTTTCACTGCGTCATGACTTAATTCTTCTAGATGTAATAAAGAAGCAAACTAAATGAAAGCATTGTCCAAGTTAAACTTCAACATTTTTAATGTTTCAGTGGTAGAATGCATTCTTTTAAGATGATAGTGCAGTTTTTTTACTGGGCATTGTTTCTTCTGTCTAAAACAGCAGTTATTAAATGCCACAGAAATCCCTCTACCAAAAGTTTTAATCTTATGGTAATATTTAGTATGGACCAATGTGTTGGGGACCAGTTATAACTCTGTGTTGTTCCCTAGGGGACTCCGCTATTAAATGCTAGTAAATAACGCACAAAAATTGAAAGGTACCTAAGCAACACTTACCTCTTCGGCCAACATAAACAGATAGTTGATGACATGTTCTGGCTTGCCAGCGAACTTCTTGCGCAGTACGGGGTCCTGAGTAGCAATACCAACGGGGCAAGTGTTCAAGTGGCATTTCCTCATCATTGTGCAACCTGCAGAAGAAGACAAACATAATATTATAAAGGAGATGAGATGAAGGTCTGTAGGTAAGTCTAGGGATGTAATAATTATGTTTGAAACAAAGGGTAGTAGAATCATATAATTAAGAAGGCTTCTCAGTAGAGATTAATATTAGGCTATCCAATTCCGTCTTAAAACACTTACCAAGAGCAATAAGTGGTGCTGTACTGAATCCGAACTCGTCAGCACCGAGTAGTGCGGCGACCATCACGTCAAAACCTGTCCTGATCTGTCCGTCCGCTTGTACCACCACCCTGAAACACAATGATAAACAAATTAAGATTGAAGCAACCTTCCAACATAGTATTACAGCTGCAGAAACATTTTATTACTACGTTGTCTTCGTACAACTTCCTTCACCTTGAAGATCGACCCGTGAGGCTGTTATGATTTGGCCACGAGTTCCCTTTTCTGGTTCATCAACTAATAATATAATCAGTGAATAATCCCATACCTAGACCTCAGGTCGTTCAGCACCAGCACCTGGTGCGTCTCGGCCACGCCCAGCTCCCACGGCAGGCCGGCGCTCTTGATGCCCGTCCAGGAGCTGGCGCCCGTGCCGCCGTCGTGGCCCGAGATCACGATGTGCTCGGCTTTGCCCTGGAACGAACAAATGCAATGACGCTTTTGTGTAAATATACCAATGATGCTTTGTGCTTGCTTAAAGAATTTCAGTATCTTATGAAGGTGATAGGTTGGAATCAACTTTTGCTAACTGAACGAACAGCTGTGCTGCTGGGGAGTTCGTTGCACTACTTCTTTTTCGCAACTAAAGCACAAGTGGTGAAGGGCAAGCTATTGGAATTTGAATAGAATACAATACTCTTTATTGTGCACCATACAAGTTACAGAACATAAATATTAAAAAAATTACAAAGGGTGACACAATGGGCGGTCTTATCGCTAAGAGCGATCTTTTAAAGACAACCTTTGGATGGATTAAAAATTAAGGAGAGACAAATATAGTAGGTAGTCTGTGGTGTACCACTTACATTATACTATTAATATATACATAAAGTATATTTTACTCATCTAAATAAATATATACATATAATAACAAACATAAAAAAATAGGAAAAATAAAATTGAATAAATGGTTTTTGATTTTTGATTGGTGCTATATCATTCGAGCAACCAATATGATTATCTCCCATGAGCTTTGCTGAAAAATAAGCATCATTCGATTTGATCTAAAATATTGATCAAATCTGGTAAACCCAAAATCTATTTCCACCAAGGCTCACTGTTTTTGTACAGAACACATTTTTGTAAAGGCCTTCAATTAGTAAGTCTGGACGTTTGGTCCCACGAATCGAGTATTGGCATTTTCAAAGTACCTTAGCTACACCGGAAGCGACAACTCCGACACCGACTTCCGACACCAGTTTGACAGAGATCCGGGCTTTAGGATTAGCGGCTTTCAAGTCATAGATGAGTTCAGCCAAGTCTTCAATGGAGTAGATGTCGTGATGAGGAGGCGGCGAGATCAGACCCACGCCGGCCACGGAACAACGCGTCTTGGCGATGTCTTCTGTTACTTTGTAACCTGTGAATAAAATGCAAGTTTTAAAATCCTGATTACATGTACACCAAAAAAACTAGACGACTGCGAGGTCCGTGAATCGTGAAAACATGATTTTTGAAATCTTGAATATAAAAGAGAGGAACTTTCTTTTGACTTGATAAAAGATGCCCTTGCACTTTACACATCTCTACGACCATAATGAAATAAGAATTATAACGTCAGTCAATCATGTCAGCAAACTCAGATTTTGGCAGAATCTTGCTTATGTCATCACACTTGACTGGAAGAGTTATTACAGTAATAGGTTGATAACGTGGTTAACTATACAGGGTGAGTTTTTTACGTACGTGAGTGCTGATAAAGATCAAATTTCATAAGCAAATGTTATAAAGTAAGTATTCAAAGAGATTAGCTATTTTCTCCAAAATATCGTACCAGGTAACTCCCCGCCCTCTCCCGGCTTGGCCCCCTGCGCCATCTTGATCTGCAAATCATCTGCGTGCGCGAGATAGGAGGCTGTGACTCCGAACCGACCCGACGCGACCTGCTTGATCGCTGAGCGACGGTTGAACTCGGGGTCCTGAAATTATTATGTACAATAGTGGAATAAAAGATAATAAGTATGATTAGGATCGTGTTTAGCGCATCTATGATGGACAGTTGGTCACGACATTAAAGCAATAGAGTTTTATAAAGTTTATGTCAGTTACATTTTTAAATTAATATTTGTCACTGCATTTACTTAGGTGCCAGCGTCATGAATGTTATAAAAACCCAATGTATGATATTTCTTGTTGTATTATATTCTCTAGCAAAGGGCATTCCACGCGGGTATGTTTACCCAGTTAGTTGTTTATAGCTAGCCGCCGACTGCTGCTCCGCGCGAGCGGCCAGTGCGGCGCCTCGCCGCGAGCCTCGGGCGGTGCAGCAGTGGTCCAGGTCAAACTATACCAACTTATTTCATAGACGTTTCTAGAAACTTCCACAAACATAAATAAAAGATGTTAAAATATTACCTGGTTCAGATATCTGTCAGCATTTTCTCCACCCTCACCAGTGTTGGATTTTCCACCGATGCGGTTCATTGCGATCGCAAGTGTCGTGTGAGCCTCCAGGGATATCGAACCGAACGACATCGCGCCTAAAAGAAGACACGAACTAAGGATTAGTTTCAAGCAAGTTTCATCAGAGCGGACATTTCCATATTGCGTCTGAGCCGATGGTAACACCATGTGGTCACAGAGGTTTCTATACATTCGTGAAAAGATGAGCTGGGTTGATAGATATCAGTAATAACAGCCGCACGCTTCGATCCGCTCGGTCTGTACGCTTACCGCGGTTGTTCTGTGGATGGGTGACCTTTACATATCCCGACTACTCAAGACACCTTCCTGCTTCGGAAAGCACGGTAAGCCGTTGGTCCCAACTATCATTCGTGGATCTTTAGCAGTCGTCAGTTCGTGTGGGTCATCAGTAGCCCGAAAGTTTGATAACCAGGCTCACCAACATATATCGTGGGCATCGTATTACCCAATAACTGGGTTATGGAGATCAGATAGGCAGTCGCTTCATGTACGTAAGAAATGGTTTATTACCTGTAGCAAATCGCTTGACGATTTCAGCAGCAGATTCTACTTCACCCAGAGGGATAGGTTCGTCCAGTTTCACAAGCTCCAACTGACCACGCAGAGTGCACGCCCTGACAGACTCCAAAGCACTCTCTCTGTTGAATAACGTGGGTAATTATAATTAATATTTAATATTTCTGGTAGATTAAAAAACTTTTTTACAAAACCATACAAACTTGACGAAAAAAGAAACTGAACTGAAAAAAATAAAACCTTTTTGTTTAACTGAGCTCCTACAAAAAAAAAACCTTTTTGTCTGATCTGCGGCGCCAAACCAACAATCAATCAGAGGGGCATTTCTCGTAATTTTAAGAACGTTCACAGTCTGATCTCAGTCTCAATCTGTCAAACTAATTTCCCTACATTTTGACAGGTTTTGGACATCTGTTTGTCGCCGAGATGAGACTGCGACTAGATTTTGAACGTTTTAAATTACGAGAATTGGCCTTCTGACTGTCACCTTTTTACGCTTTGTTAGGCGCCACCTAATTTGTTACTTACATCCTTACTTGTGTCATTGAAATATTCGATGTAGCAATCCATTTTGAGAATTTAACGATCTTTTTACGCTTGAATATGGTAGAAAAAAAATGTTATGCATAAACCAAATGGCATTCTAATCTAAAAACCTCATTGTATAACGACGAAAAAGTGGTATGGAATTATGGATACATTTTGAAAAGGCCAGCTTCAACCACGTGTTCGTAAAGTTATTTATACAGGGTGGCAGGGACGTCGACCCGCATCCTGTTACCATGGATTCAGTACTCTATATGATTCTAAACACCCCTGCGACGAAATTTTATGCCGGTTATTTAAAAAAAAATGTTTTTCCATACATTTTGACCGCGTGGGTATTGCATTTTGCTATGAAACAGCAGATTTTTTTTTATAACCGACGACAAATTTCTACTCGCGGGTGTAGACTGACATGTACTGAATTGATGGTTTCAGTTTGCGCGTCGCTGTTCCTGCCACGCTGTATATTATTACCTGTATTTATCATAAGCCGACGAGCTCTTATTTTGAGTGGCTTCTTGCAGGTTGGCGATAGACATCGGATCGTTGATGTGTTTCTCACCGCCTGCGCGCCAGTGGTAGTTACCGGGGTTCCTAAAAACATTAAATTACAATCATGGGTATTTTTGTTTATTTTGTAGATTATTATGTATCTTATTTGTGTTCTATAACCTATAAACCTATATACCTCAAAACCAGTGCGTCCTTGACATCACCATAAGTTAACGCATGTCTGTCAAATATTTCCTTTGACAGAATCTCAAAGTTTACACCACCTGAAAATAAACAAAAAATAATATAAGTAAAATTAAACGAAAGAAGAAAAGTTTGCAAAATGTTAGAATTTCGCTAACATACTCGAGATTATTTACAAATTAAAAGTTTATTTCAATGCACACGAAGTTGACAAACAAAAACAAGCAGTCCTTTATTCTGACGCTAACGTTAATTTCCAATAATAATAAGGGAAAATTTTTCAATCATCCCATAACTTTATTCGAGTAATCATTTTGAAATGTTTACAGTTATTTCATACAAAAACTGTCAAAAGTCAATTTTGTTCCTCAAATAAAAGTTATCCGGTGATGGAAAAATCAGCCCTAAATCGAATAAAACATCCTTTAAATCGCACACCAATCCTAAACTGTGTGTCTCTAAAGCACTTATCCATAATTTATTCATAGACTTAACTCCTCAAAGATCTGAGGGCTCTTTCGACTGTAGGGTACTGATGCCCATCTTAGCCATGGACCTTAGCTAGGCGTATCTCTATAGCACCCTGGTAAGCCTTCTAAATGGCATCATCAAGTAAATAAGTACAAAAACTTACCAATCCTAGACTGTGTGCCTCTAAAGCACTTATCGATTACTTCTTCACACAAGCCAACTGCCTCAAAGATTTGTGCGCTCTTGTAGGACTGTAGAGTACTGATTCCCATCTTAGCCATGACCTTAGCCAGCCCAGTTTCGATAGCTCCCTGGTACGCTTGGTAGATGTCCTCGTCTGTTAAGTTCGGGTCCAGAATGTTGTCTGAGCGAAGGGAGAATGCGAGCTCGAAGGCTAGGTAGGGGCAGATTGCGTCGGCGCCGTAACCTGCGAAAGAAGGATACGATTTATATGTTTTTTTTTTGTTGTTTTAGTGGTAATGGGTATGAAACAACTATTATTTTGAATTGTTTTATTTTGCTCTTGCTTTTCTTTTACTCTGGACGCTCTTAACGTGCACGTTTTTTATACTGTCTGACTATAATTTAAAAGAGTGTCCATGGAGTATTTTGCCCTTCTTCTCCATAAAAATCTACTACGTTTTGGGATGGACAACTAGCATCAGACTCCTTTGACAATTCAAAAGTCCTTTTAAATGGTTTAATTGAAATAAATGCTTTGAATTTGAGTTTAAGTCCCCGGTTATTACAAACACTAGGCGACACCGCCTAAAAGCACGATGTTGGATTTTCAACTGTCGGTGCTGAACCGAGCGTTGAAAATCCAACAACGCGCTTGTCAATCCACGAATTTTTTCCTTACCTAACAGAACACACATGTGGTGCACTTCTCTCGCTTCAGCGGTCTCTAGAATGAGGCCGACCTTCATGCGCTGACGAGTCTCGATCAGGTGATGGTGGACAGCTCCTGTAAATCATTATAATGTTTTTTTATTTGCTTAGTGAAAAATAGTTTTTTATCAAAATAGTGACATTGAAATAGTGTCTCCTTCAATATGAACATTTTGCTCTCCTCAGTTGAATACCATACTTCTTCAAATAATTATTGATATGCGTTTTTATAGTTTTTATTAAACTAGCTCACCTAGTGCAAGCAGTGTGCTAACAGGCACCCTGTTAGGTCCGGACGCGCGGTCACTTAGTACTATGAGCTGGTACCCGCTGGAAGCAGCCGCGTGAGCTTCTCCCGAGATGCGACCTAGTGCTGGCTCCATGCCTGAGGGCCCTTCGAGGTAGTCGAATGAGCAGTCGATCACCTTTGTCTGAGGAGAAAAGGAAAATATGGGTAAGCTTATTAATTATTACATAAATACATAAACTCACTCCTTTTTCATATTCCATGACGATAAGCCAAAAACTACAAAATGCAACCTGCTACGATCCTTACATAAACCTCTTCTTATCTTCGTTAAAGTTCATACATCTGAAGGCCAATTCTCGTAATTTTAAACGTTCAAAATCTAGTCGCAGTCTCATCTCGTTGTTTGTGTTCTTCACAAAGTGAATAATTAATACTTAAGAGATCTTGGTGTCAAATTGGCCAGCTGTATTAACTTGTTTTATATAATATTATGTAACGACACTTTTGGTTTGTTCCCTCAAATCTCGTACATTGTTGTTATTGTTTTACTTGTCTACATCTGCATGCTTCGTCATTACACAACTATTATTTTTATGTTAAAATTTAAATCTCATACAAGTGAACTGTATCATGTTCTTATGAGTAATAAAGATTCTTTAAACCTATCTCAGCGACATACAAATGTCAAATACTTGACAAAAATGTTGGGAAATTAGAGGTTTTTTTGACATATTGAGACTGAGATCAGACTGTTAATGTAAATATAGGTGTAGCATTGTGACAGCTGCGAACGCGCATAGATAACCTATATCCGGCGCGGCGCGAGATTCGTTGCCCGGAATGTTACCATATATGTTTCATGTTTCACCATCTTTTCTTTTATGTATGTTTATTTTTATTATAGGTCATGTTTTGATTTTTGTTTTTTTGTTTTGTGTCGAATCATATGTTGAATAGTTTATTTTATTTTCTTGTTTTGATTGTTGTTTTTATTTATTTATGTATAATTGCATGCTGCACTGGTTAACGTCATCACGTCAACGCCGGCTGCCGCTGAAAACCAGCGCTTGGGCTCTGTCTCGTATAGGGTCTTAGCATTATGCTGAGCGATGGCCGTTTTGCGTGAATGTGACGCATGTTTACCCCCAACTTGTTTTTTTGTGTGCTAAGTCCTTTTTTCATGCGTCATGTTTGCCGCAAATAAATGCATTTTCTTTCTTTTCTTTCTTTCTAATGTTCTTAAAATTACGAGAATTGCCCCTCTGGTCATGCACGCACGGTTGCAAGTACTGCGCACCTAACCTTTCTGTAGAACATCACCAGGTCAGTAGGTCTTTTAGGTGTAGGTCAGCATTTCTTATTGTTGGTGTCGAAAAGCATGAAACAGTTTTAGAAGTTGATATGTCTGGAAACCAGTGGAAACGCCGGAATCAAACTAAGAAATCGTAGTCTCTGGAAAACATCAAAAATGATTTTTTTTAAACCAAATACAGAGTCAGGTGTATAAGATTACCTTCCATCCCCGATGGGTAGTGTGCTTCAGAGCATGCAGATCGGGAAGAGACAGAATAGGCTGCGGTAGGAACAGACGGTGAACGAACTCTGCGCTCGGCTGCAAGATGTTAGGTGCAGGACCGATCGGGCACAGCAATGACATAACAATCTTTTCCCTGTAATTAAATATTGATTGATTATGTAATGTTAAGAGGTGATCTGGCTGAGTGACTTTGATACAATATTCAAGAGTTTTTTTTAATCAATTTACACGTAAAGTGGACAACTTTATTCAACAATTTATACAGATGCGTGTGATCTCCTTCATAGATTTCCAAATATTTCCCTTTCTCTTGTTTGTAAAGTCCAATCAAATTCAATAGTTATTGCGCAAGTTGTTTTACTTCTCTCCCGTTTATTGGTAATGCAAGAGTCATCTGTCGACTCTCTTGTTCATAACAACTAAACGGTAATTATTATTGAATTTTAATGGTACGTTTTTAAAACTAAGATACTATCCCTATGTATTTTTATGTTTGGGATAAAGGAAAATTAATCAAATCAGATCTTACCTAAATGGATCAATAGGTGGGTTGGTGACTTGCGCGAACAGCTGTTTGAAGTATTCATAGGGCATCGGCTGGAACTGAGAGAGGCAAGCCAATGGTGCATCGTTACCCATGCTGCCAAGAGCTTCTTTCCTGCAATCAAGATAGAACATTCAGAGATTTTATGATAATTAAGTTAGGTTTTGAATGATATCTACATACAAAATATTCGACTTAAATAACCCGAACTAACCGAAAGCTACCTTTTGGAAGGGGTGACTAGAATCAATTCTATTTTATTGACATTTTTGACGTTCAAAAGTGCCTTTGATGTGCCTATTTGAAAATGTTTTGACTTTGACTCCAACAAGGGTTAAATGCAAGGCTTGTATTATTAAATAGCTGGACCAACCATTGGTTGGTCCAGCTTTTTACATGTTTGGAGTACTTTGGAGGCATTGATAAGTGACTCCATCATTGTGAAACTAGTAAATGAAGCTACTCTCCCTCATGCTTTATGAAAATCACTTATGATGATACCTTATCGCATTGGTTAATTAATAGCTTTAAGCTATATCTAATGGCTAAACATCGATCATGTTACGTTTTACGATCGATTAACAGAAACAATAGCAGACAAACCAATCAAATTACCTTACTTAGCCATGGTTGAAATTTTAAAGGTTTCAGAAATCTGGGACTGGTTACTCGACTTCTTGGGAGAAGGGAGCAGTAAGAATGTAAGACAGTAGACAGTCCGTTCAGTTATTTTACCTCTGACAGCAGCAACCAAATAGCAACCATATTGCAACGAAAATAAAGGTCATTGTGATTTTAACTGACTTGGCAATGGCAGCTACCCAATTGCAACCTTATTGCCACAACAATAAAGATCACTGTGATTATAACAGTGATACAAATTCAGAGATAAAATAACTGAACAGACTGTAGTTCAAACTTACTTGTTCTGAATCATAGGCAGTAGAAGCATGTGGATAGACTCGATAGTGTATCCGAACAACGGCAACCTCCTGTCCGCGAGTCCCGTGATGATGCTGCCGTTGGAGCCGTTCGTGCCGTTCGACGCGACGGGAGGCGTGCCGTTCTCTGTAGCCACCGACTTGTGGATGTCTTCCATTGTTATCTAGAATTGTTAGTTAAAGTATTGAGTTAGATAGGATCCAAGTTTAAATATACCAACAGCAGACTATGAAAACTTTTTTGTGGACTACAAATTACATAAATGGGTAAGTATATTTTGATCGAGAAACGGTGTATGACAGTTGCCGAAAAATAACTATCTAACAGAAGTATTTAGTTTTAAAACAATCTAAATGTTCAAACAGCAAACCAGTTTTGTGTGGTTTCAGGTTTCTTTGTCCACATCTTTTAAGAATGAAGATTTGATGACAAACTCTTCGTTTTTACTGTGTGTACAAAGTTGTCTAGAGTTTTCACAATCTGCAGTCAGTTCGCTACAACATCTAATAACGCCTAGAAAGCTTATTAAAAAATAAATCTTCTGAAAACGTCTAAAGCTTTAATCACGACGCCGTATTGGTCCTCTCAGTCGTGGAGATTAACGCTACATATTGCTTTACCAAAAATACGAAAAACAGTAACTCGGTATGTTAGAAGAAGCGGCCCGTTGAGGAGTTAAGAACATGCAAGTAGTTATTGCAGGGCTAAAGATGTGATTTACTCGCACGTTTCGCGGTATCGACATTAATAAGGAGAACCCCCTCTTAAAAATATTTTGATGCGTCAGGACTACCTATACTCCATTCGGAATAAGATTAGAGATTTTAACAAACCTTTTTTACAGTCCGTTCAACCGATTTTGACTTCTATTGCGTTGGTGGCATGACAAATGGAAGCTGTAGTAAATAGTTGGTATTGTAACCACTTTTTTGCTTTTAATGCCATCCTTATGGCTACGGAATAGAAGTTAAAATCGGTTGAACGGACTGTAAAAAAGGTTTTGTCTAATCTTATTCCAAATGGAGCATATAGTTAATTCATAACACCAAAGTCCATAAATAATTCTGCACATTGAAACCCAAAAGTTGGAATTTAAAACCATAAACTTAGTTAACTAGCACTTATACGTAATTATAATTAAAAATACGTTTCAATAGTTTATAAAAATCTTTTAAAACGTTGTGTGTTTAAAGAGAGTTGTCTTGTTTGTTATTGAATTATTGAACAACGTTTAAAAAGCGTTGTTTTTACTAGGTTTTATTTGAAGAATAACACAGATCAGACAAAAAATCGTGTGAATAAATCAACACCATCCTGCATGGTTTGTACGGCGAAAACAAATATAGGGCGGCCACCCCTCTTCCTATAAAGTTCTCAACAGCAATTTAGAAATTCGTCACTCCCCATGCGTCTAACCAAACTCACCATCTGATTAAATGTATAAATGTATTCCCCACGTACCGTAATGCATAGAAAAGAGAAACAAATGTTAAGAATGTGGTTGTGATGTTGAATGTATTTTATATGGTAGGTACAGTCGCCAAAAGAGATAAGTAACCAGGGCCGTTGGATATAATTGAAGTTTAGTAAGAAATCGATGGATGTTTTCGAATGAAATGTAATTTGATAAATTAACTGTTTTCTATTAATTAAATTTTATTCGAAAACATCCATCGGTTTTATACAGAACTTCAACTATGTATATCCAACGGCCCTGGTTACTTATTTCCTTTGGTGACCGTACATAAATAAACATATGAAACATACATAATATGAAGTATGAAGAAACCTTTAGTAACCAATTTTGGGATATAATATAATATGAAAGGATTAAATAGATATTTTATGAAAAAAAAAAAAAAAAAAAAAAACTTTACAAGCTAGTTTATACCTTATCTTGCAGCCACTCAGAGTGAGGTCGGCTGCGAGCGATTTCAATCTTGAGTTCAGCATCCTGAACCATTTTTTTTTCCAGAGTATCGACCAGCAACATACGACCGGGTTTTAGACGACTCTAGAACATAGAAAAAGTCACATTAGAATCTGACTGCGTGTGTCTGTCTGCACTGCAGCTATTTTCATTATAGATGATGTTAAAGAGAATTTTAACTCACCTTGAGTATGACCTTGTCGGGGTCGACATCATAGACACCGACCTCAGAAGCCATTACAAGTATATTCTCACTCGTCACGTAGAAACGAGAGGGTCGCAGACCGTTCCTGTCCAAAATGGCACCTGGAAACATTATATGAATTTAGTTTTAATTAAAAACGAAAGGCCAAATCGATGTTCCAGGCTATAACAAGTATATTTTTTGAAAAACTGATGGAAAACATCTATCATCCTTATAATCTGGACATCAGGGACGCCTTCAGGTCTTTTGGGAGCGTGGAAGCGTGAAAATCTTCTAGAAAATTCCACATCACTTACCAATGTACCGTCCATCAGTGAAGGAGACCAAGGCTGGTCCGTCCCAAGGCTCCATGCATGAGGATGCCCACTGGTAGTAGTCCCTCTTCTCCTTTGGCATGGTGACGTCATTCTGCCACGCTTCGGGCACCATCGTCATCACGGCTTCTGGCAAGGAACGCTGGCCAGCGTGCACGAGGAATTCGAGGACGCAATCAGCTGAACCAGAGTCGGAGAGGTTCGGTTCCACGACTGGGTAGAGTTTCTTTAGATCTGCAGACAAGTGTTTGGTTTTAGACAGTTTTACAAACAGGGACTGAATGTGTACGTCTGTGTGTGTTTAGCTGCTGACCTCTTGTTGGTCTTTAGCTGATTCAGAAGTCTACTTTTGGACTGCAGAGCCAAGTAGTTTTCAGAATAAGAATATTCATTTAGGATAGGTTTCTTGGCTGCAATCTCCCTAAAAATATACAGGGTGGCAGGGACATGGACGCGCAAACTGTAACCATGGATTCAGCATATGAGTTTAGACCCCATAGCGTCGAAATTTTTAGTCGATTATTAAAAAAAAAAATTGCTGTTCCATACGTTTTGACCGCGTAGGTATTGCACTTTTCTATGAAACAGAAGATTTTTTTTTTTATAACCGACGAAAAATTTCGACGCTATGGGGTCTAAACTCATGTGCTGAATTCATGGTTACAGTTTGCGCGTCGATGTCCCTGCCGCCCTGTATAACAGAAAAGGACCCACAAAAAGTAAGCAGGATAATATTGACTCACCTTCTCCGAACAGTTCGCTCTTCATGACACCCTCGCGAGCCTTCATGAGGTTGACATTACCTCGCAGCGTATTGATCTCGCCATTGTGAGCGAGGACTCTGGAAAACAATACCACACAGCAGATTAATAAGTTTATCCTTCAGTTCCGTTATAAGGTCCTGCATAGCTATTCACAACCATTCGACACGTTGTCGAATCGAAAATGACACATTTTCAATTACTAATTTGTCTTGCCCCCGACAGCAAATAGTTGTCGGAAGAATGGCGGTCGTCTATTTCATTGAAACTAACAAAATATTCGGGTTTTAGATTTGTGAACAGCGTTTAGAGGACTCTTTTCAAAACATTGATTGATATTCGATTCCATTCGGAAGCGTATCGATTGGTTGTGAATAGCTACGCTGGTCCACATAGAAAAAGGAGTGATTTTAGTCAAAGTACTAGCTTCACCCGCATAAGTTTCAATCCCGTGGGAATATCGGCATAAAAGTATTCTATATGTTAATCCTGGTTATAAACCATCTGTGTGCCAAATTTCATTCAAATCCGTTCAGCAGTTTTGGCGTGAAAGAGTAACAAACATCCATCTATCCATAAAAACTTTCACGTGTATAATATTAGTAGGATATCATAGAAGGTCTTCCTGCGTTTCTTAGGGGAGGCGTTTGTGTGTCCAATAAACTCCTTTCGGCTTATATGGTGCTACTGCTATTAACAATATACAAACCTCAGAGGATGTGCCCTTTCCCAGCTGGGGAAGGTGTTGGTAGAGAATCTGGTGTGTACCAGCGCCAAATACGTAGTGAAGGCTGGGTTGGTCAGATCCTTGAAGTACTCCTGCATAGAACATAATATTATGATTAGCTAAATAAGCTCATTATCAACGAAACTAGAGCATCCTTATAGTCATAGCCTTTTTTTCTGCATTTTAAGCAGTCTCGCCATTTTCGTTCATCACACATAATTATTTTGAAAGCAGTGGTGGCCCAAAGGACTTACGAGTTGTAGGTCGAAGGTTCGAACCCAGACGGGCGCTTTACTTTGTGTAAATTATTTCATCACCACTGCTCTCAAAACGGTGAAGGAAAACATTGAGAGGAAACCGGCATGTCCTAGAACCAAAAAAATCGAAGACATGTGACATCTAACAACCCGCACTGGGCCCGCGTGGTAGATTATAGCCTACTCCCTCTCGAAGAGAGGAGGGCTGTGTCCCAGCAGTGGGAACACTATAGGCTGATTTTGATGATGATGTCGCATTTTTTTAGGACGGATTCCATGCCCTACCGCGGTGTGCCGCAACCTAGAACAGGTTTTTCTTACGGATTTCAACTTGGTATTCTTCTCATATTATTAATTCAACATGTGTTTCAACTCCACTCACCCATAGCTGCTGGGAAGTCAACAATCCCTTGTAAACGACAGTCTTCAACGCGAGACTGCAGATGTAGAACCTAGCGCCAGGCACCACCAGCTCATGGGATGCACGCTTGCGCAGCACGAATATCTGAAAACACGCGCACACACTCCAGATACGGAAAATACAGCACACGGTGGGATGCCTGCACGAAAAAGATGGTTCAGGTTGGTACACATAAAAATAGTTATTACAAAGATTGACAAATAAACGTATGTATGTTGACGTGTAAATAAGTTTCAAAGACAGACATGTCGTGATGTGATAATTCTCATACAAATTGATACGTATGACATTATTATCTCAGGATATTTTGCTAGTTTATTTTCAGTAAATTTTACACCTACGTGTACGACCAACTTTTAAATACAAGCATCCCGTAGGGATTATGAAAGGGTATGTAAAATTTACGTTTGGCACGAAGTGGTCGCGTCCGGCCGGTCAGTGTGCACGCAACGATCTGAAAAAATACCTATAAGAGTTCCTTACGTCCTAGTACCGCGCTTACTACCACTTATTTCAAGAGGATGAATTTGCAACGGGTAATGTTGCAAGTTCATACTCTCCATACCCTCTCTCACTCTTGTGCGTAGCTCCGTCTCGTTCTTACCTGTCTGGCTAGTTGTTCGTCGTCGGTATCTCCGGTAACAAACACTTGACGCATAAATGGCTCCGAATTACGAGCCACCTGACCTGAAAGTGAGCCAAAACAGCCCATTACTAACTTCACCAAGGGAATGTGTCAACTTTATACTAGCAGATTTATATTCTATTTTATAAGGGAAGGTTTTACAACACTTTAATGGCAGAGAAATTGAATGGTATCTAGAAATGTCATAAATGTTTAATGCATTTGGTACTGTATGTAATTTTAACTGAACAGATGGCTACATTTATGACAAACTTGAATGGTGGTAGGCATGATAACATCACCATTTAAGCGTTATGGCTGAATTTGTTAAGACTTATTGAGATATTTAACTCAAGATTCAACAAAAAGTGAATGATGCAAGCTATAATTTAAACAAATAACACATAGGTATCTAAGAATAATGTATAACTAATGAATCTTAAGTTAAAGTTACAAATAATTCTAGCATTTATTTTTTATCAAAATCCTTTTGGTTTAATTAAATGTGTAGTACAGCCAAAGCATCAAAATCATATTTTTTTTTACTTTTCATAGCTATTTCCATAGAGTAATTACTTTATATGTTCCGATGCTTGTGACAGTACGTACAGTAATTATTTGCAATAATTTTCCAAGCGTATCCACATATTTGCAATGCAAATCATAGTATTGTATCCATGCAAAATCATAGCCTTTACAATTAATGAATACATTCTAAAAGCGAACGTAGTGGATACGTTATGGAAAACTGTATAAGAACCTACTATGCGAAATAGAATCACTCAAAACATATAAAAAAGGACTAAAACAATGCTGTAACACAAATTGTCTGTGCCTCGTTTAGGAAAGCAATTTGCACTACTGCTTTTAGTGGTTCTAAAACGCATAGTACCGAATCTGATGTCAAATCGCACAAACCGTTTGGTCAAGCTTCGCATGACCGCATTCAGCCGCGTTTTAACGACCCGACATTACTACGACCTGCAATGATAGTCGCAAACAAAAATCGCAACGTCGAAACTGGCCTTATATCGAGCGACAAACATCGGTGGACAAGTCGTCAGTGAGTGACAGACAGGACAATATAAATGATAATGTCTTTTGAGCCTATGACAGCTTTACTGAGAATCTGAGAGCCCTTTTATCATTTTCCAATAATGACATTCATGAAAGTGCTTCTTTTAAATTCATAAAATGTAGATATAAGGGATGAAATTGAAAAACATACTTAGATATGATATAAAGGAGAAGGGAGTGAAGTGATAGCCTGACGGTTGAAAGGGGATAATGTAAGAAGAAAACTTATTGCGCCGACTCCAATTAACATGGGACCAAGGGCAGAACGGTGATGATAAAGGGACACAGAGCGCGATTTAAACTCAAATGTAGGTACGTAAGTTTTAGAATAAATATTCCATCTAGTAGTTCATAACAAGATCAATACTAGCCGCTGCGTCGCCGCCCAGCCAATCGACCCAATATGTTTTAAATTAAAACACTGATTCAACTCAACTAGTCAACCACTCCCATTGGCTGTGATTACTCCCGCGCCATATTTGTTTCCTGACTCTGTGTTCTATTAGAAAAACGTTTTGATGTTATGTGGGAGTTAATCAAAAAAGGCTCTCAGTTCCTCTCTGTTCTGAGATCCAATATGTAATTACTTTATTATGCAGAAGACACAATAATTCACTTATTGATTGATAGTAGTCCCATTTAACAAATGTTCAGAAATGATATTAATACTAAATAAATAAATACTTGAAGGTCTGTTCATTTCTATAGTTCTAAGTATAGTCATAACTTTCAGAACGTTAATTAATTTAATTATAAAGTTAGAAAAGTAATTAAGTTACTTACCTTTCTTTTATAACAAGTCAAGGTAATGTAATCAAAGGTTTAGATGGAGGCTAAGTACTCAGTTTCAAATCTGATTAATTAAAACTTCGAAATAAAACTTCAGCATACATATGTAGAGAAATTATTTGCTTAAGCGTTAACATTGGTTAAATGTGGACTTGCTTAGAGAAACTTAAAGGGATTTTACGAATTTTTGTTTCAAGTTGTGTTCTATAGCTTCAAGAGGTGCCTCTTTGACCCTCATGAAAATAACTAAGTAAATTATGATACTTGACATTCATGGTAGAAGATCGTCAAGTATTTATAACAAGTATATAACTGTTGTTCAAAAAAATTGAACATCAAATAGCAATTAATGAGCATGCAGAATGGCGGAGACCCTGTCACAGAATCCCTTCACAAATCAATGATTTTGAACCTCTCCTCCCATATCCATGCATAAATTATGCCTTTTTTATCATGAAAATGATTTCTATAAATGTTAAAACATACAACTGACAATGAACTGCCTGATTTAAAATGGTTTCCTTTCATAAATCTTAACAAACAAAATATGAGCCCTAACAAGGTATACATTTTCGTAGCTTTCTGGTGTCTTACCGATGGTGGTATTATTGGTAGGTACGGTGCGCCAGCACAACACAGTCAGACCGAGGCTCACAGCAAGTTCTCCGAACTTCTTCTCGATGTCCTGGTGGTGGAGCTTGTCCAGGAAGAAGATGCCGGTGGCATATCTGCCGAACGGAGGCAAGTCGATCTGGTGCGTATCTCTGGGGATAAGAGCAAAAGGGAGTTATTGTAGGAGTCTCTCCAGTCAAACATGACCTATCGGTTATCTATACAATCTATACATATTAGAAATAAAAGTCGCTTTTCGAGCCCATCTGTGTGACCCCGTTGTTCTTCTAAACTGAGCAGCGGATTTTGATATGGTTTCACCCTCACTCTCATTTTGACAGTTCAACAACATTCATTGCGTTATTTACGTAGTTTAGCAGACACATTTATCGAAAATCTGAAGCAATGTACTAGCAATATCCTTAAAAATTATTCAGATTAAGATTGATAGCGTGTTATGCAATTAGCGTGCTGGACGGTTTGTGTTTAATACCTTAATATTAAACATACACCATATAATAATCACTGTGCACACACAGTGCACGAAGGGTGGGTCGCCGACTACAAGATCAACGCAATGCAATGCAAACCGTTATGCAACATGGTGCAAAGTTTGTTTCTAAAGGTATACATACTTTGGTAAGTATTAATATCAGAATATATTCTTGAACATTCCGATAACTTATGGTGAAAAACCAGTAGGTAAACAAGTTGAATCTGAGGTCAAAGGTTATATTTTATCGTAAAACCATAATAACGCATGATATTTTTATGTCAAAATGCGTCCTTAATATTATCGAGCGGTGACGCCGACTGTAAGTGCGCATATTATTCTGTAAACTACTGTGTTATTGTATTTTTGTTAGAGTTTATTGAAACAAAAACTCCTGCGAAAAGTTGTGTACCTATATCTTCAAGTAGTATATCTTCTGCTCGAATCTCGTTAGCAGAATTGGTGAATTATTAGAGATTTTAAATTGTGTAGTACCTACGTACGGTACCTACGTACGACCGAATTTAACGACTGTAACAGCTGTACAGAAAGTACTTCCAAACTCGAGCCTGTGTCAGGCAACAATATCGGTAAACAATACATAGCGGTAGACAAAACAACAACACCTACATTTCAGTATCAAAATCTAATCAATAACAAACTCAACACAATTTCAGGCACCAAAATTTCGCCTAACAACAACTACCTCCTAGATAACTCATGATAAGCACATTATTAGACCACCATGGAAGCTGCTACCAAATGCGGTAATATCCGTTATCATCTAAAGGTCACAGGGACGACTGCGCGCGCACCTACGTCACGTTCAGACCGCAATATTGACCAACAATCCGGCTAGCGGCTGCCGGCTGCGCGGTAAGAATTATATTATTTTGATACAGAAATTGCATATCTCTCTGCGTCATAGTATCTGCACTAATTGTTTATCAATAGTTTTGGGGTGTGTTATGACAGGAGTTTTCATTGCTAACGAAGTTTTATTGATTTAGTTTCATACTACGGCGCAGATTTGAGGTTAGTCGACTGATTCTGTGACGACGGCGGGGCGGCGAAGGCGTCGCAAAACCAGTCAGTGTTTTGGCAAAATAAAGACGTACGTCTGTTGGTTTATTTATGTAGAAGTAGAGTAGGTACTGCCACGGTAAAGGGCCATTCATTTTCCTACTTCTTTACCCCCTCTCAAACGTTCTTTGGACAATCTGTCCGAGGTTCATGGTCAACGAAATGAATGTTTAAAATAGTAATAGTTATTCTTCATAAGAAAACAATTTGAATTGATTCCTAGACTTAACACAATCTGAAGAAGAAAGTCTGTTTAATAAATGTCCGGTCAGTTTATTACACATTCCCACGCATTCCAATGGCCTTTCATTGTTACGTTACTATCTATATATATAATTCCCGTGAATAGGTATAAAATAATTATCTAAACTTAATCGATTTAATAAATTCTTGCACCTAAGTATATAGAAAGCTGCATTATCAGTGAGTATAGTATAGTATATTGTGATGGATGTCTTACGACTTCCACGCGAATGAAATCGTGGCCAGGAGCTAGTGATATAATTATGTATATGCAAGAAAAACTGTCATTGTTCACAACGGAAATTCCAACCAAGGTTGAGAAAATCTAGCCTTCTCAACTTTGGTACGACTCAAATAAACGTAATTAAAAAAAAAAAGATATAGGTATTTAGAAAAGACTCATTTCGAGATAATCATTCAAGTATATTCGCGACTCATCTTATCGTCAGGACAGCATCATGAAGGGGTGAATAAACATTGCATTACTGTGACTGTTAGCCTGCATCATCCCACTGCTGGACAAAGGCCTTTCTCCATGACTTCCAGCTCTTTCGATCCAGGGCTAAAGTGTACCACTGGTCGTTTGTTTTGTCCAGCTCGTCCCGCCATCTTCTACGGGGTCTGCGCGACGCTTTCTAGCTGTGTTAGGGCTCCACGTTGTGGTTATTTTGGCCCGCAGCTTATTGGCCATACGGTAGACATGGGCAGCCCAGTCCCACGTTTTGGAGCATTGGATATTGCTCTAATAACCAATTTTTTCGTTAACCGATCGAATCGGTAATAATCAGTTGCCTTTTACGGTACAAATGGTTTTCATTATATCATTAAAATCAAGAGTCTGTAAGGAAGCGTGAAAAGCATTCCCATTGTATTTTATTATGAATGCGATAACCTTTCTCTTTCGCAGTCCATCAATCAGTCCAATATAAAGTCATTGATTGTAATTGATATTGATCGCTATTTAAAGAGCCATTAATAATAATAATAGCTTGGAGTGCAATGGCTTTTACAGGGTGGCAGCGAGATCGACGCGCAATCTTTTACCATGGATTCTGAAACGTGCGTTGAAATTTCTCAACGGCTATAAAAAAAAATAGCTGTTCCGTAAATTGACGAAAAATGTCTACGCTAGAGGGTTTAGAATGCGCTGAATTCATGGTTACAGTTTGCGCGTCGATGTCCATGCCATCCTGTACAGTTGTGGTAATGAAAGAAATGTGGTTCATTCAACAAAATCGTCATCAAGAAGTTCATTCAAGAAGAATCGATTGTGTTAAGATGTGAAGGCAATGGCAATGGGTCGGCCATATTGGCCGTAGAGCAGCCGTTCGGGTAGATGTGTTCTTGTGGAGACCGCGAATCGGTAAACGTAAGGTGGGACGCCCTCAGGCTAGGTGGAGCGACGATCTTCGCAGGATGGCTGGTAGCAGCTGGATGAGAGTTGCCGAAAATCGAGTTGAATGGCGGGCAATAGGAGAGGCCTATGTCCAGCAGTGGACTGCTATAGGCTGATGATGATGATGTGAAGGCAATGCTAGTGAAGCAATGTTAAATGATTTTTTTGCTGTCGTAAAAATTACGGACTTTGGTAGTAAGGCCATAGTAATCGATGGCCGTGGCCATCTGCTCAGCCGACTGGCCGCAGTCATTGCTAAGGTACTGGTCCTACTGAGAGGTAATAAAATTGTGGTCGTGCGATCTGAGCAGATCAACATCTCTAGTAACTTCTTCAGGAACAAATAGAAGTTCATTCCGAAAGAGGTGCGATGTGAATCCCGCTTCAGGTTCCTAGATCATGTGGAAGGCTGTCAGAGGCATGATCCCACTTCACAGAATGCACAATAAATTATTCAGAGGAACATTATATACCTAGTGTCAATAGTCATGATATGAACTCTGAAAAATAAATCAGTGAATTTAATTGCTGAATCAAGTGCATCTATTGATTCAGCAATTAAAATGAAAGAAACTGCGTCGCAGATATAATTGATTTCAAGGGGAGTACACTGGGCCAATCATTCAGTTTATGAAACTATTTGTTGTTTTAAACAGACGTTAGATAATTTATGTCACGCGCAGAGCCGTAATAAATATTTTAAAAAATCTTCTTCGCTTTTAGAGTAACTAAAGACCACGAAATACCTGCAATTCATCTTCACACAAAATTTCTTAGTATATCGGAAAGTCCCCAAGCCCCAGCCCGGAAAGTTCCGAAAATAAGCGTGACATTCGGCGAATCGAGAGTATAACCAGAACACCTACTCGTTACAGGTAAACGATGCTATAAAACAAGCCAAGTTAATGAATGTACTTACGTGCATAATACAAATAGCTGATGGCAAATAAACCACAGATGCGAAGGAATCAATATGCGGTTTTTCTACGTTGAATGCTTGGAGGATTTAAGTATGAGTACACCTAAGTTTAGTGAGGATGGAGTGTTGAAATAATCTAGTGAAGCTGCTCGTAATCCTGAGATAAATTGCATACGAGATTGGTCTATACATATACTCAACAACGTGACAGTGACGTGCTGGTCCAATATTTTTATATCGTGAAATGGAAACATCGAAAGCCAAAAGTTTCAGAGATTTCTTTCACAATTTCCACAATTTTTTGACCGTTACTAGGTCCTATCAGAATTAACCGACAGACATCTTCAGGCTTGCCCAAATCGATTCGAATTGTCCCGCCATGGCACTCCCAAAATTATCCACTCAGCTACGGGTGTTAGTTTTTGCCAATTTATCAATCAATCAATCTAGACAGCCCGCGGGGGGGATCTCTAATCTATATGTAAACATCCTGTATCCTTAACTAAAAACTTAGGTATTCTAAGCTTCCAAAGAATAAATGCTTGAAGTTCTTGAGGTAAGGAATGTAAAAGTGACTCTGTTTGTCTGTCCTTTTCACACCTTAACGACTGAACGGATTTTGATGAAAAATGGTATACATATAGCTCATGACCTACGTTACACCCTAGTTACATGGGTTGACCTGGGGTGGTTAGGGTATAGGATACTTTTTAACCCGGAAGTACGTTCCCGAGGGATAGTTTCCGACCTCCATGCTAGCGAGTCGCGGGCAAAAAGATAGTGTTTTAATATATCCCACAACGTTCTGGAATTTACTTGTAAGTTATACGTATTTCGCGACCCAGTTCGCGGGCTGAACACAGCAGTCTGTATTTACGGCTCGCCAGGAATTCCGGCCGGAGTTCGCTGAATTCTTTCGGGAGCTGTTGACTGGCGGGCGACAGAAAGCGATATTACGTAGGTCTTGCAAGTTATTTGTCTGAACATTTATCTGGAATGTAGAGCATTCTGACTCCACTAAGAATCGACATATACCTACTTTTCACACACACACACACACCCACCCACACACTCGGACGAACAGGATAAGTAGATTGCAGTGTTCTGATACTGTATCTGTAAGACAATGCTCATTTAATTTTGATCTTTATTAATCTAGGAATATTACGATTTTGTAATCCAGTTGCAATTTCTCAGTTACGGGAATATAAATACAATCGAATCAAGAAAAGGAGAACACCATTATCATTCATATCATAGAACAGCTTATTATTAAATACTAACAATAAATAATGTAAATAACACGAGAAGGCCCATATATCTCTTTTACATTTTATTATATTCCGTTGAACCAGTCAACCAGCTATTGCACAATAATATCCCTTGTCTATGATAGTTGTACCATTGATTGTTTACAAAACATTATCTATAGACACTCTCAGCTATGCATTCTAGCATGCCTTCGCCTTCTACCTAGTACCTATGTCATATAATGCAGGATAGAATTGCCAACAGGAATAGCGTGGATAGAATAAGAAAACATTGTTACAGAACATTATCTCTGACAGCTTTCCCCTTAAATGCCTTAAGGACAGACGCATCCGTCCGCCCCAACGCTTATCTAAATGGACGCTCTAATTGCAAAGGCCGATGAAGTTGCGTCGAAGCATTTTGAAAAAGCTAAAAGAAAAACTAGATGAAGATAGATGAGAACTTGACCGTAACTTCTACAAACGTTTCTAATAAAGGGGTTTGTTTGTAAGTTTGATAATTATCGACTTTAAAACAATGTAAATGTCAAAGTTAATACTGTGTGCAGCTAGATAACCAAGGTAATGCGTTATCATGCGTACGATTCTAAAAAAGCTAACATCCGTTTGATAATAATGCACGCGTGGATGAGAATAGATGACACAACATGATAGGGACGGAACAATGCTTTCTCGGTTCTATTTGAGGCGTAGTAGGTTAGGTTAAATGGTTTTTTCTACAAAGCAGAATTTTCGATGGAGATAAGTGGGCAGCTATAAAGTTGGCTTAAAGAGAACTATGAGATACTCTTAGTCTGGACTGGATCCTTTGTGGTTTCACAAGAAATATTTTGTTCCTTAGTGACAATGACAACTTTACCAGTCTTATGAATTTTATTTTTAACGTTACATATTCAGCTGTTTCTGTAAATCTCGAATTGAGAATCATTATGAATTATTATGATTCAACACGAAACAATATCTCAAGCTTTCAACGAAACATACAAAACAGCATTAAATCAACATCATGATGACCGGAATCCAATCACGTGACTGCGCACATGGCGTGATCGATGTCCGCCATAGGAGACGCCACAGGAACGGTTGGAAAACTGCCAAGATGGCGGCCAAATCGGGATATTTACAATACTGTACTTAGTGTCGCCGCGGACGCTGAACTTAGTCAGTGAAGTGATTGTGTGATTAATCGTCAAAATTCGCCGGTTACATCATGATTATGTAAAGGAGCAGATCTGGTTTTTCAAGCGTTTAAGGTGTCAGGGAAAATAGTGGCATTTTCTCTTGCAAATGAATAATGAAATATGCATGTAGTTATTGAGGAAAAAGAATAAGCACAGACACAATATGTCGTTTGTAACTAAGCGATTTGACGATTTGTGGCTATATGAATGCGAAAACCAATTGAATCAGTTATCGTTATTACTGTCCTTGTTATTTTTATTATAGAGGAATCTTGTTTTGTTCTTACAATGGAAGATCAACAGAAATTACAATAACGTAACGTAAAATAATTCCCTCGTGAATTTTTGAGATGAAGCATAGGCGAAGCTTGCTCAATATTAATAAAAGTCAATCAAATCACTGAAAATTTTGAGTATAGTACAAGTCTACAATAGAGTCGAGGGGAAAACAACAGTCGAAGATGTTTTATTTGAACAACTGCACGAACAAGAAACATAATACGTCAGCTTCATAATTTGTTATCATGGCCATTGTTTGCAGTCATAACCTTCAAAGCTGGTTGTTTTAAAATATTACGGATAGTAGAAAAAATTCAGTTAATAAAAACGAAGGATAAACCAACGACAACAGACAACGTTGATGATTAAAGTGATGCTGCATTATTGCAGCATCACTTTAAGCATCAACGTTGTCTGTAGCAATAATGGTTGTAAAAATAATTACATTTTAAAATCCTTACATCGGGGCCATTATAGAATCTGATGCCATATACAACTCTTAATTGTGTTTAATTTAGTTTCCGTTCTCATGTTCCACAGAATCAACAATGCATCCATCTTTGTCTTAAGGGACACTACTATTGATAAAGCTCCCAGTCCACCTGTTTGTGCAAAGATAACAACTACAGAACGACTTTCAGTGACGCAACTGAAGTTCATGCGAGTCAATGAAATCGATACAACATCGTGTACAGGTTATCGCAGTCCGAGGAGCGTGAACGACCGACAGCTGACCCAGATTGGACCTGTTCCATAATCAATATGAGAAATTATTTTATAGTAACCGTCATCGCATGAGAAAGGAAAAGTGGACTGCATTGAAAAATGTTGTCAAAAACTTGCAGTGCTGAAGGACGTTGAAAAGGAAAGGGTTTGCGAAATCCAAAGGCTGAAGCTTGGGGCAATGAATGAAAGTTCTATAGGCACTTTGAAAATCAGAGTACATATGTGGAATGTATTCTTTTTTATAGAAATACAAATTCAACGAATAAAATGGAATAACTAAAGAATAGCCAGCCAAGTCACTGAAGCGAGCATAAAAAACAGATGCTCATTAAAACTTGTCCGAGCGCAAAATTACAAGTAAACGCTGAAAGCAACGAAGCAAATCCCACTTAATTGTGAAGCGTTTCATTAAATGTCACGGGAGATAAAATAGGATCGTGTTCCAGGGCGGTAAAGGTCAGAGTTGAATAGAAACGTGCCAAGATGGCGTGTGGAAAATTTTAAGATGCGGTATTAAATATGACGAGAGGGCTATATTAAATTGATGAAATATCGCATGTTTACAGGATATCTGGACAAAATGATGTTGGATAATATAGGTTGTTGTCTGTGCAGTGTGCATACCAGGCAGACTGTAGAATATGGAAATAGGAAGTTTGTATGGAAGAAGGCGTAAAGAAATATTCAAATTCAACACATATCGACTGGTTATATTGAATGGTAAGCGAATAACACATATATACCAATATTGGAAATCAGATAAAGATCCAAGGATTGGCAGACACGACGTTGAAATTCCGCTGAAAACTTGACATCGTCTATGCAGTTAGCTGAGACAACTCTAAATTGAACATGATGTCTATTATTGGATGAAACTGACGTGTTTAACTGCACAGATCTGCCACCTACGTGCAAACAGAAAATAGTTTCCGCATTTTCTACCATTTATAAAAAGCTTCACAGAGAAAAGACTAAACATATAAATTATGATTAGCTAGTAAATGTACCAGAAACCAATGAGTAAAACTCTGTGGCTCTAAAAAAGTCTCGTTGCTAGATGATGAATGTAAGACTGTTATTGATCGTTTTATAAATAGTTCAAATTAATATCAAATGTGGGACGAAGATCAATTATTAGATGCCACTAGAGAAGTTTCTTATTTCGCTTTTTATGATGAGTAGATTTTGTTCTACATAAACATTGACTGATTCGACATTAAAGCTACTATTTTGCAATGTTATAATTTGAAGTCAGGTTAGAATTTAGGAACATAATCAATTCCTCGATAGTTTCGAGCAAGTGAAAATTCATCGTCAAAATGGCTTGGAATTTAAAACTTTAAATAAAGACAACAAGCTAATTAAAGATAATTCTATTTCAACAACGAAGCTTCTTGAACCAACAGCAGCGTTATTATTTTTTCATCTATATACTGTTTTCAATTTTCAAGACTGAAATTGCTTTCATGACCGACAAGCGAGGAGAAATGTTTGAAGTCTTTTTATAGAGCGTGGAAGATTTTAATAAAAACGTCGTTTCTTAGTGCTTCAGACTTCGCTAGTTATGTAAGGTAGTATTTATTTATTTATTTTATTGGTTCACCAACAATTGTTTACACCGATTCTATGCTAAATGTAAAATGCGGAAGTGTGTGTGCAACAGTGCAACAATCACTTGCAGACAAACTCCGCATGCATAAAGAAGTTGTACAAAAAAATAATATTAATAATCTAATTTAATGTTAAGTAACTTCAGTATCTAAAAGTGTAAAAATTCTAGAAAAAAAAAAGTAAAAAAGGTAGGTACTATTTTATCTAAATACACACTATTTAGGAAGGTATTTAAGAAGTTTAGCTTTTAATTTGCCCAAACTTTCGAAGTGCACATCGATTTAATCACTGGCGGGATTGTCTGTATTGTCGGGATCAAACTCCTAAGCGTGGAAGATTTTAATAAAAACGTCGTTTCTTAGTGCTTGAGACTTCGCTAGTTATGTAAGATAGTATTGGCGAGATCAAACTCCTAAATAGTAATTTGTACAACATACCGTCAACAATCTAGTGTAAATTTTTGCGGGCGTTGTTTTTCTAGCGTCTCGAACGAACTGTCAACGTCGTTTATGAACATACAATCACGGCTTTTGCCAACTACTTGTCTGATATTCATTTAGTTGACATTCAGTACACCTGCTGTTACTATCATGGTATAATTAGTCGCAGGGGATCTAAGAGATAATTATTTAATTAACAGTTTTAAAATGTTTGCTGGCAAGTTCCCAAGTACATTAGAATATCATGGAAATTATTCTATAAAGTTAACTGTACGGAATTTATAAAACTATTAAACCACGTTTTTTTTAGCTACTGCATTTGCTAACCACATACACATCGCGCCGCAACTAATGTCAAGATGGATGAAGGAAAATATTGTATGCGAATATGCGTTGTGAATTTTTTGTCGACGAGATTGATCATCTTATGCAAATTGTTTTATTTCATCATCATTTTTCCAGCGTTTAGGTTTAAAGATATTCTCAAAAAGCACACAAAGTCGCTTAGTAAATTATATAAAGTTCATCATAGATGTCATGGTAGCAATTATGATACAGCCATCCAATGCATAGAGCTGTGGTAGCCCAGTGTTAACGCCCCCTATAGGTCGTAGGTTCGAATCCAGACAGGCGCTTTACTTTATGTAATTTCATCACCACTGCTCTCAAAAACGGTGAAGGAAAACATCGTGAGGAAACCGGCATGTCCTAGGACCAAAAATTCGAAGACATGTGACCTCTACCAACTCGCTCTGGGCCCGCGTGGTGAATTACGGCCCATTCCCTCTCACAAAGAGGCCCGTGTCCCAGCAGTGGGAATGTTATAGGCTGATTATGCATCCGATGCGTCCAACTCTTAGGAGGGATATTATTTGTGATTAAATATGCAGCTGATTGAGTTTTGAATGCATTGAATGAGTGCAACTTTTTTATACTTGAAGGTATTTTGTTGTTATATAATTGTGCTCCTTCAAAAATTAACATTTTTTTGGCAGACTTAGTTCTTATCTTCGGTAAAATCAGAAAACAAGCATTTAATGACACTGAGCCACCAGAAATCTTGAATGAAGATACGAAACTGCCATTATTTTACAAATACTAGTGCTGGTTGCCAACAAACCTCGCGTTACTCAAGAGTTGTCATCCAAATTACGGTAAAATTCATTGATTATTTTTTTGTTTCCTTTCTCATGAATGGAACGAAATCAAGGCCTTTATCTATAGGGCACGCCACGATAGCGGCGGTAAGACCCCTCTTTGAGGAGTGGCTAGAAAGGCGTCACGGCGCTCTCACCTACCGCCTGACGCAGGTCCTCTCCGGACACGGATGTTTCGGGAGGTTCCTGCACATAATCAGGCGGGAGGAGACGCCCGGGTGTCACCACTGCGAGGATCGCCCAGAGGACACGGTGGAGCATACGGTGGAGGTCTGCCCCGCTTGGGCAGAGCACCGCCGTGTCCTCGTAGAGGCGATCGGCAGCGGCGGCGACCTCTCGCGCCCGGCCCTGGTGCAAGCTATGGTCCGGGGCGAGAGGGAGTGGGAGGCGGTCACCTCCTTCTGCGAAGCAGTCATGCTAGCGAAGGAGGTGGCGGGATGGGCGAGGGAGAGATCCTCACGCCTCAGCCGCCGAGGGAGACGCTCCGGGCGTCGGGAGCCGCGTGACGACTCCCGGCCACCGTAGGCGCGGGCCTGCGGGCGGAGAGCAATGGGTAGCTCTCCGTCCGATCAGGACCAGGCCCGTGCCGGACGGCGTGTTTGTGTTCCACGCGCGCCTCAAAGAGATGTCAGCGTAGATGACGTGGCTCGACAGGGCCGAAGCCTGCCGGGGTAGCGGGGTCGTCCGAAAGGGTTACCGCTGCCCTGGTACATAAAGGGCTAAGGAAGGAACACGGGTGGGTTTTAGTCAGTAAGAGTCTGACACTCCCTTCTGCTCCACCCAGAGCGGGAGGGGTCATTTGATGATTTCCCATCCTCAAAGAAAAAAAAGGCCTTTATCTATTGCATAATTAATTATTTATTCAATTATCTTGCACTGTAACAAATATTTTCTTTCCTATAGTATATTTTGGACTTCGTCTTGGGTTTATCAGATATACATTATTTAATTTGAATAATCATTTTTTCTTTATTAATTACTTTCTTTATCATGTATTTCGTCTACATATTTTATCTGTCCTGCGTCTGTGTTTTTAGTATAACGATGATATCAGCCTGTACAATAATAGCAACAAGATTAAAACGCTATTGCGTAGTGAATTTTTATCAACGGATTATTAAGTATTTTTAGTCGTGTTCTTCTTTATAACATAAACAAAACTAGAATTAGTTATTTAGTTGATGTTATTTTTGAAAACGATAACTTAAACAGAAAAAACCAAAGCCTACGAAAATAATATTGTATTCACCTTGCAAACGTGATACGATTTCCAAGGTGTTAGGGTTGGGAAACAATTTCAGGAGTACCGTTTCGTAGGCTTTTATAAAATATTCAAAAAACTCAAGAGCTAATCTGAGAGCAATTTTTTTTCCAGCGACATTACAGCGCAATATCGATTACCTACTTGATTGTTTTGAATGGCAATCAGTCGTAACATCCACGATCCAGTGATCATCGAAACGATAACGATACATTATCTTATCGCAGAAGTACGTTTGTTTCCTACAAAACTACTTGTAATTCCATCATACGGAATATACAATATTGATAATCGCGATAATCCGACAATCGAGTTTCTAATCTTTTAATTATGTTGATTTACTCTCATAGTAACTAAACGATAGAACTAATTTCAGATACCTTTCAGGGGGCTACTACAAGTCAGTAAGTGAAAAGTAAAGCAGGATGATGAGAAGTAAAAGTCAGTCGCCATTGAATTCGTCATCATATTCATCATCATGATCCATAGCCCGACTTCACCCATTACTGAGCATAGGCCTCTCTTTTCTGGTGCCAATCTCCACTTTCCTGTGCCAGCCTCATCCAGGTCCTACCCGCGATGCAATAATAACCTCCGTCTTGCCGCCGGACGACCGACACTTCACCAAAAGCTATCCCTAAAATACTTATTACTCTACGCGATATTCAGGAACCCTTTCCCTAAATCGGGATGACGTAATATGAGAAAGGGAGAACACAGGGAGACATCGCCTAAATATGGGGCCCAAAATATTGTGTAGTGTAGGAACTGGATGGTGATAAAAACTATTATCAACACTCGTTTTGGACAGGCAGGATCGATGAACTTTAATCAGCAACAAACCGAAACGGTAGCTAACTGCAAAACTATCGCAGCTAATCGTAGATGTTAGACCACAGGCAGCCACAGATAAGTAATGGAAATAAAAAACAAATGAAGATAGCGGAATCCCCCCACGCGACGGCCACGTGGAGGCCGAGTGCAGACATCAGTGATCTTTATATCAACAACAATAAATTGTTTTATAGATACTATAATGATTATAGTATCTATAGTGATACTGGTGGTATTCAATATCACCATTAATATCTATCCAACTGTTATTTAATATCAGCTCTAAATATGAGGGCATAATTATGGGTATAGACCAAGCATTTACACTACAAAGTGCATGTGATGGGAAGACCAATTTCTACATGGATGATCTAGATCTTTAAAGAGCATGAAAATAAATAAATAATTCCAAACATGTGTAAGGCTCTTTGATGTGTAAATCTGATCAATCTTGGATGAGGAAAATCTTAGCTCGATAAAACTGCAAACCGAATGAAGAAATATGGTTATCTTATGAAATAAAAAAAAAAGTGAATATGCTAATGTTTAATTCCGTCGCAATTTCGCATAAGCAAATAAAATATCCAATATCTCAAGTAAATTCATTTCCTATTGTAAATATTTAGCTCGAGCATTTGAACATTGTAATGTAACTCCTGTGTCGTCGTATCCAGTTCGGACCAAATTCGTCACGGTACTCCTTGTATCGATCTGACAAGGGAGAGTTAATGGGATTTTCGATCATGTCTGAAGTCTGAACAGAGAGTAATGACGAGGCACCGCGTCGACTGACGTAACGCCAGACAGAACCCTAGACAGTGACGGAACGAGTTTTTAGGAATATTCTTGAAGTTGTAGATAAACAGTAAGGAGGGAAGACTAAAGAATGCTGATGATTTGTAACAACAATATATGGGTTCGTGAATCATCACTAATCACTCTTTAAAAATTCGTTGTTGAGATTAGATATTATGTTTGAAGATACATACCTAAGAATAGATCAGATATCAAACTTGGCCTTCTAGAGTACAAATCATAACGATATTCCAACCAAGCAGAGATTCTTCGGACAATGGACTATACAGCGCGTTAAGAACGAGCATTGTAGCAATAAATTCATGGTAACATGGTTACTGACAGTCACGATATCTAGTATATGAATGATAACTACTGTAATGAATGAGCAAAATATTGTTTCAGTCAACTGCATAATAGGTTTTCTACCACGCCGCAACAATCACACCATGTCCAATGTATAGGAAGGTATATTTAAAAGGCATAAGTATATAAAATTTTGAAACTTTGTATGCATTGATGCATTTGATACTGGCAGCCTAAGAGAATTGAAGATGAAGATCAAAATAATAGTACCTATATACTCGTATACTTCTAGAAAGGGAATTAGGAAATATAATATTCCTGTAATGTTCCAATTACATCGGATGATGTATCATTATTCACGATAGTCATAATGTTTATAGTGGTTACAGTAAAGTTTACAAGGTTGTAGAGATTACAGTGGCATGCTCTTACATTCCTAAGGTATATAACAATAAAGATAAAGTAATTGCTTATTAACTATCACTGTTTACAGCGGTGTCAATAAAATATAAAGTAAAAACCATGAAAAATTTATAGCACACAATAAAAAGCAATGAAAGTTAAAATGATGTGTAATGACATTTAGTAAAAATGAAGAAAGAAACAGTCAAAATCATATCATCCAAAAACATTGACACGATACGACTGAACACGCAAACAAGTAAACAGATAATAAAAATATGAAGCTTATAATATTTCATCATTACTTTGTCGCGTGTATTTTTCCAGGGATGCTTCAAGGAAGTGGTTTTATTGCATGAAGCGTTAACAATTTGTTTCACAGTGGCTACAAATGTTCACAGAACGGGCAGGGTTCCGTAAACATTTTTATCTTCAGGAGATCGCAGTATTGTTTCTGGGAGGTATCTATTGTTGACATTCTGATGCCCTATGTGAACTCTGCAATACGCTTATTGAACAATGAATGCCAGATCGACAAACAACTTCTCATCTAGCTCATTGTGTGAGGTAATTCTTTGAACTACCATTATATTTATTTGCATCGTAGCAGTTACATCTATTTTACAAGCTTTTATTTAGTTTCACCTGTCCCGATGTTTGTCTGTAGTCAAATCTTGCAAGATAAATTTGATCCACTTCCCGGTTACCGATTAAGCTGAAATTTTGCATACATGTGTAAATCGGACGACAATGCAAAATTATTATGACATGAAGCTGATCTGATAATGGAACCGGAAGGTGGCCATAGGAACTCTGTAGTTAAACGACACAACCCCATCGAGTTTGGACTCGTTTGATCCGCCTTGACGAGCTACTTTGGTGCTAGGTGGTAACCAGGGTCTGATGATGGAGCTGGAAGATGGCCATAGGAACTCACACAGTTTTGGCTCTTGTGATTCGTCATGACTAGTACTTTGGTGATAGATGTTAACCAGGGTCTGACGATATACAGGTAGCTTAAGTGCAGTAAACGCATATAACGGAAAAACACTGCTACGCGCTACGAACTACGCCGTCGTCAATCTCGCATCAAAAATACTAAAAAGTTAAAATTAAAAGGAAAAAAATACTTTTTGAAAACAATGCTTCTAGTTATTTTTATTAATAAGTCATAAAAACTTGTTTTTTAAAAGTTTTTTTTAAATTTTTATTTTTTATCATCGGAACACGTTACATTATTGTGTAATGAACGATCTTCGTTATTAATATTGACATCATTTGCGTAGATTTGCTACGTCACACGACAATTTATCACTAACACAGTAACTGACAATGTTTGTTATAATAATTAATATCGTGCTATTAGCGCTAGTTACAAGAACGTCTTGATCGTCTACAATATTAAATAGTTATTTAAGTACTGCAATAACCAGTTTCTTTAGGTTTATTTTTATAATGGTCGGTGTCCAATATTTTGTTTTTCTACTGATGTTTAGTTCACAGTGGAAATATGAACTTACCAAACTACATTGCACTTTTGACTTTGACTTAGAGACTAGTATTAACTAAATACATTTTAATCAGAGGTTTTTATGTCAAAATATTCTATTTTTAGGCTTTACAAAAACAAGAATCTTCGTGCCACAGTTTTGTGTTTTACGAGTATTTTCAGCAAAACATTAAATTACGAGCGTGCATAATGGTGCAGTGTGTTATTTCAAGTGTTTAATTTTGTTAATAAAATATCATGACTAGCTAAAGCTATATTTATGTGCTAAAAACAAGCAGCTGTTCTAATACTAAACTTGCAAACAAACTATTTTCCTACGAGGTGTAAGTTGTCAATCAAATGATAATTGTCATGTTAGAAGAGACGATACAATATAATCTAAGATAATGGATCTGACATGGCAGCAGTGTGAAATTCTGTTATACATAGCTGTACAATACCAACAAGTCCGACCTTGTCATTACTACGCAGTAAGCACTATGCGATATAGGTACTCACACATAAACTGGGGGCCTACTCCGAAGCGCAAAGTGCGAATATTCGGATCGGACCGACACATGGCCGAACCGAATATTATTGAAAAATGCGAAAAAAAGTTCGGATCGGATCGGCTCAATTGGGTCGGGACCATAGTCAATATTCGAAAGAGTGTAGGAGTGTAGGATCGGAACCGACCGAACCAAATAGTAACTTCGTAGCAGGAAACGGCCGAACATTCGGCCGATACTACTTCGGCGTAGACTGTTCCTGTTCTAATGGGCACTAATTCTTTGACTACAACTTAACATACGACTCACGGCACTTTCAAAATACGTATATGAGAAACAAATACATGAAAGGACCACTACTTGATTTACTGAAGAAACAGATCCTTTTGATGGAGATGAATCGATAAGTAGAGTGCCTTGACATGCAGCAATAGCAGCTGAAGAGATGGCAGTCATACATGGATTTAAGTCGAGATAAGAGAATGAGTCTACGTTGCATTTCGTTTATACTGACTCATGAACATGATAACATCTGGCACTGTCTGGAAAATTTCGATTTAGATAATATATAAAAATATGGATAAGTGTCACGTACACAATTTCGATTAAATAGACACACACACCTTTTGTAGTGAACGATTTGTCATAAGTTGACGAAGAATGTAACTTCTATAGCGTAAAGTGGAATTTGAACAAGTAAATGTGAAAGAATCGTAGTATAAAGAAACTAGTTTCTGCCCGCGGCTTCGCCCGCGTGGATGTCAGAAAGGATAAGAAGTATGTCCTTCCCCAAGATGCCATCTCTCTTTGGCGTCTGTTGGCAGGCAATTTTACCGAAATCCGTTTAGTAGTTTATGCGTGAAATGTAACATACAGACAGAATTTATAATAGTATATAGTATAGCACTTTGCCCGCGACTTCGTCCGCGTGTACTTTACTCTAAAAATTTCGAAGATGGTATGTTTACGATCTTTATCATTTATTTATTTTATACGGGTTCATTTTAAAGTTTACAGATCAAATGAATAAGATTTTTTAAACAAACCTTGTCGTCCCCTTTTACCACGACAGGCTTTGTTTTTAAAAAAGCGTCATACGTTCCCATTGTATGACTTAAAGATTATTTATACCCATTTTCGAGTTAATGGAAGCAAGCAGTAAAATCCACCTCTTAAACTTTATTACCCTTTTCCACCCCTGTAAGAGACGATTTTTGAAAAACCCTTAAAACACATACTTTTTATTTTAAGTATTAGTACCGAGTTTCGAGTTAATCCGTTCGAGCGGTTTAATATTTTTTCTTACCTATTAACTTTTTCACCCCCTGAAGCCTCTGTGAGGATTTTTTATAAACTAAAAGTGACCATCTTATTGCCAAGTATCATGTTATTAACCAAAGGAAAAAGATTTTTCATATTAACTGTCCCCGTATCCCGTCTTTTCACCCCACTGGCGTAGAAAAAAAAAAAAAAACATATATATACATATAAATACATGGGATGTTTCCATAATTTGACTCAAAGATGATGTATACCAATTTTTGAGTTAATCAAGCCACGTAGTAAAATACTCCCCTTAATTACCGTCGATTTTCGAACGTCCCAAAAACTTATCATCGTTTCTTTCCCGTCGAAGGTGTTAATACTGACTTTCGAGTTAATCGGACCGCGCATTCAAATTCTTCCACACACACTTCAACACCCCTATATCCCGTTTATCATTACAAGTTTTGAAAAACTTGTAATGATAAACTTTATTACTTACTTAGGCGAGTATTCTTGAAAAGTTTCAAGTTTATTAACCTAATGAAGATTTTTCATATAAACTGTATCCCCGCTTTTCACCCCCACAGGGGTGGAATTAAAAAAAATCGTTTGGGATGTATTCATAACATGACTCCAAGATTATTTATACTAATTTTCGAGTTGCAGCAAAATCCTCCCCTGTAAAATTGACTACCGATTTTCAGCCCGTCAGGGGTAATTTTCGAAAAACCCTGATACACATTATTCTTTACTTTCGATCCTAGGTATAAAAATTGAGTTTCGAGTTAATCGGACCGCGTGCTAAAATTCTTCCATACCAACTTTGAAACCCCCAACCCCTTTTTAGGGGGTAGTTTAGAAAAAACTAAAAATTTTAGTGGATACCTACTCTTCACGAAGAACACACCCTCCAAATTTCATGCCTCTAGGACCAGCGGTTTAGGCTGTGCTTTGATGTATCAGTCAGTCAGTCAGTCAGGACTTTGAATTTTATATTATAATGTATAGATATGGGTTTTACATTCCGTACAGCCGCCAGCACATCAAGCTACCTGAAACTGTAAAATTTTCCTAATCAACCTTGAACCTAATGCTTTAGCAATAAAGTTGAAAATCTATAAAAAAAAAAAAAAATTGTAGTGGCTCGATGCGCTGGCATCTGTACATAATTATACATATTAGCTAGCTAGCGTAGCTACGACATAACTACGTTGAACTCTGTGATCTAATAAAGCAAGCCACAAATATTTAATGTCCAGATTTCGTAATAGCTGCAAACGTCACTAAAAAGAATGTGGAAGACCTTCGAAAGCGTGAATCGATGATGTTAACATAGATACGTGACAGTATACTTTAGTTACCGCAAATATTATAATATAACACGTGTAGCCATACTAATACCAGATCAATTTGGTTCAAGCCAAACAGAATTAGGATAGGATTGCGTAATTTTCAGACTTGTATGTTTACTTACGTACCTAGTCCAAATTGACGAGCGTCTAAATCGCTACATTTTAAAGCCTGAGCTAATTCAGCTAATGTCTAACGAGCATTCAGGATTGTGTTGTTTCTACTTTGTTCTACATGTAAACCCGGCTTTTATATTGGCATGCCGAAACGACACCGAAACATCGTGACCTCGATGATAAGTGGTAACACGTGGAATTCGATATAATTATAGACACAATCATACGTTATAGATACAAAAAAAATTGCGAAATGAACAGTGGATACAAAACATAAACAATTGATAGCTGCACTTCACTCCACACCTCTTCAAGATAAGTTTATAGCGTCGAGTTTCAAGATCATATTTATCACTAGCTGCGCCCCGCGGTTTCACCCGCATAAGTTTCGATCCCGTGGGAATATTGGATAAAAAGTATCTTATAAATATGTTAATCCTGGTTATAAACCATCTGTGTGCCAAATTTCATCCAAATCCGTTCAGTAGTTTTTACGTGAAAGAGTAACAAACATCCATCCATCCATCCATCCATCCATCCATCCATACAAACTTTCACGTTTATAATATTACATAGTAGGATTTCCACTAGCATCTGCCCGCGACTTCGTTGCATCGCATCATCGTTTAGCTTAGCGTGCTTTCTGCCTTCTTTTTCTTTTTGCTCGGTTCCTAAGGGCCATGGCGTGATGTTAAATAGACCTTCCTAAAGAATTGGCCTACCAAAACCAATTTTTTTTTTAAATTCCAATGGTAGTTACCGAGATTAGCGCGTTCAAACGAACAAACTCTTCAGCTTTATTATTAGTATAGATATATTTATTATCCATGTTTGCACACGAAGATACAATTTTTACGACGCCATCCTATCTAGAGTTCGGATGTTTTAGGGAAAATGCTATCTAAAGTAAATATTTTGGTATCAGGCGCTGGGCGCATGGTTTTAGTAGTGGTTGCATGTCAATACTGTGGTCATAGTAAGAAATGGACGTGACCAATGGAGCTATCTCTTATAATACTTACGTTTTATTTATAATTTAATTGACAATGCTCACGATAGTCTATATGTGATCACAAATTCTCGGTATCAATCCAACAAAATGATAATTTGACGAAATTAATTAAGTGGAAATTGATACGACCTTCAATATGAAGCCAAAGGGAAAATGTATTTAAAAAAAATGGTCTTCAAAAGTGCTTCCAAAATATCAAAAAGGAATCCATACCATGAAACCACTTTACCATCGATCAGTATAAAGTCGTCCAAATCGCTAACTATATTTGAATGCAAGTTATAACACCCGCCATCTCATTCCACGAAAACGTATGCGAGAATGGAAATATGAATATCAAAAAGCGAAGCAACCAACGTCATGAAATGGTTCCTAACCGTTCCCACAGAGAGACTTCGTTTTCCAACTGTCGACTGAGCTATCAGAAAGAGACACGAGAGTCGGTCCCACGGAAACACAGAGACAACCGTGTTAAACTTGGAACTCTGAAAGCGTCCTTGAATCTGCGGTTCTATGGAGATAAGCTGAATAGCTTCATAATGTGGTTGAATAGTCGGGTAATTTTATGGCGTGTTACTCGGTAAATTACTGCCTCTTTTTCAATAGTCAAGGTCGATTTATCAGGGTAAGTAATGTAATCGCGTGATTATGCAATGTTGCGGAAAACAACTTTATATATGCTACTAGTTGTGCTTTGCGGTTGCAAGCGCAGGAAATCTATTCCTCGTATTATTCGTGCTGAAAAATATCTCTGTAGGTCAGACTTCCTTTTGCCAGTTTAAAATAATTTAAGGAAAGTTACAAAACAGATACAGAGAGATCGAATTTTGGTGACCTGTTCAGGCAAATACAAACGGGAAAAACGCTGTTTCCGCCTTAATAAAGAGATGTATACTGTCCAAAATAATGAAGAATCACTAAGGAATGAAGCAAGATACAGATTGGATATACCACGTTCCCACGCCCTATCGCTATCATAAATTAATATTTAGAAAGTATTTAGGAGGAAGGAAACAAATGTTAACATAATGAAACTCTTTCCTGAGATAACACTCAAGGTCTTGCAACAAGGCTGTTCTATATTACAACACAAATATTGATATCTAATGGTGAGGAGAACTGTCGACTTGGAACCGAGTTATTTATTCAAGAATACGATAATTTCATTAGCATATCACAGCATGGAAGTTGAATGTCACGATCATTACTAGGCCTTTAAACTGCGCTTTAGCTTACATAATAATTAACATGATATTTTCCTGTTAGATTACATTTAAGATTCTGAATAATTCCATAGTTCTCCGTAATTTATTCTGCGAAGACAACCAAGCTGTTGACTTATGCTTACACCTGAAGTGTTTGCCTTTTGATTAATGCATTACATTAGTAGCTCTGGAACCATTATTTAGAAGATACGGATTACAATAACATGTATCTGAAACCACGCATACGGTTTATTTATGGCGCAATTTTGAGGTGCAAGTAATTATGGAATACAAACAGATGAAGAAGCAAAGAAAGAAAGAAAATACATTTATTTAGCACTGACTAAAAGACACACCATAAATACAACTTAAATACTGTCAAAAAATTAAAATACATAGCTCCACAATCATTGTATTCATGCCAGCAGGCAAAGCGGTTCTAGGTAATGGTCTCGCTTTATACGATGGAGCATACAATCACAATAAAACGAATACCCCTTGGTACTTTATCGATAAACTGGCCAACACTACTGCATAGATAAATCAAACAACTGCGCAGCTCTGCCTCAGAACGGCAGCCATTATCTATTTGTTGGCGAATAGGTGACTGGGTCAGACAAATTGACTGTTGATGTTACGAGCACAAGATCGGGAGAGGTCTATTATACCTCGTGCGATGACTATTATGTAATTGGCGTCTTTGAACTGCAGTTTTCGAGGGGTACATGGCATGGGAAAATTGCGTACTAGACATAAAATAGGTATCGGACGATGTGGACACGTTTTTGGAGAATTGGCCCAAAGCAGAGAGATCGCCCGATTAATAAAGTCGAGAATGAAAACGACTGGAAAGCTTGCCTCTGATGCCATGAATGCAATGTGACGCTTTTATATATCACTGTTGCGCGATAAAATAGCAGAGGGTTGCTTTTGAAGGACTACTTCTATTTTCATACTGTTTCATTGTCACATCTGTATCTCATAAGTTTCTTTACCTTTTTCCTTACTCTAAACTCGAGATTCATCATTCACTGAAGTATCAAAGCTTTTTCTTTGTAGTCTTGCACGATGTTATCAAAGATTTCTTGAGTTTCCCCGACATAAACCCCAGATTTGAGCTCGGCTGTGTCATGAATTCATGATTTATGACTTTACATTACTTAAGATTCTATCTTTGACGGTAATTGGTCTGTGAATATTATAGTATCGGCCGGCAGTCTAGCACTCTCAGAGAGGTCTATGTGGTAGAATCTCTTTGAGCTTTAGTAATGATGTTACTATACCACAAACCGCAAAGGGCACTGTCACATGGCTAGATGTAACCTTATACATGATCGTGTTAACTTGTCCTTTGACTGTAATCAAGAAATTCCTTCGTACCTTACAATAAGTATGTTCAAAAGAGCTCCTACATCATATTTCAGTGTTTTTTTTTGTATATGTCGTCCAACTAGGGTTTATTATTTTGCGAATAGTTTGATTGTAATATTGTTGTTATATGCGAGCTATACATCATCATCTGCCTAGCGTTTTCGCAACTATGTTGGGGTCGGCTTCCAGTCTAACCGGATGCAGCTGAATACCAGTATTTTACATAAACCGACTGCCTATCTGACCTCCCAACCCAGTTACTGGGCAGAACAATTTCTTAGTAGCATTAGTATTTATCCTAAGTTTGGTCAGCAGAATCAACTCTATATTTGACAGTGTTATTCCTTTATAAACGAACAGAGGCTTAGGCAGGATCTCGTTGATTCATTCATACTATGTAATCAATGGGTCTTTGTACAAAACAAGGCGGGGCAACGGACTTGCTATTATCAAGTGGTTATAACCCGTGTTTTCACAACTTAATCATCGTTTTATCAAAGATTTGTTATTCAAATTCCAGTCTTTGCGCAGTCTCCGAGGTCTTCTCGGTCTCTTGAATCTACAAGAGATTTATTCCTTGTTTATCTAACGGCAGTTGAAATAACTTATGCTCAGCGTTGAGTGAAATGCATTATTCAAACTACAGACTACAAATTGCTAGTACTTTTAAATGACATAAAAACATGAAAAATCTTCTTACAATCTGTACGATGTTTACTATGTACTACGCGCAGTATCACACAATGTTTTCTTTTCCTCGTGTTTCAGTTACGAATTTGAATAACCGTGGCCTTTAAAACTATTTGAAATATTGAACTTGAATGTACTGAGAGCGGTTAAACTGGTTCTGTTCTATGTTTATATCATGTTATACGGCATTATTTATGGATGATTGATTTAATAAGACTTCTTGTTTAACAAGCAATAGCGATTGCATCATATAATCGTAAAAGTACAGTTGAGTATTAAAAATAATTATATTATACATACATATTGATCATATTGTAGTGGGTCATCAGCATCTGCCTAGCCTCTTACTAGCTGGGCAGATGATGATGACGTCGGGGTCGGCTTCCAGGCATGTTGCGGTCGGCTTCCAGTCTAACCGGGTGCAGCTGAATACCACTATTTTACATGGAGCTACTGCCTACCTGACCTCCATAACCCAGTTACTGGGTAATACGATACCTGCTTACCGAGGCACATATTGTAGTAGGTATTGGTTATTTTACTACGGGACAAAAAGAGGTTATTGGCGTAATTAAAAGAGCGTAAAGTTTCATGGGTACTTTAAATACCTAAATACTTGATACTTTGTGAAGTATGATGATCTGGAAGCAATTTCGTAACATGATTAACTTAATACCTATAATACATTACTAACTATTAATTGGTTCTTACAGTATGTTTTAATACTTTCCATCAGCAAGCTGGAAAACACTACTGATTTTACATACATACTCGTACATAAACGCCTTCACCTGCTACGATCGTTATTATTTTATTATACTTATTTTCTTCATATACGTTCATATACTGCTAATTCTCTTCACAACAAAATCTTAAAGACATCTTACGGTTGAAGACTGTCCAATTCTTTGCCAAGATCCACAAGTCCTAAAATTTTGTAAACATATTCCCAGACCATTTTCTCAGTACATTTCCCACGCTGGAGAGCGGTTGCTCCAGTTTGTCATGTCGTATCGATTTTCCGACCACCTGGCTAAATGCCAAGTGTAAGGCTGTAGGCACGATTGTTCTCATACTGTCTGGCAACTTGCCAAATACCACAAAGTTAGACTTTTAATCAATTAAAACTATACTGGAGTAGCGTGTTGTGGGTTTTGTTGTTTCGTTGACGTTTTAGGAAACTATTTGTTTAGTAGTAAATGTTTTTGTTTTTTTTTTATCACGCTAGTACGTAGCACTCTCTGATCATTCTTTGCCTACTTTTTTACATACGGGTTAAAATAGATTATTCTAGATTTTAATGTGACTACGTCAGTGCGCGGAGCTCGCGCAGCTGAATTTTGGGCCAATAATGTATAAACTTCTTGCCATCGATACGCTAAGAATGTGGGTATCATCAGTATCATGAATTGACTTGTGTCTTCGCTTCTAACAGTTACTTTCAGAATTAGATGATGGCGCTTCGGTTCCTGCAGCAAAACACGTATTTTCTTTGATCAACCACTACGTAAACACATCTCGTACAGAGAACATTCCTCTGATTTCGGTAACAACCGATAGCAATCATTCGTCTCAGTCTTACTTACTAAACTAGAACATTAGTGACGCATTGTTTTGACCACGTGAAGATTTAGGTATTCATGTAAAACAACAACAAACTCTTTGGCTGCCAGCACGTTTGTATTTTGTTTTTCGTCCTTCTTATTTTAAAATCGTTGACATACTTACTTACTGCTTTGGCTACATCTACACACGAATATTTGTAGCTGGTTAAAACGAAGCGATATACATGCGTATGATCATACATCGTGAATTGACCAAGTACAGTAACACTTTACACAGCCACGGCAATAAATATACTGGATGAGTCTTTCCGTCTCTTACCTGAGCTGAGCGCAGTAAAACTGATGCGGGATAGCGGTTAGCACTCCCGCGCCGTCTCCGGTGTCGTTGTCGCAGGCGCACGCACCTCGGTGCTCCATACGTTTTGCGAGCGTCTCTGCATCTCGGACGATCTGCGTAAACAGATTTACATTTTCAGTATCGTAAATCACGGCCCACTTGCACCACAAATCACTAAATACGTTTAGCGTTAAATATTATTTAAATCATCATTTTGTCTCTGTTATCATCAAACGATGGACAGAAACAGAACGATGTTTCTCATTCGTTAACGTGTTTAGTGATTTGTGGTGCAAGCAGGCGCGGCCTAAGAGTCTTCTGTGAAAGTTCCTAGGATGGCAGCTGCTGCAGCCCTGTTGTTATTTGCTGACGAGCTAATTCTATTACCAGGTTCAGACCAACAGACTTGACAAAAGAAAACGCAGACTGCGAAGGAAAAAAATCTAAAGAATCTGGGCGATGAGTTGCTAGAGTTGCTAGGCGAAATTGAAACGTGCTCAAGAGAATTGTTTCCATCACATGTTTCGTGAATTATTGCTACAAGACGTTTATTTTAAAATAAGATGAATTTATGAGTTTAATTAATTATCAGCGTCAAAAGAGCCAAAAAGTTCGAACTGATTTTTGTTTACTCTTGCTTGGTGTAACAGATGATGAGCGAAGACGTCATTATGTTCGGGAATACCTAAATAATTATACATACATTGATTAAACCTTTGATTGAATTTGGTCGTCTCTTTTGATTGGTTGTACAGAAGCCAGCACATCAAGCTACTAAAACCTGTCAAATTTCTTTAATAGATTTTCAACTTTATCACTTTGATCAATTTGACAGTTTCGGGTAGCTTGATGTGTGGTCGTGTACAATAGCAAATTGGTCGACTACACAAAACGCTCAAAATAGATGTTAACAAACAAGCAGTAATCTTCCATTCGAAGTTATTCGTATCAACTAACAACTACATAGATTTAAATTGCATTTAAATTCGCAAACGAGATAAATGCACGCAAATAAAAATTGGATCGAACCTGAACAGTCTAGACAACTAAATTTGGTAACTGTTTTGGTAATGGCTGCTTACATTTAGATTTGCACAGTTGTAAACGATCATAATGAGATTGCTTTAGTACGAAGCCATGAGCGAATATAAATTTAAAAGGCCAAAAAAAATGAAACCACAAAATACGATAAGTAATGGTAATTGACTGCTTGATTTCATGCTCTTTAATTTGGACCTAAATGTGTTGCCTTTAGAATTATGATGCGTAGCTCCAAATTGTTACGAATGTTGTTAATTTTATGATCTGCAAAATGGAAGAATGTCTGCCAAGAAAAACACGCAATGTTCCTTTGAAAAGTTTCCAAATAAAATGCCATTAAAATTGCAATTTTGTCCATAAAATGCCGGCGTAGCATTTTGACATGGCTAATGGAAGTTTGCCAAATGCTCTCAGAAAAGATGAATATGATAAAAATAATTTCGTCATCTGCTTATCCTTTTCCCAACTATGTTGGGGTCAGTTTCCAGTCTTACCGCACGCAGCTGAGTACCAGTATTTTACATGAAGCGACTGCCTATCTGACCTCCACAACCCAGTTACTGGGTAATACGATACCCCTTGGTAAGACTGGTTGTCAGACTTTCGGGCTTCTGACGACCCGTAACGACTGTCAAAGATCCACGAATGACAACCGGGACCAATGGCTTAACGTGCTTTCCGAGGCACGGAGGGGTCTTAGTATGTAAAGATGGTCCCAATCCACGGACCAACCGCGGCAAGCGTAGCTTAACCTGATCGATCGACCCGTGCGGCTCTATGATAAAAATAATTTATTCATCCAAAACATGAGTATACATAGATGGCATGCAAAATATTATATTTTATTAAATCACAGTCACAAAACACGTGTCAACACAGAGAAAAACATGTCTCAATGGCGTAGAAATATAAGTAGCTAACAAGTATAGCAGGTATGGAGTATTGGAGGCCTGTGCCCGAAAAGGGGCCATAACCTTATACAGGCTGATTTTTTAAAGACCAGCCAAATTTAAGGATGTGGTACAGACCATCAAACTGAACAACTTTCTCCATGGGACCAACATCGTAATCGCGAATAAAAATTCAGCCGTCCCATACATTTAGGTCGAGTAGGTATTGAAGTTTTCTATGGGACAGTTGATAAAATTTTCGCGATTACGCTATTTGTCCCATGGAGAAAGTTGTTCAGTTTGATGGTCTGTACTACATCCTTAAATTTGGCTGGTCTTTAAAAAATCAGCCTGTAGAAAAAAGTGTGAGTGTTTTGTTTTTTTAAGTATATATATTTTTTTAATGTATTTTTTTTTAATAATCCATTTGTATAAATTGTATACATGTTTTTGGTTATAGAAATAAAGGCTATATTATTATTATTGCAGGTATGGCATAGGTATGCTTCTAAAGGATTCCTCCGAGGGTAAACCAGAACAAATGATTTCTCTTTGAATTATGGCTTCAATCAAGATTTTGCTTTTAGGTTTCTATTTCAACGAAATGGCTGTCTTGACGCTCATAATCGATACTGCGGATGGAGTATCTGCCCACAGCTAATTTCATTTCTGGATGCAATTCAAGTAAACTTGGGCATATTCCCAGTGACGCGCCTACAGCTATTGCTATGTCTTAGGATTATATCTCACTAGGACGCCATGGTGTCGCTGCCAGCAAAATATACATAGCCTTAAGGTTGGTATCTCACCAGGTACCTAATTGGTTGCGCAACTAACTATACATTTTTTGGCAGTGCAACCATGGTTGCGCTGCCACTGGTGTCCTAATGAGATACGGTCTTTATTCAACGGTAATTTCAAAGGTAAGTTCACTTCAAAAACCTTTTGGGAATAATCTGACCAATTAGCATCGAGTAACTTCAAAGGGCACCCGTTGAATATTGTTGATCAATAGATTCACTGGACAATGGCGAGCGTAGACAGCTCTCATGGCAAATTAATTAACGTTACTAAGCAACAGGAGATAGGGGCGCTACCCTATTCGAGATCAAATTTCAGCTTAGGGCGTTGCTAGGGCCTTTGGAGTCTGGCTTTCGGTCGTCAGTTGTATCGACAGTGAGGATATTGTTGGACATAGAAACATAGAACCATGCGAGCATTATTGTGCTTTTATACACAATTGAAAACTTCAATAAAACTCAGTAAATTCAACGTGACTCCAGAAGGGATCGTGAAAATGATTTACTAACCAATTGAAAAGGAAACGTTTCGAAACTTCAGCATTGTATAACAGGAAAGGTTAAGTTTTGTGGAAGAATGGCTGTTTGCGCAAGATATTCCTGGAGTTGAAGCATTTGAGTGGCTTCGATGGTTTTGCAAGAAAATTATTTGATAAAGAAAAAGGAAAATGTTAATGTTTTGTTCAACAATGGACAGGTTGTGCAAGATATTCCTGGAGTTGAAGCATTTGAGTGGCTTCGACGGTTTTGCAAGAAAATTATTTCTTAAAGCAAAAGGAAAAGTTTAAAGGTAAAATTTAGTTCTACAATGGACTGGTTGTGCAAGATATTCATGAGTTGAGAAGAATTTAAAGGGAAAATAATTTGGTTTTGCAAGAAAAAGAACTTGGACAAAAGGTGTTCCTTTTTGTCCAAGTTCAAAGAAATTCGCTTAAAAATAACTAGTTGCCTAAAATATTTCTGTAGTTGAATCTTTCCTAATGATTCGACGGTTGCGCAAGTGAGGTACTTACTTTATGGGTACGTTTTCCGTCGATAGCAACTACAAATCCAACTCCACAGGCCTCGTGCTCGTTCTGAGGGTCGTACAAGCCTTGCTTGGGCGGCCCTTCCCACTCCATACCTGGAACAAAGTATTGGACATTAGAGCTATTTAACTAGGTATTAGGTTAGAGAACTATAGCTATAAAACTGCTAGGTCGTTTAGAATTTAGTATGAAGATGGTTCCCAAACGCCGCCGTCTCACACCGCATATTCAAAGTGTGGGAATATTTAACATGTGTGATAATGTATTTTGTTCAATGTAACGTGACATTTCCTATTGATTTTATCATTGAATGGAATCTGAAATGAAGTATTATTTTCGTGATATTTTTTTTGTATTGGTCGTTATTTCATTGATATAGGTACTATTATGTAGGTATGTATGTATATTACATCTGTTTTTTGGTTGTTTTGGTTTCTGGGTTCATATCTTGACGTTTGATCGACCCGTGCGGTTGTTATTATTTAGCCACAAGCCTATCTACATAGTTCAGAAATTGAAGATTTTTGTTGTAAAGTTTTAGATATCATGCCTGTTCTTTTCGCATAGAAATGTACAACTGTAAATTGCATTAGCCATAGTGCAATTCATTCATAGACCGAGCTAGGTACCTAATTAGGTATGGCGTGCAAGCACGTGCAATGGTCATGTTCAAAGGTTTACATTACAAGGCTTAAACAAAAACCATTTCGCCTTGTCCTAGAAAGAGCAGGTTCATTGACATTACTACTACATATAAACAATATTGTTGGGACCCAGCACATGATCCGGTTACGCTAACGTGTTTATGATCGTCGAGTTTTCTTTGCGATAAAACTAGATTGTAGAATGTTTAAAGAAAAATTCTGACAACCAGTCTTGCCAAGGGGTATCGTGTTACACAGTAACTGGGTTGTGGAGGACAGATGACAGTCGCTCCATGTAAAATACTGTCATTCAGCTGCATCCGATTAGATTGAGTTGGGAAAAGGTTAGATGTTTGAAAGAAAAATTTTGGAATGCCAACTTGTGATACGATTTTTTTTTGTAGTTAATGTTCATTCAATGCTGTCGATGCCATAGTTTTAAGTAGAGAATAGGTAGTTTTACAACGAGACGTTACTTTTCGGGCAGTATTGAAAAAAACCCAGCTGGTGTCAGACCCTCTTCAAGGAACGTCCCTGGACATAAATAATTCCCATTTTTGTAGACGAACAAGAAATCCACCAAATTCTATTTCGTCAAGGGCACATACCAATGTACGGTATATTTTATATGATATATACATGGTATATAATGTATATTTCTTAGTTTATTTATATTATAAATCGTTCGTATGACGTTCTGTTTTGAATTTAACAAAACACGACTGTATTTATATAAGTCCATTTGTATTTATAGAAACTGGGGAACACGCTTGGAACATTTACAAATTCTATTATAAGTGGTCATACCTATATTGTGTAGGTGCATTACCAATTCCAATAGGTTTATTAAATTTTAGCGCCCTTATTAATAAACGCGGAGTATAGTTAAGATAAGACAGCCTCAAAAATTTAATGGTGAAGGGGGACCGTATATTTTTTTAGCAGCAAGGCGCGACGCTACGTGGCGATTCTGTTTTCATAGAAATTGTTCTACTAGAGTAGCGTTTATTATTATGGGGTAAACATTCATTGATAAAAGGACTTCACAGGGTTTTGCGAACTTAAATAAAATAGAGGGAACATTAGTTCATCACACGTTATTAATAAAATAGAACACCTGAGGGGCAATTCTCGTAATTTTAAGAACGTTCACAGTCTGATCTCAGTCTCATTCTGTCAAAAATACCACTAATTTCCCTAAATTTTTGTCACTGATTGTCGCTGAGATGAGATTGCGACTAGATTTTGGACGTTTTTAATTACGGGAATTGGCCTTCTGAGCAAAATTATTAGCATAAGCACATATTTGGCTGGCTACAATCTATTACTGTACTAGGAAGAAGTACCTATAGGAAAATATATTTCAATATTATTATAATGCAATTGTCTACATAATGAAAACAAACGATTTCAATATTCTTAATGGCGCATACCTATTAATAGGTTATAAAAGACAAGGCTTTGTTTTTTTTTGTAATACTAGGTAGGTAAGGACAAATGGGAAATAGGAATAGAGTTAGATATATGAGAGAGAAGTATACAACTCACGGCATCATTCTAATTTATACTTTATTACAATGAGGAAAGAGTTGCATTGCAATGACTTACTAATGGGTAATGGCTGAATTAGTTCTTTTATTGGTTCGTGATAACCAACACCAAATTAGTCGCTGATGCGTTGTCGTCTTTTTGACGCAGTACCGGGACTTTATATTGTGCCCTGACGGAGTCATTCCGTATTCATTAAATTCGTCTCTAGCAAGCCACAGCTCTATGTAAGCTATCTAATTTAGGCGAGCCGTCAACAAACAAAGTCAAGGTAGCACTCAAATCACAATGCTTACACAGACGACACTGATAGATTGAGCTATTGCTCGTATGTATAGGTATAGTCACGAGCAATACCTTACAATTACTCAAGATTCAAAAGCGGTTTTCTCCTAAAGTCAATCTGCAGAGTTTTTTCCCAACTATCCTGGGGTATTCCAGTCTAACCGGAAGCAGATGGATACAAGTATTTTACATAAAGCGATTGCCTATACTGGGATGTGAAGGTGAACACGATACCTCTTGGTAAGACTGATTATCAGACTCTTTGGGCTTCTGATTACCCGTAACGACCATCGAAGATCTACGAATGAAAGCCGGGACCAACCGACGGCTGAACGTATTTTCCGATCCACGGAGGGTTTCGATATGTAATGGATCCCCATAGCGACCGCGGCAAGCGTGCCTTCGATCGGCCTGTGCAGCTGTTATCATGTAGCCACGAGCCCTTTCAGCGATTTTCTCCAAAAGTATAGATAGGAATTTTATGATGTTACGAGCATAGTCTCTTCGAAACTATGCTGTTATAAATAAGAGTTTTTCTAAAAGGCACATTCGTTATTTCACTAGATAATCGCTTTTAAATTTTGCGAAAGACAAACTTTCGTAAAATTCAAAACCGATTTATGCTCGTCACTCTATCCTATCTGATAGTAATATCATGACGGAATTTTTTTACTTGCGTTGATAACGTATTCTAAGGTAATTCCCGCGTTGTCATGTCATGAATTAAAGAAGACATAGTGCTGACTGACGGTTGAATTTAATCAATATCCATTTGTCTTTATCGCGACTGTTCTCCCCAAAAGGGTAGGCAGATAGGTAGGTAGTACACTGATATTTCGCAGGTTTATTTTATAAATATTATGCGAAAAGAGATTAGCCAATCGCCATTAGCCTTTAAGGTACAGACGGCAGCAGGTCAAGCTACCCAAAACTGCCAAATTATCCATTAAAGAAATTTGACAGATTGTAGTAGCTTGATGTGCTGGCGTTTGTTTGTACATCTTTTGCAATATTACAATTAATTATCAAGTTTTAAATACTATTTTTTGTGGTTTTGTAGAATATTTTACAAATTTTTGTTTACACATGGGACCTCGTATCGTATCATTGATAAGGCGGTAGCTACGCCCCTGGACTTTGTAAAAATTGTGCAAATAAATAAATAAATTGTATGAATACCCAACTAAAATACTTAAGCTCTTGCATTTATTAATTCTAGCCCATCAGTCAGGATGCTCCAATTTTCGAGCATTTCTCGGGAGACTCAGGATGCCATATTTTGATACTGAGGATATTTGGGATTATTGATATTAGTGGCGTAGCTAATCCTAAAGGGGTGGCCCATAATGTAAATGATAATGTCATTTATTTTCAATATTCAATTTATTTCTATTACCAAACTCATATCAACTCTTTGACCATGACCAAACTCAATTATCACTTGATTTCATCTAATCAATGTGAATTGAACAGCAAACAACGTGAAATGGTGGAAATTTCCTTTAATTCTGCAAATAGATGTTGCATAACACTTGTCTACTTAAAAGGCTAATTAACATAAAAATTAAAGAACACTCTGTCAAATGCGTGTTACAGTGATTGATTGACCAAAATAACAAATCACCTGCCTTGTCTATTCCCAATTTTGTTGGGGTTGGCTTCCAGTCTAACTGGATGCAGTAAAATAACAGTATTTTACATGAAGCAACTGTCTATCTGACCTCCACAACCCAGGTACAACAATAGCTAATCAAATCACTTTTCATGAGAATGGATAACTGCTTAATTTTAAAAGGCTTTCATAAAATAGGTGGGTGAGACCATTGATTGTTCATTTGAAATCTTCAATTATAATCACATACACAAAACATTGAGAAAAAAAAATGTAACAAATCATTGAGAATTCAGAATTATCTGTAAGTTTAAAATTAATGTTAATACTTATAAACCGTATCGTATTATTGTGGAGGTCTCTCCATATAAAATACTGGTATTCAGTTGCATCCGGTTAGACTGGAAGCCGACCCCAACATAGTTAGAAAAAGGCTTGGCAGATGTAGACGATGACTTATAAACATTTCGGAATATATTCTCTAAATTATGGTAAATATCACTTTAAAATCAATTATATAGTTTAGAAGAAGCGACTTCAATATAAATAATATGTATAGATGTTTTTGCACATATGAAACATTGAAATCTTATCATAATCTTGTTAATTAGTACCAAGGGCATAACTTTCAAGCATGTTACAAAAGAAAATAAACAGTAATTTAATTATTATTGCCCAATTTGATATGCAAATGAAAGCCAGACGAATAGTCTGACAATGTCAAGTGCTTTGAACTTAAATAAAGATTAAATTATAATCTGTCTGTAAAGATGCCGTGTCTAGATAATTGAGATTTAATGATGTTAGATGACTTTGTCTGGTCTTTATCGTAATTACTTGGATTGAGTCATAAACGGCTTATTTGCAAGATTTCAGGTTGAGGTCAATTGTAGAGGTTGAATTTGGAATTTGCTTTGCAGTGTCTTTTTTATTCATATTTATCTTAAGAAAAAATGTTGATTGACACACAATGTATTTTCAGAACTATGTAGTATGATGGTAAATTATATTAATTGCATGAAATCAGAATGTAAATCAGATGCAAATAGCGGTGGCATAAATAGTTTCAATTAACATTTGTATACTCTACACACAATGTATTATAAAGACACCAGAAATAATATTTATTTTTGCATTCCCTATGTATTACATTATATATTATATGACTTAATAATATGCTTGACCTAGTCATTGAAGCAGGAAAAAACACTGGTGAGGGCAAAGGGTTACAAGATAATTACTTACATATCAGTAAGTAATATAGATCATTATACAATATTATTATCATTTATTATGGTAAAGTAAATAAATAAGAATAATAGTACATAATAAAAGAATAAAAATACGGCTAGGTATAAATCTTACTTGTCAGCGCCGAAAATCTATGCGCGATTTTTTTAGAATTTAAATTAGGAATGTGAAGCAGCTGACACTCTGACAGATCAATGACCGCCAAATCTCAGGTCATTCGTGGCGCTACAAAGACCGGTTGCTAAGTAGAAAAAAAATATTCGATTCGAATCAATAAAAATCGAACGTATCGGGAATGAATATGTCCGCAGAATCTTAGATGCTCAGATGTTATTTTTAGTGTGTGTATCTTCCCAGTATGTACTTAGATAAAGACAGATCGACGATTGAGTGCTATTTACGTCGGTACCGAGAAATTATACTATTTTTATCTGTAAATGCTGCCGATTTATCAAATGTAAATAGGAAGTACCTAGACTATAATGTGCCGCTGGCTAACAGGAAAATAGAAATATGAATTAGATTGAGAATCCCTAGTGTTAAAAAATTATCGAGAAGCGAAGTGGGTAAAACGCCGACTGAGCTGTGATTTTAGACCGGTAGCACAGATTTTTCACCACGTATGCATTGGATTTGCATTACACGTGGAGCTCCAAGTGCTTGCGAAAGACGTGCCAGACATAGCCCGTGAAAAAATCTAAAGAAATCTACAAAAAATCCCTTACCTCAAAGTACTTTCGGTAAATCGAATAAACTTTTCTCGCCTCCAACACAACTTTAAGTTCTCACTTTCACACACAAATGTTATCAAATAACAACAGATGTGCTGGGTGGAGAATTTGAACAATTAGGACACTGAAAGACACCGGCAAACGCGTAGTGACCGCTCTACAGACGACTACGATAACCGGCAGAACGCGAATAACTGAATGAGTGATTGAATGTGAACTATTTCTGGGCCTCAATTTGGATTGGCTGGCACTAGAGATTGAATGAACGTAATAAAATGAAGAAACGTCTTGATTGGTCAATGGGTAAAATCAGTGTTGCTATAGAAGTATTTGCATTTCGTACAATACAAATTGGTGTTTTCAATATTAGGTATGTAATGTACGTTCACGGAGTACATTTATAAGGTACGTTTTTGTCATGACAAGACGTGTGTCCAGTGATAGTGTATTCTTGTGTCGTGTGTTTAATTTACTAACAATACAAAGATATTTGTTCGTATGATATGGTACCTACAAGGTTACTAGGGATATAATTATATGTATGTCTAGGAGACATCCCTCCGCTAAAAGCAGCTTTAGAATATGTACTTTAATATAGAGATACATAATTATACTCTATTAAACAATAATTTTATTTAACATTTCAACATTTATTATGGTATATCATTAATTACATGATTTTGGTACAGTAACGTTGCTCCGAAATTCTTATGGAACACAGAAGCAGACATAGCCATCAACTTCAACACAAGGCTACAATGATATAATGACATCAAAAGGCTCGGAATTTCGTCTATATTGGTTGATATCAATTTTTCGTTTAATCACCACATCATTAAAAACAATATAACGTTACATTTTATTAATATTTATTCTATCATGACAGTTTTGACAACGCTGTCGCCATGACAACTTTTCTTTTTAAATTCTTAGCGGCCTGTAACTTTTAGCGAATTATACATTCAAACTTCTCCAAAACTAATCATGGCCACTAACATATCTCAATTTCATATTTTCTACATGATATTATTCTACGAGTTGACATGATAAATCCACGCAATGCGAGGATCAGTTCCCGTTTCGCCTCTAAAGCGAATACATCGAATAAGCTTGATACTCCAGGGCCACCTATCCCCGGAACACCCAGCGTGCCTCTCCTGAAGGCCCCGGTACTGACGGACCCTACGCCTCCATCCTCCGACGCGCCTCACCTGAGGACTCCGAAGACCCTCCTGTACCTATTGGCCCGCGCCTCACCCAAGGGTCGCCTCAGAAGACCCTCCTGTACCTATTGAGCTGCACCTCATCCGAGGGCCGCCACCTGGCGGACTGACAGCGTCCCCGCCGTGCCTGCTCTCTCCTGCTGCCGTGCTGCGTCCTGCTCCTGCTGCGTGGGCGGGGTACGGGTGTCCTCCGTGCCGCACACGCACCAGCACCTGCCCTCATCTGCACCTGCACCTGTCACCGGCACCTGCCTCGCGTCGGTCTACCTCTTCAGCTCCAACTGCATCTCCACCTCAGCCTCCTCAACCCACCTATTACGCATCTTCATCCTTCCTCACCCACACTACTACACACCACTCTTCAATCCATCTCCATCTTTTGTATTCTTGTAAATATATCTTTAATTAATTTCTACTTCCCTTTCTTTAATTTAATTACCTTTGACTTTAAAGTTAAGCTTTTCCTGTCGCTACACGACAACGTCTCTTTTGCAAGTGAAATGACTTTAATAATATTAAAGTGAATTCACTTGCAAAAGAGACGTTGAATCAGAAGAGATGATGAGTTGTTCGAGAATTTCATACTTTAACCCCTAAGGGTTAAAGTATGAAATTGCCGCATTGTACTGAAAAATTGATATTCGTTTTTTTTTTAATTTAACATATTTATTTAATTAAAATAATTACCATTATTATCTATACATTGCTGCCATCTAATAGGAAGGTAATTTATGCCTTTGCGATAGAACTCTCGTGATCTAGGTTCGACAAACTGTGTGAAAGCATTTTGTACTGCCTCCTGAGATGAAAACTTTTTATCACGTAGAAAATTGTCCAAATCACGAAAAAAATGGTAGTCCGTTGGAGCAAGGTCTGGCGAATACGGAGGGTGACGAATGGTTTCTAATTGCAGTTCCTGTAGAATTAAATGGTTTCTTGTGCTGTATGAGGTCTCGCGTTATCATGGGGCAATAATGGTGAAGATCTATTCATGAGTCGGGGCTGTTTCACTGCTAGTTTTGCTATCATTGTTCGGAATTCGGCACAGTAGACATGTGCCGTTATTGCTTGACCAGATCGGAGAAAGCTATAGTGAATAACACCATGCTGAGACCACCAAAAAGTTACCATAACCTTTTTATTGGTAAGCTTTGCTTTAGGACACTGTTGCGGCGTTTGACCTGGGGTTCGCCATTGCATTTTTCGCTTCGGTTATCGTAAAGAATCCACTTTTCATCACATGTCACAATTCGATCCAATATTCCCTAATTTCTGTATCGATTTAACAAGGCAACACAAGTTTCAACACGCGTTTCTTTCTGCAGATCAGTCAAATCATGAGGCACCCATTTCTCATATTTTTTTATTTTATTGATTTGACGCAAATGAGTCAATATTGTTGGTAAGGTAACGTTAAGACATGCCGCTAATTCCTGGGTAGTTTGGCTCGGATCGGCTTCCACCATCTCTTTCAATTCATTGTTATACACCTGTGTGGGCGGTCTTCCACGTGGTTCGTTCTTCAAATCAAAGTTTCCATCACGAAAGCTTTTTAAACCAAATTCGCACGTTGCGTTCATTAGCAGTCCCCTCTCCAAACGCAACATTGATATTGCGAGCTGTTTCTGCCGCGTTAGTTCCGCGTCGGAACTCGTATTAAAAAATAACTCGAATTTTCGAAGTCTTTCTTGTCTAAGCTGAATAAAAAAAAACAACTGAAAGTCGATAATCGAATGTTGCACATTTTTTAAAAGAAGAACTTCATAGGTACCATGTGAAAAAAGTTTTACTCAAAAATCTCAAACCATGAAGGTTCTATGTCAATTCGAATTACCTACCTATTACAATAAAACGGCAATTTCATTCTTTAACCCCTATTAAATCAGAACTTGTGATATACTTAAATACTTCATACCTATTCATTGATTGATCTTGTCTGTTCTAGATAGTAAAATATTGAGTTAGATTTTAATGTACACTATGGTAACACTGTTCCGTCCAAATGTACTTCGATCGATCTCTGAACACAGCTCTTGAAGCAGACGTATCTCCTTCACACAGTGGCCGTACTGGCTATAAATGGCTGCAGACTGATAGTGGGCCCGAAAATATCTAAAAAAGATGGTATGGGTGCCAGCTAGCAACAAACATATTTACCACAGTCATGTCTGTCAGTCTGTGGTGTTTTCTCTTCAAAGTGGTTGTGGGAAAATTGTAATGCAGCCACATTAGAATTTACCTACAATCATTTAGCGGGACACTAAAGGCTCCCTGACGTAATAACAATAATACTTCTATTACGTGTTGTTCAGCGTCCTTCGACCGATTAAGAAAATTTCTGCTAAAGGAAAGAGACCCATCTATTTTTTTCCCTTAATAGTAGGTATCTACGAACAGTGGATGTAAAATAAGCGTTACATGTTTCATCTGTTTCAAAATAACGAGTGAGTCGTGACTCGTGAGGTTCCCGCAGGACTGATTGACTCCAATATAGACATTTCAATTTACAGCAATTTGATTGAATGAGTATTTATCGACGCCTAGAGAAAAAAATAGCAATTTTGTAAATGGGCGTCTAGCCCTTCTTTCTTAGAGGTAGGTATCTATGGTCTAGTTTTATATTTCGACTAGATAGTAATGACACTTATGTACGATTTTATTCCAGGGTTATGTACCTAAAACTTGGTAAAACCCACGGTCGTCGGTCTTGATTCACGGCTTGTTCTCGGCACAAGAAGCCTTGGGGCATTGAATTGAGATGTACCTACTTTGCTACGTAGGTACAGTTACTACTGCAGTTAGTAAACTGTTAGATACTCCTACCAGACGGGTTCCGGGAGAGACAAAGTTATTTGCACGTTTTACAACGTATAATTTTGCAGTGTGAGATAGTAGGTATGTTTACCTGTAGAGACCACCATTAATTGTTACATTTTATTTATCTTATTTCACAAAGCACGTTTGATTAATTATCCAGGTAGTTTATAGGCTACTCATATTTTGAATTGATGTTTTTTAATTCAACCTAGCGTCACTGTGTCTAGTTGGTGATTTCGTGATTGTGAATTTCTATAAAAATGACAAACGTTATCTAGCTATGAGAAAAGATGCTGCATTTTCTGGATGATCTATAAAAATTCTGTATCATTCAGAAAATGTAGTTCAATGAGACATGAGAAAACGTCATTCGGCAATCCCCGATTAGCGAATCCGACGCCAGTTCATAGACTTCATTCACCATTCGGTCAGTCAACCGATCACGCGCGAAAGTTGTGCACGTTCGTAATTCGTCGTTTAAATAATTTACGAAATAAAATCTGTTTTGTGCAACACTTGCATAAAAAATTGAATTTAGCTACGAAGTTTTACTCGAGGATTTCTTATTGAATTTATTGGGTTAGACATACGATTTAGTGCATACATTCTGTGCAAATAACGTGATTTTGTGCTAGTCTAGTATTTGTTGTACAAATAATTACTTTCGCGCTTTCGAAATTCGAATTGCGTAGTCTTTGGTATTCCCGGGTCGGTGCAGTTTGCAGTTCGTTAGGAAAATGAGTTTGAGCCGATTGTGTCGTGTCGTGAAGTGCGATTTAGTGAAAGTTCAGTCATCTAATGCGTTGGTTTCGAAACTTTGGGGACCTTGTACCGCTAGGGAAGTGAACACATGCAGCACGCAGCGAGCAAGTGTTGCACAACACAACTCGAAGCCAGACTGGAACCGAGCAGTGAGTGAGGCGGAGAAGATTGTGGGATATCCGACCTCCTTCCTGAGTCTCCGATGGGTATTGAGCGACGAGATTGCGAACGTAGCACTCCACCTACGCAAGTTGGTCGGGAGCAATCATCCCCTGCTGAAAACTGCTAAGTACGTTGCTCACATCATTACTATTCGAACCTCAGTAAATATTCAAATGAACTACATTTAAATCAATAACATAACCAAATGGCAAACTGACTGCTTACTGCGCACAGTTTTTGTTGTCCCACACTATTATTTTCTACCGTATTGTGCGTGTTTACCAATATAAATATCTCTTTCATTGCATGCCTATGCCTTAGTATAATCAGCCTATAATGAGGCCACTGTTGGGACACAGGCTCCTCTCTTCGAGATCCCGGGGGTGGGCTTTAACCTACCACGCGGGCCCAGTGCGAGTTAGTAGATATATCACATATCTTCAAATTTAACATGCACTATGCGGAAAACAACCCGCGACCCGAAACGTAGAAAGCCAATGGCTTATCTAATTTGCCATAGGACGCTTTTCAAGGTGATCAAATTAATATTTTGATGCTATATAATTGTTGTTGAAGCAGTACTCGTAAAAGTGGCAGTTACATTCTACAATAACATTTGCATATCAATACTAGTGCGCTAGCTTTTACTATGTAAAGTGTATAATTAAACTATGCAAATTGTTAGTTATTAGAAGTTTTATGACTGCATTACTAAAACATAAGTAATAAAATAACAAAGATAGGTGCATGCAATTCCTAGTAAATCCTATACTCAAGCACAAAGACCGGCCAAGTGCGAGTCGGGCTCGCGAACTAAGGACTCCAAGTTTCCTCACAATGTAGGTAAACTAACTAACACTATTCTGATAGAAATAGAAAATAATTAGCTGCGCCCGGGGTTTCACCTGCATAAGTTTATATCCCATGGGAATATCGGGATAAAATCCTATGTGTTAATCCTGGTTATAAACTATCTGTGTGCCAAATTTCATTCAAATCCGTTCAGTAGTTTTGGCGTGAAAGAGTAACAAACATCCATCCATCCATCCATACAAACTTTCGCGTTTATAATATTAGTAGGAAATATTTATTGTCCAGGTTTGTGAACCTGCTTACTGTACTACCTGGACATACTGGAGCAAGTTGAGACGACATGAGTAGCTTAAAAACTATTTACTTACAGCTAGGTTGCAATGAATTATTTGCCAGTGAGCCCCAAGCTAGACAGATCTCTACTTCGACAGAACAGAATTCGTACTTTCTGAATTCGGAGTACGAATTCCAGAGTGGAGACTAGAGAGATGATACGAGTATACCTATTAAATAAAAAAACTTTGGAAAATGCAATGTTTAGGTTTCTATTATGTACCTAGTCACGATACAAGCGCAAATTCATAAAAAAGATACAGCATCGTGACCATAGATATCCGATCGTGACAGACAGTCATACAGACAAACGGCGCGGCGCGTAGACTTGGTAATACAGATCCCGTACTAGAGTAAGAAAAAAAAAGAATCACAGATTCACTGAAGAACTTTACTAATTACAGAGCTACGATATTATAACACTAAAAACAAATGGCTATCATAAAATTTATTATAGTCATTTGTTTTTAGTGAACAGACCGACTTTCAACTACACTGAAGCTAAATAGAAAGTTAGTATGTAATGTACCGAAATCTATTATTTACTCAATCATTTCTGTACAGAAGCTCGCATGTCTAACTCATCCCCATTCATTCACGTCTTGTGTAACTTAAATCATGCGTATGACTGTCAGAATCAGAATCAGAATCTTTATTTGTAAACATTGGTAGAGTTACACATTTCCATAGGTTCTCTATGTTTTGCCAATAGGCGTACAAATACATTATAATTAATCAATTTAAATTCTGTAACACTTCATACACATGAAACTGCCAAAGATAAGTGATATATCTACTTTTTAAAAATCTTAAATTCAATCATACACTGTCAGACAACGCACAGATTAAACCACTGGGTCTAGATGCATGATAATTAGTGCACAAGAGTTCCTTTTGTAATAAAGGTGAGCACTTTTCGAAATGCATCCCCGTAAAGAGGAAAAAGGAAGAAAGTTTGCATAGAAGTTCTATATTTTGTCTATGGGAAATCCCATCGGGCGCACGGCTTGGGTGACTTTCTGTCATTTGCATCTCGACCTTTCCATTTCCTTATCTACGATTCTGCGACAATACCCTGTCCATCGCCTATATTGTCATATTCCTATCCCATTTTACATATTCAATATATTTAACCTCTTCAATGAGTACATTGAAGAGGTTAAATATATACTTACCTACCACTAGGTAAGTATACCTACCTAGTGGTCGTTGGTGTTTCCTGTGATTACTCTAGTCTTCAAGCTCACCATCATTATCATCCTTCTGCTCTTATCCCAATTTACCTACCGGATCTTCCTCCATAAATCTGAATCTGCCGTCATCTCTGGCTATATTATCTTTTACACAATCAATAGGGTAGTTGCCTGGGTAAAAAATAATTATTATATTTAGTCCGTCAGTTAGATTATCGAAAAATAATAGACACGTATTTTTTCTTTGGTCAATCAAACAAAAAATGACAAAGATAAAGCGCGTCAAAATTTGGGAGTGGGGGGTCGTGACGTCACTTGCTTGCAAAAGTGTCGCAAGCAAGTGACGTCCCGCGGAACTTTAACGGGCGATATCTTCATCATTTTTTATATAATTGACAAAAGAAAAAATACGGGTTCAATATTTTTTGATAATCTAACTGACGGACTAATTAGATTTTTTTAGGAAAATAGGCTATTAATGGATTCTGAGGTCTGACTTTATTGTGTCCCAAGTGTGTGTCAAGTTGCCTTGTAAATTCAGTATTCCGGATAAATATGTATAATTCTGCTAGATAGGTCTCTGCCATTTTGTCTGTTTACAAAAAGAAAGGCTTTCATATCTGCTTCCGGCATCAGGTTTCCATACGTCGTTCAATATTGTATTGTACGACACGGCAAAACTTTTTGTTCTTAATACCATATTTAAGTAGGGACTGGTTTACGAAACTTGCATATAATTTGTAAATGTTAACGATCTTAATGTGCATTTAAAGTACAAGAATGTTACTAACGTAAATTACAGCATTGTTCTCTACTTTAGTAGAGTTACGCAGTTAAAATACGCAGTTTAAATTTTGTTTGTGAGTCCTAGTTTGTTCAAGTTTTGTTATATCAAAGGTATATTTTATGAAATTCACAATTTCTCCAAAAATTGGCCTCTGAACCGATAAATAAAATAGAATTTAGAAAACTGCAGAACATTCGGAACGTAACATTCGAATCTGGTGGTCACTAAGTAGTGATCATATATGCTTTTACAAGGGCATGTATATAATTTATCATCGACACAGAGCTCTACATCTTCACCAGAATCTTTCATTGCTATTCTTTACTTTGGAAGAATATCAGCTGTTAGTACAATTATGTAGTCTTCATTTACTTATTCGTTGTTCTCTGGAATAACTTTTTAGTATATGGTAATAACGAGTTACTTTTGTCTATAATACGTAACACATCGCGTGCAGAGGTTACTACCGATCGGCGATCAATGCAACACTGCACATCATCGCTCATTTAATCGCTTATGCTACAATGGTATTAGTATTCCTCCAACATCCTTTATTGTATCATCAAGCACTGGTTGTAAGTTTACGTCATAGGCCCTTTTAGCACAATCAGCCTACTTTTAATGCTCCCGTTGCATACAGCCTAGGCCTCCTCTATGTGAGATGGAGTATCACGCGTGGAATCTACAACGCGGGCCTTTGCGCCTATGCCCTTGGCCCTTTGGCCTTTTAGTTACAATTTTTTTAGAAATATCATTCTTCCCTCAGAAGATTGCTGAAATGAGTGATAATTCTAATTTTTTTTTTTTTTTTTTTTTTTATATATGGCATCTCGTAGTTGACCTAGAGAGGTCGTGACTACTTAACCGGACTATCCTGTGGTTGCCTTAAGAAAACTTAAAGCCTCCAGCCAGGGCTTAAAACTAAATTAAAATTAAGCGACTGCACGCTAAGGGCACCCCCTGTGGGGAACGAACCTCGGCTTAGGGCGTCACTGAGAGAGGGCAGCAAGATGGGACAGGCTGGATCGAATTTTTGTTATTAGTGCTTGGATGTGCACGGCGTTTCCTAGGACTATCTCTGAGAAGAAAGGCCGAAACAAACTCAGAGGTCACGGTCGTGAATTTACATTTATAAGCTCAGCTACGACGCGAGCTGGCTCTTCATTAATGAAGGATCGGGCTGGTGAATTTAATTGGGGACGTCGCGATGGACCCCGGCGGCGGGGTCGGAATGTCGGTTTTTTGACTTTGTGAACTGTGCTGGTTGCCCTATTGCTCTCTTGGAGGAGAGTTATGGTGTCGTCGGGGTCGGTGAGGACATGCCTTGGTCGGCGAAGTTTGCTAATTTTGGATGGTGTGTAATTAGCGGCCGCGACAACCAGAGGGTAGCGGTGTTTGGCGGCTGTATTAAAGAATCGCTTGGAAAGGCGTTTCATGAATTGCTGGATAGTGGGAATTTTGAGGTCTACGTGGAGGATCTCATTTCGAACGAACCAAGGGGAGTTAGTGGCCTTGCGGAGGAAGCGGTTTTGGAGTGTTTGCATCCTATGGATATGATGGGGCTTTGCGTGTGCGAAGACTACACAAGCGTATGTCATTATTGGACGGATGCACGCTGTGTACAAGCGCATTTTGCACTTAATTGACAGCTTACTGCGCGCATTGAAGACGGAGTGGAGGCAACTGAGAGCGAAAGCGGCGCGCGAGCGTGCCGTCTTTATGTGCTCTGAGAAGGTTAGGTTTTTATCGAGGATAACACCTAGGTATTTGGCTTGCTTTTCCCAAGGGATCGGCTTTCCGAACATGGTGATAGGTGGGGGGGGAGTGGGTTTGAGTCTAGGTTTCGAATAGAGAACCGCTTGACTCTTATCAGGATTGACTTCAATTCGCCATTTCCTAAACCAAGCAGCCAACTTGTTGACTGCAGTTTGAAGGTGGAGTCGTATTTGGATGTGGCTTCGGCCAGTGGAATAGATGGCTGTGTCGTCTGCGAACAGAGCCAGATGGGATTTATTACTTCTGGGGATGTCGCTGGTGAACGGCGTAAATATGAGTGGGGCAAGTACAGAGCCCTGGGGGACTCCTGCACGGATGGGATGAGGGGGGGAGAGCGCTCCTTCGATTTTGTAACGAAAGGTGCGGTTCGACAGAAAGTCTCGTAGGATGAGGGTGATAATTCTAAAAATATTTGCTCATTTTTATATATTTTCTTCTACCCCTTCTCTTGCCTCTCCAACTTGTGGAGCCACAAGTTGAACAAAGCGCCTTCTAAAATGTATGTACTTAAGTGCTATAATTTTTGGCAACATCGTTGTGGTTTCGACCTCTTGCAAAGCGTTGCAAAATATTTCTTATGAAACGTTAAAATGACCGTGCGAGAATCTGTCAATACGCGCAAAATCTTTAAATTCGACCTAGATTTACTTAAGTGAACTTTTCTGTATCCTCGAAACATTATGGTCGTCTTGTAACTATTGCGAACCGTTGTAGGTATACATATATGTCGTAAGACATTCTTTTAAGAAGGGCCGCAGTATCAATGGGATCCTTAGGTTATATCGTTTTGAGAATGTCTGTAACGATATTAATATTTCCAATGATTATTCAGAAAAAATACCCAATTCATGAAAGATACGTTTCATGGGTCACGACTGGCTTCTGGCAGCCGTAGACGCTCTATAAACGTTAGGAATGGACGTGGACATCTCTTCGTCAAGAGAAGCAGGAGCAGAATTAAGAAGATGCTCCATACTAATAAAACATTCTAAGACCATCATTCTTTGTCCAGGAACCTGATCTACAATGGCAAGAACAACATGCAGGCATGGGGGCTCATCGTGCTGTTGGTGTCGAAGGCAGCCGGTCACAGCCCTGAGATCCCAGACATGGAACAGGATAAGGCTGCTGGAGTTCTGCATAGGTGAGCGAAACATTCAATGAATATTATAATAATGATTTTAAGACAATACCTACAATATATCTAGGTACCTTCATATTTTGTATTTCTTAATAATAAGACTATACGGGTGCATCTGTCGAACTATGAGCATTTGCGGAAGACACGATTCTAATCAGTTCAATTTTAATTACGTCAGAGAATCTATTTCATATAAGGCAATAAAAATGTAAAACGTTCAATTGGGATGCCAGTGGCAAACTTGGCACGTCTAGCTTGTAAGTGTGGGAAGGTCAGCTCCAAGCACTTTTGAAGTTGGGGCTGATCCAATACCAGAAGGCCAATTCTCGTAATTTAAAACGTTCAAAATCTAGTCGCAGTGTCATCTCGGCGACAAACAAATGTCAAAAACTGTTCAAAATGTAGGGAAATATGAGGTATTTTTGACAGATTGAGACTGAGATCAGACTGTGAACGTTCTTAAAATTACGAGGATTGTCCCTCTGTTACTTACTATTTTTGTATTAATTTTGACACAGAATTTCTACATACATACAAATAAATAAAATTGAAGTGTCTGTCTGTAATGTCAAAATAACAGCTTTGTTGTGAAATGTTTACGAAAGTATAATATACTTACGGTACTTATACAAAAATAAAACAATTTTTTTTTTACCTGTCTGTCAGTCTCTTTGTTCCGGCTAATCTCCGAAACGGCTGGACCGAACGGCTGAACGATTTTGACGAAATTTGGTATGGGGATACTTTGTACACTGGGAAAGATATAGACTTTTTATCGACATACCACGCGGGCAAAGCTGCGGGGGGAAGTTAGTAAATAATAAATTGTTATGTCAATTCAAATGTTAAACTTACGACTCTAAATCAGTTTCATCACAGCAGATACCATCACTTTCGAAATGTGACCTTAGAGTAGAGTGAACACGTTTATATCCATTCAACATTTTTTTTTATCAATCTTTCGATTGCACGATGTTAAACGACCTCTATATTTTATAAGGCAGAAGACATTAACCGTGCAATTTGCTACACAGTGCACCAACAAATTACCTATATCGAAAGGGCATCGGCCGGTTGAAGGTTCGCAAGTGAAATTCTACTTCCTTATTTATCACTGAACATCATATCCATAAAACTTCCTGCGAAACAGACATGACGGGTGTATACGGTGATTAATTGTAAAGATATTTATAATGCAAAGTGATATTCATGCTGATGATACTGATGTATGGTCCAGAGATAATTCGCGGGGACATTATCATCGTGTGTGGCCAACGGTCAGGAATATAGTTAAAAAGAATCGAGTTCAGAGTAATAATACTCCGCAATCCTTTCTTCTCATCCAAGGGCTTGTGGCTAAGCAATAACAGCCGCACGGTTCGATCGATCAGGTTAAGCTACGCTTTCCGCGGTTGGTCCGTGGATGACCATCTTTACATACCAAGACCCCTCCGTGCCTCGGAAACCACGTTAAGCCGTTGCACGCGGTTGTTATTCATGGATATTTATTTGACAGTCGTTCCGGATCGTCAGAAGCCTAGGAGAGACAACAAACTAGTCTGACCAAGGGGTATCGTATTACCCAGTATCAAGGTTATGGAAGTCAGATACGCAATCGCTTCATGTAAAATACTGGCAGCTACATCCGGTTAGACTGAAAGATGATGAATTCTTTCTTCTCTTCGTAGCTCTACAATCAGATGGAATAGAAAGGTTTTAGAAAAGTTTGGACGATGGATAATGATTAAAGAAAGAAAGAAAGAAAAGAAAGAAAAAGTATTTATTGCGACACAGGAAGATCATAAAACTAAACTAAACACCATCAAAAATAAAAAAAAGTAGGTAACAAAACCAAATTATAAAAAAAAAAGTAACAAAAAGAAAAATTAAACAGAAAGTCCTGTACGAGGCCAAAAGGCTCCTATCTCAGCATGATGCTACGACATTTAAAAAATAAATGTCGCAGCGCTGGTATTCTGATAGGACCTGCTGTGATGTCACGGGCAATTGCAATAATAAATAAATAAATAATCTATTTTATTATTTATAATTATTTAAAAATAAATATATAAAAAGATATATATATATAATTATATAAAATATTATCAAATAAAATAAATAATTCATTCTTAAGGTGGATGCTCCAAGGCAGCCCGCGAAATTCAAACTCTCCCACGTCCCCTGCAATTTGCTGGTCAGTACCAAGTTGTACGCCGATCAAAACATGATGCAATGATGCACGAGCAAAGCATGATGATGATCAAAGTGAAGATTGATAACTTACCTCGAAAATATACATCGAAAAGCAAATCTATGAACACTGCGATTATCTTTCCGGCCTACGTGCCTCATCAGTACATGCGTAAAGTCGCGGGTTAGTGCCTTTTGGTCAGTTAAGCATTCGATGCGTATAATTGTTTATCTATGCACATGTGGACATGAAATCGGGACACGAATGCCGTTAACTTAACTTTCTATGTAACCAGTAACGCACAACGCAGTTTAACGTTACTTTGTTATTCTTACTTCGTAAAAAAACTCGGTAATGCGAAAGTGATAGAATTTACGATAACAAGCCATGCACCTGCTTAGAGCTAGCATTTTTAGCTATGCTGTTTTGGAGAGGTGATAGGAAAATATATTTAATAGCATTTAACAACTATTATAGACAAAGTAGATACCGAAACCATTTTAAGGGTCTCCGAAACGATCAATGCAATTAATCAATTGAAATCAATTGGTATTGTAGTATTATTGTCAATCACTTCTATTGCATTTAGTAGACGATCAATTTGCGCATTAATGTGTAACGATCATGTAAATGTTGACAATTACAATTGATCGTTTCGGGGACTCTTTATAGAAGTAAGCATAGATGCATCTATGCTAACCTTGGCAACGGTTCTTCTGAATTGCTTTCCATTTTCATCCCGCCATCTTCATAGTAGGCAGTCTCGACCACGTCTTACCAACTAAGCAAGAGAGCTATATTTCAAAGCAACAATCCAAAGCAATAATCCCCTCTAAGTCTTATTTATTTATAGTAAATTGAAACGGTACAACACCAATTACATTAATTAACATAGAGACCACAATTACGTTGACAATAATTAAGACAAGACAAGCCACAAGCAAGATAAGCTTATCACTAAGACAAGCCATGTGCCTGTTATGGGATTCCCTATCGGCAAAAATTTCTAACTTCCATACAAACTTATATCCCCTTATACGATATTTTACCTTTAGAGAATATTTTTTTCGTAAATGCTTTCTTGGTGGTCACTTTTGTTATAAGTGTTAGGAGCCCTTGTATAAAATTTCATGTTTCTGGACTCAACAGTTGTGCGTTGTCTGTCAGTGAATAAATGAATTTATGATATTTATTGAGTAGGTTTCCATAACATATCTTCATATTTCTTATCCACCAGCCAACGCGCTCTTGCTGAAGTAACAGAGATGATCCGGACCTCTCACTTGGTGCACAAAGGCCTGGTCAACATGAACTCCCGGCAGCCCATAGCAGCTGAGCCTGATGACATGATGTTCGGCAACAAGATAGCTCTGCTGAGTGGAGACTATCTGCTGGCTAACTCTTGTTCGGAGCTGGCTAATTTGAGGTAAGTGATTTTTTTTTATACTGGGTTTTATGAATGTAGTTTAAATTTGAGTAACGGGTGCTTAACGGTACACTTTTATCTAGATTCGAAGACATGTGGCCAACCCGTACTGGGCTCGCGTGGTACATTATGGCCTACTCCCTCTCACAGAGAAGAGGCTTATGTCCCCAGCCATGTCCTAGCAGTGTAAACATTATGCATACACACATACACATTACATACATTTACATTGTTAGCTGATTATGCTTATGAATACCTAAACAAAAAATAAAAACGTTTATAACCCTTTTGTGTTTTAAGGGATTAAAGATCCTGAATTTGAAGAAACTCAGGTTGTAAATAATTGAATAGGTATACACTCTAAATATCATCCTTCTGACCTAATAACAAGCTATTTGTCCTTTAGCCATATCATCATATGACCTTTTTGTAGTCATTCGTGACTGAAACAAGTACAAGTCAAAAATATGCCACAAAGGTATGTAATCATTGCATTTGCAGCCTGACTTGTGATATTTTAGAATGGCAGTAAAAGTAACTTCTTACAAGATAGTCGAGAGTGAGAAAGAAGAAGGGACTGCTATATGTTTATCTACGCCTTAAGAACTACTTAATTACTTATTTGATGCATTATGTTGTTTGTGTAAAAACAAATCTGCATCCAAACCCGTGGTTTCTAGTGACACGGTATGTAAATGAAACAAATTATCTAGGTGAAAGGTCGCATAAATCTTTATTTCGATAGATTGTGACGAGGGGAGTTAGTCGTGTTGAAAATATATGATAATTGAGTAGAGGAAAGAGGGGATTTAACGCCTCGAGTTAAAATCGATCGAAGACATAATCGGATCTAGATGTTACATAATTATCTTAAACTAGGCGGCGACCGAAATATAAGGTACGTAAAAAGCCATGCCATAAACTGTTACTTATTATGAGAAAAAACGTCGCCAGATCTAAGTATGCACCTTAATTGATTTTGCAGTAGTCGTAACAACATTTGTACAGTCTATCTCCCTTGATAACAAATTAAATACTTATCGTATTCATACTTGTCTTATTCATTAACGTTTTTTAAATTTTAATTAACTGATTAGCTAAATTCTTATTCATAAACGCTATTTAGCGCTAAGAGGTCGCTAAGCAATTTATTAGTAGCTGTCAAAAATAACACCATTAATATATCTAAATGTCGTGTTTCTTGTTTTTATTTTCACTGAGATGCATTTTGAAGCTGTCTGAGAAATATTTTCTTCGTTTATCTACACACAATCTACAATATACTCGTACATACCTATAGCCCTACATACTAGAATTGACTGTTCTCGAAGATGATTTCGGCCTCATAAAAATAATTGCCGTTTCTCCGAAATCATAGGCCTATTTCCCTCACGATTGTAACACATGCACATATTTCTTAAGATAACGAGAGAAAACTTTGGAAGCTTCTCTCGAAAGGTTACATTGTAAATCGAAATGATTGTATTGTTCCATTGTGATGTGAAAGACATGACATGGAAGATATGATGAGAAAGTGTTGGAACAGTATGCTTTGCTTCAAAGTTGTGTAGTACCTATTGAATACTGCATGAAGTTTCCACTTCTTAATTAAAGCTTTAATGATGCGGAGAGACTTGATGAAATAGACTGATAAACTAATTTAAAGTCAGTAGGTAATGCCCATATTATCAACATGGCGCCTTTAAGTGCCTGCAAATCTGTTCGATTTTTGACGATTGTGTAGGCAGCGATGATCGAAATCGTATTTTTTGTCGATTGCCATTGGATCGTTTTTCTCAATCGATAACTCAACAAGTATTGTTCTTGTTTGTCGATCGTTAAAATCGAATAAATCTGCAAGAAACTAACTAATCTTAATGCTCGTCAAATATATCGAGCGAAAATAACAATCGTCAAATATCGAGCCAATCTAAGGACAAAGACATGACCAAGGTAAACATACAGTAAACTCACAACACCAAAAACTGCTCCAAATACTTGCATGTATTACATAAGTCCCAAAGACTTCTTTCGTATCAAAATATCTTCATAAACTTGACCACTACTGTACCAGAGTATGTAATACACGAGTGTTAGACCCTAAACACAATCCGGTCTGAGACGTAACGCAATATTTAACGTTTCAACTTCAACGTTATGTAACGTAAGGCAATGATGAGTAGGTGACGTACCTTTGACTGCTATAACAGTGAAAGTATAAGTTAACCTGGTGTTTTATCAGTATCCATGTGCTGTACAATGTGGAGACAACAATATGACAAAAAATAAAACACTGTCAATAATAATGCATAAGATTATTTGGGAACTGTCGAAAAATTCATAACATTGAAATTAAAAAAGTGTTTTTTTTTCTAACAAACTAAATGGTAGGGATGGGCCGACTATGGGTATTGCCAATCTTTGACTTGCTATAGTGACTAAACTATTGGATAAATTTGATTGAATTTTCGTATGCAGACTGTGGTCATCATTAGATGTACGCAGTTTAATTTATTGTTATATTGTCGTTTCTACCTTGTATAGTTTTAATGTGACAGTGACTTGCAGCGGGGTAGTTGCGTACCACAGTATCAGTAGCAATGGCTTTCATTTTGACAGTTCAACAACATTCATTGCGTTATTTACGTTGTTGAGCAGATAATTCTTCGAACATATGAAGCAATGGATTAGCAACATCCTTCAAAATTATTCAGCACCCTAATTTCATAACACACTATCAATCTCAATCTGAATCATTTCGAAGGATATTGCTAATCCATTGCTTCATATTTTCGATAAATGTGTCTGGTAAACAACGTAAGTATGAATGTTGTTGAACTGTCAAAATGAAACCCATTGCTACTGATGGTGTGTAACGCAATTAACCCGCAGATTATGAATTATAGTGTGTTAAGCAATTTAAATATCAGCTGCTTGTTATACTAGCTCTAACTTTAGCATATAATCTAGTCTCATTGACTTTCGAATTCCTAGTTCTACGTCTAAAGTATTAACTAGTTCATAAGACCTAGATGTAATGTTGTTGATATGTTTCTTACAAATAACATAACTAGACCTAACAAAATCATCAATTATGCAAACTGAATAAGAACATATTCATTGAATGCATAACTAACTGTTACTACAATGCTGGTGTCCTGAAATATTACTCCCACAATATTAAAATGTGTTCCAACTCTGACTCCATATAAAATGTATTTTTGGTTGTGTAATATTGTGGTGAGAAATAAAATAAATTTTATTATTATAATAGTGTTCATTTTAAATTCACTTGGGTACGTTGACTACGACGTATTTTATTTTATTCAATGAATAATATTCATGATATTACAAAACGTTTATGTACCAGACAGTTTGGGTAATACATACCTACATAATAATGTAAATAAATAATGGCTTGTATTTATTCAATTTTTTGTTTAAAGAATACGTTTAGTACCTGTTTTGTATTATAAAGTAATCTTTATGTAATCTTGTTCATAAACACGGTATAGTAATAATAAATTGTAATAAACAATACAAGTTTTGCGACGCTCTACATATTTTGCTTCTTTGTTTAATATAAATATTCTTATCTTTCTGCGTTTTCTTAATGCACTTAATTAGTTGCTCAAACTCGATTTTGGGCTAGTATCGTCCTTCATTGGGAAACTAGACCACAGAATCTTTAAACTGCCCGCTTCTTATTGTCATGACCGTATGATAGTATTCCCTTAGTAGACACCGGTGTTGGCTACATTCTTCGGTTACCAACCTGTGGGGTAATCGTGTAACACATTAACAGTAGTAATGACATTTTGACAGTTCAACAACATTCATTCCTTTTTTTACATTGCTGAGCAGACAATTTTTTCGAACATAAGAAGCAGTGGATTATCCTACTATGATTAAAACTCCACCAAACTACTCTGCAAAAATACTCATTTTCTTTATACGGTGACTTGCAGCGTATAAAGAAAATGAGCAAGGTTTTTACGACTTGACAAAACCTCTAGATTTCTTTATTATAAATTATTATGCCAATAAGTTAATACGAAAAAATATAGAAAAAGGCAGGAGCTCATTGGGTATCAAAAAATTCGTCCGCATCACTGTCAATTATTATGTAAGTTTAATATTAATGTTTTATACACCTAAACATTCTGGAATAAACTCTCTAAATGATGGTGAAAACCATAACAAAATCCGTTGCGCAGTTTAGAAGAACAACGCGGTCACACAGACAGATACGAAAAGCAATTTCAATTTGTAATTAGTATATGTATAGATACAGATGCTAATAACTATTGCCAAATAATTGTCTATGACTATAAACCTAGGTGGTAATATGGCAGATGACCATAGGTTACGGTGACTCAATAACCCAGCTACGCAACATCTCTTCACTCGAGAGAACATGTCACTCCGACCATTGTTAGACTAACACGCAATGCGTCTTCTATGGGCTTAATGGTAATATGGCAGATGACCATAGGTTACGGTGACTCAATGACCCAGCTACGCAACATCTCTTCACTCGAGAGAACATGTCACTCCGCCCATTGTTAGACTAACACGCAATGCGTCTTCTATGGGCTTAATGGCGATAATTTTGCATAAGAAGCTCGTGATGAGTTTCGTTTATCGTTTTAATTGTGGCTAAATTACTTATTAATGAAGATGGTAATTTCAAGATTTGACTGCTTGGGTTTGTCTTGGGCTAAATGAATGAAATGAAAGGTCACTTTGCTGAGATTTGGATCTTATCTTAAACCAAAAAACTATAGAGAATTTAGAATAGTGTCTTAGGGCTGATTTTTCAATCGGCAGATAATTTTTACTCGTGGAATAAAATTGACGTCTGACAGATTTTGTATGGAAGATCTGTCAAAAATTCAAAATTATTCCTCGGATAAAATTATCTGGCGTTGGAAAAATCAGCCCTTAGTTCACAATATGATACGGGGATTGATCGGCAGATAATTCTTATCTGAGGAATAAAAACAGTTTTACAGAAGATATGTCAAACATATTTATTCTTCACATAAATAATATACGTTATTTGCCGGTTGAACCAAAGTCACTCCTAATATCTAAGTGTCGAAGCCATAGGCTTTAAATTGAGTTGATAGTTACAAAACACTATTTAATTTCTGATGAATTTCTTCAATCTACAGAAATCAAGAGCTGGTAGAACTGATGTCGTCAGCAGTACGAGATCTGGCAGAAGCTGAGTTCCTTGGTGAGAGGGACGAGCAGAACAACCCCCTGCCTTCACGACCCCTACCCAAGGAGGAGATCCAGTCTGCATCAGGTAATAACATCTTCTATTACAAGAATATTTTTGGAAATCTGAGGAACTGTCTTAGTGCTACAAAATGGACTGAGCTCGTGCGCGCGCAAAAAAAAAGGAACTTACCGGAAGTGTTGGGGTAGCCCGCGAAATTGATATTTCATGAAATAGTCATTCAATAGGATTATATGAACTTAGAGGGTTGTATTGATGATTATAATTCTGTAAAGTCATATTTGCTACGCTCGCGAATCATATTTTGTTCAACATACAACCTGACACTGACCTGCAAATTGCAAAAAAAAAAAATGAATTTCGCGGGCTACCTAGTGCATCCCTATTAAATGAAAGTTAGGTAGGTACTGATTTTTTTGTAGACAATACGTTCACTGATAATAATATATCAATGATTTCCGATTGAATCAGTCCGGCGGCGGCCTAAGTACATCAGTAATGTGTTCGAATAGAACTCGTTTATGCTTCGAGGATGTGGGTTAACTAATTAATTACCTCTACTTCAAATTTACTTAAGCGAGAACAAATTTAGGCGTAGCTACATTATTTGCATGCATGCTAACTATGTAGATGATCACATTGTAGGTAGTTGGTTGTAGGTTGAGGTTGCGAGGTTACAACCAATCCGTGTGTTTATGGATATTCTTCTAAGTATAGATATTCTAGTTTATATTGCTGATGTAATAAGTTGTAGTTTATTAATGTTTATTCCAAGTTTTTTATTTTATTTAATTTTAGGTAAATTTTAGTTATTGTTTTCCTGTCTTGCAATAATCACTATGTACTTACCACACTTTGAAAATGTCGCAACTCTGACTCCCAAGACACAGGCAAATGCCTAGTTTGGGGGTCATTGTCTATTCTATTCTTGTACAAATTGTGATGGATAAATAAATTGGAAATATATTATGGATGAATCAATGATCAATATTTTCAACTTCTATGTTTATATATCATGGGGCCCAAAGTTTTGGAGAGAAATTAAATAGTTATAATCATATATAAATGATCATGGACGCTACTGAGAAGCTATTAAACAACCGCTGAGCTTGAGCGCTTGCAAGCAAAACCTGTGCATTCGCTTTGTTTTCGGTCTTCGAAAGTATGACCATGTTTCACACCTTCGCAAGGAACTCAAGTGGCTCCCAATCCGCCTTCGCAGGAACACTCGGATTTTATGTCTACTCTTCAACATCTTACACAGCCCGTCTTATCCTTCCTACCTGCTTGAGCGTTTTTCTTACGCTCGCTCTAGCGCCGCACCGTGTAGATCACACCTAAGATCCATCCTTAAATCTCATCCTCATAAAACGAGCTACTATTCTTATTCCTTCTCTGTCCATGCTGTAAGATTGTGGAACTCACTTCCGCCTAGCATTCGTGATTTAAAAGCTACGTCGATTATTACGAGCATTACCTTTCCTCTATACCGTGAGTATTTGTAAGTATATATACATATATATATACTTAAATAAATACAAAAATATATAAACATATATATATATATATATATATACTTATATATTATTTTTTTGCATTATATGTGTAGGTATATTTAATATTTTTATTTTAGACTTCACACATTCATATTTTTCTCTTCTTGTTCTCACACACTAATGTCTACATTTCTTTTTTACTTCTCCTTTCGCAGGTCTGCTGGAAGATATTTCTTAAGAAATAAGCAGTACCTTTGTACTCATATTATAACTATGTCATATTCCTATGTATTTTACTGTGTGTACATAAATAATAAAATAAATAAATAAATAAAATAGATCATCGTGATCGAAATTGATCAATCGACCAATGATTTTGTTGTTCAAACCCATTTAAGTATTACTAGTGCTTCGTTCTTTTCATCGACTGTGAAGTTTTCGTTGTGAGTTGCTTAAAAAGGAGTGATTTTCAAAGATTTGACTGTATCGTTATTTATGATTCTTGCAGGAAAACGTGTAAGTTAATCTAATCATTCCCTAAACTCTTCAAACAAAACGTAGTAGAACATTATAGCACCACAAACAAAATCAGGCTCACAATACATTGGAAATCAACGCATTCCGATCTACAAGTGGTACATTACAGTAGTACATGTAGGGTACATTAGTATTCTCGCCGCGGCGTATCGCAAGGAACTATGCTGCGCCCTCCATTGGTACGTGACAGAGTCAAACAATGGGAACGAATGTGGCTCTTTGACCAATTTGTGTTTGTATAGTTCTAGTGCGACTTTCGGTTTTCTTGAGTTTGTTCCGTGTTGACGTCATTTTATAGGTTGGGAAGACTGGGTTCTTTTATTTATTTGCGTGAATGAATGGCATGATGTTAGTGTTGAAATGCCGCGAGCGGATAAAAGAGATCTTATGGTTCTTTTACGGTTGATATATGGATGAAAAATAATGAACTTTAAGAAATTGGGTGATGAGTTTTAATGCCACGACGCGACACCTACATATCGTTGTACTTAGGAGATTAAACACTTTGCATTCTTATAACTTCTAGGCAAATACATAGTTAACAGTAAAATGCACATTTCTACACTGTATCGCGAGCATGTAAATTTTCGCTGGATGTTTTCTCTGTCTCAGATGTCAAACGGGTTCCGGTTACCTTTGAAGGAAAGGTTAGGTTTCCGCGTATCAGTGAACTTTCGTTTTCAGTACATTGCCAATGTAATGGTACTAACTTTTCCGTATCGTGCATATGTGCGTTTTTATGGCTGAAATAATTATGCCTTTGTCTTACACAAGAATCTTGTATTCTTTTGAGACACGACCTTCATAGATAGTCCGTCTGTACGACGTCTTTGTTTTTGTGTCACATTCGTAGAGATTAAGGGCATCCTGCATTCTTGCTTACTTTTTTGTCTCATAAAATTATATTGTAAGTAAATAGTTGCGCCTTGCCATTTCACCTGCATAGATCTCCCCACGGGAACTGAAAAAATAATCCTTTGTCACTTGGGAATAGTTTACTAGGAACAGAATTTGTATAATAGTACCTATTTCCAAAGTTTTTGTTTTGTCTTTCCAAACATCACGTGGGGTTTATAAACGATGATTAAAGTTAAGTAACGTTTAAACGTCAAAAATGTATGGTGAAACAGTCGATAATCACTAAAAATCGATACTTAACTTTAAGAAACGTTTATGAATACACAACACTCCTCGTGTTGTGTGTTACTAACAAACAACATCAATCTAACGACTATTTTAACAGTTAGTAAGTAAAATCTTATCTCGTAACTTACTTTTTCTTCTACTACATTTTAGAGTGGGAGATCCTCACGGACCCTCTTCCAATGGGTGGTGTGATCGGATGCGCGGGTCGAGAGTGGTCAGCCCGCCATGTGTTGGCTGCCGGAGCGTTGTTAGGCAAGAGTTGTTCAGCTGCCCTGAAGCTGGCAGGGCATAAACCGCAGCTGCAGTCACAGGTGACTCTTTGTTTTATTACTTAACTTGTAGATAGGTCATGGAAATAGGACTGTCCTAAAATCATTTTGTGCTAGCAAGAAGGAGGTTCTATGCTTAGGTATCTGACGACAAGCGATGGGTATCAAGGTGGCACTTGCACTCAGAAATTATTTCTGAAATAAAAGCCGAGAAAACATTAAAATAGGCTTATTCCGATCGGTTCCCGCGATCCGATCCCACTTTGTGAGATTTGTTAGGAATATGGATAAAATTAATATTTTGTTCCGAACTTCAAATGAACTCAAATTTCAAAGATATAGCAAAGTAAAAAATATAATGGGAACTGTTCGGATCACATGAAACAATAGTAAAGAAAATAAATAAAAATTACACATTAACTTTCTACCTAAAAAATATACACCTCGCAACATCGGTGAACATCCGTGGTCTGGCTTCCAGCTTTATATGAACAAACATATTGAAAAAAAAAACAAGCTATAATACATCTCAATTTCCAGGGCTACCTTTTCGGCTGCCACCTAGCTCTAGCCTGGCAAGCATTCCTGGACCTGGAAACTTTCACAGGTCCCGAACCTACGAGCTTCTCCCTAGTGGGGGCGCCACTGGCCTTCACGTTAGAAGCTCGTCCTGAGCTGTATGAGTACATCGAGGCTGGCAAGAAGAGCGTTCAGGATGTTGACTATCATGCTGTGAGTACTTAGTTATCATCACCCTACCATTTTCCAACTATGTTGGGGTCAGATTTCAGTCTTACTGGATGCAGCTAAATGCCAGTATTTTAAATTGAAGCAGTCGCTTCATTGGCAGCCATCTAAATGACAACCCAGTTACTGAGTAACACGATTGTCCCTTGATAACTTGTCAGAATTTCAGGTTTCTGACTACCCGTAGCACCACACCTTACATGGAAAGTCATGTCAGGATCACGTAGGCCGCTTGCACAACAAATCGCTAAATAAATACAATTAGCGACAACATAATTAAATAGTCATTCTGACTGTCATCTTCTAACGTTTAACAGAAATAGAATGATGTTTTAAAATCGTTTAGCGTTAAACCTGTTTAGTGATTTATGGTGCAAGCTTAATGTTGCACTCGCGTTGTAAGTACCACGATATGTACCACGTTTTTTGGTTACGGATTTGTGGTTGAAAACTGCAGCGTCGAAATTTAGCGATTTATCAGACATCACAGCCCATTCGGCTCGTCAGCTGCCAGAACTGCATTAACAGACGTCCATAATTACTCTTTTTAGGCTTCCATTTACATAACATACATACACAATAAGCCTAGAATGTTCCCACTGCTGGGATACAGGCCTCCTCTCCGTGAGAGGGGGTGGGTCATAATCCACCACGCGGGTAAGCACAAAGTAAAGTGCCTGTCTTGGTTCGAACCTGCGACCTACCACTCGGTAAGTCGCGGCCGTTACCACTGAGCCACCAGTGCTTTCTGGCTTCCATTTACTGGCTTTTAATCATATTTTTAAATTATCCAGCTCTACAAAGCAGTGCTAGAAGGCGACGGCATAGAGCAGACGAAGCGTCTCCAGCGCTCGCACATCGCGCGCGCTGTCGACGTGCTGGAGAGCTTCCCCAACTGCGACGCGCGCACTGCACTCGCCAACATCATCGTGGCCATGCACCATGAACATCTTTGAAGTAGCAACGTAGCATAGGTACCTGTGTATCCATATATGTACATACTTCCGACCACATCCTTCATCACTATCATCATCTTTGACAGCCTAGTTCCATCACTGCTAAGTATAGGACTCCTCCACACTGTGCCATGCTTTCCTGGTTTATGCGAGTGTCAACCAGGTCCAACCCGTGATCTTCACGATCCACCCATCTGTCTGTTGGTCTACCAACTCTTCTTCTACCTTATCTCGGCAACCATTCAGTAAAGGCTCTACTCCACCTGCCATCACCACGTCATACCATTATTCTCCTGTATCCCAGTCTACTTAAGGTCGGCGCAGCATGTCGTTTTCTTCCATATGCATCTCTTTTAAACACTCAATAATTACGCCATTTCTAGCCATATCTTTCTCACAATATTCATCCATGAATCAATCTTTTCTATGGTCTTCCTCTATCGTATATTCTGTAATATTGTACTGGACAGCTTCCACCTAGGACTAGATACAAGATTATTGTAGCTATGCATCCTGAACGTCTTTGAATATTCAATATGGTGTGTTTGTGACTATATAGTATTTAGTTCATCTGTTATATTATACTGGACAGCTTCCTCAACTCCGACGCGCGCACTGAACTCGCCAACATTAACTAAAACAGGAACGAATGCCGCCATCTTGTTTTTTCAATACCTACATTTCACAATGGAAGTATGCTGGACGGCTTCCCCAACTATCAGAACATCTTTAAGTCTAGCTATAATATTGTGACCATGTAGCATGTACCCTACATTAGGTATGTTGATCGGACTACAAAAATTATAATACATTTTTAAGTGTACTGAAAATTATTGCCGTTTCATGGAAATTAGTCCAGTTTCTTTAAGGATGTACCTGAATTTTGCTCCAAAAGTAGGTAAATGACATAGATTTTAAATAAATGACATTCCAAAAACTAGTTACTTTTTGTTATAGGTTTTGCAATTATGATTTTGAGTCAATAATTTGTGAGCTTGTGACTCACGTTGCCGACCTAGTTATTTTATTCAGAAATTATTTGAGGAGCATTCGGAAAGTCTTGGTGTATGACGTTTAATATACCTGCTTATAGTACTAAGAATGAAATGAATTCATCCATCTATTTACTGTTAGTTTAAATAACTAAGTTTTTACATACTTTGTCTAATTATACCTACTCGAATCTTGATGTTAATTAATGTGAATTATACAGAGTTACCATTTTATTAATTTGATGACAACTCAAAGTATACAAAGAAAATAGAATATCTATAAATAATTAGAAAATAAGTAAGGAGTTAATTAAGAAAAATTTTTATGACATGTAGGTACTCAATGCTCAAAATATGTATTATTTAGTGAATAAGTATGTTTGTATTTTTATATTACAAGAGCTGCTGCTCTAGATTTTATTGATTTTTTAATACTCTAACTCAAATGTCTATTTTGACGTGTGAATTTGTATGGTGAAATAATTAAATTGTATAAGTAACTGATTTTAATAATTATGATAAATTAGAAAATATTTAGATAACTTGACAAACCATATTGTTTAATATGAACCAGGGTACATAAGCTTATATGTAATTTTTACTACAAATAAATATACAATTTAAAAATAAAACTTATGAAGAGTTCTTTTTACTCCATGTTAAGTCGTCCAGTTATTTAGGGCTTGGGTGCACGTCGTTTTTGTTTTTTTTATAAATGGCATCTCGCTGTTCAACGTTCAACCATCATTGTGTCGCGTCCACAGAGTACATGGGTCGATGTGCGGTCTGTGTAGGTTGGCAGGGACAGGGACTTCGACGCGCAGCAATCTCTTGGCTCGCGACTACAACACGGCGAGCCTGCTGTCAGAAGTCTCCTCACAAATATCATAGATGGCGATGGGTCCGGCACACCGTTTTTAATATACAGAGTAGCAGGGACATCGACACGCAAACTGTAACCATGAATTCAGCATATGACCTTTCTAAGGCACAAATTTTTCGTCAGTTATCAAAAAAAAATTGTGTTTCATAGCAAAGTGCATTACCTACGCGGTTATAACGCTAGATGGCGGGATGTATCCCGTTTCTGAGCTGAGATCATCATTTTATTGTATGCAGATCCTGAAAATGTAAATATTGGTGTAATAAATAAAACATAAAAACTTTTTAAATTAATTGTATTAATAAATAATGGTAGTTCTATTTACATGACACATTCGATTACTCTTTTGTTTTGGCAGAAGACAATAAAAATATTGTTACACAATAAGTTCGCCTAACTCAAACGTGGCGGGCGCGGGGCCCGCGACCTCACATCCTTATAACGACATTGGTAATAAACCCATTCCGACATCATAAGAATAACATAAAAAAAAACACATTTTTGGTTACAATCTGACAATACTGGTCGTTTTTGGTTTTGAAAAGTTTTCACGTTTCGCAACAACTTGCTCAAACTCATGTCAATCACACTGAAGAAAGACATACATGCAGCATCCACTCGAGAGTTAATGTATATCACAGGTTTCTAATGTGACCTAAATGATACAATTTACTTACAAATGAGGTTGCTTCCATAATTTACAATTTAACGTTTTTGGTGTCAAAAGTTCGCCACTGTAATATGTATAAAGTTTTACAAATATCCCAACTGTACTGTTTTATTTCATATGTGTATATTATGATTTAAAAATACTGTGATTGCTTTTGATATGTCTTGTCACACAATGCATTGAAAATTGAAGAGTTTCTATGATTGGCAACTATTTAATGGCAAGAATTACAGGGCAATTTACCAATGCTATACACAAATAATATCCGAATACAATTTTAGGCATATTTCGGTATGTTACCAAACGTCAAGCGTTACCATTTATAAGACCGTCGACAATATCGCACCATTCGTTAATTTTAATATTTTCCACTCCTACGTTACAATGTACATAGACCCGATGTCTATTATTGCTTAGTTTTTATAAGTTTTGTTATATCCAAAACTTGTTACCTATAAATAATTTTCACGTTCGTCCCAATAAATTTACCATTCAATAAATACGTACACGTAAAAAATATAAACTATATCAATAGTTTAATCTTTAAAACAAACTTTCCTTACTCTAATTATATATTAATAACTATTCATCAGTATGGTTTCATTCATTTTCAATAATATGCCTACTTTATAATCTTTCCAAGCGCCTGAAATTGATTTTTAACCTTGCATATTCTATCTTATATAAATGTAATTTATTATTCATCTTTTATTGTATGTTATCTAATTTTATAAAATTTTGTCATCACTAAGTTAGAAGAATGTTCGTATAATGCAATCGCAATTCTTAAACAATAAGGTCACAATTCATAATATACTCGATAAATCAGATTCATTATAATATCAATCATATTTATAGCCAAATGTACAGGCACTCGACTTGACAAATAAAGAAGGCGTTCTTGAAACATGCATAAAACAACCTGTAATAATTTAATGATCGAGCCGTAAAGCAAATATATTAAATATTAATGTCTACAGTAACACTAAAATTATTACAAAGAAAATGATACGATAATGGTTCACGTAATACAATATAAATAAGTTAAATATTCTAAAAAGTTAAAAATACACACGACTTAACCTAATAGAAAAGCACTCGTATCTTTGTGGTAAAATACTAGCGGCGGGCCGCTTGATTTAATTCATTAAATCGATTTAAATTATAAGCCAAAACAAATGTTCAGAATGACAGGAATGGTAATAAACATTACAAATTAAATAAAACAACTAATTGACAGACAAAGGTACAAAATAATGAATAACACGACCGCCGAATGTGTCCGCAGAGCGGGTCTACAACCGCTCTCAATGTAGTGTTTTGTACTTTTGTTCTGATAAACGTTACATAAATGTAGGGTTAGTAGTTTATGAGATCATTGTGTCGCACAAAACTTTCGATTATGCGCTTAATTAGAAAAAAAACATCGACAAAATATGCAGACAAAACATACATTTACGATACTATTTTATACAGCAATAGTCTGTTAAATTAAACTAACCGCTCAGGGGTCGGCTCAACGATCGTCAACTTAAAATAAGACAAGAATATACAAAAAAATTCTACACGATTTTGACAAAATACACAATCGATACTAACGTAACGTAAGACTAGCTGAAATGCGATAAACACTATTTAAAATTAAAACTTAAAGTTACATCTTTGATTAAAACTCACTCGGTATACGTTTTAAAAAATATTTCAGTTACAAACGGTACTCAATTCCAATATTTAAATGCATAAAAGGAATCGCTGGATTTTCAACACGGCAGCACGCCGGACCAGGGCCGCGCCTCACTAACACTTATCGTACGTCGAGGAACTACAAAATATATCGGAAAGCACGACGGCTCTAATCGACGATTAGAAGAGTTCTAAAATCGAAAGGCAACACAGAGCTTACACAGCTAAGGAAGGGACGTCCGTGCGTCGGGCCGCGCCGGCGCGGCACGGCGCGAGCTTGCGTCAGGTGCTGGACTCCTGGTAGGGGCCCGTCACCGTGCACGGGTGCGTCGGGAACAGCGTGGTCCACGACGTGGTGGTGGCCGTGGCGGCGCGCAGGCGCACCTGCCCCGCGCGCCGCGCCGCCGCCGTGGCCTCCACCAGCGCCGCCAGCGACGCGAACCCTCCGGGGAACGACTCCTCGCTGCTCTTCCACTTCTCCGGCCCGGGCGCCTGTCGCTCCGGCCCTGGGGTGGTCGCCGGCGACGCGGAGTTGGAGTTCGGTCCCGGCGTACCGGGCGTCGGTGGATTCAGTCCCAGTTTCTTTAACCTCATCTTCTCCTCCCATTCTTCAAGACCATGTTTCGGACGATTTAGATTCCTGTGTTGGTAAAATACAAGAGATATTCTCGTGGGATTGACTCTGTTCGGGTTTTTAACTGCAGTTGTAGAGTGCATTTCATGTTTTGCACATTCGAAGAGAACGCTACCATGCCCCAGTGCTATAGCAACACCACCCATTTGACCATCTTTAAAACAATCGAGGTTTTCAGTAAATTCTGTAACTTCGCCAATAGGCTCAGCTTTGGGTGGTTCAGGCGGGTAGGGAATAGAAAACGGTGGCGGGTATATGCACCAGTTCGGTGAAGACTGACACCAGTTTGGACTTGGATTTTGGTAGAAGTTTGGTGCAAAGTTTGGGTTGTATTGGTACCCATAGGAATTATAACAATGTGGGTTTCTAAGCAACTCTTCCCTTTTGTATTTCTCGGCGTTGTAATATGCCAGGCTGTTGTAATCGTTGTAGGTGTTCTCGTAGGGATTAAAGTGGCCGTAAGGGTTCGGAGGGAAGGAATAAGCATTTGCTACTTGTGAGTAGTTGCCATAACTTTGTATTTGTGCCTGATTCCCATAGGTATTCTGATTGACCGGGTGGAAGTTGTTTCCTGCAAACTCAGGAACTGGTTTGTTAGCCGCTGCCTGCATGTTCTGCTCATCGTGGTTGATCGTGAAGTTGTTTTGAGGAGTTGAAGTCTGCTGTGGTGTGGAATTGTTCAATCTACTGTCGTAAGGACTCCTGTGCTCGTAACCCTGGCTTAGATGAGGCCTGTCGGAAGGTGGGTATGGCTTTAGGAACGTAGAATTCTCAATAGCTTCAGGCGGATTCATATGCTGCGACCTTGATGGAGGTCTTGCTTTAGGGACTCTAAATAAGGAATTTTCGTTTTCAGGTGTCGATTGGTCTTTTAGTTTTGGGTCCCAATTCTTTGATTCAGGCGACTTCCAAACACTTTGACGGGCATCCGATTTCATCATTTCATTATTCGGTGACTTTAGTTCTGGAATCTGTGACGGAGCGGGAGACGCGGGCGTGCTCTGAGAGTTTTGTGATATTTCAGTCAACCGCGGTGAACTGGGCATGTCAAACTCAGGAATTTTGTTTGTAATATCGGCGATCAAATTCTGTTTTTCGGGCTCTGGAGTGACTTTTGGTAGCAATGGATCTGAATTCGTTTCACTCCTACTGGAATCTGGACTGTAGTTATTCGGAGGGATGTTCAAATGTGCTGTTGTGGAGTCAGGATCCTCCTTTACGACATTGTTGAATAATTCCGTGTTAGCAAAGTCTGGCCACTGGTTCTGAGGAGCCATTTGATTCGGGAACTGTTGCTCTCTCTTCTGCAACCCAGCTGCAAAACTTGGCAGTTGATTTGGGTTGGGATTCGGAGTCTGAGTCTGAGGCTGGTGATTCTGAATTTGAGTACCTTCAACTATCGGCGACACATGGGTTTGATTAAACAGAGCATTCTGATGATGCAAGTTATAACTCTGATCGTAGGGATTGTAAGGAGAGTCTAGAACGGTGCTGGATATCTGATTGCTTTGTAACTGAGCATCTGTAAAGTTATCTATCATCGTCGCCATGTCTAATAAGGCAGGGTTGCCTAGGTTAGGATTGATAAGGCCTGGATTCTGGTGTTGCATATTAGGGTTAACGAAGGCTGAATTATAGAGGGCGTTATTGGTGAATGCTGAGGGATTCGATTGGTTTAAGGCTGGAGTGATAGCTCTAGGTGACGCGCTACTCTGGCTTCGAGGACTGGCGTTATTCCTCGCATCTGCAGGCTGAGGAGTTCTTGGCGCTGGTGACTGTTGAGCCTTCTTCTGGTTGTTGCCAGGACTCTGAGAGTTATTGCTGTTCGCTGATGTGTTTGATTCAGAATTCTCGTCGTCTTTTCGCTTCTTTCCGTGACGACGGCATGGCTGTAGTGGGACTGATCTGACGCGCACCTCCATTGGGTATCTGGAAGTAAGATATAATAATAAGTATGCGAGATGAAGAGTTTGCTTTCCTTTACAGGGCAATGATGAGATCTGATATAAAATAATGTCTTAAAATGAGGTCATTTCTTGAAACTTTTCCTAGGTACTACTAAAGAAATTCATAGATCAATATTGAGCTATTCCTTTAACAATAATAGAAAAACTTGTACATCACCACTCACTTATCGAGTATCTCAAGCGCTCCGCTCTTGACCTTCTCATCCTGTCCATCCTTGGAGCCGAACTCATCAGTAGTATCCAGGACATATAGCGGCAGTACATGGAACTGTTCATCAGGAGGCCTGGTCAGAGACCTGTGCTTGGCCAGCGTCACTACGGCAGTACAGCCGTTGTTCATGTTGTGAAGGTCGCGATGCGCGTGCGCGCAGAAGTCTATGCATGCTGTTACACCTGGAATTATGAAATGTTGAAGAATTTTGTTAGCTCTATAGAGAAATGTAGATATTGTTGAGTTAAATTACTTTAAGTTGGAAATTAGAACAAAAATAAAATATGAAAAAAGCTCCTTAAAATGGTTAGTATTTAAATATGACTATTTTTACAATCAATATCAAGTAAACATATATCTTTGATAACAAGCTGATGTTCCTAGAAGAAACTAGGTTCGTAGAAATCTAACCAAACCAAAAGCAACGTACCTGAAAACGGTCGTCCCGGTTTAAACCCGAGCCTGCAATCCGACGCTTCCTTCTCAAACTGGATCTGATTCTCAAAAGCCTTCGGAGCCAGGTTCATGTACAACGGGCTGAGCAGTGTTGCCAGCACATGAATGCGTTCTTCTATCTCGCTTTCCTCCGTCTTCACTGACAGGCGGAATTTGCGAACTGTTTTTGAACGGGCGTATTTGCATCCATTGTAGTACATCGACCAGGAGCAACCAAAGCTGTAGGAGGCACCACAGGTCTCGGGGTCTAAGCCTGGAAGGGGAGGTTTATTGAGACTTGGTTTAAAAGCAATACGACGTAAACTAATGTTTTTTAAAAGCAATACGACGTAAACTAATGTTTTTTAAAAGCAATACGACGTAAACTAATGTTTTTTAAAAGCAATACGACGTAAACTAATGTTTTTTTAAAAGCAATACGACGTAAACTAATGTTTTTTAAAAGCAATACGACGTAAACTAATGTTTTTTACCGAGTGTATTTTGGTTCACATTCTCTGTACAGTCATATAACAAAATGTTAGGAGTTTTATTGTTTTTTTTTTAAGAAATGATGACGATCTGTTCCAATAACGTGACAAATGCCATGAATCTAAAATTCGAAATAATATTGTAATCTGTATACTCTTATTGATGAATATAATCAACTATTAGAAGGTCATCTTGCCTAGCATAGCAACAGAAAAATACCAACTCCTTATATTTTATAACATGAATAATTAAGTATAGGTATGTGACGAAAATACTTACCTTGACAAGCGCAGGTTCTATTCTCATTGGTCGCGCACCGTCTTGTGGTCGGAAGGCCGTATCTATTGAGTTTGTGTGATAATAGTGTATAGTCCAGGTCTGCTTCCGACTGCGGGATCCCTTCCCAGGCGACCAGGCACACGACGATCCAGGACGTCGCACATTTGTGTCCGTTGCGGAACTTTACAACTACTAGCACCTTTTCTGTGTAGTTTGCGCGTCTTATCACCTGGAAGGAGGAAATTGAGGATTTAGTCAATTGTTCCTTTAGTAACTTGTTGATAGAAGAAACAATTTTGAATAAAGGTATTCGTTCTGTTCAGAACCAAATTATATGAAAGTGTGCTTGAGTTTACCAATATTAAGATATTTTTTCTGACGTTCGCCGTTCGGTGTTAAATACTTGACAAGAGCTTTAAGTGTTGGTGGGTTAGTATAATGAGTTTTGGGATCCATACACTCACCCACTTAGCCATCGGGCAGCCCTGTGCTGACTTCCCTTCCTTCCCAGTATAACAGATCTTTTCTATCCTCAACTCCTTCCCAGACAAACCAGTTCGAGCTTCCAATTCCTTTCTTAATTCTGCTAAAGTTGATGCTGCCCCTGTGCGAAGAAAAGACAATAATATTATATTGAAGATTCTTGGCATTATAATCAGATACAAGTTGATAGGGTTTAACTTACCTAAATGTGTGTAATAACTGCCAGGTTCCGGAGGATTCTTATCAGCCGGAAAACAATTGCAATCAGGAACTTCTGTTCTAGAATTATTTCGTAATCTCTCCAAATTATCGAGGTACTCTTTGGAGTAATTAAATTGGTTCTCTTTAGGTTTTGCTAAGTCTGGAACTGGAGTGCTAGGCTTTGATTGCGCTTTAGAGTCGCCTTTTTCAGCTGCGTCGGGATCATCCTCTAATACTTCATCTTTGGTCTGAAGGCCAGGGCATGCACCGTCTCTTAAATGCTCTGGTGGAGGTTTCTTAGTGGAACCTTGGCGACAACACGAGTATCCAACCTCGTTTCTTATAACAGCCGGGCCGCCATCGCCCGGGAAAAGATATGGATCATTCCGCGGGGGTTGGTGGTAAGGCATGTTTTTATAAATCTTATGCCCCGGTGGAGAATGTTCAGACTTAATCTGCTCTATGTAATAAGGCGGTTTTGGTTCGATCGGGGTAATCCTATTAATAATCTTTTCTGGTTCTTTTTGCTTGGCATCAGTAAAGTTCCGGTGATATTTCTGGAAGCCCATGTTCTCCTGCACTCGTGGTATTTGTGCGTAGGTTTCAGCCGGCTCTGGTCGCCTCATGGGCTCCCCGTAAGGAAAATTTTGGAAATTTTGGTAAGGCTGTGGTTTTTGTCCAAAATTCTCTTGCTTTATAGTCGATATTGGTGGTAGAACAGTGTTTTGTTGCGGTCTTACTGCACCGTTTGGAAACTCTCTGAATGCGTTATTGACAGGCATTTCAGTTGGTTTGAGATATGAAGTTTGGTTCATTGGCCTCTGTGGCTCAGTTTTTAATAACCTATCGTCTTTGTGATATTGGTAGTTATCAGGCATCTCCAATTTAGGAACTAAAGGTGCCGATGGGTGTCTAAATTTCGCGTCATATGCTTCCCTACTTTCATAAGCTCTTCTTTGTGCGTTCGTGTCCCTTGGTGAGTTACAGTTTTGTTGGTTCATCTCCGATACTGGTCCAATGAGCATTTTTGATTGAAAATCCTTACTATCTTGTTGAGTATAACTTAAACTATCGTTACTATAAACTTCTGCATACTTTTGCGCTTCATAAGGTACGTTCGAGTATGTACCGTATTGTCCTCTCATGTCCGCGTAAGACGGCAACTTTTGAGGAGGTTTAGTTACGTTCTTGGTGGAAGCGTTTTTATCAAAAGTTCTCGGGACCTCCGTCCCCCCCTCCCATACGTGGTGGCCACCACCTCCGAACTCACCCGCGCTATACGCTTGGGCGTTTTGTGAATAATTACCAGCGACAGGGTACGCCTGATCGCCTAAGCGGTAATTATCTCGGAGATGGTGGCTATACGATAAAAAATGACCGGTAGTATTTCTATCGTCATTGACGTTGACGGCTCCGGTCTTCCTATCGTCAATCACCCGAGGCGGCCCCTCTCCTGGGTCCCCTTTGTCTGGCGGCGTGTTGGTGCCATCCCGGGTGTGGTTTTGCTTGTTTAATATCATCGTTTTCAGTCTCGAGTTCAAGTTAACCCTGTCTGATGGCGAGAACATCTGATGCTGTTCCTCCTCCTGCCTCTGCATATGTTGATTCTGCATTTGCTGGTTCTGTTGCAGTTGATTCTGTAACTGCTGATTCTGCAATTGCTGCTGTTGATTTTGCATTTGCTGATTTTGTATCTGTTGTTGCTGATTTTGTATTTGCTGCTGTTGGTTCTGTAATCTTTGGCTGTGCTGCCACTGATGTTGTTGCCATTCGTTCTGGTTTTGTGGCTGGCCATTCTCCCTATATTGTCCGCTGTTATAGCCGCCCGAATACCCGCTACAATCGAGTGAAGCTCGCGGACCGTTGCTCCCCTGCAGGTATCCAGGCTCGGCGTTTCCCGAATGTTGTCCATTGGGCGTATTTTGTTCTTGTCTCTCGCCTTCGTTGCTGGTGTCTCCCGACCCATTTTCTGGGTTCGAATATTCCTCTTGATGGTCTTGAGAGTATTCTGTGCGCTCATAACTTGGTTGGCTGACATTGTAGCCACCTGCCGCTGTTGTTGGTACGGAGTTTTGGTAAGATGCGGCTGAAGCTGGGCGGGAATCGTTGCCAGATGTCGCACCGGGCGTTGCCGCTTGGGCGTACTGCTGTTGGTATTCTGTGGCGTAATGAGGTGCTCTGGGCGATGGTACCGGGGTGTAAGCTCCGCGGTTAGAAGGCGGCCGCTGAGCCGGAACAGACTGGATACCAGCCTGATAGTAAGTGTTGTTACTGGCGTCAAATGCGGTGGCGACGTTCTGGACGGTGTACGTGGTGTTGGCTTGGTAGTGGGGCGACGCAGCGTACGCTGTGTGGTTGCCCTGGTAGTCCAGCGTGGTCTGTCCAGTCTGTGTGGGGAGCTGTTGGATGAACTGGTTCTGCCAACCTAAAAAGAAAAATCATTGATTTTAGTACATCCATCCCAACTACATATCCTGGATCGTTATCCAGAATATGTGGTTGAAAGTCATTGCGAGTAAAACTAAAAAATACCATATGAACTCTCTCTTTTTAACGAACTTTGCCAGACATTGTAGACCAAGTTCCGATTTGCGTTTCATATTTATTGTAGGTATTCATCGCAGAGCGTACCTTTCTTTCTGCAGTTTTCTGTTAAGCTTTGTTAATAGGATTGGAGAGATCTTACCTTGCGATGGGTCGGTCTGCCACGCCGTCGGGAAGCGGTTCGGATCTCCGGCGTAGAACGGCATTGGTGCCTGCAACAATACAAAACACTGTTGAAATTATTATTCAAAACCAGTACAATTCTTTTTTTGTAACACCCCCTTTCTCACGCAATTTAAACAAATAGAAAAGTGAAAATGGAAGATTTGAACAGAGCTTTGACCCTACTGAATGAATAGAGACTGTTTCGTTAGGTATGCTGAGTGTAATGGAATATTACTGTCAGTTTATATTTTAATTGTAATTGTTTTCTTCTTTGTTTGTTAGTTTCCTCATTATTATTTTCATTGTATTCATGTCTTGTCTTACACCAAATTACGATCCTATTCTATTCACTGTCCTCGTATTTTTTTCTACAATAGTCGTACTGTTTTAGATAATTAGCAGCCACGTCATTTAATATTGTGTTATGTGTGTCGAGGCTGGCTCGGACACTGTTTACTACATTATGTATCGTGTGAACTGCCCCAACGTAATCATACGATTACCGAGGTCGAGATGAGTCTGTTTATACTAGCGTCATGCTGAAGTACAAGTGTTTGGCAGACATGTTTGATGGATTTATTACTTAAGTATCTTCATGTGTGTGTCTTTTAATTTTGCCTTGGGTTAAGTCTTCACTAAGATTGCGTGCTTCTAATAATTTTAAAATTAATTTTGTTAAAAGCTTTTTCAAAGCATGTCAGCCTGAAATTTAGTATGTTATAAACTACTTTGTTAAAAAATAATAAAGAAACAACCTGACGTGTAATTAAAAATACAGTTTCAGAGCCCATTATTCGTTTTTCTAATAAAGCCACGTAACTGAAGGAAAATTATGAAATTACAAAACTTAAGCATGTTAAGCGTTGGCAGGCCAAAGTAAATATGTTACGTAACAAATTATAATGTAATGCTCCTTCGAAACTCGTTCAAGTTTCTAAGATTTTAATTTCTACGCGAAGGGGATGCCTTTTACCAAGTTAGGTAATATTTTATTAACATGCCGACGTACGTACGTCGTTCGCAATTAAAACTTTGTTATGTCGTCGTAATGAGATTCTTTAACGAGATTATTCTTGTTTATTACTAGACGCGTTCGTTTACTCGCTTTCTGACTAATTACTAATACCCTTTCTTCTTTTACCTTCTGTTGAATGGCGTTGTAGTTAAATTCTTGTTGTTTTTTACAAGTTCCACGGTAGATGTTTTCCGCAAAGACCACAGAACACTAATACCCTAGGCGGGGCAAAGACAAAAAATACGCAGAACAACGCTAAAGAACTTTTATTATTCGAATTTCGAATTGACGTGTCATGGAATACTCAACATCGTCATCTCAAGGAATATGTTGCCAGCAACAACTCGCAAAAGATACAATTTCCGCATTTTCTTATCATAACAGGCAACCTAGTCATTTAGGGAAGCCATGTATCGTCCAGATACGTACATTGTAATCAAGTAGAGGCGACAAGCCAGTACAGGTCTATTTATTACCCAATTATATTGTAACCGTTAATTACAATTGTATGCGTAAATGCGTTCAGAGCATAATTGAACACAATTATGGGCCATCCCTCCCCGTGCGATGGAGAATTTATGAGCATGAAGATAGGACATGAAATTAAAAAAATATGAGACCAGAACAATATCATTTATGATTTTTATAATTATTTTTGAGTTTAAAAATACGTGTAGGTAGAACAATGTGAATGTGAATACATTTTTCCTGTAAGTCTGGTGTACAGAAAAAATAAGTAGGTATAAATTTCTAACTTTATAATATCTTAAGTTATGAAAAGCTTGAATATAAATGAAACTGAGGCGATATAACTTTTAACATCGTTTTTAACTTTTTCAGTTTCAATTTTCCTTTAATCCCGAATTTTATTTTTATGAAACCCATAAAAGGTAAATGCTCCACAAATAAATCACTGTCGCACAATAACAACGACAGTAACAAACAATTTATCGGGTTTGTTGTTATTAATGAATGATATTTGCGAACAATGCCAGTGTGATAACTATCACGATTATCGCAAAATTCTACTGTGAATGGGCATTCCGATTCATTGTCACAATCAAATTGAATTTATTTATAGCATACCTAGTTGTTATGAGTACTTAGGTATATCCTAATTGTTTCCTGTTTTGTGTAGGAAATAAACAACAAGAAATAAAACAGTCGAAAGGAGTCATGGGACACCCGTGGGGTAATTGCGTAACACATAGCATGTAGCAGATGTATGTATCTGGTATATTGTGTGTGTTTTAGTCTGTGCCAAATAAATGTATTTTCTTTCTTTCTTCTTTCTCTAGCAATGGCTTTCATTTTGACAGTTCAGCAACATTCATTGCGTTATTTACATTGTTGAGCGGACATTTTTTTTTAAATATATGAAGCAATGGATCACGCTGATTGAAAGTGAGGTGAGGTGAGGTTGGGTGATTGAAGGTATGTTACACAATGAGGGGTGTTGGTTGGAACGAATTTTGTTTCGCTTTTGCACCCTTGGCGAGTGAGAGTTAGATTGAAAAAAGTATACATTTTGACCGTCACAACACTTTGTTACGTTAAAAACGTTTAAAATTATTTAGAAAATTGAAATGATGTAAGTTATTATTACCCGTCTGTGCTTTTCTCATATAGCCAATAAGTATTCGCAATTGTGTAAAAAAAAATAGGAGAAGTAAGAAATCTCCAACTTTACCACTGTTATGAATTAACGTTAAACTATAGATATTGACTTAAGAAAAAGTCCTGCTGCAAGGAAGTTAAAACCTCCTTTTTAAAACCTGCAAATACTTTAAAAAAGGTGTCGGAATTTAAATTGTTTCTTTTAAAATTAGCAAACTTTTTGTTCATTACGCCAAGTCGACAGTCTTATTGCCACATAGCTGGCCAGCTTAAAATAAAATAGAAAAGCTTGGTCCGGACATAAATTCGGGCGTACTGCACTGAAATTGCCAAAGTTTGGGGCCGCGGGCGCAAATTAAAAATTTCCCACTTTGACATCTTGTTATGGAAAACTAGTTATTTGAACTGGGCGTAGTGTTGTTAAAGTTCAGTCGGAACTTGGACTGCAATGTGAAAGTCTTGGTAATATCTGAAGGCGTGAAATAATAACTGTAGTAGAGAAGTTGAGCGGAAGAATGGATTTTCTTCAATTTGTGGTTAGTTTTTTTAGATTTGAAGCTATTTGAGACTAACCATGCACACGCTTACGTTACGCTGAACGGATGCGTATGCATATCCATACAAAATCGTTGTTTTCTTTGGACAAAAGCTGAATAGAGCTGAATAAGTGTGGTTAGTCCCTTAAGTGAAGCTTACATTTTTATCGATTGCCACCAACCGAACACAAATGCAGACTACAGGCTGCGACTGAGAAATTCGATATGGAAAAATCAATAACACTTTGCCCGACTCGGGTGTCGAACTCAGGACCTCATGCTCAGCAGTAGCGCTTGCGACCACTAGACCAACGAGTTTTGAGAATTAAGTATTGAGAACAATAACGAAAAATCGAATCATACAATTGTATTGCAAATTCGGATCAGACTCAACCCTGCAAATCTCAAAAGGAACATTTATAATAGCACCCAATTTTAACCCTTCTATTTCAAAAAGCAATTGTGAAAAACAAACTCAATTATAATTTTATCAAAACAGTCACAAAGACGTTTTTGTCAAATGCAAACGAAAGAGGAATAAACAAATTGAATAAGTTTGTCGAGCGCATTTACCTACGAATATTAATTCAATTTGCTTTTCGAGACCATTTTCTGTCATATTTTTTTGGGACTACAGGCATCCGGATTTCTGTTTCTTGTTTTGGTACTGCCACGTTTTTTGTCGCGATTAGGTCTTTATACCGTGTTCATTCGGTACACCGTTTTTTGACAGATGGAACTAGTGATTGCAGCAACACACAATACATTGATTGATATACGTACGGTATTATAATGTCTGTAAGAAGCCATCCAGTCCAGTCCAGTTCATATATTTATTTTATTACGCATTTTAAAGTTAACTTTTACGTAATCTGGAAATAAGTACGTTCTAAGACAGCTGTTAAAAAAACGGTTAACGTAATAGACAGGGTATAGTCCTGCTAATTTGTGGCTAAGGGCTAATTTTACCAAAGTCAGATATCTTTTATCTGTGGAATAAAATTGACGTCTGACAGTTCTAATATGGAAAAAGTGTCAAAAATTAAAAATTTATTCTCAGGATAAGACTTACTCTGGGTATAAAAAATTGGTGAAATTCGCCCGTAGTGTTATAATTAAAACGAACCAAACAATTGCCTGAATTCAAATAGCTCTGTTATCCACAAGACATTGGGAATAGCCATAATTTACTAAGCCAAGCGTTGCGGAAGAGATAGCGGCGCACAGAAATTATACCTAGTTACAAAACCGAATAATTTAGTCGAGTAAAACCTACCTAAATTAAAATATCTATGACCCAAATTAAAAAGAGGTTTACCTACCCAAATTTTCTTTGACGGATAACGAAAACGATCGTTTCGCATTTATTTGAATCAGGGCAAAGAAGTATCACAAAACAGACAACATAATATGACTATGAATCGAAGAAAGAAAGAAAAATTGTTTATTCTGCATAAACAAAACGCACATTACAAATAAAAAAAAAGACTTAAAATATACTCATACAACGTAGTCAAAAGCCTCGTATTCAAGCATATAAAAATCATCTTGCCACCACTAACGCATATCGACCCCGAGGGGCTAACCCTTCGGGGTATACAAGCGTGATGATGACCTAGGATATGCGTGCCTAAGAGGACAAAAGACTAATAAACTTTAAAAGCATAAAATGCTAATATTAACCACAGTCGTTGGTGTTCCTGCTATCGTTAATAATAAACCAGGCATACGTTTATATACACAGCAACGATGTCCGGACCCCATAATTACTTATAAAGCAATCATGCAGCTTGTTAAAACCGACCATTAAATGACAACGATTATGGTAATGGCTCGTTACGATACACTTATGCAAATCCCTCACTTTACTGTTATAAAACCATAATCATGTGTTATTCCGCTTGTAATAATGCTGCCTCTGTTCCACGGTCCCATTTCGCGGCTGATTTTATTTCCAAAATGTTAATTTCGTGGATAAAGGCGAGCGAATGTGTCATTTATTTTAACGTCGACAAGTCAACTGGCCAGTAAACATTACTATTAACTTAATTATTATGTACTGCTGCGTTATTGGAGTATTATTTATAACTTTTGGACTGAATAACTCAATGATGTTGGCCATTCACAATAATTGCAGTTGTGTTCAAACTATGAAAACAGATAAATTTTTATGACGCTGTTCGAGCTGTTAAATATGTTTTACGGGTGTAGCAAGGATGTAATGCAAATAAAAATACCAATAAGTACATAGATATTACAGGGAATCTAAACCTATTGAATTAACGGAAGTACTGTCATAAAGTTATAATTACTAAGAGAACTTTCTGTCTTTATAGCGATCGAAGTGAAAACTAGCAGTAATTTAAATTGCATAATTACGTTTGAGTGCAATGGAAACCACTAACGCATATCCTAGGTCTTAATTTAAACGCAGAACCTAATCAAGTCCTAGATGAAGATTGACTCGAATACGCTAAATTGGTTCTATCATTTCCTCTAAGTAAAATGGACGGGAGAATTGCAATGAATCTGCATCAAGTTACTTTGAACGGAGAAGGTTCTATTCATTTATGCGCCATTACTGGATTAGGAGGCTTTTACTGTATCGTTCAGCGTTTCCAAATAGCAAATTGGTTTTAGCTTAGGTAGGCGATAAATCTATAAAGAAGAACGCCTCGGATCTTGGGATTTTTAGTGTCTAGTGAAATCATAACCTTTTATCATCTTTTACTTAGCAAGTTTAGTTCATGAATCTCATCACATCTTTTACCGGATTTCGGATTTTATCTGATGCCCTCCACTCCTTTTCGGCGTAAGGGACGATTAAGAGGTTATGTCTTGAGCATAGGAACACCAACATCCCACATCAGGAGATGCCATCAATCCGTTCGCTAATCGACCATGACTCATGTAGGGGCTCATTCGCTGAAGAAAACTCAATAGATCCTTACCATAGGCTGGCTGGGATGTTCCTGCTTCATAGCTGGCGTGGTGGCGGGGGCCGGGCTCGGCGCTGCCGGTGCCTGCGGAGCGGGACTGGGCGACGCTGCGGCTGCAACGCCGGGCAATCCTGCGCCAGCCACACCCGCTGTGCCACCGAGGGGCTTGCGACCGCGGTAGCTCTGGAAATAGACGAGAGATGAGCAAGGGAGAAAAGAGATTTTGGAGAACAGGATGAATGAGAAGAGAAGGAGGAGGCGAGTAAACAAACGTCCACTTAGAGACTATACTTTGAGGGAATACGAAAGATTGGATATATGGAAAAGGAAAGAGCTGTTTTAGTATTTCAAGGGAGCCAGAGTTTTAGAACGGCAGTTTTCGGAGTGATGCGTTTTATGATGATGTAAGAGCAAAATTAGCATGAGTAATGAGAGCGTAGTTGACGTGTCATGAAGATGTTACACGCAAGGCAGAAGATGAATGAGAAAGATAATCTACGTCTGAAGGAGGACATCATTTTACATTGCTGACTAATGATTTGTATGAGCGATCATGATTAGATTTCAACTGTTTCTGACGATAATACAGGAAACAGTTTGTGGTGATGCATGCGAACACGATACGATGTCATGCAAAATCCTGCATCTAGCACATAGACAACGTCGCGACATCAATCATCGTGCAGTAGCCCACCAGACACAACTCCCTTGTCCGGTCTGGTCGGAGGATTCTCCTTTTTCTATGGAGGATGAGTCAACTTTACATCGTGTTCCCATACCTCTAGAAGTTTACAAAAAAGAGCGCTTCTAGAATCGGTGTTTCTTGCAAAAGTAAAATAACTATGTTCTGTTTTTCCGTTTTATGGTTCGCCCGGAATAAGTTGGCGACGAAGAGATACTTATATAGAATTGAATGAAATTGGATCCCCTACATTACCCGACATACTTTTCCACTAAAAGAAAACTTAGGATTACAATCTCTAGATCTTGTAAAGAGGTTGTTTTGTCATTTGTTAGTCAGTTGACGTCATGTCTTGTAGAAACAACCAACTTTATAGTAAGTGGATCCTATTGAACAGGCAATAAAAAGAAGAATAGTTTGAAATGCCTAGCCGAGATTACACTAGAATAGTATAATGGACGATAAGACACATTATAGGGAACGTTAATATAACAAGCGAGTAGGTGTTTCAATAACCACCTTCACACAAACTAAAGCCATGTTCCTAAAGGTTTCTTTAATAAACCAGCGCAAACTGACCAGTAATAACCGACGAACATTAACGGTAATGCGGCGCATCTATCTCAAGAGCATCTTCCTTTTTCAAACTCAGCGCCGCGATTGGTCAATTCAAACCGACGTTAACCGAACTGTACCCGATTGCGCTTCGTAATTTTAGGATTGGAAATAGAAAATTCAAAATTACACGTTAGGTACTGTTATTAGTTATTACATGGAGTAATAAGGCTTATTTACAGTGATTCGATGTGTTTGTAATATAAATAGCGGTTTACCGGTTGAGTTGCGCCGTTAATTCGTGCTCTACAATGTTGCTCAGATATACTTTGCTTGCTAAGATTGAGTAAGATTGTTTTTCTTACTGGCAATAACTATGAGTTGAAATGTTACCATGTAATGATAGTTTGTATTGTGAAAGCAAAGATTCGAAGGTCAATTTAAGAAAAAGCGATTACACCCATAAGTGCTGGAAATTGGTTTGAGTTACAAAAAAAACGACAAAGAAAGAAGAAAATCTAATCCAGCTTCTAATAACAATAGGACAAAGAATCTCAAACAATTAGGAGAAAAAAACTATCAATTTAGAACTAACGAAACGTGAAAGTGTGTTACAAATAAGAATGTATGACAGAAATGATGCGAAGATGTATAGTTCCGTGGTCACAGCGGCGTGCGATCGGCGGCAACACACGCTCCGATGCATCCTGTATATATCGCACACTATATCGAAGATGTATAGTTCCGTGGTCACAGCGGCGTGCGATCGGCGGCAACACACGCTCCGATGCATCCTGTATATATCGCACACTATATCGAAGATGTATAGTTCCGTGGTCACAGCGGCGTGCGATCGGCGGCAACACACGCTCCGATGCATCCTGTATATATCGCACACTATATCGAAGATGTATAGTTCCGTGGTCACAGCGGCGTGCGATCGGCGGCAACACACGCTCCGATGCATCCTGTATATATCGCACACTATATCGAAGATGTATAGTTCCGTGGTCACAGCGGCGTGCGATCGGCGGCAACACACGCTCCGATGCATCCTGTATATATCGCACACTATATCGAAGATGTATAGTTCCGTGGTCACAGCGGCGTGCGATCGGCGGCAACACACGCTCCGATGCATCCTGTATATATCGCACACTATATCGCTTAACGTAACCTACTTTTACTATAAATGAATTGTGAAATTATCTGGATATTTTCCTTTGTCTACAAAAATGAGACTGAACTAAAATACATACTTCATTACGATCCTGGACTTAAAATTAGTCCATTATTGCACGGCGGCGTGCTAATAATGCATGTAGTCTATTAATATAGATCATTTAAGTCACACGTATAAGCAATGGGTTCTCTCACATGTACATAGATGTAAAGGGTAATGAGGAAGCTGACCGTTTGGCAAAGTTGGGTATTGTTGGCGGAAGAGAAAAAACATTGGAACTAATTATATAGAAATATTGCCTAGGTATAGACATAAATGTCAAGAAGATTGGAAAGAGTATTTTAATCAAAGATCGAAAGATTAAGAGTTTTGGTACAGGTCTATAGTTTCGGAACCTCCTAATATATACCGTGGTTTTGTAACTCAAGGCTAAGCAGAAATATGTATTATAGTTACAACTTGCAGACTGAGATCTGGACACATGCCGCTCAATAATTTTGGATTTTTAATGAAAAAAATTGATTTACCAAATTGTGAGGTGTGTGGCGCACTGGAAGATTTTATACATTTACTGACGGAGTGTGTCAGATTTCAGTCTGCAAGAGAGGATCTACATAGTTTAGTTAAGTTAGTATTATGATTACGGTTTGCGTTATAAGGTCCGATAGGTTCTTTTATTATTAGTACTATTACGTTATAAGGTCCGATGGGACTGGCATGTACAATTGTTTAGAAGTCCCTAATAATTAATAAAGATTTTAAAAAAAAAGTCACACGTATCGTATATTATTTTATAGCACGTTTGACGTAAACCCGCATTTAAGTCACGCTTTTTGTGTAAAAATGGACCACTTAGGGACCGTTTATGTCATTACTAACATTAATGGATTGTTCTGATCTGACAAATAAATTACTATTATTATTAAGTCACAGAAATGCGTGACTCAGGGGCCTAAAAAGGTCAGTTTGGCAGAATCATAATAGGATAACAATATGAATCATATTAAAAATTGTAAAATTATCACAAACTGACAATTCATAATATGATCTGTGTGCAATTCATATCACAATGATATCAGATTTAAACTGTAGAAATAAAAAAGCAATTTGATTAATAAAAACTGTAATTAAAAATTTACCGATAAAATTACGGTTTTTATTTTTTTCATGCAGCAATGTTTACTCCAAATCATATGCCTAGCCTTTTCCCAAGTACGTTGGGGTCGGCTTCCAGTCTAACCGGATGCAGCTGAATACCAGTATTTTACATGGAGCGACTGCCTATCTGACCTCCACAAATATGAAATTAAATTTTACGAAAATTAGAGGAACTGCTAATGATCTGCTGGGAATTCAGGAAATGAATAGCTTTTAGAGGTATTGCTTAAAGGGGCCTTTTAAGGCCCCATGGTGTGGGTTTAGGTCACACAGTGCTATAAATATTCTTTTGATGGGCCTGCCAGGATATCCATGTTGCCTTTGACAATAACTTATCATTTAAGAAAAAAGTATTTGTTATGATTGTTATCAGCCAGCCATGTATCTTCGGGAAAGACCTCAGAAGGTGTAATGACTTGATGCAGCTGAAATAGGAACCTTTTTTCAAATTCAAATTCAAATTCATTTATTGCTTTTTACAGGTGTATGGTCAGTTCTTATAATTATTTGTTATAATGTCTCTGTAACATACCCATGGGGTGTACAATGTTTAAAAAAATAATAATAATTAAAATAAAATAAAATAAAATACATCACTGGTCATAATTACATTAACTACAATATATACATGTCATTTTCCTTTAAAAATAAAATAAATTAAGCCGGCTACAATAATTATATGTCAATTTCAATTAATATAAAATACATGACTGGTTACAATATTATTCACATGTCAATTTCAATTAAAATAAATTACGTCATGAACACTTTTTAATGTAACTTTGTTGTTTTTAATGTAACTTTGATAGGTTTAAAAGCTCCTTTTTTGCTATTTGTATTTCCTGTGTGTCCCAAATAAGATATTCTTCTTTCTAATAGTCGAATAAAACATAGGATTTTTCGTTTTATAACTATGTGTTTGTGCTGTGTTACGCACTGACAAAACAGTCGGACCGTCTTATAAATCTCATAATGTAGACAAGAATTGCAATCCATCAAAGTAAGGTAAGATTATACATTATATACGTATCATAATGGATTAGTTGTTTTTTGGGTTTAAGATTAATTTACCTACTTTTTACATTCCAAAACATTGGATGCCTGCTACGACAGATTTATAATGCCGTACAGCGGGTTATCGCGTAACAACTATCAGTAGCAATGGATTTCATTTTGACAGTTCAACGACATTCATTGCGTTATTTACGTTGTTGAGCAGACAAAGTTTTCAAACATATGAAGCAATGGATTAGTAATATCCTTCAAAATGATTCAGATTGAGATCGATAGTGTGTTACGCCATTAGGGCATATTGGTGAAATGTAGTATGAAGTGTTACACAAATGAGCCCTCCAGATGTGTGCAATGTAACATGAAATGTAACATAACAGCTCGGTAAATTTTTTATTTTTTTTATTTTTCATTAACTATTTATTTATTTATTTCCAAATTCCGTAAATAACACCTTAACAGCTATAACGCCAATGCGATGTTACTACCCAAAAACTAAATTAATAAAAAAACCATCATAATTACAATTAAAATACAATCCTAATTACATTAAAACAATTACAAATATCATTAAAATTAAAATACTCGTACAATTAATATAGCACTTCTCAACATTTTCAATGCACTTCACTGCTACTCCTGAGAACTTCATCAGGCTGCAGTGAAATATATCTACATCAATAGAAATCAAATTTAATAATCTTATGGCGCGTAACAAGGGGGTAAGCTTGTTCAGGTTAGTCCTAAATTGTTTCAATGTGTGTGACACTTCATACTACATTTCACCAATATGCCCTAACGGCGTAACACACTATCGATCTCAATCTGAATCATTTTGAAGGATATTACTAATCCATTGCTTCATATGTTTGAAAACTTTGTCTGCTCACCAACGTAAATAACGCAATCAATGTTGTTGAACTGTCAAAATGAAAGACGTCATTCTTACTTTCAGTGTGTTACGCAATTACTCCGCTGTACCAGGCATAATAAATAATCTTTCATCACAGATATTAGATAAAACTTTGTCTGCATAATGCCAGAATGATTTTAGTTAAAACTGAAATTAATATGCATTTATGTAGTTTTCTCTGACACTATCTTCATCACAAAACTCATTTTATTCTCGCTCCTTTGAGTTGTGCAACCCGCACATTCAATCATTCATAGGTAGATACTTACATTTACGACATACAAATTGGATGATATGCAATACTCTCTTTTTCGAAGTCGATTATTACAAAATATAATATCCTTCGCTTCGGTAAACTTATTGAATGCATTTCATACTTAGTAGACATTTGGGAAGGCAGATGGGGTTTCGAAATGCATTTTTCATGGGTCTATGATTTTTAAAAGCATGAAATATAATATTTTTGCTGTTTAAAGAATGTAATTGAATTCTATTATTGTGTACGCAATCTTTAATTGTTAAGAAGCTTTTTAATGGGATTAGACTGGTTGATCTTTTCATAGAATTTGACGTATTGGTAAGTAGTAGGTAGCAGGATTTTTTTTTATTGAAGATTTAATATGTAGGTAATTCCTGAGATAGAAATATTATCCGTTTCTTCATCAAGACTCGGTACCCTGTAACTCCCTATGATATTAGAAGTAAGTAATCGCAGCGGTATCGAGGAAATTGAAATTCCACCATAATGTTTTTTGACTTCATCATGGTTTGAAAACTGGCCTTTCAAAATCTATTTTCTTAACAAAGTGTTCAAGCACCCGTACGCGGCGTAAGTGCCAATTTATAACAACTTAAAAACGGACAAGTAGCCGTTAAGAGCTATTCAAAATATTGACGAATAAAAGGGACAACGGGAAGGAAATAATGCTATATACAGGGATTTTCGCTGTAAAACGGAAGTAAAAATGTTATGATGCTTAAAATGATAACAGGAGAATTTCAATTTCGCATAAAAAATCAAGTTTAATCTGGACCAACGCGATTTTACTCATTGATTTTTTCATAATTTTTCATTAACATATCGAAAGCGACATCGGAATGTAGAACATTTGAGCCGTATACACACCGTGACGCTGCTCCACGACAATAAGTCAAAATTTAGCCGCAGTGACAAAGCACGCCGTACATTAGCTGCAAACAAAGAGACCTTTGTCCCGACCGCAAGTTGCCCGGCCCGGGAACACCGCTTTTGTTCAACTTTGTGTAACTGGCTTTAGGCTTTATTTAATTGTCTTTGGGATCTAACACGGAGTGGGATCATAATCCTTTCGTAAAGCTCTAATGTCGGCGGCCACTTAAGTGGTATTTATTGTCTGCAATTATTTAAATAACTAACATAGAGTAGAGTAACTAATAGAGTTTTCTTACATTTTTTGCCGTTTTTCCGGATTTTCTGACAAGTTTAACGGCATAGTTGACGCAATGGCTGACTTATTAGCTGATGTGTTACGTCAAGTTCAATTCCCGCACGAAACAAATATTGGTAGGCTTACTCCGTGGGATGGGCTACAAACAGTTGTTCTGATTCGGGGTGTCTGTATCTAGGTAGATTTGTGATTTGGATCCGTGAACTCACCCCCGCACTTACAGGTGAAATTCCTGAAAGTAACATTTTTATAGCGTATAAAAAAATTTGACGTCTAGAATATTCGTAATATAATATTCAGGGTGCACAGTATCGCGTCTGTTTATCAGCGCATGCGTTCCCCAAGGTCGCTCCTTTGATCTTTTTGGCAAAACATCAAAATCCGTAACATATTTCTTGTGACTTGCCATTAATATCGTACAGTATTTACATTTTCTACAATTCATTGTTTGTTTTCCGAGCAATGATTTACATCGGTTGTAATTCTTGCGATACTATTTTACGTTGTTTAATTTGAAAATAAAGATGGCGGTTGTTATGCGTGAATAAATTTTATTTACGAGACGTCCGTCACGAGATTTTTGTTATAAATTTCGGGAATTGTATAATTTTGAATTTATATACTGACGGGAAAAGTAGCGAAATAGTTTATTAGTTTTAGTAGCTCTATAAGCATCAGCACAAGCATAATCCGCCTATAATGTTCCCACTGCTGGGACACAGGCTTCCTCTCTGTCAAAGGGCCATAATCCATCACGCGGTGAATGTCGCATGTCTTCGAATTTTTTGGTTCTAGGACATGCCGGTTTCTTCACGATGTTTTCCTTCACCGTTTTGCGAGCAGTGGTCATGAAATTAAATACACAAAGTAAAATCCCTACCTTTCAACGCGAGTAGCTCTATATTTCTTTAGAACTCTGTAAGATGCGGATAAAATAAACTAACATAAACATTCACCTTTCTGCCAGTAGCGTTTAGCTGTCCAACTAACTTCTTACAGAACTCGTTATTGTTTATCTATACCAAGAAATACACTGACTTCGGTAACCCTTCGAATTGCTAAGAAACATAATCTGATAACAATTTATATTTCCTCTAAAAATAGGATCCTATAAAGGTCAATGTAGTCAAGAATATGGAATAGTTAATAAATCTCTCATCTATCAAATTTTGCATTCTGTTATGAAGTAAGTTTGTTTATGACGTGTCTGAGAGAGAACTCGCAGGTATGTACCACGTTTTATGTTCTGTGTGACGTCAGCAGCGAAATGACGTTTATGACGACCTGCTGTTTTTAAAAATGGAACGAGAAAAACATAAAGAAAATGGTTTTTCCTGAAATTCTCTGTAGATTTTAGTTGGTTTTGAAGCGTTTTTATGAACTTAGTTTCGTTCTTGTACGTTAAGAAAATAAATAAACGGGACGTCTTTAATAAAATTCATAATGACGAAAATATAATTGCCATTTTCAATTTTATAGACTCAACAGGCTTTACGAGGGAAACAAGAATTGGACCCTTTTCCTTTTCACAGGCATAATAAATTTTATATCAAAATATACTAGAGCCATATAAACACTCAAGCGGAAGCGAACATTTTGAACCAAAGATATCATTATCAAAATAGGTTGTTTACCATGATCGATCAAACGGATTTCGGGTTGCCAGCTAAGGCGTAACCGCGACCTAAATAGATAACGTTATCACGCGGACAACAGTTCCACGTAATTAATGGTGCTAGGCTACCTTAACCATAACATAATTGTTATGGAAGGATATTTAGAGCTGTATTTGAAAGAATAATTCATTCTCCTGCGCTTATCCCAATTTTTTTGGGGTCGGCGCCACATATAGTTTGAGAGAGAATATATATATATATTTAAGTATAATAAGTTCCTTACGATGTTACCTATAATACTTACTTAGACCTTTAGATTAGTTTTTTTTAAATATATAAATTAGATTAATATAATAAATTGTACCTTTCTTAATAGTTTAACTTTTCATTTTCTCGTTTGAGAGAGAATATATTTAAATGTAATTAGTTCCATAAGTTGTTATATTATTTAGTCCTTTAGATTAGTATTTTTCGTTTTTTAATCTGATTACAGATTAATATTCTAAAATTATACAACTCCTTTATGCATGCGGAGTTTACCTATAAGTGATTGTTGCACTGTTGCATTTACATTTCTGCATGTTACTTTTTAGCATACAACCTGTGCAAACAATTGTTGGTGAACCAATAAAATAAATAAATAAACTAAATATCTTTTTGGGGTCGGCGCAACACATCTTTTTCGGATCAGCGCAACATAATATCTTTCTGGGGTCGGCGAAACATATCTTTTTGGGGTCGGCGTAACATATCTTTTTGGGGTCGGCGTAACATATCTTTTTGGGGTCGGCGTAACATATCTATTTGGGGTCGGCGTAACATATCTTTTTGGGGTCGGCGTAACATATCTTTTTGGGGTCGGCGCAACGTGTCTTTTTCTTCCATACTTCTCTATTAGTCTTCTGTATTTGAAAGAATACTCTAGAAAAGGCATCATTTTGTCCTGTGGTCGCAAGCGCTACTACTGAGCACGAGGTCCTGGGTTTGATTCCCCGGCTGGGCAGTGATGTTAGGTTTTCCCATCAGAAATTTCTCCGCTCGGAGTCTGGATTTGTGCCCACATAACATACATAACCAGCCCATAATGTTCCTACTGCCGGGACACAGGGCTCCTCTCGGTGGAAGGGAGGGGTGGATTGGTTTGTGCCCGGTAAATGGCAATAGGCCCGCACTCTGTTACGTGGGACTTACACATAATTGGCGAAATGTGGGTGTGGGAAACCGGGCAAAAGATTTTTTCTATAGTAACATAACAAAGCATCCCGTTTTTTTATGTTACTAAAGAAAAAATCTTTCGAAAGGTACGTTTAACAGGTGTATTGAAACAATAATAAATTGTTAGGCCAAGTTTTCATGGCCTTGCTTTTGTTTTATTTTTTTTCTTTGTTTACGTAATTTCAGCGGGGAAGGGAATTTTTTTTATAGAAGCCGTTGAAGGTTTTTAGTGACGTATAGAAATGGGAAATTGTTTTTGTGATGGTTCGCTTAAAGGTCTCTGCACACAGTGGGCGGAGCGGGGCGGGACGGGACGGCGACGCGACGCTGAGCAGTTGTAATGTACTAGATATTACGGACGACGCCACACAGAGCCGCCCCGCTCGACGCGACGGTAACCGTCGCGCCCCGCTGCCGCCGCGCCGAGCGGGCAATACACGTCAGAAGCGGCGGGGCGGGCGTGGTGCGACGCGAGCGCGTTTTTGATTTATTTCATGCACCCATTTCCGTTTACGTTCTTTTTTCTTAGCTAGTGCAACTATGAGCAATAGCGTTTCCAAGTCTGAATCGCTCAAAATCTTTTTTGACGAAAGAAAGGCGCGGCGGGACGGGACGTGATCGTGCCCGCAGTGTGAACACTACCACCGCGCCAGCGCCGCGTCTACGTCCCGTCCCGCCCCGCCCCGCCCGCTGTGTGCAGAGACCTTAAGAGACCTTTCGATATTGATACTTTATTGAATTCGAAGCAATAGGCTGGTTTCCTAAAAAGGTCTAATTAGTCCGTCTGTTAGATTATCAAAAAATATTGGACCCGTATTTTTTCTTTTGTCAATTATATAAAAAATGATGAAGATATCACCCGTTAAAGTTCCGCGTGACGTGCCTTGCTACACTTTTTAGCATGGCGTGACGTCACGACCCCCCACTTCCAAATTTTAACGCACTTTATCTTTGTAATTTTTTGTTTAATTGACAAAAGAAAAAATACGTGTTCATTATTTTTCGATAATCTAACTGACGGACTAAATATAATAATATTTTTTTTACCCAGGAAACTACCCTATTGTTGAAAACAAAAATCAATCTGCCTTTTCCCAACTATACTAAGATCGGCTTCCAGTCTAGCCGGACGCAGCTGAAGCCCAGTATTTTACATAGAGCGACTGGCTATCATATCTCCACAACCCATTTGCTGGAAAACACAATACCCCTTTGATAAGACTGCCCCCGCAGTCTGTTGCGTAACACACTAACGGTAAGAATGGCTTTCTTTTTGACAGTTCAACAACATTCATTTTTCAGACAAATTTTTCGAACATATGAAGCAATGGATAAGATCCTTTAAAATGATTCAGATTGTGATAGTATGTTACACAATTAGGATGCTGGTTAATAGTCTAGCTAGTGGTAATTAGTCAGAAGCCCAAAAGTCTGACACTTTTGGGCTTCTGACTACTAAACATAACAGATATTGGGTAAAAAAGTGACAGTTGCGCAAAAGTCTTGCTACTTTCCACTGGACTTAAAAAACAGAACTTAGCATCTACAACATCGAACATTCACATAATTCCAACACATGATCATCAATCAACTTATCATTTTCCAAATATGTTGCGGTCGGTTTCAGGTCTAACCGGTGCAGTTGAATATTATTCGCATTATTCCAAGTACCATCAACATTTTCCATCCAAGTTTCCCTATTCTTCATCACACAAAAAACCACCAGCCCCATATCCATACCATAATAATAATCCTTAGCATGTACAGAACCCCATAAATACGCCACGAAGGTGAATGAATCACTGGCAGCGACAGAACGGTATTCTGCAGATACTAATCGTTTTACATAGAATATTTTGTTCTACGCTGGTAAAGTTAATAAATTATATTCGTAAGGCTTGCAACCCCCGATAGTGTTCCGTGCCAAAGATTTGTGAATTTGCTGTACACATTCATTATTAGTTGGTTAGTGTTTAATTTATTGCGTTTATTTCTGGTATGTTGTTGTTTTTAGACAAGGGGTTATTAATTGGTGGTATTTCTATTGTAATGTTAGTCTTTATTGATAAAGATTTAGAAATAGTGAATGATGAAGAACTTACCGTTGAGGAAGTGAAAGAGAGAGATTTTGGGTGCAGATTGCAGAAGGATATACTTTATAAATTATGTGTCATGGCTTCATTTTTAATTCTTTTACCTATTGTGGTATAGTAATTTAAATCTTTGTGCATCGTCTTCACATATAATTAATGTATACAAAATATTTTAAAAGAGTAACGGTGGAGTTTCGTGCCCATTTTTCTCCATACGAAAACTACCTTTTGGAAGGCGCGACTAGAATCAATTCTATTTACTGTAATTTTTGACGTTCAAAAGTGCCTTCTATGTGCCTATTTGAAATAAATGATTTGACTTTGACTTTGAAATAAATGCTTCGAATTTGATTAGAAACTTTGGTCATTGCGAAAAGAAGTGGTCACGATATACATGCCTAACTCCTTGGGTTAGAGATGTCAGCGTAGTTGACGGGGCCCGACAGGGCCGAAGCCTGCCGGGGTAGCGGGATTGTCCGAAAGGGTTACCGCTGCCCTGGTACGTAAAGGGCTAAGGAAGGAACACGGGTGGGTTTTAGTCAGTAAGAGTCTGACACTCCCTTCTGCTCCACCCAGAGCGGGAGGAGTCATTTGAAGATTTCCCATCCACAAAAAAAAAAAAAAAAAAAAAAAAAAAAAAAAAAAAAAAAAAAAAAAAAAAAACTCCTTGGGTTACCAATGGTAATTTCGAGAAGAGATGAATAATCTAGGGACGGGTATATGCACAAATTCCCGGTTCAAACTTGACCGAGTATACGAAAATAAACGAAGTGAAGACGTCAACTATTCAGAAAATAATAATTGTAGAAAATCTCGTAATATATCGCTCAAGACATTCGCTATTTTAACTATTTCTCTTGGCAAACGCATTACAACATTATTTCCGAACTGAATCATAATAGCACATACAAATTTTGATGCAATTCCAGAAAAAACTTTATAAAATAAATATATCGAATTGCCTTACGTAAGAATTATCTTTCAGTTACTTGTACATACTTAAAAACACATTAAACTTTAATGTGAAGAAGTTTCTTTTGAAGACAAAACTGTGTGTTTAAAAGTTACTAAAGATTAAACTTCAATCTTTTAAGCCTTATCGTAAGGTCTTCCTTCCTGTAATCCTGTATTACATACTTCAATTCCCTCATCATTACTGATCGTTCTTCCAGTTATCATGTTCCATCATTTTCATCTAAGCTTAAAACAGGAACTATCTCTCCAGCAAAGTGACATATGTTATTTCTATTCTAAAGCTCTTCATCTACTACATTTATATCATGTGTAGTATTCAACGTAAATCTACTACGGGACACATTCAATATTCCACTACTAATCTACTACTACTAATGTCATTGAAGCCCCGATACGGGGGGTTCTATTCTTTCCACTCTCGAATTAGAACGACAGGTCGAAGATACCTGATACTATGTGTCGAGGGATGTATTTGAAATAGTGGGTGTATTATGTAGAAATTTATATTTTGGGATAGAATCGTGTAGGTTGCGGGTTAGACATAAGATTTTTTTTTCCTGTGGGTGTTGTAGGAAATATAGAAAATATTTGGAAAGTAAGTATTGCAGGCGGATTATTGATAGTTTTCATTTATCTATATCTAGAAAAGGATCAAGTGAACATAAAGTTAAATTTCTTAAGAGTTGCGCAGGTCAGGAACATCAGTCATATAGCCAGCGTAAAATTTGAACCTTACCAAATCTGATCTGAATATTTATTTATAGTGAATTGAAAGTACGAAGTCAAGGCTTTTCAAAATAATAATGCAAGACACGTGGGGTATGGTAACGTGGCAACTTCAAGGCCAGAAAAAGGTTAGGTTAGGTAAATGTCAGTTTAAAAATCGATAAAGGTTTAAGACAAAAAGGTGCCAAGTCAATTTCAGTTTATCTCCCACAGTGTCCACATGTGTCATATTAATTCCCAAGTCAAGTAAACACATAGCCAGAGAAAGGTTGAAGAAAATTTCGTGTAGTTAATGTAAAAGTCGATGATAGTGCAAGATCAGAAGGCGTTAAGTGCAAGTTATCTCCTATTGTCATAATAAGCCACATTAATTTCCAGGTCAAGTAAACACATGTAGCTGTAGTAGACATGGATAACACAAGTGGCAGTCATTGTGGAACACGTGTACCACCACGTTGGCCGGCGGCTATTCTTGAGCGAGCCGGGTGTGAGGGCGAGCTCGGTGCAAGGGATGAGGGACGCGGGGCTGAGCTTGCAGCTAAGGAGCATATATCGCGGAATTTGTAGACTATAATTGTAATTGGGGATGTTCTTCAGAAAGGTCAGGTGCGTAGTACTCGCAACTCGGCGTGCGTGTATGGTCAACGAAGTAAAAAGGTTATGTTGTACAATATGTTCGACATTGTAAGGTTGTATGATGATGGGGTGCTGCTAATAAGAGCTGTAGTCGATGTTGAAGAAATTCTACCAAGGTTGGAAATTGTGGCGGATTGAATATAAAAGTTAATCTGAACTTAGAATATCTGAGGACTTGAGGTGATAATTGTGCAATACTCATTAATGAGACCCTTTATGACACCAGAATAAGAGAAGTTTAGAAATATGAAAATGATAGAGACACTACTATAGATATTGAGATCAGATAGAAAGAAAACACTATTGCTTTTCTCAGATATATAAGAACAGTAAACGGTACTCTTCCATAAGTCTTTGAAATGCTTTTAAGCAAAGTTACGGTACAGCAAAATTTAATATGGAAATCGCTACCGCCTACATTTCGCGCCAAACTTAACCTAACAAGTATATTTCAGTGGTGTTGTTCGTGAATGGCATATGTTTTCTCAGCATATTGCACAACATATTAATTTGGTTCCTTTCCATATTGCAAGGCACATGTTCGACTTCTTATTGTTTCAAGTGTAAATCATTAATCATTACAATTGAGTAGTCATTACAATATTTATGTGCTATTACGATTTACTTGTTAATAATTAAAACGCCGTCTGTAAGTTGTTTGTTGTTTCAAGATATGTGTTAATTAATGTAAATAGGGGATAACATTACTTCCTCATAGTTTGTTGATTTGATGGTTTCGTCTTCTAGGCTACTAAGCCTAATGAAGTCGTCATTCAAAATTTTTAATGTACCAGTGCGCTTGTAAGTTTTTTTCGATAGAAGCATATTCCAAGAGAAAACTGTTGTCATCAACTCAACAGAGAAGTGATAGGACGTTAATTTGGAACTAGCATTTGGAATTGGGACTATTGAAAACCTACACCTTTCGGAGTATTGCAACGAGCCTTAAAAACAATTGCAGCAGACACAGTACTCAATAGTTATCGCCTCGATAGCCGCGAATTAACAGCTCCATTTTCCATAGTTATTTTCAACTAAACCGTCTATAGGTGGTCGTAGAATGGTCGTTCGATGTCGGTGGATCGCCCAACCACAGCCACTGCAAACGATCAACAACACCGCCGCAGTTCGACGTAAACTGTGTTCAAGGTTTTGCGCATTTGCTCAGCGGCGGCGGTTTGGCGGTCGGCCGCCTAAATGCGCGGCTTACCGCTGCCCGCAACGATTCTACCTCCAATAAAACGCGAAATAGTTACAGGTTGGTTTTTGTCTATGGGCATTTCAGCATCGTGTTCTTCTCTTAATATTTCTATAGGTACTTCAGTTGTAAGGCCACCATTATCATTTTCAGAGCCATGTTCCAGGGGACTTAGTTTGACATTGAGTATGCCAAGTCGAATTTTCGGTGTTAACAAATTCTGGATTTCTTTGCTACTTAATATTCTGTGACCTTTAAAGGAAATTTGATTAGGCTTTATGAATTTTAATTTAGCTAGGTATCTACAAAATAAATCATTTTATTACGCAAACATTTTCTGCACGTGTGAAGTGCTATTTAAAGACTTTAACAGGAAAAAAATTCAAGGCGATCAAGTCAAAAAGTTTTAAGCCTGTCTAGACAGGTTTAGATTTTTTTTAAATGTGAATTTTGATTAGGCTTTTTTTTCGTGTACCTGTTCTTATGATCCCATACTTTGTAAGTAGTTAGAAAACTTTTAGAGAAAAATTCTACTTGATTTATCAAAGTTATGAGTTTTGAAAAAATGGTGAATGGTTTGCTATTTTTATAAACCCTGTAAAAAGCCTTCTGTTGCAAATCCGGGATAGAAAAGAAAAGATCAAAAAGAGCAACCGAGGATGCAAAATCAGTTCCGGTAAAAGAAGCGGATTAAGTGAGAGATGTGCTTTGAGGAATAAGTTTGACTAATCCAGTCACACTTAATCCTCAAAACACAATCTACAAATACAGAACTCCTTAAAAGAAGACACTTCCATTTCATACGACGCACTAAGTCCGTGATCATTTTAACTGAACTCGAAGGTTAGCAGCATTGTACTCCGATTGATCCTTAAACTTCCTACATTGAGTCTATTGTGGCTGGAATTGATTGCTTCCGGTGTTGCCCGATGTCTTTTTATTGTGTATGTAAGTAAACTATTTGCTGGCCGACAAGTGGCAGAGCCGGGAATGGATTATCTGGAAGGATTTAGAAGTGAAGTTGATTTGATTTTGGAGTAAGGTGGAAAATTTTGGCTTTCCATAACAGAAACTGATGAAGTTACACAAGAATTGGAAGAAGCATAAAGCAAAGGCTTTAATTATATCATAGAAAATAAATGGATACGCAGTTAAAATAATGATGATATTAAAATTATAAACACGACTAAACGACGATACTCCAACAGGAAAAATATAACCAAACAATATCGATGGGTTAAAACATGTTTCCTTATTGGGAACCACTCGTTAGGAGAAATCCAAGAACCATTGGATACAAAACAGAGAAACAGAAACAAAACACAATCTATACCAGCCAATTGAAAAAACAACGGAATATTTGAAAGTATAAACGGGTAGAGCGGTCACAAAAATCATGCAATTTAACCAAGGTAACCGTGATGACAAACCCAAGGTTAAGTCCACAGCACATAGCATTGATAGAACTAATTGAATCCTCCTTGAAGATGCAATAGAGATGACACCGTTCCATTAAGTAGATTAAGGGCCAATTTGTCCAACACTCCAAGTGGCCAAGTAATTTCTGTATGAAAAAGTCGTTTGTCATAACTGTGACAAGTTGACGGTAAAGTTTAGACTTCAAGTTTGTTTTGTAGATAATTCTTATGGGACTTGAAATAGGTTCAGAGAAGAGTTCCTCTTTGGAATGGTTACATGTGTTTAGATAGCAGCTAACGGAATTATTTAAAACCCTTAAAATACTAGATCTATGGAACCAAGCTATACAGGACAGGACATCGACGCGCAACCTGTTACCATGGATTCAGTACGTGATTCTGAACCCTCCTGCGTTGAATAATTTCGGCGGTTATTAATAAAAATGGCCGTATATTTTGACTATTGGTAGGCATTGTAGCAGATTTATTTTTTGACAACCAACGAAAAATTTCTACGCTCTACGATGGGGTCTAGAATCATGTGCTGAATTCGGGTCAGAGCCCATTCGTCCCCTAAAATTCGTCCCCCAGCATAAAACTTGTAGATTCGGCCCCTATATAGGTGCCCATTGGTCTCCTGGTAGGGGACCAATTAATATTTTAATAAAAAATATTATTTTTAAGGTACCCATTGTGTAACTGTATTGACATCGGTCCAAGAATGTATCGGTAGATTTATTATCTGTGGCAACTTTAAAAAAATAAAGCATCTTTTCTAACGATCATACATGGTGACAGCGCGTGCGATCCGTAAAAAAAAGTGTAATTTTTCATCATGGACGAGTTAAAAAGCCAAATAGATGCACAAATGGTACTCATACAACAACTACAATTGCAGTTGACACAACAGTCCCAGCCAGCATCAGGTCTTACCACTCAGATGGATATTGCATCTTTACTACCCGGAGTGTCCACACCACCGCCTCAACAATTTACTTTCAAAGCCGCCGACTGGTCAAACTGGATCACCAGATTTGAGCAGTATAGGGAAACGACACGTCTCAGGTATATGCCAAGCGAAACACAAGTAAACACTTTCTTATACTTATTGGGAAGCAAAGCAAATGACATACTAACCTCTATGAAATTGAGTGAGTCGGATAAAAAGTCCTACGATATCGTCAAAACTAAATTCGACACCTATTACACTGCAAGAAAGACGAAAATGTATGCCAGAGCACGCTTCAACCAAAGAATACAAAGTGAGCTAGAAAGCATAGACGACTTCATAACGGATCTACATGGCTTAGCAAAGAAATGTGAATTTGGGCAGCTCGAAGACGAACTTATACGAGACAGAATCGTAGCCGGCATGAGAAATACAGAATTGTCTAAGGCCATCCAAAACCTTGAAGAGGAACCTAAACTAGAAACGGTGATTAATAGAGTGAGACACGCCGAGATGGTTGAAGCTAACATGGAGGTACTAAACCCCACTCTACCTAACCCTCCACCAGAGGTAAATCTAGTAAATAAATTTAAAAAGCCTATTAAACAAGGCCAAACATCAGATATGTGCGGAAAATGTGGTCGTAACCCAAAACACAAGTTCTCTGAGTGTGAAGCAACAAAGTCTACGTGCAATGGATGCGGCGTCCGTGGTCATTGGTTGGCTGTGTGCAAGAAAAATAAAGTGGATAAAAAAGAGAGTACATCTAAGAGTGTAAATGAGATAGCAGATGAAAACTTTTTCTTTGGAAGTATTGAAAAAGAGAAAATCATTGATTCAGTTACTACACCGAAGATAGCACGCTCTAAACCTAAATTTGCAAGCATAGCAGTCAATGGACAGAAGATAAAGTTTAAAATAGACACCGGAGCATCTGAGACAGTAATCAGCCCAGAACTTAGGATCAAGCTGAAACTACCTAAGCCTATACAAGTACAAGAGAAACTTTTGGGACCCTGTGGCATAGTATTACCAGGACGTGGAATATGCAAAAATGTTCAGATGACTTGGGAAGGTAATACAAAACTTACTGATATATATATACTGGAAGACCAACATACCCCACTACTTGGACTACCAGAATGTGATGCTTTTGGCATAATAAAGTGGCATGAGGGAGCACAAATTATGCAGGTGCAAATCTCTAACAACACCCATCCTGAAGATGAATATAAAGAAATGTTCAAAGGTCTCGGTGTAATGGAAGGCAAGAACCACATACAGTTGAAGAAAGATGCAACACCCTATGCAGTTACAATGCCACGACACATCTCTATACCTATCAGACCTCAAGTAGAGAAAACTTTGAAGACTCTCCAAGACATGAAGGTAGTAGAACCGGTCTCACATGCTACAGAGTGGTGCGCTCCTATGGTACCAGTAGTAGAGAAGGGTAACACCGATAAGGTAAGAATCACGGTTGACTACACAGAGCTGAACAAGGCAGTGATGAGAGAATTTCACCCTCTGCCAACAGTCGAGGAATGTTTAGCACAACTAGCCGGAGCCAAAATATTTTCCAAGATTGATGCATTGAAAAGCTATTTTCAAGTAGAATTAACTGAAGACTGTAAAGACCTCACAACCTTCATCACTCCATTTGGAAGGTACAGGTTTAATAGAATGCCCATGGGAATGAACTCATCTAGTGAAGTTTTCCAGCGGAAAATAGCTGTAATATTGTCAGGCATAAAAGGTTGTGTAAACTATGTTGATGACACCCTGGTTTATGGTAGAACAGTAGAAGAACATGATACAAACCTGCGAGAAGTATTAAAAGCTCTTCACAAAGCTGGAGTAACTTTGAATCGTGAGAAGTGTATTTTCAGAACAACAGAATGCACATTTCTGGGATATAAAGTCACAGTCAATGGAGTACAACCCCTTCAGGACAAGGTAAAGGCAATAATTGACTTACCCATACCTAAAGACTTAACAGCATTGAGAAGTTTCATGGGAGCAATCAATCAGCACCTCAGATTTCTAGGAAACATAGCTGATGTAACAAAACCTCTGCGTGACTTGCTAAAGAAAGACTCTTCGAGGGAGTGGAATAATGAACATTCTACTGCATTCCAAGAAATAAAAAAGCTGTTAACTTCAGCCCCTCAGTTAGCACATTATGACCCCCAATTGGAGACCAGAGTCTCAGCAGATGCATCCCAGCAGGGAATAGGAGCTGTACTAGAACAAAAACATGGAGATGAATGGAAACCAGTTCATTTTTGGTCTTCTTCATTCACACCTACTCAACAAAGGTATGCAATGATAGAAAAAGAAGCGTGTGCAACAACTATGGCCTGTGAACGATTCAAACTATACCTCCAAGGTCTAAAAGTCTTTACCATACGTACAGATCATAAACCGCTCGTATCCATACTAGGATCTAAACCTATATCAGACCTCCCAACCAGGCTCCAAAGATTCCGCATGAGGATGACACCATTTAACTACAATATAGTGCATGTACCAGGTAAGTACATGTACACAGCTGATCTGTTGTCAAGAGCACCACTTCCAACACAAGAAGAAGATAAAGATATCTTAGAAAAAGAAGACAGACTTGACAAGACAACATTCCTCAGCATAATCAAAGACATGCCTTTCTCTGATGAACGACTTCAAAAAGTCAGAGAAGCTCAACAAGAGGATAATGTATCAAAGAAACTCTACAGGTACATAAAGGAAGGTTGGCCCCATTACAAAGACATAGAGGAAGAATTGAAACCTTTCTATAATCACAGAGATAACTTGATTTTACTTGAAGATAGGCTTTGAATTATGTCATTAATGTCACATGACAAGAACAGATCTTAATCATATTCTTTGTAGAAAAAGGAGATGTGTAACTGTATTGACATCGGTCCAAGAATGTATCGGTAGATTTATTATCTGTGGCAACTTTAAAAAAATAAAGCATCTTTTCTAACGATCATACACCCATTCGTCCCCTCTAATATATATACAATATAAGTTAAAGATTCGGCACCTATTCAGGTGCCTATTGGTCGCCTGAGATAAAATTAGCTATATTTTACATAAGAAACGGTTAACATAGTACACTTGTGAACAGTTTATTAACGGAAAATCAGATTTCACTAGGACACTGCATGGAAAAGCTATGCATATATTATTAATTAAAATGAAAAAACAAATATAAGATTAGTTTTATACTAAAATAATGTTGATTTGTTTAATCTTCAATAATTATTAGTTGGTTAATATACAAAAAAAATATATGTTGATTTATCTAGTCTTCAATAATTACTGTGATTTTAGTATTTTTTTTTTGTACTGTTATAATTTTTTAGATTTAAGTTATTATGATTATGCATGTATGTAGTTGGTAAATATACAAAAAAATAAGAAGTGATTATTTACTGTTGATGTGTGTTCTATTTTTTTTGCATATTTTATATTTAATGTTGATTTATATGATGGTCAATCAAGGCTGATTTTTGTAAAAGAGTTGTATTTTGTTAGTTTCTAGGACATTGTGATTTTGTATGTGTTAATCTTATTTGAAATAAACATGATATCTACCGAATTACTATATTTTTTATTTCAGCCTTTTCTGCGCGACTGTACCAGGACTACCAAGCTGCACACATATACATGTACTTATATTAGAAGAATGAATAAAAATAAATATTCTTCAGGGGACGAATGGGCCCCTCAAAAGTTCCAGGGGACGAGTGGGCACAGGGTGCGAATCTTAGGGGACGAATGGGCTCTGGCCCCTGAATTCATGGTTACCGTTTGCGTGTCGATTTCCCTGCCACCCCAAAGTCTATGGAAAGATTATACGGCACTAAGTTACCATTTAGGTCTCGAAATAGCTCCTATCGTGATTCCAATTCAAATTGCAATCAAATTGCGATTTGCAAATTTGACCCATCAATTTTATGTTCCAATATTGTCTAAAACGTGCTCGAATACCCAATATTATTACGGTATCACGATGTTTGGATATCACGGGCGGATGTTATGAAAATAACGAGGCAAATTATTAGCAATTGTTGCCGTGATCATTTGTTATTTAATAAACATCACAGCTATTGTTATCACACAATAACATAACAATAGAATGTGGTAGAAAGTACTGTTATACAATACGATTTTGTCTAGCTGCTATAACGTAATCAATTAAATTTATTTAAGGTCTGCATATCTTAACTATGACGACTTCTGCCTTCGCTATGGTTTTTTCTTATCAGCGTTTACGTATATAGATTTGGTTTCCTTGTCTACCTCTTTTTTATAAGATTCTTTGTTAATATCTCCACATTTTTAAGGCTTTAAAAGTTGCTCCAGATACATACAGATTGTCAGATGATATTTTGTCTTTGATACTGTCTCCTTCTTTCAATTTCAAACACTCCAATGCTATGTCACTGTCAAAAACAGTTCAAAGAACTCTGTAAAGGTAAAAACCGAGTCTATATATACCACACAAGGAAAACTTTATTTAGGAGTCTTACCAGGAAAGTTCCTAGTCAAAGCAATGTGTCACACTAACGTAACATTCATATACTCTACTGACATCATCAAAACACTAGATGTAGGTAACATTAATTATGAAAATAAAGGAAAACGTAGCGAATGCAAATTCCATTCTTTTAATGTATGTTTAGTCGTCACAGCCTCATTCAAGGAACACTAGGCATTGTGTTTTGACTCACAGAGCCTACTCGACTCGCTGAGATTTCATGCAAATAATTTTATCTGGAGTAGGTACCTATTTTTTCAGTATTTCTGTTTTTTATTCATAAATGGTGCCATTTTTTCTTGCGTTATCTGTCTGAGGCCTTTTTTCTTTGTGGCCGATAAGTAATTAAAATTTTGGCTAACGTGTCATGATGACACATATGGTCATCACAGCATATAGTCCACTTTGTCATATCTATTGTTTAGATTTTCCAATACATTAAGGCATTTAGTATTTACATAGAACTTTGCACAAGTTCCAAACGGAATACGGTCTGTTTAGAAAGAGAAACCAAGACAAGGACAGCGTTACTCCAGCTCGTGACGTCACCGGCGCAAGCGCACAGCAGGACGGCAACGTCGCGCACGCCGAATGTTTTGTAAATAGAATATTGGATAGCGATTGTTGTGTGAGCGAGAGAGTATCATTGGGCTGAAAGAGACGGGGGATCTGTCAAAATCTGTATGAAATAGGACTTTATGTGGTGGAATTATGGATTCTACAATACATTTTAAATGCGGTCGTGAATTTGTCCGATATACCGACCGGGCAGTACATTTCTGTATTGGCTGCATGTACTGTGTGCCGTATACAGCAGTTATCGAGAAGGATAATAGGTATTTCGATTGGGCCTGATAACGTTTATCAATGACCTGATTAATTAATTAACAGTTTTGTATAACCGTGAAATCATGGAGTTATACGAGGTAATTTAATTTCTTGGAAATCTAATTTAGTTTTACAAATAACCTTCTACTCTTTATCAGTTACCTAGGTAACGTACAGTGCCATGGAGTTTCCAGAGTTCATCATTTAGTTCGTCGAGCTCAAAAGTGTATTTGCGCATGTAGATAATATCATCATCTAAAATATTTGAAAAGAGGGTAAAAAACCAGTCGACCTCCATGGGCTCCATGTTTACGTAACAAAGGTAAATAAAGAAAGTCAGCACTTTATTTTTCTATTACCTCATTTGGGTACCCATAAGATGAAAATTAAATTCTCTCCCTTATTAAACACCCGCTATGGAACAATGTAGGTAAATTTTAATAAATAAATAAGTGGAAGGAGGAAGGGTGGCATCGAAATCCTCCCGAGGTCGTTGACCCATCGACCGCCCCCCCCATGCCCCCTCCGCGCAACCCCTCCCTCACGACGTATCGAACCTTCGCGGATGTGATGTGTCTTAGTACTTACGTACCTATTTTAAAATATTTTCGTACATAGGCTTTAAGTTTTTGCTAGCAGACAGAAGAGATTCTTAGCAGTATGTTGTCTGAAAAACTGCGAGGTAATTGCGTAATACACTAACAGTAGGAATAGCTTTCATTTTGACAGTTCAACAACATTCATTGCGTTATTTACGTTGTTGAGCAGACAAATTTTTCGAGCATATGAAGCAATGGATTAGCCTTCAAAATGATTCAGATAGGCTTTGATAGTGTGTTTCGCGATTAAGGCGCTAAAGACATTTGAACTGGAAGATGATTTTAATTTTGTGAAATGGAAAGGGAAAAGACACTGTAGATTTTTCTTCCAATATCAGAATGTGATCGGATACATTAATGGTTAACAGAACAGACAATTAATATCCGATTGTTGACTTCTATTGTCTGCTATGTAGAGCCCATGCATAGACGAGAAGTGTTTACTTAACTCTTCTAAACGGATATTAAAGTAATAAGTATGGAGAGCATATGGTTTTGGGTACGATTCCCAGGACGGGCAGTGTTATTGAAAATTTCTCAGTGTAGCAGCGCGGAGTCTGGATTTGTGCCCAATAGGCTCGCCCTCTATAAGGTACATGGTACTTAAACCTCACTGGGCAAATGTGGGTGTACTGTAGGTACACCTCTGCCCTACCCTTCGGGGAAACAATGCGTGATGTTATAATGAGTAGGTATCTAAACTAGATCAGAGCTGCAAATTCTCCATAACGCTCTTTCGCAACAATTAATGAACCAATGGTGAATGGAATAACCAAGACTACAACAACAAAACTAGCTAATGATGATGATAAAAACAATTATGAACTACAAAATTAGTAAAAAGAAAAAAAGAAGCGGTATTAGAAAGACAAAAACAAAAGACAAACGTGCAAATAGAAATCGCAACTGAAAGAGACGAGCTAAGTGCGAGCGAGACAGAATGCGGTAGACAAGGATAAAATATATTTACCTTGATGTCTTGTAAGACCTGTAAACAACAAACATACATTAGTCGTAATAAACATGATTACAAAACAATATGTAAGGGTTTCAACAATAATTATGACTGGTGTTGCTACAATGTGTAAAACGTATTTGCGTTTAAAAAAAACAACCGTATGTACTTGGTTATTCAGAAAAAATGACGCATATAATTCTCTACATTGCAAACTAAAGTCGATAATTTCGCAAAAACACGTATCTTACTTGCACATTTAAACCTTATCACAAAGTTCTAAAAATCTTTATTAAAAACTCTTTGCATGATAATAATTGCTTTTTATGGCAACATTTCTAAAAAGAAAAATAACGCTCCAAATCCAAAATTAGTTTACCAACTTGCAGAAACGAAACGAGATTCTAAAGTCAGCCATATTGAATTGAATAATTAAGTTTATACTTCACAGAAAGCTCGTGCTATCATAATTAATTTGTAGTTAAGTTTAAATAAACAAAGTCCTGATTGATAAACTTTGACCGTATGCGGGCGGGTTATCGACCGGACATGTCTGTAAACCCGGGTAACTGATAAAAACCGGATGAACACTGTCTACGTTATGTACGGAGTTTTTATAACGTTGGTATCACTGTGTTGGTTGCTACCGTTATTATCATAAATGTCAAAGTTAGTAGACAAAAATGAGCTTTTTCTATATTAAAAAAACCTTTTTGGGAATGTTAAAGCCCGTTTTCATCAAAAATTCCGAAAATTTAGGGGATTTTCGATCGATTGTTTGTGGATTCAAGCATCCCTACATCTAGAAGTAGACTATGGTATTGGTCATGGTCTCCCAAGCAAGTCCTACGCGAATGGCAACTTTGCAACCATACTTTTAAAGTTTAAAGTAACTCAAGAAACATTACCTTACGTCATTCATTAGAAATTAGGTAGGTACCTTTATTGTGTAAGTGACGCATACAAATTACTCAATAGTGAAAAGCATTCTTTTGACTCATCAATTCATCATAGACAATAGAGCGCGATAATTTTTTGCTGCGGACTCTATGCAATGATCGAATGTGGTCCGGTTTTACATTTTTAAAGCATGATTCACTTTTTTGTATTGGTTTTTTTCAAACTTACATCAACTATAGTTTTGGTTAAACAGGATAACAGCGCGAGTTTTTCTAATCGCAAAAAGTTATCTTGTATAACACTGTGCAGATTTATAATTTTCATAATATCTCTACCTGTCGAGGTTTCACCGAAAAGTTCTATCGCTGTCTCATCTGCCATCTCTATTTATAACCGAAGGTCTGCCAACTCAAGGTAAGCATAATAAACTGAAGGTTTTCAACCTCAAGGTGTGTCTGAAATGTCGCAATTTTGGTGCTGTCCGTAATCGTACTGGCAACACTGTTTAAAAAACCGCAAAATTCTACTACATTGTTCTAATATCAATTATTCACATGTTTCTTTTTCAGCCTCCTGGCATTTTAGCTCTTTTAAAAAAAACTTTATTTACAGCCAGAAAAACTAAGATTTTTCGAAAAACTTAGTTACTTTGAAACAATTAAATATAATATTTTCCTCAAGTATCTTTAATTATAAGGTCGATATCCAGAGGCGGTCCGGGGTTATCGACCGGACGGCGAAGTGACCTGGCTGAGACGGATTTGAACCGGGTAACCGTTTGTTGTTACCGTAGGTCCGGGACGTTTGTTGTCTGTATTTGAAACGGGCAGAAATCTAAAAAGGATTTCAGGAACAACAATCTTGAAATTGTGAAGAGATTTGGTCCGAAAACGTAAGACCGGTCTCGAAAATTCCATCTCTGTATGACGGATTCAGACTTTTTCAGTGAAATGAAATGTTTATTTATGTAAGTAGATCTTTATAAGACACTTTTACAGGTCAGTATTTTGTTTCTCAACATTTTAAAAACTAGATGGCGTCGGCATGTCCTAGCTGACTGATCCCTAAGAAGAAATGCCGAAACAAACTCACGAGGCCATGCTCACTTTTAAAAAGTCCAAACATTATATTATTAGGATTTTATGTGAGTCTAACAATGCAGGGCCTGGTCTGGAAGGGCCTTTCGAACAAAAGAGCCATTGCAGCTATGACCAGTCCCAACAGACGGCATGCATGCAAATCAGTCATCGTGTAGCTCAAACCTATTTTAGGGAGCCCAATCAGTGAAAGGAGGCGTTGTCCTACCATGGTCCATTTCCTACTTAGATATTTACCCACTAAGAAAATAAATAAACAAGGACCTCTATCAGTTATTTACCGTCCAAACAGTAGATGGACCAACACCTGTACCCGTATTCCCGTAATTTAAAACGTTCAAAATCTAGTCGCAGTCTCATCTCGGCGACAAACAAATGTCAAAAACTTGTCAAAATGTAGGGAAATTAGACGTATTTTTGACAGATTGAGACTGAGATCAGACTGTGAACGTTCTTAAAATTACAAGAATTACCCCTCTGGACACCAAGCTGACAAAGCTGCCTTTAACATTTCCTTGCCATAATAAAATGCCAAACTTGTTTTACAAGTCATGTCTCAGGGTTAATATTTATTATTAGTACTTGTCCTATCTTTACATCCAAAGCCCTGCATCCACATCGATATAAGACAAAATATCATAAAATCCCTTGTCACACCAACACATAAATTTTCTTTTGCTGTATCGTAGTCGGATAAAAACTACACTCGATTTATGATTACTACCCGAAGTTGTCAGATTTGGAATAGAGACAAATAATGTTCTGAAGATTTGCTGTTTTGGTTTATGGTGGATAGGTACAAAATTCTGTTTGGAGTGATGATTTCTGTACCTGCTAAAGAATCCTAGATCTTACAAGCGTTACGGGTAGTCAGAAAGAAAGTCTGAATACCAGTCTCACCTAGGAGTATCGGATCCAGTAACTGGATTATCGAGGTAAGATAGAAAGTCGCTTCATGTAAAATACTGCGATTCAGCTGCATCAGGTTAGACTGGAAGCCGGCCCCAACATGCTAGGCAGGCATGCTAGGCCCAAGAGGCTAGGCAGATGAGTAGATTAGTATGTAGTTATGCAACATTGAGCGAATGAGCAACAGCAGCAGAAAAAAGGAATAGTTGGTTAGCTTGCCAAAAACTGTTTCCCGCTACAGCTGTTGATGAAGGAATTTTTGGATCTACTTCGCAAACGCACAGTTATAGAATAGAATAGGGGGTTATCATCACTATCTTCAACTACCTACATATATTCCACAATCTATACATCTATACAAATAAGTAAAATTTAAGTGTCTGTTTGTAATTTCAAAATAACAGTTTTTTACCTAATGCATAATATGAAAGTATATAGGTACGGTATTAATAACAAAAGACGATTTTCAAAATTTGTCTGTATCTCTGTTCCGGCTAATCTCCGAAACGGCTGGACCGATTTTGACGGGACTTTCACTGGCAGATAGCTGATATTATAAAAAGTAACTTAGGCTTACTTGTATTAAAGATAAAAAAAAAAAAAATAAAAAAAAAAAAAATGAGTAAAGGGATTAGGAGAGAGATTAGTGGAGAGAGATTATTATTATTATTATTATTACACATTATTGTTTTTCGACATCCACGCGAACGAAGTCGCGGGCACAGCTAGTTATAAAACGCAACTTCCAAAATCAAGCTACAAATTCAATTTCCCAACATTTGCCAGCTTTTAACACGAAAAGGACTTGAGAAGCCAACAAAGAAAAGATAAGAGTATAGTCAATAGAACATTCTATGGCAGCAGAGGTCATCGATAAGGTAACGAGAACCTAACAGACTGTTATCCGGGTCTCGAACCGCGTCCGATCATTTGTCACGTGGTGTAAGGGAACCCCGGCTTGGTGTGGAGGACAAGCTAGAAATAGGTGACGGGGATTTTTCCTAGACAGGTTTTATTTTTCATTTAGAAAATATTTTGTAGACGTTATCCATCCTAAATGACTAAAAGAGTGATGAATATACACGTTGATGGTTGAAGAGGGAGAGGAAGGCCGAAGAAAAGATGGATGGATTGTATGAGGAATGATATGAAAGAGAAGGGAGTGAATGATAGCGTGACGGTTGACAGGGGAGAATGGAAGAAGAAAACATGTGCCGACCACAAGTAACATGGGACAAGGGCAGGAGATGATGAGACGTTATCCATCCTCTTGCCCTTAGATATTTCGAACTAGATTCCGCGTCATCGTCGGCAGGGTTCAAAGTATCTCCATACCAAATATTATCAAAATCGGTACAGCCGTTTCGGAGATTAGCCGGAAAGAACAGACAGACAGAAAGACAATTTCATTTTAATTTTAATTTTTTAATATAAGTACCGTATATACTTTGGTATGCATTTAGTAAAAAGCTGTTATTTTGATATTACAAACAAACACTTCAATTTTATTTACTTGTATAGAAGATAATAGACTATATGGGCTTGGCGCAGCATAATATCTCGTTTTTCTGTTTCGTTGCAGTCATCTCAGTTGTTACCCCTTCTTCTAACCAAATCATATTTCACACAATCCATTCATCCATCGTTTCTTTGGTCTTTCTATTCCTTTGTAACCACCTCCATACATTTTGTAGAAGTGTGGTAAATCGAAGTAACAGTGTTTGAGACTGACTAAGGCCAAAAACTATGCCACAATATGTTTTTCAGTAGTCCTCTACAAATCAGTAATTTGCAAAACAATAGCGAATATTTGTCCTCACATTATGAATACAAAATAATTGAATCAGTCCGGCATAACGTTACATTTCGGTGTCATTCAGAACTCCTTGAAATTAACCTAATGTGAATACTAATACATCATTCTGACGTAGAGCCGCAGAGCTCCGCACATTAGTCTTCTCGCTCAGAAGATGGATTCTCGCGGGGAGTGAACTTGTAGCCGCGTGTGACGGCTGGCTCACGCATAGTTTCACGCACATCCGACCGCTCTATTGCCGGGTAAGGCGACGGGTAGAGTTCAAGGGCCGTCTGCCGCGCGTCTACGCGTATTCCCCGGCGACCGGATATATTTCACCCGGACTTGGCACCCGGCTTTACCAGTTCTTTGCACGAACACCCGAGGTGTAAACACGCCAGCGAAAGTTCACACGTTCGTGGTTTAACGACGGTTTTATTGCCACTAGACTGCAGCCAGACTATTGCTAGTTTAATTTTATATTTTTACTTCGCGGAATTGGCCATTCAAAACGTTGTACACAATTTTCTCCGTCGCGTTATGGGCGCGCGTTATTGTGAACGCTAGGGCGCTTATGTTCTACGTTTCCGTCGGCAACGATAAGCTTATCTTATCTTGGAAGTTTGTGCGGAAATATTTCCAAGTATTTTTAAATATTTTTTCCGTGAACGTAAATAGAGCGGAAAAATAAAAATCTCTATTTGTATAAAAAGCAAAGAGGTAAACGTCCCTATTGTCGGCGCGTGACGGCTTCAAGTTCAAGGGCGGGATCCGCAGGAGTGCGGGATATCTTACGCTTGTCTACCCGATCCGATCCCGGGGGCTTGCTCGGGAAATATGAGGAGGGCGCCCCGGGAGCCCGGGACTGTGAATGGAGTCATTTGGGTTCTGTTTGTAAACAACGCTCAGGATTGCTCTTTGATTGTTTGTGCTGATAAACTTTGAGTTGCGCTATTAGACGGCTGAAGAAAATTTCGAAACAACTTTCGCTCGTTGTAAAGGTTAATTGGAATTTAAATGTCATTTATCCGGTCTATTAGTCTTCTGTAATATTATTTTAAGGGGCGATTAATCTTATTGCTCTTACATTATCATCCTTGTCACTTGTCAGGTTGTCATAGATTGATTACGTCCCCAGATATACGCCAAGGCCTTTGACAAATTCTAGTGATAAAAGTGCAACATAACAGCAAGCTCTGTGTAAACATACATAAACAAGTGCGAGTTTTCTCCGTCCACGTGGGTAGCATGAATGGAATAATGTGGATGTCACACGTAGCATGCGTGACTGGCCGCCACGCGGTCTGAGTGTTGCCACTTACTTGCGATTATGTTGAATATAAAAACAACTTGTTACTATCGATTGGTTTTTGTTGTTGTTGATATTGAATCAGCTGGTTGTTGAGCAAGTTCTGAGTCAGTTGTTTAATTGGTTGTGGTGGAGCTGTTGAATGACAAGCTACTGTCTTTTGTGATCTTTAAAAACAGTTTTTTAAGCGGAAATCGCTAGTTTCCTGTCTTCCTTTGCCAGCTCAAAAAATACCTTGTCCTGAGTTTTAACTGATATAACAAGTACAACACTAATCTAATGTCTTGCAACATTGTAATCCCTAATAGCAATATCTTTCTCTTTGCACCAGTAACCTTTAACAACTTTCTATCTTGCTAATGCCACGCTCGATACTTATCAATTTTTGAAGCCTTGTCTATGAACTAAACTGTTTCCGGTCTTGCAGTAAGGTTATAAAGAATATTTAAAAATAGAATTGTAAGCAAAGATGTAAAAGCAGTAAAAATGAAGCGTCCACAAAAATTAAAAGCACATTACACTTGCAAGCACATTAAGCAGGTAGAGCCGGAACAGTTATGCGACCCAAGTTATCACGGTTTTCACAAAAAAATGCAAATATCATCTCACCTCATTACTTTGTACGTAGAAAGTTCATGGCGAAAGTATTTGACTTTGAAGTACATAGGAACTGATGTTTTACCCTTAGGTACTGTTCCCGCAGTTTAGTACCATTCGAATGATCGTAAAATCTATAAAAGGTGAAGATCGCATTCGTTTTATGGGCACAGTATGATATATTGAGACAAGATGTAGTAAGACATATTTTTAAAGAACTTTGCGAATAAATGTTTCGAGAAATTGAATAAAAATGTCGTAAATCTCTCATAGTTTAGATGAAAACACCTTTTTGTCACAAATTAAGCCTCAGTGAAGCATCTTTTGTCAAAGTTTTAAATAATGCCACCTTTAGTGAAGCTCCTGACATCACACCGGATTCATAATCTTCTTTTGTATTAAAAGTGCCCGAGTTTTTGAAAACAATCCTTGTTTATAAAATTAAATCTCTCTTGGCGCTGTCTAAATCTTGCTGAGCTGCATAACATTTTATCTCAAACAGATAGAACTTTGTTCCATTTAAGTGTTTTGATCAAGGAAGAGAAGTAACACAAGTAAATACATCACTTCTAGCATCTCAGTTAATATATCAAAAGCTAAATAAACACATTAAAAGGTGGCAGGAGCCGCGAGACCGGCTAATTGCAGTTGATATGACTCGTAAAGTCAATTATGGCGCTCGTGAAAACGTCCAGAATTAAAATTTATGTTTACGGTTAAAAGCCCTACGTACACATAAAATCTTCTTTATATTATTTTTATGGGTTTATTCAATGCCTAATGTCAAATAGGTGAGACCACACGCAGGTTGTAGTTAAAAATAAACAATCTAAAGGAGGAACAGGTTTTGTCTTTTTTTTCCGAATGTAAGCACGAGGTGGATCTAGAGTTGAGCCGATATCGACAAAATCTATACTGAAATGTAATTGTTAATGCTATAGCATCACTGCGTCAGTCGCATACAAGATATATCAAAAGTTTTAAAAGTCGGAACTTATAAAATACAATTCCCAGCAAAAACCACGTCAGTAGCATTTTATTTTAATTTATTATCCTTAATGCAACACGGAAAAGGTTCTGCGTGGACAAAAGTGAAAATTTATAGCTTTCAACGTGCACAGAATTTTCCAATTATCCAGACTCCTGGCCGTCGGCTGCCGACATTATTGATTTTCACTTTTTATGCGACCGCTTGTCCGCAGACAGCTTTTATGGTATGTTTTAAAAATACACCAGCTTATTAAAATAATGCTTCGTTCGTTAAATACAGCCACGATCACTCATTCTGATAGCTTTAAACAAAAACCCTCGACAAAGTATACAAAGTAGAGACAACGTTTTTTTATTACTTTTTAACCAAACCTTGTTATGGATACAATTTTCATTACTGATTCTTTCTACCTCAACGAATGCATGAATATTAAAGCGTTTACTTAAGAAGTCACGGTTCGAAAATGTATTAACAAATATTAAATGTGTAGCGCAACATTTTGTAAATTAAAACGCGCCGGCCGTGAATACCGCCGTCAATGAATGTTAATTCTATTTAGCGCTGTGAATGGGGAAATAATATATTGTGGTTTCAGCGTAGTCCGAACGATTTGTATTTCCTAGTAGCGTGTAGAGGTTATCTGTGCGCGGCCAGATGCGTGGGCCACGTGTTTTTATTTACAACACTATCAAACATCGACCCGGCATAACGCACGATCGGCACGAGCTCAATGAATCGAGGCCAGCCAACGCGAGAGTGACCTAAATTTTTATTCGCCACGCATAACACCAACGTGTCGTCACATGGCAACATTGGTCACTAACACTAACAGGGCCGCATACCCCACGCGAGACTTCTGTTTCAAATTTAGAACGCAATCAGCCGACATGTTATTTTCTTTTTTAACCAAGCCCCGTTTACAACGGTCAGAGGTCGCATGAAGAACATCGTAATAATATTCTATTTAAAAATGGGCGAATCAGAAACCGGGACATGAGATAAGCCGTATCTAGAATACACACACGCAATCTAAATCGACTATGTTGTGTAAACTTTACATCACGATAAGAGATAAGGGAGAACTATGAATCAGGCTACGTATTTGTTGACAAGAACCAAATATTCTCAGTTTAATAGATATTTTTTTATCTTATCTCTAGGCTGGAGTTACCAACTTAGCTTATTTCAGTGTTTTGGCTATTCTGTTATTGTTTTTGCTGATTCATTCTCTAGTTAGCCATGGAAAAGTAAACAGACGTTATATTTTAGAACGGAAATGCCTTGAACAAAGCTTCGAAGCGTTTTCAAATATGATGGAGTGCGTACGTGACGAATGGCAGGAAAAGTATAGACGGAAATGAGTTAAATTGTTCAGATAAAATGAATATTATTCTAAAATATCTCTAAGCGTCTGAATCACGTAACTTGAGAAGAGTGGATGGTTGTTCAGCTTTAAATTTTTTTAAAGCTGAATAACAACCCACTTATTATAGAGTCTCAGTAGATGTTAGCCTGTTTTTCAGTCTGACTATCCTAAGAATCTTTCAGCGTGAATGACTAACATTTATGGGTCTTTTAAAAAAGCCGTCGCCCTTCTTTTATTTATGGATGATGTCAGTTTTCAGATCTCTAGAGTATCAATGTTTTCTCCAAACACTTTGAAAGAGGGATAAAATACAAACACTTTAGAAATGACAAGCTGACCTAAACTTAGGCGTGCCTCAATCTTGAACCGTTCTTCATTCAATCTTAAATCTTAAACAATCTTAATCAGTTAAGTTAAACTGTTTTTTAGCTGAAACAATAGGAAGCTATGTGAAGGTCTTCCAGAATACCCATTTTTATTGCCCTGATACGCATTATTTGATTAATTTATAACGAACATAAATTCCCGTGACCTTCCTCAAGATTTTAATGAAGCATTTTATTGGCTATAAATAAAAAAAAGCGTTACATAAATAATTTAAGATACATTTCGTTGAAAATAAAGAATAAACGAGTACCTAGAATCGTAAAAATAAAAGCAAATGTAATAAGCTGAGTAAGTACCTAGTTTATATAGAAAAGATGCATTGAATTTTAGATAACAAGCGAAGAGTAAGTATAATAAGTACTTAATTAATAAAAGATTAGGTAATACAAATTGCAAAGTAATTATGAGCATTTATCGAAATCTTCCTATTTGATTGATAGTATTTCAAACAAAAAAGAAAGCTTTTTTCTTGATTGTGAGTTTTTTTGCTGACAATGTCAATGGTTATGAGTTGTTACCCACTTTAAAAATAATGGTTTTGTTAAAAAGCTTTTTGAGACAGTTTACGGCAACAATGTCTTAACATTATTAAATAATTAAAATCTTTATAATTTCTAAAAGAAAACACCTAAACTTATTACAATTAAGTTGGTACATTTTCTACAATAGTATGTCTCGGAAAAAATATAAAAACACGGACATCTTTCGGTGTTTTCACCCTACATTTTTACGAGTTTCAAGATGATGAAAGAAATGTCCAAAATGCAAACTATTTTAGACTATGGAATAATTAATTATTTAGTTAAAATACGTGAATAATTAAATACCAAATCCAAAACATTTTTCTTGAACTTTTGGAGTTTTAACTTAATTTTTTTTAACTACCTATTCTAAAAAAACTTTCATCACTAAGCCACATGTCGAACGTTAATTAAATTAGTTATTTACGTCCATAACTTTAGTTAGAAATAATTGCTTTAATAACCATAACTTATTATGACTAATTAAAACTTAACAAAAGGTACACACTGAGTGAGTCAGTAACTAACTACCTAAAATTAAATGTAAATTCTATCTACCGAAGGAATAAAATGATACGAGCAAGACAAGAATGGATATTCTAATTTATTTTTAAAGTTTTCCGTGTTGTGTGTGATCGGTGCACGTCTGTCCGTCTGTCCGTCATGCTGTGATCGACTCCAGTCGTCCACGCTGAGCACGGCGAAGCATCGCTCCACATTCATCGCTGCGTCTTGCTCGCGTGCCACCGGGTGTATTGACCTTTTAACTAAAGCGATTTAGCGCAATCGAACCGGTTCCATTTTCCCATCATAGATTTATTCATTATAAAACTAACCATAAAACAATACAGTAAACTTGAACCCACCTGAAAACTCTTCCGAGAGCGAAGTTCGACAGAAAAATCCAAGGCCTCGTCACAAAAAAAAAAAAAACACAACACACGACGCTGACGTAAAAATCCAAAATCAAATTTGCGCGGGAAACCGAGTTATAGTGACGTACATCGGCCGATCGGCGATCGATAGCTGCAGCGGGAATCGATATGTTACGTAAAGCGCGTTGAGAGCCGGCGTCGTCGCACGTGACTGCTGCCCGTGTGACGGAACGAGCGGCAAGCGAGCCGCGCCCCCCGCGCCCCCGCGCCCGGCCCCCGCCTCACACACACCTATACGTATACCAGACGTTTGATAAACAAATTACAAATTTTAGATATACGCCAAGATGAGCTGAGCTTTAATAGCTTGTTTTACAAGTCTTTTATAAAAAAGTGTAGAAAAGTGGCGCTTATGAAATTCTCTAACATCGTTATTAAACTTGTAATGAAGTTTTATAAGAAAGTAAAAGTTTGGTATCTAATAGTACTTTATGGCGAAAGATTATGCGGCTACCGAACAGATTGAATTGAATAATTTAGTTATCATCCGACTAAGTAATGTGTTTACTTATGAGAATCATTTCGACCACGATAACGGTTCTACTCTACATTGAGTAATTCTTTTCCTCAATCTATAACCTACTTTTCGATAGATTCATCCTTGTCTAACATATGAGTCGTATGCAGTAATAACTGCTTACTTTCTTATAGTATCTTCGGAAATATCCTACTAAGAAAGGCATAACTTTAAGCTCAGTAAGCTCGCTAGTGAAAACTCAGTGAACACTAAACTTATCGCGCGATTGTAACGGTTGGATGCATTTTAAAGTCACACATTATAAAATTGCGAAAATATGAACGTTAATATCAGTTAGTGTTGGTTTAGCGCACTATAAACATCTTACAGTAGTTAAGTAAAGTAACATTTTATACCTACTACTATTTCCTCTTTTCACTACATGCTGAAATTACTTTTGAAGTAAAATGTGACTGAACCAGTGTCTGGTTACGACCAACAGGGTCAATACTCTCAAAAATGCTATAGTATCGATATTATAAATCTACTGAACGAATACTTGAACCGCAAAAAAACGTTATCGAAACCAAAATAAACGAATAAAAGCATGATACCTATCTTACATAATATGTAGTTAAAATTGTTGTGTAACAATTTTTGTGATGCGCGTAGATCTAATTTACCTAATCATTACAATATTTATACGAATATTCAATCTTCAAATTTCAATCATATTAAAAAACAGCTCAGTTAGAGTGACAACAACATCGCTTAAAAATCTTTTGATTTAATCAGCCTACGGAATTATATCAACACAACGCCCGCCTAATTTTCATTAAAATCGTAAATTCTGAACGAATTTTCCGAAATCGTCGCGTCATGCTTCCGTGTCGTTGTACCTACGTGGATCTTTAATGCTGCATTGGTATGTACGTATTATGGTGATTAATGAAGGAACCTATGGGTACTACATACCCTTATGTATATTGGTATATTGATGTCGATTCTCATCGCGGCCTCGATAATATTCCAGCGGTGTACTTACGTACGGCGGCAGTGCGAATTTTGGTGGGTCAAGGTGAAATTTTAATGTGTATTTTTAGGAATACATTAGGGTTGAAAAAACAACTTGAAAGAAGAATAAATATTAAGTTGTTTAGTAAATAATCTAAAGCTATGCCAAATTTTGCCTAGCTACAACAAAAGTCAAAAGTTTCATTCTCTTCAAAATAAACTCTAAATTGAATCCGTAATAATAAATTGTTACAACATTAACTAAAATTGGAGTAAAATTTATTGTGTACCAAAATTATATTTTACATTTATACGACAAATTTGTTTTCATAAGCGTCACAGTTAATGAGCAATTAGATCGCTACGGGTTCCGGCGTAGCGGCGGCGTAGCACATCGTAGAATCGTTTCACTCGAGTTTCGCCGCGGTGCTTATGCAAAAGAGGCCAATATTTCATCGCTCCTCCGTCTATTGCAGCCAGCATTATCATAACAATCGCTTACACTATGTACAAGTGTTTCTCATATAACAATATCGCCCACATTTACTTACTGCTACGCCGTAGCAATTCCACTAGATTAATTTTCTACAACCGATTGTGTTAACATCGAGTTAGAATTGATACGACAAACGACATAATCGATTCTTTATCGATTACTTGTCTAATATAGATATTATCGATACAGTCGAAGCGAGATACAGCAAAACGATCACTGACATTGCACACTCGGAAAAAATCCTTTTTTGAAAAAAAAATCCTTCAAATGGTGTTCGGTAACGGCCAGTGTTTGTTTTTATTTCAAGTTTGTATTTTGTATACAAACTTGAAATAAAAACAAACATGGTTAAAAACTAGTGAAAAATCAACCTTATTTGTGTAAAATAGCATTACGTTTAATAGTAAAGTTGAGAACTTTGGACAGACGTAGACGTCGGTTATATCTATGTGGTCTACAGAATTATTCAGCTGAATATGCAATTAAACGAGGGCAGTTTGAGCAGTGCAAGGAGAGCGAGCGAGACGGCGCACCCCCACTCGATATTATATTGAACAAGTTTATAACTACGTGTATTAGACGAACGAGTTCCTACAACGTTTTCTCATTTCCCGGGACGAAACTTTTCTAATATTATAGTTTCATTCATATTGTCGGTAGTTTCGCGGAGTTTTCTTTCGTGGAAAATGAAAGACTATTTCCATAACTATTATTTCGCTTTTATAGCTTTGTTAGTTTCTCTCGCTTCAAATAGATTTGTTAAAGTTTTCTACTTTATTGCTCGGAAATAATGTTTGTTCTTCGCAAGTGTTAAGCTATAGTATTTCTTGTAGGCTGGACGGAATATTGATCGATATCCTTATTACTTATATTTGTAATACATTTCATCTAGGAAAAAATGACGTTTTCAGGTAAACATATATGTTTTTTGTTCGTATTGGGCCCATGTATCTAATTCAGAGCTGAATGCATAATGCAATGCACTTTTCTATTCATGATTAATATGTATTAGTAAAGTTTCAAGGGTCTGTCTGAGATGCATGTCAATGACTCGACGTTTGACAAAACAAAATATTAAGTGGGTACAAACGAAACCTGATTTTAATATAAAGGTACATTTATATATACAGGTACCTACCTAAAATGCATCTACAAGTAACTCCCGGTTTGTGAACAAAAAGGTTTGCAATGTTCGAATCGGCAGACGGTGATGAAATTCCATAAAGTCTGTCGTCCTTTTTTTAAATCTTTTTTTTTTATTTGGTATGCTAACTAATATGGTTGCTGCATCATATATTGAGTGGTGCATTTAATGATGCTCCAAGATTAATGACAATTTTGAAAAGTACGTGCATACTCTGGATACTCTCAGCGAATGAGCTGTTAATCTTGCAATAAAATAAAAGCTTTCTTGAACCTACAAAAGCGCTCTACATAACTAGCGGTTCCTAGATAAAAGCAACATTTAACAGATACATAACCTTGTATCTGGTTTAGATAGGGACTAAGATTAAAGAAGCAATATCTGAAGACTAGCGAACCGCCCCTGCTACGCCCAGTTTTTACGACTTGACAAAAAATAGATTTCTTTATTATATGTAACTTTAATTTTAATATAGCAATACACAGAAACCAATCGAAATAAATTCTCTAAATGATGGTGTAAACCGCATTAAAATTCGTTCCGGGATTTTAAGAACAACGCAGTCACACAGACGGACACGAAGAGCAATTGTAGTTTATAATATCTATAGATAAGCTACTTTTATTAAAATGAAAATGTAAAAGCAGACTTTCTCGGGTCTTTTACACGGATATTATACGTTATACTGCGATGAGGTTGAGACCCACTAAATACTGCACTGAACATAATGAAAAAGATAATCTGTCTATGTGAATTCTTACTGAAGTCAGTTCAAAGTTGTCGACATAGCTCACAGTATAAGCAAGCTGAAGTGGCAATGGGCCGGCCCATATTAGCCGTAGATACGATGACCGTTGAGGTAGACGTGGTCTTGAGTGAAGACCGCGAATCGTTAAACGTAAGGTAGGACGCCCTCAGGCTAGGTGGAGCGACGATCTTCGCAGGATGCCTGGAAGCAGCTGGATGAGAGTTGCCGAAAATCGAAAAAAATATATAGGAATTTTTCACCCCGTTATTGGCAAAATCGGCCAGTTCTGCTTACGTCATTACTTCACTTACAACCATTAAATAAATTGCTGGTATCGGCTCTCTAGTTTACCTAAGACATTATTTATACTCATTATCGGGCTCTTGCTCCAACTATACTTTTACTTGACTCTTGTAGGAATTAAGTTGGTTTCCTTTATTTCTTGTAAGTCCTTGCAAGTTTTGCAACAAAATATTCTTGTTTGATTTTATTTTAGAATTTAATTTCGTACTTACATGTATTTGCGATTCAATCATTTTAACAAAGACTCAGGATCGTTAAATAACGTGGCAATGCTGCCAGCCTTTTGGGCACTTTTCCCGCTGACAGCGATGCGGACGAATTTTTTGATGCCCTATGATTCTTTACCCTTGTTGCGTTTTATATACATAATCTAACAGCCTTAAAATAATAATATGTGATTATTATTTTAAGCCTGTTAGATTATATATATTATGAAAATATTAACCTGTGTACATAAAATCATTTTTATTTATTCTTATCTCATTAAATAATAACTAAAGCTTCCTTTTTCTTGATTAAAATATCACGATCATCAACACAATTAGACACAGCCTTCATTACTTTAATATTAAATCGATTCCGAATATCAATTTGATTACATAAAAAACCAACATAATTACGTCAAAATCATTTATGAAGAGCAAACAGTGACGTAAGAAAACAACATGGCGTCGTAACGTAACGTAGACGAAGCAACGAAGATCGAATTGAATGTAAATGTTGATTTTTAATTATGTGGAGCTCTGCAATTTATGCACGGCCGTGTCTCAGTTTTCTGTGTAAACAGACGAACAAGCTCAATTTGTGTTCGGAAATGTGCAGCTAACGAACCAAATATTGGACCTCAAAGGTCCAATATTTTACCAGAACTTACGTCATGTGATTGAAGTTTTGTGTTTTCTTGTGAGATTTTAAGATAGGGTGCAAAATGGCGGTTTTGAAAATGGAGTGTCAATGGTCGTTTTTTTTTAAATAAACTGAAATGGGTGATTGAAGCGTTGATGCTCAGAAGTGTTTCCTTTCACATCACATGTATAAATGAGAATCCTTTCACATGTATAAAGAATGAAACAACGAAGATTTTTTTTCAGAAAAAGAGAAGCCAGCTTTCGAAAAAGCTGGGACAGCACAGAAAAGCATTAGTTACATCCATAACACGAAAGAGCCATGGTATAAAACGCAGTTATTTTCGAAATAGTATGTTAGTAGAAAGTGCCTCATTAGAATCATCAGCATTACAGGGGGAAAAGATAAGGCAATAAAGATATACAGAACAGACAAAAATGACATACAACAGAAGACGTTCCTACTAAATATGTGTAGAAAAATGGCGCCAATGAAGAAAATTAAGGTCAAAATAAGAAAAAGACTCGTGTGCACCTCATTTAGAAACAAAAAGCCCATCCACCTAGATTTCTATTTAAACAAAACTAACTAGACCAACAAGTACCTCAGTAATAACGACACCGTCGGCCAAAGTTTCATTAGAAAAAGTTCTTTTGTCGTCGACTTAAACTTAGTTCACAATGGTCGTAATTAAAAGTTGGCGGGAATGCGCTGGTGACAGCGGCAATCCGCCATAATCCCGCCGCCAGAGGGCGCGCAAAAAGGGCGCCAAACTCGCACAGATAAACAAGTTCCCGCGTTTTGTTGCATTCACTTTGATGTGGTCTAATGCAGCGGCTTGTTTTAATGGAGTTTGTTGAATGCTGATATGTTGGCATTGTCTTTTGGTGAGCTTCTCGGTTCTCGCTGGCTCACTTTTAAGGCTTCGCGTTCTTTTTGTGTAATGTAAGCAACGGGTATTTATACGGGTTAGCTGTAATGGTACGTTTTGTGTTCTTGTCATTCACGTTCTACCATTTCAATTTCAAGTTTCCTATCACGACTTCAACCAAAAGCAAATTCTAATTACTACATAAACTAAACTCGAGTACACATAAATTACCGATACATATACATAAACCAAATATCACTTTACAAATTAATGACCATACGATACGGAAATTAAGCGCCGTACAGGCGGGCGAGGGTGGTTGTCTGCCCCCTCCCCCAGATGTAGAGGGGGTTAGAATAGCAATCTAGGGAGCCTGAATAGTCTGGGCGGTTGAATGAAATATCTAGCGTTGCGGACTGCCCATCAGGCCTACGAAAATGCATTAGGCTGGGTAGATGAGCCTTGCGTTAAACGCACGCCGAAATAGACCATGCGGTGGGTAGTATTGATCGCCGAATACCCATCGTTAGGGAATATTATGTATATCCTGACATCTCTTTGTGATGTCTAGCCAGGACCATGTCTTGCGTGGGTAGGTTTTTCTGACGTTGAATGATTGATTAGTTTTTGTGCCCAATGTTATTAATCTTATGAAGGTAGTAGCGAAAGTTCTACTCTACCTACTACGTGATCATTATAACACGAATTTTTATAGGCATGGTCATCTTTTTCTTTATCTTTTTCAACGTATTTTGGAACCCGATTTCGTCTTACAATTCTCAACCTTTGTAAAACAAATCTTAATAAAATGTATAAAATTCTAACTTCGTAATAACTACGTCTGCATTGTTCCAAAGGAATCGTAATTATAACGTTCTAACTAACATATCTCTCGCGAATCTAATAAGAATTCAAATGGATTCTAGAACAAACATTATTCCATTATTAGCGGACGACGACGTGATATATTATCAAGTTAAAATTAAATTAATTTCATCCCCACTCCTTCTCTAGATTGACGCAGGGTTGGCCCTATATTTTATGCTGTTGACTGTATTGTGGGAATTGGCACAAGAAAAAGAGGCTTATGTCCAGCAGTGAGTGAAGTTGAGCTGTGGATGATTGTATTGGTAAAAATCTGTATTTGATATGTAGGTAACAACACTATTTGAGAGCTGCAATTAAATTAGATAAAGTTGTTAAGCAGTCTTAACAACTTTATCTAATTTAATTATCAGTCAAAATACTAGATAGGATAGATTTTGTTCCTATAACAGTTTATAAGAACTAAATCTGTCCTATCTAGTATTTTGACTATACTACCAAGCCACCAAACTAAAACCTCTCTTAATATTTTCACTATCCATAGAAATTCTTTACAAATCGCGTTTTTCGGCAAAGATCTTTTCGTTTCTGCCCGCGACTTCGACCGCAGAAATTTTCTTGTTTTAACACAAAATATATTATTATATCCTATAACGCTCAGCAATACTGTAGCTTCCCATTAGTAAAAAACTTTCGGAATCGAGTCAGTAGTTCCAAAGATTACCGCCTACATACAAACTCACATTTTTTTCCCCTTATAATATTAGTAAGTGTGCATATAGACTACTAATAAGAAATATTATCGATCAATTCCAAACTAATATCATTAGGTTACATAAAAGGAAAACGTGCGGGTACCTACGAATATGAAAGTTTGACTAAATCCTGTTTCCGGCGAACCAATGACAGTTGTTGGTACCAACCCTACTCGGGCGCTATCTCACTGATATATTGAGGATGTTTAATTAAAATATCTTTAAGTGATTTACGACAGCATCGATAATGTTAGGTTCAAGGCTGATTTATCGAAGCCAAGATTTATATGTGTCCGAGGAGATAGTCATTATGATTCATTTGTTTGTGACTTTGTTCATCAAAGTTTGTTTTTGGAGTTTCTTGTCTGTTCCTCCCCATATGAAGCAGTACGCTTTGGAATGGGCAACTAGCTTTATCTTTCTGACTGACCGGCTGTGACCATTCAAAAGTTTAATTTAAATAAAGGCTTTGTGTCTTTATTGCAAGTAATATGTAACGATATTGTGTAGTACTCATGTATATTCAAATTTTATTAGTTTCCTATTGACATTATTTCAAGTTAAACAGAAAACAACTTTGTTTTAATGAAAAAGTTATAAAAATGTTTGAAGTTGTAGCGTAAATTGAAGTTTATTGTGTAGGAATTAAAGTTATTTTTCCATAAACTCATATTTTTTTACATTTTTTGCGAATATGTCGCGATATTATGTTAGTGCAAGAATTTTTTGAAAAGTAAAGCGTCGATATAGACTCGCCATTGAAAATTTTTGTATTGGATATTTTGACACAGTGCCTTTGAGCATATTCATTTGGAACTGGATGATCATCGACATCAAGTTTACTTAACCTTCTTGCCAGTTACTCTTTCGTAAAATATCTCAGATATAAAGAAGGACATAGACTACTTTTCATACAAAAATAAAATATTTGTATAAAAAAAAATGATAACGTACAAAACACACACGTACAAAGTCGCGGGCTACAGTTAGGATAGTAGGTATATTCAATAATTTCAAAAACGCTGTCATTTTTTCATTTCGTTTTGAGGATCACGGAAGACACGTTGCGTTAGTCACAATGTCCATGCAAAAGTGTACAGATGTCTGGGAAAAATCTTGTGGCTCATTCCCATATCTCTCTTGTAGATTGTAAACAGTTTGGAGTAAACTTGCTGCGTTTTGCTAACATCTTTGTTTGCAGTTTTTCAGTTTGTTATGCCACAGACTCAGCCACAATTGGTCATGTTACCGTTGTTTGGTAATCTCTAGACTAATAAGTAAGCGAAGATTTTGCTTCAACTCTGTACTTTGTTAAAGGGGGATATTTAAAAGAGAAGGAAGGAAAAATTAAAGTCCGTGGATGGGTGACCATCTTCATATACCAGGACCCCTAAGGGCCGGTTTTTGATCCATAGTTAAGCTCAACCAATCGTTAAAAATAGTAACTAATGGTTAAATTATTGAAAAATGTATTTTTTTATCAATTTTTAGTTCATCTAATGATATATGTTATATCATTGCTAATGATCAAATAATTAACCATTAGTTAAAAAAATAACCATAGAACACCTAACTTATCCACTAAAAATTTATCAAAAAACACATTTTGAAAAAATGTAAACATTAAGTAGTTACCTACTATTTTTAACAATTGGTTGAGTAACTACGGATCAAAAAATCGGCCCAAGTGCCTCGGAAAGCACGTTACGCCTTTGATCCTGGCTGTCATTCGTGGATCTTTGACAGTCGTTACGGGTCGTCAGAAGCCCGAAAGTCTGACAACCAGTCTTACCAAGTGGTATCGTATTACCCAGTAACTGGGTTATGTAGGTCAGATAGGCAGTAGCTCCAAGTAAAATACTGGTATTTAGCTGCATCCGGTTAGACTGGAAGCCGACCCCAACATAGTTGGGAAAAGGCTAGGCAAATGATAAGGTACATCTTTTCAAACATCTTACTAAAATACATTTTTGTTGTCAAAGTAACATAAGACGTTATTAATTGTTTTTAAAAGATTTATATTCAATTATAAATCAGCACAGTATCCTCAAACAAAACAATTTTTCCCAACTTCAATTAAATTCCTAACTTCCAAATCAAGACGAAACGCTAAAACAAAATCCGCTAACGATATTTTTCATATAATATCACAGACTCATCATTTTTATTAGCCGCTACCAACAATGGGTATTTATAAGAGTTTTATCGGGAAAATTCGATTCATTGCAGTACCGCCGTGCCCCGGGATACCAATTTCCCGAGAAAATTAAATTTTCCGTTCACCCGGAAAAAGTTAAGGCCCTGAACGGTGACTTGTAGGTACGTTTTTATGTTTCTGTTCTTCCGGTGTACCGGGTTTACAACTATCGTAATGTAATATAAAATGTTCTTTTTCAAGATACATTTCTTTTTACCGTTTTGTTTGAGCAACTTATAATAATTGACAGGTTGAATTTTAGCTTTACACGTAACAGTTGACCACATTATAGCTTGCATTGTTAACGACTATATTTTTTACCATTTTTTTGCATTTGTTGAGTGAGACGAGAGTTTATTTAAAGATGATTTAAAGCCACTTTATACTCATATTTACACGATTTCTGTGATTTACACCGACGTTTATACCTCACAGCCCTTAATTCAAAAATGATTTTATGATCGCAGACACGTAGGCAAAGTTATGTCCTGAAATCCACAGGATTACCAAAATAACCCAGGACAATTTGATAACATAAATATTGAAAACGGCAGTAAAATGCACGGTCGGATTTTACGCTATACGAAAATATAAGCCGGTAATAAAACAGATTTTGGAGCGTACCCGGGTAATCCACGATATATTAAAAGTCGTCTGTTAAGCCTCTTACAAAACGCGTGCCTATATGCTGGAGAATAAATACCGTGTAACAATTTGTCTATGAATTAGTAATAGGGATGAAGCTTGTGGAGAGAAGACCATAGAGCAAATTACAGGAAACCTCCTTTGTGGTTTAGACAATTAACTGGATAAGGTTCTTTTTAATTATTTGGAATTTCTTTTAAAATTAAATAGAAAAAAGTTCAAAATTGCAACAATAAAAACATTATAATTACATTTTACTGAAATATCTGAACAAAGTGTGAACTTTTCAACTTTTTATTTTTTATGTTGTTTACTCATTGTAACAGATGTTACTCTACAAAGTACGTTGCAATATTCTACCTACCGTTCGTCCGTGGACAAAGTTTTTTTCTGTCGCGGTAAATATTTAAATTAAACATAAGTTTTTTTCACGCAGACCAGAGATAACATGTAAATCTCGTAGAACTTTCTGGTTATCGACATGCGTCATGAATTATTCACACACATACATTATGTATATTTTATTATGTAGTACAAAGGCCGATTTAAGTGTGTTATAATACGCTTAAATGATGTGTAAATGTATTTTTTATTAAAATCTTCAAAGCATTTTGTTTTGGTTTAAACACTGCTATAATAAATGTGTACGTTTTCAGCCAGCCAGGTAACATTTATGTTTAGATAGAGTATTGTGTTTTTTACAGAACTTTGAAATAGATTTCTTGTTCTGAATTTTTTTTTTGTAATTCTACGTTTTCAGTGGAGAGCATTTTTCTCATTTCACGTTCCTCTTTATTTTAATTTGTCTGTCCGCACTTACTTCCGGAAATGTGCGCAGTTACTTCATGAAAAATATTTTTTGACAACCATGAGTTGCTGTCAGTGGTCATCCAGAATGTAACCGATTTGACGACTTCTGAACATGATCGATAATCGTTTTAAACAGTAACTAAAATGTGACAATCATGTTCACAGAATTCAAGTCCCATGAACAGAATAGGCCTTTTTTTTTTTTTTTTTTTTTTTCAGGATGGGAAATCATCAAATGACCCCTCCCGCTCTGGGTGGAGCAGAAGGGAGTGTCAGACTCTTACTGACTAAAACCCACCCGTGTTCCTTCCTTAGCCCTTTACGTACCAGGGCAGCGGTAACCCTTTCGGACGATCCCGCTACCCCGGCAGGCTTCGGCCCTGTCGGGCCCCGTCAACTACGCTGACATCTCTTTGAGGCGCGCGTGGAACACATACACGCCGTCCGGCACGGGCCTGGTCCTGATCGGACGGAGAGCTACCCATTGCTCTCCGCCCGCAGGCCCGCGCCTACGGTGGCCGGGAGTCGTCACGCGGCTCCCGACGCCCGGAGCGTCTCCCTCGGCGGCTGAGGCGTGAGGATCTCTCCCTCGCCCATCCCGCCACCTCCTTCGCTAGCATGACTGCTTCGCAGAAGGAGGTGACCGCCTCCCACTCCCTCTCGCCCCGGACCATGGCTTGCACCAGGGCCGGGCGCGAGAGGTCGCCGCCGCTGCCGATCGCCTCTACGAGGACACGGCGGTGCTCTGCCCAAGCGGGGCAGACCTCCACCGTATGCTCCACCGTGTCCTCTGGGCGATCCTCGCAGTGGTGACACCCGGGCGTCTCCTCCCGCCTGATTATGTGCAGGAACCTCCCGAAATATCTGCGCTGCGCTGGGTTGCAATAGTCGCGCCTTCCATTCCGCCATGAGATCGCGCCGGAGGTCCGTCCGCTCCGCCGCGATTTGCCGCGGGTGCAGGGTTTCCCCCCGACGTAGTGCCTCCGCGCGCCAGTCATACAGGCGCGCGAGGACTATCGCCTCCAGATCCCATGGCGGCAGTCCGGCAAGGAGGCCTGCTGCCTCGCCCGAGATCGTACGGTACCCCCTTATCAGCCTTACGGCTACCACCTTTTGGGGCGCGTTCAGATAGTGTGCGGCTCGGAGCCGCAGTGAACGCGCCCACACCGGGGCCCCATAAAGGGCCATGGACCGCACGACCCCCGCGTAAAGCCTCCGGCAGGAGGCGTTTGGCCCCCTGAGGTTGGGCAGGAGCCGCTTTAAGGCGGCCCCGGCCCGTTCCAGTTTGGGGGGCCAAACGTCGAAAGTGTTCGACGAAGTTCCACCGGCTGTCGAGGACGAGACCCAGGTATCTCATCGTTGTCTCGACGCCGATGTGAACCCCTCCTACCATCAGTTGGGATCCCGAAGGTGGCCCGTACCGGGGCCCATGAAAGGACATGGCCTCGGACTTGTGCAATGCCACCTCGAGACCCAACTGCCGGATCCTTTCCACGACTATCGCAACCCCGCGTGTCATCGCGTCGGCCGCCGCCTGATGCGACCTCCCCTGCGCCAGGACCAGCGTGTCGTCAGCGTAGCAAACTACGCTGACGCCATCAGGGAGGTCGGCCCGCAGCACCCAGTCGTAACCGATGTCCCACAGGAGCGGCCCCAGAACCGATCCCTGCGGGACACCGCACGACATCTCTCGCCGGTTCCAATTCCCGTCGCGACCGGGGTAGATGACGGCTCTGTCCGTCAAATACGCCCCGACTATTCGACGGAGGTAAGTCGGCACCCGGTGATACCGGAGTGCCTCCCCTATGCAGCTCCAGGGCAGGGTGTTGAACGCGTTGGCGAATGACAGAATAGGCCTTGAAAGTAAATAAAACACATTCCCTGATCGATAAAATTAGCTTAGGGAATACCCTAAGCATGCACTCTGCGAATACAATTTTGATGGGACGAAATCGATTTGCATTAGAATACATTCCCGCGTACGTGACACATCACATCACTAGCGCAACGTCATAAAATAGAATATGTCGTCCAATTTATGGTCCCACTTGTTGCTTAGATTCTTTCACGACAAATCGTACGTTGCGGTTTGAATGCCGTTGCACGAAACGTGTGAAGATCTTCTTTTTTTTTCTGCATTGCCTAGATAATCACGAGACACGGAAATTTTGCAAGGAAGCAATTGCTGAATCGAATATTTGTCAAATCTTTGTCCGCAGTTTTAGGTTTTGTTATCATGGTGTGATGTTAAAACTCTCACTTAAACTTACTTTGCCAAAACTTTGACAAGAAAATGTACACGAGGATTAAATTTTCGAAGGTGTTATCATGAATTAGGAACGTATATCTTCGTGAAGCATCACTGTAACATTGTTCAACATGGCCCCAACTTTGAACTTTGAAGCTACATTTTAAAGTTCGACTGATATCTCTCTCGAGCCACGAACAAGCCACAATTCACTTCCAATGCCACACGGTTCATTTGGCGCGTTCTTTAACCGGCAGCCGTAGCCCAAATCGCCTCCCGAGGGTTGTCACCCGTGTCTTATTAGCAGCGGGCTCAAAAGTCACATCGATTCACTTGTTGCACACCTCTAGTGCTAACGTTTCACGGTGGCTTGCGTCCCGGGACGTGACAACCCGCGGGATTCCCGGGATCCCGGGGTAAGTGGTTGCGGGATTGTACTGTGGTAAGCACTATTTCAATACGGTTGGCGCGAAATGCTGTTTTATTTGCACTTTTAGTGTATTTTGTTTGTTCACAGCTGTTGTTTGGAGGTTTTTCAACTAACTTAGACAATCGAAGTCCACCGCTGGACAAACGGATATCACAAACAATCGTAGGTACCAGAAAACCCAGATTTCAGCCAACATTTCCATCTTTATTAATATTATTTAGATATTCCACCAAATAAACTATTTCATAAGAAAATATTCATTTCAATAATTGCTAAGAAACTTACGAAATTAACAGAAATGAGGTCTAGACCCTAGCAAAATATTATCAAAAGCTCCTCCATTCCAATACACTCATAATATAATCAAAACGAATAACTATTCGCATTAAAATTCAAATTATTTTATGAATTTTGCTTAATTTATGCCTATAACTGGGGAGAAGGAGGCCATTATTAAATTAAATTAACGTAGAGACTGAAATTTCCATATTTCTCAAAGACTAGGCATATGTTTGAGTAATTTGATTTTATTTGCGAAACGAAGTTATTCGATTACGTAACGCAGTGAACGATCTCGGAAATAAATCGAGTTAATTAAAACTTAGCTTTTTTCATATTTTTTGTTATTATTATTTAGCCATAATGGTTGTCTTTTAAACCACATTACAAGTAGATTATCTTCTGTTAGGTTTTTAATTCGAATTGACACGAACTTCACAGTGTTGTTACACAAACTAATGTTGTCCGGAAAACTGGCCGAAAAGAGATTTTTTTGTATTTGGAAAAACCACCAACAATCATCACCACTGCTCTCAAAACGGTGAAGGAAAACATGGTGAGGAAACCGGTATGTCCTAGAACCAAAAATTTGAAGACATGTGACATCTACCAATCCCCTCTGGGTCCGCGTGGTGGATTACGGCCCACTCCCTATCACAGAGAGGAGGCCTGTGTCCCAGCAGTGAGAACGATATAGGCTGAGTATCTATGTATGGAATAACCACAGTCAAAGAATAAAAAAAAATGCAAAACCAGGCCTAGAAACTAGTTCAGGATAAGGCGGGAGGAAACGCCAGGGTGTCACCACTGTGTGGATCGCCCGGAGGACACGGTGGAGCATACGGTGGAGGTCTGCCCGGTTTGGGCGGGGCCCCGCCGTGTCCTCGTGGCGGCGATCTCTTGCGTCCGGCCCTGGTACTGGTGCCCATGGTACGGATCGAGAGTGAACGGGAGGCCGTCACTTCCTTCTGCGAAGCAGTAATGCTCGCGAAGGAGGAGGCGGAGCGCGTGAGGGAGAGGCAATCTCTGTACCCTCACGCGCCTAGCCGCCGCAGGAGACGCCCTGGACGGGAGTCAACAGCCGACTCCTGGCCACCGTAGGCGCGGGCAGCTCGCCGCCCGGTAAGGACCAGGCCCGGGTCGACGCCGCGTTTTGTTCCACGCGCGCCTCATAGAGATGTCAGCACGAACTGACGGGGTCCGCTATGGTCGATGCCTCCGGGGCTGCGGGCTGTTCGAAAGAGATGCACAGGCAACTGCTGGCACAGGCAACTGAAGGAACACGGGTGGGTTTTAGTCAGTAAAAGTCTGACACGCACTTCCGCTCAGCCCAGAGCGGGAGAGGTCATTAGATGATTTCGCATCCAAAAAAAAAAAGGTCCAAGAAACTACATCATTATAGTTGCAGAAGAAAACAAATCTGACGTAGAATCTACGCACCGGTATTAAAAATAAAAGCCAAAAATAGCAGAAAAATGTACAAAAAAAGTGTTATTTGGGAAATATAATGAACAACGTTAAAACTATGGACGTGTGCCAATATTCTTTCAGTATACGACAGCTGGTGCTGAAAGCGATCGCATGGTTGCTGACAACAGCCGCCATGAAGTGATAATTCTTTATTAATTATCTTAATTAGGACTAATGTTTCCTGACATATTTTGGATTTTTCTGTTTACATTAATAAAGTTTCCGGCCAGGAATATTCTTATGAGGGTACTGAAATAAATGGTGGCTGGGAGTTCCAGAGTATCCTCTCTATGAGGGAGTGGGCCATCACGCAGACCCAGTGCGGGTTGGTCTTCGATTTTTTGGTTCCAGGACACGCCGGTTTCCTCACGATGTTTGCCTTCACCGATTTGAGAGCAGTATTTTTGAGATAATTTACACAAACTAAAGCGCTTGTCTGGGTTGGAACCTACGACTTACAACTAGTAAGTCACGGCACTGCTCTGCTCTGCTCTGGGGAGTACTTAGGGATTACTAATGTGCCTGACAAGGGTGGTAAGCCAATTAAGTAGGTACATAATTTTTGAGATAAACATTAGAAGACATTCAGTGTCGAATGGGGTTTTTAGCAAATGAAAAGGTAGGAAAATGTCGGTTGTTTTTCTTTTAATGTGATCCCGGTTAACCGAATTCAAAACTTGATTCAACGAATAACGTAGTCAAGTCTCAATTCCCAATATTGCCAACAGAACACAACTCACAAATTAATTGATGAAAAACCCTTCCCATTCGTAAAACATTCAAAAATTGGCCGATTCACCGAAACCAGATTGCGCGGCGAAATACCTTTTCTTGAAAACGCAATAAAAATGTAATAGCGTGTTCTATCGGATTTTTCCAATTCAAAGGCACTTTAAAAGATATCCAACGCTAGCCTTTGGCCGTGGCATCGTTTTGTTGGCCAGTAGTGTTGGTCCTTTTATTGAAATAATCTTTTCACTATTCTTTTGTTACAACGGGAACGTTTACACGCATCATCTGCCAAGCCGTTTCCCAACATAGTTGGGAACTGAATATCAGTATTTTACATGGAGCGACTCCCTATCTGACCTTCACAACCCAGTAAGTGGATGATACGATACCCCTTGGTAAGTCTGTTTGTCAGACTTTTGGGCTTCTGACGACCCGTAACGACTGTCAAAGATCTACGAATGACAGCCGTAAAAGGTATTGGCCCGTCAACAGCTTTTCGTAAAAGGTATTGGCCCGTCAACAGCTTTTAACGTGCTTTCCGAGGCACGATATGTAAAAATGGTAACACATCCCCGGATTAACCTCGGCAAAAGTAGTTTGACCTGATCAATCGACCTGTGCGGCTGATATTACTTAGCCCACAAGCCCTTTCGTTCCCTATAAAAAAAAACTAAAATTAAGCTCAAATAAGAAAAAAGATAATTAACAATTTACTTTTCAACTTAATACAAATTTTCAGTTTCACATTAGTTTCTAAAGATAGGTAAGTTTGATAGGCTGTCTGCAGACGAAAGCATCAGCATATTGGCTCGTTAGTTAGAGAGACGAGAATGCGCGCCATCCAGCCGGTAGCATAGCTAAAGCTTTTGTGATCGTTTCGTACGTGTTTCCGTGTGTGAGTGCAGACACAGGGTTACAATAGACTATTGTTGGCTGCTGTAGTTTTTTTTAGCTCCCGTAAGTTGGCAGCCTTGACTTAATTGACGGCGGAAAATTGGTAGACAGGAGTAGTTTTTCTTTAGATTCGAAACAGGAGATTAAAGCTTTTCAAATATGAACCTACAGCAAATCATGTATGATTAGTAATTACTGAATATCATTAATTTTGCGACAGTGTTGCCAATGTTTTCCTATAATTTAGTAAGTAAATATAAGCACACGCATAATAAACAAGTCAATATGTTTTTGATGTAACTAACTAAATAACACAATCTTTCATTTGGTCACAGGAAATCCAAGGCTTTTTTCGTTACAAAATTAAAAAAGACCGACACAATCTCTTTAAAAACTCTCAACTGTGTCACGTTGTAAACAAAATGGAAAAAGTTTTCCATTGAAAAGGAAAACCAGCTCTTGTTAATGTATTGTGATTTGAACCTGTTAATAATAAATTCTTTTAAGCAATTGCGTGTACTTACGTAACACAACTGAAGTAAAGCCTGACGTAACACAGTCGACATCACTTAAGAAGTTGACGTTCTATACATATTTACGAAATCAATTGTAAAGGTACTCTCAGTATCCCGGGGGTTGTAATCAAAAGGAGCAATTTCGCAACAACTGCGGCCCAAATAAAATATTTAACGACGCTTTACAACATTGAAACAGCATGAAAAGTTATGAAATTTTCAAATATCTGCCGGATATTACGCGCGTATACGCTAAATATTATATAAGTGCGTAGCACATTTCACGCTCAAATTACGACGAGGAAACATTTATTTTACAAGTCTGTTAAATCCTCTTTTATACGTGAATTATTCATATTTTTTCGGGAATGATTACAGCGTTAATTATTCCATAAATTGCATTTTAAAACGCCGCCCATATTCATATTTTCAACATTTAAAATAAAAATTATCTATGCTAACGTTAGTGTAACATAAAATTACGCATTCCGCAAAGCAATAGAATAGGTACCGAATATTGCATAAACGAGGTAATAGAATGCATTAATGAAAGTTTCAGGCAATAGTTTAGAGTAACTATCCAATAGGAGCGGGCGGTCCCACCCCTAGCCACCTCCCCGTCTTGCCGACAGAATTCATAATAAAAAATATGTTTCCTACCATTTTCAACGAAACTCCGAAATTCGGAAATTGTATTTTCAAAAATGTAACCTCACTTTTGGCGTTTTGGCGCGCAAACTGTTATTGTATTAAGAAAAAACAATAATAAAGTCTTGGCGTATTGATCGCCTTATGGCGCATGCGCTCAGTTAGGAAATTTGCAATTACAAAGTGCCCTGTGCAAATTTCGCCCGAGTTTATAATTCGAAGGCGGACTCTAGCGTCGATATTCGTGTTCGCGGACTCGTCGACGGAAAAAGAAGGAGATAGTTCGAAATAAATTTAAGTTGAGCACGGAATTTTTTAAATCCGGAACAATGTTTTTGTTAAAAATAAAAAGAAGTTTGGTTGTCAATCGAGAGACTGGAGTTAAAACGTCAAAATGAATTTTAAATTTTCCTTTTTTTATCTATGGACATAAAAGTACATTGCGTAATTTAGTTACTCTACAGTTTGGTGCAAAGAAAACCTAACCTAATTTTACGGATTATTTAGCTTTTATTGTTTCAATATAGTTTTCCAGACGTTTTATGTTTACAGCGCTCTTGGTCACGGGCAGACACGGCATTCGCAACTTTCCGTAACTATAAGTTTTATTACGGACTTGAAATATCGGAAAACGTGGTTATTAACTTTGATTTGCGAACTTTATGCGATTAATAATTGTTTGTGGTTTAAAAAATATAAGCTTTGCCAAAAGATAGTGAAGGTTTCGATGCTTTTGCTTACGTTTGCATATTTGAATTTTCCGACGTAGGATTTCTCGTCCGTTGATTTTTACGACTGCAATCTAACCAGCTGGTGTATACTTCGGGCTTTTCTTCCATTAAATGAAAAAGATATGTTATGCCTACCTAGATTTTAGTTTTTTGGTAAAATGGTACCTAAATGATTTTATGTTTGTAAGTAGGTTTGTACAAATACTTTTACACGTCAATTATATTTTTAAAACTAGATGAGGTCTGCGTTTCCTATATGACTACTCTGAAAAGAAAGGCGGCCGAAAAAACTCAGAGGTCAATTCTTTTAAAGTCCAGACATAATCTTGGTCAGATGTTCTCGTTAGACTTTGTAAGTTCTAAAGTTTCTCATTTTAGAATGAAAAAATAAAGTTATTATAAATCGTCGAGTTTACATAGACCGGTTCCGAACAACATAGAATAGTACCAAAAGGCGCCTTTTATGAAAAATCCTGCGTAAAATTCCCAGCAGCATTTCATAGACACCTTTTCCCGTTTTCAATACAAACATTGGGCCTACAGACGCACCGTCGCCGCCTACCTCTACACCTATAGTTGTTGTGTAGGGTTGTTAATAGTAAAACATCGAACGCATCGAGACACTCGACCACCGTCCTTCCGTTTTGTCTGGCTTTTCAATCATAGCTGAATTATTTCGCAGATAGATTGGAATCGAATGTTAGCATGTCTGTATTTTACATTTGTAGGGTTGTGTGGTGAATAGACGATAGTGTTTTGTTTATAATTAAAGAAGCAAAATATGTATGGATCTAAGCCTTCGTAGCGTAACAATATCTCCTTGGGGAAAAGGCGTGTATTACTGTTGAAAAAAATGTTAATTAGAGAAGGAATATTAGGGAGCATTAAGTCTTGCAAAATCAAAAATTTCACACGTAGTACGTGTGTCTTTGGCACAGGTTGATTCATTCCTAAGATTTTGATGGACTGGACTTGGAAATGACCCTGAATGGATTGGCAGCTTACCATATAATATATAGTCTGGTAAATAGAGTTCCTAGCAGAACAGTACCTAGTGGGAAAGCGCTCGTAAAATGCCCAATAATGAGCCTGAATTTTCCAATAGTCTTCTTAAGAAAACGCCCAGGTCGGGCGCCATTGCCACAGACTACTTTAAAATTTAGAACTAAATGAAAATCTGGGCGAAGGAAAGGCTTTTAGGAATTCTGTTGACTTTTTTAGAATTATTTTTGTTTTCAGGGCTTTTTCCTTAGAATAGAATAGATTACTCTTTTTTATGTACACCGTATACCTTGGCCATTGGATATGCGAAAATATAAGAAAATTGACGTTGATTGCGTAAACTTGACAATAAAAATAAAATTGAAATAGGTTTAAGTATTTAACTCTGTCTAATAATCACTTTCCTAGTACAGGTTTTATGGGAACAGTGATTTTGTTAGTCGGAGACACCAACTGTAGCATCGAAAAGAGCTTAGAACCAAAGTATATTTGAACTTATTTCGACTGATACAACTCGCGCGGGAAAACATGCAGCTGTCACAGATTTTCTATCCTTCTAAATATTACGGAAGTAAACAAACAATGCATGACAATGGCGGACTATTTTTAGATTATAAAGTGCAAGGTCGCTCCGATATCGTCATATCTTGTCTATCCGATATACATCGAATTTTATGGACAATGCTGGAAAATAACTTCTTAATCATAGATATTGTTCTGATTTAATTTAGACTAAACTTAAAATAGTTGACAGGTATCACTATGCCATACTGCGAACCATGGAATTAGTATGTACTAGCTACGAAACAAACCAAATGTTTAAAAAAAAAACTACTTCCCTACTACGTTTAATTTTTACAGTTTTCCAGGCGCCTTAATGGTTACTACGATTATTTTTATAACTTTTCCAGGAGCAATACAATGCTCGATTACCGATCTAAGACAAATCAAGTACCAAAAATATCCATGTCTCCAGAATTGAATCCCCATCAAACAATAGCCACGCAGAAACATCTAAAACGTCTATACACCAAACTATAGACCATCGACTATAACAACTAACTTCAACACATAGCCTAGTCTAGCCTTTAGGAAGTGCAACGCAAGTGCAGGGGGAGAAGGGGGGCGCAGGGGGGCACCAGTCTCGTTGCCATGGCAACGCCAAGATGGCGGCCGCGAAATTAGTCCGTCTGCAGCCTTTATGCGCCCGTCTTCATTATGTAGGATTTCAATTTATTTCCGAAATGAATGGTAGGATTAGATTTTGTGTTTAGTAGTGTGAGTAGTTTTGTGGGACTTGGATTATTAATGATTACATAAGATAGGTTTTAGTACAAATTATCCCTTTCGGAAAATAGAGGTACGTAATGAATACCTACCAACGTACGTAGCTACAAAATACCATTCAACTAAGGACTAGTTGACATTTCGTTTGCTTCGTCTATCGAGTTTGCAAAGCGCACTGTTAAAGAACGGAATTTCTAGCTTGTAGGTCCGAGCTACTACAACTACGGGATATTCAAATCGAGTGTGAAAAGAATTCCGTTCCTATTTTTACGAAATTTCGCCTCTAAAAGGTGTCAAAACGCGGTGTTGAAGCTTGGAACTGAACGGAATCGCGGGCTAGACTTTAGTATTGTGTAAAACCTCTAGCTTTTTTCCACATTTTTTATAGTAAAAGAACAACATATTCGTAAAAGTAATATCAATAATTTTACTAATATCTACTACTTTACTATTTGCAATGTATGTTTATTTTATTTCATATTTTGATTTTTGTTTTTTTATTTGTGTCTGATCGTATGCTGCACCGGTTCACGCCATGTCGTCAGCGCCGGCTGCCGCTGAAAACCAGCGCTGGGGTTCTGTCTCGTATAGGGTCTTAGCATTACGCTGAGCGATGGCCGTTTTGCGTGTGTGTGTGTGTGTTTGCCCTCAACTTGTTTTTTTTATTTTGAGTTTTTGTGTTCTTTTTTATGCGTCATGTTTGCCGCAAATAAATGTATTTTCTTTTTCTTTCTACTTGCAAGTTTGTAAGCGGCCTGTGTTTTGTTACTTGTCAACAATCTTTAATTCTGTCTACTCAAGCTGAGTGGCCTTAAGATTTCTTGAGTTCTTACTTTATGTAGTTAAGACATTAATGCTACTGTATGTTTTCAAGGAAATGCGAGCTTACTGAAGTTGAATTACTGTAAACTAACAACAGTAGACACTGATGTGTCACAGTGAAAGGTTTTTCATGCAAGGTTTACGAGATTGTAGAGCTGTAATTATGATTGATGAAATAATGTATTCACAATTAAACTACTACTTTACTTACAGGGAAATACGTTTGTCCTGAAAATCTACTGATTTTATTAGGAGTTATATTCTTGGAGTTTTTACTAGATAGTAATTAAACTATGCTACCTACCTATTGCGGGGTCGATTCCCAGTTCGGGGCAAAAAGAACATGCCCCATGTTCTTTTTGTATTTTGAGATAATTGCTAAGAAGTTTCAGGGTTATAATGTTCTTATATCCTCATAGCAGGAACTCTATTTTACCATCCCAGGTAGTTTTACAAACTAACAAAACCTTAACATCGTCTAAATGGTAAAACTTTTTACCTAATTAGATTTTCAATTTAAAAAAACGACGCCAAACATTTTGCTGAAAGTTTCAGCTCGAATCGCTCGCTTTGAGAAAGTTCGCGCGGGTGAAGACTCCAATCTTTTTGTTTGTCGCTGAACATCCTTTGTATCTACCTACCTGTATGTGTGTATCTAGCAGGAGATTGAGATTGGTAAGATTAAGATTTAGGATTATTGGTAGTTTGAGATTAAGGTAAGCATAACCAGCCTATGTTTCCACTGCTAGGTCACAGGCCTCCTCTTTTCGAGAGGGAGTGGTTTGTAATCTACCACCCAGTGCGGGTTGGCAGATGTGACAAGTCTTCGATTTTTTGGTTCTAGGACATGCCGGTTTCCTCACGATGTTGTCCTTCATAGTTTTGAGAGCAGTAGTGATGAAATTATTTACACAAAGTTAAGGTAGGTGGGGTTGATATTTATTTTCGAAAGTCGCAATTTTCAAACTAGGCAATGGATTTTGATGCGGTTTTCACCATCATTTAGAGCATTTATTTTGGAAGGTTTGAGTGTATAATACAGGAATATTTAACTTGAATATAGCTCAGATACCTCCTCGTTTTGTCATATCGTGATTGCAGCCGAGCGAACCATGGGTAGATTGCTAGACCTTTATTAAATGATAATAAGTTTCTGTTAAAATGTGATACGCAAAAATAAGTACTACCGGTAAAAGAGGAATATATACTTTTTTAACTTTTTGCGGGAATTGCACGCGCGAACCGTAGCACAGAAACCAATCATTTGAGTGCGAAGCTCCTGACGCAAGGCGAATTTCTAGATCTCAGTTCAGAACTTACATAGAACTTATTCCATTATTTTTCATTTCTTCCGACACATTTACCATTCTCCTACTGATATAATACACATAAATATAAATAATGACTCTATTATCGTTACACCACCCCTCGCCCCCCTTCGACTGACCACTCCCCCCCTCAAATGCCTGGCATTGTTTAGACGGCCGTAGCGGACTAATAGATGACTTCAAATTGACGGGAACTGACGTCAGGGCGACGTCAGACGACGGGAGGCGACGTCAGGCTTATGATTAATGAGGGGTGACCATTACAATGATATTGGTTTTTATATTGTTATGCTAGCTTATGGCCGCAACTACACGCGTACGGATGTTTTGCTTTTTAGAAATATTTTACTGGGACTAAAAGTTTTTTGTGTACAGTAATAGTACTTCTATTACTGTTAGCTTGCATCATCCCACTGCTGGGCAAACTCCCCATGACTTCCAGCTCTTTCGATCCAGGGCTACAATATACCACTGGTCGTTTGTTTCGTCCAGCTCGTCCCGCCATCTTCGACGGGTGTATGTGTTAAAAAAAACAAGATGCACATTGAAACTAAAGATTGATTATTATTTACTAGCAGCGCCCCGCGGTTTCACCCGCATACGTTTCGATCCCGTAGGACTATCGGGATAAAAAGTATTCTATGTGTTAATACTGGTTATAAACCATCTGTGTGCCAAATTTCATCGAAGTACGTTCAGTAGTTTTTGCGTGAGAGTAACAAAGATCCATCAATCCATCCATCCATCCATACAAACTTTCACGTTTATAATTTAGTAGGATTTTTAATATATGTTGTCCCACTGCAGTGCAAACGGCTCCCTTTCTCCTTTCTATTCCTCTCTGTCTTGACCAATCCTGGGGGTCTACTCCGAAGTAGTATCGGCCGAATGTTCGGCCGTTTCCTGCTACGAAGTTACTATTTGGTTTGGTCGGTTCCGATCCTACACTCTTTTGAATATTGAGTATGGTCCCGACCCAACTGAGCCGATCTGAACTTTTTTCGCATTTTTCAATAATATTCGGTTCGGCCATGTGTCGGTCCGATCCGAACATTTGCACTTTGCATTTCGGAGTAGGCCCCCTGTCTAGGCGTCCAGCTCGCGCAGCCATCTTCTCGCTTGATTACCAAAGGATATTTTTTAATAGATAAAACAACTCCCTTCTTTGCCGTTGCAGTCCACTGCTGGACATAAGCCCCTTCCCAGTTGTACGATAGCACACTCATTTTGACTAACGACTTTAATAATTTAGTTATTTCGATGTTTAGAATCTTCCTGTTCCAAACTGCGGTTTGTTTGATACGACAAAGCAGCTACGTAATACCTACATAAATACATTCACGCTGTGTAGTAAATTAAAACCTTGAAAATAGTTGTTTCAGGTATATAAGGTCAGTAAAAGAAAATGAAAACTAAATGTCAGGGGCGCAGTACTCGCTGTACTTGCAACCGTCGCGCATGGATCGAAAGATTTATGAACGGAAGAAGCCGAAGGATTTGTAAGGATCGTAGTAGGCGACGGTCTGCTTTTATATGTTGTTATGGTGGGAAAGCGTGACATTTTGTACGGATTTTATAACTACAGCAGTGTTTATAATCGCAGATATTCACATTTCATCGGCGCTTAATCAGTTATCTACTTTTGTGAAATGTATTCTAAGTTGACTTTTGAGTGACAATTTGTAACAAAAAGTTCCTAATAGGTTTTTGGTTGCAATGGAGTTTGAACTTTGTTAAGTAGTTTGTTGTTCCATAGCTTGAAAATTTATCTGATTTTGTTGATAAGTTTCGATACATGCAGCGGAGTGTACGCAAAAGTTATTTAAGTACCAACAGAGGATTATTTCTTCGATATTGGAGGAACGAAAGGCAGAAAAAGTTTATTTTTTTACCAAATGTTGAGGCACAAGGGTTGTTTAAAAACAAAAACAAAATAACATAATTGCAGACCTCTCCTGTATTTAATGGTGTCCTGTGTTTAACTCTGAACGTAGATTGTATATAGGAATTACTGTTTATAACAGGTAGGAAACATATAGGTATTATGTAATACAGTATTTCCCGCCCTTATAATACAATTGTAATAGGGGTTTAAGTATGAAATTGCCGTTTCATTGTAATAGGTACTTCGAATTGACATAGAACCTTCATGGTTTGAGATTTTTGAGTGAAACTTTTTTCACATGGTACCTATGAAGTTCTTCTTTTAAAAAATGTGCAACATTCGATTATCGACTTTCAGTTGTTTTTTTATTCAGCTTAGACAAGAAAGATGGATACTTCGAAAATTCGAGTTAATTTTGAATACGAGTTCCGACGCGGAACTAACGCGGCAGAAACAGCTCGCAATGGCGCCAATTCCCTTGTTCACAAACTAAACTAAATTTAAGATCAGTGCATCTTTTTCTTTCTTTTCATTAAGAAAAGGACAGAAGATAAGATATTATAGTTTACTCCTGTCAAATTAAGATACTCCATAGACAGTTTAGACGTGATTAAAAACATGGCGACTAAAAACACGTCAGTTTACGTCAGGCACTGACTAATTTGACAGGACTAAACTAATATTTATCTTCTGTCCTTTTCATAATGGAATAGAAAGAAAAAGATGCACTGAACTTAAATTTAGTTTAGTTTGTGAACAAGGGAATCGGCGCCATTATCAATGTTGCGTTTGGAGAGGGGACTGCTAATGAACGCACCGTGCGGTTTTGGTTTAAACGCTTTCGTGATGGAAAAGCAAAGCTTACCAATAAAAAGGCAATGGTAACTGTTTGGTGGTCTCAGCATGGTGTTATTCACTATAGCTTTCTCCGATCTGGTCAAGCAATAACGGCAGATGTCTACTGTGCCGAACTCCGAACAATGATAGCAAAACTAGCAGTGAAACAGCCCCGACTCATGAATCGATCTTCACCATTATTGTTCCACGATAACGCGAGACCTCATACAGCACGAGAAACCGTTTTAACTCTACAGGAATTGCAATTAGAAATCATTCGTCACCCTCCGTATTCGCCAGACCTTGCTCCAACGGAATACCATTTTTTTTCGTGATTTGGACAATTTTCTACGTAATAAAAAGTTTTCTTCTCAGGAGGCCGTACAAAATGCTTTCACTCAGCTTGTCGAATCTAGATCACGAGAGTTCTATCGCAAAGGCATAAATGACCTTCCTATTAGATGGCAGCAATGTATAGATAATAATGGTAATTATTTTGATGAAATAAATATATTAAATTAAAAAAAAAAAACGAATTTCAATTTTTCAGTACAAATCGGCAATTTCATACTTTAACCCCTAATACTATTAAACTTCTTTAAAACCTAAACATAAAAGCGTCTAACTTTAAATTCCTTTTCGTACTAGACTCAAACGGAGGGCAAACAATAAGATCTTGAAATAAAGATAAGTCCGGATTCGTGAAGTTCTTTGTAGTTTCTTAAAGAGTGCATTGGCTAATCAAATGTATTGGTGTTTGCTTCAAAATGCACTTTAATGTAGAAACGAGTGACGTCAGTAAAGGTCAGTATATTAAAAGAATGAGATGGCGTTGTTTTTTTGTTATTGCAGTGACACTTAGGAATTCTATGTGATATAATCATCATAATCTGCTAAGCTTCTTACCAACTATTTTGGGGTCGGCTTCCAGTCTAATCGGATGTAGCTGTAATCAGTATTTTACATAGAGCAACTGCCTATCTGACCTCCGCAACCCAGTTACTCGGTAATATGATACACCTTAGTAAGACTGGTTGTCAGACTTTCGGGCTTTTGACTACCCGTAACGACTGTCAAAGATCTACAAATGACAGCTGGGACCAAATCTTTAGGTAATAAAATAAATAATGAAAATGACTCAGTTATTGATTTTGAAGGCAAATGATGTCAGTCATTTCAGGCATGAAGGTATATTTATGGTGATTGCATAATCACCAATTACTTTGCTAAGCGTGTTCATGACTATTCCTGCGTAGCGTCTCTCGTAGCAGCGGCGTAGCGGGTCTACGAAAAAATCATTTCTAGTAGTACAAGAGCCCGACCAACTAGGCATACATGTACAATTCCATATTAGCTTGTAAACTGGCCGATACAAAAGCGGTCCGGTCAAAAGCTTTACCTATCCCTTCACGAATAACAGTCGTCATATTAACGCCAATACGTTCGTGTTTTACATCACAAAGGCCAATGGCATCCCAATCAAAACAGGGTCAACGAAAGCTTACACCAAAAGTAAATACATAAATAGTATCGCATGAAACAATGTCACACAACAAATAAATAAATAAAATAGGTGAACGACATCAAAGGACCTTGTTGAATAATCTTTCAATTAATTTACAATTCGCGGCCCACTCGATTCGCTGAATGAACAGGTGGTGGCCGCGGGCATGCGGAAAAATATCCTACAAAACCCATCACTATAACACTATAAAATCTCCGAAGGCAGAATACATTACGTGCTGGACTTGGATAGCAAAGTTGGGTGTTGATACAAAACAGGTAATGTATTCGAAACAGCAACAAAATTCTCGTGTTTCGTCCGTGTTAATCTCCCTGAATGGGGTTTGTTTACGAATGCTGAGTGGCCATGAACCGGCAGGGTTACACTTTATTCCTCTATATTCGGATATTTCGCTTCGAAAGCGAGAGTGGCCTGGTTTTTGTTTCATGTTTGATTTATTGTCGTTGTGTAAGCGTGCCGCGGTCACGCTGGCATTGACGGGTCGAGGGCTCGTGTCAATGATCGACCTTTTGTCGCATAGGGATGTTGTTTGTGGATTGTTGGAAAATTGCAATATGCCTTGCCTTTACTATAGCAGAGTGAGTTTGTACGTAATGTACACTAGCTGAAGGCCAATTCTCGTAATTTAAAACGTTCAAAATCTAGTCGCAGTCTCATCTCGGTGACAAACAAATGTCAAAAACTTGTCAAAATGTAGGGAAATTAGAGGGATTTTTGACAGATTGAGACTGAGATTAGACTGTGAACGTTCTTAAAATTACGAGAATTGTCCCTCTGCTGTCTTTCTACGATGTTAACTTTTATTCAAATATTAAATCAGACAGTTTAAACCGACGATTTAAGCTGGTCCAAAAGGTGTAGACACTGGGGAGGATTTTTATAAATATACTAGCTGCGCCCGGCGGTTTTACCCGCATACGTTTCGATTTCGTGGGAATATCGAGATAAAAAGTATCCTATATGTTAATCCTGGTTATAAACCATCTGTGTGCCAAATTTCATCCAAATCCGTTGAGTAGTTTTAGCGTGAAAGAGTAACAAACATCCATCCATCCATCCATGCATATAAACTTTCACGTTTTTAAATTATTAGTAGGAGTAGGATTTGGTATGTACCTAGCCGGGGAAATTTTGTTCTTTGAACTTATCCGACGACTCGACGACGACGTCTTAGGTACATCATTTTGTTTATATCACGGATAAATTAAATGGTTTTAATTTACGGAAATTACAAAATCTTCCTTATAAAAAAAGTAAGGACGCTTCTTATGTACGAGTAATTTAAATTGTTAATCATGATAATGTTAATCATTCATTCATTAGTCACCAAAGTAAAGGAATACACATGACATGAAAGAATAAGAAAAAAATAAAAAAACATAAAAGAGAAAAGGTAAGAATATTAGTTTATGGTACTCACGGGTGTAGTACTCGAGCGCCCTCTGCCGCGTCCTCTCCGAGACTCGCTCTTCACCGTCTGCAAGGTCCCGTCCGGAGCCAAAATAAGCTATAACAACACAGACACACCAAGGACTTAACATAAAGCAAAAATAAAGTAAGTAAAAACAAAGGAGAAACGTTAACACAAAAAAAGGGAAAAATTAATAGACAAACATGCAATGGAGGTAAGGTTAGATGGCGACAGATTAGTGTTTTAGTATGAAAACCTTTTTAATGTTCGTTTTGAAGTTCTGATAGCAATAGTAAAATAGGTTTTTATTTGTAATTTATATAATTGAAGTTTTTTTGATCAAAATCTAACATACCGTAACTAAATATAAATTCAAATTAATGTGTCTGATCCAAACCGAGTAAGCGCCATCTATCTTCGCATGTCTGAAACAGCGTCGACGCAGAGCGTCGCATTACTTGTGTCTGTATTAGTTCAGCTACTCTCCGCTAGATGGCGCGTTGTCAAGTAACACAAAGAGTGAGTTTTGTTGAAACTGAATATCAAGAAAAACTTATGTTTTTATATAAAGAAAAATTTTTACTGTATTTTTTTATACCTACATTGTATTTTTATCATTACGTCTTTATTATTATTTTTATATTTGCCTATCCGGGTTGTTTTTCGTCTACGTATAGGCCTGTAGGTAACGGATAACTTAAATGTAACATAAAGATACATATTTAATATTCATAATTTGTTCTTCTAGAATTATTTACAGTTAACACGGCGAGTTTTCTTGCTGAAGAACTACTTTCATCTAGCCCTAAAAGCCGCCTGCCTTACAACTCAACAGGAATCTAAAATTCAAATAACGAAAAAAATCCGCTGCAAGTCCTCTGTAAAATTATTGATGACACGCTCAACTGTCAAGCTAATGACAGCCGTCATTGTCAAACCTAACGAGCTTTTTCGTTTTCTAGCCACACACTAATTAAATAGGTTACTTCAACTGAGGCCATGAATAAATAAATAGTTTCTGTTACTGAGCACATGGCATCGCCTCACACCTGGCGTTTTAGTTCGTTACTCCTGTTTTTGTGTTAGACGCGAACGACATTTGTTCTATCGCCGTCTCTCTCTGATTGTTATCTCTTTCTACTGCTATCTATTCTTATTCAAATCGCGGGATTTGTAATTATCCTTGTGAACAGGTCTGGGACTCATTTTTCGTTCGCAAGAGAGATTTTAATAAGATGAATAAACATTAGGAAGGTCTTTATGGGAAAAAGCTGCATTATTGCCTTTAGTACGTTTGCCACGGGTTTGAGGTTGTAGAATGGTATGTGACCGTTTTTATTCGTAGTTCTAGTTATCCTGGAACTGGTATTCTATATCTTGATTCAAATGTAAATTCTACTAATATAATATTTATTAATCACATAACATCATGAGAAGGCAGAGAAGGCAAGGCATTTAACATCCTGAAAGTGATTTGGTTTTGAGAAACATCTGGAAAGCTATAATCCAGAAAAAAAAAACACAATTATTCAAAGAATTTTCTACTAATTTACACTACACACCTAAAACATAAAAACAGGGACTTCCTCCAGTTTATGACTCGCAACATTGTGACATACTTTCATAAATGTTAGGGGAATATTACAAACATGGCTACCGTTATTTAAATATTAATTATCAGGAAGCATCATCGTCATACATTGAATTAATAAACCGGTTTGTAAATTAGAATTAGTACACCTTTGAAACACCATCTGTCTGTACTTATTATATTATTAATGCTTCTAATTAATATTTTCATATTTTAGTAACACCTTTGAAAGCTTATTAATTATTGTGTGTGATTGGTCTTGTTTTTAAATGTAGTGTTTCTTAATTTTATGTGGTTAAACTCTGAGTTTCGATTAAATTATTCAGTTGATTATGTACGAATACGTTTTTATGTTCGAATTGTATCACATTATCATGTATAACTTTTTTGAGAGTGTGTAAGTTTTCTGTATGATTTGCATTATCATTTTCTTGAAGTTCAGGTTAGAAACTAAGAAGTTTATTATTAGATTCGTTAAACCTACTAACGTGTACCATTTTAATCCACCTACAAGTTACTAATCCTAAACATCCGAATATGAACCACGACGAAACTCGGTCTTTCGTTCCGCGACACGCCTTCGCCTCACCTCGCGTGTATTCGTAAACAAATTACGTACTCTCGGGAGATCATACAGTAGTACTTGTAAATCGGCTCGTATTCTCGTATCGTGGGTGCGTGTTGCGTGGGTTTGTTGAGGCAGGTCGTGTCCGTCACGCGAAGCACTTGATTACCTCATTGACGAGTGCTGAGACATGTTTCGGACCTTAATTTTTAAGGTATGTGACGCAGTAGTTATTGGTTGTACGCGTTTTGTGGTCAAACAATTGGTCTTTTTGAGGAAGTTACAATATAATATTTGAGTTGGTTCGATTGTTTTGTAAAAAGACAGGGTATATTATGTACAAAGCTTTAGAAGTTTAGTTAAGGTTGACTGCTTAGCGCTTTCTAGTCTTTTTTCTGATTTTGTTACGATGTTGACTATAACAGGTAAATCGATAGTGGAGTTGTCATGAATGACATGAGTTAGCATTATGAACGCGTGAACTTACGAAGGATGAAAGTGTATATATTTAAGTCTTGCACTTCATGACAGTTGTTGCACTGCAGAATCATAGGTCGAGTGAATTTTAAACCGAAGCCGTTAAGGTTCAAAGTAGAACAGCTCACGTGCATCGTAAAATGCAATTGGAAATAAGCGCTTCGCTCAAAAAGTTACCATTATTCAAAATGTATAGATGTTTTTGAAAATAACTTATCCCACTAGTCGTGCAGACGACTGTAATAGTCTAACTTAAAATGTTATGTTCTACGAAATCGTTTCTTTCTATCGCCTATAATTCATTTTAAGTGAGACAGTTGCCATAAAAGTAAAATAACATGTAACCTAATTATATTTAATGTAACATATAATTCATCAAGACAACCGTCCATTGAAATTGTACCGCCATGATGGATTGAAATGGCAGTTATTTAAAATCGGTTAAAAAGGCAGGTGCAACGCATCGCCGAAGATAATAAAGGCAGAAGATAATCTCGAACGTTAATCTGTACAGTAAAAATAACGAGGTTAATTGGAATATGTTTTGTTTCGTTTTGGTATGTCCGTTTTTGCGGACCGTTAGTAAATTACAATGGGTCCGTGTTTAGTGCCGCTACTCGACGACAGATGGCATGCAAACTAATTTGCGGAACTGCGCTCCCATAAATTTTGTTTCGAACATTAATTTAAAGACTCTATGATGGATTATGTGGTATTATTGTTAACAATAAACAAGGAACACGGTAGATAACACTTTTTGTAAATTCAACAAAATCGTGTCTTATCCTATCCTACTAATATTATAAACGTGAAAGTTTGGCTGGATGGATGGATGGACGGATGGATGTTTGTTACTCTTTCACGCAAAAACTACTGAACGAATTTGGATGAAATTTGGCACACATATGACTTGTGACCACGATTAACATATAGGATATTTTTTATCCCAATATTCCCACGGGATCTGAACTTATGAGGGTGAAATCGCGGGGCGCAGCTAGTGATGATGCCGATCCTAGAACGCTTTAAACTAAACTAAAAATTCGAATATTCAAGGTAATATAAAGGAAGTCGACTGCAAACGAGCCTAAGTGAATCCCAACTTGGCGATATTCGTCCCAAAGTGCCGATTCAACGTGTCTGTTGCGATTCAGCGGTTTTATTTGAATGTGAATGCGATTCGTGCGACAATATCGAGTGCGTACAGTTGGAAGCCACTGTCTTGCTGGCAAATAGTTTCAGAATACAGATTGCTTTTTGTATTGGCTTTTAAGGTTTTATATTGGAAAACGATTACATTAGTTAAGGTGTTGGACGATGACGCGCGAAACACGAATTTGTTGGTTCTTTTGGATCAATCGTTTGATACTTACGTTTAGTTTTGGATGTATCATTTTGTTAACTATAAGGAAAAGACTGGGTTTGAGATTTGTATTTTAGTATCGTAAATAGTAACATAAAACGAAATCTTTTGATTTTCACACAATTTGACTCGGCACTCCAAGAACTAACTAACTTGCTACTAGCAGGGTACAAAACGCAGCATTCTATCCACAATAAGCCTTTCCTTTCAAAACTTCAACAACTTAAATTACAAACACAAATCACAAAGTTTATTAACATTATACTCTAAAACTATTATCGCGAGACTTGCAACTTCAGCTTTTCCTTTCAGCGTATTCTTTCGAGAATGTTCTCGAACAATAGAAGAAGTTTATCTCGCAAACAATTACATTGTATAAGAAAGTTCACCTATAAATTATTGTGTGAATGTCGGGACGTCTACGGACTAATTTTACACCCGAGTACGTTTAATCAACTTGAATATGAAAACTAGAGGAATGCTAGAAATGCAGGGTCAGTGCTAGTGCCTAAAAAGATAATTTATTACGACCAAGTAGTATGAGGATAGTTTTTGTAAAGGGATATTGTGACATTTTGTTAAAGGAATTTTTACAATGGCAAATGTAGATAGATCGTGTATGCATTATTAAAAGTGGCATTGTGTTACTACACCATAAGAAAACCCGCATACCTATCTGTCTAATACAACGTATAAACGTTGACTGGTAGAGAATCCCTTGTGGTATAAATTCGGCCTATGTACCACTACTGTACATGCAGTTTAAATAAATATAAGCATATAGGTATAAAGCAGGCCAATTCGCAATGAAAATATACTTTATGCTAGTCTTGAATTGAAAAACAGATTATCATCTGCCTAACCTATTCCCGACTATATTGGGGTCAGCTTCCAGCCTAACCGGATGCACCAGTATTTTACATGGAGCGACTGCCTATCTGACTTCCACAATACCAACAACAACAACTAATTAAAAAAACAAATGACATTCTATACCCGCATCTAAAATTGGGCATCGGGTCTATGCACTCATTATTAGAAAGAGTGGTAGAAGTATGGTGGTATGGTGTGGTGGTGGAAGTATTATTCACTTTATCAAAAACTCACTCTTTCTCACCTACATATATTTTCATCGCGCCGACAATTTCCCTATCAATCTCTAAATGAGAGCTAACAGGTTTTAGTTACATACATATACCTGGGGTCGCCGGTAGCCTGCTCGCTAGAGGCGTCGACTGGGGTCGGTTGGGGTCGGATAGGGTCGCAAATTGGTCAGAAACACCCTCCCCCAGTGTTTAAACAGATATCTGCACATCAATGAGCGTTAGCCACTAAATGTATTAAGAGATTATTAAGCTTTCGTACGGCTAAAAGAGCGTGAGTGTGTATTAGGCTTAAAAGGATTAGGAAAATGTACTGGACATTGCTTTTATCTTTTCTAGTTTGAGTAATAGGCACTACCTAATGCTGTAGTAGTTTCTTATTTATTGTAAACTAGCTGCACCCCGCGGTTTCACCCGTATAAGTTTTGATCCCGTGGGAATATCGGGATAAAAAGTATCCTATATGTTAATCCTGGTTATAAACCATCTGTGTGCCAAATTTCATCCAAATCCATTTAGTAGTTTTTGCGTGAAAGAGTAACAAACATTCATCCATCCATCCATCCATCCATACAAACTTTCACGTTTATAATATTAGTAGGATTACACTGAAAGGTTTGTAAGTCCAAGTACAATCTCGTGCCCCATTCATAGAGCCAAAAAACAGATGGTTTTACATTGCTAAGTTTTATAGTCATAGTAATTAACTACCTAGCTTAAGAAATAAACTTAGATTGTATGGTACGAACAGCTAAGTATCTATTGAGAACTGTACCTAAGACATATTAGTCTCTTTTTGCTGTGTTGTTGAATTTTAGAATAAATGTAGGCGAAGAAGATCGTTTTAGTAAATATTGACAAAAGAAAAAACACTTATTTAGGTACAATAAAAACTCGCTATACAAACAATGTCAAAGGCAAGGGCTTGTACGTGATTTTTCATTGCTCAACTCTTTTCTCAAAATTAATCTTCACATTTAAACCATCATGGTGTTAGCGAACGGCCGTGGTAAGTCGACAAAAGCAGCAGTCCGACAATTCAATCAGGCTCCAATCCAATTGACTCGACTGCCGCGACACGACACCGCGTCGTAAGCAACTTCACACACACACACTGAAAGTGGAGCGACATGGTAGACAAATGACGTAGAACTTGATTTTTTGGCCCTTTAGTACAGTTTTATATGGTTTTCGGAACGAAGTTAGGGTGAAAGACCTTTTGAAATCTGACTAGGTAGTAGTTTAATGTCTGCTGTCTACATTAGGTAGTGTATCAGCAAAAGTAAATGTAAAGACATATTTTGTGTCTTGCAGTATTCAAAATGCACTGACAAACTGCAAAATCTTTGTACAAAGATCGCTAGACGGCAGACGCTAATAAAAATGTCAAACAGTCTTCCTGAGTACCAATTAAGTCGTACACAAAAAGACTTCTAAGTTCACATGCAACAACGGTCAGCCAGACGACTCCGAATTCGATCGATGCGTCCAAATCGCTTTAATATTTCAGTTGGTCACGCCTCCTCCCCGACGGGTTAAAATGTTAGTAAATATCGTCTATGGTTGCAATATTTGTAAATATGTGAGCACCTGTATCTATGAACATTATTAATTTATCTGTCATTGCTGAATATTTATACTTTGTACCTATTGTAGTACAGTAAATTTATTCTATATATACAAGATATTGTAAAACATTTTCAAAGAGTAACTACGGAGTTTGTTGCACATTCTTCTCCATACCAAACAACCTTTTGGAAGGGGCAACTAGAATCAAATTGATTCTAGTTGCCCCTTCCAAAAGGTAGTTTATTTTCTTGTAAACTAGTTCAAACTGCATTTTAATGGCCTTCTTGAAATAAATTATTTGACTTTGACTTTGAACGCTCAGTGTGTGCGCCTCCTAAAGCTCCACACAACGCGATTGGCTATTGTTTAATGTCGCCGAGGACACGGCCGGGTTTTTTTATCCTGTCGACGACGGAAGCTCAATTCAGTGCAATCACTGCGCAGTGACGCGGGACGCGATATCGTTGCGCTCGTGTAGACGGTGGCGCTGTTGGTGGCGAGTAGCGGAACTAAAAACTTTAATTCGATGATTTTTATTGTGTTGTAATATGTTTTGTTTTAGCTTCCATGCTATATTATGAATGATGTGTTCTATTCAATAAATATTAGAATTAAATGCAACGAATTAATTATTGTCCTATTTGTTTAAAAATACTTCATTATTCTTATCTGAGTGCGGGTAATTTATAGAGCGTGTGAAGCAAACCACGAAAATTCCCGTCCTATATCGGGCGAGTGAATCTGTGCATAGCGTGGAGTTTAATTTAACAAATTGAACCGCCATCCGGCGGCCAAGTGGCGGATATGTCATGATGCCGCTCTCATGACGCACGTCAACGGCAAACATGTCGAAATACAAAAATTACCCAAAGATCTATTCGGATGATTTTTCTCTTATATTTTTTATTGTCATAAGATGTAACGAGGAACAAAATGAGGTATACCTACTTCGCTTTTTAAATATTATCATCACGAATTTTTCTTTCACAACTAGAAGTTATTACATTTTCAATGGAAGAAAAATAAGAGTTTTCGAATAGACGAATATTCACGCATGAATTGATTCTTGAATCAACGTCAGTATAATAATGTTTATGTATTATTTTATTTGTACCAATGTAAAGGTAATGTGTAAAGACAAGCGTTCTTAATAACACAAGAAATTCACTTTCATTATGCAAAATTAGACTTTGTATTTATCAATAAAACAATAAATCCCGCCATTATTTTGCAAAAACATCACAAGACGAACACAAAGAACGCTCAACACATTCGAATGATTTAAATTTGGAATTGGTGTAAAGCTCGCATTGATTGGCGGGTGAGTCAGTATGATGCATTGTCCCATGCTTATGCTGACTCACGGCTCACAATGTAATACTTTTGCCTCAGCGTTTGAACAATAAAATTATCGACATTATGGTAATTTATGAAAACAAAAACTAAACGGCAAGGGTAAAAGGTTATTATGATACCTACCTAGATATTAGTCTGGTTTGGTGCAAATATAACTATAAAGTTCTCTTTATACAACAAGAATGATCTTTTAAAAGTTTACAGGAATATCAATATCAACACAGGTCGTCAATGTCAACTCAACCTATCGCAATCCACAGCTGTATTTAAACTTCTCTTAGATCCTGTCACTAAGTACTGAAATTAACTGTGTACGGATAACGTAAACCAGGCTTGCCTAGTTGAATATGTCTAGAAGTGCAACGTAGATGTAACATGCAAGCTAGACAAATAACGAACTGGGATCAGATAAAAAAAATACGTGGATTCGAACGTGGAACGTGGAATACTACGCAAACAGCCAGCCAGGCCACGCAGCACAAAAAGGAGGTTATAAATAAAAATAATCTCATACAGTTTTCTCAATGAAATCCTTTTTCCACGTAATACTAAAATGCTAGGTATGTTTGTAAACAAACCATATCTGTTTCTGTGAAGTTCAAGGCCCCAGGTCCGACCTCGGTCAGGGGTATACCCGGGTACTTTGTGACCGTTTACACCCGGGACGAGGGTCCAAGGGTTTTCCTTGTACGACCTCTTTATTTTACGATAGGACTGGCTTTAAATATATTGTCTATGGTTGTTGTTGTTTTCAAATTGGGAATATCGTCTGTAAACGTTTTTAATACCTTCTTTGCGCAAAAGAAAGGTGATTGAAGAGTATGTGTGTATGTGGAATTATAGCTCGGAAACGGATGAATCGATATCGTAGTGTTGCTTTTTGTTTGACAGCTGGTTTAATTCCATGCCTAGAATATTAATTTATCATCTTTCTGTAAATGACATCACAATTAATAATGATAATGAGGTATAAGTAGTTTTTAATGATTATGGCTCTTGTGATACAAGAACTCCTAGTGCAAGAGCCAGGGCTACACTGATGTTTGTCTTGAAAAGAAAATAACTAAATTATTATAAAAAAGTTGATATTACTTCAGACTTTGTAAGAGTTCGTGCGGAGGTTTTTTTTATTGTTTCTAGTTCAGGGGTGCTGTAAAGGAAGTTGTGTTACTTACTTTCAAGGGTAGGAAGTAAGCAGCTTTTGTGTAAAACAACATTTTATTTAAATACGTTTCGTAAGTGTTTTTCCGGTTTCGCGGTCACGCGTTTGAAAAGTCATGAAACGTGAGCTTGAGCAATACTCTTAAAAGAGTTACTTAACAATGCTGATTTTAAAAGGAAGGAAATGTTGATATTTTGGGGTTTTATTTTCATTGAAATTAATTGCGTAAGTCTTAGAAACCGTTGCGAAATTCCTATTCATACGGAAATTTATTTGTTTTGATAAAAATGTTTCAAATTTTTCAAATTGAAAAGGTTGACTGGAAGAAAATGTATTGTGTAAGTTGTGGTTGTGTATAGACGCCAGCAAGTCAAGCTACCCGAAACTGTAAAATTTTCCCAATTAACTTTGAAACTAATGCTTTAGCGATAAAGTTGAAAATCGATTAAATAAAAGACAATGACCAAACGTCGTACCAAAAAGTCTCATGCATCCAGATAACAATATTATAGTAATTATTTTCATATTTTTTTACGACATTACGAGATTTGATTTTTGAAAAGGGAATTTAATTAATGTAAAAAAGTGTTGATATAGTTAGCTATATTCCTTTTACATGACGTTCCGTTTCAAATGATATGATTAATATAACCTTGAATTTTGAAAGTGTCATGTCAGGTCTTTCAAAAAATATGTAAAAATATTATACTTTGCCGATTCTACATTAATTAAAAATAACTAGAATAAAATAGAATATAATTTTTATTTAAACGATTATCATTTTTTTACAGCAATAATGGCCGTTCGTGTATGACATGTCAAACAAAAAAAAGTACCCACTTTTCAGGTTAATTCGATTTTTTTTAAATCTCCGAAGCCCGGGTTTGGTTTAGAAATAACTTTTGTAGGAGATAGTATGATAAGAGTAATCTATAAAATAGTCTATCAGCAATGAAAAATAATAAGCTTTGTCTTTCATTATCAAGCAGTAGGCTTTCTTTATTACAAATACAGAGTGGCAGGGACATCGACGTGCAAACTGTAATCATGAATTCAGCCCATGAGTTGAGACCCCTTCTTTGAGAGAAAATCTTCTGTTTCATAGAAAAGTGCAATACCTACGCGGTCAAAATGTATGGAACAGCAATAGTTTTTTTTTAATAACCGACGAAAAATTTCGACGCTATGGGGTCTAAACTCATGTGCTGAATCCATGGTTACAGTTTGCGCGTCGGTGTCCCTGCCACCCTGTATATCTTTTGCAATTTAGAATACAACTAACTATTTACTCTAGATACTAAATAATTTAGTGACTAACTAACTAACAATACAAATAAATACAAAAACAAAAGGACACTTAGGCGTTGTGTAACTACTCGTCCGCATCGCTGTCATCCGGAAACGTGCCCAGAAGACTGGCAGCATGGCCACGTTGAATGGCAATGCTGATTCTTTGGTCATAGAACGAGCCAGCCCTCTGGTCACGTGAAGTGTCGACCAGTCGGCGGGAAATTTTCTTAAAAAGGAAAGTCGGTAGATTCACGAGTATTTCAGTTCGATAAATAATACTTTTGCTTGATCAAGAATTATTCCTCTGTTAGACTGACAATAACACACCTGTATTCTATGAACGGCAGAGGTGTACCTATAGTGGTGTTTTTTTTTTTTTAAACCTTGTCCCACACTAGGAATTATTCCTGTATCGTGGGTGCGTTTACAAGCATTTAAACTCATATACACAAACAGCCCGACTCGGAACAACTACCTGAAGGCAATACAAATATTTGTTCCGTGCGGGAATCGAACCCGCGACACGCAGCGCAGCAGTCGATCGCTCAGCCACTGCGCTAACCGCGTCGTGGTGTGTATAGAGGTATCCCACATTTCGCCATGTACCACGGGGCGAGCCTATTACTATCAACCGGAAGTAAGCCAGATGGCGGACTGCTACTGAGTCATTCCAGATAGAACAACCCATTAACACTTTGACCGACCTGGGAATCGAACCTAGGATCTCATGCTCAGCAGTAGCGCTTGCGACTACTATACTAACGAGGCAGGCTCCACTAAATTTAGCAACAAAAAAAAACTCTTGTATCAATATCAACACATGAATTAAGAACAAAGCCGCGGCATATCGCTAGTGAACAACACTTGCTAAACAGACATTTAAGTTAAAATTTAATATTAAACTTTGACAATGGATACTGTGCTGTTATTATGTAAGTAACAATAGGCGTTCTCTAACTTTCGGATTAGTAACGTAAATTAACAGCTATCCCCTAAGTTTGTTAGTTAATTGTTTAACTTTTTTGTTTATATTTTTATGTTTATTTTTGGGCAGAGTTTGTGTAAATTATTTTAGAATTTTCTATATTTAAAAAAATTACAAATAGCACAATTTACTGGTGCGTAGGAGATGGCGGGGCGAGCTGGATAGGTTCCGTCAAAATTGGACGGAAGACGCGCGAGCTCGCGAAAGATGCAAGGAGTGGAGGGAGGCGTTTGCACAGCGGTGGGACAGCGTAGGCTCGTAAAAAAAAGACTTTTATAACAATTTTTAAAAATTTTGGATTATATGTACTTAGCTACTGGAAAAAGTCAATAGCTAACCTAAGCTTATCATGTCGGTATCTACTCTATACAAGGGTATACAGCTTCGTCAGCACAACAATGTACCTACATATTGTGGTTTCAAGGGAATGCGTGATATACCTACGTACCGAGCTCTCCATATAATGTTGGTAGGTATAACATTCTTGATATGCCAGGGGTGAAATCACCAGTGATCGGGTGGGGTCAAGAGATATGCGAAATATTAAATTAATTAAATAGCTTTTCTTATTTTTGTTTATGTTATTTGTGGCCCAAGGGTGTGTACCTATAGAGTACCTAATGGTAGATATTTGTATAAGTCAGAGCTTTCATTTAGAATGTATAACAGAGGTTTCTATTGTGACCGTTTTTAAAGGTCCAAAAACATTAGGAATATGCGGTAAACTGTACACAACCAACATCTGCCAAAGCACTTTCATCATCACTTTAAAACCTACCAAAAAAATCGCATAAAACCACCATAACTCAAAGGGTTGCGGCACATTCCAATTTCCTCACTCCATTACGTCATCGCAATGCACCACAAGTTAAGCAGGCGCACCAATAAAGCGAGAATGCGCCATAACACTAAACCTTTATGATATACCGCGAGTATCCCAAATGATATACGTATATCCCAAATGCACACCGAAGCCCTCCCTTGATTAAAAATGCCGAATATTTACACAAGTCTCGCTTTTTTCTATTAACAGCGAAGTGTGAATAGTTAAAAGCACTCTGTGGGAGATGAAAACTGAAGTGAAAAGATGTTTTTAACAGTATACAATGGATATAGGCTGGTTTTCGAAGATTTGTGCTCTGTGGGTTTTGAGATTTGGAAAAAAAGGGAGAGTTTAGACCTTGGTTCTGCCTTGTGTGTGGAAAGAGTAGTGAACATTTAATTGGAATATCTACGCAAAGTATATTCAAGCGACTCGATGTTTTAGAATTAAACATTGTGTGTTGGTTAAGTAAATTATTGGTACTTTGTTGGTTGTATTGCATGTATTAGTTTTCAGTCAATAACAGTTCATGTATAACTATTTCTGCTCTAACTATGATCTCAAAAATGAGCCCAAAGGGCCGATTTTTTGATCCGTAGTTAAACTTAACCAATTGTTAAAAATTGTAACTAATGATTTTTTTGATAAATTTTTAATTTATCTAATGATATAATATCATTGCTAATAGTCAAATAATTAACTACTAGTTAAAAAATAACCATTAGTGACAATTAGGTAAACTAACAATTGATCAAAAAACACATTTTGCTAAAATTTAACCATTAGTTACTATTTTTAACAATTGGTTGAGTTAACTACGGATCAAAAAACCGGCCCTTAGGGCTGATTTTTCCAACGCCAGATAATTTTATCGGAGGAATAATTTTGAATTTTTGACGGTTCTTGCATACAAAATCGGTCAGACGTCAATTTAATTTCACGAATAAATATTATCTGTCGATTGAAAAATCAGTCCGAAGTCAATTAAACTAACACAAATTGTTTCACTCATTTTTAAAAAAACATCAAAATATTTCACTATAAAAAAAAGAGCATTAGCCCAATAGCTCTCAAGAATTGCGTGTCACATAAAAAATAGAGTAGCGAAGTCTCTTCAAATTTCTATTTTCTCGCGCGAATAAAATCCTCGCATCCAAGTGATTTCCCGCATCGTAGATTGACACCGGGGGTTGCTTCGTCGTCAGTGAAGCGGGGACACGGTGCCGACAATTTGTACTTCCACCCTATCTATTACGTAGAATATGTTTCGATCAGGTTACAGATACTTTTTGGGATAATATAAGTTTTTGGTTATTAATTCTTGGGGGTGATAAGTGTCTTATGTGAGATAGAAATTGGGTGATCTGACGTTGCATTCTCATATAGTTTTTTTAAGCAATGGACACTATTATCCTTTCGTACCTAGTAGGTACAGATGCTAGCAGTTCAAGCTACCCGAAACTGTCAAATTTTCCCAATCAACTTTGAACCTTAAGGCTTTAGCGATAAAGTTGAAAATCTATTAAAGAAATTTGACAGATTGTAGTAGCTTGATGTACTGGTACTAGAAACTCTTTGGATGTTTAAAATTTTATAAATTGAAAAGTAGTAGGTACCACCCCACCCAAACGTATGTGTATATACGGTCGCATTTACAAATTGTGCGTAGTCTTAGTCTTGCGTATTCTTGAAAATGTATTCCCCAATTTCAAGCTCAATGACTCTCAATCTGTCAACTCAAAATATTTGCATACCCCTTGTTTCAGTCTTGAACCTGACCTCCAAATGTAAGGATTACATCACGAGGCACCCCATGACTCTCGCTAACAGTAATCCTTAATCACAATACACGACAAAGTGCCACTTTAACAAGTTATATGAAGATTTTCGATCGAAGATTAGAGTGGGCTACGATAAATATAAAGGCGAAAAACGACATGGAAGAAAAGAGTATTAATTAATAAAATGGTTCAAATAAATCAGAAATAGATGATGATTTACCTTAGTAGCAGACAGTTTTGGACATAAAGATGAAGCAAGGTTGCAAGAGAAGGCAGTTTCGACTAAAACATATACGATAACACGAATTAAAACTAAATGATTAAGCAAAACATTAAAAGAGACATCGAAGCACAAAACAATTGAAAATGAGTGTTCAAAAAAAGAAATATCAAAACAAAACAATGACGCATGTAGGTACGAGTATCATGGTTTAGTAATCTTGTTCATGACCCCGGGGAAGCCGCCGTCCCCGAGTTTACCGTAATCTGTACTGCCAGACGCGAGACGCTTGTACAGACGGCCGAACACCCCAATGCGTATGAGAAATTTAAAATTTTAACGATATTGACAGATGCTTTGGATGCATTATATGTATCTTTGGTTCCGAGATATTTGAATTGCGAATCCATTTATCATTGGTGTGGCCTTTTATACCTTTGCTTTTCAGCCGTGTCATCGTCATTTAGTTTTATATCAACATTTTTTATTTCCTTAATTTTAAAATGGGATAGTTCTAAATGACCAATGTGCTTTGGAGTTTTCTTGTTCTTGTTTTAACTCTAGTATAGAATATCAATGACCCCCTTATCTAATTTCTGATCAAATTAAACCCCGAGTTATAGTCTCCGGTTACAATATTGATTTCCCTAAACATCTCATATTTACAAATCAAGGGGCAACGTAACATTAGGACCACGTGTATGGGTTCAAATGTCTTGAACCTGACTTCAGGGAGGACCGGGGGTGCCCGAGGGTCCGAATATAATCTCTACGGTACAAAGAGGGAATCGTGACATGATTGTTTATTTCAACATTGCATGGAGGTTTTGTATCTCTGTGGATGGAGGAGGCGGTGTATAGTTATCCTTTTTTTTCTCTTCGGTGTCAACATTTCCGTGTTCAATGAGAACCTGTATCTTAACTAAGCAGGAAGGATCCAACGTCGTGATCGCCTTTACAAATTACTCAATGTCAGTGATTTGTTTCAGAAATGTCACTAACTTGCTTGATTTTGACTTTAAGTAAATCAAATCTCTGATACTCCGCACAGGAAGCAGACTCTTCACAAATCTGATCATCAAGCAACCGGCAATACCAACAACAATAATTCAAGTTACAAAAGGAGTATCTTCAAAAAACATGTCCCTATTTACTCCCAATCGAGAGCCATCAATGCCTTCCTCAGAGTCTCATAAAACGTACCCCTAAAAATAAATGGTCATTATTCTGCTACACTTGTTGCCCTGAATTGTGTCGTCAACGTCCCATCCCAGGGTAGGGTTGTCAGAGGTCCGGGTGGATAAGCTTTTTAGTATGTGTGTGTCTTTGGGTCGGGTTCTGCGATGATTCGAGGCTAGCGATTTGGGTGAGCCTTGTATAAGGATGTGCTGAGTTTGAGAATTTGCATGAGTCTTGCGTAACAAAGTTGAATGGTGTTTAAGCGTTAATATACTTTTAAATCACTGTACTTTCTTGGATGGTGCAAGCTAACTGTTGTCCACTGGTATCTTAGAGCTTAGTCGCTGAAGATCAACAAATCAAAATTCACTTCTGGATAATAGTGACAGTTTGTTCTGTCAAAATATTAAACATTTCAAAAGATGAATTTCATTATCTTGTCAGAGCTAAAAGGGCACAGTAACTAGTTAAGCCGAATGCCTGTATCGTACACTTGGACTCCATATTTCGCCAAAATCATGCAAATTTCCGAACTAGGAGATCCCGCGTGCCACCGAAGTTGTAAAATATGTATCTTGTGGATCCCGGGGTAACCCTACGGGTATGAATATGGCGATATCAGTGACCGGTCCGGGAGGCCGTCTGGCGCGCGTCTGCCCCGGGGTATATCGAGATTAATGCCTCCTGTGGTTACACGCCCAAGGTCACGTTTACGTACGTTTGTTTTTGTCGTGGCTGGTCCTTTTTTGGTCCTTTTGGGATATTGGCACCGTTTTGAGGGTTAAGGGGGGCGTTTGTTGCGAGGCTTTTAGGTGTTGCTTGCACGAAATGGGAAGGAGGAATGCATTATCCGGTTTAGGCTTGGTGCGTACTTTTGGGATGGACTTTGGTCTAGCAATAATAACATGTCAGGCCTTATCTGTTTAAGAATATACAGGTTCTTAGGTAGGTAAATTAGGTATTGTTTAAAAGGTCATTCTATTAAACAATACAGCTAGAACTAGACATTATAAGTAACTAATAACGAATAGGATGGCGGATATAATTTTTCCTACGATCTTACTTCATAGAATAACCCGATATAAAATCGAGTACCAGTCTAACGTATGTGTGAGTGTAAGCCCAGCAATGGTATAGAATATTTTTCTCATAAAAGAAAATAAAGAAAAAGATAAAGCGTATACGGTCGGAAGTATTTAATAGAGGCGGTGTTTCGTAGCTCGGGGCGCTACGCCGCTACGCTTCGTAGACGCTTCTACGACAAGTCTACGCAATGGAGTCTGTTAGAGCTGTAATTGTATTTTCTTATGAGGTTGTATGGGATTTTTATACTAGAGATCTTTATCGTAGTAAGGAATAAAATAAATTTTCCTATAAGAAGTCGGCAATCGTTTCGGGAATAATCAGGAATGCGGATATAAGGATCCATTGGCCAATGAAGAGACTATGTTCACTTTCTTAGGTTCATTTGTATGGTATATAAAATGCAGGGAGACCGCGATCAAAGAGGTATTCATTTAAAAGTTTATAATTCATGAATATCATTACTATTTATGATTATTTTAAATAAAAAAAATCTTAAATTAATGTCATCTAACGAAATTCAAACAAAACCTATGTTTTAAATTGAATGAAAACGTATTTATTCACAGCTGTTATCGGAGTGCTTAAATAACCTGTCACTCTCAAATTTCGGAGGCTTTGTCAGCTCAGTTCTAAATCAATTATGCACGCTTCACGAATCATTCTAAAGCAGATTTTCTTGAGTACTAGTTTGTATTCAAGGCACAAAAAAAAGATGATATCATGAAGGTTTTACTCCTTTCAAAATATGTATCGCACACGGTTTATCTCTCGATAGTAAAACAGAGCCTTAATTTTATGTATTTCCAATCGATTTTATTTTTTATGTCAATGGTTTTATAGTATGATATATGCTTTCATAAAATTTATAGCCATATAAACTTGTAGGTCTATAACAGTAAAAATGTATCATTAGTTATGTTTTCCTGCAACTCCAGGAATTACAGGCCCGATTCATGTCCGAAGATAAAATTTATTTTAAAAGTTTTTTACTGTTTGCAATACTATTTTGTTATTGAACATAAAGTAGGAGATGTATGAAAAGAAGGATATTTAACGGCCTTTCAAAACATGGCGAAGAGAAATCTAAAAAGAACGAAAAAGTCGTAAAAATATCTAGAATATCAATACAAAAAAAGAAAGAAAACTGACATCGCTCATTGCCGCCAAAATAAACGTCAAACGCCACAGATTAACAAAACACAAACTGTCATTCGAAATTCCATAGCCACTCAGACACAAATGAACGTTCGAAAATTCGAATTCACCAAATAGATCGCGGAAGGTTGGCACGGGGTGCGAGGAGGGACACTTTCACCCTCGCATCAAGGTCACGCGGACATTGCAGCGGGACACATGACACGCGTCTGTGTGGGTGCATGTATTCCGAATTCGGGTGTGTTTACGTTTTAACATAGGGACGTTAGTTGTGGTAATGGAACGGGAATTATATTGTTCTGTGTGTGCGTAAGTCTTTATGGTGTCTGTGGCCAGTAAAAGCTGCCAGACTTTATCTTTAACAGTTAAGGAGCAAGTTATTTATTATGTATTCTAGAATAGTCTGCTATTTTATCGCTGTAGTTGTAGTTTCTAAAGTTTTTCTATTCACTTTTTTTATTATCTGTAGGCTGAATAAAAGGTTTCCATAGCGTAACTTAATCACTCAGTTTCTGTTATTATTTTGTTTCTAAATGAACTGCTGAAAACGTAAACCTTACAGTCTTTGAACTTGGAAATACATTTATCATTTTAAACCATTTTGTTTGACTTGATTAGGTATCAAAATAGCTGTTCCTCCTTCTAAACAAAGATACTTTGTATGATAAACACCTCAAGTTGAATTTGTGTTCTGAATTTTTCACGCAAAATAAAGCTAATTTTTCCGATAATCACGTTTAACGTAATAAATCTAATTCGCAGGTGAATGCTCCCTTAAAAACTGATAGAATTTACCTATTGTACCAGAGGTCGTGAACAGTAGACCGAAAAACACTCGATTATAGACTAGACGCGTTCGCAATTTGTCGACACTGCGTAATTTGGGCGGGAAATTGATTTTTTATGCCATTAAAGGCGGGTGAGGGCTGAAGTGAGGGCCGCAGGGAAGGGGGGGAGGGCACGAAAGTTATCGGATTTTCGCGCCTCGAGCCGTAAGCTCCCGCACAATCGTCGGCATGAAGGTTAACAGCTTTATTCAATGTTGCCAGTATTATAAATACAATAACTACGCTGTAACGTTTGAGTGTACTTGTGTAAAGTTCGGTTGTAAAGATCTGAAGTTGGAGTGCGGACGTGGGATTGTAGACATGCTTGTTGTCTGTGTTAGTACTTTGATTAGATTCAAAATTCAGAGAATACTATGTAGGTACTTATCTACTCGTAGCTAATGAAATTTTACTGGTGAAGTTGAAGAAGTTTCGGTATAAATGAGAATGAACTTTGTCTTGTACGATTTTTGTACGACCATTTTTATTTATTTATTAACCACTTAAAGTTTTTACAGGTGGGAACCCAATACACCAGTGTACCTAGTCACAATTTCCACACTCCGAGACGTCACCCAAAAACCAATTAGATACCACCAACAAAAATTTAATGTTTTTAAATTGTCCTTGTTTTTAATTTTGTTGTTGTTGGTATGCAATTAAGACTAGGTATCAAGGGGATGGGAAGCAGTGTCTTCTATTAATATTGAACTGCGATCTCCAATAAGTTATCCAAGCGTGGTGATTACCTACAGAAATGTTTCCTAGGGTACCTACGGATATTACAGAAAATATTGCGAAAAAGAGGAATTATCTTTTACAATCAGCTCTTTAATAATTCAATTACAAAATTAACGGTACCTAAAGAATTAACATAAAATGCGTCTCTAAGAAAATTCCCTGCATAGAAATTTTAAATAACTAGGTTATTTCTAAGGAATAACTTGGCAAAAAGGAATATCATCGCTATTATATTCGGCTTAATTAAAAAGGTCAAGAGTCTGGAGCGAAAACTTTTTGGTTGTTAAATTTTGTTAGGTGTCCTATGATTTCGTTGGAAGTTTATTTTTTAATTTGATGTGGAAATAACAGCTTAAGATATATCTTAAACTGTTCTTTTCCACACAATACTCCTATTTTGGTAACACTTTTGGTAATAATTTTGTGTTTTCAAAACGATCTTGCTACTTTTTGTGGATGGCGATAGGTTTTTGCCTTTAATTGAGATTCTCTAATAGGTATGATAATAAAAGTGATAAAGCAGTAAAATTTTAATGTCTTGTAATACAATTTAACTATACTTAATAAATACTTATAAAATTCACACAATTTTAAGTTACTAAATCAAACAGAAAAAGTTACTAAATCAAAATTTTATTTAATCAACTTTATATTAACTAAGTAGGTAGACCTACACTGTCTTACAAAATTCAATACCTCATTTATACACTAAACTATACCGTTCTAAGTTCTAACAGTTATATTCTAACCCTACCCCAGTGAAGTTACGATCTGTATAGCGGCATGGTGTAGGAACAGATTGTGGTAATGGAGAGTGACGTCATCCCTTCCCCTCGCTGTAACGGTGTAGAGGAGTTCTGACCGCAGTCCTATTGTATACGAAGATGGTCAATTAGTATTGATTCAGGAGAGAATATGCGTTAATTGGGCTTCCGAATTAAGAATTTCAGATGATTTTCAAGTTATGGAACAACAAACTGAATATCATAGTTAACAAATCGGTTAGTTCAAATTCCATTGCAACCAAAAATTTATTAGGACCTTGTTACAAATAGTCACTCAAAAATCGACCTAAAATACATTTTTACTAAAGTATAAGATACCTGATTAAGTGGCCATGGGTTGTAAATTACCTGAGTTTTTTTTTTAGTACAGATTTTGTGTAGCTGCTACATAGTTCTGGTCTAAATATTTAGTTACTGGCCATACGGAAATGGTTTCATTCAAAAGCTTTTATTTTAGAGATAAATAAGACAGTTATATCAAAAAATAAATCCTCCTTATTTTGACTGCACGAAAGGAAAAGTGAACAAAATAAATCTTGAAAATATTTCTCTAAGAATATAGCTACAAATCTTGAAAAGAATTTCCTCTCTATTCTTTTAATAGCTTTAATTGTTCAGAATCACGACTCGAAGTCGGCGTCTACGAAACTCGATCGAACACGGAAACGTAGCTCGTAGCGTAGCGTAGGTATACTGCAACGTTCATACAAATTCGTATATCGCACACATTCACAGATCCAGTGTATAATATTCATCAAAACAAACGCACACACACGAACAGCGTCTGCCGAATTAAACCCACACAGACATAGGTTACGAGGAGTGAACTATCCTGTGAGTACGATCGGTGTGTGTGTGAATGAGAGAGAGAGTGTGACGAAATTTCACTTTCCGTTTTGGCAACGTCGCGCGACGCGCCTCCCCGTTCGTCGACATTTGAACAGGGGTGGGTGCACGGCTAGTTCGTTCCGAAAGCCGACATTTTCATTTTTAATATTGGCATCGCGGTCGTAATTGAGAACGAAGCATTCCAATTTAAAAGAAAAGCTCTATCGACTTCAAACTCTATATTTTTGGGAATGGTAGAATTCGATTTATAACCTTTGTTTAAAAGTCCGTTAGCAATAGAATAATAATGCTGTCTATTCAAAGTCATTACGGTTGAACGAACAGCTCAAAGTTTGTGCTGTAAATTCGCATAGACAATAAAAGGGGCGAGGTTTTGACAAAAGACTGAGCCGCAGAAAAAAAATCGTAAAGTGAGTTATAGTAAAGTAACGGTACTGTGTGTGGGGCATTTCAAATACTTCAAAAGCTCAGACGATTCTCGGAAGTGTCATCCTCTAATGTGTGAGCGAGACAGCACGATGTTGCTGTTTCTTTCTCACGACTATCGACTCACAAAGGGACGCGAGTTGAATATTTTTCGTGCATTTTACACTTTATTATAATTCACTTGGCGTAATGTTTAAATTGAAACTTTATTAGATGATTAATGTGGCATGTGCTTAAATTTATTTAATTAAAAATAGGACAATAGAGAAAAACTTTTAATAACTAAGTACATAAATCATAATTTTAGCTAGTGATTTTTTTTCATTAATTTACTGGTGGAGGGGAACCCCAATTTTATCCACGACCATTTATTTTTAGAATCAAATACATCTACGAAAAATACTTGGATGCCAAAATGTCGAATAGAGAAAAACCAATGACAACTGAACAGATTGAGTTGAAACAAAAACGTGAACGCGGAAAAAAAACGCTTGCTGAAAACAAAACAACATCGCATTTCGAATTCGGAAAAGCAAAAACATTCGAAATAAATATTTAAGCAACTGGTTCATGGTTCAATTAATTCAACATTTGATTTGCATGTGAATAATTTTCCTACTATTTTGCTTAGTGAAATCTAAAGTAGCACATTCACGAAAATTAGAATGATACCGAGAGGTTGATCAAGCTCTTTTCATTTATTTTAATTAAACATTATTACAATGTGATAAGAGTTACATTGTTGGTTGGTTATACGTCAAATTGAGATCGTGAATGTCCTACTTTAAGCACATTGTTGTGTTGAATTCATTACTGTAATGCCAAGGTCTCTGACTATTTTATTTAGTATATATCTCTTCTGATTTTTCCATACATTTGACAAATATACTTTGGTTAGTCGTTTAAGGTGGTTTTGCTTTGAACGTTAGAGTGGCTTTCGATAGGGTACTGGTTTCAGGTCAAGTTTAGTGAAGGGTACTTCGGATTTCAGTTGGCGCTAACCGGGAGATGGTACAAATTTACTGTCCCTGTTTGGGCGACAATAAGCTTGTACAGTTTACATTAATTTATTCTGATGATTTCGTGCCTAAATAACATCAGCCGCACGGGTCGATCGAAGGTTTAAGCTACGCTTGCCGCGGTCATTTCGTGGATGGGTGACCATCCATTACATATCGCGACCCCTACGTGCCTGAAAGCACGTTAAGCCGTTGTTCCCGGCTGTCATTCGAAGATCTTTGTCAGTCGTTACGGGTAGTCAGAAGCCCAAAATTCTGACAACCAGTCTTATCAAGGGAATAGGGGTCAGATAGGCAGTCGCTTTATGCAAAATACTTGTGTTCAACTGCATCTGGTTAGAGTGGAAGCCAACCCCAACATTGTTGGGAAAAGGCTAGGTAGATTAATTGGTTTTAAAAGGAAAGTTAGTTTTGCGGGCTCATGATGTTCAGTTCAGTGGCATAACATTGATGTTTTTAAAATGGAGTACCTAATATTTATGTTTTACTAGGAATCAATCAAAGGTGTTAAGCCGAAAATACTATTAGAATAAACGGAAACCTAACGAGAACAGCTCCTATCCAAATTATCACAGATTTACTAACATTTGGTTAAAAACAGAACACAACGAAATTATCTACTGAATAGAGAATTCTAATAAGCCATCGTTTTTTGCTACAAATCTCAATGTTTTTCACGAAAACGTTTCTTTGTGAGCATCGGGCACTTTATTCCTGAAAGAAGTCTGAAACGTTAGCATTAATTTACATAAACACGGTACGATTTTCCAAGTACCTACTGTCTAGAAGATTTAGATCGCTGATTAGTTTATTTCCCTTATAGTTTTACAGAGTCTAATTTAAAAAAATACTACTGGAGCTGAGTATACGCGATTCAGCGTCACCGACCGACTGGAGCCGATTCACCGACCGACTCGAGCCGAGTCACCGACCGACTGGAGCCGAGTCACCGACCGATTGGAGCCGATTCACCGACCGACTGGAGCCGAGTCACCGACCGACTGGAGCCGAGTCACCGACCAATTGGAGCCGATTCACCGACCGACTGGAGCCGAGTGACCGACCGACTGGAGCCGAGTCACTGACCGACTAAAGTCGAGTCACCGACCGACTGGAGCCGAGTCACCGACCGACTGGAGCCGAGTCACCGACCCGAGCGTGACGGTTCAGTTTCGTTCACTGTTCAGAAAGAGCGCTAAGTGCGCCTAAAGCAGTTTTTACAAAAAAAAAAAATGGTGGACTCATCTATTTTTTTTTAACATCAATCGAATTGAATCTCACCAAAATTAATTGCGTTAAAAGTTTTTGGGCTATAAAAGGTTTAACGTTGTAAGTTCATGCTCGTCTTGCAAATCGATTGGCTAAGGCTGCGCCGCAGGCTGCGCAGGAGTCGAATTACGGCCGGATGCGGCCGCGGAAGTGGCATGGCCGGCGGACGCGCGCCATCTTGTTTTAGCCCTTTGAGCCTGCGCACCTCACAAGGATGTCTTTTTATTGTTTTTTCTTTTGTTTTTCAAGTGCACGAGCCAGTTTTTTTTTTAGATAGTTGTAATGGGCAATCGGATTGGCCATGCTTTTTTAAATTCAATCAGTTTAAAGGTTTTTATACACTCTACTTTTTAATGTAAGTTTTGTCGTTATGCCTGGTTAACTTTATAGTTTGTTTAACAAGAATTCTATCATGCGTAATTTTATTGGATTTACGAATCGCACAAAGGGCCAAATGTGGGACAAACGATTAAAATCCTGTCACAAGTGAGAAAATTTTCTTTAGCTACTATAAATTCTCAGCTGATCTGTTGCGCTATTCTTTCGCATCTGTATCCTAACACTGAGGAAATATGACCTTTAGTACGTTAAAAATAAAGTAGGTATTCTCCTAATACTTATCGTTGACATTTGACAGTTCTGATAGGAGAATAAAATCACATTGTTGCTGCGATCGAAAAAAATATACAAAAGCAGGTAAAAGAGCTTTTGTTGTGTGCTGCGTTTGCGCAAGTTTCGTAACAAAAGCTTGCGATCCGATGCGCGAACGCACAATAGCTGATAAATTATTTGCTAATTTAGTGTGCGAAGATTGCACCTGGTGATAGTGTGTTCGAAAATGCTTTATCTTTGTGTTGATTTTTAAAATACGACTGCTAACTACGGATTCGGTTTTTAAACCATTTAAATATCTTTTCGTAATAGAATTACACGGCACGGAACCACGTTAGCACGGAACCGGTCGAAGTGGAGGTGCTTGGGGGAGGCCTATGTCCAGCAGTGGACGTGTTTTGGCTGAAATGATGATGATGATGACTATAATTAAAATTTATCTGTAGGAACATACAAAAAATTGGGTTGTTTTAGCAGCAATAAGTAAATAACCGAATGGCTAAGATTCAGACTAGCAACAAGAGAGAGATCGCAAGCTAGGTCCCCAATGCCCCGCGCGATACCCTTTTGTCGTATCCCGACTTCTAGCTCAAGAATGTCTTAATATTAGGTGTTTGGAGAGCTTATCTACTATGAAGACTACCTAAAAACGCTATTAGAGATACCTAATAAAATAATGTAACCTAATTGATGTTTATTTTCTTTCTAAAGATCAGAAGGTCGATTCCCGTAATTAACGTGCAATATGAAAAACATGAGACCAGAATTTCGGTATTCCGCTAATCTTAAAATTCGGTTTGCAGTTATCTACTTGCAACTTCATTGGTACGTGGTCTACATGACTATTAGATTCTAATTTTAGAAATATAATTAAAGAAAAAACTTTAATTCGCATTTTACAAACTTTTTATTAAGTCTAATCCGAATTGACTAGACTTTGTCGTAGAGACGTGACTTGCCTGGATATGACGATAAACAGTCAAGAAATTAGTCGCAATATTTAAGGACAATACTAATTAATGAAGTGGGTACTTATTTTGAGAACCTTTTCATTATTTTCTACGCAGGTATCCGAGTAGTTTACTTAAAGATCGCGTCTAGAACTAGAAATTGTATTCTGAAATACTTATTTATTTAAAAATCTATTATAAAACCTACGTGAGCGTTTCAAGTTCGTAAAATGTTGTTTGTGAAACAGTTTTCTTTTTCTCTTTAAGATTTAAAAATGTTATTTTACCAAGACATTCACGTAAAAACAGTAGCTTTGACATTAACGTGTAAAAGAATCCATAGTGTAGATTAACATCGAATCACAAAAAGAGAACTAATTATACGTTGAAAAAAGAGAAAATCGTTGGCGCGGTGGCGTAATTAAAGAAACGGCAACAGAGCATTTCGCGTAGAAACGGGACCGAGAAAAATGCAACGTCGCATTTTCACCCTCGATCGTTTTCCCGCTCGCCCTTCGTCCCACACCCCCGCGGTGACTCATTCAACCTTTTCGAGTTTTGGAACGTGTGTACTGGCCGAAGTTTTCTTTACTTCCTCTTTTAGTTTATGGCGAGACTATTTTTGTTGTTTATGATTTTTAATTTAAATGTAGAAGGACCTGTGCTTGATGTTTTGGCATTTATAGTAACCTGCACTTAGGAAAACTTGTACTCTGGAACGTTATTTTATATGTGTTAATTATTACCTAACTTTAGCTACAGTTTTAATTCAACGGTAACGCACGTTCTTTGCTACGGCGTAGCCGCGTAGCAAACGAAATTATATTAAGTTTTGAATCGACAAAATGTTGATAACATTTTTGAAAAGTTACAATAACAAATACTACATACACTACGTTCTTTAAAAAGTTTTACCTCATAGTTGGTCGCCAACCTGCCCCTGCATGTCTGATGATTCTGAAATTGACTGAGCACCACTTACCTGAAACAATTCAACAAAAAAAACTTAATTTACATACTTACACTATTATAGTAAACTATTATAGGATAAAAAATATTAACAACAGCAAAAATTATAAATATGGTACTAAAATATAAAGAACTTTCACCCGCTTAATGGTCGATTCCGTGGTAATATCGTGATAAAAAGTATCCTATGTGTTATTCTAATGTATAAACTTTACAGTAATAATAATATGACTGTAAAGTTTCATGAATATCTGTTAAGTAGTTTTTGCGTGAAACAGTAATCCATCTATCCATCCTCACAAACTTTCGCGTTTATAACATTAGTAGGATTTGAACTCTATTTTGTCTCCTATTTTAGCATTCATTATTTTAAATTCCTCTCAAGTTTACAAAAGACAATTTTCCTAGAACAGCCTACCAAGCCACAGATTATATCCACCATAACAAGTGTTTTGAACACATACGTAAAGTTCCCACTGCTGGGATACAGGCCTCCTATCTGTGAGAAGGAGTGGGCCGAAATCCACCACGCGAGCCCAGTGCGGGTTAATGTACACCTAACCGAGGTTTGAACACTTGGTAAGGTGAAAGTATTCTGTGGCTTGATATAAGCTGTAAACCACTCTAGCTAGATCATCACTGCTGTGCTAAAGTCCGTCTGAATCTGTTACGGAAATCACCAGATCATTCGATCTCGTTGCTCTATTGATAGTTCTCTATAATTCTTAACATCTCCGAGATTTGAATTAAAAAAAAAATGTTAAAACATGGCGTTGATTTGTAGCTATAGTTAAGAGTTTTGAAGCTTTCAGGCCGAGATTCTAATGTTATTTTAATGTACTGTTAATGTTGTTATTGTACCGAAACTAATATTCTTAATGCGCTGCACCACACAGGTTTTTTAATCTTTCATGATATGAAAAATGTGAAGCATGATTTAATTTTTTTCTTTATAAAATAACGCGACATTTTCGTATATCTTATCATGATTAATCGCTTATAATGGAACAATGCGATAAATCCATCGTCGGTATGTCGTGCAGCTGACGAACGAACCTAGCCGGCATATGGTTCAATGCAGAGCACATACATCTGTCAAAAATCTGCACACGATTATCCACCTTAGCACCATTAAAATACAGGCGATATTTCTATCAATGTTACCGGGATAGTGCTGTGGAAGTGTTGTACTTCCTGATAGGACGTTACCTGCGCGCGCAGCTGCTTCACCGGCGCGTGCGCAGCCAGTGATAAAAGGTTACGTTGAAAGACACGAATAGGTCAGTCAATAAACTGTGTTGTTAGATGGCGGTCTTCTCGAAAAAATATTACATAAAGAACAATTCTTTTTTTGCAAGAAAAGATAAAAGAAATGTCAGTAATGTCGCCATTGTTCGAAATGTGATAGATTCGACGTCACGAAAGTTCAATGCCTTGACAGTTTTTTTAAATGGACATTTTCAGACAATTAATTAAGCTGTTAAACTTGTAATTAAATAAATTGCACTCGCTGGGACAATAAAACCATGTTTTGATGGCTTAAACATCTGGACAATGAAGTCACGCTTACTTAAATTTTTGCTAAATATTTTAAAAGGCACGTGCACAAGTTTGGTTCAGATCGAACATATGGCGAATTTTATACGCAGTATTTGTGAACATAATGAACAGATAGGGGCTTATTAAAGCCGTCTCGAAAGGCGTGATGCAGCAGATATAATCCTAGATTATCCATAATGTATGACGGGCTTGAGAAAACATTTGATTTTTTGTATATATTTTTATATACTTTATTGTACACCACAAAAGTATATAACAAAAATGTGTTGTTGTTGTTGTGTTATACCTATGTTTGTTTGTAATGGATAAACTCAAAAAATACTTAACCGATTATTAAAAATTCTTTCACATGTAATAAGTTACATTATCAAAAATAATTAGGCTGTATTTTTTTTTAGTAGGTATTTGTGGTGTCTTACGGCTTCCTCGCGAACGAAATCGCAGGCAGAATCTAGTTAGCAATACCTAAAAATCATGTCCAGTGACAAATGTATCCTGTTGTCTGCACGTTACAGGAACTGAACGTTACTGAACGTGCCAAACTCGTAGCCGAGATCTGGGCCGACTCTAGTATACATAGATTGCCATCGAAAAGAGACGAAGAATACTTGCTACATTAGTTCATACAACGTTTCTTGTCAAAGCTTCTAAAGGATGTAACAGTGTGACGGTTGCCCCTCCCGCAATTTTAAGAGCATTCGCATTCTGATCTCAGTGACTGTCTGTCAAAATATCGTGAATTTGACTACACTTTTGACAAGTTTTTGACATTGATTGTTGACAAGACGAGATTACGACTACATTTTGAACGGTTATTGATATGAAAATTGAATTGCGTATCGTACACCATCAATCAGAATCTGAATTATTTTAAGGGATATTTGTAATCCATTGCTTCATATGTTCGAAAAAATTATCTGCTAAACAACGTAAATAACGTAATGAATGTTGTTGAACTGTCAAAATGAAAGCCATTCCTACTGTTAGTGTGTTCCGCAATTACCCCGCTCATCTAAGCTGAATATTACAAAACTTGAGTGTTCTCGCTTGTTAAATTAATTATAACCAATAACGTTCAATAAAACTCAAGAATTGACCAATCGCCATCTAAAATAAACACATTATTGATGACTCAAGCCCAACATAAAATGACCGAAAGGGAATTCCAGTCTACAACACGAAATTATGAATGAAACGTAAATTCACCTGGGGACATATAAAGGACACATCATTTTACACACTCGAATTCAATTGCTTGTTTTGAAGGATATTTTCTGTTCATGTGTCAAGGAAAGCCCGCAATGGTTCTGTGGTACTGAGAAAGTTTACTGTCGTCTCTTAGGTGATATTTAAGCCAGTTACTATGACAGTAATAAAGGGTAATTAAGTCATCAGTTTAACGAGGATGTGCTAAAGATGTTGTACATACACTGGCTGGTGATATTTTAGTTTTTGACGTTTGGAAATATCAACCAGTGTTGTAGTATTTCAGATTAAATTATTTGTTTTATTAAGGGCTGATTTTTCCAACGCCAGATAATTTATATTCGTAGAATAAAATTGACGTCTGACAGTTTTTGTATGGAAGAACTAGCAAAAATTCAAAATGATTCCTCGGATAAAATTATCTAGCGTTGGAAAAATCAGCCCTTAGTTTAAAATGTTCTTATTGTAGCTGAAACTTTTGAAGCATTCAGCTCGACTCTTTTGCCTCTGCACCCTTATGATTTTAATTAATTCCTTAGATTCTGAATTTCAACGTAGATACTGGCAATGGCAAACAATTTGCTACAGGCAATGGCACGGAAAATGAAAAAAAAAAAAAAGATTTCGAAAACCGACTAGGTACTCGTATACGTAAATGTAAAAGTGACAAATTGTATCATCAATCTCATCTCATACCTACACCTAAAGCTGCGTTCACATTGAAAAACGAATCCGACATGAAGACAATTTTATTTTAAAATTCTCAACGTAATACAGATCAAGAGCTTTATTCCCACAGAGTTCAAACATAAAACATTAACAATATACACCATGAGATCAACAAAGTTTTGGCCCAAACCATTTCTATGGTTCTACCTGGAATCGTAAAAAAGGGGTCAACGAACTACCGACAACAGCTGCTCCAATTCAAGATGGCGGCATTTTATGTCAAAAATTAATAAATGCAAGCCTGTTTTCGTATGATGGATTGAGTAGACCGATTTACTTGGGCCGTCCGTTTTATATGCACTCAATATCTTGTCGTTAAAATGATGAAATAGGTATCGTTTTTTATGCGGTTTTAATTTGAATTGAAGTTTTTGTAACAAGGATAAAGGATGCCTTAAGTACCTAATGTCATATTAGGGTTATTCTCCGTTTTTTTTTATGCCGAATAGGTACCCACCAGGTACGAAATATTAGAAATTTTATAATTAATCAAATACCCGTAGTTATGAACACGTAGGTACTATTTATGTAACTCATAGAAAAAAAAAAAAAAAAATGTCACCTGCTTCCTGTGTACGTAAGCTTGGAACTTGGAGCATAGAAATAGGGCGAGAAATTTGATTTGAAACTTTAAATTTAATCATATTTGCATGTTATAATTATAATAATAATAAATTTCTTAATTTAAGTAACAAGGACTCATTGTGTTAGTAAACTTAAGAACTATGTTAGTTTATTGTATTTAAAATTATTTCATCCCATGGGAAATGACACTGCAGTGACTGATGTAGGTACAGTCGCCTGCAGATAAAACGGACCCCTCAACGCTCAGTGCTTATAGTTTATTTGTAAGGCGGGGGGGTCCGTTTTATCTGCAGGCGACTGTACATGCAATCGAGCCTGCAAGCGATCATTTTAAGGATATTGTTGGAGCAGGCCCGTACTCTATAATAATTAATCAATAAAAATCGTGTAATTATAGGCTGTCTATATTTTTGTGCAGTGGATGCCGTTGTTTCAAATGTACAGTCACCAAAGGAGAAAAGTAACCAGCGTCGTCGAATAAGTTGAAGTTTAGTAAGAAACCGATGGATGTTTTCGAATAAAATTTAATTTAATTAATAGAAAACAAACAGTTCATTCATCAAATTAAATTTCATTCCAAAACATCCATCGGTTTCTTACTAAACTTCAACTATATCCGGCGACACTGGTTACTTATCTTCTTTGGTGACTATACATAGTAAAAAAAAAACTTTGGTTTTATTAAATTTACCTCTATCATAAAGTAGTCATTTTATATAAATTCACAATTTCAAATGAGTTTTCATTATTTATATTTCGACACGGCTATACAATATTTCTAAACAAAACATAATAAAAGCATAGACAATAGACGACAGATGCGTGTCAAATGTCTCTGGTCTGTTCACTGTAATTACTTGTTATGCTTCCGATGTGAAAATAGGCAGGTACAATGGTTAAACGCCATATGTTTTTGACGCTATTACTGCAAAGGTTATGGTGTAACTAACTATGGCAATATTGTATATTATAACCATTTATAGGTAGAATTTATGGGATTCTGAAGTTGTACAGTTTTAAAGTCTGTGAACCTTTTCCACCACAAATTGAGCTTCACGCGCATATCTATTATCGTTTCACATCTTTGGTTTTTAACTATTCAAGTGGTTCGTGCTGACACAAGCTTGGCGTGAATAGATCAGCTGCTTCAATGGAAGATTAACCAGTTAACAAGTTTGACAGCGAGGGAAATAGCCCAGGTTGCAAAGGACCCGCTTTTGTTTTTGGTACTGATTTTTTTACTCCATACCTTTTTCCTCATTACATAAGACAGTCGCCCAGAACGCCCGTCTTTCACAACTTCCTAGTGCTTTAGCTGGGAAGAAGAAGTGGCGTAACAAACTCCCCAGCAGCAGAACTGTCTGTTCATTTAGAATAATTTGATTATATACTTCTCTAATTCTGTTTCTTTTTCATTTACAATATTTTCCGCATTTTATTTGACATATCTTGTCACAATATTTCGATTCGCGCACATGTCCGAACAAACGTTAGCTTCCGCCAACGGACACAAAAAATATCAACACTATAATTTTAGTTACGGTATCCCCTTTTCTTGGTGTTATTATATTTATTTATTACCTAAAAACACGGTTGATTGATCCAATCATATTAATATGCAGTGGACTGATGATTATCAACGCTCACTTATTAAAAAAGTATTCGAATAAGTTTGTAATAAAATTATGATGGTTATGGATTATCAATTAAAGGGAAAACAATGCCTGAGGGATTTCGATACACCTTTTAAATACACAGTGGCAAAAATGCGTTGAAATTCTCCTTGCATTCTCAAAGTAATTACTGTAAGTATAATATAGCAGTTGACTTCTTGTGTCAGTGTGTATCAGATATCTCAGTACTGATCAAATTCTGGATAGCAAAAGAAATTCCAGGGAGTATTAAAAATGTGCTGCTGTTTTACATTTTAAATACGTGTGCAAGTGTAATTTTGATGTTGAATGGTTTATTAAAATTGATAGGTACGTCGTCTAGTCTATGATCGATAGCGTCGATAGCAAATGACATCATATTTATTTAAATGCATGCATAATTACAAACCAGCAGCTGTACGCGCATAACAAGCAGTACTTTTTATGATCAAGTCAAGAAGCGACGAAGACGTCTTATAAATCATCGGTTCAGACATTTTCAATGAAACGATAAGTAACTCATGTTACCAACATGTTGCCGCCAAGTGTTTCCCAAGCCTTCCTGATGAAAAAAATAAAATAAAAGCATAAATCAAATAAAGGTGCGTTCGTGTTGCGTTACAATGTTTGAGCGCGGCGCGGCGGAAGCGAACGCGACGTTCGAAAACCGGAGCTAAATCATAAATTACACTTTACAGTTCCCGCCGGGATCCAGTTACGTGTTGTCACGTAATTACGATCACTCGAGATGTTTCGATTCTTATCGATAATCGGTGATAACTTGATGAAGTTGATCACTGCAACATTGAATTAATTTAAAAGTACCTTATGGCATTTCTTTTGAATTGATGCGCAATTGTTATTTTAAAGTCAATCAAACCTTTCGGCTTAAAAACTGTCAAAGAACCATACATTAAGGTAATTCGCTCACACATGTATACTTAATACTCGCACTTACAAAATCCGGTAGCCTAATGACGTGGTAATTACATATTGAACGATGCAAATTTTGCTTTTCACACTAAAAAACTCGACCAAAACCTCTTTATCGCGATAATAATGACAATAATTATCGTCATTCATCAACACGTATCTGCGAGCTATCTTTAAAAGCGCACTATTTACCTCAATTACACATACACCCTATCTCTCTTACCCTAGTGATGCATAAAAAACTGCAATTTGCCTATCAGTGCTTGGGTCACACAATAAACTTGGCTTAGACCCTCGCAAGCATACCTAGACCTGCCCCGCGTCCCTTCCACCTCAGGTATCTAAGTCAGGAAGGGGGAGAAGTGCGAGTTCTGACGGGTCATCGGTTCCTGGTTGGATCTGAAAGGGCATGGAAGGCTTGAAGCTGCGAGGTCGTTAGCCTGGCGCTGATTGTTCGATGAGTGGTGCAATGACTCACTTGTGTATGTAAATATACGGGGAAAATATGTAGGGAAGATGAAGAGGTCATGATGGAGCTTATTAAATTTATGGAAGCTGTTCGAAAGGAATCGGCGCGCACTGGCAGGCTTTGTGCGATTAAAAAAGTGAAGGCTGGTCTCGCAATCATTTTTAAAAATAGAAGTAAAATAGTCGAGAATACAGCTCGCATTTTAAAATGACTCTCAATTCAAATTTAACAGATTACATAGACAAATATCTCGTCATATTTTTGTCATAGCATCGTTCTAGAATAAAGACCGAGAAAATGTCGCTGCACAGCCTGTCAATGTCACGTTACCAGAGGGGCAATTCTCGTAATTTTAAGAACGTTCAAAATCTGATCTCAGTCTCAACCTGTCAAAAAATACTTCTAATTTCCCTACATTTTGACAAGTTTTTGACATTTGTTTGTCGTCGAGATGAGACTGCGACTAGATTTTAACGTTTTAAATTACGAGAATTGGCCTTCAGTTCTCGCTACTAAAATGAAAAATACTTTACTATTTTTCTTTCAAAGAAATATTACGCAAGATTGTTTCTCGCAACTTATTGAGTCTGTTATTGCAACAGCTTTGACAGTCTCTAATCAATCTATATACTGATATTGTTCTTTAGTAAAGCTAAAATGTATGTAGGACACTGTTCAAATGAGTTCTACTTATTTAAAGGTCTACGAACATTAATACTTACTGCTACGGCGTAGCAGGTAAAATATTGCATTCAAAAGATAGTAAATTATCTGCCCTTTTAAATGTAAATTATTGGCCCTTTAAAAATGGCAATTTATAACAAAAGCAAGCATTCAATTAAAATAACTTTCACGAGTGACGACCCCTATGTGTACAGTCAGACAAATTATTTTTTTAAATCAAAATGATGCATTACGTCAGTTTGTTGTGAAACAGCTGCGTCATCCACATCCTGGGCAGCCAGCGCTGCTACCGTCCGTCCTGCTGCCCGTAAACTTTTAGATTGACTAATATTTTTACCACTACAAGAACTTTTCTCACAACATATTTCTTGCCTATACGACAAAAGAAGTAATATATCAACAAACCTCATTTCTCCAAAAAAAAAGGTTCTATTCCACTGTCAAAGATTCGAACGTGGAATTAGTTCTACATAGCGGTATCTGTATTTCATTGCAATTACTTTACAATAGTTCTTTTCCCGATAGCTAAGTGGGGAGTGCGTTCACTAGGTTACGCGTTCTCCCCCCTTCTCCTAGGTGGGCTCAACCCTTCTATGTGATACATACTAGGTTATGTATAAAGATTTATGTAGAACGCGGTAAAGTCAAATGTTGTTTCTGTAGCGATGGGACTGAGGTAGGAAATGTATAAGGTTGGGAACAGTACGGAACATTTTAAAGAAAACTAGTTTTGTTTAACGGTTATACCTGCATTGGTTAACAAACCTAAAAGACCTAGTACCTCTGTAAACGCGTGTTTAATTTAGTTTTTCAGTCATTTTAAATTAAACCGGCGTTACGCATTTCACATTTAAAAAAACAAAGCATATCTAATTTCTTCCGATAAAAAAAAAGATACACATTGCAATTTGTGAAGCTGATCAATAAACCTGATGGGTTCTATACAATATTCTACTTTGGCAACACTTCAAAATCGCTCTATCCTTACACAAAGGGTCCATCAAAGTAGTCAGTAATCCATCAAAGGACATTGAATTGTGAGAGATATCGGCCATTGTGATAGTCTCTCAATAAAATTAAGTTCAAAATGGAGTCTATGTATAAAGTCACTAATTCAAATCTATCAAAGACTAAAAAAAAAATAGAATACATCAGAGTCTGGCTTTAAAATAAAAGAAAAAAGCGACCATAACTTCGATAAATTCAAATCTAGAACGCCAGAGGAACAGCCGTTTGCAAAAAAAAAAAAACATCAAAGAGGTTTCGTGTTAAATAATAAATGAATGTTTATATTAAATAGGTTGTTTTCACATTACATGCAACATGGGCACCCGTTAGGAGTGCAGATTTGTAGGTTACGCGTGCAGGTGGCTTGCCCCACAGCGGGGCGGAGCGCCACTTATCATATAAACCTATATGCCTCACACACGCACAAATGAAAATCTCGACCTCAGTTCTTTGATGGGAAATGTGGAAATTACGAAAAATGTGTAACTACGATCATTCTTGAATCTTTTATTTTAGTTTTGTTAACGGGCTAAACTATGCGTCGTGCATGCATTACCATGCGTATTTTTTAAAATTTTGGTCAATGAAAACATATTATTGATGATAAAAAGAGTAATTTCACATTTTTCTGAGAGCGTCCGTTTACATGACAGGCTGTCTCAAATGCTAGTCTTCTTAACCTTCTTGTTCCAAATCTTATTATAGTTTTTTTTTTAAATTGATCAACAAGGTCTTTTTATTTACCAACATCAATAAAGTACAACAAAGTACACAAACACAGTGCAGTCTTTTACAATAAAGTATATATAAATAAATAACTAGCAGCGCTAAGAAAATGTTTGTTTTTTAGAGCATAGTGTTCTGAAAATAGCCACTAAGCTTTGGCCTCAAGAAAAGTTTTTATAAACCGTTTAAAATAAAGAAATTATAATTATACTTGACAACTATAATTATATTATAATCGACTTTAGTTGTAAGAAAAATAAAACCTTTTTTTTAATAATTCCAAATTCAAAACCAGAATATTGAGAGTTGGAACGTTGCGTTGCGTATTTACTTATTCGAGCGCGTGCAGAATTAGATCTCTCTGGTCATAGGGATGGGGGAGGGGTCTAAGGGTGGTTTCACGCTGCACGGCACGCCGCGTGTCAGTGGGGAAGTCTCTAATGAACTGTATGAACTAGTGTACCTAGATGATGCGTAGCTAAAACTATATAGGTTAGAGTATGTAGGTATTGGAAGTAGATGGAGTAGAAGTTATGGGGCAAGGTGTAGATGATCGCAATCCCAAAGGATGTTGTTAGTAGAAACAATGAGTCATAATTTTCAATGAAGACTAGTTAAGTGTACAAGATAGAAGAAATCAAGGCCATAACTCGTCAACTGGTTCTTTATGATTACTTAACTTTAACTGAAAAAATGTAACATTCTTCGATAGAAAACCACGAGTCGCGTAAAGCTCCTGCATCATAAGAAAAACTTAATTTCAATAGCAAACACCGTACAATAAATAACGATGGCATCGCTTGGCTGCATAACACAAACCGTTATTTACTTCGTGATATGAATCTCAGGAACACCAACATTATTTCTACTCCACATATATTTTCCCCGACCTCATTACGAGTTCAAGAAAAACATTTGCAATCTTATGTTTTATATATATTTTTTTAAATATGTGTTAAAAGCTCTTCAAGTCACCGCACGGGGATGTGTTAAAGCACTGGGTATGCGTGAGCACGCGCGAATTAACCGCCACATTGCTTCTGAACGCACCCTTACTTGCGTTAGCATACGTCATTATAGTGCCAGAGCGAATGTTGTTGCCTTTTTTTAAAAGTAAAATACGTTTTAATATTAGAATTTTGATTTCCTTTGATTTTTTTTTCATTTGAGCAAAATTAAAAATAAGTGTTACTTGTTTACTGTATTTATGGTATAGATTTTAAATTGTCCTAATACTGCCAGTTAAGTTTACAAGTTTGTTTTTTATTCTGCTGAAACTAAAATGAATACAGATCGAGTTTCGTGCTTTTTGTTTTCAAAGTGAGTTTGAAAACCATTTAATGTATTTTTTTTAACATTGACTAGACAATGTTGTCTCCTATTGTGACTATTAAACTGTAAGTTATGATATCATTTACAAAATTAGAAGTTAATGTCGTCCAGATAGCTATCTCTCTTAGAAATATTAACTATTAAACGCATAAATTCTACATAAAAATATTCTGAAAGAGAAAGGCAATAAAAATCTACAATGGCAATAATTTCACTTTCATTCCAGATAATATAGTGCTGACTGCGCCCATGAAATAACGAAATATCAATAAATAACTGGATCCGTCGGCCATAACTACAAAAACCCGATTTAATAATAATAAAACTGCATCGAGTTTGTGTATGCGTGGTAAGGGTGCAACGACGCACCCCTCACGCACACACGCATGCTCAACACTTATGCTACGAAACTGGGCCGCGATTGGTCGGTACAGCTGTGCATGTGTGCGTACCTGTTTGGTTGTAGAAAAGAGGTCGTATACATGTAGTTATTTATACCGTGGTGTTCTAGGCTGTATGAATTAGTTGCGTGCATTGGGGTAGTCTTTGCTAGGAAAAAGTATTGATTTGTTGCACAGTAGCTGGGTTTAATGCGGACTTTCGCAAGTAGATGATGATTTTTGAAAAATATATCGTGGGGGTTCGTGTCGGATATTTATTTAGACTGTACAAGTGCGCACATAGTTTGTGTTGGTTATAACTCGTTATTCCATATGAATTATATTGGCAGTTGTTAGTAATTGGTATTGTAAACATTGTAAAAACTGTCGTTAAAATTATGGTAGCCTGTACCTATATCCTATTATATCTAAAATAATTTTATAAAGAGAAAAGATTTGATTTTTTGTACGTTTGTTTGTTACGCTTTCATGCTAAAACGGTTGAACGGATTTGGATGAAATTTGGCACACGGGTAGACCGTGACCTGGATTAGGACATAGAATACTTTTTAGCCCGATATTCCCACGGAATCGAGACTTATGCGGGTAAAACTACGGGGTACAGCTAGGATGTATAACATATTATAAATGTGAAAGTTTAGAAGTTTGTTACTCAATCACGCAAAAGTGGCTGAGGGGATTTGGATGAAATTTGGCACACAGATAGTTTATAACCTGGATTAACTTATATGATACTTTTTATCCCGACCCGACCTCCACGCGGGCGAAGCCGCGGGCAAAAGCAAGTTAGTTATAAAATCAACATTATAGAATTAGAATACCTACTACGTAAGTCGAGTTCTGACAGCTATAAAAATGAAATGAACCGAAAAAAACGGTAAAAATGTTCTCTTCTTCACCGAGTGTTATTTTAATGGATTATAATGCAGATGGGATAACCGGTCTACGGCAAGCAACGGTCCTTTGTAAATATGTCATTGAGCACAGCTTTAATGTTTAAAGTTTTTATTATAACCGACAATAAAGGATTTTATTCTTGACACTAGTTTACAGCGGCCATTTTGGATTTAATTTGAATGAAAAGCAAAAAAGTTTGTTAATCACCGTGTATAATAAAGATTTGTGTTCATATAAAGATTGTTTATTAAATTTCGTTTAGTATTTTTTTCGATTCTTTAGCATTGTATGAACCTAAGTATATTCGTAACATTAAAAAAAAAAAAAAACAATACCTAGAACATATAAAATTAATACCTAGAACATATAAAAATAAATACACGTTAACTTACAGGTCTGTAACGCTAAACATTTTTTTTACGTTTCAAAACACAGCCTCAAACATAAATTTAACAAAGCTGAACTAATGCACTGTGTGTTAATGTAACAGCTAACGTGGAAAAAAACAAAATAGTAAATATTTGCTTTGACGTTTGTCGAGTGTTAGAATAGTAACATGAAATGCCTCGTTATTTTAGTTCCAGACCATAACGATGACAAAGGACTCATTTTTATTAGCATTCGAGGCTTTCGTGCCAGTATTTTTTATAAAGTACTAGCTTTATTTTTCATGTTTAAAAAAAAATACATTATGACTAGTTTTTAGAATGATGTTGAGCATAAGTCCCGATTCAAATCTAACCATTTTTATTAATCATAGACGAATGAAACTTGACCTATTTTCGCGCCAAACCTCATATTTTGGCGGTTAAATGGTTTTTCCGCAATTTAAAACCGCAATACCGTTATGTTTATAAAGATAACTTTGACATAAACATGCGTCTGAGGCGCATCCTGTTTGTTTTTGTGAACAACGTAATTTTGCTGTTAACATAAAATGAACTAATGCTGTTTAAGCAACTTTGAACTTTAACACTCGACAATACGATGTTAGAATATTGGTAGAGGCTACGAGTCTAACAAATAGGACCGTTTGAATAGTTTTGCCTTTTTCATTAGTGTTTAGATACGTTAGTGAACTTGAGTTCCAGTAAAAATCTATGGGGTTTATTCATAAACGTTGCTTAAAGTTAAGTAATAATTAGCGACTGTTTAACCATACGTTTTTGACGTTAAAACGTCTCTTAACTTAAAGCAACGTTTATGAATAAACCTCTATATTTTAAAAATCCTTCTATTACTCAACGTAGCATCGCAGACAAACATATGTTGCCAAGAAAAACGCGCAAAGAAACTCGTTTACAAAAATTAAAAAAAGTAGATAAAAAAAAAACAATTACGCAACACCGACTCCTGTTACACGTAATAGTTCGGAGCATGCAAGATGCATCATTAACAAGTCGATTCGTCCTGCCCGTTACATCAGCTGATAGCACAAAAAGCTCGACCTAACATCTGCCGGCCGAGAGGCCGTGAATCACCGGCCCTTGGCGCGTGCCGGCTCGAAAAAAAGAGAAAAAAAAAATCAAAAGTGTAAACTCCCGCCGACCGTTATAATCGCCTCGCCTGTGGGTGGACCGTGTTCGACCGGGTTTAAAAATCGAACATTTATTTTTTTGTGAAGATTTTATTCGTGATTATGGATAATGGTACTGTTATGTCATCTAAGTATGCTTCAATTATTTATCTTTATTTCTTCATCTTTCACAAATGCATCATACCATGAATTAAAGACAAAAGGTTGTTGTTTTGGATACTGAAATTATAACAGCGCTATAATATAAATCCATAAATATTCATTGTTTGTCAACCAATATTAGTTTTATATGAAACTAAATTACTAGGAGACAAAGTTTTGGCGTAAATCCTAAGCTTAATAAACTCAAGTTTTTCGATATTCTTATGATAAAACAGAAATTGCTTTTGGCGCAATAAATTTTCCTTAATTTCAAGATGGCGACGGGGACTTATTCCCGCGCTATTTAGTCTGCAAAAAAGCTAGAGAAATAGGTAAAATTCGAAAACAAAAGAGGCCGTTTAAATGTGCGATAAAAACGGCAGTGATTTATTTGTAAGTTTCTTCGTAATGTTTATTGTATGTTTGTTTGCGAAAATTCGGAGGAAAACATTGTTATTCGATTAGCGAGACCATTTTGGCGACGATTTTACTGTTTCCATCCACTATGGTGTCTATCGTAAATTTTCATGGCATCACGATTAAACGTTGAGATTTTTTTATCCTTTGCCGTAGGTAATTTATCTAAAGATAAATCTCTAGATCTAAAGATCCTACGGTAACAGTGAAGTTGTATTTTAATTTAACAAATAGGTACACTTAAATAATAAAAAAAATCCCTCTTTTCGTGTTCGAGGACTGCGTTCGAGGATGCGTTTTTACCATCATTTTGAGAATTTATTCCAGAAGGTGGGTAATGAATGTAGGTATATCAAACTTACATGTAATAAAGTAATTTCGATGATTAGTCAAGTCTTAAGAACCGTAGTAACAGGGGCGATCGTAACATGAATAATTTCAAAATCATATAAACAATCATCTAAATGCCTCCTTGTGTTCAAATATTTCTAATACAACCTTCATTCATGCCTACAAAAACTTAACTGATCGACTAATAAAATAAATAAACAATTTATATAAACAAAGAATAAATACCAAATAAAACGTAACAGTCTCAACGACGTCTATTTATCTTAGTTAGTATAATTCGTTTGTCTAGGCTGGGTACGGTAAAATAAAAAGTCCAGTCAGAAATAAGTTAGTCATGTATAGTGCTTAGTATAAATATTGTGAGCCTATCGTATCAATTCTATTTTAAAGTATTTCTCAATGCTACCAATTCAACTGATTTCTTTTGTCATTTCGATAGCACTTGTTTTTTTTTGTGCGGTAGATGATTTGCTTCACGGATTATGAATTCAGCATAACCATTTTCTCTTGATTAGTTCAACCAATCAACTTTCAACATGAGGATAGACCTTCTAAATGATACGATACGATTCCAAAGACATGATGCTAAAATTGAGCCATCAGCATCTGCGTAGCCTTTTCCCAACTATATTGGAGTTAGCTTCCAGTCTAACTGAATGCAGCTGAATACCAGTATTTTACATGGAGCGACTGCCTATCTAACCTCCACAACCCAGTTATTGGGTAATACGATACTCCTTGGTAAGACTGGTTGTCAGACTTTCGGGCTTCTGACGAAACGACTGCCAAAGATCCACGAATGTCAGCCGGGACCAACAGCTTCACGTGCTTTCCGAGGCACGGAGGGTCTTGGCATGTAAAGATGGTCACCCATCCACGGACTAACCGCGGCAAGCGTAGCTTAACCTGATCGATCGACCCGTGCGACTTGACCCCGACCACGTATCAAACGCTTACTACACAAATGACCAATCAAAATGCATTTATGACGAAAATTTAAGCCGAAAATTTCACCCCCTTTTTCGCGGGGCGACGGTGTCATAAGAGGCGTCCGAGGCGATTATATCAGGTGCGACCACCAATCACCCGGACAAGCGGGCGATTATAACAATATCCCGTTGCACCCTTCCCAATATTATCTGTTGCAGTCTGTGGGGTGGTCACTATTCGGTCGCGGGCGTGTATGAGGTGAGATTAAACAGACGAATATGTATCTTTTATAGGTATGACGAATATGTACTCGTATCTTCTATAGGTATTTACATGATATCGGACTACGGACGATATCAAAGAGTGCGATAGCGTGAATATATTTAAAAATAAGCTTTAGAAACATGTATGTACATTGTAGCTTAGAAATTGAATTGTATGTATGTATTGTGATAATACAGTACATTATCATAATTACTACTTTGTATCTTATTATAAGCGGACTGTAAGTTCTTATGAGAAATGAATTTCTTTAAACCGATTATATTGTTTCGTGACTGGTTGACAAAAAAATGCAAAGACTTTGACAGTAAAAATGGAACTACATATTAAAGGAAGTAATATGCCTTAAAGTGTGAAAAGGTGAACTAAAAAAGGATTTTTGGGAACTTCACCCCAGACAGAGTTAAATGGGGTTGAAGTTTATAAGCAAAAGGAGTACTTATTAAGTAGCGAGCAACTGCTACTTATGAAATGGTTAAACGTCTGTATTTTGTGTTCATAAAAATAATTTTAATAGCTCCTAGCTACTCGTATACAATTCAAGGCGATAACAAATCCGTCACACAGCGCAACACCTTTTACCCAACAATAGGTACAATCAGATAAAGGCAGAGGCGTTCCTTGCGCAGGCGGCGCTCTGCGATTGGAGCGCACCGCGCATACGCGCATCTGCCGCGCACGTTAACGCGTGCCCAGATAATGTGCGGGACATATGAACCGCACTATATAAATAATACCTTTAAGTTTTTCGGAAAAAAAAAGAAAAGCGACCGGTGTCCAAATAAATGTTTGGAACAGCTGAATTGATTTTTTTAAAAGGTTGCTTGCTTCTGTCACCTTCTGTGTGATTAAGGCATAGATAGGACTTTGAAATTTTGGCGTAGCTACAAAATAATCAGCGTTATAGTATACCCCTATGTTCAACAAGATAGAACATATACCCCTATTGCAATTGGTAGATAGTGGTGGTAGATAGTTTTATGGTGGAACGACCTTTGCTCTAGTTAAGTTTTTGAGCAGCACCAAAATTTGTTTCTTTTAGATTACTGGTCTTAAATGATCATCTCTCTCGAAACAAACGCGTCAGTAGTAAGATGTGTATCTTTAGTCTCCAGTAGAAAAAATCTACATATTTAAATACAATGTTGCAGACCAATCCAGGTGGCTTGTTAAACTAAGCAATTAACTTCCAGTAGCTTAATGGCGTCTGCATTTTTATTAATTTTCCATTAAAATGTTCCAAACTATAATTTTGTGCTATTAACTATCGTAATCAGGTGTTTATTAATATTGTTAATATGATAAAAACCTTATTACGGACCTACTGCTGTTTATTTTGAGAATAAGTTATTATTTTGTAAGTTATTTTCATACCTAGAAGATAGTTACTTACACTGTAAAACAACAGGATTGAACCAAATGCAAATTGCAAATAAAAATCGCTTAAAATAATAGTTAGGTAAAAAGAAAAATAATGTTTTAGTTAAATAGATTAAAGACAAAGGTCCTAGACCAAAAACCTAGATCCAAAAGGAAACTGCATAAGTGCATACCTACCAAATTAAAAATAAAAATATTTCAAATACCCTCATAACCCTAACAAACCTATAAGCCCAAAAGGCGTGCGGACTGGTCACCACTGTCGCTTCACTAATGAAGATAGCAACACCTCTATTAGGTCATATTAAAACAAAAGGCTTTTGTCTCCACCATATTTTTATCCAGCATGCTCGCATCTTCGTCATTAAGCACGTATCCCTAATACTTATTCAATCATAACCCTAAAGTCTATAATCCCAAAAGGAGTGCGTACTGTGGGTGTACTATTGTCCACCCACACTGACTGACTGACACCTCACCAATGAAGATATTAGCACCTCTATTAGGTCACCTTTTCCAAAAACAAAAGGCTTTTGTCTCTGCCAAATTTTTATCCAGCCAGCTCTCATCTTAGTCATTACGGACCTCTAAAAAGGTTTTCTTCAAAGTAACCCTAGTACTTATTCAAAGTAGGCTTTAAATAAACGTAATTCCTGGACTCGAACAAAGGTGGGACCACCCATATCCCCCCCAAAAAGCTTTACGATGCTTGTTTTAAAACTAATTTGCTAAAGTTACTTCGCAGCCGGTAACTTATAATCGTAAATTAAGTCAAGTACATTTCTCGCTTCGCACTTTCTTTGGAAAAAACTTTTTTCGGTTACCGTTGTTTGAAAAAAGTATTCGTGCGATTTTACGTGCCTACTCTCTGGTAGTATAGCTTTTTAATAAGAAGATAAGATTGTGATTATGTTGGCTTCTTTATTTATTTTCGAGGAGGTAAGTAATTTGTAATTTTTGGGGCATTGAAGTTGGATTAGGAGCAAGAGCAATGAAAGGGGTTTTCATTAACCTAAAAGTAGGTATTATAGCAGAGATTAGTAACAGTATCAACTAGGATAAACAATCGACCTATTAAATAATTTGGCATTGCATTATACATATATATGATAGATATATGCATAGACCGAGACGTAACGCACCGGATCAACTCAGGATGGATGAAATGGCGACAGGTCACAGGAACCACTTGCGACCCACGGATGCTCCTCAAGTTAAAGGGGAACATTTATAAGTCCGTGATAAGGCCTGTCGTACTTTATGGATCTGAATGCTGGGCTGTGAAGAAGACGGATGAAAAAAGATTGCATGCAGCGGAGATGAGAATGTTGAGATGGATGTGTGGAGTGACGAGAATGGATAAAGTAAGAAATGAGTATATAAGAGGAAGTTTGAAAGTGGCGCCAGTGACAGAAAAGTTGAAAGGAAATCGTTTGGCTTGGTATGGACCAAGCCAAACGATTTCCTTTCAACGCATCACATGCCTATGCATGTGATGAGAAGGGACGAAACGCATGTGACTAAAAGAGTGATGAATATGCATGTTGATGGATGGAGAGGGAGAGGAAGGCCGAAGAAAAGATGGATGGATTGTGTGAGGAATGATATGAAAGAGAAGAGAGTGAATGATAGCGTGGCGGTTGACAGGAGAGAATGGAAGAAGAAAACGTGTTGCGCCGACCCCAAGTAACATGGGATGAGGGCAGGAAGATGGTGATGACGATCTCTGTTATTTTCACGTTGTGAAAAACTATGTTGGTATCGAACCGAAATTTGCACATTTGTTTAAAAACTGAAATACATCCATATCGATAGATTTTTGCAAAAGCGTTTATTTTAGTATACGCTTTTGACAAGACGTCTATAGTGCTTATGTAGTAAGTGCCACTGTCTGGTGTTCAGCAGTCTGTTTGAATGCTCAGGTCATCGCAATTTTCGAACTGTCTGGCACTGTACTGGCGATGACCTAAGCGACACAAATCTCACACACGGTTTTATTTTAGATTTATTATTCCATTAGAATTTGTATATCATTTGTAATGTCATTTTCAGTAATGTGCCTGTTGGCAAAAAAAAAATAAGCTCTTGCATTGCTGTATAAAATCTTTAAAGCCTTTTTTCATCTACCTCGAGAAATGCTTAGAATATAGATTTCACCACGATCAATATGGCCAATAAGAAGGTTGATTTCCTGACACAAAGTTACAATAAAAAAGCATCGAAAAAAACTTTCGCCTTCGCGCGGGATGTCGTAGCTAAAAGAATTTCCGCGGTGTCCAGGAAACGGAATTTTCTTCTTTAAGTATTCCTTTACGATACTGTATTTAGCCGTTTAATAGGTACTGAGGTACTGAGGTTACATCATTTGGTCGGTCATTAAAACAAAAGCTCTTGAATATGCGACCTAATTAAAAAGACAACTCGTAGCCGTTGCGTAGAGCGGAGTGTGCGAATGCTCTTTCATGGCCTATTAATTTCGCTGTTATATTTTTATTGGTATTTTATGTTAATAAGCTTATCTCTGTGTTTTGTTTTAAATTGTTTCTCTTTTGTTTTGATAAATTCGTGTTTGATGATGATCATTATCATTACAATAAAGCTTTTATCGTATTTTTTGTTTTGGCAATTTTGAAAAAATAAAAGAAATGAAAAGTATTTGTTTTAAGAAAAAAAATATGTTATACTTATTAAGAATTGAAAATCGCACCGCACAATAACAACTTTAAAAACTTAAAAGTCAGTGTTAATAATAGAGATCTATCTTTGTCTAATTAATTTGATTAATCTCCTATTTATCTTCACTGACGCGCCATTTACGTGTCGCATCACTTATCAAAGCGTCCGCCATCTTGTCAAGACCGCGTCACACAAGATGTCGACCAACACACTCGATCGTATAAATTAATGCAAATGACACGACAAGGCGACAACGAGGTATTTGCGTCATTCGCAAATCGATTCAACACATTTTTTTATGAAATTTACAGAATCGATTCGAATGTATAAAATATCGTATTGAAATCGAGAAGCGACGTATATTTAAGAATTATATTAACTTCAATTTTGGCAACCATGGTCATGATCGTAAGTTATTTGTAATGGGGTGATAGATTATAACAAAATTAAGTGACTGTTTAAAAGTCGATAAGTTTCATGCCGAAACTAAACTGTCACCATATTATGCTTTATCTTCACCATTACTCGAAATTTATATTTATGTGTTGTTGAGTACATTTTTTATTGAAGTAATGAGCCATATTTGCCGTGTTATGGTTTAATTTAAACATACTTAATATATTTCTGTATTTAATTCAGGCAGTTTGTTTTGTGAATTATTCTCATTTTGTCACTGTCCAAATTTATAGCAACTACATTTATTAAGGTGAATTATTTTTTTTAACATGTGTGTGGCTGTCTTAGAAATTTTATGATTCAAATTCACGCCGAAAAAAATCACAAGGAAATTCGAATTTTGGTGCTGTAATTACTAGCAATACAGATGAGGGAGAACTTCTATGAGCAAAGACCTTTATTCCTGCTAAATTAAGTTTCTATATCCAGCGATATATAAAGTAGCAGCATTTCCAAAACTTTGGTATGCTTAAACTAGCCAGCCATAAAGACAAACCTGCCGGACATTTCCGACATTTCCTACAAAAGTATTCTTGCATTTCAAAACGTGAATTTTTTCGAATAAAATAAAGCTAAGTACTCACCTTCTTTTCGGTCAACTTCTCGCATCGCCGCTGCTTGCATATCTGATGCGACTTGTCGTTGCGACACGGCGCGCAGTCGCCACAGTTGTCTTTGCGTTGGCAACCGATGCATTCGCCGCATCTTTTCCGCTTCTTCTTCGTCTGCGATCGGAAATACTGATTTGTTATTAAGATTAGTGCCATTAAGGATAGTCGTTTTAAATAACTTGAACTGAACATAAGTCTCTATTTTTCTGCCTGTAAAAGTTTCTTTGAAATGATAAAGAATCTGTTAGGTAACGACTTTTTTCGACTTTGCCATTTTTGTCAATTATTTTCTGCATTCCACTTAGCATTTTAATTATTTTTTAAAGAGGTTACTACCCAAAATACGAAAATTATAATTTTCAATTTATTGGACGATGAAATAGCACCGTTTAAAATTTGTAATTCGCGAAAATTGCTTCAAACTCTTCATTAATTCATATTTTACTGTTACAACTCTCGTATCTGATCGCATTCCCGTTGGTTGCGTGTGCGATTCATTCACGAACCCGAACAAAACGTTGGCCAAACCCTGTCAAATATTTGGCCAACTTTGAACCTCGCTTAGCTACAATCGCTTTGTGTGAGATAGAAAGGGAGAAAGATATGGCAAATGTTTGACAAATTGTGACCAATATAAAGGGACGTTGCAATTACTGGCCAGACAACAATTTCGGAGTATTCCGCGCTCATTATTATGACTCGTCTCGGTCCTGCGCAGGCGCATTGAATCGGAGCGATCTCATTTACTCTCATTAAGACTTCGTAATTCGGCAGCCTTAATAGTTATATCGATGAAATTAATATTTTTACTGTGTATTTGAAATTATTTTTATCACCTCTATTGTGGGTATTGCCAATTGGCAATCAATTGGCAATACCCACATTCTTTATAAATATAAGGCTTACTTAGTTACAATTTATTTTGTTCACACATTAATTACAGGTAATCCAATTTTGCATATATGTAGGTAAGCAATTTAAATACCTTCAATGTTGCAAAGCAAATTAATCCGCTACAATAAAAACATACAACAGCTGTGATACGGTAAGAAAAGGTCCGCCATATTTGGTGCAATTTCATTCGTGCAACGTTCGTACTTATCTCGGCCGTAATCGGAACCAACCGATTGTGGCACCGACAAACAGCTGACGATTATTTAAATACGGAATTCTATTCAAATTCGTACTTCGAACGCTTGTTTTAGTTAGACGGTGGATAAACTTATGCTTGTGATAAAACGGTCATTATTTTAAGCTCGTTAATAAAAAAAAGTTGAAAAGCCTGACTTTGAAAAATAAACAAAGTATTGATGTCTTTTCAAAGACGTTAATTACAGTATCTAATCGCTCAAAATTGATATTTCTATTCCTATTAGCACCTTAGAAATATTCTAATCGCCCGTTCATCCTGCAGATGTTGTTTTTTTTATTATTTTAATTTAAACCACTGGCATTACAGTACATGCCTTTGCTTTGTAAGTACTAACCTTTAGTCTATTTTATGCAACACTACAACAGATGTGACACGAAGCTTCTTTCGCGGTAAATACTTATTTTTAAATTATAAAAACGTGTTATGTATTTGTAGAAACGTCCACACATCACGGATGTATTCACCGAATGGTAATGCAGAGATGTACCTATAGTACTCCCGTATTTCGACAGTTATTTTTAAGTCTCAAGTAACAAGGCAAGCCTTTTGCCATCAACTGTTCAATTACGTTTCTTTTTTTAAAATAAATCAAGCAATAAACTACTAAGAGAGTGCTTCAATTATAAATAATACAACCTTCTTTTACACCAAACCCTAATTTACCAGCATAGAAATAAAATAAGGTGTCATATAATTATCTATAACGACTTCCAAGTGCTACGTCACTAAAATATAGCTCACTTCCGCTTTTCCTAATGTTTTGTCCACATTTCTAGGAAGCTTTGGATTTTCCCCGTTTGACTCATTCCATTCGCATAATGAGTAATAGCTACGGCTAGACAAAGGAAAATGTAATCTATCATAGGGTAATAGAGAATAAATCTGAATGGCGCTAGTTTAGGATTTTTATTTCAGCTTTGTAGTAATGGCGGAAAAGTTTTTTTCGAATGTTCTGGAATGCCGAATTTGAATTTTCTATGCCTACATTTTAGGTATATTTGAATTGGAGCTCATTTTCAAGTTATGGAACGACTAACTGAATATAATTTTAACAAAGTTCAAATTCCATTGCAACCAAAAACTTATTGTTACACCTTTTTGTTACAAATGGTCACTCAAAAATCAACTTAGAATACATTTGACTAAAGTAGATAACTGATTAAGTGGCGATGGAATGAAAATTATCTGATCTTATGAACACTGCTATAGTTGAGTAATTTCTGATGATATTTTTCGAATGAAACTATTATGAAACAGTAAAATAATTACAGGGAAATTTATTTATTTGCTCTAAATGCAAGCAGCCTGTAATTAATTTAAGTGCAGTACCTACTGAGTAACTTTTATACAACTTTATGATCGACGTTGTTAAAGTTAAAGTTGCTATAAAGCATATTTCTATGAAGAATCCGATTACAATCAGTATGAACGCAACGCAGCTGAACTTCGATAAATTAAATCGTCAAATAATTTAGTCGAGTCATCGCATCAATTACAAAATTAGTCGATTTTAAATCGATCGCACTAATCTTATCGAGTACTGAGAAATTACTTAATGCAAATTCTTTTTAAAATTAACCGTCAATATATCGATAAAAAGGTGTAATTTAGTCGATATTTGAAAAAAAACTAAACATTTGTGTGAAATTCACTCGCGAGGAGTTCATTGCATTTATTTGAATTTGCTGTATCCGTCCAATTAAGACATGCCATTGTGAATAATGATCATTAGAGCTTACATCTAAAGCATTATAATCGGTATAAAATAGCGTAACAAGAAACGATTATCTATAACGTTCGCTGCAAAAATATCGTTTGAATCGATTTTTGTGTTGGCAACACTACTACTAATTTTGAAATCTCATTCAAACACATTATTGTACGGACGCCAGCACATCAAGCTAATAAATCTGTCAAATTTCTTTAATAGATTTTCAACTTTATCGCTAAAGCATTAAGGTTCAAGGTGGATTGGGAAAATTTGACAGTTTCGGGTAGCTTGACCTGCTGGTGTCTGTACTTTTACTACTCGTCATAATTCACTTAAACAACGCTCAATTATACTGATTACCGATTAACGATCACTAAAGATGTAGTATCGACTAATCGAGGTGCATCTCTAATAATTACTGTCTATTGTAGAGGCAGCTGCGCGCCAAGGTGTTCGTTATTAGACTAGGAAACGCTGACATTTATTGTGCAAAGAATGTCGTCAAGTCTGGACCTTTCCTAGCAGGTCCTGCACTTAGATAAGTTTTTCTGAACTGGCAACTTCAATTATAACAAATTGCTGAAGAATATTCTCAGCCGTTCGAGTCTAAAGTGGTAACTAGCAATAGAATAGTTTTATATAGTTTTTAATTGATTAGGAGCAGTCGTGCATGTTGTAAATGTTCTGTTAATTATTATCGTGTAGTGTTTGTTTTGTTGTTTTCATTGAAATACACTTAAGCAATTTCTTTGTAGGATTAAACAAATTGCCTGATTTTGTGAAATAATCGTTTTGTAGCGATCGATGACTTCAGAAAACTAATGACGGAGTAGTTTGTCACTCCTAAAAGTTGATCAAAAATAGACGTCATTGTTACCAAAAATGTAGTACCTACGTATATAGACATAGGGCTGATTTTACCAACGCCAGATAATTTTATCCGAAGCATAATTTTGAATGTTTGACAGTTCTTCCATACAATATGACGTTTTTTTTTAAAAAGAAGGAAGAATATCTGTCCAACTTCAATTTTATTCCACGAATAAAAATTATTTGTCGATTAAGAAATCAGCCCTCAATAATTTACTTAACATATACTTCCCTACTTTAAAACGCCGTCTTTCGAGCCACAATTAAAACATACTAACTCCGTTAATATCGAAGGCTTTTCAAAACTGCCGACTAATTGCATTCGCTGTTAAATTTCAAAGTCATAAAATTTTCTAAGCAGGACACGCATAAATCGCCCGACTTTAATTTGTGTTTTAAACGAGAGAGGAAGTTAATTTATTGGTGGAGCAAGAGAATCGGCTAACTATTAAATTTATAGCCGCGAAGACAAGGAGTTCGGCCATTTCGAAACTCAAGTCCGGGAATAAAAACTGCTCGGAGAATAATAAAAGGTAGGAATTACGGTGGAAGTTTCTCTTTTTCGGGCTCTCTCGAATATCCACTTTCAGCGGGCGTGTAGCTGAATGAAAATTCTGAGAATTCTTATATCTGGCGTCGAATATACAGTCGGCTTTTCGCGATTCCCCGGCGTCTTGTTTACGCAATTCACCAATTCGTGGGAAGGGAGATTAGTTGTCGTTCCCGATTTTATTGTGTTGCTTTTCAACTTGCCTACGTTTGGTGTATGTATAGAGGTATGAGGAACAGGGTGTAAAGTTCACTCATCCTCCATCGAAAAGGGAGGATCCTCCGACCAGACGAGTGTTGTGTCTGGCGGGCAACTGCCCAACGTTTGATGTTGGGAAATTGTATCTATGCTAATTGCGCGGTAAACTCTGCTTGCGAGATGCAGGATTTGCGTGACGTCAGTATGACGCGTTGTTTGCATGTGGCGTTGTAGATACCGCTACATCACTCCCCTCCGGAGACCGGAGGTCGATAGTGGACTGAGTCTTGTATCTTGCGATGCTTGCCAGGCCAGCTGAGGTTCCAGTGAGTCGGAACCGGTTGCCGCATAGTTCACGGTGAGTCGGAACTGTCTGCGGAGTTGTCCCCAGTGAGTCGGGGTGGCGCTGCGTTATATTCCAGTGCGTCGGATGTACAGCACCGGGTTGAGGCTGGCTGCTGCGTCGACCAGGAGAGGGTGCTCTACTTGTTGACCGGCCGAAAGTGCAGTGTGCTGTGCCGAGGTTGCTGATGAGGCTGAGGGTGATGACCAGGTATGCGCGGACGCTGCATGCTGGTGGTCAGGATACCCGTTGAAGCCGTGGGTGCTGGCTGGCTGGGTGACTCGCCGCTAAAGCTTGCGGGAGTGATAATGATGACGTCACGCTGAAGTGTTTGCACGAAGGCTGCGCTGACGTTCATGTCCGGGGTCACCAGTATAGAGGTATGAGGAACAGGGTGTAAAGTTCACTCATCCTCCATCGAAAAGGGAGGATCCTCCGACCAGACGAGTGTTGTGTCTGGCGGGCAACTGCCCAACGTTTGATGTTGGGAAATTGTATCTATGCTAATTGCGCGGTAAACTCTGCTTGCGAGATGCAGGATTTGCGTGACGTCAGTATGACGCGTTGTTTGCATGTGGCGTTGTAGATACCGCTACATATGTATCATTTTGTTTACAATGCCCTGTCTTATATCAGTGACTAATGATTATAGGTTATGGTGCAGTAAATGGCAAAATTATTTGGCGAACAATTGGCGAAGTCGAAACTGTCAATATTTAGATTAATAAGTAATTGGATGTAAACAAATAGGTATTATTATCAGCTGCTATATCAGCGTAAACATAAAGTTAACTAAACTCTGAATATTAAAACCTAAACGACTTATATTTTGACCCATTTCGTTTGATCTTTACATTTAATTTATTAAGAAATTGTGTCAAAATATTTACTGTAAACAGGGTCATGATTACCAGTTTAAATTAAAGAAGCTACTTTTAAAATATGAAAATTCTCACCTGTTTTTCACTGGTTATGTCGTCCATTTCCATAGGTCCCGTCGCCATGGGAGGTGCCCCATGCATGGGTGACTTGAACCCTGCAGTGGAAGACACAGCCGCGACCTGACCACTGCTCTCAGACCCGACCTCCATGTTAGACCCATCAGACTCTGTGCTGTTCGCGCGCATTTTCCGTCGCTCCTTCTTCCTAAAGTCCGATCTTGTTGGTGACGAGCCGGTCCCGAACCCATTCGTCTTTTTCTCATAACCGTTATCAATCATCATCGGGTTCTGGAAATTACTGTGGTGTAGCCCATTCGGTGTATATTTCTCCTGTAGCGCTTTCACATCAAACGGCTCGTTTTTCAACACATGAACTACGGTTGGACTTTGTATGTTCTGTATTAAACTCCCGTTTTGATGGAGGAGCGTTCCGTTTTGGTGTAAAATGCCATTTTGTGTCGGATAAGCATTGATTGTGGCTATGTTTGGTTGGTACAGTTGTATGTGTCTGTCATCGATGTACGCTTGTCCGGCCGGTGCCAGTTCCCTCGCCTGCAAGGGCGCTGGCACGATGGGGAAGCTTCGCGCGTTCACAGCTGTTAGTGTATGGAATGTTGTGGCGTTGACAGGTGACAGTGTCGTCAGGGTGGTCGATAAGGGCGCCATTTGTGCTAGAGTCGTGAGATGCGCTGGCGACGACGGCGTGGTGAGTTGCGTGAGCTGGGTTAACTGACTAGGACTCGCGCTCGGTGTCGGGCTCGCCGTGACCGGCACCGGTGTCACGCTAGGCAGACCCGTCTCCGGTATCACAGACGTTTCGGGAAACGTTTGGAACTGGCTTTGGAAGGACGGCAGCTTGTTCGTGATGGGCTGCAGTGTGACGGGCTGGTAGTCCAGTGCCGCTGAGAAACCAGCTCGTAGGAATGAATCTTTGGAGTGCACCGTGATGGGCATTGACTCCCACGGTCGGTACTGTGGCTGGCTGGCGATGACGGAGACCGTGTCTCCTGTTCTCTCGTAGTACTCCCAGGCGGGGTCCAGGAGCCGTGTGTCGGCTGTGAGGATCCGCTGCTCGTTCTCCATGTCGCCGAAAGAGGAGAACGGCGGTAGAGCGCTGTCTGCGCTGGCGTCGCTGTTGAGCGCCTCGCTCATGACGCCTTGCCTCGACGCTGCCTCATCGCGTCGGGGACCATAAACCCTTACAAAAATAAGCTCTAAGTCTATTGTAGTACTGAACACTCGGAACTGCACTGGAACTTACAATTTGTACTCTTGACGTGGCTCCGCTAATTTGTTAATGTTCGGTATCTAAGAAGCACTTATAGTTACGGTTATACGGCACACTGGTTTACACTAAAACTAATCACAATATCTTCGTTATCCAACTAAGGAATAAATATAAAAGTCCTTAATAAGAGGCAGTTGAACTTACACGAACTCTTACAGTCTAAGGGTTTATAAAAATCTTTGGCTGACTTCTTTTTACAAAATGCTCGAGGATTCGGTTCGTATTATAATTGTTAACGATCGATAAAATATTTTGTGCACTCGTTTAACGATTTCTATTATTTTGGAACGTTTAAATACTGGTCGTTGGTTGATTAACTTCGCTCGTTCAAGGCTTTTTTATTGTAAATACCGATCAGACTTAAATTAATTTGTACTGTTTGGGAGTTAGCGTATACTATTTACGATTTAGATTTATCGTTAAAAGGTTAAAAAAATAGTGCTTATATTTAGATTTTCGAAACGAAAGATATGACTGGAGGCTTTGGTTTGAGGATTTCGTGGCTTTTGGTTGAACGTGTTTCACTTTCGGCGCATGAGGCGTCGTCTGGGCCGGTTATCCGTACGGCCGGCACCAATCTGTGGACAAAACATCACATTAGAGCAAACTGTTTAAGGAGTAATGTTAGATCATTGAAAACCTTCGTTTTTTATTCGGTAACGATGTAGGTAAATTGTGAAGAAGGAAGAATAGAGGAGGTAAGAAAATTCGCAAGTTATGGACAGGCCCCGACATGTTTACTGCTATGGCGGGGCACGCATGCGCGAGGCTGTGTTTTGAATAGAGCGCGAATCGATGCAATGGCGCGAATAACCTATTCTTGCGAACTTTCGAAGGAAATTGGTAACAATCAGCTGTTGTTTATTGTCTTCAATGTAATAGCTTTATGATATCCAAGATGAGATTATTATTTTGAATATCTTGAGTTTGAATTATGGGTTTGTTGTTGAAGTAAACGATGGTAGAGTAGTTAGAAAACCTAAATAATTGTAATATTTAAGAATTCATTGATAGATTTTCAATGTTGTGGATCTATAAAACATTGAATACGACGAAACTTCAGGACAAAATTTAAAAAGCGAGAAATACGACGAAAAGTTAGTTGCAAAATACAAAATAAGCAGTCGTTACCCCGTAACTATTCAGTAATCTGTGCCCCATGGAACAGAAAGTATTATAACCCTATGGACTTGACGTGAAGGTGACACTACTAGAACATTTAAACTTCACTCGAAAAGCCTAAAAACAACTAAGTACCTACCTCTCTAAAACGATAAGTTCTACCCCAAAAGTCACCTTAGTACCAAAATCATCTCAAAAGATAAACAGCATCACCGTATCAAACTAACATTAGCAAATCGTTCGGCGCGTTAATGTGCGTTGATAAAACCGTCGGTGCGCGATAATCACGTTGTCATATGCCGGTAACATTTCGCTGAGTGACGTCATAACCCCCACACCCCGTTAACCTGACCCCAATAGCGTGCGTGCAAGCTCGTGCAAGAAAAGCGAAGAAAATTATTACTGTCCATCTAGTTTATCTTAATTTGTAGTTTTTTTTAGTGTGGTAACTCCGTTTTGTGAATGGCAACATTGGTAAGACCGGATTCGGAATCGGTTTTTGAATTCGGAACTGGTAAATCATTTTTTCAAGAAACTCAAGCAGGCTGGCAGAAGTGTGTAATATCAATTAAACAGGTCTGTACTGTCAACAGCATCTAGAATATTAAGATGGGGATGGAGAAAATTCTCAAATGTGGTTTTATTCGTCAAGAATACTAGAAAAAAAGTCACTTTGAATAAGAAGTTAAAAACGAAGGTGAAACCAGAAATAGATTGTAGTATACACGAAAAAGAATAGAAGAAAATGCGTGGGAAACCGCTAAAATAAATTGCTATTTGTATCCGTTTCCCGACTGTTTACAAAGTAACTATTCTTTGTACTTTGGACAACATATTATGAGCACTACCAAATGTCTATGAACCAACAATAAAATGCGAGCTTTTTGTTATACGACCAATTTGGGGATACGCTCCAACGAATTCTGTCTTAGAACTTCTTAAAAGCCATCTTATTTGGTAGCATTATCACATGGAGTAAACAATGTCTATAAATAGAAGGGTACGGCAATAGTGCCTAATGCTACGCTCTATTTCTGTCTCACTATTTTAAGGGCGTACTATTTTTGAAATGTTTCAATTTAAAACTGTCTATTTCCACTGATCGAGATTCGATGCGACATTTTTAGAAAATTTATTTACGGCTTGTTATTTTTAAGATGTATTGGAATTGTTTTTCTTATTTATATTTGATTGACATAGTTATAATAGCGTGATCTGTTTGTTTTCAATATTTTCAATTTTGTTTGAGACATTTCCGACAATCCGTTACCATTTTCCATATTACGAGTATTTCCATCTATCATAAGATCCTGCAATCTGAATTTGAATACCATTCCGAACGCGCACACTTAAAATTTCAAAATTATTGTTCCAATTGACTCATCTACAAAAGGGTAGACACGTGTATATTTAAATATGGAACAAGAACTTTCATCGCGCGGAGAGGCATCGAGATCGATTAGCACTTCATTTGCAGTAATGATGACGTCAGAGCTTCGTTATTATTAAACCTGAGATTATTTATCTCGATAATTGTATTATTAGAGATATCACGTGATGGGACCGAATCGAATTCTATTTCTGAATCGGGATGCTGGTCTTGACATTCAACATCATTAATTAAGTTTTTTTGAAAGGTTGGCTTGATTCCAAAAATATGTAGATTAAGATAGAGAGATATTTAGATTAGTAATTTTAAAATAACAACCCTAAAGTGTTAAAACTACTAAAAACCACGGACACGTATAGTTTTATATATAATCTCACATAGGAAATCCCGGTAGCATTAATTTAAATATAGTCTCTACATCGTCTTAAACATTGCCTCGACTAATTCTTTATTGATGAAATTCTCTCATTATAAAAGTTTCACGAATCGGAGCTATAACTAAGGCTTCCACAGGATACGCATCAAAAGAAATGTCTTTTGTTTCCATCACAAAGAGGGAGTAAATTGCAACTTGCTTGTTTCGACTTTTTCGCTTTCCCTCAAGTACTGTGCCGTATTTTCCTGAGGGACTTAGAAGATTTTTCTGTTCCGTTACCCTATCTACATTAAATTATTGTAGCTTTGTGGCTTCTCGCATAATGTCGCGTGTTGGACAAACTTAACCGTCTAATGATGGATGAGCGGTTTGATGGATCTCTTTGAGTACTATGGGTTCCACAGTAGGGTCGACATGGGATGTGTTGTATAGAGTTAGTTAGTTGACGGTGAATTGGTGACTTAATTTACACTTTGAAGGTGTTCTGTGGTTTATTTCGCGTAAGGATCTATGACGTCATGGCGCACTATTTCAATATTGAACAAATTCAAACCATGCTTTGTGATTCCTCATTCAAATCTCGCGTCAACGTTCAAAAATCATTCCGCATTACATCACCATCACTCCAAAACGTTCCGACTAGTAATCACAGGGCAAAACTCTTTGTAGAAGCGCACAAAGAGCGTTCCTCGAAAAAAAATTAAAAAGCTCACTTCAGAACGCAATCGCCTCGCGTGTGTGCTGTATGTGTTCGAGCGTGTGTGTTGCAAGGATTCAGAGGGTGTCGAAGTGTGGGTGTGTGTGGCCGTGTGGGTAGAACGCGATAGTATCTGGGTCTGGGTTGTCAAGGGCAACCGTACAACCGCTGCAGCGAAAGCATTGCGCTTTCAGCGTTGAGCTGCAATTATACGGAATATTTTTAGCGTCGGATGTTGTCGCTTTTTTGTAGCGACGCGCAAACTGCACCGAACTGCGTTTGGATGTTCGGAAATCATTGAGTCTTGTTATGAAGAATGTGGGTAGTGTGTTCGCGGGGTACATGGTTGTTTTACTAGTTTATGGTAACATGTGGGTAGATTCTTACTACCTTGAACTAAACACTGATTTTAGATGTAGACTTTGCAGTCGAAAGAGGAGTAGAGCTTTAATTAAGGAAATAATGTCGTAGATTTGAAAATGTTGATAAATGCTCTTAATCAGTTTCATAAGGACATCATACAAGTTAATTAAAAAAAAAAACGTTTAGAAGCTCTTAACAGCAATAACAAAATTTAAGTACGTATAAGACTAAGTAAAGGCCAATTTATTGCAAAACAATTTTATTGCCTAATAAACAGTATTCTTACTACAAAATATTGAATAACAGAACATAAAAAACGTATTTGAACATTTTTTCTTTACCAGCTGTGTACTGTAACATCCGTTTAAGCATAATACCTGCACAGGAAACCGATATCTCAGTATAAGTGATCATTCGTTGATGATAATCTGCTGATAACACAACGATGGTTACTGTAAGTAGTTCGTATATTCTTATCGATGGATCAGCACCTTCGTTTTGTTAAAAAGATGTTATAAAACCATTAAGAAGGTGCGAGTTTAATTTTTTATAATCTATGGTCAAGATGTCAATTCTTATTGGCTTTTTTTCTTCATCGTTCTATTTTTAAATATCTTCGTGTAATTCTTTTTTTAGTTCAATTCATCGTTGTTCTTGTCAACCAGTATGTTTTTTAATTTATTTATTCAGTAGTACACATACGTTATATACATTTAAGTTGGTGCCAACATAAACTCATGAGTTTTACCGTGCACCAAAATCTATTATTAGTATTTTTCTATGTTTTTAATGGTTCTTCAATTATTGGTTTGTTAAACCCCATCTGATCAACCGGTGGTTGTGCAAGCAGTAGTAATCCTTTTGCAACGGGTTTCATAACCAACTGTTGATGTTACGTCATTGGACCCCAATTAATCAGATCGACCAATCGGAAAGATGTAGGTGAGGATCATACAATAACTGTTATATTTGCTTGTATGTCTATATGCTATTGTTCTTTACTAGAGCATGTTTATTTGACAGGACATCCGAAATATATTCTGTATGATATGTGTTGCGTCTATATAAAGTACAAGTGATTAATTTCATATTTTCTCTTGTTACAAATTTCGTACTGTGCTTCACATAGGTAATATTTTAGACTGGTATTACCTAAAGTAAGAGTTTGTAATGCATCATCATCTGCCGAGCCGTTTCTCAACTATGTTGGGGTTGGCTTCCAGTCTAACCGGATGCAGCTGAATACCAGTATTTTACATGGAGCGACTGCCTATCTGATCTCCACTCCGGGACCAACAGCTTAACGTGCTTTCCGAGACACGGAGGGATCTCGGTAATTAAGATCACCTATCCACGGACCGACCGCGGCAAGTGTAGCTTAACCTGATCGATCGACCTGAGCGGCTGTTATTACTAAGCCATGACTGCTATTTTGGGTTTCCTACATTCAAGAAGACAATTTTATGATTCTATGTTGTAACTACATATATTTCTTTTTGTGCCTCGTATTTCCCCGATAGGTATTACTCATACGCTGAAATGTTCAAGAGACATCAACATCTTTTATCCATTTATTGATCCTGATTCTATTGCTATTTCATCATCATATGCAATAGTTAGTCATCCCAGGTCATTAGAAATCAGTTTTGGCTAGGCATTCTAGCAGCTGGTATATTCCTGTTACGACAAGAAGCAACTGGCCCTATATCTTTATTGCCAACAAGAAGCGATTCCAAAACGGAACCTTCTTAGAATCTCGAAATTGGGGCACCAAAAGGACTATACAGGACAGTTATGATTTTTTCATGCATAGTTTCTCACACAAATATATCTATAAATCTGTATGTAATGACACAGCGGGCAGGATACGTACATCAGTCTGATTGCCGCCGAGCGATGCGGATTCAATTCTCGCTCTATTATTTTATACGAGCAACATTCAACGACGAGATGTCGTTATTAAGTGTTATTTCGTTTATTGTTTCAGTTTTATTGGTAAGGTTTTCTTTATTTTCATTGTTTTCTTGTTTGGCACTGGCAGCAAGATCTACCGCGTTATCCTTGATTTCGACTTTCTGACAGTTTTCTGTTTTTCTAAGCCACCCATTGGATAACTTTCAGTGTGTATGAGAAGTCGTTTGTGAGCCTATATTCTTTTGATGGTAAACAGGATTCAAATTAGCGTACAGAAGTTGACGCAGATGCTTTACGTTTCATAAAACATGTAGTCTAGTCGGCAAAGTAAATCCTTATTATTTTCGTAGACAAACAGTCGGAACCAAATCAGAAAGTTATATAGAGTTATTGCTCTTTCTGTGTTCGATACAGGAAGTTTCTAGATGACGGGTAACTTTCGATATTTATATACTAAAAACGTAATATATGGAAAATATCCCAAATTCATACTTGACTCTTTAACGATAACCTAAAAAATGCATTAAAAACCCAATAAAATCCATAAACATGCCACCATGATATCAGAACTCCATCAAATTTAAAACACATTAGAATGATAAGGCCTCGGCGATATAGAGTTACCGTCCCATCCCATTCAGCCACTCGAATCCAGTTGAATAGAAACGCAGATGTTTAGTTTTTTACGACAATCTTTCCCACACTACCACTTTTTCTGATGCCTTAATACTCCAGCAAACTTATTGTTGCACTTTCACGGCATCTAACACATTCAATTTTAATCTCTAACGGCCACGACATAGGGTGATTTTTGGATTTTCATAAACGCTGTTTAAAGTTGGTCGATACAGTTTTGTAAAGAATTTTTTGTGAGCACGTCTGTCTTTGCTATCGGATGCGACATCGGAAATTGAGCGTTTTTTGTACTTACACCTATGAGATGGAATTGTTTGAAGGAAGTCACATCTGTATGACGATGATTGTATGATTTAGTATTGTTTCCTTTACGTATTGTCGCATCGGGTACTTTAGGTTACTTTTTGAAATAATTTGAAAAGTTGACTAAATTGTTGCATCCGTAATATGTACCGTTTGCATTGAAGCTAGTAATACTCTGTCAGTTTTTTCACTAACTTCCATAATAACTACCAATCAACTAACTGCATCAATATAACCACATCAAAGGCATTTTGATAAAACGAATAGACTTTCTAATACAAAACGAACTAAGTCTACGATCTTTATTTGCATTGACTGCAAATAATTCAGTAGCCACTTGAAGAACTTCCAATAAATAAAGACTGAAACTATAAAAATTTAATATTAACTTCGAATGTAAGCGGTTCGCTCAACTTAAAACTGAATTCTCATTGAAAAGCGAGCGTTCACCGTCGCGACTCCCGCCCTTACCCAAATAAAATATCCGCCACAATTACATTTCCAAGAAAGTTTTCACTACATCGATGTTTAAACTTTTACCTAGACGGCTTGTACACATACTGAGGCAGCTATGTATACGTTCAAAGCGTAAGCGTCGCTTTGCTCAGGAGCAATAAGAGGAGGATTATCCCACAGAGAAAGTATGAATCAACTTATGATATTACTTGTGGCAATAATCGGGATATTTGAGACTACAGACGGATGAGGACGCCATTTGAACCTTTAGAGGTGATATTAATATTTCAGATTTTAGAATATAAACGGTTGTTGACTCGGAAAGCTTAATTTAGAAGACTTAGGTTTTTGATGTTGATGCAACTATACAATCATCAATATACACAAAAATGGATTTCGCTAAGTTTTTTCTACCAATTGATTGACACTACAATGTGATATTAACAGACATGGAAAATCAATCAAATTACTAACTATGAAATTAAGTGTCGGGTACAGTAAATGGATGGAAAACCAGCACGATATTCTTTTAGTGTAAACAAACACAATCTTAAATCATACAAACATTATGATAAGGAGAAATATGGTTAAATCGTTTAGGTTCTACTAAGGGATTTAACCAATTTCTATTGGAAGAGAGATGACGTATAGGATATACATATACATCCCGGTTGAAACAAGCCCGAAACTACTAGCGTTAAAACCAGACAAACCAAGAACGACAACAATGTGAACTTCCACAAACACAAAATGTCCAATGTCCACGCTCAAAACAATCCAAAACTAGATTCAGAGGAAACATAACTCGCTTGTTCAACTAAAAAGGAAGCACATAGCATTGCACAATCCGTTGCGTTGCTCTCAGCTCTGTACCAACAGTAACTACCAACTGTTAGCTCCGGCGAAATTGGCCAATTTGTTTATTTGTTTTCATTGGCTTCACTGAACTTGACTCCCTATTATCGCATTCGCGGGAGGAAGACGTATTATTTATTCGATTATTCCGTGGGACCGGAATCTTGGACGAAGTTCAGTGCTTAAAAGTATTAATCTGCGATATTCCGATATCCGATTGCGGAGTTGTTGGAGTTTTTGGTTAGTAGACTGTTAAGAATATTTGGATTGGGTGTAGCCATTTGGGAGGCTTTTAATTTTGTGACTGTATTGCAATTTGTGCTCAATAAGATAAGTACTTATACTTTTGATAGCTCTTGCACTATCTTGTAGTGCAGTCTTGGCAGATGCAAAAGTTGACCATGCAATTGTTTCGACCATACAACCGACATGCATAGAAACTTTGAAGAGATATAATAAAGATTCTATAAGTAGGATTAACGTCAATTTAGAAGCTTAAAATGCAGTCATTCAAAATCTTAAGTTAAAAAGCTGAGTTGTTTTTCAACTGTCTAGGTACATTTTAAGGAAAATGGACGTCGAGATATAAAGAAAAATGAAATCTTTATAATGTCTAAGAGCAAGTTTCAATTATGGATCTCCATTACAAAGAGGACTAAAAATCTAAAATCTTTTGTCAGAAACAAAAAATTAAAGCTTTTGGCGCTTTCATGCAATGATTAGATAGAGCAGCACCATAAGTTGGTTTCTAAATGAATGATTAGTCTATTTTGTAAGTTAAAACGATTCTCACAAAGGTAAATGATGGTTTATGAAGGATTTTAAGAACTGCTCGGAATCTAGTTGAGGAAAATAAAAATACAGGTGGGGGGATGTCAAAGAAGATCAAGGAAACGTTGTCCTGAATGTTTACAACTGGCTTGAACGTAACTAATTGATAGATTTCTCAGGTTTTGATTACTTTTAGTTCATAGTTATAATTTGTATTATACGTAAAACATAAGGATATATCAAATAGTCTTCTCAATGAAGTTTGAAGAAGGAAAGGAGCTTAAAGATTAGTGAAGCCCAATACCCAATCATTGGAAAAAAGTAGATAAGTCAGTTCAGGAAAGTTAAGAAGATTCGTTAGTTAAACTTTTACAAGACTCAATCAACATTGTTCGGCTTGAAATGAGGTCTATTTCAACTTTTTGATTGGTTTGACCTCCAGTTTTTGGACAACGGCCAGTTTGTGATTGGCTTTCTTCAAAAACCTGTTTCACGTGGTCCTCGTCTATAAAATAATGTATTAAGACCAACATAGCTCGTAAATTCATTTGTAAGACCTTTGGAATGCCATTCTTTGAACTTACAAACTGCAATAAAGTAGATAAAAATCGTTCCCGCTCCAATTTCGCTCGTTGCAATTAAGCTCTAAATTATGTGACATCATGCACATCAGACAATGACAGCCGATGCGTCACCACAACGTGTCTCCGGATGCTATCACCGTGTCCCTGACGCGCAACTTTGCAACTCTCACACACTTTGTTAGGAACCGTCGTCTTTTGAGAACTACCAACAAGATCACATCCAATTAGTTTCAGATAAGCGTGAGACAATGCAGTCTTGATGTGTTCCGACAATTCATAGAGATGCGTAGTTACGATAGTTTACCAATTGTCTGCTACAACAACAAACGCCAAGCAGGAAAACAGGGATCGATTCGCGAAAGCACACAACGAAAGCTCTGGCGGAAGCACGCGAACGCGCACCGGACCTCGCTTCACGCTCTGCTGCCACCGCTCGAGCTCTACACGAGTACCTCTAACTAAACAATCCACAAAAACCAAAAGCTTCTATTCCACTACTTGGAAACACTTGCACATTTTGCCACAAAACTTTTGTGTAAGACGCGAACTCTGTACCTTCTCTCGCTCGATCCATCCGCGCCTCCTTTTTTTCTTCGTCTCGCTGCCTCGGAAACAAAACGGTCCGAAGGACGCAAGCGAAAAATAAACAAAAAGGGAATCGGAGTTCGCGATCGCGTCAGTTGTGCGCGTGTCGCGTCGCGCGGGGGCGATCTGCGTGCATGTGTACGCGGCGAGGTTCGGCGGCGGACTGGCGCGCGCGGCGGCGACGCAGCTGCCGCGGCGGCCAATGGCGCGCGGTCACGTGACGCACCCCGCGCCCGCACACGCTTGCTCGCTTGTTTACAAATAATAATAATACGGCCGCCCGGTGGCGCCGCCTCTACGCCGCGGCCGGCTACGCGCGCTACGGGCTACGGACAGCTGTCGTTGCATTTGGCGGGATTCGATTCCGAGTTCGCTCAAAGCTTCGATCTGTTTACTTGGAGCTTTCGCGTTGGCGTGCTATCGATCGGTCCAAGTTCGGTGCCGCGTTGTAGATGCGTTACACCAACTTACAACAATTCATGTTGTATATTTTTGCTGTTAAAATTTCCCTGTGTTTCTAGCGCAGGAAGCCGAGAGTAATACCAAATTGGAGGTTAAAATTTCGGAAAAGGGTTAATAAAATTATTACGCAATTTGGCTAAGAGGGTGCGACATTCGTCCCCATTTCGCGACAGGTTGATGTTTCCGATTGTTTTGCGTTCAGGACGTAAGGTGCATGAGGGCTAAACCCCAGTGCATGTGCTATGTGTGGCTGGTGGCACTGTGGCACTACGCTCCCCTCGGTCTAAATCTGAGCTGAGGTGCCCCGTGGTCTCGTGCTAAGGGATGGGACACTTGGCGAACTCATTCTGATTGAACCCCTCATCTTTTACGCGTTACAAAAAGTGATAGTTTATCCCCAATATTTTGGTCAATTGGTACAGCATAGAATTCAATTTAGTTCTGAAATTGGGGCTGGAAGGTTTAGTTTTCGAATCGGGGAACCTAAAACGTCAACACAATAATACCATCCATTCGAACAGAACCGTGTGTGTGTGGGTCACTATTCCTAGAAACCCATAAAACTAGGCTTTAAAAATTGTCGTATAAAGCTAATTTATTTACTATCTACTCAACATTCGCCAGTATTTTTCAGAAGCTATAATTTTCACATGGGTATTAATAAAAATAATTAAAAATACTCCCTATTACTTATCCATTTACTTACGTAACTTTTGCATTATTTACCACAATTACACCGTTAAATTGAAAACATAAAATACTGGTACCTATCTAGCTCTGTCATCACATCACTTCGTAACGAAACCTAACTGCCATCTAATCTATAGGCGAGAGATTCGTACAAGGCACATGATTTACAGGTACAGTATAGGAATCATTCAAACTGGCGTTTTATAAATTGTCATGTAATAGCTGATTTATTTAAAGTACTTACGTACTCCACACTCTTCAGAAGCTATAGTTTACCCTTGTGTATTAATAAAACTGATTATAATACCTACCTGCATCTTAACTGAAATGATAAATTAAAAAAATAATAAAAATAGGTTAGTACTGGTAGCTCTATCATGACATTACTTCGTAACGAATACTAACTACACTTCCCGTGACCCAAGGGCTGGCTTTATCTTGGCCAGAGGCTAAGCATTGCCATACCAAACGTGGCAATGCCGCCAGTCTCTTGGGTACGTTACCAGTCGACAGCATGGATGGATGTTTGTTACTACTCTTTCACGTAAAAACTACTAAACAGATTTGGAAATTTGGCACAGAGATCGATTATAATCAGGATTAACACACAGGATACTTTTATCCCGATATTCTCACGGGATCGAAACTTATGCGGGTGAAACCGCGGGGCGCTGCTAGTTTCTTTATATTTTTTAAATAAAATGCTTAGATCGGCACAATAAGAAAGGAAAAAGGTGGCTGCGTTTCTGAATTTGCGAGGAATGCGAGGATGCGTGGCGAGGGATGAGTGTGAAACTAACCAAATAAAATCGATTCATTTCCATTCCTAGAACCAACCCGAGTCTCTTCAGGGCGAGAGTGAATAGCCTTCTTCTGGGCAAGCTCGTTCCACCGTAGATCTCATCCCTGCCTCTGGGCTGGATTGAGGTCAAGAGTGAGCCCATTGTCAATAAAAAACAAAGCTTAGTTAGCGGCTTGTTGAGACACCTACTTAAATCCTAATATGTATTTATTTTTCCAAAACATCTTAATAGTTTTTATGAAAATATAACCTTTTTTATTGTTTCATTATCAAGTTTATTTTTTCCCTGTTCGCTAAGCATCGTTACGACACAATTCTTTATTTTTTTCGAAAATATTATGTGTTAAAAAAATAGTTAGCGAACCTTATTTTATTTATTATTAGCCATTAATGTCCCACTGCTGGGCAAAGGTCTCCCTACCCTCTTTCCACCTCTCTCTGTCCAGAGCTGCCAAGGACCAATCTTTATCAAAGGACTTCAGCTCATCCCGCCATATCCTTTTGGGCGAACTAACCTCTTGTAAAAATGGCCACGAAATACATAATAGCCTCCTACATGTTGCTTTCTCATCCGTGTATCTCCGAAGTAAGCCTTTAAATAACAAAGTTTGAGGGAGTGAAAATTTAAGACAGTTTTTAATGCCCTAAGTTTCAGAAGCTTCATTATATTTCAAACTTGTGTTTTAGTGAAAATATGAAGCGCAGACTTTAGTTTCGTAGTCGCTGTCCGTTTTTATAAATCACTGGTAGTTCTTAGTGTAGACATTTTAAAATAAAGCTAGAATAATTTTCATAGTGAAGAAGGTTCTTATTAATGTTATGCTTGTGGAAAACTAGGTTTTTCTCCCGGCTTCGTGTGCGTGGAGGTTGTCCTTACAAAATCCCTAAATCCTATACAAAAATTCTATGTCCTCACCCAGCGGGGTAATTGCGTCACACACTATCAGTAGCAATGGCTTTTATTTTGACAGTTCAACAACATTCATTGCGTTATTTACGTTGTTGAACAGATATATTTTACGAACATATGAAGCAATGGATTAGCAATATCCTTCAAAATGATTCAGATTGAGGGTGACAGTTTGTTACGCAATTGGTCATGGTCTGCTTGTGTGCCAAATTTCATAAAAATCCGTTCAGGCGCAAATGTTGAGACGTGATGAGCAGTCAGGCAGATTAACTATTAGTGAGTGGAATGGTAATAAGTTGTTACCTTAATATATTTTAAGATAAAGCTTGAATAGTTTTCGTAAGAGAAAATATTGAGCTCTGACATATGGCAAATAATTTAATTTAATGTTCTGTGTCTTGTAATGTTAATTACTTTACATATGAGGGCTGGCCTGTTTCTTTGCCAAAGAATTAGCATCGCCATACAACGTGGGCATGCTGCCAGCCTTTTGGGCACTGTTCCTGTTGACAGCGATGCGGACGAATTTTTTGATGCCCTATGATTCTTTTGCTTATTTTTTCACATGTACATATTATGTATTATTATTTTAAATGTTAGCTTATATAATGTAAATAAAAACTTTAAATATCTAGTATTGTACACAATCAAGTATTTTCTAACTGAACAGACAGTTGTGCTGCTGGGGAATTTGTTGCACCACTTCTTCTTCCCAGCGAAAGCACTAGGAAGTGGTGAATGGCGGGCGTTTTGGGGGACTGTCTTTTGAAATTTTGACGTTCTAAAAGTGCTGATTTTAATAAATGACTTTTGATTTTGAGTACCTTTATAAGTGGGATCCGGTGGGACTTAGGAATTTTATCACTTAAACAGGCAAGGTTGCGGTTTACAAGAAGATGTAGTGACAAAGGCTGAGAAGAGTATGCTGAGATGGTTTGGTCATGTTGAGGAAGAATGGAAGGCGACTAACAAAACGTATTTACAAAGCAGATGTGAGTGGATACGCCGGCAGGGGACGCCCTACGAGGACATATAGTGACCTTATTGGTGATGTTCTTCAAAAAGGTCAGGTGCCTAGTACCCGCAACCGGCGTGCGTGTATGACCAGATGTATGAACGTAAACGAGGCAAAAGGAGTATGAAAGTATCCCAGCAGGTGGCGTTCTATAGTTTCTGCCTACCACCATGGGAAGAAGGCGTGTGTTTGTGTTCATGTATGTACAGAGGCTTTTCGCTTACCCAGTTTCCTAAATAATCAAGTTTAAAATGACAGTCATCTTATTTACAGAGGCCAAAATGTACCGTTTTTCATATCCTAATTATAAATGGGGAGGAAAGTTTGTTTGTTTGTTACACTTTCACGCTAAAACGGCTGAACGGATGTCGATGAAATTTGACATATGAGTAGTCCATGACCTGGAGAAGAACATAGGCTACTTTTCATCCTGGATCGCAGACAAAGTCGTGGGCAACAGCTAGTATTCTATATATGAAAAACGGTACATTTCGGTGCGGGCGACCTGTCCAGACCGATACTCAAAATGATAAATTATCATTAGTTACTTATACTTACAGACCAACAAACACACAACAAAGTCCCAATTACTTATAGAGGTAAAAATCGAAACATCTAACAAATGTATTCTCAGTTATAAAGGTTTAATCTTTCCCAGTAACAGAGGTATTGCAATGGTGTCGGGACCTCATTGTAATTATCAGTAGTAGAAGTTTACATAATCATACTCGCCTAAAACGTTCCCACTGCTGGGACACAGGTCTCCTCTCTATGAGAGAGAGTGGGCCATAATCCACCATGCGGGCCCAGTGCGGTTGGTCGATGTCCCATGTTTTCGAATTTAGTTTTTGATTTCAGGACATGCCGGTTTCCTCACGATGTTTTCCTTCATCGTTTTGAGAGCAGTGGTGATGAATAAGATTACACATAGTAAACTGCCTGCCGGGATTAGCCACGACCTTACAACTAGTAAATCGGGGCCGCTTCCACTGGGCCACGATTGTTCTCAGTAGAGGTTGCGGAAAGTTGGCCACCATAGGTAAAACTGAACTTTAGGCTGGTTGTAACTTTACTCCGCGGGGTTTGTGGGTTACCAACATAGTAACATTCTTGCGTCCTCTAAACGGTCTTAATTTTCGTAGATCATAAACATCCTTTTGAAGTTCAGATTATTTTTAAAGAACCAGTTTACTACCGTAAACAACAAACAGTAATTAAACCCGTTTTTCATAGAAACTAGTTACTGAATAAGGTTTTTAAATTCGAAGTAAAAACCGTCAGTAGGTAAGTACCTAAATAAATACTTATTCTGAAAATATGTAATTTCCCCGTGACTTCACGTGAATGACGTTTCTCATTATTACTTTTCAGAGAACCGAAAACGTTTCGTTTCCGAGAATCCTATGAATTGGCGAGTGACGACCAATGCGGCCCGTACCGAAGTGACTCATCAGAATTTCACCCCCCACCCTTGTGTTACTCAGTTTATGTGAAAACGTCATTATTTTCTATAACTCACATCATAATCCTAACATCTGGCAAACGTAGTGGGAATTCGATTTTTTTTCCATTTTATAACTAAGCGCGGCTTATGGTTTCCATTAAAATCATAAAAAAGTTAGTAATTAATTTTGTTGTTAACCGTTTTTGTTTGATACAATTAACAACAAATAAGATGACGCATAAATTAATTGAAATCGTAGAAAAAATGCTCACATGACCGCGAAAGTGAGTGAGTTTATAACAGAAACAAGAAGTGCGTAAAGTGGGTACGAGATCAAAAATTCAAAAGTAGTTGCAACGCGTGCAAACGTTTCTTGCATCGTGCCGCGCCAATTCCATTGCTACAAAAGTGCGTAATATCGATTACCGGATCCCTTACCCCATCTTCCGTCTCTTTCGCACGACGCACACTCCACTTCCGAAAACAATAAAAGCTTAAACGTGAACGCAGCGTTTCCAGCGCAACTTTGCGCGGGAAACATAGCTGCCATTTTGTTATTTTCGCGCTTGATATACGACCTTTTTTCCCGCTGCGCTCAGCCCCCGTCACGGTTGCCATGACAACGGATCTGTCACACGCATAGAACATAAAACGCAGGCATTGATTTTTTCCTCGCTTCCTCTTTTACTTTTACGCGTGTCGAGCGACTTTTTGCTTGAATTTTTATTTTTTTCGAAAGCGACGTCGCGTCAGTCTTAGCGCTCGCTAAGTGCTTTTAGATTTATAGTGGCGAATGCTTGATATTGGGATAATTTTTAGTTTTGAGTAATTTGTTTTATGTATTATTTACTTTTAGCGACATAAGGGTTGATTTGACTTAAGGAATTATTTAACTGAGATTGTATTATTTTCGTCATTAATTTAAGTGGGAACTGGATATTAGCTTGTATTTTTTATAAACCATCGAAACCTTATGCAATTGCAATGATTTTGGCCTAATTTATTAATAAAGAGGAATACATTTATTTTTGTTTACAATTAGATATAATAAGTTACGTTAAATAAAAAAAAAATCGAAAGAGCTGACACAATAACGCTGTAGAAATTAGAAGTACGTACGTAATTGAAAATGATTATAAAAATAATTACCATTATTATAAAAATTACATGAGTAACCTTATGCAATTGCAATGATTTTTGCCTAATTTATTAATAAAGAGGAATACATTTATTTTTGTTTACAATTAGATATAATAAGTTACGTTAAATAAAAAAAAAATCGAAAGAGCTGACACAATAACGCTGTAGAAATTAGAAGTACGTACGTAATTGAAAATAATTATAAAAATAATTAAATTAATATTAAATGTTTTTTTTTTAATTAATCGAAGAAGCAGTAAAACATCAACTATATACAGTTACATAGTCACAAGCGACGATCATTACAAAAATCGGGACAAAAGATATTTCTCTTCAAAGTTTCCTTTAATCAAGTTAAGAGTTACTTCAAAGGATTTCCTTTCCTTGATAAACAGTACATCGAGTTAAGCTTAAGGGAAAATTTGTTAAGGTAGGCTCAGTAAACCCGGGGGGTGAGGTCCAGGGGTTGGATTCTCCATCCCTTGCAGATGTGGCGATTTCACCCCTCGAATGTCTCGTTAACTCTATAGAAAAAAAATATGTCAGCCCGTCAGGATCGCGAGAAATGTGTCTTAATCTTTATATCGACGAAAAATGGGAAAGTGCGGTTACCTTTTCTATTCATCTTTATTTTTTATGTAGGTCCACTTGTGTGGTTTGTAAGGGTCCTATAATGCGATCCTAAGTTATTGCTTGTATTAAGTAGAAACTGGATGAGACTGGCATACGAGCGTGGGGATTGGCACATGAAAAGAGAGGGCCTAGCAGCGGGAATAGTAGGGCTGTCGATGATGATGGTGAGTAGAAACTTGCTAAATAAAGAGAATGACCCAATCAAGGTTGAGGAAGAGTTAGCCTTAGTATTGCTTGCATCCGACTCTAAAATATACATATAATTTGGTGGAAATCAAAAATCGCATCATCAATAACCATGTGGTTGAATTTTAGTCAAAAAACTTACTATACTCTGTCCATTAGGTTAACCGTTTTCTGACAGCTTTCTTAGAACGTACATATTCCAGATTACGTAAAAGTTAACTTTAAAATGCGTAATAAAATAAATATACAAACTGCCTTATCTTATTGAATTATCTTATTTATGGCTTCTTACATACATTTTAATACTTACTGTACCAATCAATGTGTATTAATCAATGTATTGTGTGTTGCTGCAATCACTAGTTCCATCTGCCAAAAAACGGTTTACCTTATGGACAGGGTATAAGTATATCGTCCCACTGTAAGTAGAGCGTCATATGCTTATGCAGAAACAAGTATTTAACACCGCGCTTTTGCACTTGGCCTGTTCGTGTTCACTTATCGATTTGTAACCATTCGGTCCCCGTTCCCCCAAATTGATTTTAAAAATTCATGCAACATTGAAAAAGTGAAATTGGTCAAGACAGAATTGAGCCCCCTGCACAGGTGTGTGCTTGGACAATTTAATGACTCATTTTTTAATACAATAATACCCATATAAATACATAATTGAAGTTTGTCTGTACAGCTAAATTTAGTTTTTATCACTGAAAAAAATGTCGTATCAACAAAAACCAGCCACAATCATCGAAATAAGAAAAATATATTTCACAGATGTTTTTCTTAGGCCCTAGCACGAACGCGCGGAGGAAACGTCTCATGCTTTAGCTTCTGTCTGCGACTTCGTCTGCGAAATATTTCTTGTTCCCCCGGCCTACCTCATCGCATCGCATCGCCTGCCCGCGCATCTTTCGTATTACTTCGATTTCGCTTAGCGTTCTTCCTTTATTGTTTTTGCTCGATTCCTAAGGGTCATAGCGCGTTCTTAAATAGTCTATAACCTTCCTTAAGAATTGGGCTATCTAAAAGCAAAAATAATTTTTCGTTTAATAATTTAATAATTATACGTTAGTTCCAAAGAGTAGTCTTTGGAGTAGTTCCAAAGACTACTCTTTGGAACTAACGTTTAAATAAAATAAACAAACTAACAAACTTTTCGCTTTATTATTATATATATATATTAGAATTGAAAATAGGTACTTTTTCCGCACGTTGTGTCGTATTTTTTTTTTGTATATTTATAGTTTGTAATAGATATATGTGTATCTTTATATATAAATAAATATTTATTCCTCAATTTTTTCGTAATAGCACCTACCACTGTTTGTTTCTGCATCACCCAAAGGTTGCCTGGTAGAAAATGCCTATGGCATTAAGTTCGTCCTTGTAAATTTCTCTGCTTGAAGTATTAAATAAATAAATAAATATTTACTTAGCTTAAAGACTTTATTCACATCTTTGGGTTATACTAACTGTGTTTGACGTCTGATCCTAAATACCAAATCGGCCCCCTCTCAAACGTTTGGCAGCCTTCAAACCTGTTGCATTTGCCACGAGCTATTGGCAATCGAGCCTTTGGACGACCGACCGCTTGATTATCCTTTATTAAGGGACTACTGGAAACGGGGATTTCAGGTGAAGTAGCGCTATTATGAGTATCAGCTTTGCCTACATCCCGAACACGTTTATTGCAGAAAATTGTTAACCATTCCATCAATGAAAGGCAAACGGAGAAAATCAAAATTACCACGTAGTGTTTCAGGGAGTCTAATGTCCGTGTATCTAATTATTTAATGGTTTAACCCGTTGAATGCCGTAATTACAGACAAAATAAAAAAGCCATTGTGTCTCGCGTGGATCTACGTTCGAAGGGTTAAAAATTATAAATTGCCCATGGGTCGTTTTACATCATCCAACCAATGGAAGCTGTGGTCGGGTATTAGTACAGAGTCTCGCTTAGGGCCGGTCTTTTCATCCGTATTTAACTCAGCCAATTGTTATAAATAGTAACTAATGGGTTAATCTTTGCAAAATGTGTTTTTTGATCAATTTGAGATAAACTAATCTCATAGTTATTTTTTTTTAACTAATAGTTAATTATAGTTTTAACTAATAGTTAGTTTATCTAATGATATAATATCATTGGTAATGGTCAAATAATTAACTATTAGTTAAAAAAATTACCATTAGCTACTATTTTTAATAATTGGTTGAGTTAACTACGGATCAAAAAACTTATTTAGTGCTTTATTAGACCATAGATTTCATTAACTCGTCTGTTGACAAGATGCTAAAATTTCCCTGCCTAATATTTCAAGGAAATACATACATTCACACACTCCTTCATCCCATGGGGATGCAGAACCTACAGAACGCCACCTGCTACGATCCTTTAGGCTCGTTTACGTTCATACGAGTACATCTGGCCATACAAAAGAAAGAAAAAAAAAACAAAAGAAAGAAAAGAAAAAAAAAAAAATTAAGAACCTCCTCCTCTTCTATAAAGAGTATTCTATTCTATTCTATTCTACACGCACGCTGGTTGCGAATACTACGCACTTGACCTTTCTGAAGAACATCACCAATAAGGTCGGTACATGTCCTCCAATGGCATCCCCTGCCGGCGTTTCCACTCATATCTGCCTTGTAATTTTTTATAAAATTTGAAGGTAATCTTATAAGAAAACAAGCCAATATTGTTATAATATTCATATTTATTACAAACTACAATAAAAGTGGAATGTACAAAAGAGAGGAATAATTTAATCTAGGCGTCCATTTCATACATACTAGGATTCAAAATAAAGTTTTATTTACCTATGACAAATCGCTATATAATACGACTCTGTAAATCCCATGGAACAATGCATATATATAGGTACTATATACATAGGTACAGAAGTAGGACATGGGTTGTGTAATAGTAATCCTCCTACTTCGACATCATGATATCTTAATAAAAGCAAATAAGTATTTTATAGTGTGTTCATAAACTATCTGAAGAAAATATAAACATCCAACGATCCATTCGATCAGAAAACGTTCCTGTGACAAAAATTCAATAGTCAGACTTAAAATTGCAGTAAATTTTAAGTCTTTGATTATTTAATTTTTACATAACATAAAATCACACCTGTAATCCCCGAAGGGTTGGGCAGAGGTGTACCTTACTACCCACATTTCGCCCGTTTTGTTTAAGTCCCATGTAATAGGGAACGAGTCTAATGCCATAATTATCATTTGACAATCGAGGTTAATTTTATAACCTCAATTGTTGGCGTTATTTTTATTTACAATAAAATAAAATGTTATTCAAATAATAATTTTTTGAAAAATATGTTGAAGCAAAGTTGAAACCTTCTTAATACAGATAAAAATATAGCTGGCCTTTAGTGAATGATTACGTAATAATTTAACCTGAACATGGTTTGTTTGTGCTCTGCCCATTGCCATTTATGTTGGGCAATTCTTCGGGCACATTGCTCGCAGAACATATGGCCGATGGGGCCGAAAGGTTCTGGAGTGGTGATCGCGTACCTGAATGCCTCCCACGAGATGGACCGATGACCTGGTGAAGGCCGCAGGAATTCGCTGGAAGCGAGAAGCAGGCCTAAGAAAGGGCCTAGGGAACGGAGGCCTATGTCCAGCAGTGGACGTCTTTCGGCTTAAATTAATAATTATGATTAGGGTTTGTTTACCTTTTCGTAAGATACTTTTGGAACATACCATACATTCTAGTTTACCATTAGGTTTTATTATTTGCTCAGATGGGGTCTGAGAGATCATAATCTTAAATCTAGTTACATTTTTGAGTTAAGTTTGAAACAAAATCAGAAAAAACATAACAGACTACTTTAAAAAAATAATCATATTGGAAAATATGTACTTATATCTTTTATATTTTAAAACAAAGTTAGGTATTATAGATATATTTACTTAGCAATAATATGGGCAAAATTGTCATCTACAAAATGTGAATTGCTTAAATTACAAACATCAGTTATTTATTATTTACAAACCATCCATTTTAAACTTTAATAATAATTAATACTTTGTTAAATGTCATTTAATTATAATTATAATACTCTGCCTTCAGGATAAAAGCAATATGTTATGAAATGCTTTTCGAATTTATTAATAAATATCTATATGTAATATTTAATATTTTATTAAAGAAATATAGATGTTCAAAGGCAGTGATATCTTACAAATTCGCAAAACCTAATACAATAGCGATAGTAGTGCCATCTAGTATCAATTAGTGAAACTTCCAACGAAGTAAGAAAGTTTTAGCTTTAATAATAAATCACAAGTGGTAATTTGAAGTAAATTCAATTGGCTGTAAATGTGCATTGGCAACAACTTGGTATCCAAAACAAATCCGTGTAGAGGTTTTGTCCGCTAGATTGAAGGGCCACCAACCGTTTCTGGATGTATTTTTGTTCGCAGCGAGAAGTATATCCAGGTGGTATTGTACATAATCCACTGCATGTTGTAGACCTGTAACGTAATTCAACTTAAATATGCTTTACCTCAGTTAAAACAAACACCTACACAATTTTGTTTATCAAACTTTCATGTACATGATTGCTACTCGATAATAGATGGCGCTGTTTTCAAAAGTCATGCATCAGGTGTTTCTTATTTCTGAAGACAGATGGCGGTAGTAAAAGAAAGCTTGCTAATCGTCGGAAAATATTATGATGAAATTGAACATACGTGCAAATCTCAGCTCGCACCAGTTGCGACATGTTATCGGGCATGTTGACGACGTATTTCCAGTTGCCTTTGTTGTTGAGGGCCGCTCGGGGAGTTATGAACTCGGTTCGGACGGAGCACAGACTTTGTGTATTAGGTGCTGCTGCCTGCCGACGATGACGCTCTGCGGATGTTTCTTCGCTGTGGAATATAAAAATATTATGTAATAGAAGATTCGTCTATTCTATTACTCGAATCTAAAGCAATCGACAAAAACAAAGAGTATTCTATTCTAATCGACTTAGTAAGTTCGTCCCAACCGTCCTAAAGAAAGCAACGTAAGGGTTTGAAAGATTCTGCACGCTCCCTTCGCGTAGCCTCTTAATCTTCAAGAGGGCGCCACTATAGAACAACATGTCTCTTGATCAGTAAGCTTCACCAGATAGCGTTAACTTTTATTTTATACCTTTTAATATTACTCAAACTTTGGCAAAGACTTCCCATTTTTTAAAACTATATATGATTGTTAGAGGTCACTTATTGGTAAAACTAACTGCCTACAGTGACCATCCAATGCATTCGACTACACTTTCCCAATTGATTGCTTTTGTTCTTCCATTCACTTCTATCAACTATCATCACGATCATCACGGAGTTCGCTTCCTTCTGTGAAAATCAGAGGCTGTGGGTCTCCCATAGCACAGCACCATGCTAAGTGATAGCCTCCATGTCTCAGTCACGACGTGCAGTTGCCGACTGAGTTATTCGATCCTTTTAATTATAAGTATACTAGCTAATGCGTTTTTTGTTAGGAATCTTTTCCCGCGCGCACACAACAACTTACCAAAGTTTCACCACAATCGGTCGAGCCATTTTCGAGTTTTTGCGAGACTAACGAACGATAATTGATTTTTATATACAAGACAAGGAGAAAAAGTTATAGATTTGTTTTTTTTTACTAAGGGCGAATTCAACCATACTTTTATACCTAGAATAACTCTTATCCTGAGAATAAATTTTGAATTTTTGACAGTTTTCCCATACTAGAACTAAATATCCATGGATAAAAGATGAGATGACGAGAGATATGACTTAGGTAAAATCAGCCCTAAGGAGGTATTCGAGCTAACTTGTCTGTTCTGTGACACTAAGGGCTGATTGTTCCAACGCCAGATAATTTTATCCAAGGAATAACTTTGAATTTTTGACAATTCCTCCATACAAAATCTGTCAGATGTCAACATTATTCTACGAATAAAAATTATCTGTCGAGTAAAAAATGAGCTCTAAAACAGCTTTTCTTTCCGTATTTTCTTTCCTTGCTTAACCTCTACTACTAATTCCTCACAACAACAATATTTCACGAAATGTGAACATCTAGTGAAATATTTTCATTAGGTAGGTATAGGTACCAACTTGGAAAGTCCCAGTGCTATCCTCAGCGCCTCAGCCCCCGTCAGCTTCCTCTTCTCAGCCGCCTGCACGAGCGCTGCGTTTCTTTTGCGTCGCCGTGCGGTTGACGTGCGTGTCGGGAACGTCACCGAGCGCTCTATCGTCACGTCGGACCGGGATGGTGAAACGTATCTGTAATGTGAAGTGGAAAAATGTAAGATTTTTTGTTTTTAGGGGATCATCAGCAGCCTAGCCTTTTCCCAACTATGTTGGAGTCGGCTTCAAGTCTAACCGGATGCAGCTGAATACCAGTATTTTACATGGAGCGACTGCCTATCTGACCTCCACAACCCAGTTACTGAGTAACACGATAGTCGTCGGTAAGACTGGTTGTCAGACTTTCGGCCTTTTAGAAGATGTGAGGAACAAAACGAGGCGAGGGTCCAAACGCACGAGTGAGTGGCCATGTTAATAGGTACAAAAGAATAAGCACTAAGCTGAATTGATATACTCATCAAAAAAATATTGATAACTTATACATGTTTCAAGCCCACAACAATTTAATGAAGAGTTTTTTCTAATAATTAAAATTTTAGATAGGTACAACATTATTATTCATTGAATTTAAGAACTCTCTAACGGCAGCGCCAGCGCAGACCAAAGCTTCGACACTGACTGACTGATGAAAAGTATAATTAATTGACATGTTAACAAATCAAAAAGTTTCTCCTAAACACATCGATCATAGAATAAAAAGTTGGCAAAAATTACCTATACGTAAGTCTATAATGTATGAATAGCTATAAATCGTTCTTCTCTCGATGCTCTTTTGTCTTTCCCACGATGATTTTTCTCTTTGGACGAGGAACTTCGTGAAGATATCATAGATCATTCTTAATGAGACATTCATACAAAAGATGTAAATGCATTTCATCGGGTTTCCTGACAAGGTCATAAGTCATTGGAAAACCGGGAAGTGCGGCTACGGAAATAATATCAAGAGAATATCCGCTAATGCCGACCAACTACTATCTCTAGTGCCTTTGGTGACACTGTTGAATAGACATCCCAAAACAATGAATTGTAGGGGGGGGACATTGCTAGGCTCGTCTTTCGATTATTATTGAACCATTCGATGTGTAGCAGAGGACTTTACCTGTCTGATAATTATCTAAAGAAACTGCACCCTAATTGCGAAACACACGATCAATCACAATCTGAATCATTTTGAAGGATATTGCTAATCCATTACATCATCATCATCATCTGCCTAGCCTTTTCCCAACTATGTTGGGGTCGGCTTCCAGTCTAACCGGATGCAGCTGAATACCAGTATTTTACATGAAGCGACTGCCTATCTGACCTCCACAACCCAGTTACTGGGTAATACGATACCCCTTGGTAAGACTGGTTGTCAGATTTTCAGGCTACTGACGACCCGAATCCATTACATCATATGTTCGAAAAATGTATCTGCTCAGCAATGTAAACAACGTAATGAATGTGGTTGAACTGCCAAAATGAAAGCCATTTCTACTGTTACGCAATTAACCTGCTGGTTTAATTTCTGATGAACATTATAAAAGAAAACCAAATAAGATATAAAATTTTATAAATTATACTCACTTCCACCACTCACTAGGATTATACTGCGAAACTCCACCCGACGAAGGTCGAAACCACTCATTGCTCTCATAATTCCGATAAAAATTCGAACTATCAAAGAAATTCTGATTAAAAGGGCTCTGTCTTAGAACCTTCTTATCATAATCTCCGAAGTTGCGGGTCGGGTTCCAACCTCCGTATCCGTTAGGGGAGTAACCATGGAAACCGAATTTTGAGAAGTTGGTTGCTTGGTAGGCGTTGATGTTATATGGTGTTGAATCGCTCGCTGTCGGCGGCTGAAGCGGCGTTTTCTGGGCGAATATATCTGCGGAAAGATGGTATATTAATTAATGGAAGAAATATTGGTGTTGTTAATGCTTAGGTTTAACGGTGAATTGTGAATACATCCTATCCTACTATAATCCTACTAAACGCGAAAGTTTGTTTGGATGGATGGATGGATGGATGTTTGCTTGTTACTCTTTCAAGCAAAAACTACTGAACGGATTTGGATGAAATTTGGCACACAGATAGTTCAGGTGTCAGGATTATCACATAAAATACTTTTCATTCCGATATTCCCAAGCGATCGAAACTTATGTGCATGAAACCACGGGACACAGCTAGTTATATCAGTACACAGTAGTAAGTAATATATATCCTATGGGTAATTTAGGAGATGTCTCATATTTTTTAAGTAGTAGGTATGGTCGAAAATTTGCTTTCGGCTTCCTCTCCTAGTAATCAAGATCCATGCTATGTCTGCCATTGCGAAAATTTAACCTCTTCAGTATAATTATTGACTATGATGCTGCAATATCTACGTACTAATAGATAATAGTTAACATTAGTCTGTAACTACTTTCGTTACTAATCTGGACAGTGTACAACCTCGATAGTTCAAAGATGAAAGCTCAAAATGGGCTCATTTAATACCTGTTAATACTTGGCTACTCTTTCCAACTTTCGTGTATAAAGCCACTGGCATCCTACTTAAGTCTGTAATAGTTTCTAAAACCTGCAGTAAAACGTGTAAATTGTGCAGTGCAATATATATTCGATTGTGTACAGACTACTACAGCGTGCGATTCATATCATGTAGATATCGAATCGATCTGTACAATTTATTTAATAGAGATTCTTCTCACGATAGTGCGTATTGAGAGACATGGAATGTAGTCTGTAAGTAATATTGTCGATCAATTTAATTGCGTAAATGATTTTCAACTCTCGATGGTAAGCCAAGCGTTCAAAATTAAGGCATTCATTTAGGTGTCATCTAGTGAAAATGGCGTATAAACTACAATGTAAAAGTGTACTTAAGCTTAACCTATGATAATTTGCACGATAAGTTATACAGGATGGGAAAATAAGAGGAATAAACATTATTCAAAAAAAATTTTCTTTGAAATATAAAAATTATTAAGTATTTTTATTTCAATATAGGCAATTCAATATGGAAAATAATCTCAGACAAATTTCCACCTCTAGCAGCATGGTAGATGTGAACCTTTTTCACTACGTTTTTCATGACGTTTTCACACATTTCTTGCGTTATTTCTGACTGTGACTCAGATATTTTGTTTTAATTCTTGAAGGTTCATTGGCCTGTTAGCATAGACACATCTTAGATAGCGCCACAAAAAAAAGTCAGGAGCTGTTAAATTCCGGGGATCTTGGGGGCCAATCAATGTCACCGTTTCTCGAAATTAATCGACTCGGAAACGTTCTTTTCAATGTCTCGATTGTGGCTCGTGCCGTATGACAGTGGCCCCGTCTTGTAGTCAACATGTTTCCTAAGCCCAACTGATTCACTTGATGTAAGAGAATTGCTTTATCTGTTACAATACCATGCTGCTAATAATTAAATCACTAAACGAACCACCAGGGAACCAACTTGCTAACCATGGATTCAGCAAATGAGTTTAGACCCCATAGCGTCGAAATTTTTCGTCGATTATTTAAAAAAATTATTGCTGATTCATACGTTTTGACCGCGTAGGTAGGTGACTTTTCTATGAAACAGAAGATTTTTTTGTTGATAACCGACGAAAAATTTCTACGCTATAGGGTCTAAACTCATGTGCTGAATCCATGGTTACAGTTTGCGCGTCGATGTGGGATGCCACCCTGTGTAATAATCTTTGCAAAAAGTCTTTACTCACCGTGGTTATACCTCGTATGAAACTTAGTATTATAGTTCTGATGATAGTGAGGGTCATTGACCAGCGAGATCTGGTCCACGTGGGGCAGCGAGTTGGGCCCGTAGTCGTAAGGGTAGTCGTTTTTTTTCAGCGAGAACTCGTCCCGAGTCTCGTCTGATAGTAGAGTGCTGATATCGTACTGTCCTGCTTCGATCAGCTGGCGGATTATCTTCCTGGAAAATAAAAGTAATTCATATGAGAGTTGTTTAAAAGATCCGATATAGCTGATCTTCAAATTCAAAGTCGCTCAGTGAGCTTTGAAACAAGCTTTGCTTGGAGTCTCACTAAGGTGTTGAATCCGAAATGAAGTAATCCAACATATATAAGTAAAGTATTTGAGCCCACGGAGCAAGCAGACTAAACTAGCAATGGGCTGGCCATATATCAGCTATTGTAGAATCACAATTTAGCAAATGTATATAGCATTGCTACTGATGCGGTAACGATCTTCGCAAGATGGCTAGTAGCATCGCGATGAGGTTAGCCAAGAATAGAGTTAATTGGCATACGATTAAGATATAAATCTGGTGATAAACTTCGGGTTGATTATGAGGAACTTACTCAGGATAAGGGTCCGGGTGCACACAGTATGTGAGCCCAGGCTGCGCACAGGGAGGTGTCCTGCCGGGGGGCGCCGGTTCCAGCACACAGTTATGTCCGTAGGGGCAGCTATATCCATCTCCGCTGTGTAATAACCAGAGTAACTGCAACAAGAGAAAAAGACGAGTGAATTCTGCCATCCTCTTTTTTTGTGTTTTTGGGGAGAACTTATCAGTATTTGAGTTGAAGAATTCGGCACATTAGGTTAATGGATTTATACACATAATGTCATAGCGAACAATAACTAATGTAACCTTCACTATCCGGTAACAGCGTGTATACCTTTACATAAGAGAGTCGGCTGTGAAATGCTTTTCCAAAAACAGTTACTTTTGTTACTAATCTTCTTTCATCCCTTGTTTAAATTATAAATCTGCACAAATCAGATTACGTAAAAGAGAAATGATGCTGAATTATCATGTCATCACAAAGTCATCGTCATTATTGTTATGTCAATTGCAGACGTCAATCTTTGACGTGAATGTATCGGATGGGCGTAGGACACGCCCATCTGGGCGGATCTTACTGTCATCGGCATTATCTCCCTGTTGGTAAACTGACAGTATAATGATGCTGAGATAGCTGCTGCCAATAGTATCTGTTACATCATTGCTACTGTTGACAGACGACGAGTACACGACGTGTATATTTGATTGATCTATTTCAAATGACTTTCGAGAAAAGAAATCGATCAATGTTAACATCAGGAAGTGCGTCGCTAGCTTAAGCGACACTTCCTGATGTTCTAATGTTAAAAATCTGGTGCGAAAATATCGCAAATAATGCCAGCTGCCAGCCGGAGTTTTTATTTGTAGCAGAAAATGTACGCTATTCATGCAGCTAAGTGAGTATAACAATTATACGTACTCGTATTTCGCTGGCAAAATATTCATTATTGTGTTTAACAGTAACCGATGGTATACATATATAAAATCCCTAGAAAAATACGTTAGAACGAAGTACTAACACCAAATGTCACCTATTAAATCTTTGAATTCTGTTGTTTTGTATCTGTATGTGATCATAGAGACTGTATCTACTTTTATTATATATTTTCTACACATTTCTCAATATGTAGTGAACCGTAATGTTCTTTTTTTGAGAAATAATGTCTTTAAGCCGAAACATTCGATTAGAAATGTATATTGTAAAACATTGTTACTAACCATCGAGAGAGCTCAGAGGGCGATTCTCAAAGTGTCTATGTTCCGCCCTTTCCTTTTTCCTACTAGCCTCCTGTACAAATCTTGTGAAGTATTAACAGTTCGATAGCTATTTACTATGGGCATTGTATTAAAACAACACAAAGCTTTACCCTACAGCACTAGATATACTAATAAAAGACGTAAAGATATAGTTTGACCACAAAATTCTAGAAAACAGGCTTTTATAGCCAAATTTTACCTGTACCTCGGACCTCTCCTATATAATAGACTAAACTCGAATGCAAACATTTATTCTCTGAACTATACAAATTGTAAGATAATCCTCAAGGAGGCTCTCCAAAGTATGTCTTACGAAGAAACAGAGAATTTACTAACTGTGTTAAAGTAAATATAGGTATAGAAATATTTATCAAATTTAGAAACTAGGAGTTATACTACTCAAAATATAATTATTTTTCTATTGACAACTTTTGATTATTTATTAACTTTTAAAGACTATTTTAGCTCTTCTCGCCTGAAACACAGGATTACCTAGTTCAGGCACGTAAGTCTTAGGAATATAATTTACATTTAAGCAAAACTGTACAAATTTTCATGCCTTATAATTTTTTTAATAAATATATTATTATTATTTTCCTTTATTACAATGTAAACATATAAATTATTATTATTTATTTTTATATTTTAACAAATCTCGGGACCACGGGGTCTCGGTCCTTTGGAAGGCGTACGAGGGGCCGAAGCCAACTCGCAGTGGCCCCTTAGGAAATTTCATTGAAATGTGGCAGCACCCGACGATTATCCCTGTATGCACTATGCAAGTGCACCCAAGGATAACCCCCGGTTAATGTAGAACTAATGCAGGATATGGAACAAAACAAATTTGGACTATGGGTTTGGGTGGCTAAAGTGGACTGGTTACCAATAACTATGGAAGAAGTGTGACCCCTGCCTGATCAATGTTTTATATATACACGGATAAAATGGCAGGGAGTGACTTGCACACTCAATAATGGGCCCCCGAAAACTGTCGCTAGCACATAGTGACGTAGCAACAAGGGGGCAACATGTCCTGAGGTGCTTATGAGGCGTGGAGAGGTATTCCACGGCTTTCAGAATAATCCGAGAGCCCGGAAGATGGTCAAGATCCCTACGAGCACTTACTGGAACACTTCCTTCCCCCGAGCACGTTTGCTCTTGCGAGTAATATGGTCCGTGGGGTCGCTACTGCCCAACAGCTCGCCACATGCTGCCCTGCGGGTTTCTGTATCTCTCTTGGTCTGGCTCCTCACCCTAGACCTGTTTCGGCAAAGTAAACTCTTCCGGCACAGGCCTAGAGTTCGGAGCGCGCAAGCCCCACGACGTCAACGTAGAGATACGGGGGGGTTATTATTATTATTATGTCGTTTATTTATTTAGTCGTCTTATTTTGTTACATTTTTAAATATTAGTATGATTAAATAAAAAAATAAAAAAACATTTAAAAATATAAAAAAATAGTGATCCACCGGTGTCGGGAGCAGGGTCCAAGCTACCGGTGGTTAGGGCTCCAGAGATAGAAACCTCCTCACAATGCGAGCCGTATCGAGGAGTACTGCCTTCTGAATCAGGCCCTTGATCCAACCGCCTAACGAGAGCCTCGATAGATGTTGATCGAGGCTTTCGGCCATCAGCCCATTGGCCGATACGACAATCGGCACAATGACAGTCGAGCTCACATTCCACATGTCAACAACCTCGCGTGCTAAGTCAAGATATTTGATTTGTTTATCTTTCTCAGCTTTCACGAGGTTCCCGTCATGTGGAATGGTAACATCAACAATCATTGCGCGGCGCACTAATCGATCTATCACCACTATATCAGGTTTGTTGGCGACAACAGTCCTGTCAGTGATGATAGACCGATCCCAGTACAACGTGACATGGTCATTTTCGAGAACTGGGTCGGGCACATACTTGTAATACGGTACCTCAGAGTCGACAAGTTTATAATTCAAAGCAAGTTGCTGGTGGATAATCCTGGCTACTTGGTTATGCCTGTGCAAGTACTCGCTGTTAGCCAGACGAGAACAACCTGAGATAATATGTCTGATGGACTCACCCGGACGGTGGCATGCCCGACACACGTCAGCCGTCCCGTCCTTCATAATATGTCTCCGGTAGTTATTCGTCAAGATAACTTCGTCCATAATTGCACAGACAAAACCTTCAGTTTCCCCAAAGAGGTCACTGAAACGCAGCCAGGATACGGACGCTAAGAAATCTACACCGGGCTCATGAAGAGCCCGATAGAAGCGCCCGTGAAGCTCCATGCTTTGCCATACCTTCTTGCGGTCATCGGTAGTAAGTACTACAGGTTTGCGCCAGTTCTCTTTCGCCATGGAGAGCGGGGTGAGCCCCTTGTCCATTGCGACCACATCACGGTGCATACCCACTTCGGCTTTTAAAAAATATTCCCTGAGACTGCACACCTCGCGGTTGTGCAGGATCTTCGCATTTAAAAATCCTCGACCCCCACACTTCCGCGGGATATACAGTCTCATCACCGATGATCGTGGGTGATGCATCCGGTTTGCGGTCAGCAGTGTACGGACTCTTCTATCTAGGGCATCGAGTTCAGTCTGAGTCCATTTGAGTATGCCGAAAGAGTACATCAAAACCGGCATGACCCAGCCATTGAAGGCGCGCACCTTATTTCCGCCTGAAAGAAGACTAATTAATACCTTCTTCGGGCGACAAAAGAAGCGCTCCTTCAACGATTGCTTCATGTCAGCATCGTTGATGCCTAACGCTTCCGACATACCCAAATACTTATAGCTTTCGAATGAGGAGAGGGATCTAAGGTGTATGGAATCCGAAAGTGGAATTCCCTCGGATTCCATAATCTCCCCCCCCCTTTACATGCATGACTGCACATTTGTCCACACCAAATTCCATCCAGATGGCACTACTGAAAGTTTCAGTTACCTTCAGTAGCTCCATCAGATGTAATTTGTTAGGGGCAAAGAGTTTCAAATCATCCATGTAGAGGAGGTGAGATATGACCTGACCACCTCTCTTCAACCGGTAGCCTAGACCGGAGTCCTCCAGCAGTGTGCTTAGAGGATTCAGGGCTAAGCAGAACCAAAGTGGACTCAAACTGTCGCCCTGAAATATTCCCCGCTTAATCCATACAGGCTCATCATTCCCCTGGATCTGTCGACATCCCGGATAGCGAAGGACCGTCTTCCACTGTCTTATACACGACTCAAGGAAGGTGCGTAGAGTTGCATCTATCTTGTACAACTCCAGCACCCTCATGACTCATGTATGTGGCACCGAGTCGTAGGCCTTCTTATAATCTATCCAGCATGTCGACATATCCTTGCGGGATCGGCGAACCTGTTGACTAATGGCCAAGTCTATGAGGAGTAGCTCCTTAGTATCGCGGGACCCATTCCTACATCCATTTTGGCAGACATAATCGAGTAACTGTCAATGTGTGTGTTAATTTTCGCTCTCAAAATGGATGTAAGAAGTTTATAAACCGTCGACAAACACGTGATCGGTCTATAATTCTTGGGTTCCGCGGGACTACCTGACTTATGGAGCAGGTGGGTAACGCCTGTTGTTAGAAACTGTGGTAGTGACCCACACTCTAAGGATGACTGGAACTGAGATGCTAGGCAAGTGTGTGAACTAATTAGCCATTTTAACCAAAAGTTATGCAGTCCGTCCGGTCCCGGTGATTTCCAATTCGGTAACGGACGGACTGCTTTGGCTACGTCTAATGGCGTAATTATGACTGGTTCCATTTCTGGTATAGTTCCACACACTCGCTCGATATCGCGCATCCAGCCACCCTCAGCGTGACAGACGGGCACCGACCAGATGCTGCTCCAGAATGCACTAGTGGTGGCATCATCCGGGCGGCACACGTCCGTCACATTTTGTTCAGGTCGCTCCCAAGTTCTATATACCCACCTCTCATCGCTCTGGAACATGCGATTCTGCGTGTACCGATCAACCCGCCGCTTATACCGCCGAATACGACTCGCCCATGCACAAACTTTCTGCTTCAGGAAGTCGATGCGCTCTGTGACATTGGACATGTATTCCCGAGGGCTGATTCCAGTCCCCGAAAATGCCTGTCTTACAAAGCGCATCACTCGTGGTCGTGTGTTGCCCTCCCTGAAGCAGTATAGTTTACCGATGAGTACCCTGGCCCCATCGATACGACGCTCGATCCTGTATCGCCAGGCTGGTACGGCTGGTTTTGGTCGAGTAGCTGCGTCATAATTTGGAAACTTGACGTTAGCTAAACGACATGCCGCCACAGCCGCGCAATATAAGATCGAGTGTGTATCAACGAGATCCTCGCTGCTCTCGAAGAAATTCTTGAGCTGCGAGTCCAAGGCACACACTAGCGCCCTATTTTTTTTGTGCATAGGTAGCCGTGGTATTCGGGGTCTAAGTTCGGTTGGAGTAGACCTATACTCGCGAAACGCATCTTCCAGTGCGCTCCTCAGTCGGACGTTGTACTGGCTACTTACTGTGTCAACCCTATCATCATCTTCTTCAACACGATTGGACCGCGGCGGGATGGCATCAATAGTTGACGCTTGTGCCGCGGTTTGTGCCAGAGTCGAGACGATTTGGTTGTTCAGTACCTCTGAGCGCAGCCTATCAAGTGCTATGTCGTCCAACCTGTGATTGCGTTGGATGACCCGCACCTGATCCGACAGTCGTTGGGCCGAGACGTTGACGGTTGGTTCCAGTTCCTGGAACAGAGACAGCAACCTATCACGGTACGCAGTGAGGTTAGTTCCCCCCTTTGTAGACCCGTAGTATGCGCGCATGACGTTCTCGTTCATAGACTGAGTCCATCTCATACGCTGCACACAACCACCGGCAGCGGGGACCCGGCTCGGGGCCGGATGGCCCCTAAGTCCCAAGCTCCTCGGTGGCCGGCCTCTCCCCTGCCGACGTACAGGTGTTGGCGACGTCGGCGGGGAAAAATATTCGTCGCTCGAGCTCGACGCAACTGCTACGGCCGGTGTCACAGCACTCTCGATGGGGCTGGATTCCGGCGGCGGCAGGGCGGGGCTGAGCGACGACTCCGGAGGTGGTAGGCGTGCACGGCGAGCTGCTGATCTCGTCAACATTTTCAACATTTCATTTTCACGTTTTTATCGGAGGTGACATGACAGATGTCACCTCCGGATCGGCAGTTTTCGATGCAAGTTTTTGTTTCTGTTCATTGTATTTAAATAAAATTATGTTTATGTTTTGATAATATTGGATTTTCTGATATAGTTTTACGGATATATAAACATAAAAACTGCTTCTAAATATTATATATTAGGAAATTGTGAACAGATGACAAAAGAGACGTTGACGTTGACGTTGGTGTTGCTAGCTTATTATTATTATGTCGTTTATTTATTTAGTCGTCTTATTTTGTTACATTTTTAAATATTAGTATGATTAAATAAAAAAATAAAAAAAAAACATTTAAAAATATAAAAAAATAGTGATCCACCGGTGTCGGGAGCAGGGTCCAAGCTACCGGTGGTTAGGGCTCCAGAGATAGAAACCTCCTCACAATGCGAGCCGTATCGAGGAGTACTGCCTTCTGAATCAGGCCCTTGATCCAACCGCCTAACGAGAGCCTCGATAGATGTTGATCGAGGCTGTCGGCCATCAGGCCATTGGCCGATACGACAATCGGCACAATGACAGTTGAGCTCACATTCCACATGTCAACAACCTCGCGTGCTAAGTCAAGATATTTGATTTGTTTATCTTTCTCAGCTTTCACGAGGTTCCCGTCATGTGGAATGGTAACATCAACAATCATTGCGCGGCGCACTAATCGATCTATCACCACTATATCAGGTTTGTTGGCGACAACAGTCCTGTCAGTGATGATAGACCGATCCCAGTACAACGTGACATGGTTATTTTCGAGAACTGGGTCGGGCACATACTTGTAATACGGTACCTCTGAGTCGACAAGTTTATATTTCAAAGCAAGTTGCTGGTGAATAATCCTGGCTACTTGGTTATGCCTGTGCAAGTACTCGCTGTTAGCCAGACGAGAACAACCAGAGATAATATGTCTGATGGACTCACCCGGACGGTGGCATGCCCGACACACGTCAGCCGTCCCGTCCTTCATAATATGTCTCCGGTAGTTATTCGTCAAGATAACTTCGTCCATAATTGCACAGACAAAACCTTCAGTTTCCCCGAAGAGGTCACTGAAACGCAGCCAGGATACGGACGCTAAGAAATCTACACCGGGCTCATGAAGAGCCCGATAGAAGCGCCCGTGAAGCTCCTTGCTTTGCCATACCTTCTTGCGGTCATCGGTAGTAAGTACTACAGGTTTGCGCCAGTTCTCTTTCGCCATGGAGAGCGGGGTGAGCCCCTTGTCCATTGCGACCACATCACGGTGCATACCCACTTCGGCTTTTAAAAAATATTCCCTGAGACTGCACACCTCGCGGTTGTGGAGGGTTTTCGCATTTAAAAATCCTCGACCCCCACACTTCCGCGGGATATACAGTCTCATCACCGATGATCGTGGGTGATGCATCCGGTTTGCGGTCAGCAGTGTACGGACCCTTCTATCTAGGGCGTCGAGTTCAGTCTGAGTCCATTTGAGTATGCCGAAAGAGTACATCAAAACCGGCATGACCCAACCATTGAAGGCGCGCACCTTATTTCCGCCCGAAAGAAGACTAATTAATACCTTCTTCAGGCGACAAAAGAAGCGCTCCTTCAAGGATTGCTTCATGTCAGCATCGTTGATGCCTAACGCTTCCGACATACCCAAATACTTATAGCTTTCGGATGAGGAGAGGGATCTAAGGTGTATGGAATCCGAAAGTGGAATTCCCTCGGATTCCATAATCTTCCCCCCCTTTACATGCATGACTGCACATTTGTCCACACCAAATTCCATCCTGATGGCACTACTAAAAGTTTTAGTTACCTTCAGTAGCTCCATCAGATGCAATTTGTTAGGGGCAAAGAGTTTCAAATCATCCATGTAGAGGAGGTGAGATATGACCTGACCACCTCTCTTCAACCGATAGCCTAGACCTGAGTCCTCCAGCAGTGTGCTTAGAGGATTCAGGGCTAAGCAGAACCAAAGTGGACTCAAACTGTCGCCCTGAAATATTCCCCGCTTAATCCATACAGGCTCATCATTCCCCTGGATCTGTCGACACCCTGGATAGCGAAGGACCGTCTTCCACTGTCTCATACACGACTCAAGGAAGGTGCGTAGAGTTGCATCTATCTTGTACAACTCCAGCACCCTCATGAGCCATGTATGTGGCACCGAGTCGTAGGCCTTCTTATAATCTATCCAGCATGTCGATATATCCTTGCGGGATCGGCGAACCTGTTGGCTAATGGCCATGTCTATGAGGAGTAGCTCCTTAGTACCGCGAGACCCATTCCTACATCCATTTTGAGAGGCAGACATAATCGAGTAACTGTCAATGTGTGTGTTAATTTTCGCTCTCAAAATGGATGTAAGAAGTTTATAAACCGTCGACAAACACGTGATCGGTCTATAATTCTTGGGTTCCGCGGGACTACCTGACTTATGGAGCAGGTGGGTAACGCCTGTTGTTAGAAACTGTGGTAGCGACCCAGACTCTAAGGATGACTGGAACTGAGATGCCAGGCAAGTGTGTGAACTAATTAGCCATTTTAACCAAAAGTTATGCAGTCCGTCCGGTCCCGGTGATTTCCAATTCGGTAACGGACGGACTGCTTTGGCTACGTCTAATGGCGTAATTATGACTGGTTCCATTTCTGGTATAGTTCCACACACTCGCTCGATATCGCGCATCCAGCCACCCTCAGCGTGACAGACAGGCACCGACCAGATGCTGCGCCAGAATGCACTAGTGGTGGCATCATCCGGGCGGCACACGTCCATCACGTTTTGTTCAGGTCGCTCCCAAGTTCTATATACCCACCTCTCATCGCTCCGGAACATGCGATTCTGCGTGTACCGATCAACCCGCCGCTTATACCGCCGAATACGACTCGCCCATGCACAAACTTTCTGCTTCAGGAAGTCGATGCGCTCTGTGACATTGGACATGTATTCCCGAGGGCTGATTCCAGTCCCCGAAAATGCCTGTCTTACAAAGCGCATCACTCGTGGTCGTGTGTTGCCCTCCCTGAAGCAGTATAGTTTACCGATGAGTACCCTGGCCCCATCGATACGACGCTCGATCCTGTATCGCCAGGCTGGTACGGCTGGTTTTGGTCGAGTAGCTGCGTCACAATTTGGAAACTTGACGTTAGCTAAACGACATGCCGCCACAGCCGCGCAATACAAGATCGAGTGTGTATCAACGAGATCCTCGCTGCTCTCGAAGAAATTCTTGAGCTGCGAGTCCAAGGCACACACTAGCGCCCTATTTTTTTTGTGCATAGGTAGCCGTGGTATTCGGGGTCTAAGTTCGGTTGGAGTGGACCTATACTCGCGAAACGCATCTTCCAGTGTGCTCCTCAGTCGGACGTTGTACTGGCTACTTACTGTGTCAACCCTATCATCATCTTCTTCAACACGATTGGACCGCGGCGGGATGGCATCAATAGTTGACGCTTGTGCCGCGGTTTGTGCCAGAGTCGAGACGATTTGGTTGTTCAGTACCTCTGAGCGCAGCCTATCAAGTGCTATGTCGTCCAACCTGTGATTGCGTTGGATGACCCGCACCTGATCCGACAGTCGTTGGGCCGAGACGTTGACGGTTGGTTCCAGTTCCTGGAACAGAGACAGCAACCTATCACGGTACGCAGTGAGGTTAGTTCCCCCCTCTGTAGACCCGTAGTATGCGCGCATGACGTTCTCGTTCATAGACTGAGTCCATCTCATGCGCTGCACACAACCACCGGCAGCGGGGACCCGGCTCGGGGCCGGATGGCCCCTAAGTCCCAAGCTCCTCGGTGGCCGGCCTCTCCCCTGCCGACGTACAGGTGTTGGCGACGTCGGCGGGGAAAAATATTCGTCGCTCGAGCTCGACGCAACTGCTACGGCCGGTGTCACAGCACTCTCGATGGGGCTGGATTCCGGCGGCGGCAGGGCGGGGCTGAGCGACGACTCCGGAGGTGGTAGGCGTGCACGGCGAGCTGCTAATCTCGTCAACATTTTCAATATTTCATTTTTTCATTTTCACGTTTTTATCGGAGGAGACATGACAGATGTCACCTCCGGTTCGGCAGTTTTTGATGCAAGTGTAGGTTATTCATTGTATTTGTTTAAAATTAGGTATGTTTTAGTAAATTTGGTTTTTCCTGATATGGTTGCACATATATATGAATTTATAAACTGTTTATAAAAATTATCTAATAACAAATTGTGAAGAGACGACAAAAGAGACGTTGACGTTGACGTTGGTGTTGCTAGCTTATAGCTTATTATTATTATTATTATTGGTAGTTCTTTACTAGTGTAACGGTATATTGAACTTTTGAATAATTATGCACCTTTATGTTACTCGAACAAAGTTGACTCTTTCCTTAAGCGTCACCCTATCGAAATGCGATTGAGTATCGGGCCTTCAAATTTTGACATTAGGCCGAACAACAGCATTCTGTATAACTTGTGAAAGTTCAGTTTAATAGTTCACTTCCTGACTATAACTAAACATTGGTGTGCAGAATTGAATGAGATTGTAATATTTCAAGTATATGTAATTCCTTCTCCATACAAAGTATTATATGTAGGTACTTAATACTGGAATTTAATTCGAAAAAACAATTAATATTAAGATTTGGAAATGATCTGCATTTTTAGGTAATGGCATTGTCAATTAAAATCAGATGTGATGAAGTCAAACGTAAGTTACTCGTAGGTGTCCATAATACCTAATATGTATTGTATTTGGAAAAGTAACGTACGTTCATACTCGTAACACCTTCTTAAGCAATTCCAATCTTGAGACATAATATTACATATATACAGGCTGATTATATATAATATTCAGTAATGAATATAATTCAAGAGCAGAGCCTCATTTGAACGACGAACGTATCATTATTACAATTATATGTGCTGATCATTAGACTAATTTTGAGAACTGGTGAGAGGTTTGCGGTTAGGAGTAGGAAAGGCAGTATTACAAGTTCCAGTTAAGGCGTGTCTTCTAATATTTGGGTTATTAGAACTACATAATTTAAAGTTACGTAAAATTGAGAATAAAATCCATGAGTAGAAATAAAATTGTCATCAACGATGTGATAAGGAGGACAAAGACCTTGACAGACGCTGTAGTCCAAGTTGAAGAAAAAAAGTAATAAGCAAGATCGTTAAGTATGTGAATGAGTTAGTAAGGAATGAAAGTTGATGCTTAGGTATGTTATCTTATGTGCTATCTAAATATCTCCTTCTTGGTGGCAGAATTAAGTAAAGAGACTGAGATTTCCGGACGAGCCTTTCATAAGTAGGAAAAATATGTATGTAGGAAAAAGATAATCTTGATGACTAGATACTCAATATTTAGCATGTTAGTTTTCCACGTTTCGCTCAGTATTTTACAGATCTACGGGAAAAACCTTACGGCGATTGATTCAGCTTGGGTTCGACGTTTCCTTATGTGGGTATTAGTTCTAAGTGATTGTCCACTTAGAATATTTACACATTCAGGTGATTTGTCCCAGTGACAAATGGAGTTTTCTCTGATTATTTTCTAAATAAGCACATCAAATAAGTATTCTGTACTTAGTTGAATGCGAATTGTCGTGTTTTGGCTCCATATTGCAACATCGTACGCATCTATTATTGTTAAGAGTTATTACTTATTAGATATGTTATAATAATAATTTTAACAATTTAATGTGTCCTTTTAATTTTTTACATGGAACGTGTTTAAATATTTGTATGCCATTCCTTGGCGAAACATGTAAGATCATAATTCTATTTATAAGACCTTAATGTACCACGTTTTATAGCAAATAAATATATTCTATTCTATTGTATATGGCATTCGCAGACAGCCTCATAAAACGCGAAAGAGTAAGTGTTAGTAAATCAATCATTACAATTAAATTCAGGAGCCGTGAAATTATTAGTACTCACATAAATTTATTTACAACCTCCAATTACAGCTCAACCCGAGGCGAGAATATACTATTATAATTATGATCAAATCCCTACTAAGTTAATATTATAAGCGCCAAAGTAACTCTGTCTTTCTGTCCTTCTGTTACCTTTTCATGGCTTAACCGCTAAATGGATATCGATGATGGTCTACCTATGGCACATGTAGCGTATTTCGGTAGTACGTTCCTGTAAACAGACGACTAGTGGTCCACTTTAGCCATGGATCGAAAGAGCTGGTTGAGTTAAGGAAGTAACGTTCCTGTGGGATAATTTAACTTTAGAAGGTAGCTTCGTATATGGTAAAATACTAGTTAAAAAATCAAACACCAATAATGTTTTGCCTATATTTTTTAGGACACCTAGAAAATGTCGACGCTCCAATTAAAATTGCGACCGAATAACTTATATAATGATTCAGACTTCTCACAAATAATGATGTAAGTGCGTTCGGCTGCGCCTGCGCCGCTTGTCGAATCGCCCACTTCTTATTAGTATAAATGTCAATGTCGCTCTTAGTCACGGGGATTAGGCTGCAGTAGTTCGGCCTAGTCTCACACTGGTTTAGACTTAAATGGGTGAATATAATTTTTGGTTTATTTTTCGACTTTTTTCATGCGGCATTTTTATAGCTACTGTAAAAAATACTGACCGTCCCGGCAAAGTCATGTAATATATTACTATAAATAATAACAAGATTACTATAAAAACAAGACAAGGTAGTCTTTAAACCATTCTGATGCACTCAAGCACTAAGCTCAGATTTTCTGTGTGACTGTTTTATAATTTATTTAATTTATAATTTATTTAATAAAAAAAAATAAAGAAACATTTACAAAATGTGTACATTTAGACAAGAGTGGCAAATTTCCCATACAATGATAGTGCCTAAAAATAAACTACAACTAAAATATTTTTATTTTTATTACAGGTGCAAGTAATGATGGTTCGGAATTCGAGTGTTAGGTAGCGACCCACCCGAACTAGGTTTAATTCAAACCTGTGTTTCAGGCCATCACTTTACATTTCAATTAAATTTGGGAATTAAATTTTTAAATAAAACTAGTATATAAAAATAATTATTTAACAACTATGCGAAAAAGCACAATAGTACATTAATACCTAATATTTTTTAGTTTAACTAAGACATACTTGAAACCGAGAAACATCGTGAGCATAATCCGAAATCGTCAACACGCTAAGAGGATTTATACAGCATAGCATAATCAGCCTATATTATTCCCACTGCTAGGATACAGGCCTCGTCTCTCTGAGAGGGAGTGGGCCATAATTCACCTCGTGAGCCCTGTGCGGGATGGTAGATGTCACATGTCTTCACATGCTGGTTTCCTCACGAAGTTTTCCTTCACCGTTTTGAGAGCAGTGGTGATGAAATTAAATACACAAAATAAAGTGCCTGCCTGGGTTTGAACTCACGACCTGCAACTCGTAAGTCGGGGCCGATGTCACTGGCCACCACTGTTCTTATCTTAAGAGGATGTAATCATTCAAAATCCAAAATTCAAATTTATTTATTTGCAAAAACATGTGTAGATAATATACACGGTATGATGATTATTATATATAGGTGTTACAAGGTATTTTTTTGGTTCAACGTGTTTGACCATGGCTGGTGTGCAAATTAGGTCGAAAGACAATAAAAATACAAAGAATAATAACGCAAACAAATCAACAATTACAACATTAATAATACATTAAAAAAAAATAGGTCAATAGTCATACGATTCAAAATAAATACAATAGATTTATTCGGAATCTTCAGAGCGAATTATCATTTAAAAATTCATTCATTGCTCATTTATTTTCTGTATTAAAATACGCCTTTATCTTAAAGTGGGACGATAAGAAACAGGCTGATGTAAATGCTAAACTTAACCAACACCGTAGTTAAAAATACATCCTCAGTCCTGCCACTACAAAAACACCGCGTTACTAATCTGACTACACGCATCTCGTATGCGCGTCGCGTAAACGAAAGCGTTTGAGTTAATCTGACGCGCTTCTTGAATAAACCATTGACTTCTCACGGCATCGAAAGCTGGGACTTGACTGTTGATGTCCTATTCTAATGTTGAGGAAGTCTTCTATTTGAAGAGGTTTTCCTAGGTGGTACTGAATTTGATGAGGTTATATCATCTGTGGTGATGTCAGGAGAGAATTAAATAGAACCAGTTGTGGAGTCCGGCAAGGGTCTTTACTGGGTCCTCTCTTGTGGAACCTTGTATGCGGTGATATTCTGCGATGTAATTTCTTGATTTACATACAGATCATCAGAAGTACTCGTATCTGCAGGTTGAAATTTTATAATAATTATTAGAACTACAACAATTCCTACATATATCACAGACATACAGTCACTTAACTCATCTACCTAACCTTTTCCCAACTATGTTGGGGTTGGTTTCCAGTCTAACCGGATGCAGCTGTATACCAGTATTTTACATGGAGCGACTGCCTATCTGATCTCTACAACCCAGTTACTGGTAAGACTGGTTGTCAGACTTTCGGGCTACTGAGGTCCCGTAACTGTCAAAGGTCCACGAATGACAGCCGGGACCAACGGTTTAACGTGCTTTCCGAGGCATAGAGGGATCTTGGTGTGTTAAGATGGTCACCCATCCACGGACCAACCGCGGCAAGCGTAGCTTAACCTGATCGATCGATCCGTGCGGCTGTTATTACTTAACCACAAGCCCCTTCTCTATACAGTTACTTAACTGTCTAGGTAAAATCATATGTACCCGATAAGAATTATAGTAGATATCAAACTGTTTTCACTTCCCTAATTCATCGTCTAATAGTAAATAGACGTTACTTCTAAGAGACACTACATTTCAATAGGTTTAACGTAACACCTTCAACAGATGTAAGATTTGCCTTCACTTTGCCAGTATGTGTCGTAATTCGGTGATTCCGTTTGATGATACGCGAAGATTTGTCATTCGATGAATGGTAAAGTAAACACCGTTCTATTGGTACTAATACGAAACATGCACTTTTGTGGTAACTTTAAAATAGGTGATATTGCTGAATAAATAACGCTTCTGCTGATAAGTTGCTGTAAACTTATTTCTCTCTCGTGTCTGCGGGAATGGTTCATCATCATCATTGGCTGCCTTGTTCCACCCATTTCTGACTCAGCAATGGGTGGAAGACCAGGGAAGCATGTCACAAAAAAGAAAAGGGGAGAGGCATAAGCCTTTTATCCCATGCTTCCCTTGTCTTGTCTCATTCAAGTTTTTCCCGGGGTCTTCTGTACGGTGGGAATGGCTCCTGTGATGAAATACATAAGCTAGCAACAATGTTAGGAACGGGGCTGGTTTCCTAGGACGAATCGAATCGTGGAGACTCTAATTCAAAATTGATACTACGTTTAAGTAAGATTACCGCAAATGCAAACCTAATACTTAAAGCAATATACTGTCGACACCGCGATGAGAGTGTTTCAGTTGACTTCGTAAGCATTCAATACAAATATTTATTTACACCCACTTTTCGCCATTTATGTTTAAGTCCCATCTTAAATATAACTAGCGAAATGAGGGTCTATTACAGGTACAGACGCCAGCACATTAAACTACAATAATCTGTCAAATTTCTTTAATAGATTTTCAACTTTATCGCTAATGCATTAGGTTCAGAGTTGATTGGGAAAATTTGACAGTTTCGGCTAGCTTGATGTGCTGGCGTCCGTACACCTCTGACTGAATCTTCAGGGATTCTGATTTTTAACTACAGTCATAACTTTTGCTTATATTTTACTGTCTTATACAAGGCTAGGCTACCACGTTGATTCTTATTTCTGTCAGGAAACGAACTGGTTTCATAGTTAATTTATAGGTATGTATGGATATTCTATTATTTATGACCCTTCGAGTACTAGAGGCGTGATGTTAGGTTTAAAGAAACTTTATCACTTACTTGAGAACAATACTAGTCATAAAATAAATTTACAAAAAGTTCGACATCACCAGTTACAGACTAATCAACATATCCGAAACCCGAACCACCCATTTATTTCTCCAGAAGTGTAATATAGTCGTACCTACTGGCAGAGCTAAGTTTTAAATGCATTGAATGAGTGTACATTTTTTATTAGAGAGGGTATTTTAAGCTGTGCTCCTGCTGAGGCGTTATGCTATGTTATATGTATATGTTGTTTATTTTGCAATAGCACTTATGACAATGATAATTTCAAAGTAGAGCATTGTCGTCTCTTTATTAGCCTTTCATATCAATCAGTCTCGAAGGTCTCATTAACCTTCGGTTGCCCAACCTAATGTGTCAGATTAGTCACCATTGTCATACAATTGTCACATCTCTAGATTGTGACAGTTCTCATTGAGTATAGTTGTGTATTGTCGTCAAATAACCTCGTTATTTGGTGATAGATGAGACATATTAGGTGTTGCATCAGTTTTAGCGACGATTCTTTCTTTCCGTCCACTAAAAAGTTAAAACGTGCACGTATTTCCATATATTTTATGAACAATATCGTGAAATTATAAAAGCGCACATTATTTAGTAAGGTTTCTATTGGTTTTAACATGGAGCTCTTCAATGTTGAGTAATCTTGTTGCCACTATTTCAATCAAAGTAGGAAACTTACAAAGATTGATGGAAATCGTTGTGTATAGAGAACTTTGAAATTACAACTCTATAGAGATCTTTAACATCGGAAGAGAAAAAAACAACCAAAGGAAAGCTTCCTTTCAGTCCTTCGACATGTTTAGCTCGTGATTGGATAGACTTGCCAAAAATGTTGTACATGTAGTGAGCTACTGTGAAAAGCTCCCACCTTCCTATATACGAAGAGGCTTTTGCTTTACGGTAGCCCATAAAAGTGACAGTTTAATTTTAAAATATTCGCTTGCCATCTCAACGACTCTTTCAACGTAAACAGTGTACTTACTCAAGTAAAAAAACTTGTTATCTTCAATCACAGTAATTAAGCTACTACAGAACTACGGTACGATACAAGATAGTAATCGTGTATTGCGTTAAACTGTCGTAATAGTAACGTAACAAACAAAGCGATCTCAGATATTCTTATTTTTTACTAATATTATCACCGCGGTTGCATTGTTTGCGAAACTTCCTATAACACTGCCATGTTTCAGAGTGTACGTTTAGAATACTTATGTTTCTAGAGATCCATAGTAATGGCCCATTTCAGCTATGTTACATATGTTAGTTGATCAATGATCTTCATATTCATCTCACCTATTAGCCTGTCATACAAATAATATGTCCTGTGCATAGTACAAAAAACTGCGACCCATCTTGGACATAGCGCTCGCCGTCCGCTGCCACAACCCCGCTCGCATCGCTCGCTCGGCTCGCGAGTAGTTGGTGGTGACCAACCACGCGCGTGCCGAGCGAGTAAAGCGGAGCGGGGGAGCGAGCGCGGCGTGGGGCGGGGAGCGCGTTCTAAACTAACCTAACCTGCGACCAACTGTGAGAAAAAGCCAGGAATTTAAAAAGAGGCTCATTCATTTTAAAAATGTATACCTATCATTAGAAGGCCAATAAATTTTTAGGGGGTTAGTTAAATATTTCTCTTTCATACTGTGTACGGAACACGTTTTTTCGCGGCTCACGCACTTGGCACTAGTAAATGTTGCTCTTAATTTAGTGGGGTAACATCATATTCTACGATTGTTAGTTACATAATGTGCATTGAATAACAAATTACATAGGTGTCATTATATACCTTAGAACATACGAGCATGTAACCTATAATCGTATGTAAACGTGTGAGCAAGTGAATGTTTCTGAAATTGTTCACGGGTTTGTGGTTATTAAGAAAGTGCTTAAAAATATTTTAGCTTTAATGATTTCATTAAGAATTTTAATTACATCATTTACAATTCAATTATTTTTTCCTTGATTTAGTTTTACCTTCGACTAGATTTTGTATACCTAATAAAAAAATGTTATTCATGAATAATTATTATTTGTTTTAAGAGTTTTTTTTAAATCATTTTTCCTCTCAACCAAAGCACCTGCCATCTAAACTGTTCACCACCCTTGGTTGACTGGTAGAGAATGCCTAAGGCTAAGTCCACCTTTGTACCTTTTTGTGCGAAAAGTTAAAATAAATTACATATATTAAAACTTATGAACGGCCTCCACATAATAATGCTGCGCGATACAACTTTTTGCTATAGAGTACATATACTTTTGGCTTTATGCATTTTTTTAATTTTCTACCAAGATTACTTCTAATCCCTCGGCGGTCAGCCCCAATACCAACCGTATTAGCTCACTTATCTTTCACCTTATGCATAATTCTTGCGTAGCTCAAGCCCACACAAGATTAGTCGCAGATAACAAGCTTCAAAATCGCTTCGCTTTGGACACATCCTTAACTTACACCATTATGAAATGCAGCAAATCGTACATCGCTTCACGCAGCATGTCTGGCATTGTCTACAAACCTCAACCACGATCTAGTTCAAGGGTGAGGCGCACTGTACATCCGCCATTACATAACAGATGGCTGTTTCGATTTGCTTTTGATCCAGTTATGGGTCTGAGTTTTAGAGGTGACGAAGAGTCGCGGAATTTCCCGAGTGCGCACGATGTTGGCTGCAATTGCAGTTTGGTAAGAATGCTTTATTTCAACATTGATGACACATTCTGTGAGGTCCTTACCAAAGATCATTATTTCCCAATCATTGGTCGTCAGAGGATACGCAAAGAGGATAGACGACATATTATTTATGTGTGGTAATTTTGATTATTTGTAATCACCTATTTAGCTGCCAGATGGATGTAGTGACTATTACTAATTATTATTATTCTTTCCTAGGCCTATACCCAGCACTGCTGAGTATATGCCTTGTAAAGCTGCTGGGCCAGCAGTGGGTGATTCCGGGCTAAAATGATGATGATGATTATTATTCTTTGGATCGTTATGGTGATTTCATTTGGATACTCAAGCTCAGCAACTGCATCAGTGAGCGGAGTTCGAGCAGCAAAATTTTGGGCCAAAGATTTTGAACTTTTTGCCATTGATACGCTAAGAAGCAGAAGCTCCGTAAAACACCTACCGTACCTATGAAGCTTTAAACATATTTGGCCCAAAATTCAGCTGCGCGAACTCCACTCACTGACGTAGTTTCTGAGCTTCAGACGAGCTATATTCGGCTAGGTTTTGATTATAATAATAAATGCCGTCTGATCATCTAATTTACACGATGATAAAAAGAACCTCTTTTTGTTTCGTCGCCACAAACTCAAAACAAAGCAAACATGCTAACCCACTGTTCTCATTTTTGGAGTGTTGCCTAAAACACGCTCCGTTAGAAAGTAGTCATAAGTCACTTTATAACAAAAAAAACTGCAATAAACACGAATCTGAGTGAAATCCGGCAGATAACATCTGCAACGAGTTTGAATACCAAGTTACGTCCTTGCTATAGGCCTGTGAAAACACACGGAGTTAAGCGTGCCCATAAGGTATTTTTAGTAAACTTAAATATAATTGCTCTATTAAAAAAAACTTATAATTACAACTTGCTACTAAACCAATAAGGCTGTTATAAGATCCGAAACTAACGCATTGATATATAGAGGTATGAAGAACAGGGTGTAAAATTCACTCATCCTCCATAGAAAAGGGAGGATCCTCCGACCAGACGGGTATTGTATCTGGCGGGCAACTGCCCAACGATTGATGTTGGGAAGTTTGTATATATGCTAATTGCGCGGTAAATTCTAATTGCGAGATCCAGGATTTGCGAGATATCAGTATGACGCGTTGTTCGCATGTGGCGTTTTAGATACCGCTACAAATACGATCGCCAAAAAGTTTTAAAAGCTCAGGATAATTGGTTCAATAAGAGAAAGTTTGGAAAAGTCCATGTGTGTGGTCAAGGAGTTTATTTCTTCCGGTTAGGTGCATGTGGTTAAAATAATACAGATTAAAAGGTATTTTCTATCTTCTGAAGAACTCAATCAGGTTGATTGTTTGAAAGACGAAGTTTCATTGTTATTACGTCTGGGGGCGTTGCCTCACACACAGTGTTAAAACGCAGCGTAAACGTACGTAGTCCCCGGTCCGTATGTTTCCATACTAATACCTCCTGTAAGTAGTCACGTTTGAGTCCGCTTTCTAACTACCGTCACTTGTCCGGAAAACTGACACTTGTCACATTTCGTGGGATGTGTCAAGAGTCGAGTCGCAATCGGGAAGATATTATCTTAAGGTGGATGATCCAAGGTAGCCCGCGAAATTCAAATTTTCTTACGGTTTTTGCAATTTGCTGGTCAGTACTAAGTTGTACGTTGATTAAAATATGATTCGCGGCCGTAACAAATATGTATTTACAAACCACACAAATACCATACCATACAAATTACAGAACATAAATATTATATAAAATTTTACAAAGGGTGACAACGGGCGGTCTTATCGCTAAGAGCGATCGAAATTTGAAATCGAACCGAATTTGAATCGAATTTCGAATTTGAGCGAAATTTGTCTGCTCGACAACGTTAATAAGGCAAATGTTGATTAATGTTGTTGAACTGTCAAAATGAAAGCCATTGCTACTGTTAGTGTAGTACGCAATTACCCTGCAGGTTCACATGTTATAGTGAGTAGTTTGTGGTTTTGCCTTAGCAAACAAGGCAAGTTTTAGAGAGAGAGAGTTTTTTACTATGGGTATTTTCTAAATGTATGCATTTGGTATTAGAGTATTAGCTATGGGTATTTTCCAAATGTATGCATTTATTATTCGGACTGCCTACTAATTTCTTAGTAACTGACTTATTTGAGGAATACCGGTGATAGGATACAGAGGACCTAAATAAAAAAACTGACCGTGGTAAGCGCACTCTAAGGGCGAATGTTACCAATGAAGAGCGTTCGTATGCGTTCAAGAGCTGTCAGTGTCAATATTACACAACAATAATGATTTTAATGTCCTGATCGCGTTCAGTTTCATTGGTGAAATTTGCCCTTAAGCCACGAGACTACAACATCTGTCACGAAAGAGAAGAGATTAGCCTTTTATATATCTTTTACTTTTTATATATCCTTTTATGTAAGTCTCAATCCCGTGGAAATATCGGGATAAAAATAACCTTTGTGTTATTCTGATGTATGCTATATTACTGTAAAGTTTCATCAAAATCCGTTCTGTAGTTTTTGCGTGAAAGAGTAACAAACATCCATCCATACAAACTTTCACGTTTATGATATTAGTAGGGTTTATTTATATATATATGATAGTAGAATAAGCAAAGATTAGGTCCCTTAATAAGATCCCCATCAACATAATAATATCTAAACGGTGACTTAATATCTATGGTCGTAGGTACTCCCTAAAAACTGCTATAAAAACATCGCAAAACAGTTTCCAAAGTCTTCTATTTGGAGTAGGTAGAAGGTAAAAAAAAAATCGTCAAGCGGCTGTTACTAACCGGACGTACGTTGTTTCCTACGCTGGAACAAAACTACAGTAAAATTCGGCTCGTCATCCTTTCATAAGGTTCAACGCGATTTAACAAAAATAGGTCTACAGAACCCTGTGTTTAAAATAACTACATTATTATCAGATGTGAACATAATTGGTGATGTGTGATTTAGTATACTTAGGTAAATAATAATAATAATAATAATAAAGTTAATAAAACCCGCAGGGCAGCATGTGGCGAGCTGTTGGGCAGTAGCGACCCCACGGACCCTATCTCCCGGGAGAAGTCTTGTTCCTCACCTCTGGCTTGCCTTTGTTGGCCGGCTGGAGTGAATACTGACGAGGAACAGAACTCCCACCTCATTCTTGCCTTTATTGGCTGGCTTGAGTGGAGATTCGCAAGAGCAAAATTGCCCGGAGGAAGGAAGTATTTCAGTAAAATGCTGGATCTTGACCGTATTTCCGGGATTGTCCTGATAGCCCTGGAATACCTCTTTACTCCTCACATGCACCTCAAGACATGTTGCCCCCTTGTTGTTACGACACTGTGTGCTAGCGACCGTTTTCGGGGGCCCATTATTGAGTGTCCAAGTCACCCTCTGCCATTTCATCTATGAATATTATATTATCATTGGTCAGGCATATCAGGTAACCGATCTACTATAGCCACCCAAAGCCATAGCCCAGTATATTTTGTTTCCATGTCCTGCAATAGTCCTGCACCAACCGGGGGTTGTCCTTGGGTGCACTTGCATGGTGCATACAGGGATAATCGTCGGTTGGTGCCTCATTTCATTAAAAAGTCCAACTAAAAAAAAGGCGCATGAGGGGCCGAAGCCAACTCGCAGGGGCCTGCGAGTTGGCTTCGGCTCCTCGTGCGCCTTCCAAAGGTCCGGGACCCCAGGGTCCCGAGATATTCTTGGAGGAGGTGGAGACCTATTCCGACCACCGGTATATCCGGTTCGACGTCTCCGCCCAGACCTCGAGCGCGCCGGTCCGACCGACCCTGGGTGGTCCGCGGTGGGTGCTGAAGCAGCTGGACCGGGAGCTCCTCCTGGAAGCCTCGATCGTGCAGGCCTGGGTGTCACCACCGGACAGGCCTGCTGACATCAACGACGAGGCAAAGTGGTTCCGGGAGGCCATGTCCGAAATATGTGACGTGGCAATGCCCCGGGTCCGGCCCGGACGCGCCCGGCGCCAGGTGTACTGGTGGTCGCCGGAGCTGACGTCTTTGCGCGAGGCGTGCGTGGCTGCGCGACGCTGGTACACCAGGCACCGCAGGCTCCGTATCCGCCCTCCAGATACGGAAGCCGTGCAGGCGGAGCTGTACGAGGGGTACAGAGCGGCGAAGACCGCCCTCCGAGCGGAGATCTTGCGGGCCAGGGGGCTGGCCCGCGAGGAGTCACTGGGGACTCTGAACAGAGACCCGTGGGGACGCCCCTACAAGATGGTGCGGGATAAACTCCACCCATGGGCTCCCCCGCTGACGCAGAGTTTCCGGCCCCAGCTCGTGGAGGACGTGGTGAGCGCTCTGTTCCCTTCGCGAGGGGAACATACTCCCCCGTCCATGGCTCCGCCTTCTGCGATGCCAGATGCGGACCACACCGACGACGACGACGATGCTCCGGAGGTGACCGAGGTAGAGTTGAGAGTGGCTGTACGTAGGCTGAATGCCAGGAACACCGCCCCAGGACCCGACGGCTTACCTGGAAAAGCCTGGGTCCTGGCCTTGGAGGCTCTCGGGCGTCGACTAAGGGGGCTACTAAGCGCATGCTTGGACAGGGGCCGGTTCCCACTTCGTTGGAAGACGGGGAAACTGGTCCTCATCAAAAAGCCGGGGCGCCCTGCGGACTCTACGTCCGCTTACCGGCCCATCGTGCTGCTCGACGAGGTGGGCAAGCTCTTTGAAAGAGTAATTGCAGACCGCCTTGCCGGGCAGCTGGTGCGGGTGGGGCCGGATTTGGCGGACAGCCAGTTTGGTTTCCGCAGGGGGCGCTCTACGGTGGATGCCATCATGCGCGTGTGAGCTCTCACGACGGGGGATGCTGTGGCCCGGGGTGGGGTTGTCTTGGCGGTGTCTCTAGACATCGCGAATGCCTTCAATACCCTGCCCTGGAGTTGCATCAGGGAGGCACTCGGGTATCACCGGATGCCGACCTACCTCCGTCGCATTGTCGAGGCCTATTTGACGGACAGGGCCGTCATCTACCCCGGTCACCGGGGAGAGTGGAACCGGCGAGAGATGTCGTGCGGTGTCCCACAGGGATCGGTCCTAGGGCCGCATCAGTGGGATATCGGGTACGACTGGGTGCTGCGCGCCGACCTCCCTGATGGCGTCAGCGTAGTTTGCTACGCTGACGACACGCTGGTCCTGGCGCAAGGGAGGTCGCACCAGGCGGCGGCCGAAGCAGCGACACGCGGGGTTGCGACAATCGTCGAGAGGATCCGGCAATTGGGACTCGAGGTGGCATTGCACAAATCTGAGGCCATGTGTTTTCATGGTCCTCGGGACGCGCCACCGTCGGGTTCACAAATAACGGCGGGAGGGGTTCACATCGGCGTCGAGCTGACGATGAAGTACCTGGGACTCGTCCTCGACAGCCGGTGGAATTTCGTGGAGCACTTCCGACGTTTGGCTCCCAGACTGGAGCGGGCCGGGGCTGCCTTGAGGCGGCTCCTTCCCAATCTAGGGGGACCAAACGGCTCCTGCCGGAGGCTCTATGCGGGGGTCGTGCGGGCCATGGCCCTTTACGGGGCACCGGTATGGGCGCGATACTTGAGGCGGCAACCAGCCCACCGGTTGATCACGTCCCAAAGGGTCATGGCTGTCCGGCTCATTCGAGGATACCGCATGGTCTCCGCTGAGGCGGCGAGCCTCCTTGCCGGATTGCCGCCATGGGATCTGGAGGCCAAAGTCCTCGCCCACATATGGGAGTGGCGAGAGGAGGCAAAACGCCGGGGCGTTGCTCCGCTGCCGCGAGAAATCACGGCACAGCGGACAGAGCTCCGGCGGGATCTCATGGCGGCATGGAGAGTGCGATTGTCGCAACCCAGCGCTGGGCACGCCACAATTGCGCGATAAGTCCCCTCTTTGAGGAGTGGCTAGAGAGGCGCCACGGCGCCCTCACCTTCCGCCTGACGCAGGTCCTCACCGGACACGGTTGTTTCGGGAGGTTCCTGTTCAGAATAAAGCGGGAGGAAACGCCAGGGTGTCACCACTGTGGGGATCGCCCGCAGGACACGGTGGAGCATACGGTGGAGGTCTGCCCGGCTTGGGCGGGGCCCCGCCGTGTCCTCGTGGCGGCGATCGGCGGCGGCGACCTCTCGCGTCCGGCCCTCATACAGGCCATGGTACGGAGACTGAATGGGAGGCCGTCACCTCCTTCTGCGAAGCAGTAATGCTCGCGAAGGAGGAGGCGGAGCGCGTGAGGGAGAGGCAATCGCTGCACCCTCGCGCGCCTAGCCGCCGCAGGAGACGCCCTGGACGGGAGTCAACAGCCGACTCCCGGCCACCGTAGGCGCGGGCTTGCGGGCGGCGAGCTATGGGCAGCTCGCCGCCTGGTAAGGACCAGGCCCGGGTCGACGGCGCGTTGTGTTCCACGCGCACCTCAAAGTGCTGTCAGCACGAACTGACGGGGTCCGCTAGGGCCGATGCCGGCGGGGCTGCGGGTTGTTCGAAAGAGATACCGTGGCCCCTGGCACAGGCAACTGAAGGAACACGGGTGGGTTTTAGTCAGTAAAAGTCTGACACTTCCTTCTGCTCCGCCCAGAGCGGGAGGAGTCATTTGATGATTTCCCACCCAAAAAATAATAATAATGTAGGTTCGATACCTCAAACTCAAACTCAAATAATTTATTTCAATTAAACCTTTTACAGGCACTTTTGAATTGTCAAAATTAAATAGTCGGTCAGTTAGTTGAAGCTTGCCCATTCCAAAACGTAGATTTCTATGGAGAAGAACGGGCAAGAAACTCGAAGGACACTCTTTTAAATCAAGATATTATTACAAAATCCTGGGTACATTAGTCTTATTGCTTCTACTTAAAAAACAAAGAAACAATTTAAAATATAAAATTAAAAATAAGCCCTGGCAGTTAAGAGATGTCCAGTCTCAACCGACGGCGCCCGTTCACGAACATGACGCGTGGATCAGCACCACCCAGCTCAACCATTTTGTAGGGAACCGAATGATCTAACACACGTGAGACATTTAAGTGAGCATGACATATTCTCAACTGCCATGCTCTTTCAACCACCAGACAGGCAGACTTTGTGTAAATTATTCCATCACCACTACTCTCAAAACGATGAAGGAACACAACGTGAGGAATTAAAAAAATCCAAAGACATGTGACCTCTACCAACCCGCACAAGGCCTTTTTTTTTGGGGTGTGAAATCATCAAATGACCTCTCCGACTGTGGGCTGAGCGGAAGGGCGTGTCAGACTTTTACTGACTAAAACCCACCCGTGTTCCTTCAGTTGCCTGTGCCAGGGGCCACGGTATCTCTTTCGAACAACCCGACCCGCACTGGGCCTGCGTGGTAGATTACGGCTGACTCCCCCACACGGAGAGGAGGCCTGTGTCCTAGCAGTAGGGTCGTTATAGACTGATGATGCGATATAATGTAATGGTAATAATATCAGCCTGGCTTTCTCCCATTGCAGGTCAAAGACCTTTCTACGGCGAAGGAAAAAGCATCGATTACCTGCCGATCGATTCTGTAAAAATCTCACCGTGAGAAGTTAGGTGAAGTGAGCTTAGAGTGAGCTGCCGATCAATTCTGTAAAAATATCATCGTGAAAAGTTAGGTGAAGTGAGCGTAGAGTGAGCTGTAATAGTGTCAATCCCTAGCATTAGTTAGAATGACAGTTCACTCCGCGCTCACTTCACCTGAGTTTTCACGCTGAGATGGTTACAGAATCGCACTGCTGTCAATGGTGTCAATCCCTAACATTAGTTGGAATGACAGCTCACTCCACGCTCACTTTACCTAAGTTTTCACGATGAGATGGTTACAGAATCGCACTGCAGGTTTGCACATTGCGTATTGGCGATTTCGATACATTTGCATTTAATCCCTTCACCGTAAGTTAGTAGTGACCAAGATTATCTTAGAAAGTACATATTTAGGAATTGCAAAGGTCAGGTCAAATACTAAGTCGATTTAACTATTAAGATGTAATCAATGTTGGCACTGCTACGATTTCAGGCAAAATCAGTCATCATACAGCAGATTTATGTGGTTCTTAGTGAAAGTTAACGACCGAATTCAGTCCCGCTCAAATAAAATTATAAGCCCCATAAAGGTTCAACCTTATTGCGAATAACTCGGTTACAAATACAGCCTAAGTTACTACTGAAAATGGGAAAACTTAATGGGGAAACTCAAATGGGACTTAGCAGTCGCATTTGAGACTAATGAAGCAATCTAAGGGTGGTGTACTGCATAGCCAGCCTATAATGTTCTCATTGCTGGGAGTGAGGGAGTGGGCCGTAATCCGCCACGCGGGGCCAGTGCGGGTTGGTGGATGTCACATTATTGTAATTTTTTTTTGGTTCTAGGACATGCCGGGTTCCTCACGATATCTTCCTTCACCGTTTTGAGAGCAGTCGTGATGAAATTAAATACACAAAGTAAAGTGTCTGCCTGGGTTACAACTCGTGAGTCGGGACCGATGCCACTAGTCAAATATATTTGTCCAACGTGATTTGTTCTGTGTCTGGGTGTAATTTATCTATAATATTTATGTATTTAGAAATATATAAGTATGTTTATCAGTTCTCTAGTACCCATAACACAAGCTCTGCTTAGCTTGGGACTATAATCTCATTAACCTCTAATGCTATGGCTACATTGTCTCGATAACACGAACTACACTTCGCACGCTCTTTGTTGTACAGCAAGACCGGGGGGGGGGGGGGGGGGGGGGTAGAGCCGTAGCGTAAGACTAATAGCTACAATAGATTAAGATTTAGACAATTGTGCGAAACGTGACCTTGGCAATAAATTGTCAATCGAGACGATGATAATACTAACTGCTAGGGTATTTATCTCGAGTATTATTGGTAACTAGCGGTGATAATTCCAGGCGAGGATCCGGCTTTTCTTTGACATTGTGTTGTAATTGAATTAAGCTGACAGCTGAGAGGACAGTGGTGGCCTAGTGGTACAACTAGTAAGCCGCGGCCATTACCACTGGGCCATTGTCGTAGGTTCAAACCCTGACAGGCGCTATACTTTGTGTAAATTATTTCATCATCGCTGCTCTCAAAACGGAGAAGGAAAACATCGTGAGGAACATTATAGGCTGGTTATGTATTAAATGTCATAAACATGGGCACAATAATTTTTGGCTCAAGCCATCCCTTTTTTTTTTTTTTTTTTCTGGGTGGGAAATCATCAAATGACTCCTCCCGCTCTGGGCGGAGCAGAAGGGAGTGTCAGACTTTTACTGACTAAAACCCAGCCGTGTTCCTTCAGTTGCCTGTGCCAGGGGCCACGGTATCTCTTTCGAACAACCCGCAGCCCCGGCGGCATCGGCCCTAACGGACCCCGTCAGTTCGTGCTGACAGCTCTTTGAGGCGCGCGTGGAACACAACGCGCCGTCGACCCGGGCCTGGTCCTTACCGGGCGGCGAGCTGCCCATAGCTCGCCGCCCGCAAGCCCGCGCCTACGGTGGCCGGGAGTCGGCTGTTGACTCCCGTCCAGGGCGTCTCCTGCGGCGGCTAGGAGCGCGAGGGTGCAGCGATTGCCTCTCCCTCGCACGCTCCGCCTCCTCCTTCGCGAGCATAACTGCTTCGCAGAAGGAGGTGCTCAAGCCATCCCTTATAGCATAATCAGGTATACTCGTATATAAAACCCACAACAAACACCCCTCCCGCCTCTGTGAGAGGGAGAGCTATAATTCAGGTTGGTGTCTTCATGTTCATGTCTTCGGAATTTTTGGTTCTAGGACATGCCGGATTCCTTACGATGTTTTCTTTCATCATTTTGAGAGCAGTGGTGATGAAATATACTACCCATAGGAAAGGGGTGGCCCCTTTGCTATTCACTACTAAACCAATACAGAGAGGGCTACATATTCCATACAGTGGTATATGGGATATGTAGCCCTCTACCACCACACTTGGCAGAATGTGATGATACCATTGAATAATCTTCAGACCATTATTATGTACCATATTCATCAAATTGCATTGCCATCCAACGTGGTAACGCTGCCAGCCTTTTGGGCACTTTGATGCCTAAAGAGCTCCTGCCTTTTTCTTTAATTTTTTATTATATTCTTGTATACAATATATATATATTTTAGTGTTAGCTTGTAAATTGTAATTGTTGTGTCTTTGTGAATAAATGCAGGACTTCAGATCATTTTCCTGAAACTCGTAAACTAAATAACATTATTACAATTTGAATGACTACTTTAATATTTTGCATTGAAAGAGCAAAACAATTCAATAACTATTGAAATAATCGTGAACGTCGATAGTTTAGGTAAACGAGAGTACTTTATTATGCAAATATATGGATAAGTATCATAAACTTGGATATTTTATTGCGAAAAATGTACACTCGAGTACAGAATATGTAGCGAATGGGTTTTTTTAAAACAATGCCTTAGATTGCACTCAGAATGCCTTTTTTGGTCAGACAGGCAGTCGCTCCATATAAAATACTGGTACTCAGCTGCATCCGGTTAGACTGGAAGCCGACCCCAACGTAGTTGGGAAAAGGCTAGGGAGATAATGATGATGTCTTTTATTTGCTCTCAAACTCAAACTCAACTCACACATTTATTTCAATTAATTTAACCTACAGGCACTTTTGAAATATCAAGGCACCTATATCAAGTAACTAGTTCCTAGATATCTACCTTAAAAGCTGACGATACGGTTGGCGTAATGGCTGAGCGATCGACTGCTGCGCTGCTGCGTGTCGCGGGTTCGATTCCCGCACGGAACAAATATTTGTATTGCCTACAGGTAGTTGTTCCGGGTCTGGCTGTTTGTGTATGTGAGTTTAAATGTTTGTAAACGCACCCACGATAAAGGGATCATTTCTAGTGTGGGGCAACGTTAAAAAAAAATTATAAAAAATAATAATCACTTAACCATTTTACAAAACAAATATCACTATATATTATTTAAACAAACTCCTCCCCGCCGTGTCTGTCTGTCTGAACGCGATAAACTCAAAAACTACCAAACGGTTTTCGCCAATAGACGGAGTGATTCATAAGGAAGGTTTAAGTGTATACTTCATTACTGTTTTGTGTAAATTGGCTGAAGTGTGACGATGATTGTTGAAGATGGCGGAAAAATCATGCCGACTGGGAGCTTTACTGGCGTGCGCCGCGAAAGTAAACCAATAGAGTTATATGAAATCAATATACTTACCCATTACGAAAAAGCTGGTGTCTGATAATTTGTTAATTACCATTAAGTTAGAGCGTTTGGGAAATTTCGCAAAAATCAAAACCATTATCTAAATAAAATGGCATGTTCTTAACGGAATTTCCAAAAGAAATTCTCAAAACAGCCTTCATTGTTAGACAGGAACAAATTGTTAAGCAACGTGTACACTTGCGTGCCGGAATACCCGACCTCGCTCCACTTGCATACCATTAGAGCGACAATAGATTCCGCCTGTTTGCACAGCCAGCCTACGAGCAGACAGACAGACAAACACTGCCTACTCACGCGTTTGTTCTTAACCGATTTCAAAAAAGTGAAATTGTGTGATGCGACATAGATTACTAAACGTGTCGAGTACCTATTGTTATTTTTCGTTAATCTGTGGCGCTTGTACTATGTTTGTAAACAGTTGTCAATTATTTGCGATAATATGAACTTGTATGAGCTTTTTTGGTTTACCGAATAGTAAATTATATTAAGGCCAATTCCCGTAATTAAAAACGTTCAAAATCTAGTCGCAGTCTCATCTCAGCGACAATCAATGTCAAAAACTTGTCAAAAATGTAGGGAAATTAGTGGTATTTTTGACAGATTGAGACTGAAATCAGACTGTGAACTTTCTTAAAATTACGAGAATTGCCCTTCAAGTCGCAGTCTCATCTCGGCGACAAACAAATGTTAAAAGCTTGTCAAAATGTAGGGAAATTAGATGAATTTTTGACAGATTGAGACTGAGATCAGACTGTGAACGTTTTTAAAATTACGAGAATTGCCCCTCTGTATAAATACATCGCTGTCATCCCGAAACGTGGACACGTCCATTGCCACGTTGAATGGCAATGATAATTCATCGGCCAAAGAACGAGCCAGCCCTGTTATGAAAATAAGATTTCATCATCACCATTACAACCAAAAGACATCCACTGCTGGGTAAATATGAATTCTCTTAAGAGTATGTAAAAGAAAACTAACAAACTTATCACAACAATACTGTGTTAAAGTATTTTGAAAAAGATGCAACTTTTGTAAATACTTGGAACTCGTAAGAAATCTCGTGGCATTTCGTAAGAAATTCTGAAACATTTTCACACTACGATCATGTGAATTTGTATTTTTCATAAACATACATAAAAAAACACATTTATTAATTTTTGTTTGTTGGTAAGTGCATCACTTGAGAATGGAATTGGCAATTTTTTTTTTAAATTTTCTTTATAATCCGCTCAAGGTTTTAGGGAAAGAAAAACTGGAAAAGATTCCCAGGAAATTGGAAAATGGAAGTCCTTTTTTCTATGTATGAACTGGACATCTGTCAGGGCAGCTAGTCGTTAATAAATCACATTTGTTTACGCTAACAGGCAAAGTACTTACCAATGACAATTGACAAAGGACATTAGGAAGTCGTAATAAATATAAAACCCAGATAAACGCATTCACCGTTTACATGAATAATAAATATGTTAAAATGAAGGTAGAATGATTAATTAATTGTTTCATAATTATTCATAACGTAACACTAGGCTTTTGATACATATAAATTAACAAGATATCAGGGTCTGTGTCAATCAATACCACCCATAGTGAAGCCGACGTGTAAATATTATAATTATGTCGGCGGTGCATTACTTAATTGGTACTTACTTATGTGAACATGAAATTTCAAATTGACTTACATCATTCTATACATATATATCTACCTATAAATAGTATAAAACGCGAAAGTCTCACAACCAGTCATACCAAGGGGTATCGTATTACCTAGTAATTGGGTTGTGGAGGTCAGATAGGCAGTCGCTCCATGTAAAATCAATTAGTTAGATTGGAAGCCGACCCCAACATAGTTGGGAAAAAGCTAGGCAGATGATCTAGTATAAAACTAAGTCGCTGTTTATGTCTATATTCTTCTAAACTACAATCGGTTTTAATAGTATTTTCACTATTATTTAGAGAATTTATTCCCAAAGGTTTATGTGTAAAATGAATTAATATTTAACTTAGTAAAGGAATCTTGATGTTTTGTCATTTCGACTGACCAGTAGATTGGACCCCTGCGAAGCGTAGGCGGCTCGCTAGAAAGTATACACATATATTAGTATAGGTAAGTAGAACCTGCTATGCCTGGCTGTACGACAACGGACGGGGAAGCTGTTGATTTCCTATTTGATCAGATATTAGACGATATCAGAGGGGCAATTTTCGTAATTTTAAGAACGTTCATAGTCTGATCTCAGTCTCAATCTGTCAAAAACACCTCTAATTTCCCTACATTTTTGAAAAGTTTTTGACAGTGATTGTCGCTGAGATGAGAATGCGACTAGATTTTGAACTTTTTTAATTACGGGAATTAGCCTTCTGATATTAGAGATATTAACAGTATCATTAACGTCATCAACACTTATATAAAGTGTCCGACAAAATGCTCATTCTACATCGACTGTCTTTTGTTTTATTAACATCCGAAAGATAATTTTCCAGACATTTTTACATCGATCTTCTTTTGTTTTGACATCACATACTTACACACTATATTCACTGTGACAAGTCAAATATCAGCCGATCTACTCTGTAAATATCTCACAGTGATAACCTAATTGAAGTGAGCTGTCAATAGCGTCAATCTCTAGCATTAGGCAGAATGACAGCTCACTTCAAGCTAATTTCACGTAAGTTTTGACGGTGAGATTTTTACAGAATAGAGCGGTTGTTACTCGCAACCGGTGTGCGGGTTTGACCAGATGTATGACCGTAAACGAAGCAAAAGGAGTATGTAACTATGTATGGATCGATGCGGGTGGCGTTCTGTAGCTTCTACCTACCCCCATGGGAAGAAGGCGTGGGTTTATGTATGTATGTAGACCGGTTATTTGTCTTAATTATGTATGTCATAATTCTTCGAAATGACACGACACGGCACACTTATCTTGTTACCATACTGCGCTGTAGGCCGCGTTTCCGCTCAACAAATCGTATTAGCTGGTATTACAATTAGCAATAAAAAACATGTCTGCTGATTGATTGATTGATAACGTTGTCACAATGAATTGTTATTGTAACTACTTTATTATTTGTTAAGCTTTGTATTCATATCAATGTTTTGAATTGTAAGGTCTTAATTCTCTTTCAAATATTTCAATTAGGATATATTCTGTTCCTTGTAGGATTAAATGACTGAATTTGCATTGAAAGTAAATTGAAATAAATCATAATTAATTCGATTGTCTAGTACGAGCACTTGGTTTAAAAAAACAAGGTTAGTCTGTGGTCAGAATTACTAATAAAAAAAATGTTTTAGACTAAGACTTATATAATATTTCAGTTGTCTTTGGCTCTGTAATTAGTAAGTTCCTTGATTGTATCTATGAATTTAAAAAATATAGTGTATGTAACTTTTTAACTTTTTTTTTTTAAATGGATAAGAATATTTCACATATCTTTGCATTAATGCAAAGAACTGAAAGATTTTACGGATTTTGGTAGAGTAGGTAATAGGGGTTAAAGTATGAAATTGCCGTTTCATTGTAATAGGTACTTCGAATGGACATAGAACCTTCATGGTTTTATATTTTTGAGTGAAACTTTTTTCACATGGTACCTATGAAGTTCTTCAAATGTGCAACATTCGATTATCGACTTTTAGTTGTTTTTTTTAAAGGCAATGGTAACTGTTTGGTGGTCTCAGCATGGTGTTATTCACTATAGCTTTCTCCGATCTGGTCAAGCAATAACGGCAGATGTCTACTGTGCCGAACTCCGAACAATGATAGCAAAATTAGCAGTGAAACAGCCACGACTCATGAATCGATCTTCACCATTATTGCTCTATGATAACACGAGACCTCATACAGCACGAGAAACCGTTTTAACTCTACAGGAACTGCAATTAGAAACCATTCTTCACCCTCCGTATTCGCCAGACCTTGCTCCAACGGACTACCATTTTTTTCGTGATTTGGACAATTTTCTACGTGATAAAAAGTTTTCTTCTCAGGAGGCAGTACAAAATGCTTTCACACAGTTTGTCGAATCTAGATCACGAGAGTTCTATCGAAAAGGTATAAATGACCTTCCTATTAGATGGCAGCAATGTATAGATAATATTGGTAAGTATTTTGATTAAATAAATATGTTACATTTAAAAAAAAAACGAATTTCAATTTTTCAGTACAAATCGGCAATTTCATACTTTAACCCCTAATGTTTTTCGAATGTAACATATTGTGTTAAAAGATAGCACAAAACACGTAGTTTTGGTAACATTAACTTTGCCTACGTTGAAAGCTAATTATTAAGAAACGTTGAATAAAGACAAGTCTATTTAACGAGTTATTATTTTAAATAGGTGAAAATTTAAATTACAAAATATTATTTTTTCCATTGGAAGTTTATACTTTTTAGTTTTGGAGCAAAAGCCCTATTGCTAAATCAACAGAAAGATACTCGTATATTATCGTTTCAGAAACAAGAAATAGTACTATATATAATGGCTTAAAACTAAATGTCTCATTGAATGCAACTAAATCTATGTGAGATTTTCTGTTGACACTTAGCACAAAGATCTTTAACCCGGACCTTAAAACGTTTTATACTAATTGCGTACAGGGACCCGTCTAACAGGTACTTAGTGCCATAGAATACAGGTACCTATAGAATCGTTAATCCTGTTCCGAATGCTTTCTAAATGCTTTAAGTTACGGGGCGTATGAAAGGATCAACGCTCATCTGATCGCCTGTTCCAGCGCATGTTAGAATGTAATTAGATAGCAATTGATCGGAGAAGATGTCTCCTCATACCCATGTAGATATGATATTTTCTTTTTTATTCAAAATTATGTGATCTAAACTAATATTATAAAGAGAAAATATTTGTTTTTTTTTTGTATATTTGTTTGTTACGCTTTCGCGCTAAAACTGCTGAACGGATTTGTATGTAACTTGGCACATACATAGGTAGACCATAACTTGGATTAGGACCGGGATTAAAAGTATCCTATCCCATGATAGGATACTTTTAATCCCGATATTCCCACGGGATCGAGACATATGCGCGTGAAAACGCAGGTTGCAGCTAATTTTAAATAAAACAAAAAAAAATTGTTATGATTTTGTCGATCCACGTCGATCTTGACTCACGTTGATTTGGCTTTCACAGTAGGTGATAAACCGCCACATAAATGAAAACGAAATGAATTTTCTCCATGGTTTTTTTGTTCTATGCAAAGTAGAAGCAGGCTTTAGAAACAGTCATATAAAGTAATAGGCGCAGATTTACGTTGTCTTGTAAGTTAAGATAATATTTATGGCAGTTGAAATTCACGTGGAATAATTTAATTTAATCAATTCCGATCGAATTCGAACTTGTTGTTGTAATAATAAATAACGTTTTGACATTATTATGTCAATTTATTAAATGTTGATATTTCTTGATGTCGATCAATTAATTGTCCTGTAGATGTGGATTGGGTCCAATTAAATTAAATGAAGCCATTCGATATTAACCAGTCACTATAGGGTTCGAACACAGTGAATATGTCGTTGAATACAAAATACACAACATGGACTCTCGGACAACGGACACTCCAATCAATGAAGCTTATAAAACAACGAACACAACAACGTAAGGGTGGAAACTCACCGTACGACGGGTTGTCCGATGATGGAATGTTGATGGCGGAATTAAGTCATGTAATTCCCGCGCACACTCTCTAGAATGCATAATATAGAATACCGAAAGGCTGGCTACCCTACGCCTGTTCTCCAGGCTTTGTAGATTAGTCTTAACTAAATCTGGATCACCAATTAGCCTCTTCGCACGCCTCTCCACCGAGTCCGAAGCTGCTAGATGGCATTTTGCAGCACCAGCCCATATGTGGCTGTAGTACTCCACACACGATCGGACCTGCACTTTGTATAACATTAGAAGCTGTCCCGTTACGAAGTACCGCCGGACCTTTGCAAGAACGCCAAGATTCCTAGTAGCCATCTTGGCTTTGGACTCAATGATCCACCCAAAGTTTAGGTTTGAGGAAATTTCAACTCACAAGAGCTGAAGGCGGTCGGTGCACTCCAAGGATACATTCTGAAAAGCAGGAGCCAAGGGAACGGGCTCCTTTTGGCGGTGAACAGACACACTTGTGTTTTGGCGGCGTTGAATCCCACAACGTTGGCTTCGCCGCACTTGGAATATATTCCAAAAGAAGTTTCACCTATTCCAGAACAGATGCTCGTGTTTTGAAATCCAACAATTTAGGTACATGCGTACCTAAATTGTTATAAAAACATGATTTTTGGCATTTTAAATCTCAAATAGCAGCCGGGAGGTTAATTGTGGACTTTCACTGTAATAGTACAAAATGCTCGAGATGTTAATTTCCCATAAGAAAATAGTACTTTTTTATTCAGGCCAGCAATTTTATTTAAATTCTTGGGTATAAAATGTTTGGCACTTGAATACATAAGACTACGAATGAAGACATAAGACTAGAATAGATACAAGCAATATAATGTCCTTTGGCGCAAAATCAAAATAGTGGTCAAAAAAGGTTGTATACATTAGAGTTGGCCACCCTGTAGATACCAGTTCACAAATTTAATCAACAACATTTCTACAAGCACTATTTATTGCTTGATCTTGATATGCGTGTCATATTTACGATTAAACATTATCTGATTATAAGTCTGTCTGTCTTGAACTAGTTACTGAATACTCAAGTGCTGACCACGAGGAAATCCGTTTGTACCGGCAGTAAATTAAATGGTACAGTCTATCGCACAAGTGTACCGATTTTGATTAAGAGATAATTATATTATACGATATAATAGTACGATACGATACACAATAACGATACGATATCATGATACGAGATAATTATATTATCATATAACAGCTGTGCTGCTGGGGAGTTTGTTGCGCCACTTCTTCAAAGCTAAAGCATTAGGAAGTGGTGAAGGGGTTGGGGGACTGTCTTTTGACATTTTGGCGTTCAAGAAGTGCTGATTTTCAGCCTAGTTCGAATGAATGACTTTTGATTTTTTCTGAGTTTTTTTAAAAAATATATTAAAAAGTGGATGGGTGACCAATTTTACTAAGATCCCTCCGTGCCTTGGAGAGCACGTTAAGACGATGGTCGCGGGTCCCATTCGTGAATCTTTGACAGTCGTTACGGGTCGTCAGAAGCCCGAAAATCTGACAACCAGTTTTACCAAGGGTATCGTATTAACCAGTAGCTGGGTTGTGGAGGTCAGATAGGCAGTCGCTCCGTGTAAAATACTAGTATCCAGCTGCATCCGTTTAGACTGGCAGCCGACCCCAAGATAGTTGGGAAAAGGCTAGGCAGATACTGATGATGAGCTCAGTTGGTAAGTACACACGACGACATATCAAGCTACACATTTCCAGTTCTAGCTGACCTCGCATTGTATAGGCTTTCCGTACAATGAGAAGTCAGTTTATACTGGAAATGTATAGCTTGATATGTCGTCGTGCGTCTGTCTCAGTTTGTCTGTAACCTACTATATGAATGACGCATCTATATGTGTCGATGTGTGCGTGTGTATCTTTCTTTATATGTGACATAACTCGATTAAAATGCACCACCACTATCCATGTTCACACCTCCATAGGTCTACCGAGCCATTTTTTTATGGAACTTTCACTTAATGATTGATATCTCCACTAATTGACAGTTTGTTGTTTTACATGATAAAAGAATAATTTGCAAACTCTCCATTTTTAATGACGAACGCTAATTATAATGTGTTGAATTTTATTTTGAAATTAATTAATTTAGACGATTAAAACGGTTACATTAATTTAAAAACTTAAAGGTAGTCGGATAACAACTATGTAAAATCAATATAAAAATAAAAAATATATATTCATATTAGGCTGAGAATCAGCACAGAAACCCCCAAATCGCCCGTCCTTCTCTACTTGAAGTACTTCCTGGTGTTTTAGTGAAATAATATTCTATAATTTATTTTCAAACAAGATAATATTTACATAATATTATTTGCTATCAGTCTTAAAATAGCAATAATAATATGATATATAAAAAAGACCGGAAATGATCAAAGGTTTTTTTGATATGTATAAAACTCTAAACCCTAAACTAATGCAATAAACAATGCTACTAGCCTGATCAGCCTTAGGCGAACGCGAATAATCGTGACTTGGCCACACGCACCAAATCTGATTATCAATCCAACAAAAAATTATTATAACACACAATCTTATCTTATTATCTGTCACCATAATTTTTTACCAAATTTTTTGCTAATAGAAGACAAGAAACCGAATAGGGTACCGTACCCAAAGGGTGCCAAAGGGCTTATAAGGCTCCACTGTTCATCCGTCCGTCTGTCACAGGGCTGTATCTTTTGAACCGTATTAGGTAGACACTTGACATTTTCACAGAGTGTGTGTTACTTTGTCCACTATATCAACAAAAAATTAAATAAAGTTAAAAGTTAACGAGGGTCCCCATACAATAAAAGTCAAATATTGTACAGTGTACAATATTGTAACGAACCCGTCGTGTCCAACTCGCATTTGGCCGCTTATTTACCATCGGTAGTGGTCAGTGATAAAAGAAATATCGTTCGCAGAAGTGACTGCGCGTGACTGTACCACATCGTGATTGTCCAATGGGGACAATATTATTATGCAGACATTCCGTATTATTGATTTATAATTAAATTGTAACAATATATGCCACGCCCATTCGTGAGCGGGCTATGAAAATAATAATATAATTGTTCTGCCGCGTAATAAAATGACAAATGATCATTTTTGCAAGGCTAATCTGTGAAGTATGCGGCTTATTTCAATGTTAGGTATTACGCATTTTTTTCGCTGGTCTAGTTATGACACGGCTGAGGCTAAATCCTGGAATTGATTGATAGGTCGGCCAAAAGACAGTCTGATTCAATTGGCCAATTAGAAAAAAAATACTGTTTATTTTGAAAGAGCCGAGTCTGATATATATTCTATATTTAGAAATGATTCCGAGTCAGCCATCAGCGAATGATGCAAATATAGTCCTCTTTAAGGATACACATAAGCCATTAAATGAAGCCTGAGATTGATATTCTGAATTTCAAAACTTTTTAAGGAGGCTTTTACAGCCTCGTTGATCTAGCGGTCGCAAGCGCAACTGCCGAGCCTGAGATCCTGGGTTCAAATCTCAGGCCATGTAAATTGTTATTGGGTATCGGGATCAGGAAATCCTTAGTTATAGCCCGGAATTTGGTTTCGTGCCTGGTAGAAAGCTTGTATGTATTACTTGAAACTTAAATAATCCTGGCTAAATGTGGGTCTTCTATAGTTAATTAGTTACCCCTGCCTAATCGTTTGGGGAAAACAGGCGTAACTGAAATTTATCGAAACATTGTATTTAATAAGCAATAACTTAGAAGGTATTGCTTATAATTTATCTTCATTTATTTGTAATAATTACATGGATTGAAATAAATTAAATTAAATAGTATTTTACTTAACATTTGCACAAGGCCTTTTGGTATTGTCAAATAATTAAGCAAGAGATTCGCCACTTATATAAATGCTGGCTGCGATACAATAGGATTAAGGACAGCCTCCATTAATGTAAACAAGCGTGTGCCTCATTATTGCAATAGTATTTAGTATACCTACCTGCCTAATTATTATGAAAGTTTAGATGTTTTTCTTAAGGCATGTATTTATCGAACCTGCAATAATTCCCATCTTGCGCTATTAAAAATATTATGCAACACTCTAATATAATTATTGCGCCTCTTTTTGTTAACCTCAAATATTTCCTATTTTGAGGTTCTAAAAATACTAAATAACCCCGACCAGCTTGGATGTCGCGGTTGGTCACAGTTCAAACCTAACCCATTTGATCGGGAAGTACTAGCTTAGTTATTCGGCTCGCGCGTGGTTGGTTGCAATTTTCTGCCTTTTTTTTTATATCCGCCGCCCCGGGGTGGGCAGCGGGGCCTTCCCACACTTGGACCGGGGATCATGGGAACCTGTGCGCCTCCCACGATTCTCGGCTGGGGCCGGCTTGCCTTTGCGGGCCAGTTCAAGTCTGCGCGGGGAGGGAGCAGTTCCTAACTAACCTGACCCGTTTGGTCGGGGTACCCTAGTTTAGTTACTGTGAACATCTGTGAGAAACGGCCAGAAAGTTACAAAGAGGCTCAATTATTAAAAAAAGTGTGCATCATTAGAAGCGCATACAGTTTTTAGAGGATCATTAATTTAAAAAAGTGTTCATCATTACATTAATACGTTTTTAGAGGATTTGAAAAATATTTCCCTTTTCTTAAACACTCGTATATGGACAAAATTCATTCTTATGATTTGACATGGAGGTAGAGTCTATTAAAGTATTCGTAAGCAAATATCTTTTACACCTGTTTCTTTTCACAAATTTATTCTTTTTACATCGAGTTAGGTATATTAACACATTTTTTTTTTGCTAATGAGTTACAAGGTGGTCTGTCTGCGTGGCTGATTTAAAGTACCTGTTTTCAGACACCTGTAGTACAGTGTAAATTGGTGACATAAAGGCCATTATTTTTTAGGAGAGGCCTATGTCCAGCAGTGGACTGCTGTAAGCTAAAAAAAGAGCACTATTCGTTCCACTTCATCATAGTTGTGTATGTATTTATTATTTTGATTACGTTATAATTATTTATAGGCTAGTGATATTTATTATAGAAGTATGTATGTTTATTTGTATGTATGTAACTATATTCTCATAATATTTGTTTAGTTTTATTAAGTGAATTTTATATGATTTAATGTATTTTTTTTGTCTCCTTTACTACTCTTTCACACGCCGTCTACATCTCTATCTATTGCCCTATCGCAGGTATGCTGGAAGAGATGTCTTATGAAATAAGTATCACCTCTGTACCTATTTTTCTGTTCTTTTTTTTTCTTGTCTTTTTATATATGTGTGTACATAAATGGTTGAATAAATAAAATAAATAAATAATAAGACACCAGCACATCAATATTTCGTGCATAGATCGGGATGAATTTTTTTATTTTTCGATAGACTTAATCACCTGTCAGTGAAGTGTCTTTAGTGAAGAGTCAGAAAGAAGATTTGGGTCAACCAGATTTGGAATACTGTCGTGGCAGCGACCCGATGAAGAAGTAGTCGGACGTCCAAATCACTAAAGTATGTCATTTCATCATCATTCCAGCCGATAGACGTCCACTGCTGGACATAGGCCTCCCCCAAGCTCCACCACTTCCACCGGTTCTGGAGTAGCGTATGCAATTTGCTTCTAATTAATTATTTTATTTTTATGAAGCAATTCTTAATAAAGTTATTTTTTACCCAGTCTTGAACACCTGTCAAGATCATTGGCCCTCATATTATTCTTAAAAAGGTGTCTTTAGGTCAAATGATAAACTACATTCTAGGTCAAAATTTATTTATTATTAAAACTTAATAGACGAACTTTAACACTGTTCCGTAGTTCCCCGTCAGACATAAAAGAAAACATAAAAATCTACGGTATCAGCAAGCGATCAAACCGGCTACCGGTAGGTATTTAGAAACAAGTTTTGAATTGACACTTTTCGAGTAGGTACAATCTCCAAAACATTCACTTTGATTTTCATGTCAGAACTTTAAATTCACCGAGAAAGTCCTGCGACTTCAAGTTTTATTCGAAGTTACCGCAGTTAGAACATCGCAAATTGTAATTGTGTCTGATCTTCATTCGTTATGGCGCCGATTCCCTTGTTCACAAACTAAACTGAATTTAAGTTCAGTGCATCTTTTTCTTTCGGTTTCATTAAGAAAAGGACAGAAGATACATATTAGTTTAGTCCTGTCAAATTAGTCAGCGCCTGACGTAAATTGACGTATTTTTAGTAGCCATGTTTTTAATCACGTCTAAACTGTCTATGGAGTATCTTAATTTGACAGGACTAAACTAATATTTATCTTCTGTCCTTTTCTTAATGAAATAGAAAGAAAAAGATGCACTGAACTTAAATTTAGTTTAGTTTGTGAACAAGGGAATCGGCGCCACTATCTAGCCAAACTAAAGATTAAAGTGATTCTGCTGCCCAAGCGCCGATCAATTTTGCGCAGTGTCATGTAAATAATCTCTGTTTTAAAACAATTCAAGCATAAGCTTTCTATCATAATTGATACTAGTATTTACATGGAACGACTGCCTATCTGACCTCCACAACCCAGTTACCTATTGGGTAATACGATACCCCTTGGTAAGACTGGTTGTCAGACTTTTGGGCTTCTGACTACCCGTAACGACTGCCAAAGATCCACGAATAGCTTTTACTTTCCGAGGCACGGAGGGGTCTCGGTATGTAAAGATGGTCACCCATCCTCAGACCAACCGCGATCAGCGTAGATCTGAGGGGCTATCTCGTAATTTTAAGAACGTTCACAGTCTGATCTCAGCCTCAAGCTGTCAAAAACACCTCTACTTTTCCAAAATTTTTGACTAGTTTTTTACATTGATTGTCGCTGAGATGAGATTGCGACTAGATTTTGAACGTTTTTAATAACGTGAATTGGCCTTCTGATCGATCGACCTGTGCGGCTGTTATTATTTAGCCACGGGCACCTCTATCGTTTAATAAGGTGTAAAAACCACTTAGGGGGTTATAATTTTGAATAACTTTTAGTAAGAGGTTTTTTTTTTTTTTCCCACTCTAGGAATTACTCCTGTATCGTGGGTGCGTTTACAAACATTTAAACTCACAAACAGCCAGACCCGGAACAACTACCTGTAGGCAATACAAATATTTGTTCCGTGCGGGAATCGAACCCGCGACACGCAGCGCAGCAGTCGATCGCTCAGCCACTGCGCCAACCGTGTCGTCATATTGAAAGTGAACTTTTACTAAAATCTTTCTACAATATTCAATTCCTTAAATTCAAATATTTGTAATTGGCTACGACGTACGATCTCTCCACCATTCAATAAATCAATACTTCGGTAGGTACCTATACATCGGCCGTGACCTTGTGACATGACGAACTTTCTTTCCGTCGCGTCGGGTAACCTCAGTGTGGTGAAGTTATGCAATGCGCTGCGCTGGCGACGGATTTGTTTGTAGTTGTGTGATATTGGTGGCTTGTCTAGACGATTGAAGTAAGGTTTGGTTAGCACGATAGTTTGTCACTGTTTTTGGCTCGTGTTCTCGAATGTCGTCAAAAATGGATCTGAACGCAAATACAGACACATGCAAACGAAAGTTTCGTAGCTACTAATCGTTTTGGAATACGTATCCTTAGTGATTGAGTTTTTATGCCATTGAGAAGGAAACAAGCAGGAGGTCTATCCAAAGGGAATTGAGGCTTTTGTGATAGATAAAGAAGTTGACTCTTTGAGCTCGAAATGATCGAAATCACGACTCTGTTCCAACTATCTTTAAGATAATGAGTAGGTACTATGTATCAATATAGCCTTTTCCCAACTGATAGGGTCAGCTTCAAGTCTAACAAGATGCATCGTAATTGCAACCCTATCACTGGCCAATAAAGTATCCTACCGGCCGTCTAGCCAGCATACCTTTGGGCTTATAAAAATCCGACATAATCGTGTTTTTTACCCACGACGCGACAGACGTTTGGAAATTAGGTTACGTGTCGTTCAGTGGCTATGACTATGATAAGTTGCCCACTTGACACTTTGCTCATCAATTTCTGGTGTTATGAAGACATCTCGAGTGTATTACCTAGATAAATAGTGTCTTACTACACCTGTATTAGCTGTGGCGGCCGATTGCAATCACTTAGCAAGAGATTATTCCATACTATCTTGTATCGATAAACATAAATCACAAACAGTCTCTGTAACAGATGGGTCTTGCTCATCTTTTAAAGATAAGTACAGACGCCAGCACATCGAGCTACTACAATTAGTCAGATTTCTTTAATAGATTTTCAACCTTATCTCTAGAGAATTAAGGTTCAAGGTTGATTGGGAAAATTTTACAGTTTCGGGTAGCTTTATGTGCTGGCGTCTGTACATCGTTTATTGTCTGATTGAGTTGGTCGTGTATTTTTGATGTTTACTCATTTAATTTTCGTATTAATTTACTTTTAATTGAACACACGTTTAAGTTTTATTAAATTAAGACTAATGAGGGCCGGACTAATGGCTGATCGTCTAATTTCGAAGAGCAGCTTCTACATTTAAAATTAATGCTCTTCATTAGACTAAATTAATGTTTTGATACAACGGGGTTTAACAGTTCTCATTGATTGTTTTTCTTTCTTTTCTGGAGTGTTTTTGCTCGCTCAATAAGCATTTTATATAAATATACATTAATATGCATTTTACATAGCTTTACTGATTTTAGACTCCGCATCAGCCTTTCTTTATTAAGAGCTAATCGTGTTGTCTGATGAACCAATATTAATTTCTCAAAAGCTATAAATCATGATTGTGCACTTGTGAAAGTTGTAGAATCTTTTTCTTCTTTTCGCGCTGAAGGTACTCTTTGTTGTTCTTCAATGTTTCTATATTCATTGAGCCCCGTAGGTGGCCACATTGATTGTGGCATCCGGGGTGAACGGACACTTAGGGCACTCCAGCAAGTGAGGCATGGTCTGAAGGCCAATTCTCGTAATTTAAAACGTTCAAAATCTAGTCGCAGTCTCATCTCGGCGACAAACAAATGTGAAGTGATGTGTGTGTGATGTGTGTAGTTATGAATAATATAGTTTAATTAAGGACCACGCTAATGCATTAGGAATTTTTCCTGTAATGTTAGTTGTTAGTTGTTTGTGATAAATAAATAAATAAATAATAACTTGTCAAAACGTGGGAAAATTAGAAGTATTTTTTGACAGATTGAAACTGAGATCAGACTGTGAACGTTCTTAAAATTACGAGAATTGCCCCTCTGATCAGAAGCACCGCAATCTCACTGAGTGTTGAATAGAGTTCTAGAATGAAAACCACTGACTAAATATTTTAATTCCAAACTTAAATAAAAATAATACTGGTAGCAGCAGTAGCATAATCAGCCTATTTGTCCCACTGCTGGGACACAGGCCTCCTCTCTGTGAGAGGGAATGGGCCGTAATCTACTACGCGGGCCCAGTGCGGGTTGCTAGATGTCACATGTCTTTGAATTTTTGGTTCTAGGACATCTGCTATCCTCAATACTGGTAGGTATTTACGCTATCATTAATATAGATTAAAATAAACATGACATATGATTAATTATATTGCAAATACTGCATTCGTCATCACTGGATCCTAGTGTCCGCGAGTCTTTCTACATAATTGTTACGACATACATAATATTCATTTATTTATATTCGACACAAGAAAGATGGGGTTTTTAGGGTTAGCAATCTTCAGAGTTGACCGAATTTCTTTTTCGGTTTTCAGATATCCACTTTCGGCCATTTTCCTTTTTGGCTGAAATTAAGCGCGCAAATCAATACTTTCAGTTCGTTTATTCAGAAAAATCGAAAGTTACAACTATGTAAAAGCACAATAACTGAAAATTCGGAAAACAATGTTTTCTATAGTTTTGGCCGAAAATGCAAATCTGGCCAAATTCCGTTATCGGCCGAAGAAATAACTATTTTCGATTGGTGGACCAAGCTTATTATTATTGTTGCGCACCACAATTAATGCCTGATGATGGTGACATTAGTTACCACTAGCGCCATCTAGTTTCTAGTAGAAGAACTTATTAGTTCTTCACTAGCGCCATCTATTATCGATTGGCTGAACTTACTAGAACTATCGACATCTGGTCAGTCGGGGCCGGTATGTACTCGAACATTCTAGATGTTTCTACAATAGAAGATTCTGGAATTATCTGCGGCACTATATAAGGCCGGGACTAGCCGCGACTAATCAGACTTGGTTCTGCGATAGAAGCGAATATATCGAAAGCGATCTTCAAGTGCGACTTAAGAGCGATTGTGTTTTATAATTAGTGTGTTTGAGTTGTTATTAGTGTTGTTTAATTAAAGTGTAACTTTTGGTAATTTTTATCGGCAGTTTTTATTGTCACGAACCCGAAGCTCGTAACAATTGGTGTCAGAAGCAAGGATTAAAATCATGCCGATTTTACCTAAAGACGACACGGAGGGTATCCGTACCCGGGGTCAACGTCAACAGGAGACGGACCAGAGACGTTTTGGTGGAGCTATGCCGCAGAGGTCGGAGGGCCAGCTACCAACCACGGAGGCCGAAACGTCCGCAGCAGCTCCAGCATCAGCAGCACCAGACTTTGCTGCCCTGATGATGATGCTGCAGGAGCAGTCCCGCCGACAGGAGGAACAGGCCCGCCGACAGGAGGAACAGGCTCGTCGGTTGGAAGAACAACTCCAGCGGGACAAGGAGGAACAGGCTCGTCGACAGGAGGAACAGGCTCGTCGACAGGAGGAACAGGCTCGCCGACAGGAGGAACAGGCTCGTCGGTTGGAAGAACAGCTCCAACGTGATAAGGAGGAGCAAACGCGCCGCCAGGAAGAGCAGATGCTCCTTATGAAGGACCTTCACGCTACCTTCGGGAAAGACATGAAGGAGGTGAAGGATAAGGTTGATCAACATGACAACCGCTTGTCGGAAGCTGAAATCCGGATCGACCAAGTGTATAACCGGGTTGACAACGTGGTGGCTGACGTAAAGAAAACCGTGATGGCTGATGTAAAGAAAACACTGGATTACCTTAAACTTGGGGATGGAATCGCAGCTCCCGTAGCTACAACACCTTCGCTACGTGGATTCAAAGTGCCACCGTTCGACGGAACTTCTTCCTGGTCGGCCTACAAAATCCAGTTTGAGGCTGTCATGAAGGCGAACGCTTGGAGTAAAAGTCAGGCCATGACTGCCCTCACCCTAGGCCTGCGTGACCAGGCCTTAACTGTTCTGGAAGCTCTCGGTAAGGAAGTGACTTACGAGCAGCTCCTTGAGGCATTGGAGGCTCGGTATGGCGACGCTCATCTGGAACACGTGTTTCGTGCGCAGCTCAAGGATCGCGTGCAACGCAGTAATGAAAACCTGCAGCAGTGGGCCCTTGAAGTGGAGAAGCTGGTGCGTAAAGCTTACCAGTCCGTACCTGCGCTTATTGATGGGAACCTGGTGCAGGCATTCATCGACGGCATCCGCGACCTTGAAGTTAGAGCTGCTGTGAGGCTCGGGCACCACGAGACGCTGAAGGACGCCTTGGCCCATGCACTGGAGGTGGAAGCCGCGCGACAGGATCATCGTTCCCATCGCGTCAGGGAGGTTGCAGCGGCTAGAGTTCGCGACTGCAATAAAAGATACAGCCCTAGGTGCTACGGCTGTGGGGAAAGGTGCCACCTTCGATCCAGTTGCCCCAAGCGAACTACAGGAAGGGTAAAAAATGACCGTCCATGGAAAGTGGGACGAACTTTGGTCAGAGCCACCGACATCTCAGGGGTACGTGTGCCGAACCTTTGTGATCAGGAACAGATTATGGAAAAAGGCACACTAGTTGATACTAGGCAAGAAAGTATAGAAGTCGTTCCTGTGAGGATGCTCAAGACAGACCTCAGCAACGAGTGGAAGGAAAGGCTACAACGTGCACAGCAGGAAGATTCGGACATCAAGCCTATTCTCGAGTGGATGAAGGCCAGAGCTCCTAAGCCCAGGTGGAGCAACGTCTCAGCAATGAGTTCGATCACAAAAAGCTATTGGGCCCGATGGGACAGCTTGGTGATTCAGGATGGAGTCCTGTGCCGTAAATGGGAAAATGCTCGGGGAGACAGCTGTCATTTGCAAATGGTTGTCCCTAAAGCTCAAGTTCCGGATGTTCTACAGCTGTACCATAATGGTTGTTCAGGAGGTCATCTGGGAGTAAAACGGACTCTACTGAAGATACGAGAACGGTTTTACTGGGTCCACTGTCGGGACGATGTCGAGGACTGGTGTCGCAAATGTACAAGTTGTGCAGCTGTAAAGGGACCTCAGACTCGTAGTAGAGGTGCATTGAAATTGTACAATGTTGGCGCACCATGGGAGAGGATAGCCCTTGACGTTGCGGGGCCGTTTCCGGAAAGTGAAAGTGGTAACAAGTATTTCATGGTTGTGATGGATTACTTTACTAAGTGGCCGGAAGTCTTCGCCATCCCAAATCAAGAAGCTTCGACAGTTGCAGATAAATTAGTTTATGAAGTCTTCTGTCGGTTTGGAGTACCTTTAGAGATTCACAGTGATCAAGGAAGGAATTTTGAGTCCCAAATATTTCAGGAAACTTGTCGAGTTATAGGTACTCATAAAACAAGAACAACTTCTTACCACCCACAATCGGATGGAATGGTGGAACGATTCAATCAGACATTGGAGAGGTACCTAGCAAAAGTTGTGGAAAATCGGCAACGAGATTGGGACAAGCACATACAACCGTTTTTGTTGTCATATCGAAGCGCTGTTCACGAAAGTACATCGGTGACACCAGCTTTCGCAAACTTTGGAAGAGAATTACGGCTGCCTGCAGACCTGATCACCGGAATACCACCTGATGCCCCACGTAGTATAACCGATTATGCGAATAACTTGCGGAACAAAATGAATGACATTTATGAGCACGTCAGACAATCGGGCCAGCAAATGTCTGAAAAGATGAAAACCCGTTATGACCGCAAAATGAACAGTAAAGGGTTCGACGAAGGTTCACTAGTGTGGTTGCACAATCCAGTCCGCAGCAAAGGGAAATCTCCTAAGCTTCAAGCTAAATGGGATGGACCGTACCGGATTGTGACAAAGATCAATGACGTAACCTACCGGATACAGAAAGGTGCAAGAGGTACTCCTAAGATCGCCCATGTGGATCGATTGGCGCGTTGTTATGGAGCCGATAATGCTCGGGACGAGCATGTCTTAGGAGGGGGCAGTGTTGCGCACCACAATTAATGCCTGATGATGGTGACATTAGTTACCACTAGCGCCATCTAGTTTCTAGTAGAAGAACTTATTAGTTCTTCACTAGCGCCATCTATTATCGATTGGCTGAACTTACTAGAACTATCGACATCTGGTCAGTCGGGGCCGGTATGTACTCGAACATTCTAGATGTTTCTACAATAGAAGATTCTGGAATTATCTGCGGCACTATATAAGGCCGGGACTAGCCGCGACTAATCAGACTTGGTTCTGCGATAGAAGCGAATATATCGAAAGCGATCTTCAAGTGCGACTTAAGAGCGATTGTGTTTTATAATTAGTGTGTTTGAGTTGTTATTAGTGTTGTTTAATTAAAGTGTAACTTTTGGTAATTTTTATCGGCAGTTTTTATTGTCACGAACCCGAAGCTCGTAACATTATTTTATGCTGTTCTTTAGCGAACTTGACCCAGATATATTATTTTGTATCAAATGGTTTTTCTGTGTGTTCTTTTACTTTTCTTTCGAACATTATGCATCTACAAAATTGTTTTTATATCAATAATAAGGACCAACAAATTATATAAGATAGATATAATAAAAAATACTGTTATTCAGCTCCATCCGGTTAGACTGGAAGCCGGCCCCAACATAGTGGCGAAAATGTTTGGCATATGATAAGATATATTTTTTCTTGATAATTTGTAAATAGTGCCGACATTCATTATTTAAGTAGCGATCAGTTCGGAGGGGCAATTCGCGTGATTTTAAGAACGTTCACTGTCGGATCTCAGTCTCAATCTATCTAAAATACCTCTAATATCCCTACATTTTTGAAAAACAAAAATTACATAATGTTTGTCGCCGAGATGAGACTGCGACTAGATTTTGAATGTTTTAAATTACGAGATTAATTGCCTTCTGATACATCAGAACGCAATTTCTCTACCCTGTCGAGCAAATATCGTCACGAAAACGTTTTTTAAAACGCAACCTTTCTTCTTCAAAAATCTGTTGACAACTTATCCAGTAATAAACTAGCCACAGGCCCCAGGTAACCCTAATTTTATGTGTGTAACGAGTCTGGCGCCGAATTATATTAATATTAACATTTAAATCAATCAGTCTGAAGCGCCAAAATGTTGAACCTTATAATAATTTATCGATGTTAATTTATATTCTTTGGTTTATTAGGTTAAATTTAATTTTGGATGACACCCAGAAATTGTCTGACAAGATGTTCTGTCGTGTAACGTTAGGCGTTTTGCGTTTTATTGATGTATTTCTTTATCTTTTAAAACTTTTCCCTTTTCTAGGATTTCTTTCTGCTTTTTAGATACGCTGACTCACACAAAAACCTGAACCTGTAGCAAATCTTATTGGTACTTACTAGGAACTAAAAATGAACTAGATAGCCTAGACAACGTGACATTCTATCAGCGATAACGATGATGGAAAAGTCAAACATGTATTGGAATGTTCGTACTGCCAGGTGTCCGGACACGTGACAGGTGTCTGTCGACGGCCGGACTGTAGGTTAGGTGTATTTTTAATCTGAAACTACGAAAAAGTTTAACTATGTCAATCCTGTTGAACGTCGTTGTATAAATTAATACGAAACGCTGACGCCCTAGCCAGTGACGCTGACGTCCTAAGCCGAAGTCCGTACATCACAGGGGGTGTCATTAGCCTGTAGTCGCTTGGTTTATAATTTGTATGACCTGCCTGGAGGCCTTAATTTATCATCACGGTTAAACAGCCGAACAACTCATAGGTCCTCCAGAAATCAATGAAAAATAACTAACCATTAATCTTTGATTAATCAAAAAATATCCAACACATACGTACCTATAAATTAACTATGAAACTAGTTCGTTTCCTGATAGAAATAGTAATCAACGTGGTAGCCTTGTTTAGCATAATCAGCGGCTGTTAATACTAGGCCACCATTACGTTGCCTTGTTTACGACATTAGCAAAACTTATGACTGCAGCTAAACTCCATTAAATAACATAGCATCACGCCTTGTTTACGCGAAGCGTTAGGTAGAGGTGTCCTACCGTATTTCGCACACCCATATTTCGTCAGTTAGGTTTTGTTTATTTTTATTTTTTTTATTTAAACATAATAATAGTCTTAATACAAGTTCATGTTTGTTTTTACCATTAAACCAGAGATGGTTTTAAGTCCCATATAATAAGAATACAATATTCTTCATTATGTACACCATATATAAATAACAGACATAAATATAGAAATTTTACAAAGAGTGACACAATGGGCGGTCGTCCTTAGGATGGATTAAAAAGGGGAAGGAGAGACAATTACTGTAGGTAGTCTGTGGTGTACCATTTACATAATACAATAGATACATATATACAGTGATATTATACTAATCTAAATAAATATACATCAAAAAATTCAAATTGGAATTATTTATTTCAGATAAAAATAAATATATATTGTATATTAATAAACACGAAACAGGAGCAAAGAAAATACAGGATGGCAGGGACATCGACGCGCAAACTGTAACCATGGATTCAGCACATGAGTTTAGACCCCATAGCGTCAAAATTCTTCGTCGGTTATTAAAAAAAAATATTGCTGTTCCATACATTTTGACCGCGTAGGTATTGTACACTTTTCTATGAAACGGAAGATTTTTTTTTGATAACCGACGAAATTTTTCGACGTTATGGGGTCTAGTATCATGTGCTGAATCCATGGTTACAGTCTGCGCGTCGATGTCCCTGCTACCCTGTATAATAAGAAAGACATGATAGCTAAGAGGTGAGCTTATTGCCACCAATCCAATCAAATCCAGACTCTGGGCTGATATTGAGAAATTTCAAGTGGTAAAACCAAATAACATTTTGCTCAACCTGGGAATCGAACCCAGGACCTCATGCTTAGCAGTAGCGTTTGCGACCACTATACCAACGATGCTATTAAATAAAATCACGGCGAACGGGATACAGAGATAAAATTGGAATCGTGTCAGTTTAACGAGTATTTATGCAGAACTAGAAGCGTGAATAATAAATACTAATACACAAAAAATACTAGCACATGACCAATGGTTCATTTGCAAACGTTTGAGTATACCGACACACCTAGTTCGGTCATTGTTTAAGTATTGTTTAATTTGCATACATAGCTCCTGAAGCAACTGAATGAGTTGGTAACCTTAGAGACTCACTTTGCAACGTTTATTAAATGCCTTTGCATTTTGACTGCTTTTTTAAAACGAGTTCCTGACCCCAATTCCATAACGCACTTGCTATCACAATCTGAAGGATTTTGGAGGACATTCCTAATCCATTGCTTCATATGTTTTAAAAATTCGTCTGCTCGACAACGTACATAACGCAATGAATATTGTTGAATTGTCAAAATTAAAAGTGGTGTTTTTTAAGCCCTGTGCTGTAAAAGTGGGCCTGAGTTATTATTTTAAATTATATCCTAACTTACCAAGTCCGAGATACTCGTAGTTTGTTTATATTCAGATAAAAAACCAGAAAAAGGCTATAGGTAGCTCTTGCTAAGAGTTGGGTAACCAAACAGTACTTTCATTTTTATTCATTTTTATTATATTTCAAGGTAACGAAGACTTCTTTAAATGACAATTTATAAAGATTATATTTATGTAATAAAATAAACATTATCACCATCTTGTTTATTTAGGAGTAAACATGGTTGCGGTTAAACATTTTGTAATGTTACTAGAGTGTTAAATTGATTATTAAATATTTTTAAAGGCTGAAGGTGTTAGAGACCGATTTGGTACCAATTAGAATGTAGTTACACCCTTGTATGAGTGCACAAAAACTACCAGAAATCGGAGGTGGCGAGAAATCGTGAGGAGAATTACATCAGCCCCTGGACAAGAAACTACATGAGGACCACGACCGCTCTGAGAAGAGTGCAACGAAGAAAATGTAGAAGAGAATGTAGTTGTGTTGGTTAACATATTTTCTTTCTGGATTTAAATTGACAGGTATCTAGGCAATATTATAAAAATGATCGCACGTTGGCAAAGGATGGCGCAGGGATTATTTGGGACTTAATGGAAAAATTGCAGCGCGAAAATATTGAGTTTAGACTGAAATAAGCAGTACCTTTGTACTCATATTATAATTATGTCATATCAATATGTATTTTACTGTGTGTACATAAATAATAAAATAAATAAATAAATAAAGCCGACTCTAACATACAACTTCTAACATAGTTGGGAAAGGGCTTAGGAGATGATGAGGAGGTCTACTCTCTAAGCACGTGATCCATAGTGTCGGCTGAAGTTACGGGCATTTCTTACTCCGTATCACATACGGATATATGATTAGTTCGGGGCCCGAACTAAGAATGAATGACGACACGACTTGATAACTGTCCCAATCGCGATGTGTTTTTTTTTCCGTTCGAAAAATTAAGTTTGTACGGGCCTGTTTCTTCTTTGATGGACATAAAAAGTAGACCCCTTGTTCACTGTATTGTATACACAAAAACAAAACGCTAGGAACAACAATGCCAGTAAAATACTTAGGATTCCTAAATCGCGAACTGGTCCGCCAGTATATAGGAACAAGATTATTTGTTCTTCGATTCGTTTTTAAATACGTTTGCGTTGTTCATTAGCATGTAAAACGCTGTTTACGGATCAATAGGTACCTATTTATTCGATTTTAAACCTGAGCTTTGCAACGCGATGCGCCTACGCACGAACAATATGCTTAGGTTTAAAAGTTTTTTTGACGCTGTCAATAACACTGTTTTTGTATTCCCACAGACCTGTTACTCCCCAATTAAAGCACAACGGCCTCAACATGGCTTGTAAATAAAATTTGAACCGTGTTTGCGTTTCAAATCATTTCGCCCCTAAAATAACAATGTTTGTGGAACTAATTACTGACAACTCTTTGACTCAAGACAAGATGCCAATAGTTTATATTAATAAACTTTTACTGACCAAATGCATTGGATAGATATATCGAGATATATTAACGAAATAGTGATCTGAAGGTCATTTCTCGTAATTTAAAACGTTCAAAATCTAATCGCAGTCTCATCTCAGCGACAAACAAATGTCAAAAACTTGTCAAAAATGTAGGCAAATTACAGGTATTTTTGACAGATTGAGACTGAGATCAGGCTGTGAACGTTCTTAAAATTACGAGAATTGTCTCTTTGATGATGACTATTATGATGACTAATAAAAGTTGTCAAGAATTCAAATTAAATTGTCGTCGTATGTAGATAGTGCCTCAAACGTGTTTTTAAGAGCATACTTATTAATTTGTATTACATAATATCACATAACTGGCATAGCTACATACTTTTGGCAAAGGTTTGGAATGTCACACCATGGCCCCAATTCTGTATTATTCCCAGCGAAATCTTACCACGTGCAAACCATGTCAATATCGTGTATTGTTAATGGCAAGGAATCGAAATGTCAACCGTACGGACAACATGTATTTTGACAGTTCAAACTACTCCATTGTGTCATAGAGAATACGTTAATAGAAGATGTCGTGATTAACTAAGGAATTGATGTGGTTTCGAAGTAAGGAATCGTTAAGTGGTCATAGTAGTGTTTTGTACGTTTTTTTTAGTATTAATGGTGCAACATATACAGGCTGGTTGAATCGTGTGCAACCGTTTAGATAAGAGGTGATTCTACTAGTTTAATTTGACATTTTTCTGTACCCATATCAGACTCCGGAATAAGAGTGCCCGTCAAACACTCAGAGGTGTAATTCCCGTATTTTTAAACAATGTTCTAATCTTAATCTATTCAAAATACCCCTAATTTTCATAAATTTTTACCAAATTTTTGATATTGGTGGTCGCCGAAATGTGATTGCGATTCGATTTCGAACGTTATTAATTACGGCAATGGGCCTTCTGAAGGCATAAGGAAATTTTCTGTTTTTTGGCTAGAAAATTAGTGCTTATTTCTTGATACTAGGTATAGTAATCTAAGACCTTTCAAAATGCTTCTCAATTTGCCTGTGTAGAAAACTTTGATTTGACTTTGTAAGCGCTTAGTAAAACTAGTAACTTTTATGACAACAGATTAAATCAGACAATGAAATGCTAATGTCTGACTGACCTATCGTCACACCCACCTACATAGAGTTCAATGACCTTTAGACTACATTACAAACACAAATCCATAATTCAAAATGCAATTTTGCCAAAAAGGATACTGTTTTAAGGTCAAATTGGCTGATAATTTATTGATTTTGAATCCATTGCTGGGTTTAAAAAAATATCAAGATATGTGATAGTATTTCCGGAGCAATGGTAAGTGTGGTGAGTAGTTCCGTGTCGTCGTGGGTGGGGTTTGCGCAAGCCCAGAATCGGTGCTGCACGCACCTGCGATTTGAACTGAATGCGATTTGTGACGCGAGAAAGGAACTAAATGATATGTTATGCGTAGTAAAGCAGTTCTTTAGTGTGTGATTCACTGTATAAGAAGTTGGGTAAGTGATTGACACTAGCTTAGGATGCATTAAGCTAATGTGAATCGGTCCAGAGAATTTGTGCTGTAAAAATCCAACGACATTGATAAAAGCGCAAATACATTTGATATTTATTGACTCTTTTCGGCAAGCTATAATTTACATAGCCGTACATAGTCTTAGCAAAGCACTGTTAGCGCTATTTAAGATTAATTTTACAAGGTTTTAACCGCTTTTGACATGTGCACCGGCTTGTCTTAAGGAAGTTAAATCTATACTACAGTAATAAAAACTGTTAAATGATAAATTATTTTATTTTTGTTCAAACACTTTTACACGTCAGTCATCATTTTCAAACTAGATGAGGTCGGCTTTTCCTATCTGACTACTCTGAGAAGAAAGGCCAAAACAAACTCAGATGACACAGTCTCTTTTAAAGTTCAGACATAATCTTGGTCAGATCATATTGGTAGATTACCTTACGAATAATGGGATGATAGTAAGTTGCAGGTGTAGCTAATTTGATCGAGACAAAAAAGCACTTAATTTACCAAATCAGTAATATTTTTAACAAAAATTTGACCATGCAAACTTAATTCTAACCCTGCAAACGAAAACCACGTCACGATATGTGTCAACCGACACTGTGTCAAGTGCGTCGTGACGCAACACGCGCGCGCAATGCACGCTGGTGAAAGAACACGCACTCTAGTGTTTACTGAGGTTTTCCTGCTAGTCATGTTTGACTAGAGCGGTCAGCAATATGTCTGGCGTATTTTTAAGTAATCTGTTTCAACTAAAATACTTTAACATAAAAACATGCTTAAGATTTTTAAGTTATAGCCTTTTGCTGTAAGGGTCCAAATCAGGGGGATTTAGTCAAGTCCCTGAATAATAAAAACTTTATTGTAATAAAGTTTTTATTTTTGACCACCCTATATATATACCCTTTTAATATATTTTTTTAAATCAGTTATAAATGACGGAGTTCTGAGGTAACAAACATAAAAACACAACCGAATTGAGATCGTCCTCCTTATTTTGAAGTCGGTTAAAAATATGGATTGGGGTAAAAAGACCTCATACTTGGGGACAGTCTTTATGGGAATTGCTCATTAAATTATTACAAGATTTCAGCAGAATGATTCCTTTTTCCTACAAGTAGTTTTAGTTGACCTGTTTAAGGTCATTTGCGACCAACTCTAAAGTCTAAGCGATCCATCTAAGTAGAAGAATCGTGGGGGGTCTCAAGCAGAGTACCTACCTAGTTCTGGTTGCCCAGCAACAACATCTGTTTAAATAGATGCTGGCTACAATAGAAATTGGTCACAGATCATTTGTTAGAGGTTTAGTTCCACACTCCTGCTGTGTATCAAGGATTTAGCTATTATTAGAGTTAGGAAACACTGCTTAGCAGTGCAAACATTTCTGTTTCCACAATTATACTGATATATTATTTCGTGCATGGCACCTACCTATTTCTGGATATAATATTTTGATAATAATACCAGAAACTGTCGTCATATTTTCTCGTGCTGTTAAACAAGTTATGCAGTTGAGGTTTAAACAGTTAATTGTAATCGAATTATAAAAAAAATATATAATAAATGTTTGTGGTGTAGCTAAGACGATTCTCGACGAATTAAAAAAAATATTATGCTTCAATCTTATTATCATTTAAGGCTGTAATTAATTAAAACTTACCAAGAGAAAAGTTTTCAGCTGAAAACAGAGTCGCTTCATTTTTGTTGTTATTGCTTATGTCTTGATAAACCTGAAAAGAAAAGAGAACCACTCATTAATTTCCTGTATAGTTTATCTTTTACCTCCGTCTGTCGGCAACTCTACTGCAACATCAAGGATAATCCCATAATCTCAGGGTCCTATTACCAAAGTCATAATATCCTTGTAAGGGCGTGCAGTAAGGTAATACGCCATGGTATATGGAGATCACGTACCACTGCGTAATGTCCATGTCGTACTGAAGGTCTTTGAAATAGGAAACACCATATAGAGTAGGGTGATGTCGAGATTAAAGATGGTATTTGATGGTATCTGGTTTGGTGATATTTTATTGCATTGGTGCTGAGACAAACTGTAGCAGAGAGCGAGTACTTTAACTAGACCTAAAGGAAAATGAATTATGAACATCTGAACCTATTACAATGCACTACTTAGCCAAAATAGTTCTAGACTATATTTTTTATCTTCTATCTATACTAACAATAAAGTTGAATAGTTTGTTTCTTTGTTAGAACACGGTAATCTACTGGAACTAACAATCGGATTTGAAAAATTATTTTTGCATAACATAGCTAAATTCTTGAGATAGGTTATAAGTATAGCCGAGCAAAGAGAAAAATAATCAGAAAGAACGCCAAGCGGGAATGAAGTAAGATCGTGGGCGGGCGATTGACATCACGCTAGGACCCTTGGAAGACGAACACAAATAAAAAAAAAAACGGAAGAAAACGAGGTACTAGCGCCGGTAGGCGATGCGATGCGACGCGGTGTGGTAACACGAAATTTCACGCGTACGAAGTCGCGGACAGAAGCTAGTATCTCGTAATATGAGTCACTTTTACCAAAATAGTGGGTTTACAGGGATTTGTAAACAAAAGAGATCAGTATGCAGGGTCGTCGGATATAGTTGAAGTTTAGTAAGAAACCGATGGATGTTTTCGAAAGAAATTTAGTTTGATAAATGAACTGTTTGTTTTCTATTAATTAAATAAAACATTTATCCGAAAATATCAGTCTGTTTCTTACTAAACTTCAACTATATCCGACAACCCTGCATACTTATCTCTTTTGTTGACAGCATAATTATTTAAGTTAATACATGAATACGTAACAGCGGTAACGTAGTTGGAACTACCATCGTCCGTGAGTTATAATAGAAGAATCAACAATTATTTTAGTCTGAGATCGACCTGATTCCAAGCATTGTTTGACTGACAAGGATCTTAGGCGTGACTAAGTAAAAATTCGGAGTTTATCTGACTTAGATTAGTTGCAAAAATATATGATTCATATTAAAATGTAGGTGTTGAAGACACTTGATTTAGAAAGAAGTCATCGTGGGTTTAATGTTACAAAACTGAATGAAAGAAAGAGTGTGTAAACTTTTTTGTTTCAGATAGATCATGATGATTTGGCAGATTTACAACAAAATAGCTAAACCAAAGGTCCATAATGGCAAAAACATCACCGTTCTAGGGCCAACGGATAAATACGACCTGTAAACTGTCCCAGATGTGCAAGAATCTGATACCAGACACCGAGCAGTCAGTCTGGAGCACAACTACCAACGCAACGGCTAAAAATCAGGTAGAACTTCTTAAAATCGACAGCGTCTCTACCAGGAAACCCGGCCGACGCCCGTTGCAAACTTTAGCCGCATACTCTTCCCCTTCCTACTTACTATTTACCACCAAAGGAGGAGCATCTCTTTGTCGGTTGGAACCTTTCGTGGTCCACTTGGAAGTCCCTGAACTGTTTCCAGACACGAGTGGGAAGATGTAGCTCCAACCTGGTACAGTCAACAGCAAAAGTAGTTGATCAAAATCAGAAATTCAATACTAATGAACGGAGTTCGCGTCAGAACTGTGTGGCTGGACTAGTAGTAAATGTTTGGTATAATTTACAATCACATACTTTTGAATCACTCCGACGCCACACAGTTCTGACGCGAACTCCGTTCATTAGTATTGAATTTCTGATTTTGATCATCTACTTTTGCTGTTGACTGTACAGTGGGGCCACCTCGACGGAACGGCGGTATGTGGAGCTGTGTCGCAAACTATGCTCCACCTCCTATCCTGGCCTTTGTGTCCCAAAACAAGCAGTCAAAGTGAGCCCTGCGCTGCCACAGACGACGCCGTGGAAGAGCCGATGTTTTGGGCCAACAAGATCTGATAGACAATCATGCCAGCAACTTGAAGAAGAAGAAGAAGCGTCCTGATAGCCACTTACCTACCGGAAGGATTAATAAATGTATATGTCACGTATCTTTTGACTACCAATTAACAAAGATAATATTGACTACCGCAAATTTATCATGAAGTATATATGTAAGCTATAAAAGGTAAGCAATATGTCGAGTACAATAATAAAGCGATCTTTCTGAATTCTTCATGTTAATGAAGGTACAGCGGAAATAATTATGAACGTTTTTTTCTATTTCCGCCGTGATCATGGGTACCATGGGCAGTTATTATCAATTTGCAATACAATTTTTTCCAACATTTTCCAACAAAAAATATATGTAATGTTTAATTCGTAACTTAACCGAGTGGTGAGGTCATCATGACTAAGATCTCCAATCGAGTTCAAAACTGGTCGGGTCAACCGGAAATAAAAACTGTTAAAAATAATGTTCATGTGCCACCGGTGCGTTTGTCTTATAACCATCGTAAATTCGAAATATTTGCTACTATTTGATGATTGTAATCTATTCATTCAGCCACTTGTATGTGGCAGGTTAAATGGAGTCTCTTAGTCCTGTTTTAATGTTATAGAAATGTATACATACACCGTTAAATTTTGAACGTTTTAATCCTTAAAAGGGGTCATTGTACTCATCATTATGAACCACTTTTCCTACGGGACCAACCTTACAATCGTGAAAAAAAAAATCAATTGATCCATACATTATGTCGAGTTATGCGAACATACATCTATGGATCAACTGATTTTTTTTTCACAACCACCCCTTTTAAGGATTAAAACGATAAAAATTTAACGGTGTATAGGTACAGAACCATTCGTATTAAAGATAGTAGAATGTTGTCTTGAATGGAAGTTGATATTTTGTATGAAGAAACTGTTACCCATCTTAGGCAGGTCTCTCACATAGCCTCCTGGCGCCCCCTCACTGATTGATTAGAAATACTACTTTCGGCATGTTCTACTTATCCTATTAATATTATAAACGGGAAAGTTTGTATGGATGGATGCATGTTTGTTACTCTTTCACTCAAAAACGACTGAACGGATTTGAATGAAATTTTGGACACAGATGGTTTATGAAAGAAAGAACAAGAAAGAAAAATGCGTTTATTGGCATTACACAAAACGAATAAACCTTAAAACTATAAAAACAGAAAACAAAGATTATAATGCCAAAAGGGCCTCAGCTCAGCATAATGTCAGATGACAACACAAGTGTACCTGACGCTGGATAATCAGGATTAACATAAAAAGGGATAAAAAGTATCCTATTACTTTTTATCCCGATATTCCCACGGGATCGAAACTTATGCGGGTGAAACCGCGGGGCGCAGCTAGTTATTCATATTGCTTGCAGCTTGTGCTAGCAACTTCGTCCGCATGAAGTCTCGGCTCCCGTCCCACCGCGTCGCATCGCATCGCATCGCATCGCCCGCCCCCGACATTACTTCGTTCTCGGTTCGGGTTCCTTCTGACTTTTTTTTTCTTTTTGCTCGGCTCCTAAGGGTCGTGGCGTGACTTTAAATTCAAATGAAAGTTCATGAGATTACCACGTTAAAAAAATCAAACAAAAAATCCTTCAGCTTTATTATTAGTATATAGATGCAGTCAGAATAATCGAGACGGTCTTTTTTATTGAATTAATTTTCTCAAACGAATTTTAAAAAGCGCTTGCATCATTTTAACAACAAAAAATCTCTCCCACTATCCTCGAAACAGGACAATAAAGAGCCTTACTCACAACAATGGGCACACGCTAAGAGAGACTGCACAATGGTTCATTTCTCACAGCGATCGGGTAACGCGTTTAATGTGCGTTGCCTCATACTCGCCGTGTGTGTGTTACGATGGTATGCTAATATGTTTTATGGTTTATTTGATGGGCTACTGCGTTTTTCGATAAAGCTATATGATGTGTCTTTCTTTCTTTCTTTCTTACATTTAAAAAAAAAAAAAAAAAAACAAACGTTGCCCCACACTAGGAATTTCTCCTGTGTCGTGGGTGCGTTTACAAACATTTAAACTCACATACACAAACAGCCAGACCCGGAACAACTACTTGTAGGCCATACAAATATTTGTTCCGTGCGGGAATCGAACCCACGACACGCAGCGCAGCAGTCAATCGCTTAACCACTGCGCCAACCGTGCCGTCGTGCGCCGTGTATGGTCTATAAGATAATAATGATATACTATATACCTGATACCAGCCTGTTATTGTCTCACTGCAGGGCAAAAGCCACTTCTCATACAGAGAAGGCATGAGCACTGTTCGCCAAGCTTGCTCAAAGTAGATTAGCGATTTCAGACTTATATTTCCTTATTCTCAACTCAGAAAGTACATATAAATAGAAAAGTCACATTGATGTGTGTGTGATGTTAAAGGTTTCCAACAATAAGTTTGGGTCAGGAGTGGCAACCGCGTATCGGAAGACGTAGCGTTGGAAAGCGTCCCAAAAGGTGAACCGATGACCTGGTGAAGGCCGCAGGAATCCGCTGGGTGCGAGAAGTACAGAACCGGTCGAAGTGGCGGTGCTTGGGGAGGCCTCTGTCCAGAAGTGTCTTTCGGCTGAAATGACGATGATGATGAAGTTTGGCATTACCAAACTGGTTGCTGGAATAAATCTACAACACAAAATCGAAATTGCACAGCGATGTGAATCATTCAACTTTTTTTGGTGAAATAAATAAATAATTAAATTAAATTAATTAACTCCCCAACTAAAATTGTATTTTCAAGGTTGTCCACTTGATCACAATTTATTTAAAAAAAATGACATACATACGTATACATAGGTATGCATATTATTCTAATGTAATAATAGGTAATTAAATAAAAGGCATACCTTGGAGCCCAGTTTTCCTAAACGCATTAAAAATTTAAATATTATGACTACAGATAAAATTAAAAAAAGACCAAAAATGCCCACTAAAGTAAAAATAGGCGACCTTAATCATTTGCACGTGGAGCCTTGAAAGAATTTGATTTATTTGCTAACTGCAGTTTAAAATACGCTTAAATATTAATTATGAATTTACATTTAGACCAACATAAGTTAATTGTTTGTCAACATATAAATTCAGATAACTAATTGGCAGTAACAAATATAACTAATCTCATGTTGCTTGTAACTCTTGTAAGTTAAATATACTGGGGAAATTAATATTGCTACAAATACAATAAATTGTATAAAACTTATATGACGCATCACACAAATACCAATCCATAAGATATTTAAATAAACAAAATGAAAACAAACTAATTATTGAAATAGTAACTAGTCATTTTGCATGGAGTGACTGCCAATCTGACCTCAACAACGCAGTTATTGGGCACTACTGACGACCCGCAACGGCTGTCGAAGATCCACGAATGACAGTCGGGACTAATGGCTTAACGTGCTTTCCGAGGCACGGAGGGGTCTTGGTATGTAAAGATGGTCACCCATCCACGGACCGACCGCGGCAAGCGTAGCTTAACCTGATCGATCGCCCCGTGCGGCTGTTATTACTTAGCCATAAGTCCCTCAAATAGTAACTAGTACTTTTGAATATTATTTAAATAATAACTAGCCAAACATTAAAAAAAATATGACACTAGAATTTTAACTAAAATGACAAAAGAAATATAAATCTCAGAAGGGGTTGTGTAACTTTGTCGGCTGGCGAAGGTTATGCCCACAAACGTCTTTCTAAGACATTGCTCTGCGGATCAAGAGGTCGGGAGTTCAAATACTGCTCGTTTAACTATTGTAGTAAACACATTTCTTAGAAAATATTAATTCAAAATTGACCTTGAGATGTTATCTCACAAGGAATGCAACACATTATTAGCGCATGGCATGAAATGGCTGGAGGAAAGAAAATATTTTTTGGAAATCGATATTACGACGCATATATTTTTCTGCCCGTAAACTATGTAGGTAGTAGTAAAACGTAGTTTCCGCCAAAAGTTCTATGGGATATTAATATTATCCGGTATAGACTGGAAGCCAACCCCAACGTAATATAGAAAAGGTTTGGCGATTATGATGAATATGATTAAAATACAAATATGAGTGTAAATTCGTGTAAATTTATTTCGATGTCGTTCAACATTATGAACTGTTTAATTCGACGAACATAAGTGTCCCAATTTTGGGTTCCGACTTGGAAGCCTTCGACTTTTCCGATCGGCATGTTTTAACTTTACACACACGCGTAAAAAAATGGGTAATTAATAATTTTCTCGTCGCCAATGTTATGTTCGTGACAATGAAACACCGAGATTCAATGCAGACTGGTTTATTCTATATGTACATATTTCGACATACCCTCACAAGTGCACATATTATGTGATGCTTACAATAATACCGTACATAACAATGAGCAAATACGGTTGATGTTAAGCCATGACAATAGACTCGCCTCTATTACATGGGACCTAAACATGACTGACAAAATGTGGGTGTACTATAGTTACCCAGAGCCTAACTTTTCTGGCATTACAGGCGTGATGTTATGTGTGAATATTATAAACGTGGAAGTTTGTATGGATGTTTGTTACTCTTTCACGCAAATTTGGCACACAGATAGTTTATCACCAGGATTAACATATAGAATACTTTTTATCCCAATATTCCCACGGAATCGAAACTTATGCGGGTGAAACCGCGGGGCGCAGCTAGTGTGTAAATATGAGCCCTTCTATGTTGTATATTTAACAACTTTTCCTCCACATGATTTTGATAAAATATAGCCAGAAATAAAAACAGGAATTTGTAAAAAAATAAACTATCGATGGCGTCCCAAAAAACTGGATTGTCAACTTAAAAATACACGACTCAAGCAGAAGATACAGCTATTAAATAATAAGGTAGCAGACCAACGTTTAAATAGGTACGAAATAATAACACAGCTTCTAGTTTAATTTCCTTAGATTGTCTGAACGAAACTGCTTATTAAATTATTATACCAATCGATTGAGACTCACCAGAGGAGAACGAGTTAATGCAATGTTTGTAAACGATGAGTTAGCAACTCGTTATTGTTATTACTGACGATTACGAGACCTGAACGGTTGGAACCTCATATTATTAAATTATGCGCCAAGAAAAACGAAGCAAGATAAAAAAATGCATTTTTTTGTGAGATATATATATTTTTTTAAAATTAAAAAACGTTGCCCCACACTAGGAATTTCTCTTGAATGGTGCGTTGCGCGGTGCGTTTATAAACATTTAAACTCACATACACAAACAGACAGACCCGGAACAACTACTTGTAGGTCATACAAATATTTGTTCCGTGCGGGAATTGAACCCGCGACACGCATCGCAGCAGTCAATCGCTTAACCACTGCGCCAACCATGCCGTCAAATTGTCCTCATCATACGTAGATCTTTGACAGTCGTTACGGGTAGCCAGAAGCCCGAAAGTTTGACAACCAGTTTTAACAAGGGGTATCGTATTACCCAGTCACTGGGTTGTGAAGGTAAGATTGGCAGTCGCTACATGTAAAATACCTGTATTCTGCTGCATCCGGTTAGACTGGAAGCAGACCCCAACTATGTTGGGTAGTCAGATGATGATGATGAATAGCCCTCATCACCATAGCTCTTAATGTTATGTGTTGCTTTTTACCCTTTTCACTTAACTTTTTAGTCGCTTTTAACGAGGTTTTAATTGGAGTGAATTCCGTTGCCAATTTTGAATGAAGTAGGCATGTTTATATATTGTAAGCTAGTTTTTGTCTGCGAGTCCGTCCGCGTGAAATTTCTTATTAACCCCCAACTCACCCCGTCGCACTGCGTCGCCTGCACGCGTTTTCGGTCGCATCGCGTCGCCTGCACGCTTAGCGTTCTTTTTGACTTTTTTTCTTTTTGCTCGCCTCCTAAGAGCCCTAGCGTGATGTTTAACAGCCTTCCTCAAGAATTAGGCTATCAAATCCAAAAAGAAGTTTTCAAATCCGACTGGTAATTTCAGAGATTAGCGCGTTCAAACAAACAAACAAAAAAAGTCTTAAGCTTTATTATTTATTGTAAACTAGCTGACCCGGCAAACGTTTGTTTTGCCATATAAATTATTTCTAGCTGCCCGGCGCTACTTCGTTCGCGTGTGTTCGTTCTACCCCTACCCTACCCCTACCCTACTCCTACCCTACTCCTACGCTACTCCTACCCTACTCCTACCCTACTCTTACCCTACTTCTACCCTACTCCTACCCTACTCCTACCCTACTCCTACCCTACTCCTACCCTACTCCTAACCTACTCCTACCCAGAAACCATCCAAAAACGCCTTCTCGAGTTTTAGCGAGACAAACGAACAGCAATTGATTTTTATATACTCGTATATAGATTGTGAATTAGATTATGTCAACAAATAGAGTATTGGAATGAGCATTGTACAGTATATCGGGCTTTAGTCCGCAACTCCACGTCCAAGTGCATATTATGCGTATCATGAGCACACATATTTCAAAAGTTGTAAAAAGATGAGCCAGTCAGCAAGCTAATAGCAATGCTGACAGTCCAGGGTCCGCTGATTTATTTTATGAATGTTTTGCCTCAGCAGCTCCACTCAGCAAATAAGTAAGAATAAATACAGAATGCGCTCCATAACTCAAGTAGCGGATGTTGGAGAAAAAACAGCCGGACACATCTCACGAATGCACTCGGAGAGATGGGCAAATATCGTCACTCACTGGACGCCTGAGGGGACATTGCCGTCTAGGTAGACCACGGTGAAGTTGGTGTGATGATCTGGTAACGTTTGCAGGGCCAACTTGGCCAGAGATCGCACAAGGCAGGGAGGGAGGTTTCGAAGGAAAACGGGGAGGCCTTTGCCCAGCACATAATCAGCCTATTCCCACTGCTGGGACACAGGTCTCTTCTCGGTGAAAGGGAGTGGGACCGCCGCGTGTCCTAGAACCAAAAATTCGAAGACATGTCTTCGAATTTTTGGTTTTAAGACATGCCGGTTGCCTCACGATGTTTTCCTTCACCGTTTTGAGAGCAGTGGTGATGAAATAATTTACCCAAAGTAAAGCACTTGTCTGGGTTCGAACTTACGACCTAAAACTTGTCAGTCACGGCCGTTAACTCTTGGCCACCACTGCTCAGCAATGGGACACAATATAGGCATACAAAAAAAAAATATATATATCGATCCAATTAAAATAATTGTAGCCTTTCACTACATTCACAAGTTACTTTTTGAAACTCACTCCATACATATTAGGCACCTTGTCTTTAAAGAACTTGCATTCTTGATCTGAAAACCTGTACTGGAATTCTTGATTTTAAAGAAAATGTAGACTACCTATTCTATTTCATTTCGTGATTTCGAAAATATCATAAATTAATTTAATAGTCTACTAATGAGCTTTTAAGTTTAAATGTTAAGTGGTCTTGGATGATAACCATATTTCTTCATCGTTGTGATTGCCATGGGTAGAATAAAACGGGCCAAACACGCACACGAACGGTTCCGTACCACCGTACAATATTTAACACTCCATATTTTTTTTACACATTTCTTGTATGGGATCGTTGATTTTAATTTAATTTGTTATTATTTGTTGTTATAGTGGCAAAAGAAATACATTCTCTGTGCAAATTTTAACTGTCTACCTAAAAGCTGCCTACCTGTTCGTGAGAAACAGCCTGATTAAAATAACACGTTACTTTTATCGGGGCCCCTTTTCATTTTTATCTTTATTTTATTTTTATTACTAGCTGCGCCGCGCGGTTTCACCCGCATAAGTTTCGATCCCATAGGAATATCGGGATAAAAACTATCTTATATTTTAATCCTGCTTATAAATCATCTGTGTGCCAAATTTCATCCAAATCCATTCAGTAGTTTTTGCGTGAAAGAGTAACAAACATCTATCCATCCAAACTTTTACGTTTATAATATTAGTAGGATTTGTTGTTATAGTGGTAATAGAAATATAAAGTCTGTGAAAATTTAAACTGACTACCTACCCTATCTAGCCCCCTGACAGAAAAACGAACGAACAGCGAAGGCTTAGTAATAAGGTTCCGTTTGCACCCGTTGGGTACGGAACCCTAAAATTATGCATAGGATATAGTTACCTAATTATTAATAGTAGTTACAATCAGGGAAAATAATAATAAGCAAAGTGACACATAAATCAATGGGCTGTATTATAGGCATTTGTGATTTGAATATACGGACAATTTAAGTTGGTTGTCAATGTGCTTAGCAAGGATGTAGAAGACGCAGGACAGAGTGTTGTGGCTGAGGAGCCACAACACTGCACTGTCCACTGCTGGACATACCTCCTGAGGTATGTCCAGCAGTGGACAGTGACAGGCTGAGTTGATTTGATTGTTGCTTTGCATAATCAGCCTATAACGTTCCCACTGCTGAGACACAGGCCTACTCTCTGTGAGAGGGAGTGGGCTGTAATCCACCACGCGGGCCCAGTGCGGGTTAGCAGATGCGACACGTCCTCGTTGTTTTGGTTCTAGGACATGCCGGTTTCCTCACGATGTTTTCCTTCACCGTTTTGAGGGAACTGGTGATGAAATAATTTACACAAAGTGCCTGCTTGGGTTCGAACACACGACCTAGAACTCGTAAGGGGCGGTGTTACCACTGACTAATAAGAGCAAAAGCAGTGCTGGCCACCACTGCTCTTGCTTGCTTGATGAAGAGATGCTTAGCAATTAATCCCACCTGGACATGAGTTACCTTGGATAACCTGGAAGTCTTTAAACAGACTCCGGACCCAGGTTGGCCAAAGCAAGGATAACCTGTTCAGGTGGAGATTCATAGACGACTCCGCCTTAGAGTGTAAATGTGGTGCTGTACTACAAACGATGGGTCACTTAATATCGTGTCCTGCGTGTCCTGTCAGCTACACGTTATAGGAACTGATGGACCCTGGTGATGGCGCCAAACAAGTAGCCGAATTCTGGGCTGAGTCCATTTAGATTGCTATCGACACACTCAGAAGTAGAATGAATTTAGCTGACTTTACTTAAATAACTTGTATTCTCATATTGTATTGTGTCTAATTTGAAGAGAAGAACTAAACTGAAACCAAACAAGTAGCCTCTAATAACAACATCAAATAACATAAAACACTAGTCTATACAAGCCATTACTTAAAACAATAGAGATAAATTCCGAATATTTTGCCCACTGCAGCTAGTACAAGGAAATGCCAGGGGTTCGGCCGGGTCGCCACGATCTATTCTCGATCAACGAGTGTGAAAGGCCGATCGTGTCTCGTTACCTCGTTACTGTCATCGATAAACAAACTACGGCTGCAGTACCTTCGTGATACCGTTTCGATACACGTAGCCAGTAACCTACAATCCTCTATGTACGTAGCTTCGAATAACGATACGTGTCCGTGTGTCGTCACGGGTCGTCAGAAGCCCGAAAGTCTGACAACCAGTCCTACCCAGGGGGTTTGTATAACCCAGTATGTGGGTGGTGGAGGTCAGATAGGCAGTCGCTCCATGTGAAATACTGGTACTCAGCTGCATCCGGTTAGGCTGCACAGGGAACACGGGTGCCATATTATGTATGCATGTTGAAAGGGTTGTCTATATAAAACTAACATGGTGATTAAGGATAAGTGATCATTCGATAGATCTACTATCGACTCGCAAAAGTAGAGTCGAATCGAAAAAAGATATCCTTATTTACGAGAATAATAATATGTAGGTATATTTTACTCGTAAAGAAGGATATCATTTTTATCACTGCATGTTCTAGGTATCTTGTCCTTGCCGGATTGCCGCCATGGGATCTGGAGGCCAAAGTCCTCGCCCACATATGGGAGTGGCGAGAGGAGGCAAAACGCCGGGGCGTTGCTCCGCTGCCGCGAGAAATCACGGCACAGCGGACAGAGCTCCGGCGGGATCTCATAGCGGCATGGAGAGTGCGATTGTCGCAACCCAGCGCTGGGCACGCCACAATTGCGGCGATAAGTCCCCTCTTTGAGGAGTGGCTAGAGAGACGCCACGGCGCCCTCACCTTCCGCCTGACGCAGGTCCTCACCGGACACGGTTGTTTCGGGAGGTTCCTGTTCAGGATAAAGCGAGAGGAAACGCCAGGGTGTCACCACTGTGGGGATCGCCCGGAGGACACGGTGGAGCATACGGTGGAGGTCTGCCCGGCTTGGGCGGGGCCCCGCCGTGTCCTCGTGGCGGTGATCGGCGGCGGTGACCTCTCGCGTCCGGCCCTCATACAGGCCATGGTACGGAGCGAGAGTGAATGGGAGGCCGTCACCTCCTTCTGCAAAGCAGTAATGCTCGCGAAGGAGGAGGCGGAGCGCGTGAGGGAGAGGCAATCGCTGCACCCTCGCGCGCCTAGCCGCCGCAGGAGACGCCCTGGACGGGAGTCAACAGCCGACTCCCGGCCACCGTAGGCGCGGGCTTGCGGGCGGCGAGCTATGGGCAGCTCGCCGCCCGGTAAAGACCAGGCCCGTGTCGACGGCGCGTTGTGTTCCACGCGCGCCTCAAAGAGCTGTCAGCAGGAACTGACAGGGTCCGCTAGGGCCGATGCCGCCGGGGCTGCGGGTTGTTCGAAAGAGATACCGTGGCCCCAGGCACAGGCAACTGAAGGAACACGGTTGGGTTTTAGTCAGTAAAAGTCTGACACTCCCTTCTGCTCCGCCCAGAGCGGGAGGAGTCATTTGATGACTTCCCACCCAGAAAAAAAAAAAAAAAAAAGGTATCTTGTTCCTATCTAAAGAGTATTTAATAAGAACGTAATTAAAAAAATACCGGAAACAACTAAGTGACTTAAATTGCGTTAATTGCTTCAAACGAAATAATACTAGTATCCAAGAAATGTCCGCAAATCGATCAAGACAAAACCACTTTTCTATGAAATACCGATGCATATTTCATTTATTTCCCCATAACTTGTTAAGGTATTTAATAAATTCATTAAATTCCACTTATTTTTCCATTTATTTTATACAGTTACTTAAATAAAAAACAACTGTGAGACATAATTGACTTAATTAAGAAATTAAACGAATGCGCGAATAAAATAATTATTCTAGTAGCAAAGTTAAACGTGGGCGCGTTGATGTCTTTTATATGAACATGCTAATTGTGCGGTTTATTTTGTTGTTTTCATTGAAGATTTCTTCATTATTTTGCAAAATGTGAAATGATTAGATTTTCGTGGGCTAAATGAGGTAAGCTGAATTATAAATGCAAACATGTCAATACATCTGTCACAAAGTTTATCACTGTAGTACCTACCGGAGAAGTCAGTAGCAGATTGTTTTGTAAATCGATGCGAATATAATTTTATATTTAAAAATTTTGTCGTAGAGACCCAATCAACTCAGCCTATCGCAGTCCACTGCTGGACATAGCCTCACACACTGTCTCAGGCTACGCCACAACACCCTGTTCTCCACCTTTCGCATACAGTCTATCCCAGCGACTTCAAAAATGTGTTTTTAAGTCGTCGATCCATTTAGGGACCCGATATTTGCAATTTAGCCTGAATAGACAGTTAAGTTATTATTGACAAATTACCATCATTACCAGCCTGGCTAGAGGCGCCAGAAGATTCGCAATCTCTCGTATTATATCACTAATTCTAAAAAATTAGGCGTCATAATGTTTACAATCAAAACCTCACGTATGATAATTTACAAGATTTGAATAAGTAATGTGTATGTATTCGGACACGGATGCTGAAATCCGTTTCTTCGATAAATAATTACCGTGGGAAATTGTAAGGATAAAGATTATTTCATGAAATGGTTCGTTAACATTGCAATTTGGCTTCTGTTTTATTATTTTATAGTTTCAATACTGACTTTAGTCTAGAGGGGAATTTAGCTAAATAATAACAGCCGCACAGGTCGATCGATCAAGTTAAGCTACACTGGCCACGGTTGGTCTTTGGATGGGTGACCATCTTTACATACCGAGACGCCTCCGTACCTCGGAAAGCAAGTTAAGCCGTTGGTCCCGGCATGTCATTCGTAGATCTTTGTCTTTACGGGTAGCCAGAAACCCTAAAATCTGACAACCTGCCTTACCTAGAGGTATCGTATTACCCAGTAACCGGGTTGTGGAAGTCAAATAGGCAGTCGCTCCATGTAAAATACTGGTATTCAGCTGCATCCGGTTAGACTGAAAGCCGACCCTAACATTTTGGAAAAGTACAGGCAGATGATGATTGACGTTAGTCTAATGATCACAAGTGCTATTGTTATGTTTGGTATCTTGGGTACAATCCCCAGGTATTGGTATGAGTTTTTTTTGCAAAAAAAAAATATTAGTAGCAGAACGGAGTCTGAATTTGTGCTAGACTCGCCTCCTATAACATGAGACTTTGAAAATAACTGGCGAAATGTGAGTTCTTTACTTTCCTAGCTTACCCCTTAGTAAAATACATATGTGATATTATATAAGTTTATATGTGTAGTCTTAGTAACTAAGAGGTTCGTTGTTAATTAGCATCTTGACCTTATTGTGGTCAAGTTGTGTTCAAGATTGGCATCGTAAATTATTGAAATGTTCGGAGAGTTATTGGCCCCGATTAGATGAGAATATCGTCTAACTACGAGTAGGTACACATTTGTTTTAGGTTCACATTCATTTCTATTCAGCCTATCTATAATGTTGTACTCGCTGGAAATTAGTCCTCTCTATGAGGGGGAATGGGTGAAGCCCACCAGGTATGAGCTTAGTGCTTAGTGCGGGTTGGTGGCTGTCATACATACGAGTATGTCTTAGATTTGTTTGTTCCAGGACATGCCGGTTTCTTAATTGCACAAAGTAAAGTGACTCGCTTCGTGTAAATTACTGATCCTAGATATATTTTTTATCCGTTTAATATTAGTAATTTGATGTCTTAAATGGTTCATTACCGCCAATTTTGAGCTTCTTTATTTGGTTTCAATGAATCATTTTTATCTAGTGGGTGGAGATTTGGATAGAGCTAACAATGATTAATGAATGAAGTCTTTTTAAATAATGATTGAAGAGTATAATGAATGGCTTAGTGTAATTCTAACGCCATTGTTAACAAAAGTACATTTATACGAAATTGTGCCAACAGTTACAAGTGTAATAAAATATTTTGGGATTTTGATATATTGAGCTGAATAAATATGTAGATATGCTCTGAAATAATATTTTAATGGTTTTATCCTTTAAAGATTATTTGTTATTACTAGAGCCTCATTTAACGTAAGATAGCTTGATTCTTAAATTCGAGTTAACGTGTAAACAAGCTTATTAAATCATTAGCAAATGAATCAACAACGAACTTTTCTTATAATATATTGCAAATGACTTCTGATTTTGTATTCTTCTATTTAGGATCATATTTCACGTCAAACTATAACCCTGACGAGTTTATATGCAGTTCTAGTTTCAAGACAGTGCCCAAAATATCAGGTCTTGCAGACAATATGTCAAGGTGTACATCCTAAGTTTGGATAAAGCCTAAAAATATTTACACAAAAACATAAATAAACATAGAATTGGATTTAAAAAAATCACATTGAACCTACCAATTTCTCCAAAAACGGACACAGCCAAGAAAAACTATTTATTCTAAAACAGCACTTCAAAAGCACCAACACAATTTCGTACATAAATATTTTCGCACGCAATACTTTACGTACATAACGGCATGCGTACAACGCGCCAAATGCGTTGCGCAGGTTACGTCAAAACGCGTGCGTTTTGCGTCGCGCCGCGTCGCTTACTAGTCAGCTGGCCGGCCGGCTCAATGTGCTAATAGACATCGCATAATCAAGTGAGAGGAAGTCTATAGAGGTGATAGAGGGACTATTTTATAATAGGCAAAGGCCATTGGATAGATTTGTCGTGATATACGAGATCGTGGAGTGGTTTACTTGTTTATCTTCATCTCTATAGAGCTGTTCCGGGGGCAATGTTTGCAGGAATGGCACCTGAAACTTTTTGCATTTGTTAAAGGGTGCACATAGCCACCGAATGGGTTGTGATAGTAGAACATATCCTATCCTTATAGCCTTACGGCCTTCTGCCTACCCAAATCCTCGAATTCCCGTAAAAGCCAAGACCAGGAGTTTGAGGAAAAACTAAATTAGGGATGGGGACCACATAAAAATTTATTTATTGAAATAATACAAAATTATATGATATTAGTTGGTGGTGGTGGATTGGTAACTTCAGCCTATAAGAAACAGACTAACTTAGCTTCAGTAAATCTATTTCTTAACTGGTTTCTTAGGTTTTCTTAGTAAGATCAGATAGGTATAAGGTCCTTACTCCAAAACCCCTCATAGTATCTAATATTTTTGTTCTGAATGTGTGTGCAGTTATTTGCTGCCTTTTCACGTTGTGAAAATCTTGAAAAAAAAATAACTCGACAATAAGAAGCTTTGTCACACCAAAACAACACCAGTCACACTAACATCAGCTCTGCAAATTTTTACACCTGACATAACCAAAGCCACCTACTTACAAGGCAAAGAAAGCAATACTTCGCTGACATTATTGTCCTCCACTTAGCTTATCGTGTTCTATCCCTCTCACATATACACACAAATCATTTGCGAGAGCAGGACAAATGTATGGTTAGGTAGGAGAAAAGTAGACAGGTTTTGGTGATCGCTCAATAAATCGCGTTGTGATCGCATTTTATTTGATTAAAGTGCCACGTCTCTTAATTAAGTGTGAATTAAGGTGTACCTTATAGACATTGCTCATAAGGTTGAAAATCAAATGTGAATGATTTAGAAGAAATTGTGAGCTTTTAGTTTCGTAATATAGAGATTTTTTTCCTTTAAATAATTAGTGTGAAAACAAAGTTATGAGATGGGAGTTCTATTGTTAATCTTTGTATGATGTTAAATCTGACCTCGTTCTACGAATTCTTTTGAAATGGGGTTCCTGTAGTGAATGGCAAATAGTGATATTCTAGTTATAATATTTTGATAAAGTAAAGGTTTTTGCACTTAACTATTTATTAATAACTAGCTACTGCCCGCTTAAATGGAATTGGGCTGGACACATCTGCCGCATGTCAGACGATCAATGGGCCAAACATACAATCCAGTGGGTCCCGCTTAATGGCAAGCGACATCGCGGCAGGCCCAGACGGAGATGGCGGGATGAGCTGGACTCCTTTCATAAAGGTCCTTGGCAGCTCTGGACAGAGAGAGGTGGAAAGAGAGTAGGGAGGCCTTTGCCCAGGAGTGGGACATTAATGGCTAATAAAAAATTTAAAAAAAAACTGCCCACCAAAGTCGCGGGCAGTTTTTTTTTTTTTTAAATTTCCACGTGAAATTTTGGCCCCCGACCCACTGTGTCGCATAGCATCGCCCGCCCGCGCTATCACATCTCCTCAGCGCAGCTCTTCTGACTATTTTTCTTTTTGCTCAGCTCCTAAGGGTCATAGTGCAATGTTAATAAGCCTTAGACCTTCCTTAAGAATTACAAATACAAAATGTTGTATTCAAGAAATTTCTTACAACAATGGGTAGTTGTGTTTGGGGAGTCAATTTAAGCAATTTTTGCCTGTGATAGGAGACCCCGCTCTTCTATAGTAAAATAATTAACAACAGTAACAAATATGTGGGTAAATAAACTTATACTTAGTTACTTATTTCTATTGTTTTCTTATTTTTATTTCTTTCTTTAATTAAAAAAAAAAGAACAAAAAATAAAAGAAATCAAGAAAAATTGTGTAAGAGTGTATGTGTGATGAGTGGGGGTGTGTGTGTGGGCTATCAAAGGCAAAAAAATATTCAGTGTAGCCTTTTCCCAACGATATTGGGTTCGGCTTCCAGTCTAACCGGATGCAGCTGAGTACCAGTATTTTACATGGGGCGACTGCCTATCTGACCTCCACAACCCAGGTACTGAGTAATACGATACCCCTTGGTAAGACTGGTTGTCAGACTTTCGGGCTTGTGACGACCCGTAACGACTGTCAAAGATCCACGAATGACAGCCGGAACCAACGGCTTAACGTGTTCCGAGGCACGGAGGTGTCTTGGTATGTAAAGATGATCACCCATCCAGGGTCTAACCACGGCAAGCGTAGCTTATCGATGGATCGGCCCGTGCTGCTGTTATTCCTAAGCCACAAGCCCCCCTTGCTACGGCATGCATGAAATCCACAGATAACATTGCTTCTATGTATGAAAAATGACGATTGCCCATTCGTCTCATCCCTAATCACATTTAGGGTGTGAGGTGGGACAGTACCGTAATGTACAATGTAGATGTACAGTAATGTGTATCTGCATTACAACCGAAATAAATGCGTTTTATTTTATTTAAATCTTGAAGATTGTGGCTGACAGAGTGTCATCTACGCTGTGGAAGTCCCTTATTAAAACAAACATTTAACTATAATTTTGATTTACATTTTAATTTTGATTCTAATTTTCATTTTCATTTTTAATTTTTCATATCATTTTAATCTACATTTTAATTATTATTTTTATTTTTGTTTGTGTAATATTGTTATGCATGATGTACTTACCTATGGATCCTTGATAACTGATTTTTTTATTTTTTTTTTATTTATTACCTGCCGACCCCTTTTTTTGTGGGAAATCATCAAATGACCTCTCCCACTCTGAGCTGAGCGGATGGGCGTGTCAGACTTTTACTGATTAAAACCCACCCGTGTTCCTTCAGTTGCCTGTGCCAGGGGCCACGGTATTGGGTAGCGGGATCGTCCGAAAGGGTTACCGCTGCCCTGGTACATAAAGGGCTAAGGAAGGAACACGGATGGGTTTTAGTCAGTAAGAGTCTGACACTCCCTTCTGCTCCACCCAGAGCGGGAGGGGTCATTTGATGATTTCCCATCCTGAAAAAAAAAAAAAAAAAAAAAAAAAAGGGGCCACGGTATCTCTTTCGAACAACCCGCGGCTCTGGCAGGCATCAGCCCTAGCGGACCCCATCAATTCGTGCTGACATCTCTTTGAGGCGCGCGTGGCCTGCCGACCCCTTATGTAAAGACCAGCATAAAGGATCAGTTATGCCCTAAGAATTCACCATTCAGAATTTCACACCATTCATAAGGACGTGAAAATACACATACATAACATTTTGTCACAAGATAATTCCCGGAAAACAAAGAAAACCATATTTTCTCAGATGTTAAACTATTTATATTAGTGTTTAGTACTGTTACGGTTTATTTACAGCTGGTTATTTAGTTTAGTTATGTGACAGACAGGCGGTAGAAAGTGTCTTAGAGAGGAAGTGGACTATTCATGTATTTGAGTTGGTAAATAGGCACATGTAGGCTTAGTAACAACAATGTTGCAGTGTAAACTAGCTTGGAGTGAAGAATTTGAAGTGCTTAAGGGAGTTTATTGTGCTAGGAATTGCGATCTGTAACATCAGTTAGCATGTTAACAGAGGGGCAATTCTCATAATTTTGAGAACATTCACAGTCTGATCTCAGTCTCAATCTGTAAAAAATACCTCTAATTTCCCTACATTTTTGACAGGTTTTTGACATTTGTTTGTCACCGAGATGAGACTGCGACTAGATTTTGAATGTTTTGAATTTCCAGAATTGGACTGCTGCTTGCTGCTGTGCTGAATATGCATCGCGGATTAATTTGTAATGTCAATGTCCATGTGTGTTGTCTTTGGTCCCTGGCCCTGACATCAAGCAATGGACAAAATTTACAACTTTTTCTATGCTTGAGTACGAGGCTTTTGACTGCGTTGTATGTGTACCTATACTTTATGTCTTTTTTTTTTTGTAATGTGCGTTTTGTTTGTGCAGATTAAACGATTTTCTTTTCTTTTTTCTTTTAAGAAGAGACCCGAATCGTCACTTGCTTGAGAAGTGAGGGAATACTGACATAAAACCACCCTGAGGGGTAGCGGGATCGTCCGAAAGGGTTACCGCTGCCCTGGAACATAAAGGGCTAAGGAAGGAACACGGGTGGGTTTTAGTCAGTAAGAGTCTGACACTCCCTTCCGCTCCACCCAGAGCGGGAAGGGTCATTTGAAGATTTCCCATCCTCAAAAAAAAAAAAAAAAAGGATACACACGTTATTATACCTATTGATCATCCTGCTTTTTATAAAATAATCATATGTGAATAAAATGAATGCAATTGTGCCCATGATGAAAAGACCTTCAAACCATGTACAGAACCTAAGTCTGCTGAGGATGGTAAAGTATATTAGCCTTAGACCTTTCCTAGCCCCTCACAGAGAGCCATACTGTTACTAAAACCATGCACAAAACTGGTCACCTTTTAAGATAGCCACAGGCCTAAATAACTGTGGGTTTAGAATGTTTGTGTGACCCTCCTGTCGCCACTCTAATATTGGATTGGACTGGTTGACCATCAGCTTAGAGAAAACACATTTAGGTATATTTTAATAGGTATATTAATCACAAATATCTAGTTTAAAAGTAAGGGAAGACCAAAGAAACGATGGACTGTGTGAATGGGATGAGATGATATGGTAAGAAAGGGGATGACTTTCGAGATGACGACTATATGCCGACCGCTTAACTGAGACGTTGCTTGAGGTAGCTGCGCGGTGCGGGAGGGGTGATAGTTGTCACAAGTTGACGAATCACTGAGCTCTCGCATCACGTCACCACATACACCACGTTGCTACCTCAGGCAATGTCTCAATTAAGTGGCTGGCCTATAATAGACAAATATAGAAGAAAAAGACATGTTGTGCTGACCCCACAACACTGAATAAATTGAAATAAGGCAGGAGATGAATGATGATATCACTTCTATTTGAAAATATTCTCCATTTCTAATTTGGCTGTTTTTTGTAGTGAAAACTGCACTTTTTTTGTGATGGGTAAAAAATGTTAAACTCGCGTCAGGACACGTGACCTGATCGAAAATTCGTAACACGGAGCTCGCGTCAGGACACGTGACCTGATCGAAAATTCGTAAGACGGAGGGAGAGAGACCGCATTCCAAAATATCAATAATGCACAACGTTAATATTCAAGTTTTCACTTCTGCCGACACTCCCGGAGGGCAACCCGTTTTTTTCTTGAGTTCCTCGTTTTTCTAGTGGTCGCAAGCACTTTTGCTGAGCATGAGGTCCTATGTTCGAGGTTGTGCCCGGTAGATGGCAATAGGCTCACCCCCTATTACTTGGGACTTAAACATAACTGGCGAACTATAGAGATATGTTATAGAGGTACACCTCTGCCCAACCTTGCGGGGAAACCAGGCTTGATGTTATGTTCCCATTTTTTTTGCTTAGTAGAATTAAGAGGTAGCATAAGCATAATCAGCCTGTAACGTTCCCACTGCTGGGACACAGGCCTCCTCTCTTTGAGAGGGAGTGGGCTGTAATTCTGTAATCTACCACCCGAGCCCAGCTCGGGTTGGTAGATGTCACATATCTTTGAATTTTTGGTGCTAGGACATGCCGGTTTCCTCACGATGTTTTCCTTCACCGATTCGAGAGCAATGGTGATGAAATAATTTATACAAAGATGGATATTTGACCATTTTAAGAATGACGAAACAAAAGCTTTTGCATTTGAATCACAAAATAATGGTACCTATCTATTCTCTTACGCACGGATTAGCGCGTAAGTTGCGTGTGACGGTGAAAGCGCATGACTCACAGGATTTATCCAACTAATCACAATCAGTATTCAAGACGTTATCTCTGTTCTATTTAACGTCGGATTACACCGCGGATTTCTTTTATCTGCTAATAAAACCTTTACTGTAAATGGTATTAAGTGATTTCGCTTTTATTCGGTTCGCAGACAGTTCGATGCGGCTAGAATTATAAATGTCATCTTTGTAATACTCCCGTTAAGGCGCGTTTCCATGGTGGCATGTACTTTGTTACTAAGGATGCGTTCGTAAGGCCATACGTAGCGTGACTTGGCGGTGTCGCCGTGGCATCCCAGTGAAGTACCTACGGCTCTTACTGCCTAGTTGGTTTAGCGGTCGCAAGCGCGATTGTTGGGCACGGGGAGGAGGGTTCGGTCCCCAGGTGGTCGGTGTGACATTTGATTTTTCATACGGCTTAAATCCTTCCGTGGTTTTCCATCAGGCATTTCTCAGCCTGAAGTCTGGATTTGTGTCCGGTTAATGGCAATAGGCCATCCCCCTATTAAAGGCAACGTGATTAATAATAATAATAAACCGCCGTATCTCTACATTGACGTCGTGGTGGGGCTTGCGCGCTCCGGTGATCTCTGGTGTTTACTTTGCTGAAACAGGTGACAATGAGTAGCCAGATTAAGATAGATACATAATGCCGTAGAACAGCATGTTGCGAGCTGTTGCGACTTTCGCAAGAGCAAACGTGCTCGAGAAAGGAACTATTCCAGTAAGATCGTGAACGTGCTTCGGGATTGTCCTGAAAGCCGTGGAACATCTCTCCACTCCTCAAGCACCTTAAGACACGTTGCCCCCTTGTTGCTGCGTTACCTTGTGCTAGTGGCAGTTTTCGGGAGCCCCATAGTCCTTCCATAGTTCTAGGTAACCTTGTCCTTTTTTTTTTTTTTTTCTCGGTGGGAAATCATCAAATGACTCCTCCCGCTCTGGGCGGAGCAGAAGGGAGTGTCAGACTTTTACTGACTAAAACCCACCCGTGTTCCTTGTCCTTAAGTGCACTTGCATCCAAGATAATCGTCGGTTGGTGCCTCATTGAATGAAGTGCCTAACGGGGCTCTGCGAGTTGGCTTCGGCCCCTCGTACGAGGCTCCAAAGGTTCGGTACCCGACGGTGCCGAGATCGTCAGACATAAAAAAAAAATTACAAATAAATCATGTCTATTTTATCTTCACAAATTACATTCTTATACTAGTTATATTAAGTTGACAGGTATTTTGTTAAAATTTTGTAATTTGTGGGAGACCTAGAGCACCTGGCGTATAACACCTTGGCGTGTGTGTGTGTGTTTACGTGTATGTGAGTTTAAATGTTTGTAAACGCACCCACGATACAGGAGAAATTCCAAGTGTGGGGCAATGTTTAAAAAAAAAAAAAAAAAAATTGTAACCATGTAGAATATTTCCGAAATGTATAATAATATATGTATAATTAATAATTATATACACGTGCATTGTGCATAGAAAAATAAATATTATATTTTTATACGTAAATATCTACCCGATTGATCCGGTGTCGTGGCTGGTGTGTTCCACAGACTGATCCGACTGTTTCTGCGGGAGTCGAAGATACTGTACGTGCTTACGACGATGAGCACCACTGTCCACCTGCCTTATCGGTCCTCAAACATGTTGTGTCCATGACAGCTATGAGGCTCTCGACTAAAAACACAGCCGAATCGTTTGCCAAGCTGGACCAGAGGCAATATTCATTAGCTTAAGTAGGGACCTACATTTCGTACATTTAGTTAGTTTGCATTATGGTTTGCATGCATGAATATCGCTATAGAACGGTGTTTCCCATCCTTTGAGTCTCTCTACGCCACCCAAGTAGAGTGCTACCCACTAATTGTGAACCCATGTTTTAGAATAAGCCTAACAGTCCCAAACTCTTACAGTACGAAATTTTGGACACACACACACAACATACACAATACAGAACGAGATTGTATTGCACAAGCGGCGCGTGGGAACTGCGCACGCGCTCCTACTCTCCTCTGTATGCGAAAACTAGACGATCGGAACACACTTCCGTATTGTTATGTGTTAACATAGGTGGGCTAGCTGGTTAGGCTTTATTAAGTCTCGACTACATTAGTCGAGACTATCTTTCGTATTAGGTCTTGAAAATTGTCTGTAATACCGGCATTTGCTGTCTAAAAAGATGATTATGCTCATGGTTACCATCCTAAATGGCCAGTGGTCGATTGCTAACTTAGTCCATCCGACAAAATGTTTTACATACTTGCCGTTTGCAGGAGCAGCCTTTGAGGAAGTTAGATTAACAGTGTTCCCCTTTTTGGCTTGTGACTGGACTAGCAAGGAAATGCCATTTTTTTCAAAAAAGCTAAGTTCCGCAGCGTACGCTGTTAGAAATATTCGTAATGTAACTGATATACATAGAGCTAGCCCGTTTAGTGTACTTTAGCTATTTTCATAGTGTAATGTCGTACGGTATTCTATTGTGGGGAAATGCCGCTGCTATTCAGAGTATCTTTGTTTTGCAGAAGCGAGCTGTTTGATCAATTTAGAAATTAGGTCATAAATTTAAAGAGATTAATGTTATGACTGTGCCTTCTCAATATATTTATGAAAATCTTTTATATGCCCATAAAAAATATAAATTTGTTTAAAAAAAAAAAAAAAACCCCACCGCCGTATCTATACGTTGACGTCGTGGTGGGGCTTGCGCGCTCTTAACTCTAGGCCTGTGACGGAAGAGTTTATTTTACCGGTTCAGGTCTAGGGTGAAGAGCCAGACCAAGAGAGATACAGGAACCCGCAGGGCAGCATGTGGCGACCTGTTGGGCATTAGCGACCCCACGGACCCTATTTCCCGGGAGTAGTCTTGTTCCTCACCTCTGGCTTGCCTTTATTGGCCGGCTGGAGTGAACACTGACGAGGAACAGAGCTCCCACCTCATTCTTGCCTTTATTGGCTGGCTTAAGTGGAGATTCGCAAGAGCAAACGTGCTCGGAGGAAGGAAGTATTTCAGTAAGATGCTGGTAGGGATCTTGACCGTACTTCCGGGATTGTCCTGATAGCCGTGGAATACCTCTCCACTTCTCATAAGCACCTCAGGACATGTTGCCCCCTTGTCGTTACGACACTATGTGCTAGCGACCGTTTTCGGGGGCCCATTATTGAGTGTGCAAGTCACCCCCTGCCATTTCATCTGTGAATATTATAATCATTGGTCAAGCAGGAGACATAGTCCTTCCATAGTTCAAGGTGACCGATCCACTATAGCCACCCAAACCCATAGGCCAGTATATTTTTTTTCCATGTTCTGCAATACTCCTGCACCAACCGGGGGTTCTCTTTGCGTGCACTTGCATGGTGCATACAGGGATAATCGTCGGTTGGTGCCTCCTCATCATTTAGAATTGTGTAAAGGGCCTCTGCAAGTTGGCTTCGGCCCCTAGTACGCCTTTCAAAGGTCCGGGACCCCTATGTCAAAAAAAAATATAATTAATATATAATAAATTCAAATCATTCATTAAACGTGAGTTGTACTAGAAAGCCTTTTCTACCGTTAAGGGTTATATCGAGGACAAAAAAGCTTGGGATTGAGCTGCTTCTACTTTTTTACATAAATTGAACGTTTTTTTTCTGTTTTGCTGTCGTTTTTTTTTATATAATAATAATAATAATAATAATAATGACCATGTCACGTTGTACTGGGATCGGTCTATCATCACTGACAGGACTGTTGTCGCCAACAAACCTGATATAGTGGTGATAGATCGACTAGTGCGCCGCGCAATGATTGTTGATGTTACCATTCCACATGATGGGAACCTCGTGAAAGCTGAGAAAGATAAACAAATCAAATATCTTGACTTAGCACGCGAGGTTGTTGACATGTGGAATGTGAGCTCGACTGTCATTGTGCCGATTGTCCTATCGGCCAATGGGCTGATGGCCGAAAGCCTCGATCAACATCTATCGAGGCTCTCGTTAGGCGGTTGGATCAAGGGCCTGATTCAGAAGGCAGTACTCCTCGATACGGCTCGCATTGTGAGGAGGTTTCTATCTCTGGAGCCCTAACCACCGGTAGCTTGGACCCTGCTCCCGACACCGGTGGATCACTATTTTTTTATATTTTTAAATGTTTTTTTTTTATTTATTCATACTAATATTTAAAAATGTAATAAAATAAGACTACTAAATAAATAAACGACATAATAATAATAAATACTTTATTTCAGACCAATGGTGTCCATTTTGTTAGTAACAATGTTCTTATTGACTAGTGTTAGTAATACTTAAAACTACCCACAACACCAAACATATTAAAACATTTCAACAACAATCACTACTGCGCCATTCCATGACAAATGGCGCAGCAATGATTGAAGTAATTACAGTCCAGCCGACTAGCGATCATGCTAAGGATGCTGTTGGCGCTGCCGCGTACTCTACGCACCCATGCCCCATCCATGGGACAAATAGCGTAATCGCGAAAATTTTATCAACTGTCTCATAGAAAACTTCAATACCTACTCGACCTAAATGTATGGGACGGCTGAATTTTTATTCGCGATTACGATGTTGGTCCCATGGTGAAAGTTGTTCAGTTTGATGGTCTGTACCACATCCTTAAATTTGGCTGGTCTTTAAAAAATCAGCCTGTCTACACTTTGATATTAATGAATTTTATATATATTATGACATTTGCTTACTTTGTAAAGTATTCTATTGTTTTAATTATTGTGAATGTGAAGACTATGTGGGTCATTTTATTTAAATTATTTTTCTCTCTGTTTTCTTAGTTTTTGTCATGGTCTGGCAGTTTGAGTAATTAATGTGGCCTACCCAAATGTCCTTTCTTTGGTATTGTTCGTCGAATCGTTGAGCTCCTTAAGTTTGGAGTTGAGCTGCGCGTTTCTGACAAATGCGTGCACTGACTGGACAGGTCCTCTCAATCTGTGTGGTTCATTCCTCAAAAGACCATCTCAGACATCGACCTACATGGTCTTCATATGATCTGACTAATATTATCTCTGGACTTTAAAAGAGACTGTGACCTCTGAGTTTGTTTCGGCCTTTCTTCTCAGACTAGTCAGATAGGAAACGCCGACCTCATCTAGTTTTAAAATATGATTGACGTGTAAAAGTGTTTGTACAAACCTACACAAAAAATAAAATCATTCAAATTGAATACTTACTACTTACCCTAACCTACATTTTATCAGAAAAAGATGCCTAGTTCAACTAAATAAGGTTGAGGTTTAGTCTATTTCTAGACACAGAATGATATGCACGCTATAATCCATTGTCACGCACAGGATGTGGTCGCACTGACAATAAGGCCAGGCCTTCAGGAAAAGAAGGAAGCCGGCAAAGAATTAAAACGAATGTCACCGCGAATTGACCTTTGTGTGCGATTAGCTCTGGTTGTTTGTTTTCATGGTTTTCTATAGACTTTTTCATATGACCTTCACGTCTATCATCCTTGGTGTTTAACCATGAATGTCTGGGATTTAGCTACTGGTGTCACTGACTCTGGCAGGGCCACCATCAGGGATTTTAATTTTGATAACACAAAAAATTTGTCGCTAAACTAGGGCACCTAACGAAGATCTGTTTTGTCGCTAATTAGTCGCAATTTGTCACCAAGACACAGATTTAATCGGGTCTTAGTTTAGCAGATATAATGAGTTCAATTAGAAAGGTATAGTCCAAGAGCTAGATCGAACCATCTTGTACCACTGTATGGGGAAATTGAATTCTTTAATATATTTTTAATTACTTACCGACTGAATCTGCAACTTGGTGACCAATTGCGACTAATTAGCGACAAAATATGAGAGAAAACAGATCTTCGCTAGGTGCCCTAGTTTTTGAGATATAAATGTGGCCCTGCTGGGGAGACTCTCTCCAGATCGGCCACCTATAAACCTTTATATCTTTTGAACCAGTGACCGACAAATTCTGATATTTAGTGACAAATTTCGACAAATTTTTTGTGTTATCAAAATTAAAATCCCTGATGGTGGTCCTGCCAGAGTCAGTGACACTAGCTACTGGGCTTGCGTTGGCTTCATATCTACTCGAAAAAAATTGCAAGTCTTGTTTTAACTGAGCGTGTATATTTGCTGTAACCTAATATACTGTAAAACTCTGCTTGCTGATATCATCATTTTACTGTAAGTATTACTTATACATAATGTCATCACCATTGCTTTCAAAACGGTGAAGGAAAACATCGTGAGAAAACCGGCATGTCCTATAACCAGAAATTCGAAGACATGTGGCATCATACCAACATCCAACATACCAACATTCCAACCCGCACTGGGCCCGCGTGGTGGATTACGGCCCACCCACTTCCTCTCTCAGATCTTCTTGCTCCGTTTACGTTCATTCGTACATCTGGGCATGCGATTTTTGAGTAGATAATAAAATATGTTTCTTAACCGGTAATATCGATAGAAAGTATATTAGCTCAGTTGGTTGACCGATGGCCGCTGGAGCAGACGAGTCTCGCGTATCGGCAAGCGTAGTGTGGGACGCCCCCCAGCTAGATGGACGGACGACCTAAAGGTGGCTGGGGTACACTGGACGCGGAAGGCGGAGTACAGGGTGTTGTGGCGGAGTCTGGGAGACTACTCAAACTCAAACTCAAAACTCAAACTATTTATTTCAAATAAACCAATTACAGGCACTTTTGAATTGTCAAGGTCGGTCAGTCAAAAAGATGAAGCTAGTTGCCCATTCCAAAGCGTAGTAGGTACCTATGGAGAAGAACGGGCAAGAAACTCCATGGACACTCTTTTAAATCATAATAATATTGTTACAAAGTATTGGTTACATCATTCATGTTCAAAATTATGCATGTGAGAACGATGCAGAAGAAAAAAAAACAATTCAAATATTAATTTAAATCAAAATAAGCCATGGCAGCAAAGAGTTGACCAGTCCCTACTGACGGCGCCCGTTCACGAACATGACGCATAGATTAGCACCATTCAGCTCATACTATGTCCAGCAGTCGACTTCGATAGGCTGAGTTGATTGTTGACCTTTGGATGGTTTGTGTATGATTTAATTGTAAATATCCTTTTTGACTTTGAAATAAGTAAAACCATTAATGTTGTGTTAGCCTGTAAGTAATTGTTGCACTTATAAATGTATCAGGAAATGATTTGTTAAATGTATTGTGTAAACAATTGTGGCTAACCTAAATAAATAAATAAATTTATGGGTACTGTATTTGCTTCTCTATTTCGTTGGGATGAAAGTAAAAAATCAAAATCAAACTGACACCTTTAGGATTCCATTTATTTTACCTTCACATATGCAATAAATAATTTATATCATAAAACACATCTAGGTCTACAATACAGACGCTATAATTATGTTAGGTATGCATATTTTGACGTGTTACAAACACCCCCTTATTTTTAATTCAAAGTTAGTATAATATTTCTGATTATGTATTAACTAACTGAGAAGAAGAAATGGAAGAATTATTTTAAGTAGGTTTTAGATTGGAATTAAATAAACTATCGTATTCCCCAGTGACTGGGTTGTGGCGGTCAGATAGGCAGTTGGTCCATGTAAAATACTGGTATTCAGCTGCATCCGGTTAGACTGGAGGCCGACCCCAACATAGTTGGGAAAAGGCTAGGCAGATGATGATGATTGGAATTAAAGAAACTTTATTTATTCCACTTCTATATCAATACTTTAAAAACAGTAAGTAAGGGGTGTTTACCAGGGCCGCGGGTTGTTGACCGTGGCCTCTGGCACAGGCAACTGAAGGAACACGGGTCTTAGTTTAGTCAGTAAAAGTCTGACACGCCCTTCCGCTTAGCTCAGAGCGGGAGGTCATTTGATGATTTCCCACCCAAAAAAAGGGGTGTTTACAACACGTAAAATATTAATTAACAATTATGAATTCAAGATCTTTATTTTTGTGACAAATTTTACATTTCTAACGGAGAGGTGCTGGTAAGACATCATTTGGTAGGTGTGGCTGAGCTAACAATATAATAAGTCGTCCATAGTAATGAAATATTTTGACAGAGAAAATATTAAAAATAATTGCATTGAAATCTGTCCATCCGTTTGGGAGCTATTAAGCTACAGACAGACACACGAGACGGTTTCAAACAAAAAACATTTTTTTTTTCGTCGTGGTTAAAAAAATATGAACTGGGTGTAAGGTACACTTCTGCCATACCCTTCGAAGAGTTAAATAAATAAAAAAATGCCTACGTCGTCGGTATCACAATAATATCAGAAGTTACAGAGATGCTTCATTCTTTGTTATGGAATATAAAGTAATTAAATAATGCCACAGATAAGTTATTGTATCATTAGCTCATTAAACATAATTATCACATACGCTAGAACATTTAGCACGATGCATATACACAGCTATCTTAACGATTAACATCAATACTTTTAATACTATTACAATATAGTAACATCTTACTGTGTTGTGAGAGTGAAATGTACGATTTCTTTTTTTGCTAAAATTGAGATTCAGAATATAAATACATAATTTTGGGTATTGTAAAATATATGTGAAGCTGAAATAAACAAGCTGGAAACTTATTTTAATTAAAGCAAAGTTGCATTGTTTTGTCAGTAATTCTGCAGAGTTTAAATAACTCTGCATTTGTACTATGCGATGGAATGAGTATTCGGAGAAATTATTGATTAATTTTGTCCTACAAGTAATTTCTTGAATTATTTAATCTTTTATTCTGTTTTAATCTGCAACAAACATTTCACTCACACACGCACAGACAACATAATATTTAAATACTCCGGGAATTATTATAACGGCAAATAATTTTACATCTAAATACATAGACTATCATAAAACGAACAGTGCAGTTTGTCCTATGGCAAATAAACTTAATAGCTTGATTGTGTAACAACATATTTTGATCCATCGATTGGTCCTTACAAATTCAAGCGTTTTGGTAGGTACTCGTCTGATTACGTACTTTTGGGAAACGACAGAGCATTTTAATGGCAATATTCATTAAGCTGTAGCATTGTTTTCTATGTTCCCAGTGTAATATGTTATAACTATGTACTTGGGGCGGGGTTACTGTAATATTTACTTAGGATATAATTGGGATAAATCTAGAAATTACAGGATACTGACTAAATTACAGGATACTAACTCAATTACAGGATACTAACTAAATTACAGGATACTAACAAAACATTTTGATGTATTTATTTCTTCATGATTATACTGTAGAACTTCAGAGAAGAATGGAAGAAGAAAACGTGTTGCGCCGACCCCAAGTAACATGGGATAAGGGCAGGAAGATGATGATGATATACTGTAGAACTTCATTATCGAACAATTTCTAGATTTATTACTAAAATACCGTCACCGTTTGAGAACAAACAATAGCTATAAGACTAAGTAATTTAATGAGACATAATTATATTACGATCGCGATACTCTTAATAAAGATATACTCGAATTAATCAAGTAACATAGTAAAAATTCATCGAATTTTACTACGTTACTGAATAATCCTTCTACAATTCCGTCGACATCATAATTTAGTGAATAAGTGACACTGCAGAGTCTGCAGAAATACTCTCAACAAAAATATAACTATACCACCGATGTCAAAAAGAGAAAAGGCCTAAAAACTAACCTAACAAATGCTAATCAACACTAAAAGCTAGCGAACGAGCATTAAAGTAACATGTAATGCGATAAATCAACATGAGAATACCAACGTAAGTTAAGATCACAATAAAAAAACATCACCAAACTTAACAAGTTCCATCGTAACGCTGATATTTTTATAATTATAATAATTATGTTAAATAATCCTTTATTTTTCAACTTTTATTATATACTTAATAATATTTTTCATATTTGTTATTTTGCTATTTTTAGATATCCAATGGATTTTGAGAAGCATGCAGACTGTAAGTGTAATTTTGCAGAGTTTATCATGTTAAGTGATAATGCAGACTTTTCTCATAATTCTTTCCCACTCATTTTTATCTTCTAATTCCTTTATCTTATCCCCGCTGGTAAAATATGTACCACATTACTTATAATTTCTTCCTATCCAAGAAATTTTAACTTATTTCAACTTGCCAAACACTGTCAAAAAGACGTAGTTTTGCAAAATTAAAGAATAAGGCCCAAAACCTATTTCTAATCAATAAAAAAACCGAGAAAAGGTATTTTAACCGATTATATGTTATAATAAGGTAGTAAAAGAGTGGCCTAAGTAATAATTGATTATTCTGACAATTCGTTTACGTACCAAAAAAGGAAACTCTCAAAAAGTCTTTAGCACATGTAACAGTCGTTCTTTATTCAGTCTAAAGCATAAATACAAATGCATTATTCCCTGTCTAATCCAAAAAAATAACTTTAACAAAATATACACTACTGAACTAAGTAATTAAGGAACCATTTGCATTTGGATCTCGAATTGTACATGTTTTTTACGTTTTAAGTTTTTTTCTCTTGAAACTTGAGTTTCTTTGTTCTAAGGAATACTTAGTTCAGTAGTAAACATCGTCATTTACAAAATAAAATGAGCTTTATTGTTATCGTAGCGCAACACGGACCTCTCAGGCCTGAAGCAATCCAACTATTTCAATACATTCAAAACTAAGACAACTAAAAATAAACTATAAACAAAATAATAGATTCAATACAAATTGTATGAGGCATTCATTTAAACTACACATAAATATTCGAGGAAGAATTATAATATTATAAATACTTAATTAAAGTAACGTCTAACCAGACAGCACAAATCAATTCGAGTGGTTCACAATAAATAGGACATATTTTTTTTAAAGATTTTTCTGTTTTTATGAATACGAAGATAAGTATGCCCTTATTATTAGCACAAAAACCACATTTAATTTATTTTTATTGTGTGTATTTTACACGAACAAGTTTGAACCATCGGACCGGGTTTTTTTCGTCTATATTTTTTAACATATAGTGTACATTACACACGACCGCTACGCGTCAACAGGAGAGGTAACCGCTGCCATTGACAAAATGCCGCTCGTGTATTTGAACACTGTACTCAAATACACGAGCGGTACGTTGTCGACGGCAGGTATCGACGGGTGGCGACAGCTGCAGTTGCTTCTGCCGTTGATGCGAGCCGCTCGTGTGTATACAAATCTTTCTTGTCTCTGTACTATTTTTTAATTTACCTTTCCAATCTCTTTCAAATTTGATAGGTTAAATACACACGTTATATAGTTATTAAATGACAAATAAGAACGAATATATGTATTTACATTTGTCATTTAACATTTCTACACACAAAAACTGCTACTTTTCTTCGCGTAGACTGTAGAGTAAATTTTTACTACTATTGTAGCCTATGTTAACACTAAGTATTTAAATTCAATATAATTATAGTATTATTATATCTCCCGAAGGATAATGCTATGTAGTATGGGAGATTAATAAATTACTAGTTTATTTCTTTAATATGGATTGAGTTTATCATTAACTTTGATATTTTTCTTTGGTAGTTGAGAATAACGTATTGGATTTAATCTAATTTTAGAATAAAATATTATCACATAATATAAGGTACTGGATTACATCATTATAACAAAAACCAGTTCTAGCCAGTTCAATAGAGATGCACAAAAATCGATAACGCAACATAGTATCGAGTAGTTTGGTATAAATATCGATAAAGGGAATGCTCTAATGTTTAGAATAATGTTTATTGATTGAACGTTGTATCGAGTTCCATCACATGTTACGCGTGTTTGTACGTTGTGAACTGACTATTAAAACACAATGAATCAGGTCTGTATATCAAAGTAAATGACAATCACAATATTAGACTAGAACAAATGTATTCCTTGCAAGGTACGCGGGATATGTTCAACCATAGAGAACATCTACACGTCACGGAGTTAACGCTGTGTTTGCGACACGTCTTTCCTATTAGTAATAATGATTTTGTATGGTTTTTTGTAAGCTGATTCAATCTGCTGTCACATTTCAAATCAATTTGAAGGTGTCATTTTCAGTCACTTTTAACTGAGGTAATGGCGCCGACCCCAAATACATTGGGATAAGGATTCCAATGTATTTGGGGTCTGCGCAACCTTTCTTCTTAAATACTTTGTGAAATGTGACAACATATTGACTTGATCAGACTTCACAAAACTTCATGGGGAACATTGCGCAATCGTAAAGTGGGTGTGCACAATGTTGCACAATGAAGTTTGACAAGCATTTCGTAAAACTGTCATAATTCCCAAAAACGGTAATGTAAAAGAGTGTTGTTACCCGTATATTTTCGACGCACATAATTTACTAAGAACGCAGCGTGCCCCCGTCAAGTGTAAAGTTCCCTGTCTGCCTGCTGTGACCTAACATTACCTGAATTGAACTAACTTGGTGCGTCTAAGGCACCAGGTTCAGTATATTTCGGTGTTCCAGCGATTCCTTCAAGGCGTAGAACAGTTGCAACTGCTGTTCGGGTTTCAGGTTGTATACCTGTAAAGATATAGAAAAGTGTTAATAAATGGATCGTTGAGCTCCTTAAGTTTTGAGTAGTTCTTTCCTCACGAGACCATTTCAAAACCATTCAAAATGGTCTTCACATGATCTGACCAAGATTATGTCTGGACTTTAAAAGAGACTGACCTCTGAGTTTGTTTCGGCCTTTCCTCTCAGACTAGTCAGATAGGAAACGCCGATCTCATCTAGTTTTTAAAATATGATTGACATGTAAAAGTGTTTGTACAAACCTACTTACAAAATAAAATCATTTATCATTAGAATAAGTAAACAAACACGACTGTATCGTACAGCTGTTTAGCCCACGGGCGATTTTTTATCGAGCAATGGATTTTCAACGCACTGCTTAGTGCCGAGAGTTGAAAATCCAACAGTGTGTTTTTTTATACGCTCTGGAATGCTCTCTGTTTGATTCTCAATGCTCGGCTCATCACCGAGAGTCGAAAATCCAGTGCACGATCAATTTACAGCGACATTATAATGTTTCTTTCAATTAGTCATCTGCAAAGCCTTTTCCCCTTTTCTCCTTAACCCTTTTTATTACGCAAAAGTGGCTTAATATCACAGTACGCAGTTGTTATTTGATCTCTGGAATCTCATCAGGTACTGGTGAATATTTGAAGATCAAAACTCCAAAACTGTTTCATATTATCAGTAATGAATTTGATGACATTTGGGACCAAAGCCGTCACTTCACAACACAGCTCTCTGGGTCATGAGTGATCGGATAATCGAAATCGGACGATGTTTGCACGCTACAGGAGTTGATAAACGATACTGAAGGTGCCAAGCTCGTAGCCAAATTCTGGCCTGACTGTACATTAGCTGAATATAGATTGCCATCGAAACGATTAGAAGATGTAAGGTGACCACCAGATATAAGCCCAGGTCCGCACAGGCACGTTTTTCCCGTGGCCATTTTATTTCGCGTTCTAGATTTTTAACGCACTGCTTAGCGCCGAGAGTTGAAAATCCAACAGGATGTTTTTGTTTTTATGACGCGATGGGATGCGCTGTGTTGGATTCTCAATGCTCGGCTCAACACCGAGAGTTGAAAATCCAGTGCGTAGTAAAATCCCGCCGCGATATTATTATGTCCCTTCGAACGTGGGCTAAGACGCCACGCGATCAGGGCGGTTTACACACACATCAGTCAAAACCCTTTCCTCAATTACCGATTTTGATGGCTCCTTTTCCCCCCAATTCCAAATCAGAACAACTGAAAGAACTACCTGTTGCAACAGCTTCTGCGGCGTGGCGGTGCGTATGAAGCTGGTGATGTACACGTTGACGAAGGTGGCCATCAGGAACTGACAGTCGAAGCGGTCCATGATGCCGCCGTGACCGGGGATGACGTCACCGAAGTCCTGGAGAATACATTGGTTACATTTTAGAAAGAGGTGGTCGAGAAGTATAATGTAATGGCCTAGTTCACAACAGTCGGAAGAAATGCAAACACATAATTTAATGGCAGATTACGTCACAATAAGACCCACTTGCACCACAAATCACTAAATGCGTTTAGCGCTAAACGAATTTAAAACATCATTTTGTCTCCTGTCATCAGCGATTGACAGAAACAGAGCGATATGTTATATACTTTTAGCTTAACACTTTTAGCAGATTTGTGGTGCAATAGGGCTATGTGAGTTCCATTTTCGACTACTTAGAAAAAGTGATCTTTGCATGGGCCCAATTATATTTAATAAACTACCGGACAACATAAAAAATGACACCCTTCAACAATTTAAAAACAAACTCAAGGCATATTTGACTCAGAAATGCTACTATACAATAAGTGATTTTTTGAATGACCCTCTACTGTGACATTGCAGTTACACCATGAAAACTGTAGTATTGACATGAAGTATTATTGACATTAATTATAATTGACATTAAGTAGCTATTATTGACATTTTAATTTGAAATTATTATATTAATTATTTTATTAGTTTACCTTAATAATGTATTGAAGTTTAAAATTTAATTTTGAAATTATTTTATTAGTGACATTAGTGTTTCAACTGTATTTAAATTTGAAACTTATCTTTGAAATTATTAAATCTATTTGGTGTTCCTTAGTATTTAAATTTGAAACTTAATTTGTTAATTTTTTGCATGCCAATACTCAGGCAGAATGTGCAGGGGCCAATATATATATTTTTTTTACCAACTTTTTGTTAAACACCTACATTCTATGCGAATAAATGATTTGATTTGATTTGACTTGATCTTGCGAATCCTGATTAATTCGAGGTCATTCTCAGTCCGTCTTAACTTTCATACGAAAGATGTATCGACTGACGGTGGCTTGGATGTTGCAAGCTTACTTTCTGCAGGACTGTTAAACGCTTCCATGTCCTGGTTATTGGCTTATTTTCTTGTTAAGTGATTAGAGAATGGAGACTCTGAACACTAATAAATTTTACAACCGTTTTTTTACGGCTATCTCCTCATTAACATTGATGGAGGCGACACTAAATTATAGAAAACTAAACGAAGTATTTACCTTGATTTTGAACGCGCGTTTGAATCCTGAAGCGAAGAATCCTCCGAAGGGTCCGATGACAGAGCTGAACGTGCTCAGACACAGCGAGTGAATCATGAACGGGTAAATGTTCATCGTCTCCAGGCCCAACTGGAAATAAGGGAAAATGGACTTAAGTGATGTAGATTATATGACCTACAATACTATTCTTATCTATGTGAGCAAATTCTCACAATGTGTACCTATAATTTCTTTATAAGATGTTTCCTATATTTTGTAACAATATTTTGATTTCAAATGGTGTAAGTACATGGAGTTTCTTGCCCATTCTTTTCCACCATAGGAACCTACTGCGCTACGGAATTGTCAACAAAGTTCATCTTTCTGACTGACCAACAGGTTCACACGCCGCACTTTGACGTTGTTTTGTTAAGTAAGCAATTCATACGACCTGAATTAAGACATATGATAGGACATAGGAGCCTCAATCCCGTGATCGACGCTTATACGGGTGAAACAGCAGGGCGCAGCTAGTGTATAATAAAAACAAAAATACTTACAACTTTCATAACGGGCTGCACAAACTGCGGGGGCGTGTACTCTTGAAGTCGGAACAGCAACGAAGGTTCACAGTCCATAGTCATGCGGCCCAGAGAGTCAGAGTATTCGATGGGGCACACCAGGTACGGATATTGACACATCATGTATGACATCTGTGGAAAGGAAAGTAATGTATTTTTTTAAATCAGATAAACAAGATTTTGTTGAGCGTAAAAAAAATTCCATGACGCTTTTGTTACCCTGGTCATTTCTACGGACCGTAAGCGCATGTATTCTTTGGTCTGTGTAAGGTTTTAGTATTTTTGCGAAAATTTTGGGTAATTTGGATCGTGGCTATTTATTAAACAAGGGTGTGAAACTTGTGTTTTATTCTGTTTATTTAGCTTAGAGAAAGATTATATGAATACTTCATTTAAGAAGCAAACCAGTATGGCAGCGCTGTGTGATCATTGAAAATTATATTGGATGCCCAACATTAATTTCACTGCAAACAGCATACATTTATTTCCTTTACAACTAAAATTGTTCTCAACCAATACCAAAACTTTATACCATTCGAAAATCAACCTTACACGCATCTCTTTAATACTGAAGACTGAAATTCGTTTAAACCACAAGAGAATAATGTTCAGCAGTCATTTGTCACTTACCACCAATCCGAAAGCTACAGTAGATATTCCTCCACCAATGAACCCTTCCCAGGTCTTCTTAGGACTCAGCTTGATCAGAGGGGTCTTGCCGAAGAAGAAGCCGAACACGTAAGCCATGACGTCATTGCATATGATCATGGAGACTGGCACTATGAACCATATTAGACCTGGAACAAGAAGGTTTGTGTTAGGAATTTTAAGCAGGTTCAAGTGGCCAAGTCAATTCAAAGTGACCTCTGCGCTGCCGCTGACGACGCCGTGGAAGTGTCGTAGTTTTGGGCCAACAAGATCTAAAGCACAGTCGTGCCAGCGACACGAAGAAGAATTGGCTTCGAACTGTCCAGATGCATGATAATGATGATGACTGGCAGATCTAGTTGTCGCAATCACGTATGCTCCTCTCAACCAAAGCACCTGCCATCTAATCTCAATGCCTAAGGCATTAAGTCCGCCTTTGTACCTTTTAGTGCTTGTTTTTGTTTAAATAAATAATGCTGATCGTGAGGTCTTAGGTTGGATCTTCGGAGCAATTTCCTTCAAAGGAAATTCTCAGTAGCAGTCATACCGTGATTTATAATCAATTGAATTTCAAACAGCGTCTCAATACATAATCCGCAAACTCGTACCGACGGATTTCACGCGATTGTCCGCAAAAAACAGGTTCATTACTGAAGAGAGTGAAAGACAGTCGCAACCGCATCCTGAGAACTGTAGCGAAGAGTTTCAGCTCTCCAATTGTAAAGCAGTTTGTGCGGAGGGTGATTGGTATTAACACTAGATAATAAGCTGTTTTAATTATTATGTTGTTATCACTATGGTTTCTTTCTGAAAATCATTATTTATTTATAAACAATCTAAACAATTTATGTTCGCATTATTTTCTTCGTAGGTGGATAGGACATGCCAGCTAATTCAATATAGTTACCCATATCTATTTCTTCAATTATTAATGTTCATTGAACTCCCACACCATAACGAACGGTCTATTAGATAAAGCCAGCATGCTTGGAAACGTAATTATTTAACAGGCTGGTTTGAAAACAACATATCAGTAAAAAAAAATATTATTGCCAATGTGTAATGGTATCAGCGAGGTAATTGTATAACACACTATAAGTAGCAATGGCTTTTATTTTGACAGTTCAACAACATTTATTGCGTTATTTAAGTTGTTGAGCAGACAATTTTTTCGAACATATAAAGCAATGGATTAGCAATTTTCTTCAAAATGATTCCGATTATGATTTATAGTGTGTTTCGCAATCAGCAACCAGCTACACAATATTAGTGTCTAGGTACTAATAGTGGTAAAACGGGTAACCAGTCGACAGGGTGTGCCGGACTAACGTTTGTAAACGTAAAAATCGTAATTAGTAGCCGGCTCTTACAAAACTATAACGATAGACAAGCTAAAGTATCACACACACACCTAAATAAACGCTTAAATATTTGTGTACCGTTGTAATTTTAACTCTCGGCGCTGAGTCGAGCGTCAAAAATGCAACACACTTTACTTTAGGCAATCATTTCGATGTCATTTAGTTTAAATGGGGCTCTAGCGTCCATGTCAACCACAAAATCAATAAGCATAAAACCAACGCTTCTATAGAACATCCTAAACATTTCGAACGCATAATCACACTGCAATCTGCATATCTATCTACACATCATATAACATCCGGTGGTTGGCGGTTAGGTCGCTTAAAACACGATAAATCATAATACACAACTACGCCGGTTAAAACTATTTTATTTGTGGACCAATCAAATCGTGTATAGCCACAATAAAAGTGACCTATTTCTGTTAAATGGCACGATAAGTGGTAAACGGTTATTCGTTTTGTTACAAGAAACAATATAATGCTATTAAATGATAGGTGAAATGAGATGTTTTATAAAGTTGATTGGACAGAAAAAGGGTTAAGAAATAGGATGTTTTTCTATCAAAGTTCATCATCGTCTGCCTGCTTATTCATTTACCAACTAAAGAAAAGAAAGAAAAATTGCTCTTAGCGATAAGACCGCCCATTGTGTCACCCTGTGTAAAATTTTATATATTTATGTTTCTGTAATTTGTATGGTGTACAATAAAGAGTATTCTATTCTATTCTATTGCTTCTTCTGCACAAAAAAAAAAACGCACATTACAAATAGAAAAAGACATAAAATATACACAACCAACGTAGTCAATAGCCTCGTGCTCAAGCATATAAAAAGTTGACAATTTTATCCATTGCTACTATGTTAGAGTCTGCTACCAGTCTAGCCAGATGCAGCTGAATACCAGTATTTTACAGTGAGCGACTGCCAATGTGACCTTCACAACCCAGTTACTGGGTAACACGTTACTCCTTGAATTTCATCAAAGTTGGTCAAATTCATTCAACTAAATACATCTTTCCTTTGAGTTTAAAAGCCCGTAAAAGTATTTCCTTGTTATATTTTCTCCCTATAAAGAGTAGTTTTATTATCTCTCCAAGATGTTCCAATTCAAGTACAGTATGAAACTCAAATTATGAAATCTCCGAAGGGTTAGCCTTTAGTATATTTAAGGTCTCAAGATACTCCTCTAGTCCACCATATTGACTTTTCACATGGTTTATTAAATACAGGATCTAATATCCTTAGCAATGAGTCTTTGTCTGGGACATTAATGAAACCCCGAATCGATTAAGTCCGGATTTTAATTATATAAAGCCCTAATGGCTTTCGCCCCGCACGCAGACCCTTTGGGCCATGACAACATATTCATTTACGTCGTGTATGTTCAACGGATTAATAACATACGATGGAATATGGATTAAATTCTGATATCGTAAGTATAAAATGTTGTAAAGATTTAATTTCATGGACATTCATTGTGACATGGACATTCATTGTGACGTGGACTATCAGCTGTGAGAAGACATGGATTCCATGATTTGCAATAGCATTAGGGGGCAGTTTCCGTATTTTTAAGAACGTTCGCAATCTATACAACATATCTCAGTCTCAATCTGCCAAAAAAAAACCTGTAATTTACATGCATTTTGGACAAGTTCATGACATTGATTGTCGCTGAGATAAGATATGAGTGACTGCGACTTGAATTGAACGTTTTTTAAGAACGAGAATTGGCTTTCGGATACTTGAGCTCTTTATCAAAAATAAAGCGCTTCTTCAGTTACTTGACCAACATAAAACATGACAGAAAAAAACATCTTTCATTCTCACAATTCTCGACTAGGTACTAACAATAAACTATGTGCTTTCTATTAACGTAAAATATTCACGAACAACCTTTTAACCTTATCTGAAAATAGTCGACTACATTTCCAGGCATTTTCTAAATGTCGCTGAAAATGTAGTGAACTTAAAACAAAAGGCTTCGACCTCAACGTGGCCCCGATACGTCAGTCGCGGTTCACAGCAATCCATCAACAAGTTTTTGAGATCAAGGAAAAGCTGAACTTCGAAATAGTTCGGAATACATAAAATTGCTGTGACACTATGTGGTTACTGGATACTTTTTTCAGGGACTCTGTTCTTCTTCGTGTCCATGTCACGACAATTTATTAAATTTTGCTGGCTCAAAACTTCGTCCCTTCAATGGCGTCGTCAGTGGCAGCGCAGAGGTCAGTTTGGCTACATGTTTTGGGACACAGAGTGCAGGATAAGAGCATATTTTGCGACACAGCTCTATATCCACAGCTTGCTGCCGTTTTGGCGAACAAAATTAGGCAATTATATATCCTAGTACTTATCAACTGTAGCAAAGGACCCAAAATATAACAGAAAACTGAGCTACAAGTATGTAACAAAGAAAAATGCTCCATAGATTGCGTGGTGTTCAAGATAGATATTTTTGGAAAAGAAAGAGGCCAGACAAAAGTCTGACCTGATGTTTACTGGCAAGAGCCAATAAACCTTCAGCGTAGATTAAATAAAAGTCCCTACTACGATTCATACAGCCATTTCCCTAGAGAAACGTACACCAAGCAAATAGGTACATTGGCAGAACTTTACCCCAAGCATACACTATTCCTATATGTGTATATATAGGTAGCCTGTCATTCGTATCGATCGGGCCTTCGCGTCCACTACAATCGCGGTGATTATAATATTTCTCCATAAAATCGATACATAAGCACATAATCTATTGTATGTAAGTGTTTTGTATATTTTTACATACATTGTTGAGTTGCAAAGTGCTCCAGCTGTGGAAACAATGCCGAGGTTAAAGATCAAAAAGCGGCTAATAATAAAATGCAACGTGTTTTGGGTAACGTCAGGAGGAACGTTTGAAAATGTTTCAGTTATCTTGTAAATATTGTAGAAACTTCTTCCAAAAGCGTGTTACCATTATAATAATAGCCTCCCGAGCGATTTCGGTGATCTCCCGACCGAATTTCAAGGTAGATTAGCCAGGTACGCAGGAGTTATTTTAGTGCATAAGTGTGTGCGTAAACTCAGGTGCACTCTCTGTTCCTTTACTCTCATAGTCCGATGGGACGGCAATCCGACACGACCAGGGAGAGATCAGGCGTAGGACCAACGGGTTTACGTGCTTTCCGAGGCACGGGGGTCTCACACCAACAACTTTTAAACTCCGGACTGTTAAAAACCCAACAACACTGCCCAACTCTGAGGGGCAATTCTCGTAATTTTAAGAACGTTCACAGTCTGAGCTCAGTTCAGATCTATCAAAAATTTCCCAACATTTTGACATTTGCTTGTCACCGAGATGAGACTGCGACTAGATTTTGAACGTTTTAAATTACGAGAATTGGCCTTCTGGAATCGGACCCAGGACCCCACGCTCAGCAGTCGCGCTTGCAACCACGAGACCAACGGGGCAGTCAATGTGAGTTTCTATTACAACAGCTTGATCTAGTATTACCAAAAGATCAATAATTTCCGGTAATTGGATCTAAAGACTAATAGGTGTCGGTACCAGTAAATTGGCATGTTCAATCGAACTTCGTCCGTGTCTCGATGTCGATCCAACTAAATGCTCGTAAAAATTTGCGCAACATGCTTTCATATGCAACTAAGTTTCATTCATCACATTCATCGGGGATATTGTAGGCGGCAATGTATGACGATGATTCGTTCCGAACCCAGATAAGCTTAACTGTAGTTTTAGCTTATACTCAGGCAGTGAGGATCAATATGAATAGAGGAAAAGTACAAACTTGAAAAGTTTTTGATAATCCTATAGTAAAAAGTATATGACTAATATGCAAAAAGCGTCACGCTCTCAACATCTCAACGGACCACCCAGCCAGTCGACACAAGCCGTTAATCATTCTCCATGAAAAACTTAATGAAGAATAAACAGCTAAATCAAGAAAGTGGAACCATCAAACTCACTAGTTAATTAAATCAGTATCGAAACTCGATTATAAATCACTTGTTTACTCATGCATATAAAGCGATTCAGATCGACGGGCCAAACTGCTTCATACTCAGCGACATATATTGATCACCTGCTCGCGTGATACGCGAAAATAAGCTGGAAAACAGAGTACACAGTTTACGGGAAATTGTACCTAATGATTGGTTTATTACGGCTTAATGTTGCTTTTTGTGGTTTTTGCTGACACACACCAACGTAATCTATTTTAGCGACGGCTTCTCTCGTAATGTGTCTGGTAGTTAGGTTTAGCTTATGTTGTGTAAGCGGTAGCGATTTACCTGGTACCTGGTTACCTTGACATCCATAAAAATCAATATCTAGTAGGAAGACATTTTTCTTTGGGGTTTTTATTAATTACAAGTCGTGTGCCAGATAAATATCCCATCAGCAAAATTTCGAACTTCCATAAAAACTTTCATCCCAACCTCTTTAGGGGATGATTTACAAAAATATTTCCTTAGTGCTCACCTTCGTTACAAAAGGAACTCTTGTGCAAGATCTCATGCTTCTAGACCCAGCGGTTTAAGCTGCGCATTGTTTGTCAGTGAATGAATGAATGAACTTAAGATTTTCATTAAGATATCTTCTTATTAATTAAGTATCGAATATGTTTGTTACTGTTATAAAACTATTAAATTTCTTGTGAGTTGTAACAATGCAGTTGTCTCTACTCTAGGTTAGCCCAGTCGTTTTTATGGAGTCTGGATGGTTTACCGCCCTTGCTCAGTAAGGGAGGGGCCCGTGGCTAAATAATAACAGCCGGACAGGTCGCTCGATCAGGTTAAGCTACGCTTGCTGCAGTTGGTCTGTGGATGGGTGACCATCTTTACATACCGAGAAACCTCCGTGCCTCGGAAACCACGCTAAGCCGTTGGTACCGGCTGTCATTCGTAGATCTTTTACAGTCGTTACGGGTAGTCAGGAACCTGAAAGTCTGACAACCAGTCTTACCAAGGGGTATCGTATTACCCAGTAACTGGGTTGTGGAGGTCAGATATGCAGTCGCTCCGTGTAAAATACTGGTATTCATCTGCATCCGGTTAGACTGCAAGCCGACCCCAGCTAAGTCGGGAATAAGCTAGGCAGATGTTGAGATGGTTTACCGCCCTTAACAATTTTATTATGTGTATTTAAGTATATGGAATCTAAATAACGTACCTACTGACTCCTTATTTATTAAGTTCCGCCCATTCATTCTGAGTTCTGACGCACTAATGATACATTGGACACGTAGATATCTTACGTAGATGACTAAAATCGTACGACTATTTATATCTCTAGTTATTAATAAACAATAATAAATATGGCGTGATGAAGTGTAAGTCTAATCATAGTATTGCTCATGGAAGAAAATGAGCGCTTATTAGTTTTGATAACAGAATTAATACGTAATTTGGTCATTTGTTATTGATTTCAAATAATTTTTTATTATTAACATAACAACTAATTTGCGTTCGCGATTTAATTGCCAAAAATGTAAACAGATATGAATTAATGAAACAATAACTTTAATTCCTGCACATTATAGTTAAGTTTACGCTACAACTTCAAAAAACAAAAAAACTTTTTCAATAGTGCTCAGTCACTCTGAAATCAACTTAATTGCCATTGAAATAAATTAAATATTTGTTTAACTTAAAATAACATCAATTGCCAACATAAATTTGAATAGACCTTAGGTACATACTTTAAGTAGATGTTATGTTATTTCATTCACTATCAAGTGTGTGTATCAAATTATTTCAATAAATTCAAATCCATCAAATTATTTCAATAAAATCAAATCAATAAAGATTGCGGAAAGCGATAAGTCGGCCTTTTGTACAATTTCATGTAACAATTGTAATGTAATTACTTGGTGTACAAGAAAATAAAATAAATCGTAGTAGGTATGGTACTGGGGAACATTGTTTTGTTTAATCTATACATATTTAATAATAAGAAAAAATAAAATCTATACTATTCTATAACGAAATACTTAGTAACGAAGAATTTTTGTCCGTTTGTCTGGAGGTATGCTCTGGATTGGCGCAGAAACGGCTGAACGGATTTGGATAAAATCTGGCACACAGATAGTTTTCTAACCTGGATTAACACGTAGACTATTAGTCCCGGTACTACGTTCCCGTGGGATATTTTCCGACATCCACGCGGACGAAGCCGCGAGCAAAAGCTAGTTTTAAATAATTGTGGCAAATGACGTAGACGGAAAGTACGACGATGTTAAAAGTCAATAATCTTACGATAGGCTTTTTACGTCCAGCATAGAATTTCAATATATCTTCTATTATTTCGTATTATAGGTATACCTCTGATTGCTGAATTCCTGACCTTTACTGCACAGAGAGTATACAGGCTGTTCTACTACCGATCAGCCTGTACTGTTCTACTACCGAACAGCCTGTACTGTTCTATAACCGAACAGCCTGTACTGTTCTACTACCGAACAGCCTGTACTGTTCTATAACCGAACAGCCTGTACTGTTCTACTACCGAACAGCCTGTACTGTTCTATAACCGAACAGCCTGTACTGTTCTACTACCGAACAGCCTGTACTGTTCTACTACCGAACAGCCTGTACTGTTCTATAACCGAACAGCCTGTACTGTTCTACTACCGAACAGCCTGTACTGTTCTACTACCGAACAGCCTGTACTGTTCTACTACCGAACAGCCTGTACTGTTCTACTACCGAACCGCCTGTACTGTTCTACTACCGAACAGCCTGTACTGTTCTACTACCGAACAGCCTGTACTGTTCTACTACCGAACAGCCTGTACTGTTCTACTACCGAACAGCCTGTACTGTTCTACTACCGAACAGCCTGTACTGTTCTACTACCGAACAGCCTGTACTGTTCTACTACCGAACAGCCTGTATACTCATAGGCTGTTCGGTATTTATTAAGGTACAACTTAGGAATTTTTAAGACATTAAGGTTTGTTAAGACATGCTCAGCGAAGAAAAAAACTGGCTAAAACACCATAAATACCTCAAACTCAAAGTATTGTTTTCTATTATACAATTTACAGGCACTTTTAAAAGAAAAAAAGAAAATAAGTTTATTTGACCCAGGTTAAGTAAGGCACACAATATTCATGCAAAATTTGAATTGTCAACTCGGTCAGTCTGAAAGATGAAGCTGTAAAAAAGATGAAGTTGCTTATTGTAAAGCGTAGTAGGTTCCTATACTGTTCTATAAGCAAGACTCCTCCTAACTAAACCAAGCCAAACCTCATATACCCTTCTACCTACAAAAATAACATCCCTTTACGCTGTTCTGCTCTCACAAACAGCACTACCTCATATCTACGCGGCCTAGTTACAGTAAACGTTTGAAAGGCTTCCCCTGTCCGTGACAATGTTGACTTGACACCGTTGTGGCCAGGGGACGTTATCGACGATATTGTGTTAGGGCACAAAGCGCAACATAAACTACATACATGCAAATATATATGTAAGTATTGACAGGAGTACGGTATTAGTGTGAGGTCGGCCATTTGGAAAAGGTAGTATTTGAGCCACATAGTTAGTTAGAGGTATTGATTTGACTTGATTCTTGAACAAAAACAAGATACATTTGTCTTGAATTGTGAACAACTTTGTTTTATGAAGTTTGGCTCCTGTTCGAAAATCTATAGAAATAAATAAACTTGAAGTGTCTGTTTGTATGTCAAAATAACAGCTTTTTACTAAATGCATATAAAAGTATAAACGGTATTACATTTTTTTTTTGACATTTGTTTTTATGTCTGTTCAGGTTAATCTCCAAGACAAGCAAGGGCAAGGACTTCGAACAACCCCATACCACGCAGATGAAGCTGTGGGCGAAAGCTAGTCTAAAATAATATTATAAAGAGGTAAAATTGTTTGTTTGTAGGAGGTAATCTCTAGAAGCACTGATCCGATTACGAGAAATCTTTCACTGATAAAAAGCTACAATATCACCGATGTCATAGGATGTTTTATGGTATAGGTAGTAGACTTCCAAGAGGAGGCAGTCCCGGGCAGAAGCAAGTAATTCATAATTTCCTTAGATTTTTCACAAAGGTCGTAATTTACCTACCATTTATCAGCCAGATTCACCTTCTATCTAGAATTCTAGATGGACGGTAACTGAATATCAAGGTGTGTACATAAAGTATAAAAATCGGTACCTACATACTTCATTATAACCACTAAGGACGCGTTTGAATTTTTTTTATTTATTTGTTTTTAATAAAAAACGTTGCCCCACACTAGGAATTTCTCCTGTATCGTGGGTGCGTTTACAAACATTTAAACTCACATACACAAACAGCCAGAACCGAAACAACTACTTGTAGGTCATACAAATATTTGTTCCGTGCGGGAATCGAACCCGCGACACGCAACGCAGCAGTCAATCGCTTAACCACTGCGCCAACCGTGTCGTCGATGAAATGAAATTAATGTAAATTCATGCAAGAGGTCGGGTGCCTGTTTTGAATTTAGTCAGGTCAGCGATCTTACTTTTAGAGCAGTTGTGACCCGGTAGGAACGGCTGCGACTTACAAGTTATAGGTTCGAACCCCGACAGGCGCTTTACTTCGTGTAAATTATTTCATTACCACTGCTCTCAAAACGGCGAAAGAAAATATCGTGAGGAAACCGGCATGTCCTAGAACCTAAAGTTCGAAGACATGTGACATCTACCAACCAGCTCTGGTCCCGCGTGGTGGAGTACGGCCCACTCCCTCTCATAGAGAGGAGGCCTGTGTCCCAGCAGTGGGAACATCATACGCTGATTATGTTAATAATTACTTTTCCAACATTTTTGTTGAACTCATTTATACTATACAGGCTGATTTTTTAAAGACCAGCCAAATTTAAGGACGTGGTACAGACCATCAAACTGAACAACTTTCTCCATGGGACCAACATCGTAATCGCGAATAAAAATTCAGCCGTCCCATAAATTGAGGTCGAGTAGGTATTGAAGTTTTCTATGGGACAGTTGATAAAATTTTCGCGATTACGCTATTTGTCCCATGGAGAAAGTTGTTCAGTTTGATGGTCTGTACCACATCCTTAAATTTGGCTGGTCTTTAAAAAATCAGCCTGTATAACATGTACACTATACCGAGTGTGTTATGTACCCAATAATAACAACTTCAATTACGTACACCTGGCAACAAGTTTCTCACGCACTGTAATTAAAATCTACGACAGTTACATAACAACCTTATCGGTCGACTGTACTCATTATCATTCCACATGCACTCTAGAACTCTCGAGACAGTCGAAATGTGGTTCAAGTTCATTGTCTGATAAGTGATAACACTATCAGATACATCGTACATATTTCTTATGTTATCTTCATCTAAGCGGTTACACGTGGATCTTTGTTTTCAAGTTTGGCTGGAGGGAAACAATTGAAAATCAATTTATCAGTATTCATGTGTCAATCTTCATTGCCAACGTTACTGTTAAACCCACTGCTGAGTATCTGTCGGCCTCCTCCTTTTCGCTCATTTTGTTAGTACATCCAGGTTTTAGCCTTTACAGGTTATCCAACCATCTGGCTTTTGGTCTGCCAACACTTTTTCTGTCTCTCGGCAGCCAGTCAAATCAAATCGATACCGTGACTGGATTAAATTAATCTGTAGTGCCAATCACAGGGTAATAATTCAATGTGAATCTGATTTGCATTTAGATTCCTGCGTATTTTATACAACGTTAATTAAAATTTTCATTTGCGTCAGTCACTGTCCGGACTTACTTCACCGCTTAAAACCCAGTACAATATCAGATTATTCGTTCCAACTGCAAAGCATAAAATTAACCCCAGTCCTAAGAAACAACTGCACTCCAACATGCAAAGCAACTAGTTCACCGTAGCAGGTCACGACAGTAAATTCTAGACTGTATGTGCAAATGAGAGGTTAGCCGCTACTTTATGCTGCAAGCGCTAAATAAGCGCTGACGTAGCATTAATAATAGTGCACCACACACTTATCGTACCTTACTAAGACATTCAATGAGACGAGAATTACATGATAGCGCTATTGTCCCCAAGTATTATTAACTGTGAGCCACTATATTAGCGTGTTCATTGTTTTGTACGTTTGTATTGTTATTTAGACGAGTGACAGTGACAATTATGTTTTGTTAACGAAGGACGGGTTTAATTTAAAGGGGTCATATCTATACAGAACATGGTGGAGTACGCAGTGACCGACCAAACGGTTTGGCAATTCCGTAACCCGGATCGTCTGTTTATTTTTCTATCCGCTTTGTTAACACGTGCAAACTACGGGCACGCTGTATCTGCAAAAATTTTTTGCGTAGCATAGTTGGCACCTCTGCCGTTTTTACGGATACACGGAAAATGGAATCCTTCATAATAGTCTACATGCTGATTTTTAATTTGCTAGACCAAAATGACAGCTGCGATCGACCTTTTTTGTCACGTTGCCTTTTTTTGTCAAAAAAGCGCAGCTGTTATTTTCCGGTGTCAGAGTTTACAAGTTTATAGTTTTAGCTACTGCATGTTTGACTAGAAACTTACTATAATGGAGGGAATTAAAAAGGCCCAAAAGCCGTTATTATCAATCAGTCGCATGACCCAGTTCAACATAAGATTCTAAAGTGTCGTTGTCTATTCTGCTAAATATCTTTTTGGATAGTTTCGCTTGATCACTTGAGAGCTATTGCATATAGCATTTTGGAAATCTTTGGCATTCGTTTGATATTTGGAAATGTATCAAGAATCATATACACTTCTGCCAAGCCCTTCCGGAATAACGTGACGAGTGATTGATATCGCAACGATGCTTGCGTTTGCTCGAATTTCCGACAAGATTAATGATGATAGGGAATGATGTTAAAGATAACCAAGCCCATTCACTATGGTGGTATCTTGGTTAACCCACATTTTTGCAGTAGATTTGATAGGCCCGTGAAAGCATTTCTATACATTTCGCGAAAGGTAACGCGTCGTAACATAAGGACATTTTAGTGCATTCGTTTTGGCAAAAATATATGCACCCTCTCTCTCTATCAGAAATAGCTTTAAATAGGTATGACAAATATCTAAGTATATACACGTCCAAACTTAGCGATAGTATCTACACACTCTACACTGACTCATTTCAAATTGACGAAAGTCTACTCAATTCAATCTGTTGTCAACTCATGGTTGGTTGTTCTTTTGGTCAACCTACCACCTCTACGACATGATACATCAGCAAATTCCCTGATTATAAGACTGTCTATCAGAATATTGGGATTTATATTAAAAATGGGGGAAAATAGGTCATAAATAAGCCTGTTTGAAGACCGAAAACTTCACGGTCAGGTCAAAATAACGTACCGTGTAAACCGCTGTTAGTCAAAAACAATGGTTTATGTTTGCTATACTTCATATCTTCTGAGAACATTTAAATGAGCAACGTGTGCATTGTTCAAAAGTGGGTCATAAACAATTTTCGGCGTCTGTCGGCTACACTTATACAATATTTAAGTATTTTCTTTATTTTACCGTAACGATACACTCTTATATAGCCGGGTACAGATTGGTGAAACATAACACAAATGAGCCCTCCAAATTAATGGAAAGCAACATGAAATTTAACACAACAACTAGGCGAACTTCTTTCAATGTGGGGTACATTTCATGTTACTTTTCACCGATCATTATATCATGTACCCAGCATTATGGAGTTCTTTCAAAACTGGTCTAGTCGTTACGGAATAATTTATCAAACAATGAAATGAAATGTTTTTTTCTGTGAGTAGATCTTTTACAGGTCAATATTTTAAAACTATATGGCGCCGGCCTTTCCTAGCTGAATGATCCCTGAGAAGAAGAAAAAACATACTTTCCCATTCAAAACTCTAGTGTAGTGCCATTCTTTTATATCAAAATGGCAGCGGGAGATACATTGATGGCTTCTTTCCACAAAGTGGATAAGTGGCCAAGCCGCTGTAATCCATTTACGAATGAGAGTGTTATATCGAACGCATTATTGAAATCTAAGCCGTCTTTAATTGAAGGTCTCATCCAAATCTAATTTCATTATTACGTGTGCCCTAGCTCTATCTATTTCTGGCGTGGTTTTAGACAAATAGGTCATTGCTAGTTTAAAACTATGGGTTCGGTATCATAAAATGATAAATAATTTTATTTCTGTAAGTAGGTTTGTACAAACTCTTTTACACGTCAATCATAGTTGTAAAACTACATAGATGAGGTCCGTTTCCTATCTGGCTACTCTGAAAAGAAACACCGGAACAAACTCAGAGGTCACAGCCTCTTTTAAAGTCCAAACATAATCTTGGCCCGCTCATGTGAGGACGATGTAGATAAGAGTCTGAATTGTCATTAGTGTTGCCATCCATTGATAGATACAAAATAAAGCATCAAAAATAATTGACACCAAGGCCAGACGAAGTTACAAAGTGAACATCGACGAAGCAACATGATCCTAACTAGAAAAGTTACGAAAAAGAAAGGAGGGGTTAAAACAGGGTTGTCCGATGCCTTGTTGTGACTTAGGGATGATAGATGAATAAATATGGCTGAAGAGTAAATATGACAGTTTAACATATTTCCCATACAAAAGCTGTCAAACCGCAATATTTATTCCCCAAAATTATCTGACTATTGAAAAACCAGGCTTTAGTTTATAAATAGACATGAAACATTAAATTTCTTTAATTATCCCATAATTTTCTAGCCTTTCTCCCAATTTATTTCGGGTTGGCGTAGCTTGTTTTAATCTTCCATACTTCTCTATTAGTTGTCATCTCAGTAGTCGCAGAAGTAATTGCTTTAATTAATTAACGATCAGAGATCTCCGCACTCCTACTCATGTCTAATAGCAACACGTCCTCTTGACCAAAGAGTTTTATAAAATATCCATCGATTTCTTACAAAACTTCAACTATATACGACGACCCTGGTTACTTATCTCCTTTGGTGACCGTACCTCTGCAACCTCTTTGGGGAAAAGGACGATTACTCCACCCACCCACGTTTCGCCAACTTGGTCACATAATATTTAATGTTATTCGAGCAATCAATAATTAACATCAAGAACCAACGAGCGCCCGCGTTGTAGTTTACAGCCCACTCCCTTTCGAAGAGAAGAGACCTGAGTCCCAGCAGTGGGAACATTATAGGCTCTATGACCAGTCAATCTCTTTTCTCTTTCGATCAGATGTCGAAGGTTTTTTCTTCCAAAAACCGCCCAACCTATGACTCATTTCAAATATGGTCAAGTGTCTCTTCCCTTCTAATTACTAAATGACCAGTCAATATCTTTTCTCTTTCGATCAGATATCGAAGGATTTTTCTTCCAACCTATGACACATTTCAAATATGGCCAAGTGTCTCTTCCCTTCTTACTACTAACCGTTAGGCTGTTGGAAAGTTGACAGCCCTAGGTCAAGGGAGGACACTCGATCCCTTTTTACCGCTTTCACTTTTCAGACACAATCGATAATGGTATATTTTTATTTTCAAAAACTGTCTCGAGGTCTGTCAACTGTCACTAGTTTTGTAGGTTAGCTTAAAAGGGGTGTAAATGAAATGGACTGTGGGATGTTTTGTAGAATATTGAGATCAATGGTTTAGTTGTTTTGACGACACGGTTGCGCAATGGCTGAGCGATCGACTGCTGCGCTGCGTGTCGCGAGTTCAATTCCCGCACGGAACAAATATTTGTATTGCCTACAGGTAGTTGTTCCGGGTCTGGCTGTTTGTGTATGTGAGTTTAAATGTTTGTAAACGCACCCACGATACAGCAGTAATACATAGCGTGGGGCAACGTTTAAAAAAAAAAAGTTGTAACTTTTAATACGCATAATGCAGAGTATAAGTAAGTATATCTTGTTAATAAAGGTACTTTTGCAATAAAAGTACAATAGCCAATTATTGTTGATTGGAGATTGTAGTTAACTTCTGACTGGATTATAAAAGTTTTTAGATAACTGGTCAATTAAAATCTGGTGTATTGGTAGTTAGGTTTTTTTTTTCTATTTTAAATATCTTATGGACTTTCAAGGTTCTTTCGGTTAAAATCATCTTTATTATAAATCCGGCCAAGAGTCGGGACTCGCACACAAAGGGTTCCGTACCACAGTAAAACATTTTTTTTTAAACACGTTTTTTTATGGGGACCCCCTTTAATATTTTACTTTCTTTTATTTGTAGTTATTGAAATACACACTATGAAAATTGCAACTGTCTACCTATTACGGTTCATAAGAGAGACAGATGGATGGTCGGACAGCGGAGGCTTAGTAATATAAAATCGGGCTCCGTTGGCACCCTTAGGGTCCGGACCCGAAAACGTACGTCACCTAATCAACTGAATTACAAATTCTTTAACCTTCATATAACGTAAAAATATTCCTACAATTTATGATGATAAGCCTTCAAACGTTTATACAAGGTGTCGTTTTGCATCCTCGTCAAATTCAAGGTGGTAACTTATGCTACTGATTCACGACACGAATCTATAAAAAATAAGTAGGTATTTTTTTTTTCAAATTTTCGGGTATCGGCCTGTGTGGGACACGCATTTTAAAACGCGGCCGGTGTGAGACCGCACTGTAACTACCCTTTTACACACACATAAAAACGCGGCCGCTTATGCGCTACCATAACGCGATTCTGTTCTTTGAAAGTGGCGTATTCTGAAATACTGTCAAAGTTAAATAACTAAAAAAACAAGTAGGTATGTATTCATTGTTTACCAGGGATCGTAATTTTATGATTATGTATGCCTTTCATAACAGCCTCCTGAAATTTGACGAGGATGCAAAACAACAGCTTGTATTTAAATAAATTATGCGAGTAATGTATAAAAATAAAATATTTCTAACATGTACGGTAATACTAATTTTAGGTGAATAATACAACATTGAGGATATTGCTAAACAATATGCGCATGCTCATAGTAATGTACACATTTGGTACTCAACTATATTTATTTTGCCCTTCTCTTTACAATTGAACGTGGGTAAAAAGGTAAATATTGTTCAATGCACTTATGCGTTCTTGTAAAGTACGTAGAATCTACTTCTGACTGGTAAACTAAAATTTCCGACAGTGTACGACAGCCCATTAGAAGCATTTAAGGCGAAAGTTTTAGGATAGCCCGCGAAATTCAAATTTACTTAATTTTTTTTTGCAATTTGCTGGTCAGTATCGGGTTGTATGTCGATCTAAATATGATTCGCTGCCGTAACAAAATTATATTTATGGAATTATAATCATAAAACTCATTGATACATCTCTCTAAGTTCATATTACCCAATTAAATGACTATTTTATGAAATCATGACATTTGAGGCCAATTCCAACTTAAGGAGTTGTATTGCTGATTCTAATGGTTATAATTCTGTTTGTTTGTCTGGGCCCGCGTGGTGGATTATAGCCCACTCACTCTCATAGAGAGGAGACCTGTGTCCCAGCAGTGGGAACATTATAGACTGATTATGCTATATTTGTTAGGGTCACGAATTATATTTTAATCAACATACAACATAACACTGACCTGCAAATTGCAAAAAACGAAAGTAAATTTGAATTTTGCAGGCTACCTAGCGCATCCCCCTTAATGCTAATGCTTGTAATAGACTGTCATACACTGTCGGAAACGTCAGTTTACCAGACATATTCACGTAGCATCCTACTCAAAGTGTTCCTGTTAACAGTCCGTGTCTAACACATTTAATAGCTGAACCCGTCGGGGTAATTGTGTAACACTCTTACAAAAGGCAATATCAATCATTTTGACAGTTCAACCACTTTCATTGCATTGTCAAAGCTATTAGCAGACGAATTTTTCAAACATATGAAGCAATGGATTAGGAATTTCCTTCAAAATTCTTTGGGTTCTGATTGAAAGTGTGTTACGCAATTGAGGAGCAGAAGAAGTCTACAAATGGTTTTAAAACAGGGTGGTTGGATGTGTTTTGCTTGATTGTTTTATGGACATAAAAAGAATGAGTTGTACGAGAATAGCTAATGCTAGCATTATGCTGAGCGATGGCCGTTTTGCGTGTATGTGACGCATATTTTCCCCCAACTTGTTATATTTTGTGTTTGTGTTCTATCTCTGCGTCGTGTTTACCGCAAATAAACGTTTTTTCTTTATTTTCTTCTGTCTAATGTTGAGTTGTTCGTGTTTAAAGGATTAATTAGCTAGTCGGCTGAAATAAAGTAAAACAAAAACTTACCCTCAAATATATTCTGAATGATGAGATAGCTCTGGGTGACAACGATGAGCAACGCGACGTGTGTCCAGGCGAAGAGGCTGAACTGTCTCATGTAGTACTTCTTGACGAGAGACAGCACAAACCAGACGAAGCCCACGCAGTACAGACTGAACGAGATGAAGCGGTGGTACGTCACCAGGAACTTCAGGTAGTCCTGTTAAAAATATAAGGAAATTAGTGCCTCGGAAAGCACGTTAAGCCGTTGGGCTATCATTCGTAAATCTTTGGCAGTCGTTACGGGTCGTCAGAAGCCCAAAAGTCTGACAACCAGTATTACCAAGGGGCATCGTATTACCCAGAAACTGGTTGTGGAGGTCAGATAGGCAGTCGCTTCATGTAAAATACTGATATTCAGCTGCATTCGGGAGCCGAGCCCAACATAGTTGGGAAAAGGCTAGGCACATGATGGCTTAGGTGAAGTTTTAATCATCAGTGATAAGGCTTTAACAAAATGTATTTCAAATTTGACATTCTTTAAAAAAAAAACTTAAACATGATATTTATGGCGGCAATTTCGATCTTAGGTAAGTATGTACTATAGGCAAAATCTATATCTGACCACCGTAAGAACTATTCCCGCTTGCAGCGCCTATTATTAGTCGACCTAAAAAGGATCCTCTTTTGTTTTACTTACGGACGCAGCTGTGGTCATCATGTGCACGGGATTTTGTTTTCAAACTGGTCAGATATAGACTTTGGCGATAGTACATCATAATCTCCTTGTATGCTCCTAACACGTAGGGAAATACACATGTGTGCCTTTCTTTCGGAGAAAACGAAAGGAACTCTCGAATCTCTCGATGTCGGACACTTTTCGTATAAAAGCCTTCGATTCGCCTTTAACTAACTTCAGATTGCGCATTCAGCACTTTTTTGTTAAAATCAGTTGTAACCTTGCATATAGCATAAGCTCTTGTGATTAGTGATTCAGAATAGGTTAGGTACGGTTTAGCCGTGTTTTACACATTCTAGAAGCCATTTTTCCAGTCTGTTTCATTAATTTCCTTTGTGGACTAATCGTTACAAAACGCTTTGATTGGTGGAAATTAATGACTGTCTGTCTACACTGAACGTTACAATGAGGTCACCCAATTAGTCGATTGCTTGCTTAATCCAATATTGCAATATAAGTTAATTTACATATTTATAGCGAGCGTTTACTTTGAACGTACTCGTAATTTGTGCGGGCGTCCCTTAGAATGCATAAATTGTCTGCTGATGTCTAGTTCTGTAACGTAGTTTTGAAGCCTTGGATGGGAATGGATGTGGCGATGCCGCCAATGAGAAGCTAAGCTAAATTAAATCTATTTAAGTATTTATTTATTTTATAATATTAATGTTAATTATAAAAGTAAACGCTTCTTTTATAATGATGAAACTGATTCTAAATTCGCTTGAATGATCGAATCCAACCAGAATACTTTTTTTGCCAGCCTGCTTGATATAAGGTTTCCTTTTGCAGACAACCTTTAAAGTGCTGATCGTTATTGGTTAATATTAGGTATCGTCTATCTTCAGAAACATACTATTCAATCCCATAATTTGCGTAAAATGACCTCTTCCACCAAGTCCTACCTTCCAACACAACGACTGAACTACTTATGTAGACGTTTTGTTAAAACAATTAATTGTCCATAATATCCCTTCCTCGATAAGCTGTTATCGTAAGCGCCAAATCTTGAGAATTGACGACTCGTCGCTGAACGCTTATCATGATACCAAAGTATCAAATACAATCATTGTCTAGGACCTGACTGTGTTACGTCACATCTCCATCGACCTCATAATTACTTCATTCATTATAACAGGTGATGTGAAGTGATACGTTGGTATTAGTTTGCAAAATTGTCTATTGTTTCATTTTGACTCAAAGCATACCTACATAAAACGGTACCTAAGCCATACAAATAACTTCTTATGTGTTGCGGAGAACCAATGCTAAGATTGCGAAAAAAAAACAGCTGCTTCATACATTTATATTCGCATAACTCGGCAAAATATAGGGAACAGCTGATTTCTTTCAAGGTTGGTCCCATTGTAAAAGTTGTTTATATTAATAGTGAAGAGTACCATTGTGCTCATCCTCCTAAAGCAACTCCTGTATCAGTTTTCAGTTATTCAATTACACCAGGTTATTTTTTTAGTCGTCGACTTTATCTTCCCGGGACAGGACTTCATCGTCACCCCTCACAGCAAACTATTTTAGCTGCCTCAATTTAACTTTGATGAAGCCTAATTTCTACGAGGCCTACTTATAGTATAATAGTAATTTATTTCCAAAACTTCAGTACACTGACAACCTGCAAGTATGACTGGGACAACCTGCAAGTATCACATTCTTTGAAACAGCAGGTGACCTATTTTGATCAAAGGCCAATTCTCGTAATTTAAAACGTTCAAAATCTAGTCGCAGTCTCATCTCGGCGACAAATAAATGTCAAAAACTTGTCAAAAATGTAGGGAAATTAGAGGTATTTTTGACAGATTGAGACCGAGATCAGACTGTGAACGTTCTTAAAATTACGAGAATTGTCCCTCAGACTGTGAACGTTCTTAAAATTACGAGAATTGTCCCTCAGACTGCGAACGTTCTTAAAATTACAGAATTGCCCCTCAGACTGTGAACGTTCTTAAAATTACGAGAATTGCTCCTCAGATCCCGCGGTATTCGACGGAAGCCCAAAATCACAGAGCTGTGATAAGTTTATCATTAGCTTTTATGAATAATTTTATAAATAACACTAATGACTCACAATCTCGGTCAGTATGATAAACGCCTGTTGCGTTTATCATAATCATTGCTACGTCGTTCGGTCCAAATCACGTGTGATCCATTGATTAAATATGTACGTAAACGATAGTTCGGGTCAGCGTTCGCTTGTTCATTCTAGCAGTTTTATAATTATGAATAATATTTGTTGATACACATCATATTTAAAAGTAAAAGTAATGAATCAAGAATAATATTATGACGATGAAGGAGGAATTTAGTGATGTAGGTGACTGGAATACTTTTTACTTTTTTATTCCGAATGCACATAAGTAGTGCAGTGGACTTATCTGAGATACTAAACGCGGCACGAAAAAAATATCTAAAATAAAAAAACTATTACTAGAGCTACAAATAGTGTTATTTGTAACCGTAAGTTTCCAGCAAAAGAGTTTTAGTAGGTACCATAATACCATTAACGAAATTCCCCATCCGGAACGGTTGATACGGTACGAAAACCTTGATTTAGATAAACGATAGTCGGTTCTATGTAGCTCAAAAAAAAAAACACCAAAAGAGCAAAGATTATAAAATAACTACTAAGGCCAGACAATATTTTCGTCAATGTGCTGACAAATATATTTTTTTTTATTGACAATGGGCTCACTCTTGACCTCAATCTAAATATGCAGAGAAGAAGCTTTCACGAAAATGCTATTACATTAGCAACTACGTAATCCCTCCGGAATGAGAAATTGTTATCTGTCCTTTTCCTGCCAACTTTTGTGAGTCGTAAACATTGTTACGGTGTAAAAGAGTAACGGTGGAGTTTCTTGCCCATTCTTCTCCATACGACAACTACCTTTTGGAAGGGGCGACTAGAATCAATTCTATTTTACTGCAATTTTTGACGTTTAAAAGTGCCTTTTATGTGCCTATTTGAAATAAATTAATTAACCTTGTTTGTAAAAGAATATATTATACCCATTACTTCATAAATAAGGTCAGTCTTCTAAAATAAGTTTAACAATTAATAACAAAGTATGATCGAAAGTTTTGTTTTAACGTAGACGCCCTTCACCGATCCCGCGGCCCCCTTACAGCAAAAAATTGCGCAGTGCGTTTGTGATCAAATGCAGTCAAAACAAACTTATTATTTTAATCCACAATTCTACACGATCTGATCGGAAACGCGTTAATGAATGCGAGCTAATCTAATCAGTGGATCGTACGATCCATGAGCAATGACTTCGATGACAATGCACAAACCCGGACTAAAATATTCAAACGAGATAAGACTCCGTGAAGTGTATTACATAAGGCATTTGTGATTATTTGTTTAATCAAAGGTAATCAAGGATTATCTAAATCGATACTGTAGTAAATCGTTTCAAAAGAGAGTGTTTATTTACGTGAAGAATCTGTTAGTGAACATCCGCGAGGTAATCGTGCAACCTTACCAGTAGCAAACTAGCAATGGCTTTCATTTTGACAGTTCAAAAACATTAATTGCGTTATTTTCGTTGTTGAACATACACATTTTTTTAAATATATGAAGCAATGTATTAGCAATAACTTTCAAAATGACTCAGATTGGTATCGATAGTGTGATACGCAATTAGAGTGCTGGTTTTCACTGTGGTTTAAGTACACAGTCTGATATAGCAATCATTTGCTTAAGTGATTTCAAAGGGTGAGACTTCAAACAACCAATACCGCAGTTAACAGGTTTTTGACATTTGTAGGTTAATGTTATGGTGATTGTAGCGTCTAAGAACCCTCAAAATTTCGTTGCATGGGCTTGTGGCTATGTAATAACAGCCGCGGTGGTCGATCGATCAGGTTAAGCTATGCTTGCCGCGGTTGGTCTGTGGATGGGTAACCACCTTTACATATCAAGACCCTCCGTGCCTCGGAAGGCACTTTAAGCCGTTGTTCCCGGCCGTCAATCCTGGATCTTTGGCAGTCGTTACGGGTCGTCAGAAGCCCGAAAGTCTGACAACCAGTCTTACCAAGGGGTATCGTATTACCCAGTAACTGGGTTGGCGAGGTCAGATAGGCAGTCGCTTCATGTAAAATACTGGGGGCCTAAAAAGGTTCAAGCAATAGGTACCTCTAAAAGCTATTCATTTCCGGAATTCCCAGCAGATCATTAGCAATTCTTCTAATATTCGTTAAATTTCATTTCATATTAGGTGTAAACATTGCCGCATGAAAAAAATAAAAACCGTAATTTTATCGGTAAATGTTTAATTGCAGTTTTTATTAAAAATAAAAAACCTATTTGATTAGGTTTTTTATTTTTTATTTCTACAGTTTAAGTGTTATTTCATTGTGATATGAATTGCACACATCATATTATGAATTGTCAGTTTGTGACCATTTTACGATTTTTAATATGATCCATTTGGTTACCCTATTATGATTCTGCCAAGTGGCCTTTTTAGGCCCCCTGGTATTCAGCTGCATCCAGTTAGACTGGAAGCCGACCGCAACATAGTTGGGAAAAGGCTACGCAGATGGTGATCACAGATAAGAACAATTTCAAAGGATTTTTTTCAAAACGTCTCTACCATCCTCCCAAAAGTTAACAGGAAAATGCAAGATGATATTATCTCATCCCGGAAAATAAATGTGTTTACATTCAGTTAGAGTGGAGGGATTACGTAGTGGCTAGGATTATGGCGATTACGTAAAAGCTTTTTATTGTTTGCTATTTTTATTATAAGACCATTTACGAAAATATTGTCTGGTCTTTTATTTAGTAGTTAATTTATAATCTCTTCGCGTTTCTGTTTTCGTTATTATGTCGAGCTAAATCGAACAGACTATACTTATCGTTTATCTAAATCAACGTTTCCGTACCGCACTGACCGTTCCGGACGGGAAATTCTATGAATGGAATTATATTTAGCTGGAAAGTTACGGCTACAAGTAATTCTGACTACAGTTAGCAAAATATTTCTAAAAAACAAAAAACTTATTCGTGTAGGTGCCAAATTTTTATTTGAGGGTAATTTGAGGAAACCCTTTTATACGTAATTTAGTCCAGACCTAATTTGCATTACAAAGGTAGGAATTTAAATGACTGATTTAAGGCATCATCGCTAGTACTAAAGGCGTCAGTCACACTACGTCTAAGTCGGCGCACGACCGCTAGGTTTTTATTTATCACAATAGAAATCATGCTGCGCGGCTTCTGCATGGATGACGGCTAGATATATTTAAATGAGGGAGTTGTGAAAAAATATGTTATCCGCCATTTTGTGGCGGCGGCCATCTTGGACCGATTTTCATCAAACATAGCTAAGAACACTCTCGACAAATTCACCTTTCAAACAAAAAAAAACAAAATTAAAATCGGTTCATCCGTTCGGGAGCTGCGATGCCACAGACAGACAGACAGACAGACATACACACACACACACACACCCCCACACACAGAGAGAGAAAGAGAGAGAGACACGTTAAACTTATAACACCTCGTCGTTTTTACGTCGGGGGATAAAAATAGCCTCCACCCGCGATTTCGTCCGCGTAAAATTTCTTGTTCCCCCGGCCCACCTTCTCGCATCGCATCGCATCGCCTGCCCGCAATATTAATTGGGCTATCAAATGCAAAAATATTTTTTCAAATCCGACCAGCACTTTACAAACAAACTCTTCAGCATTATTTTTAGTACCTATAGATATACAAGCTGTTGTTTTGCATCCTCGTCAAATTTCAGGAGGCTGTTATGAAAGACATAAATAATCAAATAAGATTACGATCCCTGGTAAATAATGACTACATACTTGTTTTTTTTAGTTATTTAAGTTTGACAGTATTTCAGAATACACCACTTTCAAAGAACAGAATCGCGTTATGGTATCGTATAAGCGGCCGCGTTTTTATGTGTGTGTAAAAGGGCAGTTACAGTGCGGTCTCACACCGGCCGCGTTTTAAAATGCGTGTCCCACACATGCCGATTTCCGAAAATTAGAAAAAAAATAAGTACCTACTTATTTTATTATTGATTCGTGTCGAGAATCAGTAGCATAGTTACCTCCTTGGATTTGACGAGGATGTAAAACGACACCTTGTAGATTATTATTAGTATAGATAACAGCAAAATATTCAAAGTTCACTCACCGTCCTATTAATGACGACTCCAAAGTAATCAATGAGGTTCTCTCCGTAGAAGAAGTAGTTGGAAGTGAGGAGGAAGTACCAGGAGAGGGAGCGGAACCACGGCAGTCCGTGCACGCGGTACACCGCGTAACCAATGTTGATGATCTCTTCGAAGCATTTCACTTGGACGCAGAGAACCTGTATGAAGGAAAAATTTAATTACTTACGATTGATTGATAACTTTTTTTATTTCTTAGCACGATGTATAGTTTCGCACTTCGTTGACTTTTTATAAGTGTGTATTTCCAAGTAAACGATAGCACAATGGAAAAATTTTGAAACCACCATATATTATATCGCATGTCGTCCACTTTTTAATTTTTGATATTATACTTAGTTATATCGCAGTCTGGCAACTTTATGAAAAATAGTAACTGACGTTTGCCCTTGTTTACATAGGATAGGTCTCGGGATGGTAAATTCCGTATAAGTAGTTCTACAATAATGTCGCGATTAATAATAGCTTAATAGGGTTCTCAGTCGAAAGGCTCTATCAGATACGGCTACCATCTATTTCTGCTGTTTATAGTGGTCCAATTTTTAAACTGGACTACTATAAACAGCAAAAATCGTACTAACCATACATCTATATACCCTAGATAATACGAAGCTAGAACCATACTTAATTGCACTGTTGATCTCGTGGTTTCAAGCGCGACTGCTGAACTGTGGGGTCATGGGTTCAAGTAATGCCGTTGGTCCCGCGCCTAATCTCTCCCTAGTCGTGCCGGATTGCATTCCCATCGGACTATGAGAGTAAAGGAACAGAGAGTGCACCTGTGTTTGCGTACACACTTCAATCTCCGTTGAGATTGGCTACCATGACCGAAATCGGTCGGGAGGGAACCATAATTATGTACGATTGCACCTGTAAGAAGGGAGAGTGCTAATAAAATTACAGACAAGACATTTCCACTTTGGCTTTGTTGGCAAATATTTTGAGAATTGTGTGTTTATAGTATGCGGAAATTCTGACTTTATCGTCATCATTTCTTCTTCCTAGCGAAAGCACTAGGAAGTGGTGAAGGGCGGGTGTTTTGGGGGACTGCCTTTTGTAATTTTGACGTTCGAGAAGTGCTGATTCTCAGCCTAATTTGAATAAATGACTTTTGATTTTGATCAGTTTAGGAAAACGTTGTGAGGAAACCTGGACTTAAAAATGAAATGCTGTTCGTTGGTACGCGCAACACTTGATAACGCTTGATAGGCTGGACTGATTTGGCTATATTTGTTTTAAAACGTCCGAATTAGGTTTTTATGGGAAGTAATATTAGAAAAATTACCGGAAAAAGTTCAAGTTCGGAAAAAAAATGACGGCCTTCTTCTATAGGATTTTTGTATAAAAAATATGTAATGTTATTAGGACAGAACGACGCCTGGCGCCTGTCAGTTAGTACTTAATGCAAAGTGATTAATGCTCATGCCTTCTCTATATTATGAGAAGAGGCCTTTGCTTTGCATTGGGACAATAATAGGTTGGGCCTATGTGGCAATAAGTCACCAATTTCCATCTGATAGACCTGACAACCAGTCTTACCAAGGGGTATCGCATTACCCAGCAGTAACTGGGTTGTAAAGGTCAGATAGGCAGTCGCTTCATGTAAAATACTGGTATTCAGCTGCATAAGGTTTGACTGGAAGCCGACCCAAACATAGTTGAGAAAAAAGGCTAGGTATGTACCTAGCCTTTTTTCTCAACTATGCTGGGGTCGACGGTCTAATCTGAGACCGTTGACCTTTAGTTGAAAAAAACACAGAACCGTTTTTTGGACAATAATGAATCATCTATTCTTATGTAATTTAGCTGCTACCTAATAGCAATTTTATTCGATAAATTAGTAAGTATAACATTTTCCGAGCATTACTTACTTAACAGAAACGCGAGCTTTGGAGGTCGCGTGGCAACGGATATTTGTTGCGGCATGCGGCCACGGTTGGTTGGCTGAAGTTGGTTAAACTTGTACAGACGACAGCAGCTCAAGTTACCCGAAACTGTAAAATTTTCTCAATCAACCTTCAACTTTAATACTTTAGCGATAAAGTTGAAAATCTATTACAGAAATTTGACAGATTGTAGTAGCTTGATGTGCTGGCGTTTGTACCTAACCTACCATCATTATTACAAGTAAAAACTGTTGGTTTTAAGCCTTTGAAGCAATTCTTGTCTGAGTTGTAATAGCATGGAATAGGCTCCCGCAAAATTTTGTGACGGCTCCCACACTGAACTGCTTCAAGAATCGACTGGACAGATTAAATGTAAAGAAAATCACGACACTCGTATACTTGTGTCGCTCTTTTTAAGTTTGGTTGGCCGCGTTATCAAAAGAGGCTACCTACCACGTCTACCACAGACGAGGAGACGACATGACAGTTGTGACACTGACAGTTGATCTTCCACGGAATTTGAAATGGTGGCGATGGCGAATGTAAGCTTTTCGTAAGGAAATAACAAGACCCGAAATAAAGGCTTTAAATGTTGTTTCTTTCGTTTTTACAGAGAAACGCAATTACGTCTTGTTTCATTATTACCAATTGGTTGAAGTAGAAATAACAAACACCATTATATATCTCTTAATCTCTAAGCAATTTGATACACAGACATCAGCTAATTAGCTGCTAGTGTGTCTAATGAAGTAATAATATATACATATATACTATATATATATATTATAAATCGTTTGCTACGTTGAATTCGGCTAAAGCGCAATTGGGTGGCAGAATGAAATGAGATTATACATATAGCATAATAAGCCTAAAATGTTCCCACTGCTGGGACACAGGCCTCCTCTAGGTGAGAGGGAGTGGACCGTAATCCAACCACGCGGGTTCATGGGTTTCCTCACGATGTTTTCCTCCATCGTTTTGAGAGCAGTGGTGATGAAATAATTTACAGAAAGTAAAACGTAACTCGTAAGTCACGGCCCTTACCACTGGGCTATCACTGGTCTATCACTGGTCTAGCAATGAGATTGTATACTGTAGTATAAACCATTGGTTTTCCAACCAAGAATAAATGAAGGTCTTATGACCAAGCCAAAGAAGAATTAATTAAGTTTTAATAAATAGTACACACTTATAACTATACTTTATAAACATGTGTTGGTTACAAATGAGGAAGTAAAATTAAATATTCATTGAATGGATTTTAAAGTCTAATGTATCACATTCATAATGATTGCAATACTGGCAACAGGAAAATCTAATCTTAAACCAAATGTATGACATTTAGGCATATTTTAAAACCTCAGCATGACATCACATTGCTTGAAATGAAACTTATTTTGGCACACAAGAATATGGTTGAAGGTTACTCAAAAACCGAGGCAAAGTTTTGGAACCACTAAAATTAAAATATTGTGACATTGACACCACAATGAAGCAGAATACTCGAAAAATACTGTAATCAAATGACTACTCATGCCCAGTTTCGATTAAATTGCCAAAAAAATATCAAAACTGATTTCTGAAGGATTTTTGAGAAACAGCAAGACCAACAACCACCAACAACTACCTATAATATGGTTTCATTGGCACCCACTTGCAAGGGATCCTAATAAGTTAAGCTTCGAAACACACCTGATATATTGGACACCTAGAATAGTCATTATAGTACATTTATTTGTCAGAATATTGTTACAGAGTTTTTACATACTGCCGTTTCCGGTGTACTAATTAATTTTCAGCGTTTTGGTTAGTTTGCTAGATATAACATTGAATTAAATAAATTAGGATAACATTCATTTTAGCATGCTGAGGAAAAATCTCTCTCACAGAGAGAAGGCATGTGTCCCAGCAGTGGAAACAGTATAGGCTTATTATGAGGAAAAATGTGCCAGCTTATTTTAGATAAAATAAAAATAAACTTACCGTGATCATGAGTGCCAGTGGACCGCCATAGATGAGCAGGCAGAAGGCTGCAATCATCAACCAGGTAAAGATACCTCGGATCACCCAGTTCCTCCATCTAAATGAAAACGATTACTTATGATAAAATAAATATTCATTCAGATTCGTTTTATAGACTTAATGTGGGGATTTTATACTTTTTACTGTGCCCTACAAGGTCCATAATTGTACCTTAGCTTTAAGCCATTGTAACACCATTAACCACCTACAATACTATGGAATGCAAATAAATATATGAGAAATGTATTGGTTTTCAGGGCTTATGTCCGTATGTTGTCGACTACAACAAACGAGAAAGAAAAGAGTATTTTTGTATGCTGCAGCAACAGTTATCAAATACTGTGTGTTTAAACAATTTATTAAAAAAAATATTAAAAATATGAATCTATCACCTTTTTGCCATTATCAGTTTTTATAGTTGGTCATCAGGATCTTTTTAGTTTTAAGTTTCAACACACAGGCTGAATTCTACAATTTATTTTTTAATATTACTTTATGGTTTTATTAGATAGTTTATGTATTATGATAAAAATAACAAGACCGTTACACAAGTGTCTTTTCTTTGTTAGCTTGTTTAAATTAATTTGAGTAAAAAAAGTATTTTGATAATATAGTTTTAATCTCAATTTTATACCAATAACTTGTTTAGATAAGTTACATTTAAATATCCATGAAAGTATTCAAATTTACCTTACAAATAGCTACCTTAAAAACCTGTTTTGTAAACATTACATAAAATATATGAATATTTTATAATACTAAGCACCAACTAAAGCTTTGTGGCAAGAAAAGATACAAAGAGTTAGTTGATTGTCTGGTTTAATAAATGATTATTAGATTTGGATAACTATTTAATTGAATTAAATTTTTGTAACAAATTTAGGTAAGTAATTATGAATTTGGCACACCAATACACACTTTTTGGAATTTAAAACGTAAGCTGTGTTTAGCAACAATATTTCTGATAATAAGTAAGATATATTCAGACTTCTGACATGTTAATAATCATAGATTTCATAAATAGAACGTCACTATAGAAGAAGAAAAAACTGCTATATTACCTTGACGACAGTCCCGAAAGCGCGGAGTCAAGGATTTCCGGAGTCTTATCCGTTCCCTGCGGTAAAGACTTCGCCATTTCATCCACATACTTCTCCTCTAAATTCTTCTCTTCCTCCGAATCAACCTATTGATTGGGCGTAACATTAACAATAAATAGAAGTTAAATTAAGAACTGGTTTTTAAGTGAGAAATAACAATAAAATAGGCACGTACGTGATCAGATTCGCCAGCGTTTTCCAGTTTGTCGTTTCCATCACCTTCGCCGCGCCGATGTCTCAACTCGCTCATGTTTGTACTTTATTTCCAAAGAATTTTACACAAACAACAGCAGATTTTACACAAAAACACTGCACTAACGAGTTTATCTTAATCCATTTAGCCGAGAAAAATAAAGACTCCAAGAATGTTTTCCAGCGACTTGTCAAACGAAAAATCAATAATGTTTTTTTTTAATTCAGTGTTGCAACTTTCTCAAATCAGCCAGCATGGTAGAAATTACTGTCATTTAATGTCAAATTGTACTTATTATGTGTAGCTAACCAAGGGTAGCTCATAAAGAAAGAAAGAAAGAAAGAAAAAATATTTTAAAGTATAGCTATTTACGAAAAAAAGAGCATCGTTGTAATATTAAGAATTATTTTTAATGTGTTTTTATTTTATCAAAGGATCTTAGGTATGGTTTTTGAAGTAATTAATGGTTTATGAAAATGAGTGTACTTTCATATGTGCACCTAATTGACACTGAATCAGCTTGTTCCAATCTGTTTATACTCATGGTCTGAAAGTTAAGTAATTAAAATAATTGAATTGAGTGAGGTTTGGGTAGTGCACGTCACTCTAGTCACAGCAATAGCAATTTCCAGTAACGATAAAGCTGGTCCTTTTAAAAATAATTGAGGAAGGAAGTTCTTATATATCGTATTTTTGAGTAGGAATTTATGTAGTAATATTTTAAGTACGCATGTTGCAGGTCGGATTAGTGTTGTCAGTTTAGTTGTCAACAAATAATTTCACTTGATTTGAAAGCCCCACCAATTTAAATTATTTGAATTTCATGAAATAATTATCCTTTTTTTACTACGCTTTTACTGTCAAAGTTTTACATAAAATCGTTTTTCCAAAATGAAGTCTACCATGTCGAACCCTTCTCAATGGATAAGTTGGGTAAAAGTAGTTTTTTGGAAAATGAGTTTCGGCAACTTTCTAATAGTAAACGTCAAACTTTCTAAACGTAAACATGGCGAGTGACTCGGATGATTTTGATAAAAATATTGAAAATGTAAGTACTCATAAAAAGAAACTCTAAAATTCTATCTATTAACAATGCGTTAATTTTATGCACTTTATGTTTCCAGCTAAAAAGCAACGTTAGAGCGTCCTTCGCGCGGGTGTACGCAACTCTAAAGGCCAGGGAACTAAAAACTTTACGACAACTGGATGCAATACGTAAACAATACCAAGACGACAAAGACTTGAAGAGAAATTGTGTTCAAAATATTCATATATGTTTCGACAACGAGTCCACACTGTTAGAAAATGTAAGCAATTATGGTGTTATTGATTATGAGAAGCTAAACTTTGATAGCAATACATTTACATTAGAAGATTATGTCAGCCCTGAAGATGACCACATGTACTCATATAAAACTATTGAAGAGGTAACTAAGGATGTCGAAGAAGGAGATACAGACCTAGAGGCTATAGAGGAGGCTGCCCTGAAGCAGATTACGGCTACAGAAAACTGTGTTTGCCATGTAAATATTAGAGCAGAAGAAGTATCGAAAAAATTTAGAGATTTAGAAATTAGCACGTCACCGGTCAAAGTATGTGAGAGTAGCCACAGTAGTTTTGATAACAATGAGGCAGAATGTCCTGAGAGTATAACTGAGGATGATAAAAGTGACAGTTCTGATCCTGATCTAAAGAAAATAGACCCGACAGATGATTGGCTGAACTCAATCAAAAGTCAGACTGAAACTGAACCGTCGCAAGTAACCGATGTAATGGAGCACAGCACTATAGCTTGTTTATAGCAGAATGTAGTAGTAGTATTGAGAAGAATTTACATTTTACCAATTAGATAAATATTGTAATAAAGTTTTATATTTTGTATAAGTCTTGGTTTTATTGAGGACTGAAGCTTGTGTGTACTTAAAAATTGTCAGATTGAATCAGTAAATAAACCAGGTATTGTTATTTTTTATTTATTTTAAAATTCTGTCATATCAACTTTATTGTCATAAGTCCTACACTCTTTGTTCAGTCATTAGCTTTAGTCTGACCTCTCTCCGGTTGTGTCAGATTGTGTGCCATCCCAATGGACTATAAGAGTCAGTGCACCTGTGTCTGCCACATACACTTGTGCACTATAAAAACTCCCACACAAAAGGCTAGTCTCCATTGAAATTTGCTGCCATGGCTGAAATACGGTCTAGAGGACCTTTATTATTACCTTTTTTATTCATATTATGTTTATAACTTGTGATTTGTATTATCTTCAGCCTTCTTATTATCTTTAATCTGTGGACCCGTTTGTTTATTGGTGCTGATGGGTGGTGACATTTATGATTCAACCTATTGTATTATCCGACTGGTGAGTGAACCTCTTTATTTTTTTGTCTATAGAAAATAACAACTTGGAATCTTGGATTACCATAGAATATACATTGATTATGATTACAAGGTATTTTTTTTTTCATCATTTTCATTGTAATCTTGTACTTTTCATAGAATGCAAGATTTCATCATTATTTGTGGTTACACCAATGGTCTATGCATTCATCACCATCTGCTTAGCCTTTTCCCAACTATGTTGGGGTCGGCTTCCAGTCCAAGCGGATGCAGCTGAGTACCAATGGTCTATACACTATGGTTACTTTATTTGTTTAGTCTTTATTGGCTAAGGGTTTATGGGAAAGTTGTTATAAGGTAGGCTGGAAAGCAGGGTAATATTATTGAGTAATTAATTTCTCCTTCAAGGTAAATAAAACCACATTTTTAAAGCATCATCTTATATTGTTAATAAATTTTTACAAATGGCGTTATTACTGAATTAAACTAATTGCGATATGACTTCAGATTATGTTCCCTAATGAATAAATACCCATTGCATTTCATACACAAATACAGCAAAAATTCTTAGACATGTAATGATCAATCAAATACCGCTTCCCATTCCATATTTCGCCCGCATTATGTAATACTATGGTTTTATGGCACTTAATACATGACATACATTTTACAAATCGTTCCTATAAATTCCCATTGTTGGATGGAATCTGTTTGGAGTTAGGTATTCTAGTTTGTACTCGACTTTTTCACTGGAAATATTGTGATGGCACGAACAGAAGTGCTGTGGAGAGGATGATTTTAAATACAGTTAGCTAATAGCGTGAGAGCCGCGTTACTAAAGGATAGTGAAACTACATTATGGCTACAATTGAATTATGATTCTATTACGATCGAATTAGGCACTAAATTTCCATGTAATTAGACAGTTTTAGGCCACTTTTTGTTCTCACAGGTGTTGGAGTTTTATTGTCTCGATACTTTTAAAGTGAGCTACAAACTAAGAATGTTCCGATTATTCATTAACGATTACATTTATGAATACTGTGTTAAATAATTTCTACATTGATACTTTCGATGATAATAAGTTAGTAAAGACAAACAAAATTTTAATAATAGGGGATACAATGTGTTTAAGAGATAAATTCCGTAAGTAGGGAGTACAAAATCTTAAACGAGTAAAATTTTTGAACTTAACATACGTAGGTATTGCGTATCTAAAGCGTGTTACAATGTAGTTACGAATAAGTTATACAACTACCTTACATCATACAGTGTTATGTCTACTATTGTACATTTTACAACAAAAAATATTATATGTTAATTGCTATACAAGGCCAAAGTCTGTGCACACGGCGGCGACATCACGATTGTTCTGCTTCTCCGAGTTGTTGGCGGCCATGTTCAACTCTACAAGCGTGTCCACGCTGTTGATACTGACGCCCTTAAGTATCTTCTGCGCCGCTAAACTAGTGAAATTAAAGCTCAAGTCGCTTAAACTCGGAAAATTGTAAAAATCCTGGTTCTCCTTCTTGCTCTCTTGGCTGAGGCTGTACCTCTTCTGTTTGTTCTCCAAGCAGTTTATCTTCTCCGCCGACGTGTTTATGTCCTTTAACTGCTCCTGATTCTTCAGCGCTAAGTTCGGCTCGGACCCCAACACTGTGGGTTTCTGGTCGATAGCTTTCGTTAACAAATTCGCTATGGAGTCCGAGCTCACCCTGTTATTTACATTTGGGAGTCCGTTCAGCATTTGCAGCGCTGCTGCCTTTTTCAACAGGTCGACGCTTTTCAGCTCGCTGTTCGAATTTATATTCGATTGTATCCCACTGTTGGCTGACGACAACGAGTTCTTCTGGTACCTCAAACTTCCCAACGATCCTATAATGTTATCGTAACTTTTAGTTGGCGTCGAAGGAATACTATTTGCTGTAGATTCCAAATTATTTATATTATTATGAATGGCCGGAGAGGCAGGATTGGATGCAACTTCGTTCGTATTATTTAATTGATTTTTGTACACAAAACTATTATTATTAGTCGCACCACCTATTTGCAAAGATAGCTTACGATTATTATTCATACCCGTGTCGTTAATAGAATTCTTATTGAACTTGTTTTCTTGTACTTTAATGGGTTCCTCCTGATACATCTGCTTATTCTTTTCGACACAAACATCGAATGAGGTTTCAGTTGGGTTTTTTGCCGTTTTGTTTTGGACTCCGTTTTGGGACACCGACACCACCTGTCTATCGTCGTTGATTATGTAAATATTGCTTCCGTTTGAAGTCTCGGTGACTTTACCATTTTCAAAAGTAATTACAGACCTTACTGGCGAATTTTGTACATATACTTTGGTGTTAGTACCACCACCGTTCTGAGAGATAGTATTCGTGGTAACCTTTAGTGTGATAGAGTTGTTAGAATTGGAGCTGGCCAACATTGTGGTCGATGGGTTTTCTACTTTAGCCCCTAAGGTTTTATGCAGCGGGGTTGCGGTTTTTTTGGGTGTGTTTGGACAGTTTTTTGGCGAACTTTTGGGTGACGTGTTACCATTTTTTACCGTTTCGCCACCGACCATAGGTGGTTTCGTTCTGTATTTGTGCAGGCTCTTTGGCGAGCTCTGTAAGCTCTGTACTTTGACGAGTGACTGTGCTCTGCTAAGGCCGGGGGCTCCGTGCGGGTTGCTATGACTAGGCGAAGGCTTTAACGTGCGGTCTGATATGTGAGACTCTAAACTGGAGTGTCCGCTACTCCCGCTAGTGTGGTAGCTCCTTTTCATTGGTGAATTTTGGTCTAACTGACCGTTTTTGGCGTCCTTTCTTGGTGTACGATGTGTGGTGGTACTTTCTAAGCTGGAGGGGCCACTAGTGGACATGATGTGATCAGAATAATCGACCCTCCTGAGGCTTCCGCTAGGGCTGTCTCTTAGTTTGGGGTCGCTGTTTCTTTGTGGTGACGAGAAGTGGTCGAGGATGGTTTTGTTGGTGGAGCTCCTGCTGAGGGTAGAACGCGGCAGGCTGCCGGAGCTGGGGCTGGAGTGCCTCACGGGCGAGTGGTCGTAGTGGCCCGTGACGGAGCCCGCCAGCCCCGATTCCGTGGACAGGTGCCGCTTGTGCCGACGCGGCAGCGTCGACGACCGATTACTGATCTCCGAACCGTCGTAATACGATGAGACGAAAGATGTTTGACTCTGCAATGACTCCTGGAACACAGAGAATTAGATGTTAATTTGACACACTGATAAATTCAAGCGGTGTTTTTGTCCTTAGCTATACACGTGCGGTGTTTATTGCTACAGCATGTTAATCTTTCTGTGACAAATTTTCCTGCCATGCGTATTGATAACATGCACGCATGTCTGTCAATATATTGATAACATAAAAAAAACATTTATCTTCGGCATGGCAATAATCTATTCTACTTAGACTATAATAATATATTTATATAATCTTTTACTTAAGACTGGTATATTTCCTCAGAGAATACTAACAGTTTTGTCTCCTTGCCTAAGAGTTTATCGAATCAGGTAAGTACCAGCAGAGGTGATTCGAAACTATCATAGGATGTTCATATCAGCGCATCGGCATGTAACGTGCGGTCAAACTTTAAGTCCTCATTTCGGACATTTCACATCATTATCATCTCTCTCTCTCATTTCATCATCATGACGCCGCGGTGTATGGCGGTCACATAGGTATTCTAAAGTAAAAGAAGTAGTCTCTGTTCCTAGGTATATTTCTGTTCTGTTTATGTAAAATGTAGGTAGGTACTAACGTACCTTGGAGTTGGTCTGCGTAGCGACGCAGTGGAGGTGCACCGCTTTGGAGTTGAACCACTCGGTGGGCGGGAACTGCGCAGAGAAGGTGCTCATCGCGCGCGTCTGCTTGCTGCGGCCGCTTCGTCTGAATAAGCGGGACAGCAGGGACACTTTCTCTGGAAAAGTTAATTAGGGATTTTGTCAGTGATCGTGAAGTGAAGTTTTGTTCTGGAAGTATAAAAAGAAAACCGATTTCATAGAAAATACGCAATGTTTCTGATTTTAAATAGGTAAGTAGATAAGTATTTAGACCTATTTGGTTCGGAAGGAGAAAGAGCCTTCGTCCACTAGCGTACAGACTAGGCTAGCAAAAAATAAAAATATATAGGTAATGACATTGTCTGGACAAGGCAAAAATACCTTTTTTACCAAGTAGAGAGTGAGCCTTGTTCACTGACTACTTTTTCAGATCGTATTTCAAGTAAAAGTTAGCCAGGTGTGTCTAAGATAAACTTAGAAAGTACTAATGAAGTTGAATAAGTCACATTGGTACTTGCCAGGTTTCGAACCCACATCCTTTGGTTTTACAAGCGGGTCCTCAACCTCCGGGCCAACAGGACATTCTCCCAGTTTGGATCCCTGTAGAAAATCTAATCTCAAACGTTAATATGCTTCTACATAATCAAATTGGGATTTAGACCTTATCATAGCTAAAAGCATCTCATAAAAAGCATTTTTTTTATCGATGTGCTGTTAATACTAGCTAGATATTGACCAGAGCGGCAATTCTCGTAACTTTAAGAACGTTCACAGTCTGGTCTCAGTCTCAATCTCTCAAAAAATACTTTTAATTTCCCTACAATTTGACAGGTTTTTGACGTTTGTTTGTCGCCGAGATGAGACAGCGACTAGATTTTGAACGTTTAAAATTACGAGAATTGGCCTTCAGGTTAGATTGAATACATTTTTTTTTTAAATATTACACATCGAACCGCACATGCACTTAGGTAGGAGAACCTAAAGAAACTGTCCGTAGGCTGTACCTACCAATATTTTTTTGTACAGGAATCGAATCCGCAACACGTAGCGATGGAGTGTCGGGGAAAAGCTGTTTCGTAAATATTTTAAGCGTTTGCAATCCAAATAGAACAGCAAACCATAAGTACAACAACAAATAAGTACAGATATTATACTTACTTATTGTTACATGTAGGTACCTACTATAGGTGCACCTCTGCCAAACCCTTCGGGGACTTCAGGCGTAATGTTATGTCTAGAAAACAAAAGCGCAACTTACTAGGCGACGCAGATTCGACGCTCGGCGGGTAATCGGTGGACGACGAGCTGTCGGTGGTGTTAGCGTTCTTGTGGTGCAAACTCCTAGTGGAGGCGCACCGCTGCAAGTATTTGCTCGAGGAGCCGAAGATGCGCAGCGAATTCCGCCGGTCTAAGGAACGAGGGGCCGGGAAGGAAGCACTGCGTCTTTTGTTCGGACGACCGTACAGGATTTTGTCGTTGGGATTGCCTGGAATTGAGAAAGAGGGGTTGGTTAGTAATAAAATAACGTTGTTGGCAGGTTGCTTTGCTACCTGCTGTGTAATTAAATAAATGAATGGAAGAATGGAGAGCAGTGGTAGCCCTTTGGTAACAGGCCCGACTTATGGGGTGTAGATCGTGGGTTCGAACCCAGGCAGGCGCTTTACATTGTGTAAATTAGTTCATCACCACTGCTCTCAAAACGGTGAAAGAAAACATCGTCAGGAAACCGGCATATCCCAGAACCAAATATTCGAAAACATAACATCTACGAACCCGCACTGGGCCCGCGTGGTAGATTACAGCCCACTCCCTCTCGAAGAGAGGATGTCTGTGTCCCAGCTGTGGGAACATTATAGGCTGGTTATGCTAAGGAAGAATGATTGTATCTCGCTACAGATAGGTTTGGACTGGCATACCTACCTAGGTCATTCTAGACACCGTACGTACACAAGGGGCTAGAAGTTGTTATTATTCGTCATAAAAATGTGCTAAAATATAATTATATAGGTACAGCAACAGTTGATTTAAAAACAGGGATGCATTTCATCATCGTCCAAAATTAAAGTTTATTACTATGTACATACCTACAGCACGAAATAATCCCAACAGCCAGCTTGGCTCGTTTGGGTGCGGTGCAAAAATAACTCAGAACGTTGCCTTAGCTGTGTCTTAGCCATAAATATTTTCTGCTTTTATTTAGCTACAGCCCATAAATAATCAAACCAATGTTTTGTCCACCTGTTTGATTAAATTATCTCAGTTATGCGCCAGAAAATTCTTTGTTAGGTTCACTTAATTGTCACCATTTACCTACTACAATATTGTTTAGCACCTAGTATTGTAATTTTATATTGTTTAGTTTTGTAGGTACTCACAGTGCGAATATTTCACAGCCTCATTTCGGATGGAAATAAATTCCGTGGTATTTGTTTGCTCGGGTTCAAATTTAACAGACATTAATGGTTTAAATGTTGATTTGTGAGCGTAATAAATGGTTTCATAATGTTTGGTTGTTAAGTTTTGCTAATGGGCTGTGATACGAATACGATACGGCTTTTAAAACGGCTGGGTTTTGAAATATTTCGTGTAGTTTCACATTTACACTGAAAATGCAGAGTTTTTAATGTAGATTAAAAACACTGCATTTTGAAGGCCTACATAGACTTATGCCTATCGTATAGGTACTACAGGTCTATTCTGTTAAAATATCACCGTAAAAATATTGGTGTACAGCTGATCTTTTCTGTAAACATCTCACCGTGAAAACTTAGGTGAAGTGATACAGGTGTAAAGATAACTTACTTCAAACTCACTCCACCTGTGGGATTTTTACCGAATAGACTAGCAGAGCTTGAATTGAGAACATTTTATCTAATGCTAGACGATTTTTACGATTGACATTATTTATCTCCACGTTCACTTAAAGCTCACTTCACCTAAGTTTTCACGGTGAGATTTTCACAGAATCGGTCGGCTGCCTGTTTAGGCCTGGGAATTCTAGATTCAGATATTAGAAGGCCCTCATTTCAAGTTATTAAAGTTTCAAATGAATAATACATTCCTTTGGGAAATCAAGTGATATAGTCCTATAGCGCAAGATGACCAAAGATGGTACAATTGGCACATGGCAGAAATGGAAGAAAGTCAGGTCTACAGGAATGAATTAAACTATCTATTTTGCCAATGAGCTTAGATATTTTCTGACATTTCTTTGTTCCAAAATAAAGGATAACAACACGTTCTGGGTCAGTAAAGCAAAAAAGAAACTGAAATATGTTACGATTTCGAGGTCTCGCTCCACATTTTGATTATAAGCCGTCAAACATTTGACACGACACCGAAGTCTCATTAAAAACTGCAAAGCTCATAATTCTTCGGAGCGTGTGCGCGCACGCATGATGTGACGCACAAAGAGCGAGCCGAACAGTTGCTCGCATAAATCAAGAGGGAACTTGACAGACGCGTGAGTGCGAAATGTATGGTTAACAAAAGCGGTAAGTAAACGGTCAGATAATTTACAACTTCTTTTTTAAATAAAGTACCTACCTACAAAACTGTGCCTATAGTCGTGCAATTGTGTTCAGTAGTCAAATCTTTAACCTAATGGGGTTTGTTTAAAAACGATGATTAAAGTTAAGAGACGTTTAAACGTCAAAAATTTATGGTTAAACAGTTTAAGCAACGTTTATGAATAAAGGGGTATTTGACTAATGTATCTTATGTTAAAGACACTTTTTTCGCAGGAAGTCGTTTCTTTAGGAAGCAAATTAACCCACGGGCAACAGCTAGCCGTTATTGCTAGTAAATTATAATGAATTCGGTAGAGATACAATGTTGACAGGTATCAACTTTCATGGTTAGATAGGTAGGTAGGTAGGTACTCATTTCTTTTGTTGACGGTATCTACATGTAGATCTTCATCTTGTAAACACACACACTTAGACAAAAGTCGTACGGACCTTGTTTTGTGTCCCTGTGTGTGTAACGCTCTCTTTTCCCCTAGATGGTAACTAGGATTTTACGTAGGCGCGAACATGATTGATGCCAGCCTATTTACACGCTTAAAGCTTTGGTTCAATCGTGACAAAACTGTAAATACCTAGAAGCTCGAACATGCGACATCAAGATATCAAACACATTCAATTGTTTTTATTTTCTAATTAATTTCTCAATGACATTAGAGGTTTGAATGATCCTTCCAACTCAGATATTATATGACCGTTCTTGCCGAGGGCAGCCGGGATACGTAGGCTGATGACTTAGAGACGTCTATGGGCGGTTGGTCGGAGAAAGCAACACACAGGGAAGATTGGAAAGCTGTGGAGGAGACCTTTGCCCAGCAGTGGGACAATACAGCTGATCTATTCCATAAAAATATCACCGTGAAAACTTAGGTGAAGTGAGCTGTCAACAGTGTCAATCACTAGCGTCAAATGGAAATACCGCTCACTCCACCTACGTTTTCACGGTGAGAGTTTTTCAGAATAGACAGGCTGGTTGAAAAAAAATATGATATCCTAACAAAACGAGCTGTGGGCCAATCAGGTGTGAGCCAAAATAACCACCACGTGGAACCCTGACACAGCTAGAAGGCGTCGCGACAGACCTCGAAGAAGATGACGGGGCGAGCTGGACAAAACAAACGACCAGTGGCCCAGTTTAACCCTGGAACAAAAGAGCTGGAAGTCATGGGGAGAGGCCCTGACACAGCTAGAAGGCGTCGCGACAGACCTCGAAGAAGATGGCGGGGCGTGCTGGACAAAACAAACGAGCAGTGGTCCAGTTTGGCCCTGGAACATAAGAGCCGGAAGTCATGGGGAGAGGCCTTTGCCCAGCAGTGGGATGAAGCAGGCTATATAACAGTAACAGTAACAAAACGAGCATTACATTTTTTTGTCCTATGCCTTTTATTTTTTAAATTGCCATTAGATGACAGTTTTAAAGCAAATAGCTCTTGATAGACATTCATCTTAATACCTACTGGAACTAATAATATCGTTTTAATCCTTTCATTTTCAAGTCACCTAATTATAGAGATGCAGTGTAAATGTATCTGAACTTGACGTGATCCTTTTACAAACACCAGCATCGGTAATTAATACTGGTATTTAATTGAGTTTATATTTACCCAATGTTTGTGCAAGGTTGTAATTTTAAGGTTTTATTGCTTTTTGGTGAAGTTGATGGTGATTTGTGTTGTTGCTCTTTAGGACAGTGCCTACAGGGGTTATATATGGTTATAGCTTTGCTGTGTTCACATGATACTTACCTACCTATTTGTTTGTTTGAGGTTTAATTTAGAATCTGTTGTGGTGAACAGCCTTGAAAAGGACTAAGATAAGCAATATCCTAAATTGTAAAGAGTTCAGTCGTACGCATAATACTGTATCAAAGTTTTTGCTATTTTTTGGGACTTAACTAGCGGCGTAATTGCGTACCACACTAGTAGTAGCAATGGGTTTCATTTTGACAGTCCAACAACATTCATTGCGTTATTTACGTGGTTGAGTGGACACGTTTTTCGAACATATGAAACAATGGATTGGCATACCATTCAAAATGATTCAGATTAAGATCGATAATGTGTTACGCAATTAGGATGTTGGGTCTAATCAATATATTTTCCTTCTTTTTCTTAAAAATAAACATTTTCTATTCAGGATACTTAGACTTTTCCAAAAGTTGATGTTCTTTTGTACGCTAGCACTACTATAATATTCTAAGTATCGTTAAACCTAATCAGCATTAGAATTATTTAGATTAGCACGAACTTAGAAGTTCAATAACACACTCCATACTTCAAACACGCAGCTTTCTGCACGCCCTTCAAACAAAGTTCACTACCCTTCCGAACCTGACAGCCATTTTCCAGCATCCGACGGAGCTAAACAAGTCATCGGAACGATCAGCGTAATCTCCAAGATCGGCATCCACGCCCGTTAAGATGCCTGTTACTAAACTTGTACATAACGCAAATAGGACGGTATGCGACTCGTACGGTCAGCCGCACGCGCAGTGTTACAAGGATCTTTTGGCGCCTAAATGACATTGACAGGGGGGCGTTGTTGGTAAACATTTGTGAAATTAAACATAGACATTGTATTGTCAAAACAAGATGGCGGCGTTAGTTCCAATTTTCGCCACGCGCCAAGAGCACCTTGTATAGCCCTTTTTTTACCCACCCGTGTTCCTTCAGTTGCCTGTGCCAGGGGCCACGGTATCTCTTTCGAACAACCCGCAGCCCCGGCGGCATCGGCACTAGCGGACCCCGTCAGTTCGTGCTGACAGCTCTTTGACGCGCGCGTGGAACACAACGCGCCGTGGACCCGGGCCTGGTCCTTACCGGGCGGCGACCTGCCCAAAGCTCGCCGCCCGCAAGCCCGCGCCTACGGTGGCCGGGAGTCGGCTGTTGGCTCCCGTCCAGGGCGTCTCCTGCGGCGGCTAGGCGCGCGAGGGTGCAGAGATTGCCTCTCCCTCACGCACTCCGCCTCCTCCTTCGCGAGCATTACTGCTTCGCAAAAGGAACTTATATAGCCCTTTCACAGTTATTTTACCTATGATGAGTGTCAAAATCAAAGTGATCTTTATTCTCATTCCAATAAGGTTGCTGTTGGGTTGTTGCTACTGATTAGTCTGTCAAAATGACAGTGATATTTATTTACGTCTAAATAAGGTTGTTTTTGGATTGCTGCTGTCAGAGGTACAATAACTATGCAAGGATTGTAGCGTTGTACGTCCATGATCACAGTTTGATATTGACAGAATTATTTTGTTGCAGTAAGCGTTTCGTAGTACAAGTGCGAAGCCTGCTTGTATTCATGGGAAATAAAAGTTGAGGTGTTGTCATATTTGCCGCTAATAAATGTATTTCTTTCTTTCTGTTGATAAACATCTTATCTTGCAAAATGTAAATGTTGCTGGCAACAATTTTTCCAGCAGCATTTCCCGTCCGTACATACATCGATGTACTCTTCAAGAGTTTGCCCGAGGAAAATCGTACCTGCCACACTTCTAAAATGCTAAAACACTCTAGGTAAACAATTGTCGCTTAAAAGGAAAAAACAGGTCCGCCGTAAAACTGCAATAGTCCTGTCAGCATCATGTTTGCCGCAACTCGAATGCTTGTTAAAAGTTACATCAGCAACAATGTTGTCCAACTTTTTAGGCATTACTATTGACGTGCAGTTGATTGTACGCATAATTTTAGCACACGCGCACCTTTATGACTGGATACTTCTTGGAAACCGTAGTAATGTGATGATATTTAGATATATTTAGCTGGAATGGGCGAAATGTTCTCTGATCTGCTGTGACCTTTTGGTTTCCGCGGTCGGAATGCGATATGGGGGTTTGGATATGCGAGAATGTAGGTTTGTTATCAATATGATAAGCTTAGGTATTTGTTGCGGTAGATGCCAATGGATATTAGATAGGCATTTATATGTGCTATATTAGGTATGTGTATTTAAATTATGAGAATATTTCTGTTGTTATGCCTCAGTTAAAACAGGTACATACTGTGCAAATCAGTGTTCTATAGTACCAGATACCTATTACCTACGTATTACCCCAGGAGAAAATGAGAGTGAAAACGTAGGCCCCGTTTATAGATTTATAGAGAAATAATTAACTTAGTTTCTACAAAGAAATATCTAAAGTAAGTATTATATAAGATAAGAACAGATATAAAACTCTTTCAACCATGTCTATGGCCGGCCATGTCCGCTAATGTGCCTGTAAAAGGAACCATTTGTCTCCTTAACACTAAAATGGTGGTCATTCTCGTAAGAATAAGATAGTAAACAAATTGAGAGAAAGGAAACACGTATAAATTTTCACTTCGTGCCATTGTCTGATACAGATTATCTTGTTAAGTACCTAGTTAACGTTGAATTCTAAAAAGTAGCTGTAATCTGCATGCTTTTATAACAAACGCAACTTCCGACATGTCTGTCTGTTTGGTCAGATTGATCGTTTAAGCTACTGTGCGGATTTCGATAAGAATTGCTTTTAAGATTACTTCAGTTTATATGTTATTATCGTAATGAGGAACATCCTACTGCACTCATTAGCTTTAAGTTTTATCTTGTAGGTAATTTTCAATTTTGTGAAGGCAAGGTTTCTACAGAACCACACGCCTGTTTCCCCGAAGGGTCCTAGTACACCCACATTTCGCCAGTTATGTTTAAGTCTCATGTACCTAATAGGAGGCGAGTCTATTGCTATCAACCTGGCACAAATCCAGACTGCGGGCAGCTACTGAAAAAACCCTGATAAAAAAACCTAATAACTTTGCCCGACCTGAGAATAGAACCCAGGACCTCATGATTAACGACGCGAATAGGTTTCTCTTCTGGGAATAAAATTAAAATCAAAAGTCATTTATTCAAATTAGGCTGAGAATCAGCACTTTTCGAACGTCAAAATTACAAAAGACAGTCCCCCAAAAACGCCCGCCCTTCACCACTTCCTAGTGCTATCGCTGGGAAGAAGAAGTGGCGCAACAAACTCCCCAGCCGCACTACACCAATAAGGAAAGGTAGCTCTATATCAGAAAATATAAGAAAAGAACAAGAGAAGGAGATAAGTTATTATTGCGATACAAACTCTATTAATAAATTAATAGAGTTGGGATCGCAATAATAACTTCCAGAATGCAATTACCTACTACCTAAGTAACAACTTTATACGAAGTTGTAAATAGCTAGTACAGCACAATAATTTTGTCAACTTTTAAGAGACTCGCAGGAATTACAGCTAATATAATTTTGTATAATTTAAATCTCAAAACAGCACTTCATTAGATAGTTAATTAAATAATACATTTTATAGATGACATTAAACGCACTGTGAAATACTTAGCTTGACAAACTTGCAAGTTTTACAGTGATTTAATACCTATAAGGGTTGCTCCTCGCTCAGGATGGGCGTAGCTCATGTAAAGGTTGTCCACCAAAGTCAACCTTATTTAGTGCAGGCTGGCTATAATTTAGCGCGGTTCCCATTCGAACATTCAAGCATGTTTAGAACGGGGTGTCAAATATTTTAATAGATTGTTTTTTTTAGGAAAAGTCAGTGCTGGTTTATTTGGGAATATGTAAAGTCGTTCAGTCAAAATAAACGTACAGGAATCGTATTGTTGTTTGATTCTTCCCGGTACCTCGAAGGGCTCATCTAGCCCTTCACAGTACATACCAAGTGCAATAAGCAGAGAAATGCGAAGACAGATCAGATTCACAAATACCACGGAAAAATCTAAACTTACGTAGGTCACTTGGTGGGTTTGTGGAAGTTCCACGCTCCCTGGGCAGACAGGCCTGCTAGTAAACTTGCTGCCTCGCTAATATATTCACCACTGAATGAGCTATTCTCATAATAAGAAAAAGAATCGCGAACCATTTTGCATAATGTGTGCACTCAGCTTTATGGTATACCCCACGATCCTGCAATCTTCATCTGTATTCCAATAATAACTCTGGACGGCGTATCTCCTAAGTGCATTCTTATCTTTAACTAAAATACACGTCCTGCCAAAGAAAAGCAGTCACGAGCCGACGGCGATGGCCGACTACTATGTTGAGAGGAATGTACACATTTGCATGCCACCAAGTGTACCGCCTATGTATTCTGGATGTACCCCATCTGCAGTATTATTGTTGCAGCTATTCGTTGTAGCTGCTACCGTATTAACAACTCTACCATCACCAGTTAAGGATGATTTCAGGTTTTTGCTGGTTGTAAATTATGGGAGGCAAGATTTAATTTAATGATAGGACTATATGTAAGCAAATTCCTCCGGTTAGGTTAGGTTAGACACGCGTGTTGTTATTATTCCACACTTGATTTCAGATTACGATATTGTTTTCACTTATATCTTGCCATGGTATTTTTGTGTCGCGTATATTTAATCGCCAGCCATTTTGTCATGTAATTGCGTCGGCTTTCATTTTTGCCGACAGCATTGTTATCGTTGCAGAACTAACCAAATTAAAAGTGAAAAAGTCTTTTGTTGCATTGTTCAAATTGTTATCTATTACGTTAATTTTGTTTTTGTTTTTTTTTTAACCATTGTTATTTAACTCGTGTAACTTTACGTTTGATAGTACCTATCTGGTTTGCACGAGGTTATTTCCGGAGAGACTCATTACCTACTTCCTTAAGATCAGAGATGAAACCACATAATTTCCGGTTCAAAAGATCACTAAAATATCACTTTGCGCCATCAATCAAAATTATGAACATAATTACGTGAAGAAAATGTCACAACCTCCATATAAAGGTTCTTCTATATGCTAATTAACGGTAATCTCTTCCTTCCTTAATCTTAGAGAATCCTGCGCATTCCACAGTTACGGCATACGATTGGATCACAAAGTGTGGGCACTTTCACGACATGGATAATAGTTGGAGAGCTTAGGAGGAAATAATTTTCACGATGTTTAATTTCATACCGATATTATGCAGTGCAACCTATGTTAGTATCCACAACTATCTAGTTGTGGATACTTACATAGGTTATGGTTTTACCTTCTTCAGATCAATAATTTAGGAGCACCATTTCACCATTCACGCAAAAGGAGAGTTTTTAATGATCCCAAAGTCATCATGACGTAGAGTTCTGGTGATGGCATTAATTCCAAGCAACATCCTAATATTACATAGTGTTCTGTAAGAGGTTTTATAGCTTCAGGCTATTTCTAGTGCTATCTGCTAGAAATAGTCACTTACATACGAGTATGTAGTTCAATGTCACAAGTTTCTAAGATATAGTGTTCAATCTTACAACATCATAAAATTATACAACCATAATAACTTTACAGTTGCCATCACCAGCTCCTAGTCTAAACTATTTCGGTTGCATTTCTCTGCCATTTTATCGCTGTCGGCTCGATCTTCATAACACGTGCGACTTGTTAACGGCGCCGATAATGCGAGCGGTATGCGTGTGCGCACCTCCGTGATTTAGCTTTAGGATTTTGATCCCTTGGGAGTGTATGTTGTTATGAGTTATGGCTTGTTTATAGTTTGTTATGGTATGTGTCGTATCATAATAATAATTTTAATAGCTTTAGTTTGTATGTTTGTACCTATTTGCAGTAACAGTACCTATAGCCCGTTTCCCATGTCCAATTTCCAGAGAACCGAGTTTTTCTATCGTGCATGTTATGATAAAAAACGCTTTACTGTTTTTCTAGATAACTATAGAAAATTTGACACATATTTTAAGAATAAAACCAAAGACGAAAATAACCTCTAAACATTTTGAACGACAATTGTTTTTTACTAGACGAAGAAAAACAATAGAATGTCCTTCAAAGTGACTGATCTTGATGGACGGTCGACTGCGGTAACAATATTGGACGCAGACACGTACACGAGAAAGAAAAAACTATTTTTATTGACACTGTAGCTAAACTAATAATAAACAATGATTCTTTAGGTAGCAAAGAGTAAAATGTAAAAATAATGTGACGAAAAATATTAAACGTGAGTTTTATTAAAGACAGATTTCACTGCTGGGTACAAATATTTTTCACATTGTTATAGATTGGGAAATAAGTTAACAGCCTATTTTATGGTAGAATTACCAACTAAGGACACCTGAATGCGATTCTGAAGTAAGAGGCAAATGGAGAAGTCCCGTATATGTCTGTAGATAACTTTACTCATAAATTCCTTCAAACCGGAACAGAACTCGCTTCAGAAATAGGTTACGGAGATATTACTTCCCAAAACGAACTCTTTCACAAGAAGCTATATATAGAATCCTCGTAATTATAAAGATGAAACTATTCATAAGCACCTCAAGTGAGACATCAATCTGCAATTCAAATGCATCCTTCGAACGCAATTCACTAATGAATATAAAAGTCTGGATATCAATAAATCTTGGTGCTGCAGCGATGCAGTCATCTGCATGCCAGTCTCGACCTACATCTGGTCCAGTCACATCCGTATCATTAAAAATAAACTGGCGTTCATTAGGTATATATTCATTAATTATGAATGGATTGGCTCGTGTTACGATTGGTAGTTCGACTGGTCTATTATTAGCGTTGATTATTGAACGGATATTTGATACAGGCATAAATCAGTTTACAGTTGTGATTTCAGATTTGGTTTTAATTAATGGTGTGTCAGGTTTCGCGTAAATGCTGCGGTCGGAGTTTAATGCGTGTGTCGCTATTTTGTAGGATGCAAATATGTGAACGTATTGCATCTGACATTCATATGCATTCTAGATTTATTACATCTAACTAGGCTTGTCAGTGTTAGCGTAAACTAACGGACGCATTTTCATCTAGATGGTAGCGTGGTTTTCATAGCCCTAGAAATTTGTAGGTAAAATGTATTATTTTTCATCATCGATTGACTTCCGTAAACATTAAAGACTGACAGGTCCGGGCATAAAAGAAGCTAGTTCTAATATTGATTCTGGATTGATAGAAAAATTGGGTTAGCGTAAAATCTCGAATATGTGTCAATAGGAAATGGTAGTATTTGTAAACAGTCGAATAGAAATCAGCGGGATATGGAAAAAACGTTTAAAATTAGAACAGTAGTGGCCCACTGGTAACGGGCGCGATTTACGAGTTATAGGTTGTAGGTTCGAACCCAGTCAGGCGCTTTACTTTGTGTAAATTATTTCATCACCACTGCTCTCAAAACGGCGAAGGAAAACATCGTGAGGAAACCGGTATATTCTAGAACCAAAAATTCGAAGACATGTGACACCTACCAACACGCACTGGGCCCACGTGATGGATTAATACTTCCCAGTACCTCTTACAGAGTGGAGGCCTGTGTCCCAGCAGTGGGAACATTACAGGCTGATTATGTTATGTTATATGTAAAGATGTTGAAAAGATCTCCTAGGCTAGATAGTAATTATCCTAGATAACTATGTAAATGAAATGAGCAACATTTGGATTCAATTTGTTGTCTATTTTTAGTATTGCCATATATATATCTGATTGTTGCCACAGAATTAGAGCATAATTTATTCGACAGCAAGAAGTGGTCTAATAAACTTTCATTACAGACACAATCACACTCATTATTAACCTTTTGTTATAGTTTAGCAACCACTTAACCAAGTTTCTGAACAATGTTGTGTATTTAAGTGCGAAAAAACTATATTGGGCAATGTTGCTGAAAATTTTCTCTTAATTTGCTCTCGTAATATTTTGTCATAACCAGTTTATTGTTTGTCTTAGGACGAGTTTCCATTTTTCTTATAACATGAAAATAGATATAAAAATCGCTTAATTGATTAGATAAGAAGATATCTATTAGAAAATGGACGATATCTACTCAAATATGCGATTTTTGTATCTCTAGTTTCGTAGTAGGATATTTAAAACAATTGACAAATATGGTCTTAAGAATAGTTTCAGTTTATCTCATTAAAACAAATGAAGACCAAATGTGTCACGGAAATGCAAATCAAAACAATTTGTTACAAGATTTTATTTGACAGATAGTAAAATGGCAGATAACGAGAATACCATGGAAACGGTGAAATAACTGTGTTAACGAGACACCGAAGGACTTATTTGCATGTTTAGAGCATTTAATATCAGTTGTTCGTAATAATGTGCGTACCGTTGCAGTTTTATTGGGTTTTAAGTTAGCATTACATTAATGTCATTTCGAAGTAGTGGAACAATTTGGGCTGCTTGCTACCTTATTAAATTTGTATTACAAAGTTTGTAATCGTTTTGGAATTGCAATATTCAGTTGATATCATTTTGTTGTTAGCTTTATTATTGGTTGTAGACTACTGGAACAACCTAATAAGAGATTTGTAAATTATAGCATAATTTGTAAATATTAATGACTAGTTTTTGCCCATGACTTCCTCTGTGATCCAGTATGAAACGTAGCCTATGTCCTTCTCCAGGTCATGATCTACCATGTGCCAAATTTAATCTAAATCAGTTTGGCCGTTTAAGTGTGACAGCGCAAAAAACATACATACAACAAATCAAATCTATATATTTTTTCTTTATAATATTAAGTTTAGATAAAACCATTATTTCAAACCGCTTGAGAGGTGCAGATAAACTAGTGTACCAAACCAAAATAAGCAATGCCGTAGTACATATCTAGATGAAGAAATAGCTGATGATCAAACATTATTGGCATTTCATCCAAAATCACCAATATTTTTAAAGTTACCTGTTTAAAACTAGGAAGTTCATTAAATAAAAGATGTACATATTATTTTTTAACAAAACGAAGCCGCAAAAAGGCTATAAAACGGTTGAATGAACTGCTAAAAATTCCGCTCAAGCGTATCATGAGAAAATGCATACGAGTTCAGGAAGACACGTCATGTCTCAGGAATCCAGGCGTTCGATGCTCTGTGTCGAATTTAGATAACACTGTGGAACTCGTGAAATATGTTTTGTGTAATATTAGAAGACATTTATGTGCATCTAAATATCATTATTTGTATCATCAATGTCTCTTTTATAGGTGTACAGTTCAAGTTTATCGTCGCCACTGTTTTCTAGTTTATCATATAAAGCGTCTACCAAACCCTAGGGGCCTCTGGCTTGTGGATTACGATGAAGTTATCTACCTGCCGATCGATTCTGTAAAAATCTCACCGTGATAAGTTAGGTGAAGTGAGCTGAGTGAGCTGTCAATAGTGTCAATCCCTAGCATTAGTTGGAATGACAGCTCACTCCACGCTCACTTCACCCAAGTTTTCACGGTGAGATGGTTACAGAATCGCACTGCTGTATGATCTCATATAGCCGACCGGCACGCGTCAAAGTAACCGTCAACATCCGCCGATGCGGCGACGCCCGCTGTTGATGCGTGGGCTAAAGTCGCCTCTGCGGTTGACGCGTGCAACCCCTGTATCTGAACACTATGATTATGGCCTACTTCCCTTGATACTGAAGTAACTCAGAACTCAAGGATTTCTTCACTAACTTGGCTTACGGCTACGTAATTATGCAAGAAAAAAAATTAAGTAATCGGTGCGCAAACTGTAAGAATTCAGCATATGATTCTAAGACCCGACATACACGGTAACCGACGAAAAATTTCTTCTGGGGGAGTCATACTTCTGCTGAATTCGTTATTACATATTTTTTTATTCCTGTATACACAAGTGTTATGCACATTGCACAAACAACTCAAATAATAAAAGCCGGTCCTCAGTAAGGATCAAACAAGTCGAATTATCTTCTGTCAATGCTTTGATGAAACTGGTTGCCTTTGACCGTTGTGTGACCTCTGTTATCTAGAGAAACCTGGCTTTAATTATGTGACTGGAATCGATTGCTGTTTCGACTTGAGAGCGAGTAATGGATTGCACACATCAGATCGATATCTGATTAGAATCAATCCTTTAATCGTTTCTTACTTCACTCAAGTGAAGAGGGATCGGATTCTTAATTGGTACACAGAACTAAAAAAGGTGTGATAAACACACGACTCATCTTAAAGTTCCTACATAGTTTACTAGAGCATATCTAGTTTATGGATCAATCCTTTAGCTCTGTGATCTTATTTTTTGTAACCTTTTCTTTCCTTCTCTTCAGCAAAGGCCTTCTTGCATTTATTTCCAGTTTTCGCGATGGCGCACATCTTCTTTTGTTTCTTAAGACCAATTAAAAAAGGAAATCAAACAGAAACAAATTGTTCAATATGATAAATGTATTATGTATATCAACTTAATGTTGTGCAATATTCGAAAGTTCATAGATCGCAGAATTGGATTAAGTAGGTTTACTTTTCGCCTACGATGGTCATCTTGCAACTTTTTCTTATAATTTACAACTGTGTGGGATATAATATCATATTTCATTCCATATCTCGGATCAATGTGCCTAATTTGGACGGATTTACTCGATTTTATTTATTATATATAATAAATAAAATATATAAGCTCTGAGTCTTGCCAAAGTTGGGTCTAGTATATTTTAAATACCTACTTTTTTTTGTAAATTATGATCTAACCATGATCAAAATAAACAAACGCTCCACTTTTTGTACGTTTGATTAAAATTAGAACGCAGAACAGGACGTGGGACGTGGTGCGACGAAACGCATTATGGGGAGTTCCAATTTATTGCCCGCACATTTTTTGTCGCCATATTTCTTTCAGTGGCGCGGTAATTAGTACAGTTCTAATTTCAAATGTTGAAATATTTTTGATCGGATGGACGTAATTTGTTTTTTTGTAATGTTTTAATATTTAATTATTAATATATAAATAATTAAATATTTAATTATTTAACACTAGGGCCATGGGGGTTCGAGTGCCCACTTGGTTTTTCGAGATATCGCCAAGCGGTTAGTCGACTCTTCAAGTGACCATAGGGCTGTCCTGTTTCTTGGCCAAAGAATTAGTATCGCCATACAACGTGGCAATGCTGCCAGCCGTTTGGGCACTGTTCCTGTTGACAGCGATGCGGACGAATTTTTTGATGCCCTATGATTCTTTTGCTTATTTTTTCACATGTACATATGTATTATTATTTGAAATGTTAGCTTATATAATGTAAATAGTAACAATATGCCAAATTGTAGTATTAATGAATAAATTATTTATTTAATTATTTATTTAATTTTAATTTTGTGTCCGTGTGAAGTGCTACGTACTACATGAAGTATTATAGATTTTGCTTCGAAATACCTCGTGCTACGTTTTGTATCACTCATTTGCATATTTACAGCCCATTCTATTTCGTAGTGCTATTAATCTCGTCGAAAAACGAAATAGGTTGCGACCATTAAATGAAAACCCAAAAATATCGCATCCGGATATGCAGTATATTAAATTATCCAAATAAATAAGAATTAAGGAAAGGAAATATCAGACTCAATTAAAAAGTATAGCACGCGTGCTTCCTGATTTACGAAACTATTATAAAAAAATGTCGGTTTCAATTAGTGTCAGATATACCAGATTATTAACAGTAAATTGTTGATTAATTAAGCTAAATTCGACCTTACTATGAAGCTATAAAATTCAGAGCTGGTTTATGGGCTGTTATTTAATTGTGTTGTAGTCTTGAGTATTGTAATGGGATGTGAACATTATGGAGAAGGAAATCGGATTAGAGTGTTCCTGTGCTTTGATCTGAATATTGTTTCCTATCAATAAAAATGTACTACTAACTAACATCACTATTTATTGCAAATCTTTTATTTTAAAAGGACAACAGTTAAGCAAGTGACATTTAAAACTTAGTGCTTCACAGAATTACTCGAAAACGATTTAATTTCAGGTTTACATCACATTATGAGCTCAACTGTCACTAATGAGACACAATTACTTTTTCTATTGTTACCGAACTTAATAAGCTTGCCTAACTGACAAGGGGATAAGATCACGCCTCTAATCCCGAAAGGATTAGGCAGATGTGTACCTACTTATGGTACTGCAGTTTAGGTTTATTGTTGTAAAAATGTATGTAAAACTTAGGTAATCTCTCATATGACTATGTTTTGAAATCATCAAATCATCTTCGCTAGATAAATCTTAAACGGCTTCTTGATGACAGAAATAACAAAGCTAAGATTAAAATTATGGTGAAATGTACAGACGCCAGCGAGTCAAGCTACCCGAAACTGTCAAATTTTCCCAATCAACCTTGAACCTTAATGCTTTATTGATAAAGTTGAAAATCTATTAAAGAAATTTGACAGATTGTAGTAGCTTGATGTGCTGGCGTCTGTACATGGTACAGTCAGGAGCACTAATATGTCACCATTTGGAAACTGTCAATAGCGACTTTCGCGTGAAAATAACGAATGCAACGTTAAAATACGACACATCACATAGACCTATGGGTTTGAAAATACTATGTTCGTAATAACATCAAATTTCTTTAAAAACAAAGGAGAAAATCGCCTTTGAATAAAGCCAAGTGTATACATATTTATGCTCGTCAAGTACTTCAAACAATTTTGAAGACTACAAAGCGCTCTAAACGTTTTGACCGTATTATTTATTTGCTTAGCTACCGTTACGGTTGAGTAGCAAATCTGTATAATGAGGTGACAGATGACATAAGCATATTCAAAGATACTTCAAAGTTACGTAGTCAATATGATGACAAACATCTTTTGCAGTGAACCAAATTAAATATGAATGGATCAGATAAATACCTAGCCTATTTCGATGCCAGGCAAAATATACAAGGTGGAGACAACAATACGAAAATAAATGAAAACACTCGCAATACTAATGCACTTAAGAGTACTTTCGAAATGTCAAATAAATGCTAGCATTGAAATTAAAAAAGTGATTACTTCAAATAAACTAAATATGTGATGGACTGACTATGGGTTTTGCCAATCTTTGTAGCTATAGTGAAAAAGCTATTGGATATTATTTTCTATAGAAGGTAATTGAATTCTCGAATGCAGACTAGGAACGGCTTTAGAGATACCGATGCAGACTAATTTATTGTATTGTCGTCGCCACATGCATTGTATAAATAAATTAATTAAATATATTGCCAAAGATGGTAAAACTAAACCCATTAAAAAGTCGAATATTTTACCCAAAAATGGAAGTAATGAATATCATAAGATTTCCAACATCAAAAGTATGCAAAACATGACATTTCCAGTTTTGTATCACGAATTGTGATTATCGTTTACGTGAATTTTATTGTTTTTGCTTGGCATTCAACATTTCCTGGAGTTTGATGGGCACTTGCAGTTTTTAGAAAAAAATATCATCATTTGACTATGAACAACCTTGGTGACACAGCATGACGATTGGTAAGTCGTGTCATTACGTTTGACTGATGAAGTTGAGTTATTACGAAACATTGATTTCCTCCTTCCTGAATTTTTGTCACTTCGTAAATTAGGAGAGACTTCCGTGTCGTATAAATACTACTGCTTATGTAGGCAGAGAAGATGAAAAGAAATAAAATGTAGTATTTGCACTTGGATAAACTAGGTTAACTGTGCGTGTTATTTTATGGACTCGATTAGGAGAAACAATTAGGTAAATTTATTGCACAAAAGAACCGTTAGAAATGACCGTTCCCGAATGTTTGTTTTTGTTTTGGTCTTGCTTTGGAGAATACATAATCAGTCTAAAATGTTCCCACTGCTGGGACACAGGCCTCCTCTCAGTGATAGCAGTGAGAGCCGTAATACACCACGCGGGGCCAGTGCGGGTTGGTAGATGTCACGTGTCTTGGAATTTTTGGTTCTAAGACATGCCTGCTCACGATGTTTTGCTTCACCGTTATGAGAGCAGTGGTGTTGAAATAATTTACACAAAGTAAAGCGCCTGTCTGCGTTCGAACCTACGACCTACAACTCGTAATCTGCGGCCGTTATCACTGGACCACCACCTCCACCCCCTTTTTAGACCTGGGGGCCTAAAAAGGCCACACTTTGGCAGAATCATAATAGGATAACAATATGAATCATATTAAAAATCGTAAAATGGTCACAAACTGACAATTCATTAATATGATCTGTGTGCAATTCATATCACAATGAAATAACATTTAAACTGTAGAAATAAAAAATAAAAAACCAATTTGATTAATAAAAAACTGTAATTAAAAATTTACCGATAAAATTACGGTTTTTATTTTTTTCATGCGGCAATGCTTACACCAAATATGAAATGAAATTTTACAAAAATTAGAGAAATTTCTAATGATCTGCTGGGAATTCAGGAAATTAATAGCTTTTAGAGGTATTGCTTTAAGTGGCCTTTTTAGGCCCCCTTCTCTGATTTGGAGATTGTGTCATAGCAAAAACTGTATACTAGTCATTACAATGTTTTTCGCCATTCATATTCATCATCATCGCCTTGTTCCACGTTCCCCCCACTGCTGAGTATAGGCCTCCTTCCTCCCCACAATTTCAATCACAATCCGAGAGTTTTAATGAATATTACTAATCCATTGCTTCATAGGTTAGAAACATCTGCTCAACAACGTAAGTAAATAACGCAATGGACGTGGGTAAACAGTCAAAATGAAACCCATTGCGATCGATATCATTTTATGCGTGTTACGCAATTACCCCACTGCGCTGGTCTGTGCGAATCTCATCCAGGTCTTAGAAAGAATGACAAATATTTGTCACAGAAACACTTGCATACAAAAAGATAATTAATTCTAATAACGTACGGAAACCAAGTCAGAGTCCAGTTTTCATTTTCACCATTACCACGTAAATATCTTTCAAACTCATTCTAATGAACCAGGAACGAAATTACGCAAAGAAAAAACCGTTTTGTCTCCAGCAGCGTTTATATCTAATCTCTTAGTGAATCATCAATTTATTGGACAATAATGGTTTTTGTCACAAAAACTCGCCAATCAACACTTTAAGTGCACAATTTGGCTACAAACTACTTATAGTAACGTAGAGCAGCCATGTATAAAATTGGCCGATGACCTTGGATGGTTTATTATGAAACCTTAGGCACCCGTCGCACCGCCGACGATTAACGAGAAGTGAGTAGAGTTGGCCACTAAAAAAACGAATTGACAAGCCACGAGCAGTGAGTGCGAGACGACGACGAGTTATTACTCGCTGATATGCGAGAGAGACTCACACTTGGTATATAGGTAGTGAGTCTGTCTGCGACTAATTCCGATGCAGCCTGTCCCTTGCTGCCCTCTCCCAGCGACGCCCTAAGCCGAGGTCCGTACCCCACAGGGGGTGCCCTTAGCGTGTAGTCGCTTGGTTTTTAAGTTTTTTAAGCCCTGGCTGGAGGTCTTAATTTATTGAGCCATCCACAGGCACGCCCGGTTAAGCAGACGACAACCTCATTGGTTGAACTTCGAGATGCCATATCGAAAAAAAAAAAAACTGTCTGCGCCTGTTCTGCCTACCAAGCGAGCTATGCTCTTCGGCGATGGGACAGTCTTAGGTTTGCGTCGTCAAAATGTTCGGCAATAAAAAACAGTGATGCCGAATCGTCGAGTGTTATACGCTTGACAAAAATGCGTTGATGTCTTTCCTTTGATTGCTGTTTTATCCAAACATCTGGCATTTAATTGGCTCATTCTCGGTAACATTAATATTTTCAAATGGTCATGCTTTTTATAATTTGTCACCAATTATTAATCTTCCTAAATTATGTTTATTGCGGCGCGGCGTACGACTCCGTACTCCGGAAGCAATTTATATTTTTAACCCACTTCTTTCGTGAAGAATTGTGAATAAGGAAATAGCAGTGTGTTTTGTGGCATTATTATATTTTGTATTGTATACCGATTTTGTCTTAATTAAATTGCTTAATTTAATGACGAACAGTGATTGACACTTCCTCGAAGTATTAGGTACTGCCATCTCGCATAGCAGCATCCACAATTTGCACACTAGATTAACTAACCAATGAGACACACTCCAATAAATTATTGTTATATATCATTCCGGACACGTCAACTCATTTTCCACTTTATCCCCCTAAAATAAGGTAGATTTTTAGATGACGCTAGCCTAAAATTGCTCGACCATATACAAGAAATAACAAGTCATGGCAACAAATTATAAAATAATAATGTAGTTTTCGATTTCTTTCCACTTTCCTGCTTTGGATCACATTTGGCGGCTTTAGGCTGCCGGAAGTTTATTGTGGATTCTTTTAGAGAAATGTTGCTCTTATTTAGAAAGAGATTTTGGAAGATAACCATGACAGATTATTTGCAAATATCTCATAGTCGTGCTGGCTGATTTATGCACAGTATTTACATTTAAATGGTTGATAAAAATGGCGGTATCGTGTATTTATAAGGGGTGAGAGGTGTTGAGTGAATATCACGGACGAGTTTGGTTATCCAGCGTGAGAAGTGAGAATCTGAAATCGTGTTAGGTAACCAATGAGTACCAGCTTTTTATGTTGGCAATTTAATAGTGACATACCTACTGGATAAGCAGCAACGTAAAAATGGAAACAAATGACGGTCAAGTTACTTTTTATTGAAGTATCACCTCTTTTATGATCAGCCAGTTAATAAATAAAATTAAATTAAACAATATACTTGCATGCCCTAGAAGCAAAAATTCGAAGACATGTGACATCCACCAACCCGAACTGGGCCCGCGTGGTGGATTATGGCCCACTCCCTGTCATAGAAAGGAGGCCTATGTCCCAGCAATAGGAACGTTATCGGCTGATTATGCTTATGCTAAATAATATTCATCCAAATTTAAAATTCTAGAAAAAGATGCGAGCACAAAGATCTCTATTAAATACAAATGGAACCTATTTATGATGACTAAAGCTGCGCCCCTTGGTTATAAAAAAAGAACTAGGCTTGACTGTGATGTAGGTCATGTAAATGTCAACGGTCCGAGTGGACGGTTAGCCATTTAGGCTCTACACGCTGTGGGCACTAGCAGAATAGGTAGAAGGCATACTGAAAATTATGAGCTTGTCTGATAATGATTGTGAACCACCATCCATACTAATACTATAAATGCAAAAGTAACTTTGTCTGTGTGTTATCTTTTCACGACTAAACCACTGAACTGATCGTGGCGAAAGACACACAGGCAGCCTGGGACTTGGAGAAAGATATAGGCTACTTTTCACCTGTCAGCTAAGTAGCAAGGTTACATCTAGTTTTATCTTAGCTCACCTGTAGCAGGCTACTAACTATTGTCTATGGTTGGGCCTTCTGTAACCTATCCTCTTCGTGGCACTAGGTGGACCTCTTATCGTAAGCTGTCACATTAATTTACCAGCACGTACGTTTGTGGAAAAAAAAGACGAGCTGCAATGTATTCACAGATGACCTTTGAGGATTACCTTTGTTTATTGCGGCGCCTGCTCTTTAGTAACATTTATAAAGATGAAGAATGCGACAAACGTGTATAAAATTACATATTTTAAGCCATAAATATCTGGTGAAGATGGACCGCCCAAATTAACATACAAAAGTGAGAAGTTGATTTCCGATAGTAGGTACCATTTTAAACATCATAAACTTGCGCAATATAACTTGCTAAAGGACAATATGAATGAGGTGAGGTGGTTGTAATGTAATAATACTTAATAGGGGAAGACCAAAACCATATGCATTTAGTATAAGAGGACATAAATTCATATTTTTTTAGTTATAGCAAGAATGGGGTTGACTATACTGAGATGATGATATAAGATAATTACGCTGCACCGAACCCAAATAGATTGGATCGAGGGTTGGTGGATGAAGAGTGGACATCATTTGGTAATAGTCACGAAAGTAAACGACGTATGGAAAAAGATACCAAAACATTAAAAAAAAAAAAATACAAACATCCGATTTGAGCACCTCCTCCTTTTTTAAAAGTCGGTTAAAAAAGGGACGCTGTTATTTATTCTTCTGGCATTATCCTGAAATCTCATTCACATAATCAGCCTAAAATGTTCCCACTGCTGGGACACAGGCCTTCTCTCTGTGAGAAGTAGTGGGCCGTAATCCACCACGTGGGCCCAGTGCGGGTTGGTAGATATCACATGTCTTCAAATTTTTCGTTCTAGGATGTGCCGGTTCCCTCACGATGTTTTTCTTCACCGTTTTGAGAGCAGTGGTGATGAAATAATTTACACAAAGTAAAGCGCCTGACTGGTCTCTCTACTCTTAAGTCGCGGCCACTAGCACTAGGCCACCACAAATCCCATTCAGCTGAATGAATCTCAGGACTCTCGACTAGAATCAATTTTATTTTAATTTTATTTTTGACGTTCAAAACCTTTTATATGCCTATTTGAAATAAATGATTTGACTTTGACTTTGACTTTGGACTATTTAATTTTGCTAAATAATTTGTTGCTTCGAATAATTCCTATACAATTTAGTGAGACATGTTACCATTAATAAGGAACTAGTAATTTACAATTTCATAGCCGACTCTGTTATGGATTTAATGTCTGCTATTAAAACTCTGTGCGTGTAATCGAATTACCTCTGTTAATTGGACTAGCTTAGTAGTTAATTTTGAACGAGGTAGATTAGTAAATTATAATTATTGGAATAATTTAAATTAATTGCACGAGGTACTTGTTGTACTTGGATTTTTGTAAGGGTTAGGCGACTGAGGTTTTTATTTCAGGATCGTTGTTAGAAGCAATGCCCTTCTTGTGTATGTTGCCGCTATTTGCGATTTCAAACGAGTGCCAACTTTGATAGATCTGATGCCTAGATAAAAACGAATACAATGACTTTTAAAGTAAGGATAAAACGGGGGTCTTGTCACTAAAAATATCTAGGTACTAGGAAACCTTTGGATTACTATGAAAGATGTAATAGAGAGAGGAAAAAGGAAAAAAGAGAGGGAGAAAGAACGAAGCGAAGAAAAGAGTTGGAAAATGAATTATTGGCCTGCGGGGTAATTTCGTAGCACACTAACAATGGCGTAGCAATGGCTTTAATTTTTTTCATTTCAACAACATTCATTGCGTTGTTGAGAGACAAATCTTTCGAACATATGTATGAAGCAATATATTATGAATATCCTTCAAAATTACTCAGATTTTGATTGACAGTGCGTTATGCAAGTAGGGTGCTGATTCGCTTTGGTCATTAATCATGACCACTTTTTTCAGCCCAGTAAAAACCGCATACTATCTGCATATTAACAAAAAAAAAAAAACACATCATGCCTCACAAAATCTCAGTAACTAGGCTACTAGTATAAGTCCACTGTACATTCATGCGGAATCGTTCCGATCACGCGACGATTACGTGACGTAATCTATGCGCCCGAACCTGAATATGATTAGCCTAGATGCCAACAACTTTGGCGTAGGTAAGTGAATTGTGCCCTACATAAATGAGATCAGTTTTTGCTAGTAGGCGTGGATTAAGATAATAAGGTGGGGTAAGATTAGGTAAGGTTTTTGATTAATTGTGATGGCCAATTGTTAGGTAAAAGGTGATGAAGCAAGAATCAGCCTGCTAAGACCGCAGACAAATGATACTTGGGTCCTTACTCAAGGAGGAAGATGGAGCAACGTTTGATTTTCGCTGGTGGGATATTGGAGACAGATTTCGCCAAGAAAACAAAAGAGGTACGACGCGTTACATTGATCGTATATAGATGAAACTGCCGCCGCAGCCTATAAGACCAATGAACAGACGATGTTAGTTAATGTTAGGTACCTTTTAGGACGTAGACGTGTCTACCTCTATCTAATACATCTAACCTGCGTTCGCGATTTACTTGCCAAACATATAAACAAATATGAGTTATTGGAAAACTAACTTTAAATACTACACAATAAAGTTCAGTTTACGCTACAACTTCAAAAATTTTTAAGACTTTTTAAATAATGCTAGTTACTCTGAAATCAACTTAATTACTACTGAAATAAAGTTGACATTTGTTTAACTTTAAATAACATCAATTGGAAACGTAAATTTAAATAGATCTTAGGCTTTCATTTGACCGCCATGTCACCTGATGCTTTAAGCAATGATGCAGTTGAAGACAGGGCCTGCCTGTCTAAAAATAACCTATTCACTCGAGAGTTCCAGGTAATAGGTCTGTTTACTTTTTGAAGTGATGATACCAACTTTTATATCACTTCTCTTCAACGCCACTTATTTCCAATTAATTAAGACTACGTTTCCACTAAAGCTTGTCTATCCTAATTACTTAGCTGTTTCCAAAGTAAAAAAGCAAACAGACCAAAAAAAGTTTGCGGCACACAACGTCCAATAAAAAAAAAAGCTTCAACCGTGCATAATGACGATAAATCGATTCACTAAACCACAAATCGATATAATTTTATCGATAAATCGGCCGGAATAAACTTCCTCTATTGTAATGGATATTAATTTGTTTTGTAAAATAATTCGATGATTGCGCTGCTGTTCATTTACAATCTTATTGACTTGATAGGTTCGAGCAGTTTGGGGTTGAAACACTATGGCCATGGGGTCCGAGTGTCCATTTAGGTTTACGAGACATCGCCAAGCGGTTGTTCGACTCTTTACAGAGGGCTGGCCTATTTTTTGACCAAAGAATCCGCATTACCATACAACGTGGCAATGCTAGTTTTGGCCACTTTTCCTGTTGACAGCGATGGTGATGACTTTTGTAATATCATTGCTTCTCCTCCTTTTTTATATTCTTGTACTATTATTATTTTAAGATGGTAGGTTTTTAAATAATGTTAATACTATCTTGGAAATTGTAATAAAGTATCTACTATTCATTCTAATTCGTAAGTGGTCACAAAATGAGGTGAGTGTAGTCATACGCGCAAATGTGTCATTGCAGTAGTTATTACGTCATAGCTGTCTAACTTACTTTTAATTAAGTTTATGTTACCCAAGTCATTAAAATTAACGTTAACTACACTTACTTAACACTGGACATATCGCAACCCAGCCGTTAAAACTACCTAGTCATTCTATCTTTAAACTACGGCCACCATATTCGATATTAATTGGTTTAAGCTTACTCATACGATTAATATAGCCTTGGCTTAAGTGAGAAATTGGGACCTCCGGTGACCTTTTACAAGCCTAGGCATAATATAGTATCGAACAGAGTATCGATATTTTATTCATTAGTAGGTTGTATCGTAGCTCTATCAAGATATATTATGGAAACATTGACTACCTACTTTGGACTTTGCCATATTAAATTGGCCATTGATGTAGCTGTCTTTATCAATTGTAAATTTTTGACGACACCAGTATCTTCGGATAATTGGACAACGTTCTAAGCATGGGTAAGGTTTTTATACGCTGATTGTACTAGCATCTAAATTAAAGTAACACTTACCTATTTGTCTATCACTTCCAATAATGTCAGACATGAATAATAACATTTTTGTATTAATATCTACACCTAGTTTCGGCTAAGATCTATAAGAATAGAAGAAGACTTATGGATGAATTGTGTGAAAGACGATATGGCTAGAGAAGAGATGAATACTAAACACTGAGATGACGGCTAATAAATCTATATGGAAGAAGAGAAGGTGCTGCTTGAAGCCCAAGTAAACCGGGATAAGGGCATGAAAATGATGATAACACAATTCATACTAAACACTGATATGACGGCTAATAAATCTATATGGAAGAAGAGAAGGTGCTGCTTGCCAAGTAAACCGGGATAAGGGCATGAGAATGATGATAACATAATTAATATAAGCAACCTATTAAATGGCTTTTGATGTGGACTACTTTATGATGAGCATATGACAAGGAAAGTGCTAATAATGTGGTTCGCCAAAACAAAAGAAGCTGACAAAGAAGGGATTGTGTGTAAGATGATGCAGCCAGAAAAGCAGAGATGACGACGAGTAAGTAGATGCAGCTATTAAAGCAGTAAACACTGAGATGACGACGATAGAAAGAGATATAGGTATGGAAAAAGACGTCATGCTGTGCCATTTTTTATTAAATTGATATAAGCAGGAGGCTGATCTCCTTTACTTTAAAAGTAGGTGCTTATATAGCACCTACTTTTAAAGTAAAGGAGATCCATATAACTAACTAGCCTGTATTTTCCCACTGCAGGGCAAAGGCCTCCCTCTCCCTTATCCACACAATTCTGTCTTTTGCGAGCCAGTCCTTTTGGTAGGAGTAAAGCTCCATATAAATAAACAAATTATATCTCACAACTTTTCCACACTTTCAAATAAGCTTCATTAATAAATTCCCTGATAAATGTGGAAAAACATCGCGCGTTCAGATTGATACGAATAATTAAGATAGGAAATGGTTGCCCCCTATCTGACCACGATCTGAGCAAACCTATCATTATCGTTTACCGTGAAGAGATCCTATCAACTGCCTCTTAGATAGCAACGTATAAATTCACTTTTATTATGGCAAATTTTCCTGTTTACATGTTTTTGTATGCAGTTTTATGTAATGTGCCTTGTTTTTGTTGTAATGGGTTGTTAGTAGAGTAGATGAGTTGGGTTGAGAATAAAGTTTATGGAATGCGAGGTAATAGATAAGTAACTACCAACTAGTTTAAGTACAAACCCAATCAGGATTGAGTTGTAAGCTGTGATAATTGGTGAAAATTTACGACCATACTAGATGCCATGGTATAACATAGTATACAGGGTTAAATTAAATTAGCTAGCGAAATTCTGCAAACGTGAGGGGTATTGATATCTAAACACGCTAAAATAAAATAAAAAAAGATTTGATGCTTTTTTTGGGGGTTATCGACCGCTGACAGTCTTCTTACTTAAAGTGAGAGTTGAATAAATCTGTTTTCTTTTGTTTGATCGTTTAGATACCGATACCGTATACGTCTGTGGAGTTTAAACAAAAAAAAACTGATTTTTTAAACTGATATATCAAGAGACTGCACTAACTGCGGTCTGCGGTATACCGCACTGTCTGTGGTAAACCTCTTCAGTTTCACCAAACATTTAACTTGATCATTATTACTCCGCGAGATAAAACTCTCTTAATAAATACGAAAGTGAATTAACACCTCATCAGAAAGGAATACTGTGATTAAAGTGAAGTAGAGCAGAGTCTACGAGTACACTTACTCTGAACTACTAGAGAACCGGTAGCCATTAGGCCGGGAGATAGTCATATTGGAATTCATCATCATGTTCAAGAAGTTTCACACGTACTTGGTTTATGTTGGGTTCTGATTCTAGTGTAACTAGAGCAGCTAAATATGATAAGTAAGTAATGTAGTTATTGATTACTTTGCTAATTTTACTGAAATCAAAACTGATATTAATAAAAAAAAACATAGGTAGTCATCGACTACCGACAGAAGTGGAAGCTTCAAACTATGCATAACTACAGATATACTTATAATAATTAGCATGTCGGTAGTGCGAATCCATAACATTCATTCGCACCAAAAATCGCTTAGCGCGCCTAAAGAAGTTTTCACTCCAAACATTTTTTTGCGTGTGACTATTTGGGGACATGTACAAGACAAAACAAAAGAATGTATCTTCTTTTGTTTTTTTCTTGTCATAAGCAAGGTATGTCGTATCTTGATCTATTAGTTATTAATACAGTGTTCAAGGATTTATACGGTTGATTTATTGAATTTGATAATTTTGACAAGTAAGATTTTTAAAGTCCTTTAACTAAGGTAAAAAACCTGATAGACCGACCTTGAGTAATGTCTCAGGTTATTTAATTTATGGCAACCTTTGAATAACACCTTGATTAGATCAGTCCTTTAAATGTCATTCGAAGCATATTGCACGCAATATTTTTTTTATCGCAGCAGTATCACCTCCTTTTCATAGAATTTGATATCGCCACTAATCAACTAAAGATGTGCGACGTTACACCTTTGTTTAACCTTTCTACAAACACAGGCGTCATGGCACTTTAATTTTTACCCCATTAAAATTTATATTTTTCGTTACATTTAACCTTTATGCGGGTTGAGTCACAAACAAATCCCCAATTCAACCTTGAAATTAAAAACTTGAATGAGTTTCGGATCTTATAAAATGTTAACAACTGGACTCTGGTTTTATGGTCAGTAACGGTCAAATTAGATGTTATTTCATTTCCAAAGGATGCTATTAATTTTAAATTTTTAACATACCCGTTCCATATTACACATACATTCTTTACGTGCATCTTCCGCTGCACCGTTATCAAGAATTTAACACTTCCCACAGGATGTAAATAATGAAAATGTCTAAGTATAATTACAGGCATGTCGTCTAGACACTTTTAGTACTTAATTTGTTATTTTGAATTAATCTTTAGTCACACGTAACACATCAATATTATTTCGATTAGATCTTTAGTCACAAATGAACGAAACAGTAATGATTTAAGAAGGTACCTACTTAAATTATTATTGAAGTATTTAAAAGTGCCTTTCAAAGATGTTATACTTTGTTTTGTTGCGATCTCCTAGCCTAAGTTAAAGCTTTTCCTGCCGGCGCGGGCGCGTGGAAAGTATTCATTTTACGAGAAAAACGCCTCGGATGACACTTTCCATGGACTGACACGTTTAATTTGACAGTAATGACTGATCATTAGCTGCCAGTGCGATCTCGCTTTCCTTAGTGAATCGATATTGAATCTTTTCTAATGATACCGGCCTGTGAGATGTCGATCGAGATAGGTCAGCCGCTTTTTGTGCTAGCTTTGCTCTCTTGTTTGTAAATGTCTTACGTTTTTTTTTGCGATCCCGCCTGATGTAAAGCAGTGATGCAATGCCTCTCTTTCGGACCGGATTTCTTCCTTACAAGCCCGAGCACTCGGCAGCTATCTCTCTACAACTGTGCTGTCATCTGCATATCCATAGATTTCGGGCATAAGCAGATCGTTGATATGCAGCAGGAAGAGAGTAGCAGAGAGAACAGACCCCTGAGGAACACCGGCATTAGTCGTCATGGGCTCCGATGAGCATCCGTCGACAATAAATCGAGGAGACCGTTCACTCAGGAAGTCTTTTACCCAGCCAGTCAGACCAGGGGAAATTCCCTAACGTCTACCTAACTAACTAACTCTAACTTGAATCGGATTAAAGACAAGGACGGAATGTAAAATCAAGGAAACTATTTTTTAAGTAAACTACCAACTTCAATTGTCCGTATATTGAAATCACAACGAACGCAAACACACAAAAAGTTCGTCCGAGTCACTGTCAACAGGGAATTCCCTGTTGACAGTGACGCGGACGAACTTTTTGATGACATATGATTCTTTCCTCTTTGTTTTATATACTATACATGTACATATTGCTATTATTACTTTAAGTCAGTTAGCTTGCATATTATGTGTAAATATCTTGTTTAAAACCTTAATAAATGTGGAGGAATCACAACTGCCAACTTGCAACTCCTTTAACAGTTTATGAAATGGCTATAATACGGCAAATTGGCGTATTAAACAGAGTACTTAACTTACAGCGTTCATAATACTACATATTATTATCCTACGTCTAATAATAATATTTTATGCATCTACTCAACATTTGGCGCCCGACGAAAACTAGCAAGCAAAAATATCTTTCTCGTAGCACTCAATTAACTTAAAAAAATATTTGTACAGTTTTAGGAACTTAACAGTTAAACCACTAAATTTGACATCCGTTTAAAAGCACTTAGTATTAACACATACTAACATACTTCCCACATTAAATTCCAAAAACTTGTACGGAAAAGTAAATGTCTGGTCACTTCACAGCATTCACATCCTATACTTTTTCTTCGATTTCCTGGTCATTTAGAATTCTTCATTAGTTCTAATGAAGAAATGTTAAAAACTAATCGATCAGCCATCTTCGTCGGAAGATACTACTTGCATCGGTTTACCGGACTTTTTACTGACCTCCACCTTATCCGACTTTACTTAGGTAGCTTACTCAAGAGCATTTGAAATGGGACCTTTGTGTGTTTGACATAAAAGTGCATTTCGATTGTGACTTGACACTCACTGAAGTTGAGGTAGCTACAGACGGCGTTGTGGCTGTAAATGCGTTTTATAATGATATAGTTTGTACGTCTCTTTTTAATCTTGTAGAAACATCCTAAACTGAGTAGAGGATGAAGTTTTAAAATACAGAAGAAATAGTCGGCCTTTTTCTTGCTATGACAACGATTTCCGGATACATAGACAAGACAAATAAATAAATAAATAAAAGAAAGGTAAATTGGTGTGTTACCTACGAACAATATTTGACCAGAACTTTTTTAAATAATAAGATAGTACCGGAGAATGCTAACTGTTATCTGAAGTGCCCTTAAAACAAAGTGTAAGATTGATGCAAGCAGTTTTCTGTGCCTTTGCGGATTTAACTTTCCACAGTTCTCATTACTCACATGCGAGCTAAGTAATACTAGTTCACGTTGCACGGCTCACGACATTGAAACATATTACTTTCGTATACAAAGGTATAGTAATGGCAATGGGGTTCATTCGTAATATCGTATAATAAAAGTAAGAAAAAAACTTTTTTACAAAAAAAAAAAAAAAATATAACAGGCTTAAAAAAAAAACACTAGAAACTTAATTTCGGAAGTCGGCAAAAAACGAAAATACAAAGCCAAAGACACTGATTACCGAAATTAAAGTAAGATTTTTTCAAATCGGTTTATAAATTAATGTAGTTCTGAAATAACAAATTAAAAAAAAAACACTACCGAATTGAGAAGCTTTTCCTTTTTTGGAAGTCGGTTAAATAAGTATCAAAAATGTCAAATTATTCGTAAATTCGCGACCTATATTACCAAAACCGTTTCTTAATGAATGAAGCATTTCTCTAATTCTTTTTTTATCCGCAAATTAATTATCCCACATAGGCAACTCGGCTTGAAATCGTTTACGCATTAAAATCCACTCCAAATAAAAACGAATCTACATTCACAATAAAACGTGTGAATATCCAAAAAATAGCCAGTATTAACATTGATTCGATTTATCATTCGAGTAATATTGTAATCGATTACAATCAATCGATCATGACCAATCGGTCAGCATTTCTTTGGGAACTGTATTTCAAACAATGGAAACGTTACTGTAATAAAATTTGGTCCGTGACAGCGATCGGACGTATTCATATTTTACTGTTATGCCTAAAACAAATTTGCGAGCTCACGAACCATCGTGCGACCGCTGTGACCTTAGAGGTTACCCAAAATATGCAAAAAGAGTGCAAAAATGTAAGTAATTGTTGCAATATTAAACCAGTCATACCAATGGGTATCGTGTTACCCAGTAACTGAGTTGTGGAGGTCAGATAGGCAGTCGCTCCATGTAAAATACTGGTATTCAGCGTCATCTGGTAGAACTGGCCAACTCCAACATAGTTCAAAAAAGGCTATGTAGAAGATAAGACTAAAAAGTAGAATTAAAATGTAAAAAATATAAAGTTTTTTGCAAAGGAAAACAAATGCATCACGACTTAGTTAATCACGTCTTAGTTAGCCTTGTTGTTAATTCCAGGATTTCCTTATTTCCTATTTAATTTTATACTCCATTAGTCTTTAACTACAATATTATTTGATTCCACCTCAATAGTTTCGTAAAAAATCTAAATCGTTAAAAATCTTCTTTGTAGCGGCAGTGAATGCATCAAAGTCATCTAATGCGACTATTCAGTCTATTTTCAGCTGTAAGCGCTTAATAGCTCATTCCAGCGTTCCTTTGAAACTAAGAATAGACGGCCACGGAATAAAGCATATCAGCGGAGACCAGACGAAACTACAAGTTTTCGAAAAATCTACGAAATACACAAATCACATTTCTAAAAGAATTTGATCAAAGAATAACAAATTCAAAAGAGAGGGTAGTTTTAAACGGTAACGCATTAAGAAATGTAAATTTCTGTAGTTATAAAAATCCCTCGAAATATAAAAGCAATAACACATTTGGCACAACACATGGCTACATAAACCCATATGACATTTCTAATAACGATAACAAACACGGTTCCAAGGAATTGTCCTAAAAACGCAAAACTAAATTTGCATCAGCCTGTTTCGATGTCGGAACTAGTTACTGCAATTCCGATGGAATATACCGCATGCCGAAGGGAATGTAAAATCAACGCGAATTTTCATAGTAACAGACTAGCAATGCAGTAGAATCAGGGCATTGCAGGCTGCCCCACATTTCACCACGCTTTGTTTTTCAGCATTCATTACGCGAATTTAGCCTTTAAGCCCTCACAAGTCTTTGCTATCCAAAAGAATATTCCATGCACTGAAAAGCCTGGGATATATTAAGGCAGTCGCTTCATGGAAACTTATTCGTTTGACCTTACTAACCTATATGGGTTTATTGAACTAAGCACAACAGTATATAACTTCATGGAACTAAAATTTTATGTGCATAAGTTGGCAAATGTAGCAATTTTCTGGGAACATAGTCGTGAAATGTTTACGTGATTAATTGACATGTTGTTCCAACAAAACGGGTATTATGGCGTAATGTGGCACTAGCGGAATATTTAAGCGTGCTTACAAGTACAAAGTGGATTAATGGTGGTCTAATGCAACTGTCTGCTTGGGCTGAGCCTCTAATTAATTCAAGGATAACTAGGTTTGGACATGATTAAATGTCTATGACGAAGAGTTTCTTAACAATGTATAGTTTCATTCGCTCTTAATGCTGTCACTGAAGCAATTAAAGCTGTCACTTCCAAAGGAACTGTCCCTTAAGATGTACATTTATCTTCTTAAACAAGGTCCTAAAATATAAAAATGTTCACTTACCACCACAAATAACATCAGCAAGGTTAGTCTGCACACACTGGTGCGTCACCGCCCCATCTCTGAGGGTCGTGATCTCCCCATACAGCTGGTGCAACGCCTCCTGGTCTGACATAAGGATTGTCCGAGGGGAGGGACAGTCATCCTCGATGCTGTTCGCGTGGTGGCGGGATGAAGATCTCGATCGGGATCGACGGCGTCTGGAAGAAATGGTTCGTGATTTGAGATTACAAATTGATTGTGCTTTGAAGGTGCTTCTTTGTAGTGTAGCGGTATCTACAACGCCACATGCGAACAACGCGTCATACTGACGTCATGCAAATCCTGCATCTCGCAAGCAGAGTTTACCGCGCAATTAGCATAGATACAATTTCCCAACATCAATCGTCGGGCAATTGCCCGCCAGACAAAACACCCGTCTGGTCGGAGGATCCTCCCTTTTCTATAGAGTATGAGTGAACTTTACACCCTGTTCCTCATACCTCTATAGTAGTATACAATTTTCTACACTGATACTACTGCAGTAAAATAACTTAGAAGGACTACATGACAATGATAAAACTTTGGATAACTTTTTGCTGGACAATAAGTTTGGTCACGAAAACTGTGTCAAACTTAATCCAAAGAACAAGAACTATCACTTTAAAAGAAACATGGAAATCCACTAAAAACTATTTCCGTTATCTTCAAACAAAATGTCGGTCAGTTTAACAAGAATACTACTGTTAAACAAGAATACCCTTAAATGGCAAAATGCTACCAAATAGCAATCTAAGTGGCGTTGAATAGGAGTGACCCAGAACTATTGTGGCAGTCGATGGAGGCCTAGATTCAATGAGAAGGGCAATCGATAGACATGATGATGGAGGCATAATAGATAACAAATTACTTATAGGATGCAATATAAACAGACATTTAAGAAAGATAAATGTTAAAGAAAAAATTGCTTGTGTAAACGATGAATTAATTCAAAAGGCTCTTCAAGAGAAATAGCAAAGATATGAGAATGTAAATGAATCTAATTAAACCGAAGTGAGCTTTAGACTTTTTACTGTACACGAAGCCAGGATCTGGTTTAAGTTATTCAAGATATGTACAAGTTTGGCCTCATTTTGATAACAAGAACTAGTTGATGTCGATCGTAGTCGCAAGTCGCAACTAGTTTGAGATTAAGATCCCTGTTTAGATGGATAGTATGTCGGAATGCAATCGATGAAAGAGTCGCATTGAGAATATGCTTCAACAGACTTGAAACTTATTGTTTATAGTAATGCTGAAAATAATGCAAGAGCTACAATGCTCATTATAGATGAAGACGAAGATCAAAATGTGAAGAAACTCGTTGCGTTAATGGTTAAACTAGATATTATAGGAAATAATTTGGGATGTCGTCTATCTCTCAGCATGACTGTTTATTTTTTATCATTTTCAACGGTTTCCCACTGACATTTAATTTATTCGTAAAGCAATTTGTTTTTTGTCATGTCTTGTAATATTTTATAAACTTTACTAGTAACTTATTTAGATTTTTTTAAAATAATTACCCATTATACAAACCCACTAATAAGACACATTATTTATTTTAATGATTAGCTGGAAATAATTTATGTTACCTAATATATTTTTTTTGTTTTTACTTCCTATAATTAACTTCCAATCTTATTCAGTTGCATTAAGGTTAAAATTAATTTGAGGTGCCGTTTGATCATCGTTACCCGGATTCTGCCGCCATATAAATTCATTGGCAATAGTTTTTGCATTCATTAAAACATCATGGTGTTTTTGTTGTATCAATTTGACAGTTAACGGAAACATTTTGCTGCTGTCATTTTGATTCGGCAATTGACAATTGACTTTCGACACATAATTAATTAATCAACAAGTTGTTTTACATTTTTTTATGCTCATTAAGTTTCTTGCCTCTTGCATATCATAAAATTGAAGCAACAAATGACTTGCATCGTCTAAACACTATTGACGACAATGCAATATCTATTGTTGCTTCAGCAACAATAGATCCCAGTGTCCAGTAACCACCGTATCCAGTACCACCACACAGTATCCAGTGTTCCAGTGGAACCACATGCAGCTGAATACCAGTATTTTACATGGAGCAACTTCCTATCTGACCTCCACAACCCAGTTACTGGGTAAGACTGGTTGTCAGACTTTCGGGCTACTGACGGCCCGTAACGACTGTCAACGTGTTTTCCGAGGCACGGAGGGGACTTGGTATGTGAAAATGGCCACCCATCCACGGACCAACCGCGGCAAGCGAAGCTTAACCTGATCGATCGGACCGTGCGGCTGTTATTACTTAGCCACAAGCTCAGCCTATGATAGGCTACAGGCAATTAAATCGCACCGTGTAAATAAGACTTAAATCGGTCTTCTTTTAGTTGTTGGTCACTTATCATATTGTCAACGTCGACTTATGATAAATGCCCAAAACGCCTATCGCCTATAAGATCGTGTGGGACTTAAGAAGTTAAGACGAATCTAATAATTGTAGAATTACGTCCATTTCTGCGGCTGACTGCAATTAGTCTTTCTGAGTGCCTAATAGTTCCAACCTACTTAGGAGAGCTATGAGTGTTTTGCGCCAACGCAGAACTTCCCAAACCTATCTATGTATTATAGTCAAGCCCATTGACAACTTATTCTATGTTGCGAACAACAAAAATCGCGCAAGCAATGAGATTTTTAGCACATTCGAGATAAGTAATCTTTGGTAGGCGTTGTTAAATAACGAAGTAGATATTTAGTTTTGTAATCTATGGATATATATTTTATCATAAAAGAACTACTGCTAAGTATTGGGTTTTTACATAATAAGTGTTTAGATAATAAAATCTAGTTTTTAAAGTATATAATTACATTTAGATTTATGTTGCTGGATTGAGAATTTACAAATCGTTTTTTATACAGAGGCCAAGCATCTCTATAATAGTTTTTGAGTTCACACAATAGGTACTAAAGATATGTATGGAGAATGAACCATCGGCAATGAATTAAGAATCAGTAGGCTATCGTACAGACATTAGCCATATTGCAAGACTGGAATATAGGCCAGGGTTTTAAGCTCCTAAAAATCTAAAAATTATGCTTCTCAACCTTGTTTTTTTTTTAATTCACACACTACAGTTAATGTATGAATGGCAGAGATAATAAGCAATCACCTTCGTGAAATAATAATGTATCGACCTCACACATTATGAAACGACACCTACGTTGTGGTCTTAATAAGCGAATGGAAGAATTATTGCTTTTTGTGGCATTGGAAGGACGAACGGAGGTAATGATGTCAGGTCAAGTCTACATACAGAAACGCCTACAGTTAAAATAAGTGAGACATTACCACAAATAATGAACGCTACATTATTCGTACGATGATTTGAAACAAAGATGGAGACCGCAAAATCTAATCCTCCGCGTTTGATTAAATTAGCCACAGTTCCACGATTCTTTCAATTAGTTTATTCCTTAACTGTGTTTTTTTTACACGTCGTATATTTTGCTATACTCACTCAACATTTTCAAAATCTTTTATCCAAATCGTAAATACAAGGAGCATATCAAATGCATTATTTAACAATCCATTCAGTGCATATCTAAATCCATATAACTTCATATAACAATACAAAATCCATTTCAAAATACCTTGAATTTATCAGAATACAGATTAGATTATTCACGTAATCATTTAGCTCCTAAATTGACCCAACAAGCGCCATTTTGAATGCACGCAGTGTCAAGTTGGCGCCAAAATTGGTGCTCTGAACGCATTGCGCGTTCAATTTCGTACAACATGTCTGCTTGGGATCACCGACATACTTAAATGGCGATGTGACTCATGTTATTTGAGATTTAATAAATATTAAAACCGTGTTCTGCTCTCTTTTGGGCTTAGGTTACGACTGTTGAATGACTTGTTTGTTTGACGTCAACCTTTTATTTTGTATTCATAACGGCTGATGGAATAAACAACTTCACCTGGCCTGTCAATTCTTTTAGTCTTGATGTCGCAGTTTCACTGGACTCTGATGAAAAGGCTGTCTATAAACGATGTAAAAATTATAATCGAGTTTTTCAGAAGGTTTATAATGAAAACTGCACGCCAATTCAATTTCCATTGCCAATTATTATCTAAATCAATTCGTCCCAGTTTTTTCTGTCATGTTTTTGCTCATTATAATATTTCTGTTCTAGCTACTTTGCCTGACCATATTAATACAACAAGCCGAATTTTTAATTCTAAAGTTTCTGCTGCAAATCAAGTTTTACTTTATGTGTACAATAGACAACCCGACTCCGTTGTCAAAACCGCAATGAATTTTGCAATAAACTGAACTTTCGCAGTAAATTCCCGATCCACTGTCGGCTTTGTGTGGAAACTATTTACGAATTCGTATCCTAGCAATAAAAAACTTACTCGGGCGTGACTATGAAGAAGCCCCGTGACGTTTGGTATATTTTTCTCTCCTGCATCAGTTGGGCTAGCGTGTCGTAGACCACCTCCTGCGATGGCGTCTGCATCGATGGGAACTTCGCGGACAATGACGTCCGTATACTTTCCAGCGTTGCTGATTGCCCCTGTAAAGAAAAGTGCATTAAGTATTTAGTATAATTTCTTGTCAGTTTTTTCTTTGATATTTTATTTTTGTTAGCTTCTAAAATTGAGACGAGATAAAAAAGGAGAAAAAAAATGTTGCAGCCAAAAGAGATTTTTTGTCTTTTGGTGCAAAGCATTGAAGAATGCCATGATAAGATTAAGATTACACTTGAGAAGATTTTGGTTGTTGGTAGGTTTTTATAAGTGGAAAAACTACGGAGCAACCACTTTGATAAATACATTTGATCTTTGTGCGAAAGCTTCTATCATCTACTGTTGCAATACCGTAATGAATTAGATGTCCAGAACAATTGCATAGGAATCCAAAGTACAATGGCGATGAGATCGATCAATCTAAACGATGATTACTCAAGCGAATGTTCAACTTCGGCCATCAATCAATTACAATCTAGATCTGCTTCACTAAACAGGATGTCTTCATTTCAACTGACCTTCACTATTTGGACATTTGGCATTGAATCTCATATTTGGTCAAGATAAGTATCGTTATAACAACTTGCAAATATAGGCATACGAGTGCTCTTGCTATTGTTGGTTGCGGAATCTCATTGTGATAGTGGAATAGACTTGACCTGTTTATTTCAATAGGAATCTCGTGTATTGAGCTTGCATTCACCTAGGGTTGGACGTGAGCTTCTTCTGAATTATGCCCTTGCTTTTAGGTATTACTAGCTTTTGTCCGCGGCTGCGCCCGCATAGATGTCGGAAAATATCCCATGGGAACGTACTACCGGGTACAAAAGTACCCTATGTGTTAACCAGGTTATGTATGATAATTTTGGCACACAGTTTAATTATCTGTGTGCCGATATTTCATCCAAATCCGTTCAGCTGTTTTTGCAATCCGGAACATACGCTCAGGCAAACCGACTTTATATGTATAATTTATGTCACCATACATACTTATTTCTCGAATTTGCAAAGTTTGTTTTGTAGTAAGTCATCATTTTAAATGTCGATAATTTTTACAAGGCCTACAGCATCAAGCTGAAGAACAAATAAATCACGCAAATAGAGAGATATGCGCATAACTTCAAACATTTCATATGATAAATCGTCTGCACCAACTGCATATCGTATCGTGTAAATTTCGGACCCAGCCAAGGAAATCCGAGTACTAATGGCCACGCAAACGATAAGCCAGCAACTTGTCACTGCTACTGCATTATTGAGGTCTTTGAACCCACCGTAATTTATCGCCATACCTGCCTCAGGCTTAACTGTGATATGCCCTGCTGTGACATAGTTATGTTCACGTCTAGATTGAGCCAGAGTTTTTATTTTAAATCTAGATTATTTATCTGTACCAATCATTAGTATATTAAACATTTATATATCATCAATCTTTGATATTGCTAACACTCTTGGTTACGATTTGTTTACTATCATCAATATGCATCTACATATATCACCCACATTTACTTTAGTTTTTTAAGCATCCACCTGCATATAAGTCTTCATTCTATATTGGATTTCAAGCAATCAATCAATTAAAGCTAAGCAAATTTGATCTTGTTCAATTATCAGCCGCCAATCTAAACATTGTTGGGTAAGCCAGCCTTCAGGACGCGGAATGTGGCAGGTATTAATGAGCATCTATTGTGAAATGTGCGTAATTTATATTTAAAATATAGTACTAAGTTACTGTATATTGCCATTTGATTAAGTGTACACTGATTTAAATAATTGTCTATTCGATTATTGATTTAGATTATTGCGTTTAATCAGTTTGTGTAATTGATATAACGTTAGATTCTACAAGAATTTCTGCTTTGATATTTTGCACATCTTCGTATTTCTCGGTATACATTTCGCGTTTAGGTTCTGTGAGTGCTTTGACGTAACTGTCATCATTAACGTCAAAGTTCTCTAACATATCTTCACATTTTTTTTTCCCAGCATTTCAAACATGTATGAAATGACCGCTATTCCTCGTCCCAGTAATTAAATTCCTCTCTGCTTACACCAACGCGGTCGCATTAAGCATAACCTCGGGGAGACATTTCAGAAATGAAAACTCGCACTTTTAATTGAGTCATTTCCTCTTATATTCTTGCATTTCTTCTTACGTTTACCGTTTTCCACGACAATAATTAAAGCAATTGACACATTTGCGAGTCTGTTAGTCGAAACTTGAATAATTGGGGCTTAAGTCAGACAAGTTGTGATATATGGAACCTGTTTAAGCTATAATGCGAGTTACGATATCGGAGACCTTTATATTATGCGATTTGGCACGGGCGTGGTTCAAAGAATGCTTTGTATAACACAATTGTGACATGTCGTCTGTTCTAGCCTTATAATGTTGCAATGTCTCATATAAAATGGATGAGATGAATGAATGATACCGGGTTTTGTTCTTCCATTAAAAGGTCGATGAATGAGAATTTCATTTGATTTTTTTGGTGTCTTATGGTTAGTATTTCATTGAGCAGCCATGTGATATATGGTAGGAATTGAATGAAAGACAAATGCAAGTGTCTTTTGTATTATTATTGATTTATTTTTTCGTTTTCGTACCATATATAGATTTCATTGTCATTTTAGATAGTCTTTTGTTGTTCTTTTCAAGTTTCTTTAATAGATGAAGACCAAGATTTAGGAATTTTATTAATTGACCTATGAACTCTAAAAATGTGTCTAAGAAAGTAAATCAAAAACTAGTTTCGACGGGGTTTTAGAAATCAATAAAGCAATCAAATAATTATAGACAAGATTCCAGCAAAAACTTCGTGATGATTGATAGGTATAAAATACCCTACAAAATTCCCCTGCAGAAGGCGGAACTGGCAAAGTTTTTGTACCAATATTTGTAGGTAAACAAAACTGCAGCTTAGTCCGTTCTTCAATAAATTAGGCTTAGTTTCAAGTCTTACCAGAATCAGTAGCAAAATTCCTTTACATGGAGGTATTGCCCAAACTCAAATCAAGATATAATAAAGCATTCTAAGCCCCTAGGAAATCATAATACCAATCGGAAACAAGCTCTCAGAACGGACGCTTGGACAGTACAAATCCTAGTTGAGACTTGAGCCTGCCTAGCTCAGCTACTTCAAGTAAGGCACTTGTCCCACTGCCGACGAGGAAGCGAGGAAGCGACTAGATACCAACGATTTTCTCGCTTTGAAAAACGTACAAAAGATTGTAGATCCAGTGTAAGTAAAAAAGTTATATACAGGGCGGCAGGGGCATCGACGCGCAACCCTTTACAATGAATTCAGTACATGAACGCCTATTAAAAAAATGATTGTTGTTCCATACATTTTGAGCCTGGTCAAGATTGCTGGACGACTCTGGTTTAGGAAGGCTAGAGACTTTGTGTGACAAGAGTGCCGTGCATTGCAGGATGCCTAAACTCAGCCTTGGGTGGCGAAAGGCTGTAGAAGAAGAGAAGAGAAGACATTTTGAGCGCGAAGGCACTAGGCTCAGGCGCACACCTTTCTACGAAACAGCTGTTTTTTTTAAATAACTGACGAAAAATTTCTCCTCTAGGGGGTACAGGATCATGTGCTGAATCCATATCAGCACCCGTTTCTCGCAGCGACAAGAGCTATCAAAGAGAATACTCGCTCAGCGACGCTCACTTGGCGGGCAGAACACTTGCTGATAGACTCACGCTTGTCACTCATGGCTGTCACGTACTTGCTGCTCAACATACGCAGCATAATCGGTTGATTATGCTGCGTATATGTATAATGTTTCCATTACTGGGACACCGGCCTCTTCTCTGAGAGAGGGAGTGGGCTGTAATTTACCACGCGGATCTAGTGCGGGTTGGTAGATGTCACATGTCTTCGAATTATTCACTTGCTGCTCGTTGCTCAACCACTCGTTTTTAGTTGCTAGCTTTACTCGCTTTTCGTTAATCGCCAGCGGTGGGACAGGTGCCAAAAGCCTACTTTAAACATTATATTACAATGTTAATGCAATCTTGATTGAAATTCCGAGTGGCATTGTCTCAACGAGACCTGTCTAGTGCGACATTCCTTGTCCAATAACTTGCGGAATTGGGCCAGTAAAATTGCGTAATGTGACAAATTAATTGAGCAAAACTTAACTTTACTTGAGTACCTGTAGTTTCAAGACCTATGGTTTATAACCTGGTAGAGTTATAATTAATGGAAAAGCAATAAATTTCCTTCTCTCTTATCTGATTTTCGAGTGATTAATTTGATAAGGAGTGCTTGTGATACTGGTTATTTGTGGAGCTTTGAAAATATTGATTTGTAAGAGAATTTACGTAACTTTTATATCTTTCTATTTTACCTAACAAAAGCTGTACGTCTTGCCTACAAAGAAATTGGATATCTTATACCGCCTAGGCAATGACCCAAACCCACACAGGCCAAAGGTTGCCAGTAAAAAAAAGGTTTAAACATCCATTTTCAATTACATTTTAATTCATCGTTAAATTGGATAATTAATTCGAATTGATGGTAATTTAATATGGCGATTACAACGCAATGAGCTCATGGCACAGCTATTTTTAGGAGTGTATCGGCAAAAAGACCATGATGGCAAAAATTCCTTACAACCTCGGATGACTGGACTGTAGTGGTGCAAGTTTTGAACGCAAGCGGGAATTGTGGTCAGTCAATCAGTTTCAAAGCTTTTGGATAAACCCAATGCTGTTGTGAAATAATGTAAAGTGCGGTGTTGTAAACTTAATTCTTCATCGGGTTATTTGCTTTACTTAGGTATGTAATGTATGTTAGTGTTGGTATTACTTACTGAAATATAAAAATGTCTTAGAAAGAAATAATTCTTTTATTGTTTTCTTTGTCTAACGTAACAAATCGAATTATAATTTGTTACATCGCCTCAATCATTTGAAGCATAGTTTAGGTACAGTTTTTCATATTTCGTTACTACTTTGCCCTTCAGCAATAAAAAATTTAGCTTGCTATTAAAATCTATTGGTCATAATATTACCTTCACACGGCCAAGGCCAAGGTGAAAACCTACATAAATTAAACTCCACTAAAACCATCTATAATGAAATCAACACTTACACCACACATGAAGACAAACACACCGAAACAGGTTTATATTCCTAAACCAGTATTATATTTTTATTTTGGCAACATTTCACGGCCGAGTTCATTCGACCGACACGTTCCGTTTCGATATCACATGCAAATTGAGAGAATTTCAATAATTTTGGAATTACTTAATTATTTCTATAACTGTATGGTATTTATATGGCATGGTTGATTGAGTGTTTAAATTTCTTCTTCGTTGCTTTTATTTAAAAGGAATATAATCTTCAATTAAATTCTAATTAATTAAACAAAGCGCTATGGAGTGGACACTGCTCAGGTTTTCTTTGAAAAGTAAAATCAGAAACGAAATTATCCGGAAAAGAATAGGAATTACCGACATAGCTTGCCGAGTAAGCAAGCTGAAGTGGCAGTGGGCTGGTAATGTATGTCGAGGAACTGATGGCGAATGGTGGAGCAGACTAGTCCTGGAGTGGAGACCGCGTATCTATAAGCGTAGTGTGGGACCCCCCACAGCTAGATGGACCGACGGCCTCAAAAAAGTGGCTGGGACAGACTGAATGCGGAAAGCGGAGGACAGAGTGTTGTAGTTCAGCTTTGGAGAGGTCTATTTGTAGCAGTGAACGGCGATAGGCTGGGTTGATCGATTGAAACAAAGCGTGGTGCTTAATAGTGTTAATTAAGATACCAATCCCTCTAATTAAGTTTTTTTTTCATTTGTAGGTATGCCTCGTACCCATTTCAACAAAAACAAAGCCGGAAAAAACAAAAGAACATCACAATCAAGTGAGTGTGTTCCACAAAGCGATGTTTCAGTGAAAGCAGTCTGAGAAAAAACTGTAATTAAACAAATTTAGAATCAATTTAATTGTGATTCTGTTCCGATTCGCAGGGCCCATTGTTCCAAGTATTCTGTTTTTAATACAAAATATTTGGCTATCACGGTCACCGTGATATGTAGACCGGTAATTATGACAGTCATCTTGGTAATGTAGGGCTGTTCTTTGTTGGTTTTCTTTGTAAAGTGTAAAAATAGTTTGCAGTGGGTGGACCAAGTTTATTTCATGAGCTTCGTCGACACTTCGATAGGTTGTTCAATAATTAGTAGTTTTATAAGTTTTATATGCTTATTAGTCGATTCGCACGAATTTACTCGCCCGAAATGGGCGAATCGTCACTTTTAAATAATATTATATTTCCTATAGGCGACTCTGAAGAAGTTAATTTATTTGTGGGCGAGACGACAACTTCAGAAATATGTATAAGGCAATTCGCTCATTTTGAATTTCATGCAATGAAGTTAGGAAATAGTGCACGTTTCGTAATATTTTTTATTTTTATAAGATTCACATTTCTTAAGTGATAATACTCATGTTGATGAATCGGGTTGATGAGTTGTCGCCAACCCTAAAAATCACGATACCTACTATTAGAACTATTTTGCCAAATCATTCCACTTTCACAGAATTTTACAACAAATATCTTCTTAAACCAAAGTTTCCAATAAAATATGTAAGAATTGTCACGATTTTTAACAGTAACGATATTTCGGTCAATTCTTGGGATTGAAAAACAAAACCGGTTGATGTTTATTATTGCCAGTAAAATTTTAATTATCTCGTTTCGGTAATAAAGTGGTAAATTGAAACTTTGATGGACTAAGCAATAAATAATTTAATTTATAACAGATCTCATATTGGAATAACACCGCATAATAATAATGCAATGGGTGGTTGTCCTTTCAAAACCAACAAGAAAATTGGATCAAGGGTTTATAAAGACCTCTATAGGCTCTTGGACAAGGCACGTACTTATAGAATGTTCATCTTTCTGAAGTCTTGACCACCGATGGCGGTAGCTTAGGGCAAGATACAGAGGTCACACTTTAACTTTATCTTGCCAAGTAAAATAAGCATCTGATACGAATATGAACTTTATTAGTATAAAATTTATGTAAATTTTTCAAGTTACCAAACATTATTTTTATTGTTAAGTCAAAGTGCAAACTTTGCCCTTTGTGTCTATGTTCAGGTTATATTTTTTAATTTATATTTAGTAATAAAGGACACTGGACAATTTAATAAGTCAAAAGCAGTCTAGGTAACCAAACATCAACAAGTTCAAACCTGAAACAGAACATGCACTTAATTTTATGTTAGGGAAGGTACGGCCAATCTCGTCTCAGTTCTGAATTACCCACGGCATAGTGTTTCATCCAACACAAACACAGTACTAAATTCCTCAAATGTCCGTGGGTACTGCAGTGCCCATAACTAAGGCGGAGTACATACCTGCGACGTTAGGTCCATGATGCAGTCGCACAACGCTTCCGGCAGCGGTGTGAACTGGCCTTGATACGCCGGCGTTACTATGCAGTCCTCGATATCACCTGATAACAATAGAGATAACAGTTAATTAGGTTCGGTAGTGGTAGATTTATTAATAGACATTTATTATTATAATGCGATCATAATCTAGCGTTTAATGGTCTATGATTAGGTACAGACGCCAGCTGCACATCAAGCTACCCGAAACTGTCAAATTTTCCCAATCAACTTTGAACCTAATGCTTTAGCGATAAAGTTGAAAATCTATTAAAGAAATTTGACAGATTGTAATAGCATGATGTGCTGGCGTCTGTACATTGTCGAAACTGTGGTGTCTGCTCTTAAAAAGTTAGTTGTTTTGTTGTAGTTTTTGAATATTTGTAATTATTTAAATACATTTGACGACGATTCATTATTTACGACTAATTATTGACGGCATCCACCAACCCGCACTGGGCCCGCGTGGGGGATTATGGCCCACTCCCTCTCACAGAGCGGAGGCCTGTGTCCCAGTAGTGGGAATATTATAGGCTGATTATGGACGGCATTATTCGCCAGCATTTTATCGAGATTTCCCGACTAGTTTCGATTTCAACCGGAGCTTTTAAAAATGGGCTAGTCATGAAAAATATTAAATTCGCCCTGACAATAACACTCCTAAGTTTTAAATTTTAAACGCCCAACCAAAGACTACATAAGATCCCAGACAGACCTACTAACACGTATTTTTACACCCCCAATCCACCCTTATCTATATATAAATGAATCCCTATTTCTCTTGGTCACGTCATAACTTGAGAACGACTTTACTGATTTTATACATATTTTTTTTTTACGTTTTCTAATACTTTGTAGAAGGTTTTTATCGAAAAAAAATTAAGAAAGTAGCTTCACGCGGACGAAGTCGCAGGCAAAAGCTAGTTAGCTTATAAAAACAGCTAAACAACTAACTACACACTGCAATGCTCAATTATAGCTGGGGTATACAGTGGAGGTGCATAAATCGCGTCGACAGTGCCCTAGGGAGGGATGTCCCTGGGGAACGTTTGTTGGAGTCTGTCCAAATAGCTGGAGTTGTGAGAGGACAGCGGGGTATTTGTTATTTGTGCCTGTGTTTTAAGTGGGATACCTAGTTTATGGATTGGTGACTTTCGTTTGTGATTGGGGATGAGTGGTTATTGGTAGCGGTCAATATTGACCATTTGATATTGGTAGAGTAAGTACAGTAGGCTATTCATCAGAACCAGTATAAGCTGACCTCTTGTTCTATTGAAAATCCGTATTATGCTCGGCCAGCTCAAGGCCAAAGTGTTACCATCGATGTGTGTTGACGTTGACGATGACTATACATGTCACGTTGGAAATGGCTAAGTGGGGTTTTTAAAAAAGAACTGCAGTCTAATTTGGCTGTTTCGTTTGATGACTTCTCTTACACTTCAATGTGGAACTGTCTATGAAGCTACTGCTCCCTACCCTGGAACGTAAGATCTCTCGTCGTAAAATTTGCCGAAATGAATTCCATTCATTGCGCGTATTAAAAGACTGAGCTTATACATTTAGGACCCTGATAAACTTAGGCCCCTCCTATAAAAGTAAGAATATCTCCGGAGTTCCCAGTTTACATTGTAACTAGCCCCAAAACACCGCTAAAAATACATTCCTTGTACTAAAACGAATGCGCCAAACGGACGCAGCCAGTAAAAATGTCCGCAGTATACGCAACGCGGAGCACGGTTGTTATATCCGCGATGATATTTATACGTCACATTTGGCTTAAACCAGGGCTACAGAAGACAAACAGTTCCATGTGACATAATGTTGTGAAGGCGTCAAATTGTCAGACGAAATGTCCCTATTTTGTGTCAGGAAGGAAATATTTTATGCCAGAGTTATTCTGGATGTTGGGAGTTTAAATTCGCATTTGTAAAAGATTTGGCCTACATGGATAAGATGTTGGCTTTAGCAGCATACCGACGGCGTGCAGTGAACACGTCGTGATTGAGAAAACGTTATTTTACAGGGGAAGATAAAAACTGTCATTGAAGTTCTCCGAGGTTCTCATTATTATCAATATACATTAGAACTGTGCACGTTTTCTAATTATCCATTGAGGTTTTGTGCACAACAAATAAATAAAAAGAAAACCAATTTTTCCTGCGTTCTAATAATGATCTACCGTTATTTAATTAATAGGCACGTTCACTCAGTTATCATTTCGACAAACTGATTTTCCGTTAATTGACGACAATTTTCAGCTAATCAAGTTCACAGGCCGATTAAAAATTTGACTGAAACCAGAAAATCCACCGGTAAATGTCATCTTCTCGACTGTCAATCAGCATTAGAATAATGCATACTTAAAACTAGACAAACAAAGTCGTCGTGAAGTCATAGAATTGTGATTTAAACACAATTCCACGGCGCTTCAGATTCGTGAAGCACAGTTAGTTGTATTCAGCGGATTGAAGCGCTTATCTCTACACACAGACTGCGCTCGGCCGCGGCGCCCGTTGAAACAATAGTGACGGTACCAGGCTATCATACTGTAGAAGAGTTTGTTTGTAGTTTAAATTAATATTTATTTAATTTAATTAATTAATTTTATTTATAGGTACTTTATTGTACACCACAAAAATACATAGCATAAAAAAATATATGAAACACTACAAAGTATACTTGGGCGGCATTATCGCATTACTGCAATCTCTTCCAGGCAACCTTAGAATGGACAGTGATTTTCCTGGAGATAAAATGGGACTGTCGTTGGTGCAAATATTATGTACACAATAAATTATAATAGATACACAAATATATACATATCCAAAATTATAGATACATAAATACATACATACTATGTATACAAGCATCGAAAAATAAAAGAAGACTGTAGATGATTGCAGTTAGGACAACAAAATCACAACGACAAGTAGTGCTCCTTTACAAGTCTTTTGAATACCTGTAACTACTGCGCGCATTTTATTTTAGCTGGCAATGAATTCTACAAACATTGGAGTTTCATGGAAAATATTTACCAGGTCGATGAAGAGGTGGTGCGAATGGATGGTAATGGAAACACTAGGAAAATATTATTTGTGTGGAATTATTACGTTATTTTTGCTAAGGCAGGAGTGAGAGGCAGGGCTAAGGAGAAGGAAGGCCTTCAATGTACCAGCAAGGTTTGCAGCCAATTGCAATTTTCTCTCTTATTGTGTAACTATGGAGTTATAGCTTCTGACGGTCCATAAGTGCCTTTGTCGGTTTAAATAAAATAACATATTTTAGATTTGTTTCTTTCAGAGGTCATAGGTAATCTCTATGACCTCAGCAAGAATCAAATTCAAATTCGAACAGTACGAAATCCATTCACGAAGAAAAGGAAAACATTACTGCTAAACTTATAAAATAACTCTCGGCTATACTTTATATTAATTAAAATCACAACCATTTGCATAGAACTAACACCCCCATAAATGTTATTACCATGGTTTAACAAACGCTTCCACTCATCACAATTAACGATCATCAGGGGATGAAGTCATAATCGCTACATTTGGCAGATAACCCGCCTATCTGACATCAAAATAATGATGTTATACGGATCACAAAGGCGTGAAATGGCAGTTTATAATAAAATGGAGCTGACAGCATGCTTGTTATGCACGTACAACATTTTAACTTTTGATAGTTTGGAATACAAAACGCATTTTTCGTAATTCAGCATATTTATTCGTTTTACATTCATCACATTCAGAACTGCCGAGAGGGGAATTGGCAAAATTATCATCAGCATCATCACGTTTGCTTTTTTGCATGTTTTTTTTTTGCTTGTCATAATCTCTTTTATGCCTTTTACTTGCAGGAACAGATATTATTCTTCGTAAGAACAGTCTTCTTCATTTTTTATAGGTAATACAATTTTGAATATTATTTTTGAAAACCGGTATATGGGCCGGAGACTGATGACAATTTTGGATATTCATTCTTCAAATCATTCATACTTTCCACTAATTAATTCACTATTATTCAAAGTAATGTCCCTCTTTCATCATCTATTTCAAGTGTCAAGTTTTCATTCTCAAACCACTTATGGAACTAAGTACAGACACCAGCAGGTCAAGCTACCCGAAACTGTCAAATTTTCCCAATCAACCTTGAACCTTAATGCTTTATCGATAAAGTTGAAAATCTATTAAAGAAATTTGACAGAGTGTAGTAGTTTGATGTGCTGGCGTCGTACAATCATCATCAACCACACAGATATATTTGAATACATAACCCTCTACAATTTCATATGCCATCAATCATACTAATTGTTTACGTATCGTCTTTAGTAAGTGGTATGTTAATGCATTGTTTATTTGTTTAGTAAACACAGGTGTACACCATTGTACAGTAGGAAGCGGACGTATTGCCGCTAATGTTCCGTGGTGTACATCTTGTTATGTGATATTAGTTCATAAGTTATGTTTGACTATGAGATAGGCTGTTGTCACACACATATTGAACGAAATGCTAGGAGTTCATTGACAAAATGTCAAGAATTGTGAAAGAATGAATGAAAGAATGAATAAAGTTTATTTGGACACAGTTCATGAAACGCAAACTGTGACTCACTCAATATATCTTCTGACTTATTTCGTGGTTCCTATGTGAATTAGTCAGTTAGTATAGTCTCGGGGCAAACAAACTATGCTGGGTGGTCTGAAAATATTTTAGAATCGTCACCATTCATGTAGTCTCGAAACATGATGCACCCATGAAAGCTATGGCAGTTGCGAGTTCGTTACGGAATGTATGTGCTCATTTCCTGAACCTTGAAAATTTTAACTACTAGGCTCATGATCTTTGTCTTATTGAGATAATACTGTTAAAGATGCTGCAGAAATATTCTATTTTCTAACACCCACAGAAAAAAGGGGGTGACCCATTCTTCAGAGACTTCACGGCACATTTCTTTACAATCTCCCTTCCCCTCGTTATTTCTCTCGCCTTATACGACGCGGGCAGTTACGCTCTCGCAGTCAGTTCGCACATAACACGAAAAACAAAAGCCTTGAGAGCACTAGGGTAACCTAAATTCAGCTTATACGAGGACACAGCTGTCCGCGGAATTATGTCAAGAGAGACACCCTGGTGGCTAATATTGCGTAACGAGGTTTAATTTTTATTAGAGCTCATGTTTCCTTTGAGAGAATGCTTTAATTCTTTCAGGGTTTTCTTTTGGACACTGTTCTTTTGAGCTTTTACTAAATAGTTTCTGTTCTGGATTCCGGTCTACTTTTAGTCAAAGAGCTTTGGCTTTGAGCTTAACATTTTTTCCTGACTCGTCCTACAACTATTTAGTTTTAATTCCGTCTTCACTAACGGATACAAGAAAACAAAATACGAGATCCGAAAATCCGAATACGAGATCTCGTATCTGATAATCAAATAAGGTATCCATAACATTCTGTTTACCGTCTAAAACCCAAAAACATATCGTACACATACGTTCAAATTAACAGAGAGTACCAACAATTTGCGAATGCATTGATAAAGATGGTCATAAGTAGGTGTTGTGTCGAATACCATTAGGTACATGTTCTTTGGTGGCACGTGGGTAGGGGCCAAGGTTGAGAAGTGCATTGCGACGCCTCTGACTTACCTCAGGTTTTTTCGCTCAAGGTTACTTGGTCCTAGAGTTTTGGTTGGTCAAATTCTTACGATATCAGGGTATTGTCAGCTATTAAGGAGTTAGCTGAGATAATATATAAAAGGTAGGACGTGTAAAAGAGTATGTATGGGTGCTGAAATATAAAGGTGCCCCACACTGAAATCCAATTGTAAGTGATGTTTTTGTATGTTGAAACAATTGACTGATGCCACTTTTACACAATTTATTGTGCTAATATTTCATTCTTCTTTAGTCATTGTAGTCAGAAGATTTAGTTTACAAGTAGGCGCACTGCTTATTAATAATAATGTAATAAACTCAAACTCTTAAACTCAAAGCATTTATTTTAATTAAACCATTTACAGGCACTTTTGAATTGTTAAAGAGTCGGTCAGTTAGTTAGAAAGTTGAAGCTAGGTGTCCATTCCAAAACATAGATCTCTATGAAGAAGGACAGGCAAGAAACTCCAAGGACACTCTTTTAAATCAAGATATTCTAAAATCTTGGGTACATTATTCTTGTTGCTTCTATAATATTCAGTATTAATAATAACTTATGTATGATGCTTTAAGTAAGAATTTGTCAACGGTAAGTTACAAAGCTGCGTAGAAAACAGGAAGCCTGTTGAACCAAGGTGTTGCAAATAAGAAGTATTTTTTACAAGACTAAAGGACAGAAAATATCCGTCTGTCAGTGCATTGCTTAACTCGCCATCAATTCAGTATTATGCATTGCCTCCAATTTTAGGATTCCGTTTCAAGAATGCGTTTATTAGAAGCTGTAAATAGTTTGTCCATTTCTCAAGCTTCGGCTTCAGTTTGATATGAAGATAAAAGTGCTACATTATTACCAGTCTTGAGAAAGTAATCTAGTAAAAACCCCGTCCAAATCTGATTAGTAGTTTTTGAGAAAATCGCGGACATACAAACATACATACAGACGGGTCGAATGCAGAACCTCCTTTTTTTAAATCGGTTAAAAAGGCTTGGCTCAAAGAATAATATTGAGTGGGTTTTACATTGCACTTATTGCTATAAATACAAAATAATACGTGTATAAATAATTGAAATGATCGTATAAAGTCTTAAACCTGTAAAACTTCTCTTGTCGTAATTATCGATCCTTATCTTACATTCCCTTCCTGCATAATTGATTATCAAGATTCAAAAGTATGCATTTAAACCTTTTTGGTCCTCATCAATACAGGATCGTGTACGTACTTAAGGAATCATTTACCAACAGTGGTTCTCGAAAATTGTGATTGGATACTCGATATTACGTTTCGGGGTACTTATAATTTTCAGGGTTTTGATTCGCAATTCTAGCATTTATTCGCATTTTACATACACAAACACGTGTTCTTCCTATGGGGGTAGGCAGAAACTATAGAACGCCACCTGCTACGATTCTTACATACTCCTTTTGCCGCTTTACGTTCATATATCTGAAGGCCAATTCCCGTAATTAAAAACGTTCAAAATCTAGTCGCAATGTCATCTAAGCGACAATCAGTGTCAAAAACTTGTCAAAAATGTAGGGATTTTACAGGTATTTTTGACAGATTGAGACTGAGATTAGACTGTGAACGTCTGGTCATACACACATGCTGGTTGCAAGTACTACGCAACAATTGCTGCATTTTAGGGTGTTTAAAAATTTCATGACAAGAGTGACGCAGATGCTACGGAGATAGGAAATTCCTAATTATTAAGTAGGCAGGCGACAAACTAGGAACCTCACCAGCGCTTTATACAATTTTAACAACATTCAACTCACATGTATGCCAAAAGTAGTTTTGCATAGTGCTATACTAACAATTGTATCTTCACTTAGCCTGTCAATAATAAGCGTATACTACGGAACTCAGGCATTTAGTTCGCGCTCAACCCATTCTCGCCACGTGGGTAGTCTTCGATGCCTCGTAAATACCACACTTTATCGCCGGCGTCGTTGCGAAAAAAATATAAAAATGTTATTCTGCCTCTTTTCTGTGGCCGCCAGTGGAATGTTTATGCCTTGCCCCCTTTAGTGAGTATTACGATTGGTTACTGCCTGTGATTGCAGAGATGGTGTTAAAGTTTAATGTTTCTAATTTTAAATGTCTTGTTTCTAGGGAAGTTTAATATTTTTACTGATGCTTTCTCGATAGACTTCTTTTGAATGAAATTAAGGTTCAAATTGCATTGAAATTGTTGCTTAATTGTTTCTACCTATACCCAGTTGGAGGTTTAAATATTATACAATATTATTGCTATGACTGTAGCAGGTACTGTAAGAATAGATCCTCTACAGCTCCCAATCCTCTACGTCACCATATCAAAGAACCAGTGTTTCTTTTTTCTTTTTGACGGACTTCAAGAAAGGAAGAGGTTTTTCATTCGACCAGCTTTTATGTTCATTGAGTATTTATATCAATGAAAAAGAAAACAAGACCTCTTCTTTACTGGCAACATCGAGGCACCGCTCAGATTGAATGAACCAAAAGGCCTTGTGCTGTATCCATTCAATCCAACAAACATGGGCTATAAAATCACTCCGCATGTAGCCTGCCAATACGAACTTCAATCAATAATTACCCTCGGCCTATATCCCTCTCAAAATGACAAACCATCTTTGCCAGTCTCAACGTTCAAGTGACAGCTACAATTTGCCAGTCATTAAAAATTAATTTCGTTCCATTCAACATTTATGCAAGATGAAATAAAGAAATGCCCAAGTCCGGCCAAGGCTGGCTTGTGCCAGGTTAATGATAAATTGATTCAATATTATTATATCATTAACGCAATTGCATATTTATTATTGTTATTGCAATAGTTGGGATTGAAGCTGTTGACATGTCAAGGGTGTCTGTGAGCGCGCCGACCTCCCTGATGGCGTCAGCGTAGTTTGCTACGCTGACGACACGCTGGTCCTGGCGCAGGGGAGGTCGCACCAGGCGGCGGCCGAAGCAGCGACACGCGGGGTTGCGACAATTGTCGAGAGGATCCGGCAATTGGGACTCGAGGTGGCATTGCACAAATCTGAGGCCATGTGTTTTCATGGTCCTCGGGACGCGCCACCGTCGGGTTCACAAATAACGGCGGGAGGGGTTCACATCGGCGTCGAGCTGACGATGAAGGACCTGGGACTCGTCCTCGACAGCCGGTGGAATTTCGTGGAGCACTTCCGACGTTTGGCTCCCAGACTGGAGCGGGCCGGGGCTGCCTTGAGGCGGCTCCTTCCCAATCTAGGGGGACCAAACGCCTCCTGCCGGAGGCTCTATGCGGGGGTCATGCGGGCCATGGCCCTTTACGGGGCACCGATATGGGCGCGATCTTTGAGGCGCCGACCAGCCCGCCGGTTGATCGCGTCCCAAAGGGTCATGGCTGTCCGGCTCATTCGAGGATACCGCACGGTCTCCGCTGAGGCGGCGAGCCTCCTTGCCGGATTGCCGCCATGGGATCTGGAGGCCAAAGTCCTCGCCCACATATGGGAGTGGCGAGAGGAGGCAAAACGCCGGGGCGTTGCTCCGCTGCCGCGAGAAATCACGGCACAGCGGACAGAGCTCCGGCGGGATCTCATAGCGGCATGGAGAGTGCGATTGTCGCAACCCAGCGCTGGGCACGCCACAATTGCGGCGATAAGTCCCCTCTTTGAGGAGTGGCTAGAGAGTCGCCACGGCGCCCTGACCTTCCGCCTGACGCAGGTCCTCACCGGACACGGTTGTTTCGGGAGGTTCCTGTTCAGGATAAAGCGGGAGGAAACGCCAGGGTGTCACCACTGTGGGGATCGCCCGGAGGACACGGTGGAGCATACGGTGGAGGTCTGCCCGGCCTTGGGCGGGACCCCGCCGTGTCCTCTTGGCGGCGATCGGCGGCGGCGACCTCTCGCGTCCGGCCCTCATACAGGCCATGGTCCGGAGCGAGAGTGAATGGGAGGCCGTCACCTCCTTCTGCGAAGCAGTTATGCTCGCGAAGGAGGAGGCGGAGCGTGCGAGGGAGAGGCAATCGCTGCACCCTCGCGCTCCTAGCCGCCGCAGGAGACGCCCTGGACGGGAGTCAACAGCCGACTCCCGGCTACCGTAGGCGCGGGCTTGCGGGCGGCGAGCTATGGGCAGCTCGCCGCCCGGTAAGGACCAGGCCCGGGTCGACGGCGCGTTGTGTTCCACGCGCGCCTCAAAGAGCTGTCAGCACGAACTGACGGGGTCCGCTAGGGCCGATGCCGCCGGGGCTGCGGGTTGTTCGAAAGAGATACCGTGGCCCCTGGCACAGGCAACTGAAGGAACACGGGTGGGTTTTAGTCAGTAAAAGTCTGACACTCCCTTCTGCTCCGCCCAGAGCGGGAGGAGTCATTTGATGATTTCCCACCCAGAAAAAAAAAAAAAAAAAAAAGGGTGTCTGTGAGTAATTGTGCTTGTATAGGCTCTATTAATTTTGAAAAACAAACAAATCCTTTATACTTTCTATAGTCATATTAATTTTCAAGCTGAAACTGATGGTATATAGTTCAATATTGAATATTTAGAATTAAGTTGTAATATTTTCACTGGTATCCATATTTAGTTGGTCGCCAGTGTAAGCATAAGCCTCGAACATTCCAACTGCTCAGGCCTCCTCAGTGTGAGAAGGGAGAGGGCTGTAATGCATCACGCGGGTTGGTAGATGTCACATGTCTTCGAATTTTTGTTTAAGGACATGCCGGTATCCTCGCGATATTTTCCTTAGCCGTTTTGAGAGCAGTGGTGATGAAATAAATAACCTACACAAAGTAAAGCGCCTGCTTGGCTTCAAACTTACGAACTATAACTCGTAAATCGAGACCACCACCACTTCTTCAGTTGAGTGTACCTTGATTTATATCGTCCATATTATAATAGTTCATTGGCACTTCAAAATTCTAGCTAATACCTACTTACTAAAACAAATAAACATCTACAATCGAAGCCGGTACCAACAAACGTATGTAGAAACCAAAAGCAATTTGTTTAGCAATCGATAATGATTAATTCATCACCAAATGTTGAGATGCTCCAATGATCATTCATTTTAATCGTAACATAGAATCAATTTGTATTGATATACGCACTGAAATTGATTGAAAGTTTCTATTTGGTAATTCTCTTTGACATGAATTTAATCGATCCTATAATAATTCCCATTTTGCGCTCCTAAAAATATTATTGAATACTCTAATATAATGACTGCGCCTCTTTTTGTGAACCTTAAATAATTCGTATTACGGGTTATTATTATTCATTAAAAATACTAAATAGCCACTGCCAACCCAACTTGGATGTAGTCGTTGGTCGCAGTTCCAGCCTATCACAACCCGTTTGGTCGGGGTACTCCAGCTTAAAAATTGCGACTAAAAGTGAGAAAAGGTCAGAAAGTAAAAAGAAGCTCACTCATTTAAAAAAAGTGTGCATCATTAGAAGCTCAATAATATTTTAGATGATCAGTTACCATTCTCTTTTCGTAATACAAAGATGGTCTAATTATTTAGATATTAATGCGTTTTCGTTCAACAGTTAGCAAATTAGAGCTAAAATGAATTGATATCTAGGCTTGCATGGACCAAAATGTTAATATAATTATGTCGTAAGCGCATATTAAATTATTACGGCTCATGATCGCGATCTTAAATTTTAAAAGCATGTTTTATGAGCTGTAATAATTAAAGCGCTTTTAGTTAATGTTGGTAGAGCTTTATTGTGCTTCTTACAAAATTGCAAGTTAACTTTGATATAATATGAATGCAATAGTTTATGTTAGTGTAGGCTAGCGTTGTCCTCTATTAGAAATTATGTGATATAATTATTTATTTCGTCTAAGCTAATAATAATTTATTAGCTTAGACGAAATAAATAATTATATCATGAATAATTAGTAATTATTCATACTTTTGAAATATTCTATTATTTATCTAATTTTACTGTATGTAATGCATTAATACATGGTTACTGCAATTATGAGCATATTTACATGCAAGATGCAGTGCGCAAGCAGTCTAAAAGCGAGCACAGTGCGTAGACGCACTAAGGCTCACTTGCATCAGAAAGCACTAAATATGTATCTACTTAGGTCTAAACGAATTTAAAATTGAAGTTAATAGGCACCGAATGATGTTTTAAATACAGGGTTATTATAAATTGGCTAGCTAAACTCCGTTAACGCGATGGGTATCAATATATGGTCAACACAAATATGTAACTCTTAATTAAGTAGATGTGTACATGTGGAAGCTTGTAATTAGCAAATGTCCCTACTTATGCATGATACTTAAGTTTTTTATTAGTCAGTAAGCTTTCTTTAAAATAAAAATAAATAAATATAATAAAAAATATTTGATGTTTTTTTTTGTGGGGTCACTATAAATATCAGTTTAAAAAATCTGTTTTTTTTGTGTGTCAACTTCACAGACATGATGGGTGTCTAAAATATAAGATGCACGAGACAATATTTTGCAGAGTAGTGCCCTTAACATTTCCTTACTTTTTTATTCCAATTCTCATGGCTAAATCCACAGAACTCTTTAGCCCTAATTACGATAAACCATAATGATGTGTTAGCATATAAAGCGATGTTTAACACCTGTACCGAGACCATGGCGTCAGTAGGACATTACCATGATATTATGGAGTTAGCCCAGTGGGTGTGAGACTAGAAATTGTTTTGAATATTTATGTAGTATTGACAGGCAAATGGTAATGATAAAGTATCATCGTTAATTATACATAAATTGAAGATGTTTGGTGTGAATCTTTGTGTTGTGATTTCGTAATTTAAGTGGTATTGTTTGTGGTTTTGTGGAGTTAGGTTTATCTTGCAACTTATGTAAATACTTACCTAAGTGTAGTGGAAAATTGTTTTATGCCAGTGAGTAGGAGTAGGTTTATAAAGCGGAAAAACAAGACGGTAAAATATGTGATCGTCAATCTGTCCGGATTTTATCAAATACGGCTCTACACGTAAACCCTTTTTTCTAGTTGAGTGAAAACATGCTATGCTTCAGTTACAATCCTATTTTCATTGATGGTGCTTCGGCTACTTACCAAGCAATGCCAAAATTGAATATAATATCTACTTAATCCTGTTCCCGGTATTAAATACCCTTACGTACATAAATCCATACTAATATTATGTTAATATTATAGATTCGAAAGTAACTCTGTCTGAATGTTTCCTTTTGATGCCTAACCCACTGAACGGGTTTCTATATTTGCAAAGGAAATAGATGGCATTCTGGGAAAGAACATAAGCTAATTTTTGTCCTGGTAGCACGTTGCCGTGGGATACATTCCCATATACACGTGGTCTAAGAAGCGGGCAGAATCTAGTATACCTAATATTTATGTCAAGCGAATACTATGCTACTTGTTTTGTAATACACACTCTAATATCTTTGACATTTACTTTTTCACGAAGCGATTCGTTGCTTCCCTTAAATTCAAACTTTCCTTTATAAAATGTTATCAATTTCCACCTGATTACACCTATTCACGTCGTTGAATCCCTAAATTGCCTTTAATGACAACTACGGTAAAATATGAGAGGGGAGAAAGTGTAGACTTGCATTAATTTGCAATATTTATCTGAAACGGATTTTAAAAGTTTCCTCTCCTTTTCGGCTCCAGTTATTCTAGAAAACATAATTTCGGGAAAGAATACGCTAGTCAGAAAGTTTGGTAGCGAGGCAGAAGACTGCCCGGAGTGTGATGAATAGATATAATTCAAAATTGATAGATAGATTACTAGCAATTCGCAGACCCTCTGTTTACCCCTTTTTGAAATTCAGGCGTAATGCTATGTGTGTATGTATTGTAAAGCATATTTTATCGAATTCAGGAAAAATTAACTAAAAAAAACATCAACTTCCTTTACACACATAAATCTCACAGATAATGATAGCCTTTTAAATCCACGGCTAAGAACTCCATAACTTCGAAAACCTAACGGAACCAACTTTCAAAAATAATTCGCCGTTAATTAGTATCACGAACATAAAGACGTCAGGCAACTTATAACTTGTGCAATGCCGTTAAGTTGGTATGACATGCACGCCAACTGTACCAAGTAATAAAGTTAGAACTTATATTTAATCTGCATTCCAATTCTGCATCATATTTGCAGACTAGTTTTGTTCGCGACGTAATTATTTAAGTTATAGAATGGTTGTTCACGCAAGAAGAGTAAGCGAGAAATGATTGCATTGGCAATTTTTTAGCGATTTAATGAACCGGGGGGGGGGGGGGGGGGGGCAAAACTTTAAGTAACTATGATCATAACATGATGAAAATATCGTGAGGAAACCGGCGTGTCATAGAACCAAAAATTCAAGAACGTGACATATACCAATCCGCAATGGGCCCGCGTGGTAGATAACAGCCCACTCCCTATCGAAGAGAGGCCTGTGTCCCAGCAGTGGGAACATTAAAGGCTGAGTATGCATATGCAAGATCACAATATGATTAGCTCAGGATTGTATGAAAAAGCTTATCTATCGATAATATCATCATGACGTATTGAATCTCAAAAAGACCTGGTTATGTCAAAATGTGAATGCTAGAGTGTCCCAAAATTCCGTTCACATGCACCCTTGACGAATTAAACAACGTCTTTGGGCGCACTGCAATAAACCTGGCCATCTCATCATCATTTTAGCCGAAAGATGTCCACTGCTGGACATAGGTGGTTGTCTTTAAAAGATCGCTCTTAGCGATAGAACGCCCATTGTAAAATTTTATATATTTATGTTCTGTCATTTGTATGGTGTACAATAAAGAGTATTCTATTCTATTCTATAGTCCTCCCCCAAGCACCTTCACTTCGACCTGTTCTGTGCTTCTCGCATCCAACGGGTTCCCCACCTGGCCATCTACTAAGCCGATATAGATGTACCGAAAATGAAGAAGATTGGTATTATGGTATTTTAAGTTATTTTAAATGAGCACCATACGTAAGTCACAATCAATTTATAGTAACATATTACTTACATATATAGAATACTCTTCGTCTGTTATGTGGCTCCACAGTCGCACTGCGGCTTATCGGAGTATACCGCTAAGTACCCCTACCTGACTAAGTTGTACGGTTGTACCTTCAGGGCCCATCTGGCTTTATATATACCATAAAAATTACAGATACAAATGTAGATGCTAAAAGATTTAACTCCTGTAAATCTTCTTTTTACTATATAAAAATAAAATAAATACTCAATGCAGTTAATGTCAAAACGAACTCCCAAGTCGCAGCGGTAGGTTACAAGCAAACTATATCGCGTGATAGCCGTACTAGAAATGTTAAGATGTTTTATTAGTCTAGACTGAAACTGAACTCTAGGTAATTAATAATAGACTACGGAATGTTTGTTTAACAGATAGGCAACAGGATTAAGACAGGTGAAAAGGTTTACAAACAAAAAAGTGTTACAAAAAAAAAGAGCATGTTCCAAAAAAAAAGAGCATGTTCCAAAAAAAAGAGCGTGTTACAATAAAAATAGCGTCTTACAAAAAAGAGCGTGTTACAAAAAAAAGAGCGTTTACAAAAAATAGAGCGTGTTACAAAAAAAAGAGCGTGTTACAAAAAAAGAGCGTGTTACATAAAAAAGAGCGTGTTACAAAAAAAGAGCGTGTTACAATAAAAAGAGCATGTTACAAAAAAAGAGCGTGTTACAAAAAAAAGAGCGTGTTACCAAAAAAAGCATGTTACAAAAAAAGAGCGTGTTACAAAAAAAGTGCGTGTTACCAAAAAAAGAGCGTTACAAAAAAAAGAGCGTGTTACAAAAAAAGAGCGTGTTACAAAAAAAAGAGTGTGTTACAAAAAAAGAGCGTGTTACAAAAAAAAAAAGCTTGTTACAAAAATAAGAGCGTGTTACAAAAAAAAGAGCGTGTTACAAAAACATCGTGGCGTCGAATTCGGCGTCGAATTCAAAACCCTCTTTCGGGTGTTTCGAAAGACAAGAGATTTAATGTGTTTAATATTGTGAACGGTTTATTTTAAAGATAACTCTCATTCTTTTATCATTGGGCCGTCATCGTCCACTATGGAGCTTCCAATGACCGTTTTTACTTAGAACAGTCATAAGAAATTTGGTCGCAAGAATTACTTATACATATACAGGTATCGCATTACCAAGTAACTGGGTTATGGAGGTTGGATAGACAATTGTCATCATAATCATCATAAGCCTACAGCAGTCCACTGCTGCACAGAGGTCTCCCCAATTGCACGCCATTTAGCCCGCTTCTTGGCAACTCTCATCCAGCTGGCCTGCAAACAGCCACCCTGCGAAGATCGTGGCTCCATGTAAAATACTGGTATTCAGCTGGATCCGGTTACACTGGAAGCCGACCCCAACATAGTCGGGAATTATCCCACAGACCAGAAGGCTAATTCAAATTCTCGTAATTTAAAACATTCAAAATCTAGTCGCAGTCTTATCTCGGCGACAAACAAATGTCAAAAACTTGTCAAAATGTAAGGAAATTATAGGTATTTTTGACAGATTGAGACTAAGATCATACTATGAACGTTCTTAAAATTACGAGAATTGCCCCTCAGATTGGTGATCATAGTTCAACATTTAACAGTCATGAAGACACAGTTGCACCAGCAAGGTGTAAAGAAGGTTCTCTTGGTCTTTACCGGAATCTATCATGAACAGGGTATCAAATCATACACAGACAACTCTAAAAAGGACCACAGAAAAAGGTTGGTGACCTATAACATGTTAATCCAAAGGTGCTAACAGGTAGTGCAAATATAAATTAACACAAATTGACAATAACATTAATTCCATAACCTGATCATTAGAAGCACACACATAATAACGTATTTGCGTACAAATTACATAATATTTACCCACTAACACTACATGACTGGCCATTGCAGTAACCATTACTAGCTGCCAGTTATTCATACAATTTAATCAGTAGATTATGTAATTATTTATCTGTTATAAACTATGTGCATTTGCTATCTGTGCCAGAGTTTATGTTAACTTTGATTCAATGGGTTATTAGCTCTTCAATTATGTTACGTGTGGAGTTAGAGGTCTTGACTGTTGCCGGTAGTGCCCGCTTTAAGATATTTTTGACGACAGTGTCAATGGATAAATTGAGCACGAAGGTAAATTGATCACTGCCAGGGCCGCGGGTTGTTCGAAAGAGATACCGTGGCCCCTGGTACAGGTGGGTTTTAGTCAGTAAAAGTCTGACACGCCCTTCCGCTCAGCCCAGAGCGGGAGAGGTCATTTGATGATTTCCCACCCAAAAATCCCAGGTAAATTGATCAAAATAATTTGTTGTTGCAGTTGGTATTCCTTATTGGACTGTAAAACAGCGGTGGCCTAGTGATAACGGGTCCGACTTATAGGCTGTAGGTTCAAAGCGTTTTACTTAGTGTAAATTATCATCACCACAGCTCTCGGTGAAGGAAAACATCGTGAAAAAACCGGCATGTCCTAGTACCAAAAAATTGAAGACATGTGACATCTACCAAACCGCATTGAGCCCACGTGGTGGCTCACTCCCTCTCCAAGAGAGAAGGCCTGTGTCCCAGCAGTGGGAATATTACAGGCTAATTATGATTATGATGATTCGACTGGTCGCCTGAATTCGAGGTTTAGAAAAAAAAAAAAATTGTATAGCGTCGTCTCTGTCTTTTATATTCCTGTGTAACAAGCTCTTTAAGCTCGATTGTATAGAATTAAGTTCTAACTTAATAGACAGCTGTGCTGCTGGGGAGTTTGTTGCGCCACTTCGTCTTCCTAGCTAAAGCACCAGGAACTGGTGCAGGGCGGGCGTTTCGGAGGACCGTCTTATGTAATTTTGACTTTCAAATAGTGCTGATTCTCAACCTAATTTGAATAAATTACTTTTTGTATCTTATATTTACGTAGGTATGTACAGTAGTTATCTCTAGTTTTTTGTAGCGATCATTAGGGGCCTTTGTGGCCAGTTGTAGGCGTGGTTTAATGTGATTACTTTCTAGCCCTTTACACAATTCGATTGATCAATCAAACGGTGAAGGTATAAAGAGATAATTGGAGTAATTTGAACTCCTATATCAATGTATCACTTATTACTTTGATTGACCTCTAGTGCTATATGAATGGGCAAACGTATGCTGTAAGATTTTATTGTAAATTGACTACTAAAATAGGGCTTGAACAAGCTGTTAACTACAGTAGTGTAACCCTTTAGCGTTGATAGACTCTATCTCTACTTCTCAATGAAGTTACCAAGTTGTGATTTATCAATTATATACATAGTTAAACGTATAAATAACACTGTTAAATGGTCAGTGTTAATGTATCTTTACAGACATTTTAAAACCAACAATGATTTCCGAATAAAATTTAACCGGTTTAATAAACGTCCTTTGTGATGATTATAATTGAGATCACAATTTGAAGAAGCATGAGCAGACTCATATTAGGCCCTTATTTTTCTTCTCCAGTCCATTTATATTGCCATCGAGATGATATGAAGAAGATTAGGCCTTACTCGTATAAGACATGTAACAAGCACAATATTGTTCAAAGAAACAACAAATACTTGGAATATTTGTTGTTTCTAATGTCTTTTCACCCGTAAACTGCAAAGTTTTCAACGAGATAGAAACTCCTAAGTGATCTCTCGTGGAAGGTACCACTGTGCCAATACTAGCTGCGAGTACGGAATCCATTTGTAACGGAAAACTGCCAGCTCGAGGGCTGGGCTGTTTGCTCATGTCGAGGGGAACGGGAAAGAGGGGCACGGTTTGTTGAATGAGAGTGCTTGACGGTTTAAAGTTTAGTTTGTGGTGATTTTGCTTGTTTAAGCGTGGAAAAGGATGTTACAATTGGCGTTGTAGCCATTGTATGAGGGGAGAGACAGCACTGATAGCACAGTTATGCCCGTTTTTACTTACACTAGGCAAATCCTCCATGAATGCCTAAATAAAATCTTGCTATTTCATCACTCGGTTTAGAGCCGAAAGGGAATCCAAAAGCGCGCTTCTATTTAGACATTCATTTAGCTGTTCAGTCGAACCAGACGGAGTTAGTGAAAACGGTTAGCTGTCCAGTCGAACCAGACGGAGTTAGTGAAAACGGACTATGTAAGTCGGTATGTAAAGATCGTGGCGTTCTGTTAATTTTAACTTATCCTAGTGACAAAATGATATTGCATAAAGTTTGTCTTTTCTTCTTGGTGAACTTATACATCTGTTTATTTTTCACTATCCAGAAAATCCTGCATACGGATGGAGCTTTACTCCCATAAATAAGTACTTATGTCACAACCAGGATATGAATATGCGAAACCAATCTGCCCCTACTTAAACTATGGTGTTGAGTCGTGTGTTTCAACTTGAGACTTATTTTCTGCTCGTGACATTGAGTGAGAGCTCTGCTTCATGTCACGTTTTTCGAGTAGGCTTTCCCAGTATGCGAATGAGCGATGACATTGCATTCAAATCATATTGTTGGCGAATATTTATCATTGAGAATATCTCAGGGTCTAGCATGATCGATAAATCTTAGGCGATATCTGTCACGTCTGGGAAAGATCGATCAGTTAAACGTTTGTCGTACAACTGGGCCATCATAATAACTTGCCCTCTTCTTTCTAAATGGAATCATTTTCGTATGGTCACGTAACTATGTTTTTCTCACCATGCCGTTTTCACCCCGCGGTGGGCGTGAATAATTCTATAGAATAGTTATTTTTAAGTTTCCATAGTGAATGCTATACACAGATATATTAGAATCTAGAAGTGACACGTATAAACAAACTCAAAGGATTTATTTCAAATAAACCAATTACATGCACTTTGGAATTGTCAAGGGGTCGGTCAGTCAGAAAGATGAAGCTAGTTGCCAACACACATATGGAGGAAATTAGCTCTAGGGCCGAAGGTTTACTAGGCACATAGAATTTTTGCCAAAATAGAGAATTTGGTATAGTCAGGCCCTTTATAAACACACGTTTTTCTTGCCATGAATAACTACGATGTATACGCCATGTGTTGGCATGGTCGTCAGTGTTGTATGGATGACTAGGAAGCTTGTTGACGGACATCGTTTTTCTACGGCTATACGCCTATAGTTTATACGCCGTACCGTAAAGAAACCGTGTACAAAGGGCCGTGCGGTGTACTTTTACATATCACCAAGTGGCAGGTTTTTGAACGTGTTATTATTTAATAAACTACTTTTAACTGTCACACATAAGCATAAGCACTTAAGTTATGTCTCGTCGTAAACAAGTTAGGAGAAAAGTTTTGTCACATCAACAATGGAAAGTTTTTTAAGGGAAATTAAGGAAATGTGTACTTTTACCGACAACTCACTTTACAAACTGTCTTCACCATTTTGTATCTGTGGTCACAAAACTGTAGAAACATAACGGCTGCGACGTCGAATATTCTTTTGTCAAGTTTTTACACAAAAACAGATTTACGCGAAGGAATGCTTAATAGTTTAGGTTAAGATATAATCAATATTCATAAACGGTATTCGATCTGGACTGAGTTCTGACTGGTGATCGTATTTTTATTGAATCGTCATAAATGGTGAATCATAGACTTCAGACTTCCTTATATTGTCTTTTTTTGTAGGTTTCTGTCGTCACGAAGCAGACGAGAAAAGCTAGTGCTTCAGTAAAAAGAGAAGGCCAGTAGGTACTGGTAAGTCAGTCATAACACAAAGGACCTTTCAATTTCTAGACAGTGACAGAACGAATGGACGATGATTGTCATTATCAGCAACGTCAGACCCAAACTAATATAGATAAGTATAATATATTTTATGTTTGTACTTATGTATTAATTGCATACTAGCTGACCCAGCAAACGTTGTTTTGCCATATAAATTATTTTCAGCTGCCTGGCGCTACTTTGTTCGCGTGGTGTCTTACCCCCTACCTACTCCTACCCTACTCCTACACTACTCCTACCCTACTCCTACCCTACTCCTACCCTACTCCTTACCTACTCCTACCCTACTCCTAACCTACTCCTACACTATTCAAAACCCTTAATTTAATACGTGCTTCAATTCGAGTGGACCCGAGTCTACCGTACCGAAGGGACGATCGTCAAATGTTTGACAGGAAAGTAGGTAGAACAGTTTATATGGGAAAATGAAATTGTTGTTTTTACTATCTTCCTCGCAATGTTTCCATATTTTCTCACCGTTTAAACCTGCCCTGGACTACGACAAACATTTCAAAACCAAAATCAGCTAAGTCGGCCCAGCTGTTCTCGAGTTTTAGCCAGACAAACGAACAGCAATCGATTTATATATATATATATTTAAGGATGTGGTACAGACCATCAAACTGAACAACTTTCTCCATGGGACCAACATCGTAATCGCGAATAAAAATTCAGCTGTCATATACATTTAAGTCGAGTAGGTATTGAAGTTTTCTATGGGACAGTTGATAAAATTTTCGCGATTACGCTATTTTTTTATGCGAATATAATTCGCATAAAAAGTTAATAACAAGAACATAAATAATCTATTATTGGTAAGTAGGTAGCTATTTTCTTAAAATACTATTATTACATTTGGGTAGAGTTATAATATATTTACTTAGGTAATATTATTACAAACACTTATTTAATATCGATTTCGAAATTGCATGACCATGGAAATAATCACAATACAACCGTACATTTATTGTTCCCATGTCTTTTATCTCCTAAATTGAGTTAGTTCCGAACCAGTGAACTCATTTTATGTGGGAAATTATATTATTTCACGGCATTTTCCCGATTTCGAGCGCAGAGGTGCCAAATCTGATTATCGTTGTTCAGAATCAGAATGCTTTATTTTTAAACATAGGTCAAATTACAATAGTGTGCGAGATGTGTTCAAATAAACGTTATGCACACGGTTAGTAATATAAATGTTTATCTCGTTACTATGGTGGATACGATAATAAACATTGCCAATATTTGTTAAGGTATTATGCAATTATTCGATTAAACATTACAATCAAACTATTTGGTTAGGTATAATATTCACCCACATTTCGCTAATTATGTTTAAGTCTCATGGAGTAGCCCTCTACTTCATGGGGCTTAAACATTTGTGTAATTAGCGAAAGGCTGGGGGGTGAGCCTATTTCTATCGACCGGGCACAAATGCAGACTCATATTCCTCTTAATTATCTTCACGTAACACTCATTTCACTGCCTCAAAGCTCCAATAGTACAAATTAATTCTAATAATCGTAAGCTAATTGTTGGAATGCTTCCCCAGACTTCCTCGGAGTGACGTCACAGCTAGGTAGACGAAAATAATAAGAAAAGATTGCGCAACTACCCGCTTCTGCTGATGTTGACATAACCCTATATAATTAATCTAACGCATAGTCACATCATTTCACTATGGATGACTGGTGCTGGCTGGCGAGAAAGAGGTGAGATTGTAAAAAAAAAAGAATAAAAGTTCACCATGAAAAGAGGTGTCAGATTTCGATCATGAAGAGAAAGGCTATGCTCAGATTTTATCAAAACACTGTTGTAAAAAAGTCGTTTCAATGGTAAAACTGCCAGCCACACTACACGACTTGCAGCACTTTACACCTAGCCAGCACAAAGTCATAGGTAGGTACCGCTTTTCCCCATGATTTCTAGAGGAAAAAAAAATTAATAATAGCTAAGTATACAGTATGCTTAGCAATTGTGAAATATTTAACATCAACGACTATTTACCGTTGAGGGGTCACAACGCTACAAGAGAAATTAATAGTTAAGCAAATTAACACCCCACGCCAATTTGCCGTGATACAACCATTTCATACAACTATCAAAGAATGACAGTTGTGATTTCAATATTACGGACAATTTCAGTTGTTAGTAAATTTGCTTAACAATAAACCCTGGCTTAACAATACAAATGACTACTTCTTACATATCAGTCAATTATGTTTGATGTTAAACCAATTTACCTATGGTGACGTCAGATTTGATTAAGGATGTGGATTGGTTTTTAAGTGTGGCTGTGTAAAGGCTAATCAAATTTATGTTTCAAATTGATGTTATTTCAAGTTAAACAAATATCAACTTTATTTTAATGGAAAATAAATTGATTTTAGAGTGACTAGCGCTATTGAAAAAGTTTAAAAATGTTTGAAGTTGTAGCGTAAACCGAACTTAATTATGTAGGAATTAAAGTTATTTTTTCCATAAACTCATATTTGTTTACATTTTTGGCAAATACATCGCGAATACAGTATAAACAACCGCGTATTTCATCGAGTTCTCACAGTAACACAAGTGTATGACCGCTCGTTGTTAGCCTAGTGGACCTCTGTGAAAAAGTCGCTACACGCAAATCACGTCAAATTGCCGGCGGCGCTGCCTGTTTGTGGGGAAACATTATGTAGGCTTTATAGTGCTTGCGTACGACCTAGCAAAGTCCAGTGTATATTATGTGTGTAGTAGTAGGTGTGCTTTTATTAGCTGTGGTTTTACCAGTATAGAGGTATGAGGAACAGGGTGTAAAGTTCACTCAACCTCCATAGAAAAGGGAGGATCCTCCAACCAGACGGGTATTGTGTCTGGCGGGGAATTGCCCTACGATTGATGTTGGGAAATTGTATCCATGCTAATTGCGCGGTAAACTCTGCTTGCGAGATGCAGGATTTGCGTGACGTCAGTATGTCGCGTTGTTCGCATGTGGCGTTGTAGATACCGCTACAGTACGCTCCGCTTAATGAAATCCAGACAGGACAGAGCAGGGTTAACGTAAATATTCGAAGACAAAAATTCATAACAAACAATATCGTAGTTATTGTATTGGGCTCTGCAATTTTAACATGACAAAATGTAAAATACATGATAAATTGTAGGTTATGATAGAGATAGACTTGGGTAACATAGGCATTCTAACGCCTGTGTTTATAAAAACAAGGTCTTTTTCGTATCAGCCTCTGTAACTTCAGCTTTGCATTTTGTTGTCCCTTATGTTGCATTTGCCGGCATCAATCGTCGTTTATTTATAAAGCCGCTAAAACGTACCAAACTGATAGACAAAAGTACTTTCGCATTCATACTCACGTAGACACGGGTGAGTAAAGAGGCTAAGGACCTACAAACCTTAGCTGTAATCAAACAATATTCTTATTTCCTCCGCACACAATAGCAGCGATTAATACCACAAAATATTGAATAAGCAGCAATCAGCTACAAGTACGCAATCACTGAAATTACCCTCATCCTCTAACCTCTAAGCCTTATTAACTATTACATAGTCAGTTAATAAAGTACAGACGACAAAAGAAGTTAGTGAGTATACAGCTAGTAGGTATAAACGTCTTGGCACGATGCGGTCAACACGGATATACATGAGAGATGTCAAATATTTCAGTCCTCGGCAGATAATATAATTTTGTTTAAAAAATAAAATGATTAATCTAGTAGATCTGGCATTTAATTAGACTCAACTAGCTTTAGACTGATGTGTCAGCACATTCTACATTATAAAATTCAATTGTGATGTGTCGCAAATTCGGAACTGAAAGTAGTTTGATCGCTGAAACGCCACAATTTGCAGAAAACTCAATGTTATTCTATACGAGCCCAGTGGTAACAGCCCCAACTTACTAGCTTAAGGTCGTGGGTTCGAATCCAGGCAGGCGCTTTACTTTGTGTAAATAATTTCATCACCATTGCTCTCAAAACGGCGAAGAAAACATTGTGAGGAAGCCGGCATGTCCTAGAACCAAAAATTATAAGACATGTGACATCTACCAACCCGCACTGGCGCCGCGTGGTAGATTACAGCCCACTCCCTCTCAAAGAGAGGAGGCCTATGTCCCATAGGCTGATTTTGCATGTTATACAATCCTATTCTTATATCAATCCGTTAATCACATAGTAGTGAGCTCCCTACATACTTATCTGTTTCGCGGTCAGTACAAAGTATTATAGCCGCTAGGACAATGGAGCGTCATTGCATTGTTTTGTTGAGTGGGTAACAGTCAGGTCAGAGGTGACAAATGTTGCTAAACAAACCATGTTTGGGCTAGGTTCGTACAAGGGTTCGTTGTAATAGAAGATTAATTACGATTACATAAAGACAAAGACATAACATGTAATATAAACGACAAAACAAAACAATCGACATAACATATAATATAGACAATAATGCTATATTTGCGATTGAAAATGTCAATGTTTTATGAAATAACTTGAGAGAAAACTGTAACTACTCATTATAAACGTAACGCACACAAAGGGAAAGGAACTTTTACCAAGTTCTTTACTCTTAATACTGTTATGGACATCACAACGCCCGCAGCAGTGGATATTTGTGCCAAAGCGTGAGAAAGTGTCGATGACTATTAAACAATAATGTTCAAAAAGCGTTACATTGCCTTAGGTAGAGAAATTGATTCATATTAGTCTTGTTAACACATTAAACCTATTACACATAAAGTATACAGTTTGACCTTTGTTGCACCTAAGTATAAAGGTGGCAGCGACCGTTTCCGAAAGTGAAATTCATATTACATAAGTGAATGCTTCCGCGAGACGATTGCACATCCCATAGAATAAGGTCCTTGAATCTTGATGACCTTTACATTGTTCGAGCGAACGGTGCAAGCCTAGCGTATTTAATAATTCAAACGGATTTGAATGCGATTCTCGGCGACAATATCTATAGCAAAAATCGCGGCGTGACGTTAACATCGTGAAATTGTATCGTGATGGAGTTTCGTGACGAGCCTTCTCTGGTTTCGGGAACTGAAATATGGCCGCGACAGATCTTTGACCCAGGTCGGCTAGGACAATAGCTTTACTTTCATCAACAAGGTCAGACGGACCGTTGGCTGCGTTAGTATATCGCAGAACAATAGAAAACACCGAAATTAAAGTCACTGGCGTATAAAATAAGATTGAAGAGAGCACCGTGGAATAGGAAATGTGAGTTTTTTCATCGAGTGACTTTGTGCATGAGACGTGTGAATATGGTTCGCTCATTACGGTTTAGGATTAGAAACTATCGCTGTCACTGGGAACTGGAACAAGATGGTCGATGCCATTGTTGGTGGCGAGAGGTTCGTTATCACTCTTTCAGCTTAATAGAAACTTACGATTTTTTACCGCATTGCTCTTACTTTCTATGCGGAGCAATATCATCGCATCAATGAGACTAAATTCAATGATACCAGTATTGTAGGTCGAGTCTCCGAAGGTAGTTTCGATAATAAGAAATGAAAGAAGGTTAAAGAGGTAGGTAATTTGGTTTATTTGAGTAATTCATTGGTTCGTGATTGTTATTGACCACAAAACTATTGTTATGTGGAACAACGTCTTTTTATTATTTGCAATTTCGTGTTTGGCACGGTTCTAAAAGATTGATATTGTATGGACAGTTACGGTAAACCAGAAATTGAAGAAAGGTTTGAAATAAGCGCAAAAAAGTATGCGTATAGAGACGAAGCAAACTGGACTACGTAGGTAAGCAACAAGAAATTTTTACATTTATTTATTAAAGGTACGCTATACAAATAACCAGCATAAGCTGACTTCTGATTGTACGAAAACCTTATACAATGCAAGGTCAGCTGAAACTGGAAATGTACCTATGTATAACTTGATGTGTAGCCGTGTGTACATACAGCAATGACTTAAATGAAAACACCGATCGAAAAAGAAACAAGATTCAAAAATCAATTTCATATATGCCAATAAAATAATTTGATCAAACCCGATAACAATTTCGTTTATTTAGACCGCCTGTAGACTTAATAATTAAGCAATTTGCCGCAACTATCTAGTCTGATGGGGCTCGTAGACATCCGAAAGCACTAATTAAACATAATGAAGAAAGGAAATGCAACGGGTTTGCTCAATTAAATGTACCGTTTCACAAAATTACTTGGGAACTGGGTATGTGTGACAAATGTATTCATTGCCAAGGTTTTGATATCACAATACGTCCAGTAGTTATCCGGTGTAAAAACGTAGAAAACTATTGTGATCTATAACAAAGGAATGATGAGTCTACGTATTGTAAGGAAATGGATACGGTTGTGCACGATAATAACGGTTTGAAATAGGTACTCTGCATGCAATGAGATGTTATGAATGCTAGGTTAATTTCTCAAGCTGAGAAACGAGGAAAATCTTAAGGTATGGTTAGTGATGTAAGCTGAGTCGCGAAGGTTTATGGCAAAAGGTACTTAATTTGAAGTAAAACATAACCTAAATCAAACTACATTTCCTATGCATAAAACATTACTCAAACTAAATCCATACACATAAATGAAAGATACTATTAATCTACTTCATGTTCCACAGACAGTTCCGGATCATCGTATAATTTAATGCAAATAAACAGATTTAATTTTCGAGCACTTATAGAAGTTCACACACCAACGAGGTTCCTATTAGTTACGAAACATGTCAGACTAACTACTAATCTAGATGCTCAACTACCAACAATTTGTCGACGTAACCTACAATAACTGTTAATCCATCACCATCATCGAGTTACAAGACCACCAATTTAATTTTATGTCCACTAAAACGCTACAGTTTAATTACATAATGCAGAGACAGGAATAAATTGATAATATGACTGAACAGAATGTTACTTCAATTATACCATTTGATATGAAATGTCATAGCTAATTCAACATCACGTATGTAACACAAAGAAAGGCATGGGTCAACGATTCAGCGAGCTAACGGTGTACGGATGTCAACCGCGAGAAACAAGTTTGAGACTGGCGAACTGCCGCTAAGACCATAAAATACACTCCGATGACAAACCAGGATAATAATATGTTACTGTTTATTACGACCAAGAAATTCCTAGAACTTACGCTAGATACTGACATTTTGACATCGGTGGCAATACAAATCATTTAGATAATGTCAAACGACAATGCGACGCCGAAACTGAGATAGATCCGGTGATTGACAACTTTTTACTGACGTTCAGACATAATGGTTCAGATAGAGGAAACAAATTGCGTTTGTCAAGTCTCTCCACTAATATCAGATGTGCATGTAAATCACCTTGGTTGTACACTCTTGCTTTCTTTTGGGCAGCTTCTCAAATTTCACATTCACTTTCGTCAATATCGATCACAACTTACTCTACGTCTTGATAACCATCAAGATCATTTAGACGCTCGTCAACCACAACAAAAATAATGACAAGGCAGTTAGGATTGATTGTGTTGTAGCATGTTGTAGTGTATGCCATTGTGATAAGGTTTCTATTCATCAACTTTACAATTGTGTCGGTAAATGGTAAGGTTGTCGAGCGCGACACACGTGTCTGCTTATGTCCGTTCTGTCACAACACTGTCTAGCTGTCGAGACAATCGTTGACTGGTGAAAATCTATGAGAACATGTTTTCTCGATTTGCATCCACAACATTTAAATACCCACAAGCCGCGAGACAGGAAAAGCCTATGAAATCGAGGGAAAGCGTTCTATAAAGTAACATTCAATTCAAGTAACCAGTGCACTTGTTCCGCGGCTTTTGATATGAGCCAGTCCAAAATTAAAGTTTCCGGTTCTCCGATCATAAAGCGAGGTAATTATAATCTCTCAGAACAGAGTCTAAAACAAAAGAACTCATTTAAAGTCTACACTGTTGACATTTTCACACAATTATCAGATTCCTCGCATCTTAATATAGGTGTAAGTGAATTCCATACAATTACTGTAACTTTCTAGTGTGCAGGGATCGCTTTCAATGGTGCTTAAGTAAAAGCCAGGGTCATATGTGATCATGTCGTGATGGTCTTTTACATTTATGGGCCTAAGAGTGGGTTATTGTTTACAGCTATCGCCGGAATTCAGGCTAAATGCATACACAATGCTTTACCGGCTTTTAACAATTTAACTAAGAATTTAAATTATGAAGGAGGTCGCGAATTGTATTGTTATTTGAAACGTTCTCAGACAAATTATTGTTAGAGGTGAAACACTAATTGATTTAATGGTCGAGAAAATTAAAGTAAGAGGATCTCTAAAAAAATAATTAATTGCCAAAATGAAGCACAATACTTCCATTAAATTAGAAAGAGAAATAGAAACAAACATGATTACCAACTTTCTATAATGTATTATAGATAATAAACAGGTCAAGTATGTTATCGTTTACAAAAGCCTAGGTTATAAAGCAAAAGGAAATGAGTTAATTATCATTGATAATGTGTAATTAGTCGAGTGTGACCTTTATTTGTTTTGTACATTACGCTAATGTGAAAGTGACCGCCAACCAAAGCTTCGTATATAACAATGCACAGTCGATTAAAGAAAGTTTCACTAGTTAACTCATATTGGGTAACAGTCTGGTCATATTGCCTATGTAATTCCATTCATGCAGTTTTAAATGAACTGATTAATTGAACACCGCGCCCGGTACCCTTATCTGGACTCTTTCAATCACCTATCACAACTAATACGTCTAAACGAGACAAAGGCATCAGCTAATTTGCTTGTCAGTACAAAATAATCAACATTGATCTAACGTCGCCCGCTAAACAATAAGCTCATTTGCTACCAGCGCAATTAAGACCTTATTCTGTAGCCTTACAATATAATTCTACTTGTGTTTGAATAGAGTGTCTTCTTCGTCATTTCCAAGTGATAAATTAGTAACAATCAAATTCGTACCGTGATTGGTTATGATACGTTTTATTTTTCTATAACTTTTAGAATGTTGCTTCTTTTAGTCGGAAGAGTGTGTCAAATGAGAGTCAATTTGCTGTTTGAGGCTGGTGTATGCCGTCGATAGCCTGAGGTGTAACTCATTAAGTATACTTTCGCTGTTGTGACGTGCTTTACTCGTTCTTTTATCATTACCGCCACCTATCTCTGTATCTAAGATCTAACTCTGATTGGGAAACCAGTTCACATGAAGTGGATTCGTTCAACCGTAATTTCCTGTACACAAATTAATATTTCGGAACTTGCAAAACTAATATCGATTTTCAATATAGCCAAGTTCGTTGATTGATTGCGGAATGACAAGATGTAAAGGAAGGAACCAATTGAACATTTCCCACACATATTTGAGTACCCCGGTCCCCGAGTGAACAAGATATTCGATGTCGGAACGCGGATTTATAAGCTTTTGAATGCAGTGATGAATGAGTTACATAATACTATTTATAATGACAGCACGAGAAGTGAAGGAAGTTTGCAAATATGGAATCTTGTTACATACGCAAAACCAGATTTCTGACGTCTGTAAAATCAAACCAATTACTCAGACCAACATACTACCATAAACTACAACGTAGTTCCGAGTTCAATAAACTTGTTGAATCCAAACTACTATTTTTTTCTTAATAACCGTAGTATGGCATTAACATTGGCAGTCGGCCTCCGAAGATCAAAGCTGTAATCGCACAGAAGTCACGACACGATAGTATCTAAGTAAGATTTGACGTCCAATCATCTACTGCATTGATTCTTAAAACAAAGATACAATCATATGTGATGCAAGACATGAACCCTATGCCTTTGTATTAGAAAGCAGTTTCATGTGTAGTGACTGCAGAAGTAATTTAGCAGGACTGTATGTAAGTGTCGATATTGATCGATGAGTTTGCAATACAAATGATGACAAGTGATGTTCATCTATGCTTTCTGATATAAAGTTTATTTGCTTGACGAATTTGAACTTTATTTTCATTGAATAGAAAATAAATTTCTTTATTTTAGGAATTTCACAAATTCGTGCGATGAAGAATTACATGACTTTTGTGCGTAGCATTCGTATAATAATAACAGTTCAAAAGGAACACGTCTCAATTACAAGTTGTTGGTAAAGTGAGGTGAGTTGAAAACCTCGCAAAAAAATAACTGCTACCACAGTTATGACAATAGTAGTGAATGTAGTCCTTCTAGTTCATGTCTCACGTAGTTCACGCAAATCTTAACGACAATATCACGACTCACATTTAGAAAAAAGTTTATTGTATACTCAACAAAAATTTTATGTTCGTCTTCTAGTTGTGCTACATCATTAAGATTAATGTTCCGTTCAGCAAATGCTATGGTTCTTGCAAAAGTCAAACATAATCATAAATTGTCACAGTCATTATATTAATCAAATAACACGTTCAAATAGCACATAATGTCCAATCATCTTCAAGTTGATTCATGTTTCAATAAATTTCAAAAGCGTCTTCCTCGAAGATATTGCTTTTTGTTGCTATTTTATTCGCTACTATTTCATTGATTTGACATTCTCTGATGTATGGTGATACATAGAATATTATTTCTGAATCGTGTACTATTTATTACAGAGATATAAATTTTAAGAAGACACTTATCTGGACGTCTTCTTAATTATTTGTTGGTTTTCGGGTTGTTGTGACTGTTGTGTGACGGGTAACACCTATAGGATGCATCTATACATATGAGTCAAAGTCGTCACACAGTGGGTGCCTAAAGACGGGCGTTTGTCACCGAGGCAGCCCTAAGAAACGCTGGTGTGACGATTTGGACTCGTTTCTAACCGATTGGACGGAGAAGGCACAGGTCAAAGAAACGTGGAAAAATATGGGGGAGACCTTTGCCCAGCAGATGACCAATATGGGGTAACGAAAAAAAAAGACTTTCTTTACGAGAAGTGTATCGTTGGAGGAGTCATCACATTTCTCATGTTCTTTTTGTTAGGTTATATATGTATATTATGTACCTATAACGATATTGTAAAACATTTTAAAAGAGTAACGGTGGAGTTTCTTGCCCATTCTTCTCCATACGAAAACTACTTTTTGGAAGGGGCGACTAGAATCAATTTTATTTTAATTTTATTTTTGACATTCAAAAGTTTTATGTGCCTATTTGAAATAAATGATTTGACTTTGACTTTATATCTTGTAGAACTATCAATTAAATATGTTTACAATAATGCATCCCTAAGCTTGTGTAATCTGAAGTTCCTCGCTTATGAATATATTGTTAGCAAAACATCTCTCTATTAAAATTCCTCCTATGTCATCTATTTGACATTTTCTGATGTATATTCTACATGAAATATTGTCGCTGAATCGTGTTTCATTACAGAAATGTTTATGAAGATATATCTTCGTTATTCGTTGACGTCTCCGTGGTCATCTTCTAAATTATTTGCAGTTGTTTCATTATTTTGATTTACTGTTACATTAAGAAACATATCTTCTTGTGTTAGGGAAAGCTCAGCTACATGTAAGGTGTCATTATAATATATGATCTGTTAACTTAAAGGTGAGAGGTCATCATCACGAGGCTATTATTATGGATTATCTCAAAGTTTTGTCATTATATTAATAATGGAAGTGTGGACGTGTTAGACTAATAGAGTATTTTTACATCTACAATTTCTTCATCGTGTAGATAAATTAACATATTTTTGATATGACCACCTACGAACTTTCCATCATTAGGTATTAATTTATAAATACAACAGTAACTTTATCTTTAGACATTTGACATTTTTTTAAAGTAAGTTAAAATCGCATTCTCATACAGTTGGCCTAATTTGGTGATATCAAACTAAACCCTCAAACTTAAACTCAAAGCATTTATTTCAATTCAACCATTTACAGGCACTTTTGAATAGTTAAGGAGTCGATCAGTCAGAAATATGAGGTTAGTTACCCATTCCAAAGCGTAGTAGATACCTATGGAGAGGAACAGACAAAAAACTCCATGGACACTCTTTTAAGTCGTATTGTTATAAAAACATTAGTTACATCATTAGTGTTGAATTTTGATAGTCTTAGAAGAGCTAGATACGAATTCCCAAGAAGACGTTAAGTATCTTCATAATACAGTAAATTTATAGACACACAGATTAGTACAACTGCAACAAATATAAACCATCACAGTACAAAGCACTATCGATACGTTTACCATAGGTATGCTTTCACTGTTGAAGTTATTTCCCCATATTTGTTCACGCGGAGCTCTGTGCCTTATAGGGTCTGGTGAAAGGGGCATATTGTCTTACTAGTCTTTTGTAAACGGCTGATCTATTGCTAATATGGTGCTTGTCAGTGTAACGGGCCTTTTTTTCTGGGTTGATCAAGATTTGGTTGGCATTTGTTTATATATTATATTATAGCTATAAGCACCGTATGTTGTCCTATGTCATAAAACTTAAAAGGTAGGTGTAGTTTATTGTTCTCTCACTTCATAGACATATAAATGACAAGGTTATGTAGTTATTTATTTACTTTGATTAAAACATAGAAGAATAGGTACGCGTCAAATTAGAATAAAAAATGGGAGCTAGAAGAATATTTATTTAATTTTATATGGTATTTTGACTGTCTTGTAGTGGTTCAGTTAAAACTGTTTTCATCTCTCCATTTTCGCAAAAAGGATTAAAGTGCTAAAAGTCCTGAGTAAACTACCCGTAAATGAAATAAAAAGTCCCGCCAGAGACATAAAATTTAAATAATGAAACTTAAACAATGGGAGGACTCCATTCATTAAAAGTAACGTCAGCAAAAAAGGCACTATCCTAGTTATAATGTTGCAGAAAGATTCATAGATATTAAAGGTAACTGAACTATTTTTCGATATAGACTGAATATTTAAAACTTAATCAAAGAAATAAACGAATAATCTGGTCTGAGAAGCGACATTGCTGCATGTGATTAACAAGAATTACCAATAAACCGGTAACGTATGCAAAAATCTTGATAAAACTAACAAAGGGAGCAAAAAAGCTGCGTCCGATGGATTAACGAAGCTGTTATATACTATAAAGGTATAAGAAAGTAAGAAATGGACCGGTTCCATTGTAACTGGTCGACAAGGCCGTTACCGCATGCCTGTTCACACAGAGCTGACTTATCAGAAGGACGTATCGTGACAGGGCCGGTCTCCCTTCTGGGAATGTTTAAAGAGATGGTTGTTGGCACGGAAGGTTTGAAATTGTTGCTGATTAATCAAATGGCGGTGCTATGAATAATGTATTGATAATAGGTATGGCTGAACTTAAATTGGTACCTGGAATTGTTATAGATCGTGCAGAAATGGGATTTGTGGATGGTATTAAGTCTAAAGGTATTTTAATCTAAGTAAATTAGGATAGCTGGAGGCGCAATAATGTGGTGAAATAGCATAACATCACGCCTTGTTTCCCCAAAGGGTTGAACAGGGGTGTACTTATAGTGTAATCGGATAGATACTTATACATACTAAGGAGGTATTGAAAAAAATAGTCTCAAAGAATGCATCAGCTCAAGAATAACTAAATGAATGAACTGATACTGTTACAGCTGAAGCTCAATTTCTGTCATTTCTTAAAGATTAGGCTGACAACCATCCTGTTGAAATGGGGTGAGAGTAAAATTTTTGCATTTTTCATTGCAGATTTTCATGAGAGATAAAGTTAAAAAGCATTACTTTACCTGATTATAAATAGCCCCACATTCCTACTTGCAAATATATGGATCCCATGTGAAGGACCATGGAATAACAAGTAAGAGTACGGGAGACGTAGCATTGGAAGCCCTCGCAACAAGGTGGATCGATGACCTGGTGAAGACCGCAGGAATCCGCTGGATGCGGGAAGCACATAACCGGGACGCCTATGTCCAGTAGTGGACATTTTTCGGCTGAGATGATGATGATGAAGAAGGCAACTAGCTTTATCTTTCTGACTGACCGACCCCTTGACAATTCAAAAGTGCCTGTAATTGGTTTATTTGAAATAAATACTTTAGAGTCAGCAGTGAACCATTGCACACTCTTAACCTGACCATAACCCATACAGCACACGGACTGATAAGTGCCAGAAACTTAAATTTTATTGCTCGAAAGCTCCTCTAATATAAATTACAATAGCTGTGCTTTCTCAGTACGCGCGAACAATATCATTTTGACATTACTATATGCAAATAAAAACGGTAATAGCGTCGCATTATGGCGCTTTCTATAGCTATTAACTATGGCTTGAGTTGATGAGCCTTCATTTATCGTTGCAGGCGTTCTAAGAACTGAACTTGATGATTTCTAAACAACTTTGTTATGTTCTTGACGTGTTTTGAAGGGATGTGGAAGGTTTGAATGTTAGGTGATTCCGGTATTGTCAGGTACGGAATGCTGTCTATAATCCTGGCATCCCCATCCTCTCAAATGATACGAAATCAAGACACTAGTCTGGCTTCCAGAAGCCAAAAACCATGTTTTTTTTTTTTTTTATCTAAGGCACTGTTTGCCAATGTTTCATCTATACTTTTGACCATAAAATTCTTAATTCTAAATTTTGCCAGAAATTAAACGATCGTGAATTACATACAAACTTATTAACTTTAACACCTTCCGTCCACTCGACAGCGTGTCCAATATATTCAAATCACTCGATTACAGAGTTGTAGACCAATCATGTAAATTAATCGATACCTAGTCGGAATCGATTTTATTTGACACTTCCTCTGTGTAGCGATTAGCGTCGATTTGAATGTAGTTAATAGAATTTTTTATTAGTGTTTATACGTTTCCAGGGGGCATGTTATGTAGATGTAATGTAGCATTTAATTAGAAATGAACACGTCGTTATATTATTTACAATAGGAAATAGTTCTCGACATTAAGTCATGAAGATATTAAAGTCTTGTTTGAGCGAGTCTGCCGCCATTTCTTCGGTATAATGTACGAGTACGTTGACTATGCGGCTGTAATTGTGCGTTTTCCCATCGGAAAATAATAAGAGAACTCTTGTGTTAGTTGTGTCCGAGCCAGGCTATATGGTTTAGAAGTCAGGCGACATTTTCCCTTTAATGTTGCGATCGTGGAGAAAGTGAAAAATGTATGAAGCATGAAAATGTACTAAAACATAAAATTATAATAAAAATCATATTATTTAGCACAGTATGACTTATGCAATTTTTAATACAGTGTGTTGATATTTTTTTTTCTAATTATTAAAATATATATCATCGTAATTGTTATTAACTGCTGGAAAGAGGTCAGTCAGAGAATAAACAAAAAAACCCCAAATTGAATGAAAACAATAGTTGTTTGATAGAATGATGCACAGTTTCATTCACTTGTACCACAGACTATCTAATATGCATGAAATATTCCCCATTCATGAATAATGGGGAGTTATGATTCTTTTGCCAGACACACGCGATCGAATACCGGATGCTGCGGCGGGGTCCGGACACTGTAGGGAGTGTCGGACATTGTGGCGGCGGTGTCCGACATTACAGAGAGTGTCAGACATTCAAATATGCGTCCACATGCGCTATTATTGTTCCAATAACTTTTAAGGGCACCTGCCACTTTTATTATTATCAATGGGTGTTGCAATAGTTTTTAATATTGCAATATTAAATGGTATTCTCATTCATCTACTATGGTATTTGGAAGGTAGCCAGGTGGTTATAGTTTTAGTGGAGTAAAAGGCGTTGTTTTCCCTTCCCCCACCGTGTGAAGACTTTCATAGCCAAGTGATATTTCAAGTATTAAAATGAATGTTGAGTCATCTATACTTATTCGACACGGTTGGCGCAGTGGCTGAGCGATCGACTGCTGCGCTGCATGTCGTGGTTCAATTCCCGCACGGAACAAATATTTGTATTGCCTACAGGTAGTTTTTCCGGTTCTGGCTGTTTGTGTATGTGAGTTTAAATGTTTGTAAACGCACCCACGATACAGGAGTAATTCCTGGTGCAGGAACAAGTTTGAAAAAAAAATATATAATACAGCTGAAGAGTTTGTTTGTTTAAACGCGCTAATCTGTGAAACTACTATTTTCTAAAAAATCTTCTATTTTCATTCATTCTTGAGGAAGGCTATAGGCTATTTAACATCACGCTAGGACCCCTAGGAGTTGAGCAAAAAGAAAAATAGTTAGAAAAGATCTTTGAGCGAAAACGAAGTAACAGCACGGCAGGCAATGCGATGCGATGCGATGGGTGGGTCGGGGAACGGACAGAAGCTACTTTTACATACAAATACATTGAATGGGTACTTTATTGACCGTAACGTGAAGATTAAGTTCATGTTATCTCATCATAATTACGCCTCACATAATAAGCTTCAAAATCATTTAAAGGTCGCTGGTGTGTCAAACGAGTGAGTAGGTAGATACTTATTTAGGTACACCACATACATCACACAAAACATCACGATTACATCTCACGTGCGCTATACAAATATTTTGTGCAAAGAATATAAAATCCGCTAATAAAAACATGTACACACCAATTTTCGCAACTGTCCGACAATTACGTAATACTACGCGTGTATTTCGTAGTATAAGGATGGTTGCACATTAGCGAGAAAACAGCGCTGATGATTCACTCTTAAAACGGTGAAGGAAAACGTCGTGGGAAAACCGGCGTGTGCTAGAACAAAAATTTGAAGACATCTTGTGACATCTACCAACCCACGCTAAGTCCGCATGGTAAATTACAGCCCATTCCCTATCGAAGAGAGGAGGCCTGTGTTCTAGCAGTGGAAACATTATAGGCTGATTGTGATCCATGTCAAGTCATTAATTTATACTGTCATTTTGATAAAACAATCAGAGGAGAGCTATCTAACGTGACAGTGATTTTCTAAACAGAGACTTTATCAGGGTTTCAAAGCTGGGAATCGACAGTGTGACGCCAGTCTTGTCGTCACCGAGATGTCAACTCATTGTCGGGTGCATGCTAAGAGCCGTGTCACCGTGTGCGAGGGCCGTGAAGGTCGTAGGTATAGGTGAGCGGCTCTTAAATAAATGCCCTCATTTGTTTAATGTGTATAATTATGTGTACTTACTTTTATGAATGAATCATTCGCTAATTTTAGAATCTTGAGATAAATGCGGGCTGTGGAGGCTGTAGTTTGTTTCTATGAACGCTTGTGAACTTAAAATTTATCCATCTTCATACAACTGCCCTCACACCCGATTCTTTTTGGGTCTGCGCAGCATATCTTCTCCTATTCGAGAGGGAGTGGGCTGTAATTTACCACGCGGACCCAGTGCGGGTTGGTAGATGTCACATGACTTCGAATTTTTGGTTCTAGGACATGCCGGTTTCCCCACGATGGTTTTCTTCACCGTTTCGAGAGGGTGATGACACAAACACCTCTATTAACTGCCATCTCAGAAGTGACTCTTTTTCAAGCCCTATCATCTTTTACACAATCCATCCATGATTTCATTGGTCTCGCCCTACTCAAAATTAATTTTACTTTTTCTCTGATTCGCTGAGCTGGTGATTCATTTATAAACGTTGCTTAAAGTTAAGTAATGGTTAGCGACTGCTTAACCATAAATTTTTTGATCGTTAACTCTAAACTTTAATAATAATAAGTAATTTATTACAACTTTGTCCATAAGTTCTTTAGTAACAAGGTTCTTAGCCTAGTATTAGTAACAGTAAAAATTAATAGAAATATAAATCAAGCGTTTGCCATGTTTATAAGTAAGGGCAAGTAATCCTTAGATGTTCACTTCAATGAATGCCGAAAGTCTAAGAACTTCCTATTCAAATAAGTGCAAATAAGATTCGCGTCCGGACCGCGGTTCCCACGCGTTCGTTGCGCGATCGCTAATTCCAGAACGTCACATAGTTTCTACGTCACGTCATTAATAAATAACAATCGTAGATTTACGCCTATTTAACCAAACTCATTACGACGCCAATAAAATATGGACATAAATAAATAATTTACAACAAACACTATGAGTTGTATAGACAATTTGACAGCCTGAATCGCAAATAGTCTCGTTATGTGGGTATGGCGGTTCCAATTAGACGATATTTTATACTTATTGACCATTTACAAACAAATAATAAGGAGTATTGTTCAGTCGCAAGTGTAGGTTTTTTGTTACGCAATATCTCTGTCAAAGTCAAATCATTTATTTCAAATAGGCACATAAAAGGCACTTTAGAACGTAAAATACAATTTAAATAAAATTGAATCTAGTCGCCCCTTCCAAAAGGTAGTTTCCGTATGGAGAAGAATGGGCAAGAAACTCCACCGTTGCTCTTTTAAAATGTTTTACAATATTTTGCATACATTAATTATATAAATATATGTGAAGACGATGCACCTTAAAATAAAATTACTATACCACAATAGTTCGCTTTTCTGACTAAAACCTCTGTTGGCATAAACCACACTAGTGGTAAAAGCTTTCTTTTATTTCTGAAAAAACTCTACACATATTTCAGCGTTTTTCCGGGTCAGACGAAGTAGGAAAAACGGCCGGCTGAAACCGCAAATGTAGTTCCAGGCTTTAAGAGTTTTTAACTAAAGAGAGCCTTTTTATCCAAAAGATTAGTGCTACATATAGACATTGCAATGCAAATGTCAAAATAGAAATGCAAATGCAATTGCAAATGTATGTTTGTTAATCTAATTAAAATATCCGGACAGGAAAATGTATCAAGGTTTGTTACAACGCTTTTATGCCAGCGCTGCGATGCCTGCGATGCGCGAAAACTAAGAAAAATAAAAGAAAATCTATCGCTTTTCGTGGCGAAATCGCAACGGCAAGAGGTGTTGTACACACAACAGCAACAGCGTTATTATCCCGGAAAAATAAGCCGTACCATAAACAATCCTACGCAGAAAAGCGCGACTAACTAACCAAACGAATGTATACTGGAAAGCTAGCTATATAAATAAATCTGTCAATAAATTAATACTAATAGCTTCAAGCGCAGTGGATAATTGACTCAATGTCGCCTAAAGGCCCTATGCACATAACATTTTCTATAACAAAACACGATGTGCGTATACCGAAAGGACAGCGAAATATTCGCAGCCTGTACCTTTGGACATCCGACATAAATATCGATGCATAAACTTGCAGAAAAGTCGATCCAGGTACGCTAACATTAATAGGTAGCAAAATACGATTTAAAGAGCTGTGTAGATCTTTTTTGCGAAGTTTACGCGCGGTACTGAAGCGCGGGAACAATTGTTGTGTGTACGTCATAAACTGTGTTGTCTTTGTCGAACTTTTAACGATGCGCGATCCCAAAACACGTATTAAATTATCGTGTGGATAGGCCCTATGTTATAAAGTAAGTAACGTATGTTAAGTTTGTCACAGCTTACGAGTAGTTTTGTTGTATGAATTATTTTTAGTATTGGAGTACAGCGTTATCAACTGGAAGTGGCAGGTAATTTTACTGACAGCAAAAATAGTTTTTTACAGAATTAAAGTCATGGGTCAAAAGGCTAAGGAAGGAACACGAGTAGGTTTTAGTCAGTAAGAGTCTGACACTCCCTTCTGCTCCACCCAGAGCGGGAGGGGTCATTTGATGATTTCCCAACCTCAAAAAAAAAAAAAGGGTCATATCATATTTTTGAAGATTTGTGTTGAGGCTGTACTACGTTTCCCGGCAAATGATTAGGACATCAATTAGGTAGCTAACACTTCATTCAGAGCTAAGCAATTTTGAAAGAGCTGAGCTGTGGTGGCCCAGGGGTAACGCCTGCGAGTTACGAGTTGTAGGTCGTAGTTTCGATCCCAAGCAGACATTTTGTGTAAATTATTTCGTCACTACTGCCCAAAACGGTGAAAGAAAACATCGTGCGGAAACCGGCATGTCCTAGAACCAAAAAATTAAAGCCGTGATCCGCCAATCCGCACTGGGCCCGGGTGGATTATGGCCCACTCCCTCTCACAGAGAGGTAGCCTGTGTGTCAGCAGTGGGAACATTATAGGTATTATTGATATTTACCAAGAGAAAACGGCGGCATTAAAAATAATTTAACGATAATTTCTTTCGCATAATAAGTAGTCATAAAACAGTTCTAGCTTCCCATCCATCAGTAGTTCCTGTTATAATAAGCTAACCAGTAATTAGGAAGTTAACACTAAAGAAAAATGACGTGAGAAACTCTTGGGGCAATACTTATAGATTTTAATGATCTATGGATCAGTCGTGTCAATAGTTTATGATCAACCATAAAATATAGGAGACAGAAGAAAGATGTTTCCTCAGTTTATATAACTATTCCGCGCTTGTTTTGCTTGTGGTTTTACTTTAATTATAGATATTACCTAAAAAGATAATATTTAATTATCCTTTTGGGCACTGTTCCTGTTGACAGCGATGCTGACGAATTTTTTTTATGCCAATTTTTTTTTTTTTTTTCAATTTTTAGATTTTCTTGCTTTTTTTCACATGTACATATTATTATTTTTAATGTTGGCTTATATAATGTAAATCTTATGGTTTATTGCAATATAATAATAATTAATAGGTAAACTAAAGAGTTTGCCTAGAAATGCTCATTATATTTACATAACTCCTGTATTCTTTTATTATGAAATATATAATAAATAAATAAATAAATATTCCACAACTATCACACAACGCCATCTAGTCCCAAGCTAAGCAGGGCTTGTGTTATGGGTACTAGACAACTGATAAACATACTTATATATTTCTAAATACATAAATATTATAGATAAATTATACCCAGACACAGAACAAATGATCGTGCTCATTACACAAACATTTGTCCTGGGTGGGAATCGAACCCACGACCTCCGCCATAGCAGTCAGGGTCACTAACCACTAGACCAACAGGCCTGTCAAGCTACTTATACTCGTATGTAATCTATGTACAGTCGAAGAATGAAATGTTCATCAAACATCTTTAGGAAATTTTATATTTGCATCAGTTGTGTCTTGAATGTGGGTTTTAATCCCCTACCATGTGTCAATTTGATTAAATGAATTTCCTACTAAACCAAACACTTCCTACCAATGATAAGCATAAAATGGCAATGATGCTAATGATATGTGACGGTGAAAAGTGATAGCTGAATGGGAAATTAACGCAACTGAAAATTGCTTAACGTTTCTGTCCGTAAGTTTACATTAATTTTCTTTAAAGACACACACACGCACGCCGCTCAGCGACCACATCTCACAAATCTAGGACCAATAAACGACCAAGAGAAAATGATACACAATGCCTCCATATCAATAGTTTTCGCTGAAATAACAAACATATCCGCAACGGATACAGTTAGCCGCTGATCCGACCGCCTGTTCCCACAATATTACATGACCACAATTACGCAGACATGATCCTTATGCTGTTATGTAAAGCCTTCACTTTGGCATGTAACACGGTGGCTATGCGGAATTCCTATGTCATACATTGACAAGTATGAATGATGTATGGATGGAAATTATTTTACGTCCAACGGTTATTTGATAGAGGATTAATTGAATTGTGTTTGTGCTTTCATAGAATGGAGAAATAACAATGCATGCTTATGCAAACATTTAGCTTCCGATTTGTAGTCAGTATTGAAAACTGCTTTAAGTTATTAAAGCAGCTTCGTGTTTATTAAAGCTATTCATTTGAAATACTTCAATGAGATAATATTTTAACAATTAGGTAGAGTAAACGCGAGCTTTTTGTCAAAGGATTTCGAGGTATTTTAAGTAAGGTTTAACTCAGGTACTGCATCGTTCGTTTAGTGGTCGTAAGCGTTAGTGCTAAGCATGAGGTCCTGGGTTCGAATCCCAGGTTGGGCAAAGTGTTATTGAGTTTTTCCATCTGGGATCTCTCAGTAGCAGTCCGGAATCTGACTTTAAGCCCGGTTGATGGCATAGGCTCGTCCCCTATTACTTGGGACTTAAACGTAACTGGCAAAATGTGACTGTACTAAAGGTCACCTCTGCCTGATCCTAAGGAGAGAACAGACATGATAAATGATTTATTTTCTGTAAGTAGGTTTATACAAACACATTTAACGTCAATACTCGTACGTGATGTTATGTTAGATAAAAAATACTTTTTACAAGTAGATTAAACGCGAGCTTTTTCTCAAATCTGCCATAACTTATAATGCTTAAGACTAAGTTCCGAGCTATCCCAAGCCAGCAAGCTCCCATAGCTTTGAAGTCAGTAGAAGATAATTTCAATAATTTCCCGATCATGTGTCGATCCTTGTAAAACTATCGAAGTACACGCAGGATAAATCAATAAACGGATGAGCTATTTCCACTGTGATCCACCTGGCATCCGCTTGATTGTGTCAATACTCGCTCAAAGCGATCGCTTCTGGCCGGCGAAAATTGAATTTTCAGGCGGACAGGCAGCCAATTGATAGTGAATGTACTGACCGTCTGATAGCCAGCTGTGCTGTGTTCTAGCGAAGCTGATTTTACGGCCTGAAGGCTTTTTAATTGATGAATTGAAAGTGCTGGCTTTCATTAGCTATCTAATGACACTGTAATAAGTACTAGTGTTGTTTGACCATCTTCAACTTGGCAATAACCAAAGCAGCCTGTGATTTAGGTATCATCATCAAACTTTTTAAAGTTTGATGAAGATAATATTGACCCATTAGCAGAGTTATGATAACTATCTTAGGAGGGAAGAGAGGCCTTTGCTCTGTAGTGGGACACACAAATAATGCATAGTAAATTAGCAAAGTTATCGAGGGAAATGTTGCACAGGCCAATGAACCCAACATAAACCAGATTGCGATTTCTTCCTCTAAAGTGAAAAATATTGCAGACTGATACAACTTTCAACTTATTTTTCTCTACTCTAGAACTTGGTTATGGCAACATCTATTCTAAACACTGACAGTAACCGGAACTATCATTCAAAAAGCAACAAGATGCCGAAGAAATACAAATCAAATTGTTTGCTATTTAGATGATAGTGTTGATAACACTCTGGTTTAAACAGATACATGCAATTTCGCAACGCCAACGGCAATTCTCTTAAACAATACACAAAAATATGATCAATCAGACACAAATATGATCAACTAGACACAAATATGATCAATAAACGATACGTCGTGTTTACAGTCATCATAGTTTATTGATTAAAGTTATCATAGCTATGATCAACATACAATCAATTCTAACTTGTCATAACCATGTGTCTGGAAACTAGAAAGTTTTGCATTCTGTAATGAATATTATTCAAGTTACAGTGATTTATGTAACTATTGTGTCCTTTACAGAATTAGATGTATTGTGCAAGAAGTTTTTGTTACTTTTTAGGTGGCTACTGATTAATAACTAACTTTGTATTGTGTCGTGTCAATGACAAATTGGTCTTCTATTGGTCAATAAAAGGTAGGTAAGTCCAGTTATTTCAAACCAAACTATGTGCAACTACTTATACCGTTCTCAATTTTAGCGCAATACAAGTAACATAATTATCTCTACGACATGCAATCAGGCACTTTTTGTCCTACCAAAACTGCCTAACTTTAAAACTTCCCAGACGCTCGACTTTGCAACACCAGCATAATTTTAAATAATGGCAACACCACGCTCACCTACCCCGCTGGGAGCTTGCATACTGATTACGTCCAATAACTGTCAAGTTTGCTGTTATTTTTAACACCTATTATATTACAAAATAGGCCTCCGTATGCGTGAAGTGAATTCTTTACCTACACCAGACGTAAAACCAATTTATTCTGATCCAAAATCGACGATTTAAATTCGTTTTTCAGTTTGGAACCTATATTTTGTGTCCTTCAGCTTACAGTTGGGATTTCGATTCATCATTTGACAGCCTGTGGTAATCGAATAAGGAATTTTTATTCGATTCGACAATCGACTGACCGTTAGGTTTTTCAGTCAAAACCTATGAATGTAGTATTTGGGTTTTATTTTACGTTATTTTACTTTCGCTTTGGTTCATTGTGCTAACTTCTTACTGGCAAATCGATTCTTCATTCACTTCTATTTATAAGAAAAAAGGCAAACATAATTGAACACAATGCCTCTCTGAAATTTATACGTATCGATAGATTTAGTACAGAAACATATTATTGGAACGTCTATATTGTGACATGAGTGCTTCACGATTTTGCTCGAGATTAAATGTCGTCTTTTTCGTTTTTTATGTGTGCCGGGTTCGTGATATTCCGCAGATATGTCTCAAGCAGCACCCTAATTGCGTAACACACAATCAATCGGAATCTGAATCATTTCGAAGCAAATTGCTAATCCATTGCCTCATAAGTTCGAAAAATTTGTCTGCTCAACACGTAAATAACGCAATGAATGTTGTTGAACTGTCAAAATGAAACCGATTCCGATTGATCGTGTGTTACGCAATCAGGGTGCAGATCCGAAGAATTTCGTGTTTGTAGGACTTGGTACCGCTCATTCTTTAATTTTTAAACAAATATTATGTTTAATTTCTTTTATGTTTGACATTAATCTGATTTTAATCGATTTCATTTTAATAATTTTCCAATACAGTAATTGCATTCCAATTATTCCGTATTACCATAAACAGACATCGATACAGAGTTAATTGCTTGGCAACACCAACGGCACTTTGTAGTGAATTTAAAAACACACTTACGAAATTCATAATAACCTTTTAGTATTAAATACTGAACGGTTTTGGAATACATTTAGGTGGTAAGCAGTGAATTAAATATCACTTGATCACATTACCGAATCGAGTAGTTTCTGTATTTCACCACCTGATATCGGAAGAAAGTAAAAGTATTTTTGGTCTACTTTTAAGCTCAATTTAAGTCCGGTCAAGTGTGAGTTGAGCTCGCAATTGAATATATTCGAAAATGTTGTTTCTGCCAAATACATTTTCATAGAACTATTCAGGTTTCCGCGAAAGGCAAACTTAATACACAATGCTTCGTTTGCAAAGGTCCTCCTTCTGTGTTTGTAAGATTTACAAATATTGTGATTCTAAAATGAATAGACTGAAATAGTAAGTAAATCCACATTTATGAGCTTTAAGATACTGTATTTTGTTTTCTTACGAACCGTTTCAAAGCTCGGCTGCGATCTTCAACTTTTATTTTTAAATATTTAACTCTTTCCAACTGTAAAACCCACGTGTGTGGTCCAAATCTCACGTTAAATTAAGCGTTCTTTTATATTTTTAAGTAAAATTAAAGTTAACGATTGTTTAACTTATTCAGATAACATTCACGATAACGTGAAGGGAGCGTGAGACCAATCATTTTGGTAATTGGTGCAAAAGCTTTACGTAGGTATAGTCAGCAACAAAATTCGACTACCAATTCAGTTTTATTAATCTAAATATTTAGCTCAATAAATAGACCTAAATATTTAATTAAAATCGATAAATAAGTTAAATTAAAAGAATATTAACTCTTAGGTATGTTATAAAATGCTGAAATACAATGTATCGAATATAGATGCTAATCGACGAGACGTTTGTCGCTGACCGTACCATTAAAATTGTAATGTAGGTCCAAGTCGAATATAGGACAGAAAATTACATAATAAATCAAGTTATTCAATCATAAACACATTTATTTTCAAAAGGTTATTTAATGTCGCCCTTTTGCCCATAGTAACTTAGCATACTTACTAAATTGTGATCATTGGACATTCGATAGTTTTGGTCAAATAAACATTACAATGTATTCATTTATTTAATAAGTACACCAGCAGCATAATTATACATAATAAACATTAACTTAAAACTTTAATTATGTATAACTTAAAAGGGTTTGTTTTTCTATTAATGGAATAGAATTTGTATTCATTAATCTCTCAGATGCGTTAACCGGGATTAATAAGGTAAAACGAATGATATTCAAAATCCTTATAAAATTGTAATTATTATGTTTAAGTGTTTATAGTAAAAGTTTCCCTTTCCTTCAATCAAGAACTTATTTTCTCTAGTTTCGAATTACATTTCCTTTTCCACGTTTCCTGTTTATTTGTCATAATGGCAGCCTACTATTCAAATCTTAGTAACTTCGCGTTCAAGAAAATTATGTAATCGTTCGAATTGTTAGACGTTTCGCTCTAGGTACAACATACCTTGTATTTGTAAGGAAACTAAAAGAATAAGTTCCTCGTTCCTTTCCTTTTAGACAAAACAATCCAATTTATCTTACTTTATACAATGTACGAAGAGATTGGACGTGAAAGTTGAATATTTATTTACCTTCAGCATAAACGCGTTGTATATACATACATATTACCCATAGGAAAAGACCGTAATAGTAATTAAATTATTAAAAGAATGTATTAATATTAAAAAAGAGTATGTATGCTTATGACCACATGGTAGAAGCAAAAATACACGGCTACAGCAGAGTATATGCGATTCAAAGTCACTGACCGACTGGAGCCGACTATACCCGAATCAGCGTTACCGACCCGATCGTTGCAGTTCAGTTTCGTTCACTGTTCAGAAAGAGCTGTTGTTCAGTTTTTTTTTATCATTATTCCTCTCATACAAAGCACCTGTCAGCTAATCTCTTCACCACCGTTGGTTGACTGGTAGAGAATGCCTAAGACATTTAGTCCACCTTTGCACTTTTTTTGTGTGCGAAACTTTTAAATAAAGTCCGCAAAGACCGCCTAAAGAAGTTTTCACTTCAAAAGTATAACAAAGTCATGGCCTAAAAAACCTAACAGTAAAATAACAAAAAAACATCTACAAAAGGACAAAATTATTCGGCACATACGCCCTTATAGAACCAAATGTCAAACTGTACATCGCTATAATTATCGGAGGCACGTACTCCTGACAATGCGTGGCAACATCTAAACAAATTAACATACGCAAAGTGGGCATATTTTGCATAATATTTTATGGTTAGCCTTGAGAATTGTAAGATCTGATGTACCGACCGACAAGATGCTTGCTGTGTATGTAGAACCTTTGTAGGTTGTGTCATTTTGAAGGTAGTCCAGTCTTGATGGGTTGAATTGAATGTTAGGAAGTGTATTTTCAAATAATATTGAAGATTCACTGACTTCCTGAAGCCTTCCTAGTAGATAGGCGAAGTTGAAAGACAATAGTCGGTTTCGATTGATGTCTTATTTTGTGCCTGGGTACTGGGTATAGGTTCCTACGAATTAAACAAGACAAACAATGAATAATTCATAAGAACAACTCGTATCTAGGCGTGTCTTCGTCCATGTAGCGGTTGGGTATAAAACCATTTTGTTTTCCCATAAATATATAATCTCCCAAAATGTCCATGTCTTATCTTTAATTCCCTACTGCTGGGACACAGGCCTCCTATCTTCTAGAGGGAGTGGACCGTAATCCACCACGTGGGCCCAATGCGGGTTGGTAGATGTCACATGTCGTCGAGTTTTTGGTTTTAGGACCTGCCGGTTTCCTCACGATATTTTTATTCGGCGTTATCTGTCAATCAATCACGGAACTGCCCTACCCTGCCTGAACGGCTGTACCTTTTTTTACCAGGTCTTAATATGTTGTCCCTGTGAAATCCAAACCAAATTATAATATTCAATCAATTGTCCAACACACCTACTCCTAACAACTGCCTCTTAATTAGTTATCTGCCGTATAATTTTCCAGTAATGACGGTGGTAATTAGGAAAGCCGTTACAACTAGCAGGATTCTTGAACTAAATGACTGACATCGTTACTGCTGCCCTTGTGAGAGATAACGTCACGTGCGTGCCTATGCTAAGGTTGTTTATAAATAACTGGTATGGTAAATAAATAGGTAGTTGTTTGTTATGTACGAAAACTATTGATTAGTTTTGACGTCCATTTTCGCTAGTATAGAAGTGTTTGTAGCAGTGTTAATGTGAAATTAGTTGTGTTATCAGCATTGCACATAGATATCCGTGGCATTGCCATACAACGTGGTAATGCTGCCAGTTTTCTGGGCACTTTTCCTGTTGACAACGATGCAGACGAGTTCTTTGATGCCCTATGATTCTTTCCCCACACTTTTTAGATACTTGTACATATTAGTATAATGATTTTAAGACTTTTAAATTATCTAAATATTGTATAATATAATAATTCAATAAGTTATTAGTAGAAAAACTCTTCATACGTCGCGGTCGGTTGTGGAAGTCAGATAGGCAGTCGTTCCATGTAAAACACTGGTATTCAGCAGCATGAAGTTACGCTGGGAGCCGACCCCAACATAGTTGGGCAAAGACGAAGCAGATAATGATATCGCTGTCATTTCTTCCAATAATTTAATTCCCAAATTTCTGTATACGTTACACCAATGACGTCTCGACCCCTGAACAAGAACATCTTGTGTGACAGAGGACGAGGATTCTCCAGTTACATGGATCAGCACGAGAAGGCTTAGACTATATATTACACTTAGGTTTTACAATAATGATGTGCTTAGGTATATGACAAATCAGTTGCCAAAGCCGAGCTGTTGCGTTGAATTTTTCAGTAGAGGAAACTCAACCCTGTATGGTTAAACGGTACCTAGGTCAAGCAAATGGAACACAGATCATAAAAGGATGAAATTAAAATATTTAAATGAACATAAAGTCCTTTTTAGGTCAATTACTTTTGAATACACCATTCTATGCAACGCAATAACTTCATCGTAATAGCATCAAGTTGAGTGTGGTCTTTGAACATTATGCCATTCAAGTTTATTCTAAAAGTTACCTTACAACTATGAAATATAAGTTTCTTTTATAGCCACTAGGATAGATTTATGCGAGGGATATGAACTTATGGCCCACCAGCCACCAGCTTTCTTCAAGGATGAGGCGGACAAATGCCTGAAGTTATCTATGGTAAGGTAAGGTAAGGTAATTGTCTTCTTTACATCAAAGATTTCGAAGACAGTAGAGTATGCAGAGATAAGTTTGACGCTGTGATAGGACCGTACGTATCCGGCTAATTTGTTTGTTTTTGAATGCAGTAAACATTATATTAGAGCATTAAAAAATATTGCCAAATTAGGGAATTTGATACATAGGCACAAACTTAACCCAGCAACGAACTCACAAAAGTTAATCTTTTGTGATCTTATAATAAATCAGTTACCAAAATCTAATCAAAAAGAAATCATACGACTCAGCAACAAAGTTTATTCAGTTACAAAGCAAATAGTCATCATCACTCTACAAAGAAAACAAAAAGAATCAAACACTTCTGTACACTCTCTACGGATAACGACTCGTATGATATAACAAAGGTAACAAAAACGAACCGTTTGACATTTAGCAACGAGCAGTAACTCATTACATAAGCGGCGTCCTTGCAAGGCCGCGAGTGGGCTGCGCGGGCGCTGGCTGCCAATGAACAGATAAGCGGAGAAGGTTAACTAGCTAACGGCCTTTATACAACATATTATTTAAATTACTAGCAACCCGACTTGACAAAACATCGACATTTCTTAATTATATGTTAGTTATAATATAAATATTAATCTTTTGTACGCACTACGACATATCAAGCTAACCATTTCCAATATAAACTGACTTCTCATTGTACGAAAAGCCTATAAATGCGAGGTCAGCTAAAACTAGAAATGTATAGCTTGATATGTGGTCGCACTTATACATAAACCTTTCGGGATAAATTCTCTAAATGATGTTGAAAACCGCATCAAAATCCGTTTCGTGGTTTAAAAGAACAACGCAGACATAAAAAGCGACTTTAATTTATAATATGTATAGATACTAGTATAAAAGTTGTTGCTAAGGCCTACGTTTATGTTAATACACAGATTTGCTTGATTGATATCATGTATCTGAAAAATTCAATCGGAATTAATATTACCTTTTGGGCAACACAGTTACCCACTGTAGGAATCTTCAAATGTTTAGTCGACAGACAAATCTCATAATGTTTAGCTGTTGGGATTGTTTTAAGCAAATAACAACTTATCAAAGCTGACAATAGTGAAAACAGTTTACTTAAGTTGTAAAGGTTTCGCAATTCATAGGTAACGGTTATAGACCAGTGCGGTAACTGCCCAACACAATTACCACAGTGGCTTTTAATTTGACAGTTCAACACTATTCATTGCGTTGTTGAGCAGACAATTTTTTTAAATAAAAATATCCTAAAATAGCTTTACAAGATTGTGAACGAGAGAGTGTTAAACAATTAGGGCGCTGCCCTGTTATTAGACCTGTAGTTTTTAGTTTAATCATTATTAAAAGTACTCGTCAAAAATTGGTCTTCAAAAGGAACCGATAGCAGATTCCTATCGATTATCCTATTGTAAGTAGTACAAACTGGTCCTTTTGTAATTATCTCTTAAGTGTGAACTTGCAACGCGCCGCCCGCCTGCGCGCGAGTGCTCGTAATTACGCCTTTGTTGTGCTGCTAATCGTGGGAAAAGGATGTAAGGTGCAGTGATGAGACATATTTAGGATTGGATTAGGGATGTAGTTGTTACCATAAGTACGATGGCGAGAACGAAAAATGTGAAAACTAAAATTTTTTTTCAGAGAAAACAATTTTTTTTAGCGGTTTAGTAAATTGTGATATGTAATTAAATTACATAAAAAAAATTGTTCAGTGATGAAAGTTATTTGGGATTCGATTGGATTTTAGAGAGTTATATCTAGTTGTTAGCAAAAAAATAACTCGTGCCTATCCGATATTGTTTGGGCACGGTAGGTAGGTTAATAACAAAAGATGCCAAAACGAAAAGAAAAACCTAAATCTTTATTGAATATGTTTAAACTGGTTTAGTAAGACGTAGAAAGGAGTTAATAGACATAACAAAAATATTAAAAAAACATTAACTTCTGACAGTTACCCTATTCAAACTGTAATCATTTCATTTTCAAGCATGTCTTTCTAAACTTTTCTCATCGGAACGATGAAAAAAAATATTTCAATTTATCCGAATACAAAGCCTGCATGATAAAAGTGTTCAACAAAAATGTTACTTCACGCATCTTATATTCCATCATATTTCTATTTACAGATTGTTATGGCTTATTAGTCGTTTCGCACGAATTTACTCGCCCGAAACGTGCGAATCGTCACTTTTAAATAGTTTTTTTTTCTATAGCCGACTCGCACGAAGTAATTTATTTGTGGGGGAGTCGACAACTTCAGAAATATGTATTAGACAATTGGCTCATTTTGAATTTTATGCAATAACTAGGTGCGCCCCGCGGTTTCACCCGCATAACTTTCGATCCCGTGAGAATATCGGGATAAAAAGTATCTTATATATTAATCCTGGTTATAAACCATATGTGTGCCGAATTTCATCCAAATCCGAGCAGTAGTTTTTGCGTGAAAGAGTAACAAACACCCATCCATCTATCCATACAAACTTTCACGTTTATAATATTAGTAGGAAGTATAGAAAAAAAACACCAACGCACAGAAGTGATAAGAGTTAAATATTTTATTATAAAACGTGTTTTGTCGCTATCGACATTCAAGTATCATTTGATGATTTCCCATACTCAAAAAAAAAAAAAAAAAAAAGTATCGACTTATGCATTTGACGACACTATTTTTGTTGGCTTATATTTTTAGCTGACTTATTTAGACTTATGTCTAAGGCTGAGAAGTAGGAAGTCTGTAAGGTTTATGCGCCTGAGTCAGACTTATTGCAAGGTTGTGACTGATTAATGTTGAGATAAGCTCGATTTGACTCACATTCGGTGTCTGGGATTATTGTCTTGTTTACTGGTTTTGCTAGTACAGCCACGAGCACTAATAGGTCAACACTTGAAAACGTTCAACAGCGATTTTTGCGTGAAATAACGAAAACAACAATGACATACAAATACGACAGATTGCAAAAACCTATGGGTTCGAAAATACGCTTCGTTGCCACTAGTACCATTAACAGTTCCATGGTACTACTGATGTTTTTTTTAATCACTAGTTCCATTTTAAAAGAATCTGAAAATAATGGAACTAATGTTGATTGTGGTATCACTAGTTCCTCATTATTATTTTAGGCACTTGTGAAATGTTCGTAGCAACATAAAACTTAATTAAAAAATAAAGGAATTAATCGCTTTTTAATAAAGCCAACTGTATACATACTTATGCTCGTGACTGTAGATATTTCGTAGGGTATGTCATTTGTGATACATACAAACATACAAGACGCATACAATGAATCCTGTAGTCCCGTTGTCCCCGTAGGCTATGTCCCCGTTAAAGGGGACAAAGGGAATTTAATAAAATAATTACAATTACTTCCCGTTGTCCCCGTACGCTGTCCCTGTTCATTTATTGTAATATATACTTTTCAAAATCATAGATTGTTAGTCTGCATTGTCGGGAAGTTTTGAAGAAATTAAGTAAAGTTAAACTTTTCTTTTCTTTTTACTTCGAACACTACTTAGTAACAAAGAGGAACCATATGATTTGTTAACTGACCGCAATTAGGTAAGTACGTAGCCTTGGGTGTCTTAAATCATCAAATTTAACCTAGCAATCCTAGCGCTTTCCAACAATGTAGAAGTCGGGTTTGAGTAACCAGAAGGCCAATAAAAAATGTTCAGATTGAAGTCGCAATCTCATATTAGCGTCTATAAATGTCAAAAACTTTTCAGAAATTTAATTAAATTAGAAGCTTTTTGATCGATGGAAACTAAGCTTACCTACAGTACGAACGTTTTTAAAAATACGGAATTTGCTACTCAGATGTAGTCAGTAAAAAACAAAGATCGTCTGAGTCAGTTGAGCCTTGCTTAGTTAAGCAAGGCTGATAAATCGACCAACTTAGGATACGTTCCCATACACGTCTTCATCATCAGCCTATAGCAGTCCACTGCTGGACATAGGCCTCTCCTATTGCCAGCCATTCAACTCGATTTTCGGCAACTCTCATCCAGCTGCTACCAGCCATCCTGCGAAGATCGTCGCTCCACGTAGCATGAGGGCGTCCCATCGTATGTTTACCTATTCGCGGTCTCCACTCAAGAACACGTCTACCCCAACGGTCATCGGTTCTACGGCTAATATGGCCGGCCCATTGCCACTTCAGTTTGCTTATTCTGTGAGCTATGTCAACAACTTTGGTTCACTGCCGAATCACCTCGTTGCGGATTCGATCCCAACACACGTGTAGACCCTAAAAAAATGAAGCAACATTGTCTAAAAAGGTGAAGCTTATGTCATCTTATTACAATATTATATTCCTTTTATTATCACAATGGCCGCCAGGTAGCCTGCAGCTAGATGTGTCATATTATACGCAACGTTAAGTCATGACATCATTTTAATGGACTTTACAAAACTTCTAAGAAGTTATAAATATCGTAGCTGTAACTATTATCCTTGATTCTGTTGCGACGTTGCATAAATAAACAGGTTTTCAAAGATTGTTATAGCACCTATTCCACTAGAATAATGTCGTTGTATAATTCATCTAGCAGGGTTGGATGGTTTGGAAGATGATATGGCCTAAAACAAGTCATGGCTGATAATGATGAATGGAAGAGAATGCTACGTCGACGCTTAATAAATTAAGATGGGCCACAGGGGCAAGAAACCGTTTGGAAACCGTCCTAGAACTAAAAATTCAAAGACATGTGACATCTACCAACCCGCACTGGGCTTGCATGGTGGATTATTGCCCACTCCCTTTTATATAGAGGAGGCCTGAGTCCCAGCAGTGGAAACATGATAAGCGCAAGATGATGAGTAATGTAGGTTTCATACGTGTAATACTTTAGCTAAAGCGATTTTGTAGCTACATGATGAAGATTGACTTATATTATAAAAATAAAAAGCTTATTCAAATAAAGCTGCTGTTGATACAAATATACTTAAATGAAATCTCCTTTTCATGTACGAATGAAATTATACAAATCAGCCTTATAGCGCTTTAAATTAAAGCGATCGCTTTCGACGCGCGTCGATAGAGCGTCAGCAACGAGATCGTCAAATTGTTTCGTTCCGTTTAATTTCCGCATTACAGACATACCTATTATGTCAGTTTCGCTGCACGATATTGCGTTATGAATATTTTAATTTTTATCAAAGGTCATCGGAATGCATTGCCGTTCTTTCAAAGACCACGACGCGAAACGTCGCGTTGCAATAAAAGCCTAGTTCCGAAAAGTTATTTCGTTCATACGATCTAAATTATTTCGTCTAACACATACTCTCGCTTGCACCACGAATATTTTAACGCGTTTAACGCGAAACATATTTAAATCATCATTCTGTTTCTCGGTTGATAGAAACAGAGCAAAGAGATAAATACACGTTTAGCTTTACGTTTATCGTATTTTGCGTTGTATTTGGTGGAATCGGGACAAAATCTTTATGTATTATTCCTACATTTTATAAGAGGATTTTATTCACTGTGGCATGTCAGTCTCGTCATAACTTAAACTATTCTAACCTAAATCTAAAAATATAATATATAAATCATTAATGACTAAACAGATCAGTAAGCACTTATTGAAATTTTATGTCTCAAATTGACGTTATTTCAACTTAAACAAATATCAACTTTATTTTAATGTCAATTAAGTTGATTTCAGAGTGACTAGCACTATTGAAAATGTTATAAAAATGTTTGAATTTGCAGCGTAAACTGAACTTTATGTGTGTAGGAATTAAAGTTATTTTTCCATAAACTCATATTTGTTTACATTTTTGGCGAATATGTCGCGATTCAAATTTAGCTGCTAATATTATCTTAATATTACGAAGGTTCAAATTAAATCTATCTACTCACCAAGCCCACATATGAGGTAAGTCGGCGGCGGCTTGAGAACGGACCTGGCGTAGGCACCACGGACCGTCTCCAGGGCTCTCGGCGCTCCTGCCACGAGGAGTACCCCTGGTGATACGTAGCCAGCGTACCGCAGCTCCACCGTGGCTGCGGCGAGGGCACCAGCCCACCAGCATTTTGCGTTCGCTGATAGAAAGCTCTGAAACAAAAAGAGGATGGTTAGGTTAGGTTACATGTAATTTGGATATGTTTGAACAAATAATTGTCTACATCATTTTGCAGTGAATTTTAATAAAGCAAACTTGAAACGGTAACAAGTAGGTATTCGTAAAATGGTAACGGCAAACGTGGATCAAAAGTCCAAAAAAATTGAGTGATTTTGAGTGATTGGAAAGTGAGTGAGTGAGATAAAAAATACCTAGTCTTCGATGATAGATATACTCTTAAAAACCCATGATAAAGATCTATAAAAATTACATTACTTAACTAAAGACGTAAAGGATTAGTTACTACACTTCAATCATCTCCCCGAAGCATTTATAACAAAGTAACGCCTTCCAATTTCCTATCCAAAATTGAAATTTCAAAATCCAGATAAGAGATTTAGATTAAAACATTTAGCTAAATGACCATTAACAAAATGAAAGTAAACACCGTTCAAATTGAACGATAAATAGATCCTTCTCTCGAGCACTTTACTCTCGATACACAATTCCGTCATACAAAGTCCTTGACCAGTACATAAGTGCCTACTGGCATTTCGTGGGTTGCCACACCGACGCTCTTTGAATCCTGCACTACATTGGTCTTGTGAAATGTATGGATAAGGTTATCTGTGCCGAGAACCGCCCCTGATCAAGTTTTACGTGCCATTTTTAAATGGAATGCAGCAAATTAATTGAATTAAAATTAACAACATTCAACATGTTGAATAAAGGAGCTTGTTGATTTGTTGGTAGTGATGTCATTTGATGTGAAGGATTTTTTGTAAAGAGGTTCGATGCTTTAATGGTCATATTTACACTTCAGTATACAGAGTGGCAGGGACATCGACGCGCAAACTGTAACCATGAATTTAGCACATTATTCTAAAGTTGTCAAAAAATAAAAGGCCCTTTTTGACACTTGAGAATGCGTTCTTGACACCTGTCAGTTTCATACAAACGAATACGTGTTTTGCGAATTTGATCGTTATTAACTACTGGAACTGTCAATGTCAAAACAGGCCTTTTATTTTTTGACAACTTCAGACTCCAGAGACGCCTAGCGTAGAAATTTTTATTCGGTTATTTAAAACAAAACTTGCTGTTTCATAGAACAGTGCAATACCTACGCGGTCAAAATGCATGGAACAGCATTTTTATTAAATATCTGGCCAAACACGGGACAGGGTAGGCTAGTAAAAAAAACTGACAAAAAATTTCTGAGTCATGTACCTACTGAATCCATGGTAATAAATTGCGCGTCGATGTACCTTCTACCCTTATTCAACCACAACAACTGTCATTCATTGACTGTTGTTTGAAAAGGCTATACACGGAAAATTGATGCAGGGTGTCAATTTGCTTTACAATGATTTTCCCTTAAAGTAAGAACATGATGCTTAAAACTTATTCAATCAACGATAAAACTAACCGGCTAGAGTTAACAATACCTAATTACATAAATAAACGTCATCTTTGCCTCAGTAAATGTGTTTATAATAACTTGAGTTATTAAATTTTCACTTTCCCATAAAGATAATAGATCTGCTCAGCAAATTAAGCGATAAAAAAATGATATAAAGATTATTATCTTCGTGGAATTGCTTACTTACTTGATACACTTGAATCAATTTCTAACAAGATGGTTATAACATTTTTTATGCCGCCAAATTGATTTAACGTAGTTCATTTATAATTCAATGCCATTAACTCTTAGGGTCTGGATGCGGAAGACGGGTGTTGTGGCACGGGTACAGGGTGTTGTGGCGCAGAATGGGAGAGACCTTTGTCCAGCAGTGGACTGCGATAGGCTGAGTTTATTGATTGAACTCGTAGGGAAGCTATTTTTTTACATAAACATAATATCAAGCCTTGTATCCCCGAAGGGTTACCTATATGCAGAGGTGTACCTGCAGTACCTACACCATTCATCGTTTCGCACGTTATGTTTAAGCACAGATGCAAGCAGGTCAAGCTACCCGAAACTGTCAAAATTACCCAATCAATCTTGAACCTTAATGCTTTACCGATAAAGTTGAAAATCTATTAAAGAAATTTGACAGATTGTAGTCGCTTTTTGTGCATAATAGGGACGAGGCTGTTGCTATCAACCGCGAACAATTCCAGACTTCGAACTGAGAATTTCCAAATAGAAAAACCCACGAACACTTTGCCCAACCCAGGTATGGATTTTAGGACCTCATGCTCAGCAGTAGCGTTTGCGCCCATTAGACCAAACGGCAGTAAATACCGCATTAAAAAAAGGTTTCAAAAGAAAAATTTAACTTCCGATTTTCGTCACTTTTCCGTAGAAAATAGAAACGATTATCGTTTAAACATTTTGATAGAGAGCACCCTTTATTAGCTGCCCTACGGATTGTGTCAAAAGAGAAAACTTGTCTAAAGTATAAAGAGTAAATTGCTGCCTTTAATAATGATATTAGACCTAGTATTCACTGATGGAACTCTGCTACAATTACTAGAACGATTTGTAGGAGCTTTTTCAGTTATCTACTGACACGATGATTAGTGGCTACGATAAGTATCAAAATTGTGGTGTTTTGTATTTGAAATTAAATACATATCATTTATATTATTATGTGTGTAGGATATTTTTTATTTCACACAACTTTATCACTGACTATCAGCAAGCGCGGTGTGGGACACTCCCCAGCTAGATACAACCGACCGATCGAAGACCTTGAAAAGGTGGCTGGCACGGACTGGATGCGGAAGGCGGAGGACTGGGTGATGTGTCACAGCCTGGGAGAGGCTACGATAGTCTGGGTTGATTGTTGATCCATGACGATGTGAAAGGTAGCACAATTCCCACTAAAAGGCTACACAGAAAACCCAAAACTGACGTCATTTATTCTAAAATAAACCCGCGACCAGAATATTCTAAACCGGAATTTATTCCAGTTTTATTAAGAAAGAAACGAATAATTTATTCACCGATTCATTCTACAACTAGTATAATATATTCTAGCCTAGGAGTAGTCAAGGTCTCCTACGAAACCAATGTAAACCCAGCCTATCATTATGTAGATTAGAATTTTCCGAGGTGTGAATTAAATAAGTACTTTGTGAAAGTAGAGGCACTAGGTATCTCGGATACATTATAAGCTAGTACACTATGATTACATGCTTATTATATTGTCTCATAAAATTTTATCGCTGGCAAATGAGAATTTATTAAGTTACAATAACTTTCATGTGAGTGAATTATCTTAGATTGTTTTAGTTGAAGGTTATAATTAGTGCGCCGTTCTGAAATAGGTTGGGTTGCCTGCGGGTATGAGACAGATAGTCTTTATTAAGCTGTATAATTGTGTTGTTTGAAGTCAGTGTATCAACGAGTAGTTGTTTTTGATTGATGCTGCCATTTCATCCACCATTATCAAGTAGATAATTGGTATTTACCTGCTTCAGCAGAGAGAGACAGTACCCAGCAGGTTATGGTTACCGAAAAATACTTGCACTTGCTGGTAAACTGTCCTCAAATTACGTAGAAACGAAATTCATTTTCTACTTTTTCTTAGCTTCATCATCATCAGCCAACAGCATTCCCCTGCTAGCCATAGGCCTCTCCTATTGCACGCTAATCGCTATGCCTCTCTTCTTAGCTTGTCGATGGCAATCTATATACCCATGCCCAGAATGTGGCTACAAGCTTGGCACCTTTAGTAGCATCCAACAACTCCTGTATCGTGCAGACAACAGGACACGCTGGACATGGGCCCCATTCATTGTGGGACAGCCCCACATTTACATTAATTTACATATATATCTTAAAGCTGACAGTCTCTATATTTAATCGAAAACTGAAAGGATTATTATTACTGCCAGACTGCCTAGTGTACCTATTTAGGAATATTTATAAGGAAATGTCAGACTTGGAAGATACGATTTGGGGTAAGGGGTAAAGAACCTAGAATAACTCTCAATTGCTAAAAAAACATGTACCACCAATTTTTTTTATATTGTTGACTCAATCAATTAACTCAGCCTATCGCAGTCCACTGCTGGACATAGGCCTTTATCAGACTGCGCCACAACACCCTGTCCTCTACCTTCCGCATCCAGTTTGTCCCAGCGAAATTCTTTTAGGTCGTCGGTCCATCTAGCTGGGGGCGCCACATTACACATAGGTACCGATACGCGGTCTCCACTCTAGCACTCGTCTGCTCCACCGGCCATCGGTCCTACTACAAACATGGTCAGCCCACTGACACTGCACGTTGCTTATTCTGCAAGCTATGCCGGATAAGTGATATGTAGTGATAAGTAGTATCCGGTGACTCCAGTTCTTTTCCGGATAACTTCATTTCTAATTTTATCCTCCATAGCGCGCATGGCCCACTCTATAGCATGAAGTAATATTAAGAATCTTGTGAACGTTGCAAAAAAATCTTGGTAAATTTTACGTTTAGACAGGTGTATATTTTGTATGCCATTTATGTTAATTTATTCGCGTATTTTAACGACTCAGTTGGTAGATCCGTTTGACTAGTCACGCCTGACATGTTCAAACCACAGCTTGACACCTTTGGTAGGTATGTTGACCTCAACATGATGTCATCATACAACGAACATGAATTCATTGCAGTTTAAGTTGAAAGAACCACAATAAATAGGTACATATGTAAAAAGTTTAATGGATATCAAGTACAAATATTAACCATTATTTTCCTAAAAAAATTTCTTCTCAAAGTCTCGGACTATCGATCCGCACTCACGTCTTGCCCTTTCGACATAATTTTACCTGCACATACATTTAAATTTGAAACTGGTAACATTCATTCCAATCAAGGCCAACAATAGTTTTATTTTGAACGCATTATTATTTGGCATGACAGTATCTTTGTTAATTAATCATTTCTATTACTAAACTTTAACAGCTCTTAAATGCAGATACGTACATACGATTAAGTTTATCATCAATTCCCAGATCATCAACATTGTCTCTGCAAACCATAAATACATAACAAAAACCTGTCGCAAAAAGTTTCCATACTTATCTAATAACAATGCGAACTGTCTAATTAAGCGTGCAAAGTCGGAAGCAATGTCTTCACATGTTGGACACAACGTTGGAACTAACATTGGTTGAAATTGTGGCGAAAGCTCCGATGCAAATCGGCACTTAAAACAGTAACTTTAAACTTTCATCAGTTAAAATTTACAATCAATTTGACTGTGATATTTAAGAATTTATCATTATGACAGTTCAAAGCCATTTACAGCGTTAAAAACTCGTGGAATACTGGTAACACATCTCACTTTCATGTGCCAACTCAAGAAAACGTTGGCCAAACATTGGCAGACTTTGGGACAATGTTACGTGTGAGAAAACTAAGAAATTGCACCCGCTATCGCCATCTTGGATCGGTGTGCAGATAATGTACATAATGTCATGGTCTGCTGCCTGTTCCCGTGTGAGGCCTTCTTAACCATTCCATTAAACATTTATGTGCAATTTTTTTTACAAAATAATAGCTATAATGCTACGAGTACCTACATGAGAAGTTGTAAATAGTGTTTCCTGCATTTTTATGGTTTAATAAACAGGAATTCAATTGGCCTTTGTTACATTTTTGCCGTCTAACCGAGAGACTAAGTTATAGTTGTTTTATGATACTAAGAGTTTCAGAATAAAGTCTAGCAATGCTGTAGCTTGAGAATTCCTGCTGGTACCGACAGCTTGAAAATAAAAATCTTATGTCACTAAAGCCCGGAATACACATGCCTTACACAAAAGTATGCATGTAACTTGCCTGCCATTATTGTATTCACCAATCAAAAGTTGTTATGATTATGCAAGTTATACTTCCATCATTTTATGCAAGTCACAGGCATGTGTATTCCGGGCTTAAAGTTATGTCAAACTGAGCTTCTAATCCACTACAAGATCACGGTTCATTCTTCGCGCGGCCTAATTTCAAACTCAGAAAAGGAATGCCACAGTTAATGAATAAAAAACAATTCTATAATTGGCGAAGGAATTCTCACAAGCTCCCAGTTCCAAAAACTATTCTCGATTGCGCCACTCGCCGTTAAAAAGCAATCTCTTGTAGTCGAAAGTTATTTTTAATTCCTTTTTCAAAATTACACAGCGCGCCATATTTAACAGCTCTTATTTGGATTAACGAGTCACGTTTCCTTTTCTATTGAATTAAAGGAATGTCAAAAACAGGAAATATACTAAAGGAATCAAATACTTCAGTTTATCCGCGTCGTTGATGTTTATTGACGATTAATTCTGCGTTTTAAGTGCGTTTCCTTAGATATCAAAGGACCGTTAAAGATCAAGTTAGTGAAACAAGGTACGCGTAGGTTTTATTAGATAGATACTATAGATAGTTAATTTTATTCGATTAATATGGGGAGTTGGATTTTTAGGTACAGGTCTGTACCATCGCGGACACTGGCGGTGGACTATTTTTCAAACTTATCACTAAGGGCATTTTTTCCTTCTCTTGTGTTACTATCTAAGTAGTAATCCTGTGATTTTACTACATTATTCTAACACTCAACTTAGTATAAGAGCGCACTAAAATTGTCAACACAATCAAGATGCTGTTATTCAAATGCCGCACAGTTTATAATCATGAATGTTTCATAAATTCGATCACAAATCGAATTCAATGTTTATGTAAATATTAAACTTCGTACATTGGCGGGTAGTCGCGAAACGTGGAGGAAGTTGTAAATGTCTTTATAAATCTAATCGTAGACTGTGCGTTTGGTGTTGACCACATAGGGGTGTGAGATTTGATACTTGGAAATAATTTTATTGGTCCTTATTTGTTTGTAGTAAAAGTAGACTATTACTACACTACAAACTTCACCGTGAAAACTTAGGTGAAGTGAGCTGCCATTACACCTAATGCTAAAGTTTGACAATATTGACAGCTCACATGACCTAACGCACGGTTTTAATAACAATGCACACTTGCTTTTCCAATTTACTTTTGATATTGGCAGAATAGTCGAAATCGGCTTTGCTTCCCGTAGTAATAAAAAAATAAATTTAAAATTTAAAAAACCCCCGACAACGTGAAACCCTATAAAAAGAAAAAAATAACCTTGAAATTATGACCTTACGTAAGTACGTATGAAATTTTTTGATTAAATGTTGTCCTGTCGGGGGACCGCTACTATTTTCAACTTTAACAGAACGTTTGGCTAATAATTAGAGCGGTCCCCCCCTGTTTTAAAGGGTTTCACGTTGTCAGGGGTTTTTTAAATTTTAAATTTAATTTTTTATATCACGCTTTTTGTAGGGACTCCTTGTTATTTCATTTCTTTTATTTTCTTGCGTTTTAAGATTCAGGTAATTTGGTATTTAATCAGGTTTTTTGTAATTCGCCATTTTGTGGTAGTGGCCATCTTGGATTTGAAATTTGTCATAGTTTATAGTATTCTACTAGTCAAGCCCGTTCATTTGATACCCATATTGAGGGAGTTGTGAAAAAATATGTAATCCGCCATTTTGTGGCGGCGGCCATCTTGGACCGATTTTCATCAAACATAGCTAAGAACACTCCCGACCAATTCACTTTTCAAACAAAATAAACAAAATTAAAATCTGTTCATCCGTTCGGGAGCTACGATGCCACAGACAGACATACACACACACACACCCACACACACACACACACACACACAGAGAGAGAAAGATGTCAAACTTATAACACCCCGTCGTTTTTGCGTAGGGGGTTAAAAATAGAATAGAATATGAGATTTTTACAGAATACAAAAATTGGTCCTTTGATACGGTCGGTAATTAGGTAAACCAAAAGACGCTTGAGTACCTATATAATGAATTAGCTGTTATATGATTTACAGGATCGAAGGGCATTCCAACAAAATTAGAAAGAAAAAAAAGTGTTTCCCTATTGGAAACAAAACTGAATCAACACACTAAGTCCGCATCTAGATGTCAAGTAATTGCATGTAGATAATGCAATGCCCTATCATTAACCAGAACCGCCATGATATTTTCTCGTTAACTTTTATAATTATGGTCTTTTTATGGCTTCCATTTCAGTGTTTGTGGTTCAGACAGCTAGCAATATTCACGTCTCGCTGAATTTTGACATGCACGAAAATGGGAAATACCTACATTGATTGAACTGAAAATTGTATACACTTTTGTTAAATGTTGTACAGTTCTAATTTCAGACTTAATTTTTGTGCTTGAAACCCAACATTAAAAAGAAACAATAGTAGAAGAAGCGGTCATTAATTTCGGCCAAAATTATACCGGTAGGTATCACAAAAAACTGTGCCGGTACCTTTCGTTAATTTAAATCTAAATAACTGTCTACATTTTTGATTATTTCAACAATGCGTGAGAAAGACCATACAATAAATAGTACACCAAACCTCAAAGAGGCAATTTCTATAATAATTTTATTAGATAATACTTCACAATTGGGCCAAACGCATTCAATCCAATAAAACAGCACTTACATCATGCGCTTGTTAGACGCGACAATAAAATGCAGCGGCCCAGCGCTTTACAATACTTTTGATTGAGATTTATGCATTGCGCTATCAAGTTACGACGCCTGAAGCGTGCTTGCGACACAGGCCACTCGTACAGCCTCCAAATAAACTTTATAGTTATTACTTATTAGTTATGTCAGTAAACATGACCCCTGATTAAATGATTTATTGTTTTATTATTGGATTTGTGACGCAACGTAATTTGGTTATTGTTGGCTTAACGAGTTAACCTTGCTTGACCTGGCTTCGGTTGATAAAGTGGACGTTAATAATGGTAAATGTGATTGCTGAGCTATTTATAATGTAACTGTCACAGTTGTGGTTTTCAAAGGGATATGAACTGTTACATGTCACCAGTCAAGCAACGATACAAATGATTTAAGCCATAGAAGTATTTGAGAAAGACAATACGAGATATTCTTAAGAACTGACCAAGGAAATACAGTAACAGTTTTTTCTTTGATGAATGAGCCGATAACTGAACAGAATAACACTTACGTCAACACTATTATTGACACTTTCCCGTTCAAGCTGTCCACTTTTACTGCAAATTAACACCTGAATAAGGGCTTAACAACGTAAAACTTATCAATGAAGAGAAAGCAAATATAAATCAATGAAATATATCAATGGAGTATGAATGAACAGAAACTGGACAGGGCAACACCGCCATAGCTCCATAAGTGTTATAAGGGCCACATTCCTGCAATCGTAGTTCAAAGGAAATATTGTTTTCTCCTCTTATATGGCTAGGTCAAGTGGTCTACTTGAAAACGATAACTGGACTGACTATCTGTCAGGTATCGTGTTCCGGGATAATTTGCTGCGGTTTACTTTCGCTGGGCTATGTTTAAATGGGGTGGGTAGGGCAGTGGCAAAAAATATTGGAAATACAATGGAAGCTTTTATGAAGGAAAAAATAGCGGAAATGTTGGAAATAGAAGAAAATGGGGTTACAGGAAACAGTGAGCTCATAAAAACGGCGATTGATGATGATGATGAACGTAAAGTTTTAGTGAATAAGTTGTCTAAAACGATAGAAAATATCAGAGAAGGCAGACTTCTTTACAAAAAAGACTAATAAAACTATCCTAAAAGAAAATAAGAAGAAACGGACCCCTGGTATTCTCTTGAACACAAATATTAAAGTAGCTAATACTGATTGGACTGGTCTATGTCAATAACTAGACGTAGCGACATTGTTACTCTCAGACACTAACTTTATAGCACCAGACAGCCTTTCAGCGGTGAAGTTAAATTGTGTAGCTAAAGTCAACAATCTGTAAGTAATACTGTGTTTAATAATTGTATTAACATTTTACATAATTCAATTATTTTCAGAACAAAAACTGAAAATGGTTTGCAAATCAACCTTGAGACTGGAGTATTTGATCTGTAATAACATTATTGTTATTAGATATTGTACTGAAGCTGATTTTGATTTTATCATTTTTGACTTTAAACGCTTTACGTTCATGGTCGACACTTTCGATCTGATTTAAAACTGAATTATTGCAAGTTGTGTTGTTGTAAAGTTTGATTGATCTATTTTTGTTTTTATTATCTTGTTTATTTCACGGTCGTTGATCGACGTTTGAGTTTTGGGCTTACATAATAATTTTTTTGCCTTCCTCGACAATTTACAGAGAATATTGCAACCAAGCTATAAGTAGGTTTGTGGAATCCTTTTATCACCCAAGAGAAAAATAATACAATATATACCTAAATATAGATTTTGTAATTAATTCACTGCAGGGTTAAAGCTTCTTGTAATACAGAAAATAATTCACCTAGTAGGCGTCTATTCGACTTTGATTTTATAACATATTTCCCCATTTTATTCTGAAGCCAATGCGATTTCACATAAAGCTTTCAAAGAATCAAAATGGATTTACAAAACGCAAATCGCTAAATCTTTGTGCTTGAACTGGTTAAAGTAATAGTGGATTTGTCTGAAAACTTGGATATCGTTGTAACAAAGGAACGCATTCAGTTCCCACGAGATAGCGGGGAATCTAAGTTGAAAGAGGAATGAAAAAATGAAATTATAAGTTTTTATCATGTCGAGTAATGGTAACGGAATAAGTATATAAAAAGATAATTGCAAGAAGTAATAGTAGTAATAGTAGTCGTATGAAGATACCCTTGTCAATGAATAATTTGGCACAAAACCTAATAATAGTCACACATTTAAAAGAGACCATATATACTTTCCCCAAACGGAAATAAAACTTCCGATGGAAAAAAAAATTCGATGACCACATTGACCACACATCAAGAGTTAAGACATAACACACGAGCGAAATGACTATATTATTATCTTAACATCTCCATAACCACAAAACCGGGTCAAAAGCCACGAAAAAGAACAAACATCTACATTATCTACACATCGATCTAAAATCGACGTAATAAGATCACAATGAAAGTAGGTACCATCATAATTGATACCTGGTCTCCTAGACAGGTTCAGAGGTCGCCTTATATAAGCAAATTGATGTTATATGGATTACTCTTGATACACAAGACTCGTTAGAACAACGAACTTGCGAAACTGATTGACCGGTCGAACAATTTATATATAACCTCATTTTTTTTGGTCTTTTGTTACGTCTTGAAATATTTTAGATTGAAGATGATGAATTGTTATTAGATTAGTTGGATTTAGGACAGATTTAATGAGACTGTTTGACTTCATTGTGACTAGACGTAATACAAATAATGGTTCAAATGTTAATGATATAATCAAGTTGTTTAGAATGATCATCTGTAACGTTAGGTTCTGATTATTCATTAGCCTACTTTAGTGGATGTTTTATTCGTTTTGGGTTAACTTCAGAATGACTGACAACTTACTTAAATTGACATGTTTACAAAGCTGTGTAAGTTCTATCTAATTAAGAGCTTAATTATTGAAGTCATCGTCCATTTCATGTTCATTATTCTCTCTGCTCGTAAGTATATTATTGCAAATGAACATACACTTCTGTTCAGACATTAAAACTTATGTGTGAACATTAATCGAAAACGATTTGATAACTCAATTTATACCATAGTGAGCAATATTGATCGTGTTCTGGATAAGTTGCGTTACTCTTTATTTATCTTATTGCTTCATTATTTTATTATTAACGATTGTTAGATTGGTAGGAAGCTGTTTTTATTGCATCTGAGGTAATTGTGTGAAATATGTGGTTATTTATTTATTGTAAGAATTGCAGAAATTAGAGGAAAATGTATATGGGCTTGTTGGTGGTCTTACTACATATGTATATGTACATACAGGGTAGCAGGGACATCGACGTGCAACTTACCATGAATTCAGTACTTACATGATTCTGAATCGTGTGTTGAATTCATGGTTACACTTTTTGCGTCGATGACCCTACCAGCCTGTATATGACTACATATTATGTTGCGACAAACAAAATGCGTTTACAATTTGATGCACTCACCGTTGGTAAATAGATCGCATTAGCTATGGATTCAGCCAAACCCGCCTTAACGTTCCAAAAAAAAAATGTCTGTAAGGACTATTTCACTATTATTTGTTTGTTTTTATCTAGATTTTATTGGAACTATCTCTAGGCTTCGAACAATGACAACAATTGTGTCAGTAAACACTTACTTGTGGACAATAAAACTTAATTCTAAGAAGTGGGACATTGTACGCAATGAGCTGTTACACGAGTTACATTCTATTGTATCATCAGGCTGTTATAAACTATCGGTAGGAACTAGGGTTGCTAGAAATCTTAACTCAAGTACTCAAATCACGTACCAAAAGAATGATTGACTCTTTACGTGATTAAGGAACTAGCCTATCCCTCGACCACATAAGGTATCTGGTACTGGACAGGTCCACTCAAATCTTTGCGGTTGTTTTCACAAAACCATTTCAGACACACAATCTACATGGTCCGCACGTTATCTAACCAAGATTATATCTGGACTTTAAAAGAGACTGTGTCCTCTGAGTTTATTTCGGCCTTCCTTCTAAGATTAGTCGGATAGGAAACACTGACATCATCTAGTTTAAAAAATATGATTAACGTGTAAAAGTGTTTGTACAAACTTACTTACAGAAATAAAATCATATATCTGTTCACAGCGATGCGGATAGCAAGGTTTTCGAAGCTTCAAAGCACAAGAATTTAATGAAGAAACAAATCTCTTTTTCCATAGGTATTGAAAACCGCAAAACTTATTTTCTTTGGTAGGTATTCGGTAGTCATAAATTGCCAGCCCTACATTGATCTAGCACATAGGAGACAGTTTCAATTTGAGTCGGGTGCAATCCTGAGCGCTGATTGCGGGAGCATATGCTGCAGAATTGTTCTAAATTCTCTATCTAGCGCACGTTTCTGTTACAAGTATGATATTTTAGGTTAACATTTTAAGCTGTGAGACGCAAATATTTTATATTACAAAGAAATAAAATATTTATTTTCAAACTATATTTTATAATAAATAAGCTCACAGTCCTAAAATAATAATTATATGTCTATAAAAATGGGGGGGAAGGAATCATAGGGCACAAAAAAAATTCGTCCGTCAAAGAAATATGTCTCGTATTCAGGTTGTTTACCGGCCGTACGTAGGTATTTAACTACTGACATTACATCTGAACGACAGTGTACCTAACTCGTTTCTAAACCTGACAATGAAGAAGGTGTAAAGAGGGTAGTAAGCAATGATGAGGTAGCTGAATCTGATGCAGTAATAAAGGCTGCCACTGTAACAAATAACAATATACCCCATGAAACAAACACCAATCCATTTACACCGGCCAAAACTGCACACATTCTTATCAAATTGATACGAGTCATGTAAACACCAGCTAGTTCTGCCAATAAATCCTCCAATTCGGATCCAACTGTATCGGTGGGCGAAAAGGCAATTGGTTCGTATATTGCCGATAAATTACTACGGGAAATCGAAGAAAACTGGCTTTACGAGTTCGGCAATTGGTCTAATCTGGCGCAAAAATACGTCTTTGCACAAAAGTTTGGGGTCGAATGGGTTGGTAAATAAGTTGGCTCAAATGCAATGAAATCTTTGGCTATTGGAGATGTCGACGCAGATTTTTATGACTGTGCTTTTATACCTTCTATAAAGACAGCATGAATGACGGTGTTTGGTGGCGAAGTTAACATGATCGTAATAGTCTCCCTTTCTGTAGGTGTCGAAGATATAATTATGAGGCTATATAATGGGTCAAGAAAATGTGCAGGAGCATTTAAAGTATTTACATCGCTTCTGTCAAGATGACTTTTACCTATGTAATTACTGTCTTCAGTCTTAGAACCCATTCCGTTGGCTGTTATGCGGAAGGTGATACATACGTATAATCTTCTACGGTTCATATTTAACTTCACATTAACCTTCCAGCATCCCAGGACGGATAGCATTGTTGTGGTCAGTACCACAACAATGCTATCACTACTCTTATCGTCACCGTCGAGTTGCAATAGTAGCTCTCGTCCAATCATCCGGAACGGCCGCTGATTGGCTGATAACGTGTTATTGGTACACAAGCCAATGCACTTAGCTAGTTTTGATGCCTTTCAATTGGATTATTGTTTGGATTTTACCTAGGCCTTTACTCCGTAGTGGGTGGAATAAGGCTGCCAGTGATGACGATGATAGGAATGGTAGAAACCCCGGTGATATGATGCCACCGAAGTGAAGCCTAAGTCCAATAGTAAAATATGCTACCTTGAGGTAATATTTGGCCTACTAAACTACTTATGATGGTTCATTAAAAGTGCCTCTGCAAGTGATGGTTCGACTGGACGTCGGCGCATCCTGCAGTACTATTCTGTGAAAATCTCACGGTGAAAACTTAGGTGAAGTGAGCTGTCATTCCACCTAATGTTAGAGATTGACACTATTGACTTCTCCCTTCAAACTCACATAGCGTAACATAACATCATCTACAAAAAACATTTGTCATTTACAAAATGATCTCCAAAAAAAAAATATCAGAAAATTTTATGGTTGTAACGACTGTGAATGTTATTTATTATGTTATGTCTAGTCGCAAACTTTAGGTAAATATAGACGAATTACTTATTCCAAATAACATATTTTTTTAATGTATTTAAAAGTGTTGTACCGAATTTCGGGACAGATGTCCCGGAAAAAAATTAGTCCCAAGGAAGTCTCCGTTTCTTGTCTCTGTTCTTCGAAGTTTAGGCAAATAGGCACTACCTAATCCTATCACTGATCATCAACCTATAATGTTCCCACTGCTGGGACACACTTCAAACTCAGTTCACCTAAATTTTCACCATGAGATTTTACAGAATTGACCGGCTGGACAGTGATCCTTTCAAAAAAAAATGCTATCGACACGTCCTGGTGACTGATTGATATACTTATATTTAATATGTTTTACATCAACCTTTGTTTACTGCAATTTTCGACTAAAAACTTTAAATTCCATCTCATTGAAGTTTAGAACCATTTAGTAATGTGAATTTGTTAAGCTTTCCTGTCTACGCTGTTTACGGCGCCTTGTAGACGTCGTTAACTTTTATAGCTGGGACCTTAACAGCATGTGCTGGGCTTCAGGAATTTCCAACGGAATAACTGAGAATCCAGACAGGTAAATTGTTTGCTGTTTTTGCTAATCGAAATAAAGCAAGGTTATAATAAGACACCGTTCAATTTTTTCGGGACCAACCCAGAAATCGTGAAAAAAAATCTGTTGATCCATACAATAAGTCGAGTTATGCGAACATAAATCTATGGATCAACTGATTTTTTTTTCACGATTTCAGGGTTGGTCCCGTAGTAAAAGTTGTTCATAATGATGATTACAATGACCCATTTTAAGGATTAAAACGATCAACATCTATGGGCGTATATTCTACTTTGTTACGAAGTTCCATTCAAATGATATTTGTTGTAGAGTTACTATCGGACTTTATAAGATACGATTGGGTTTTATACAGCATAAGGTAAGGTTTCATAAGTAACGCAACAACCACGATACAAATAATCGCGGAGTAAGGGCGGGTTTAGTTTACGTTACGCCAAAAATGGTGCTAACTATCGTCAAACCAAAAAAAGCGTTGTTTCAAATTACAATTATTCGTTAGTATTTGACGTACCTACCTACGTATGTTACCTTAACCAACCATTTGAAACAACCGGCCCTTAAGTGGTATGACATTAAAGTAGCTTCAAACTTTAGGCGTGAAACATGAAAATTGTGGCCAAAATAGATCATAAAATAAAGAAAATTCTTCCAGATTCAGAAGTCCTACCTACCGACTATAGACGCAAAAATCTATTTACTATCCTTAGGGATAAACCAGTCCCGGTCTTCACGAGCATTGATTGGATCGTCGAGCTAATAACGTAAGTCAGGGCTGTCCACAGGCACCTAATTTTATTAACTACCCTCATCCGAGTTAGTGCAGCCCTAACAGTAAGGAATTGTGTGGATCGGCTTGCATGTAGCTAGGGAATTTCTCACGCGAACAGCAAGGTGATAAAAGTCTAAGCTTAAAGACCAGACAACTAATCAAAGCATTGAAGTAACAAAACCTTGCTTTAGTATAAAAACGAGCTTTCGAATTGCCCTCCGGAAAAAAAGTATCTTGTCAAGGTCGGGCTGGGTGCAAAATTTCATTGAAAGGGGTTCAGCAACCGTTCAAAATCAAAATATTTTATTTCACATACCCCCCCTACTACATGGGCACTTATGAAACGTCAGAAGCTAGGTGCACGGTTCCAATTGTTCGTTTCCTATGAAGAAGAGCTGGCAAGAAACTACCCGGTTACTCTTTTAAGGCATGAAAATGTAACAGACGAACAGAGTTATTTTCGCATTTATAATGAATGGTTAATTGGAAATGGAGTGTGGGTTCACAACAATAAACAAAAATATTCTCAAGTCATATTGCACTGGAAACCAAACCCGTTGCTAATTAAAAACGCCATTCATTCCAAACAGACTGCTTTTCATAAAGCACACTCAAATGAATTTCGATTACCCGAATAATTGATCAACATTGAAGCCAGTCTGCAACCCCGATTTAAAATAAACGCCTCATCAAATATTTCTAACGTCACCTCTCTCAGGCACAACTCAATAACCAGCTTAGTAAGAGCTTCCAACCCTCGATCACTAAAAGAAAAAAGTACCAAAAACAATTCAAGCTCAAGGAAAGTTAGGGGTCAATCTTTATTGGTTATGTCAATTAGGGGTGCACCCTATCTGTCAAACGCAGAAGTTCTAAGTGACTGATATATGGAACCCTCCACATTGTCGAGTTTTTGTCTTTTGTATAGGTAATGCTTGAGATTGGTATCGATCGGTTCCTAAATTCAGGGGAGACAATGGTGAAGTGTTTCCAAAAGTATTCAATATGGATGGGGTTTAGCGGGTTTTAGACATATTTTGGCTTTCTCTTTCATTTTGGCAGTCACGATTATTTAATAGTGAGAGTAATTGCTCTTCTTATTTATACATACTAATGACTTATAGCAATATGAATCAGAGGGGCAATTCTCGTAATTTTAAGACCGTTCACAGTCTGATCTCAAACTCAATCTGTCAAAAAATACTTCTAATTTCCCTACATTTTGACAAGTTTTTGACATTTGTTTGTCGCTGAGATGAGACTGCGACTAGATTTTGAACGTTTTAAATTACGAGAATTGGCCTTCAGTTTTTATTTTATTTTATATAATAATCCTATTTGCCTAGCCTTTCTAGCCGGATACAGCTGAATACCAGTATTTTACATGGAGCAACTGCCTATCTGACCTCCATACTGGAAAATACGATACCCCGATTTTTATCTTAATTGTTCTGTGTGTGTTTGTCACCTAACTTCTCCTAAACGGCTGCACCGATTTGAATGAATTTTTGTGTGTATATTTCAATGGGTTCCTGGATGGTTTGAAAATATAATTGGACCCGGTAGGTGGCTCTGCTTTTCCGGGCAAGACGACGTCTGCCGGGTCCGCTAGTTTTATATAACATCATGCATTAATAAAGTAACAACTCCGATTATTTTCAAAATGTTAATGAAAAGCCATGAAGATAGATTTAAAAGCTAAAAACTCACGCGAATAGATTTAAGTACTTAGTAATTAAGTTGACGTAACAATTAATTAAAACTTTTTTAGTAGCAAATTCGTGAATGTTTGTAACATAGAGTGGCTGTCTATTAAAAAGTATTCACTAAAAAATAATTAAGTATTAATTAATAGCAATTATGAAAATCAACTTCTGATACACGCACGACCTGACACGTACACTACCTTTCAAAAATATCAACGAAGCTTAGTAATTAATTTCGCGCACCAAATGCGTTTAAAAAACAAAAGTAATCTTCTGTTTTGAAAGTAAATATATATTTTCTGTAACTCCTATGTTCTAACATACAAGGTAGAAAATGGAAAGTCTCATTTTTAAACAACGGTAAAAGTAATTTGGTAACTGTTCAGTGAAACCGGTTGGCACCTGTCATTTACCGAGGGTTGTCAGAACAAGTCAGAAGCGCTTACACTTGAGGACCGATTATTTAGCTGATCTAACGTTTCGTTTGAAAGAAAAGTAACTTGCTAAACCAACAGTTTTATTAACTATTGTTTGAAACCAAACTTGAGAGGTTATTTAAGAAACTTTACTTAAACCCTATCCTACTAATATTATAAACGCGAATGTTTGTATGGATGGATAGATATTTGTTACTCTTTCACGCCAAAACTATTGAACGGATTTCGATGAAATTTGGCAAACAGATAGTTTATAACTAGGATTACCACATAGGATACTTTTTATCTCGATATTCCCACGGGATCGAAACTTATGCGGGTAAAACCGCGGGGCGCAGCCAGTGTTATAAACGCGAAAGTTTGTGAGGATGGATGGACGGATGTTTGTTACTATTTCAAGTAAAAACTGCTGCAAAAATTTAAATGAAATTTGGCACACAGATTGTTTATAACCAGGAATAACACATAGGATACTTTTTATTCCGTTGTTCCCACGGGATCGAAACTTATGCGGGTAAAAACGCGGGGCGCTGCTAGTACAGTAATAAACTAAAGACAAGTTATTTGAACAGACGCCAGCACATCAAGCTACTACAATCTGTCAATTTTTTAAATGGATTTCTAACCTTATCCCTAAAGTATTAAGTTTCAAGGTTGATTAGGAAAATTTGACAGTTTCGGGTAGTTTGACTTGCTGGCGGCTGTACACTAAGCAATCATAACAACCATTTCAATTTATTCTCATACTACTACATTTACACAGACTGCACCCTGTTAATTAATGCTTATTTATAGAAATGATAGTTGCCAAGCATAAATACATACCTATAAATAATTATTTTCTAATTACATATAGTAAATGCTACAAACAAGCCGTTTAATATCGGATATTTATGTAATTAGAATCGTATAGCACTCATAATCGAAATTATACCGACAACAATCACGAGCATACCTTATTGAGTCAATAACTAACATACAAGGCAGTAGGAAGCTAAGTAGTAATCCTTTACAAACAAACATTATTCTTATCATAAAAATATCTTGAGATATTATGCCTATACACATTTATAGGGAAGGTTAAACTTAATTTATTCAAACACGTTAATAAATATTCTGACCTTATTTGTGTACTTTTACTTGGCCGCAAGTGTACGAGATTAAGTACAATGTCAGCTACCTTCGGCCACCGTTGAGATGAAGTCTCACTCTTATGTAAATACATCGGGGTTTACTTTCTTTGTATCATTAGTCATAATAGTGCGTTTGTATGGGGCTTTTTCACATACGGTTGTCAGCAGACAGTAAAGTCAAATTTCTATATCGTCATTTGTCAGTAAGGACATTTTGATACTGTGGTTCAATATGACATCAATATTTGTTTTTGCACTCAAACGTCAGATAAAATGCAATGCTCAAATCAGACAAGCAAAACATCAGTGATAATTGAAAATACAAAATGTCAAAATTAAAATAATAAAATGTCATTGTCAATGTCATTTTTATTTTGTTATTGTTAACAAAATAAATAATAAAACTTTGATTTGACATTAAAAATCTGATAAATCTGATGATCTGGTAAATCTGATTCACAAACCAATAGTGATAAAGATAACTAAATAAACGGTAAACACAACAAAGCAGTTCAGAGATCACGCACAAAAACGTGCGACTAATCGCAATTGCGGTTATACGCATGTTTGATAATGCTTTCACCGACCGGGAACTCGAAGAAGGAAGCCCTTGTGATCGCGACATGATCCGAAGCTGTGGTTGTTATTCAGGCCGTTTCACACGGAAAAGAGAAATAACTAAATGAGGTAGATATATTTCGAATCTATGGGCAGTCTGCTTCTGGACAATCATTATTCATTATCAAACTCCTACCATTATCCCAATGTATTTGGGGTTGGCGCTACATATACAGACGCCAGCACACCAAGCTACTACAATCTGTCAAATTCCTTTAATAAATTTTCAACTTTATCGCTAAAACATTAAGTTCAAGGTTGATTGGGAAAATTTGACAGTTTCGGGTGGCTTAATGTGCAGGCGTCTGTATACTACGAGGCGAAAAAATTGGCGTTGAAACTTCTAAATCCCTGAAATCCTTGAAAACTCAAATAAAAAGTGACAGTCTTAAATAGACCATTATAAAAACATAAAAGTAGGTAGAAATAAATTTAGTTCCATAGAAAAGAGTCGGCAAGAATTGCAAGAAGTAGCCATGGTTACCAATCGATAAACAAAATTCAAATTTCATTTTGATCAACATGGTTGCTAAGCCATCGTTGCGTGTTGTAATTAGATCAATATTGTCTTGGTTGCATGGTGCAATATTGTCAAGTGTGGTTGGCAGCCATATATCTATCTATACTAATAATAAAGCTATATAAATAAAGCCATATAGGTACCTATACTAATAACGAAGAGTTTGTTTGTTTGAACGCGCTCACCTCTAGAACTACCAGTCGGCTTTGAAAAATTCTTTCTGCATTTGATAGCCCATTTCTTGAGGAAGGCTATACGGTACTTAACATCACGCTAGGACTCTTAGGAGCCAATCAAAAATAAAAATCGGGTTGCATTCCGGGAGTGCCGGCAGATGTGAAAACTTGAATATTAACGTTGTGCATTTTTGATATTTTGAAATGCGGTCTACTCTCCCTCCGTCTTACGAATTTTCGACCAGGTCACGTGTCCTGACGCGAGGTCCGTCTTACGAATTTTCGATCAGGTCACGTGTCCTGACGCGAGTTTAACATTTTTACCCATCCACAAAAAACTCTCCCTCCGTCTTACGAATTTTCGACCAGGTCACGTGTCCTGACGCGAGCTCCGTCTTACGAATTTTCGATCAGGTCACGTGTCCTGACGCGAGTTTAACATTTTTTACCCATCACGTCGCTAAAGAAGTTTTCACTTCAAAAAAAGTCATAAAATGAAGTAGGTAAGTAATGCGATGCGATGCGACATGGTAGGTCGGGGTAGTAAGAAATTTCACGCGGACGAAGTCGCAGACAGAAGCTAACCCCAATAAAAAACAAATGAATAACCCTTTGCTACTTTATATTGGACATGTCAGTGGTGGCCCAGTCGTAACGGCTGCGACTTACGAGTTCGTAGGTTCGAACCCGGACAAGCGTTATACTTTCTGTAAATTATTTCATCACAAGTGCTCTCAAAACGGTGAAGGAAAACATCGTGAGGAAACCGACATGTCCTACAACCAAACATTCAAAAACATGTGATATCTACCAACCCGCACCGGACCCGCGTGGTGGATTACAGCCCACTCCCTCTCACAGAGAGGAGGCCTGTGTCCCAGCAGTTATAGTTATAGGCGTTATAGGTTGATTATTGTATTGGACATGCTGCAACATTTCAAAGTTTCTCTAGCATATCTTCCTTTGATATAATCTAAGCCCTGTCCACACGTATGCCTACTCGTAGAATAAACTAGCTCGGACTACACTGTTGTTTAGTTCGACAGAAGTTCTTGTTTATTGATAATACGCTTCCCTGAGCAAACATGTATTATGTAAGGAACTGATGTGTATTCTGTATGAAACACGGTGATGTAAGGCGACAAGTTTGTAAGTTCCTAGCACATAACTTATTGGAGATAAATCTGTTTTATGGTATCGTCTGCTAAATCCAATAGTTACATGTTTCTTCACAATTTCGTAAATGTTTAGTCATTAAACGGCCTACTGAAATGTTTGTTTACAGTTTCACACAATTCTAGTGACACCGTTTTAGGTATGGTCAGCAACAAAAGTCGGTTAACACTTCAGTTGCTTAAATCTTAATTATTGAGCAAAATATTCTTAAAAAACATGTAGTAATAGAATATTTAAGAATAATTAACTCTTTGCTATTACATAAAATAGTGAAAACCAATGTATCGCATCATTTTGTATCAATTTAGATGATTTGTAAAAGTAACAGAGTTAATTGACTTTTGTTGCTGACTGTACCTACTTTACTTGAGTGCGTATTTCAGAGATGTGTGGAAGAAGTGAATGTTAGAACATCATAGAGAGTTCATGTATTATAGGAACTTCATATGGTTAAGATTGGCACAAAAAAAGAGAGGCCAGCAGTGGGGAAGTCACGCTATGGGTGATGATGGTTAAAATTCAAGGATTATCTGTGACTTTATCAAAGGCCAAAGTGATAGGTAGGTACAAAATAAACGTTATAGGAAAACCCACTGTGTTTTACAACGTTACCAGTTCAATCTACTAAGTAAAAAGATACTTAAAAATTAACACATTTTATGACAACCTCCAAATGAACACTCACAGATCTATAGAATATGAAAACAAAAACTATTTGAGGTCAGAATCACCATTCAAATAGCTTATAACAACCACATCATAGCAACCAGGGTGTAATAAATTGTATTAAGTGCAAGATGCGACCAAATAGAAGCAATAACATTTTAAAACTTGAGACAAAACATCCTTACTGCTTCTGTATAATGTTGGGTTAAGGAAGCGACTTGCTGCTAGCGGGAGCGGAAGCGGTAGCGGATAAGACAAACCCTACAATATAAAACAAGGATGTATAACCATCATAATCAGCCATTATTCCAGCAAATATGGGATGCTAGTCCGGACTTGCTATCTTATCGCAGAATAATAATAAAATATTATGCTGGGTTCCGTTACCGCAAAACTATTCGTTTTATTACGAATAGTTAATTTTAATATAACTACGTTATACGGATAGTTAATATGTTTTGCTAACTGTTGTTGGCAAAACATGTTCTTTTAAAGGGAGTTAAAAAAGGTAATTTTACTTGTTTTAAAATGAAAAGAAAAAATAAGAATATTATGGAAAAACGATAGGTACCTACACAAAACGTTGTAGAGTAAAGTAATAATACAAGCTAAATATGGAAACTTACAATGTTTTGAATTAACTAAATTTATAGCTTAGTAGTAAGTATGTAGCAAATTATTAATGTCCTGTTAGTAGCAATTTGCAGTGCGTAGCGCCGAGGTCAGAGGGTAAACGGTTACACAAGAACTATGGGGAAATAACATTTATGAAAACACGACATTTTGTACCTTTACGCACTTTGTACAATTTCTCAACAAGATAACTATTCTTTAAGTATTTTTTGCATTTTCAGTCATAAATAAGGTTACCTAGAAGAGTTTAATAAGTTTTGAATTATTTATTTATAAGCCTCTTTATACTGAGTTGTTTTTACTCTGTTGTATGTTGTTAAAGTATGTCTCCGCGTTCGGTCAGTGGGTCATCTTCAGCACACCTATTGGCAAACGCCTCTTCGACTTGCATACTAATTGCGTAACACACGATCAATCGGAATCTGAATCATTTTGAAGCAAATTGCTAATCCATTACTTCATAAGTTCGAAAAATTTGTCTGCTCATCACGTAAATAACGCAATGAATGTGGTTGAACTGTCAAAATGAAACCGATTCCGATTGATCGTGTGTTACGCAATTAGGGTGCTATTTCTATTGAATTATATCACGAGCCACTCTCCTCCAGTTAAGGGCTGTTAGATTTATTTCGTCCGAGAGACGAGTCGGAGGACGAGATAAATACATAGGTACAAGATGCTAATTCAGATACTAATACCCCTGATTTTATTAAAATCTGAAGCATATAATTTTGTTTTGAGTCCACGTCAAGTCTGAAACATTCGCGAGTGTGGAACTGCATTCAATCATGAGCATAAATGTGATTCACGCCAACAAAAATAACAAATTACAGTTAGGTTTTTTAGACCACACTTGAGATGTCACATTACAAAGTACAATTTTTCAACTTCTTCGTTGACAGTTCTCAGATTCAAAAAGCATCTAAATCGTCTCCTGTAACAGATGTCGTATGGCCGACCATAATTCAGGTTGCTCCTGTATTTTTATGAAGCCGCAGTCTTAGTGTTGACATTCGATGTCTCAGGGCGGTACTTGGCAACGTTTCAATCGCATTTTTGTGAACACTGGAGAAATTGCAATGTTTACAGCCGATGACAATGGAAGAGAAACGGTTTTAGTTGCTCTTTTTGTTGCAGACTGAAGATTTTTGACGCGTAAATTTGTTATTTTTGGTCGGGAAAATATTGGATGGATCTGTGTGGTGGCTAAACATTGGTGAGTTTAATTAAGTACTATACCTAAACTAGTTAATTATCTTCTTTATTTATAAACGTTGCTCAAAGTTAAGAGACATTTAAACGTCAAAAATGGAGTCGCTAATCATTACCTAACTTTGAGCAGCGTTTATTACGCAAAATGGACATTCGTGTTATGATAATAATACTAAATGTGCTATATTTATTTGTGAGTTTTAAATTTGAATTTTTTTTGCCAAAATTGCACGCATTATTTAACTCAAATTTTCGAAATTAATTTAGCGGAATCTTTCTGTTCCTACTAAATAGTTTTTTTCACTCAAATAATTTTAACAAATGGGTGTAAATACTGGTATTTTCTCGCGTTTTTTCCAATAGAGTGGGTTCCAATAAATCTGTCGGTAACAGCCCCGGAATAGGCCCTCGGTTACGACGCAGGGCATTACCCCTAGAGCTTGAGAGCAATTATTATAAAATTTGACAAGTCAGCCGGCCATTATGCATTTAAGCGGAGGGTTCTTCGGATTTGACTGTGGGAAAAGGCAGAGGTTTTGGGTTGAACATAAACTATTTAGAAAAAAGAAACACACTGTAGGTATCATTTGATATGATTTAATTTACTTTTTCTTAAGGTTTAGAAGTTAATTTGTTGCTTCCTCACAGTTATAAAAACTAGTCATTTTTAAATGATTTACAAAGCTGCCGTAGCCAATGAAAAGATAGCGAAGTTATAATACTGTAATGAATAAGAATAGAAAAGAATATAAATACTCTTTTTTTATATACACCATAAATATGACAGATATAAATGTAGAAATTTTACAAGGGGTGACACAATGGGCGGTCTTATTGCTAAAAACGATCTTTTAAAGACAACCTTTGGCTCGATTTTATGGAATTAGCTTTTTCTTTCGTAAATTATCCGTATTCTGCTGTAAAAAGTTCAAGGCCAGTAAAGGTACCTACTTACTTAAATTAGCAGGTATATCGGTAGTTACATAATAGTCAATTTAATATACGTATATATAACGAATGACATACATAGGTAATGTGGGATGTCAGCAGTTGACGTGAGATACATAATACAATGTAATACTACTCTAACTAACTGTGCAATTTATCAACTGTTGCACTAACTACAGGTCAGTCTGAACCGTTACGGGGGTATAATGAGCCTGATTTATAATACTAACGATATACGTAAACGCTGTAAAATATACGCCATTATTTTTAGTGTGACATTTTGGCAAAAACCCAACGAATGACTAAGGAATCGGACTGGCAAATGAGTGGTCGTGAGTTTGAACCCGTTGCAGTTTTGACGGGAACCCATTCCTATATAGTTGCCATAGAACAGTAATGTTAAACCCGGCCATATTTTTAATAGCCACAAAAAAAAAATGGTAGACATCTGCTGAATTATAATTGCTACAAATAAACGTATCATAGTTTACATTCCAATGAAAAAACTCTACATTCCCCAAAATAATATTCCTAACAATTTTTATTTATTTTTTGTACCATTAATGAGCAGAGGTCTCCCCAAACTTTTCCAATTCCTAACCATACCTACCAATATTTATTTGTGGCATAGTAAAAGCTAAACAAACGAGTTGGTTAACTAATAAATTAAAATTATCACGTAAAGCTCTCTCCCCGCTCTCGCTCATGGCTGGCGGCACACAACAAAGGGTGTTAATTTGACAGACACTTGAGCGACGTCGTTAATTACTTAACGCGTGAATGTCGCTCCGCCTGACACGCTGCGCTCCGGTTTACTTACATCGCGGTCATCTCTATTTTACCTATAGTTTCCTCGCTGAAGTTGAAAATTATGCAAGAAGAAACGTATAAACGTAACTGAAAAAAACTCTTAAGAGGAAGGCGCCAGGTAAGATCACGAAATTATAATTTTTTTAAGTTTTTTGGAATATGCAGATCAGTATTTGGTTGTATGTGGATCAAAAGATTCGCGACCGTAACAAATTTCGAAAAACTGAAGTTTTTAATTTACGGGCTACTGTAACACATTCCCCTACTCATCAATATGAACCACTTTTAATAAGGGAAGCAACCTGAAATCGCTAAATAAATTCAGTAAGTTATGTGAACATAAATCTTATCTTAAACCATAAATGTATGAAGCAGTTGATTTATTTTTCACGATTTCAGGTTTGGTCCCATAGTCAAAGTTCTTTATAATGATGAGCACAAAGATCCACTAAGAGGTTTTCAGTTATTTCAGTTACAACATATATAGAAAAGAAAGCCTTATTTGATTAGAAAGAAGAAAGAAAGAAAGAAAATACTTTTACTTGCGGCAAACATGACGCATAAAAAAGAACATAAACACACAAAAAAAATATATCAAGTTGGGGGTAAACATGCGTCACATTCACGCAAAACGGCCATCGCTCAGCATAATGCTAAGACCCTATACGAGACAGAGCCCCAGCGCTGGTTTTCAGCGGAAGCCGGTGTTGACGTTAACCAGTGCAGCATGCACATAAATAAATAAAAACAAAAATCAAAACAAGAAATAAAATAAAACATTGCAACATATGATTCGACACAAACAAAAAAAAAACAACAACAATAAAACAAAAAAAAAGAAATTAAAAAAGTAATTCAATAGTTTCCCGTCGCTTTAAATCTACGAGTATTAAGTTACTCACTGATTTGTGTCAATAAGTCAAGGTCTGTATGTATTTTCAATGGCGCTTTGAAAGCCCTATAATGGGAGACTTACAAAGTGGCAGCGAAAGTGGACCGTGAAAAGAAGTGCATTTCTTGTAACTACTATTTCATTGAATTTCTGCAAACCTTCAAGTGAAAGCATCAAACAGATAAACAGTTTATCGCTGCACCACAGATAGAGGCAAGGGGTAACTGGCGACAATCAGGTGCACTATTATACAAGCTATTGTTTTGCATCCTCGTCAAATTTCAGGAGGCTGTTATGAAAGACATAAATAATCAATTACAATTACGATCCCTGGTAAATAATGAATACATACTTATTGTTTTAGTTATTTAAGTTTGAGAGTATTCCAGAATACACCACTTTTAATGCTTTAAAAGTGATGGTGTGGTGGTGGTAGAATCGCGTTATGGTGTCGTATAAGCGGCCGCGTTTTTTTGTGTGTGTAAAAGGGCAGTTACAGTGGGGTCTCACACAGGCCGCGTTTTAAAATTCGTGTCCCACACATGCCGATTACCGAAAATTAGAAAAAAGAAAAAAAAACCTACTTATTTTATCATTGATTCGTGTCCAGAATCAGTAGCATAGTTACCTCCTTGAATTTGACGAGGATGCAAAACGACAACTTGTATAGGTGCATCCCTGTCTAACCCTCCGGAGTAAAGGGGCGTGATTTTATGTATGTACAAACGGAGATGTTACAACTATGGAAAACTAGTAATAGGAATTCGTTAGTGACACCTCTGGGGCCTTAGTGACATTGGGACCTAAAGAGGCTACTTTGGCAGAATCATAATAGGATAACAATATAAATTATATTAAAATCGTAAAATGGTCACAAACTGAAATAACATTTAAACTGTTGAAATAAAAAACCAATTTGATTAATAAAAACTGTAATGAAAAATTTACCGATAAAATTACGGTTTTTTATTTTTTTCATGCGGCAATGTTTACACTAAATATGAAATGAAATTTTACGAAAATTAGAGGAATTGCTAATGATCTGCTGGGAATTCAGGAAATGAATAGCTTTTAGAGGTATTGCTTAAAGTGGCCTTTTTAGGCGCCCTTATTGGTGATACTCTACAGAAAGTTCAGGTAGGTCAGGTAGGCGTAGTACTCTCCACTAACGTGTGCGTCTTACCACCGGGTAATTTTATAACACACTAACAGTAGCCCGCCATGGATTTCACTTTGACAGTTCAACAACATTCATTGCGTTATTTAGGTTGTTGAGCAGACAAATTTTTCGAACATATGAAGCTATGGATCAGCAATATCCTTCAAAATCATTCAGATTGTTATTGAAAATGTATTACGCAATTAGGGCGCTGATGTTTGAACGTTCTGTCCTTTCTGCCTACACCCCTTGCGAAGCAGGTGTGAATTTATGCATGTATGTTTTATCTCTGTGTAATATGAAATCGAAACTCCTTACGTTTTCACTAATAGCATTTAGGTAGTTAGTATCACGAGGTACGCTCCAGGCGTCATCGGACCGATTATAAACGATTCTCATGTTCCGCAAATTTTATTCAACATTTTTATTAGAAACAATTTATTACATAACGCCATAATCGCGCGCAAATTCTTTTACAACTTACTGTTACTTTTTCATTTCACTGTGATAAAGTTACGTCTAATTTCTTGAAACCGTACACAGTGACCAGTTTATGTTGGTAGACATGTGGTGGCGCTGCTTGTGAAGCAAAATAAAATAGCATAGCAGATAATCAGCCTATAATGTTCCCACTGCTGGGACACAGGAGTGGACTGTAATTCACCACGCGGGCCCAGTGCGGGTTGGTATATGTCACATAACTTCGATTTTTTTGTTTTGGATCAAAATATGTTTGCAATATTATGTCAAATTTGATAGGCACTGTTGTCCGTAGAGCTCTTCTCATAGTAGTAAAAATATTGGCCAGTCAGCAATCTGCTAGGGAGTGCCGGATAGGCATTTTTAGCCGGCTGTGGTCCATAAAACGCATTTCAAGAAATCATTACAAAATTTAAAAAAAAATAACAGAAACCTAAAAATCGTCTTCCTGAGTGTAGTGACGTTCCATTTCTGTTACAATTTTTATAATAATTCAAAGCCTGTGATGTCCTACTGCAGAGCCAAGGCCTCCTTACTACTATCTTTCGACTTCTTTCTGTTTAAAGCTGCTATGGATCAGTTCTTGTCGAAGGATTTCAGCTCATCCCGCTATCTCCGTCTTACAATTTTTGAAATAAAAAAAAAAATTTAAACTAAAAATGCTATATTTATACTTTTTGCAATTTTGCGACTTTTTTTAGTTTGCTAAGTTGGTTTAACTGTAGTTCCTCTTTCCACCACGTCCAAAGTTACACTGGCCACAATCTAAGTTACTGTTGCGTGCGCGATATCATTACGACGTTGCCTGGAGGCCAGCAGAGTAAAGGTTAACGATGAAAGTTCCGTTCTGTCATACGTGTAAGGTATATCACAGTTCCGGGGAAGTTCCAAGTTCCGATGATGAATCGTCGTATCTTTAGAACAGTTTGTAGTTACGGTGTTTAGCACATTGTTTTCTAATGACTTGGGGTATTAGTGTTGTAAATGATGTTGTTGTTGTTTTGCTTATTGTTGGGCCTTGTCTTATGTTGGCTGGTTTTGTTAAGTCATTCATGATTCTCTTGCCCTTATCACAATTTATTTGGGGGCAGCGCAACATGTCTTTTTCATCCATAATTATTTATTAGTCTTCATCTCTGTAGTCACTCCCTTTCTAGCCATATCCTCTTTCACACAGTTCATCCATTATTTCTTTGGTCTTACCATATTAATATCGACATTCAAACTCTGAACTTTTCTCTCGACTTTTTCCTCATTTCCCTGCAACAGATCAAAATCATTACTGCCATACTCTTTTCTTATTCTATCCATTCACGTCCCTCTTAGCATTTTTAAGTAATTATGACTCATAACAAATACGCCTATAGAAAAATTGAGACATATGATAGAAAAAGTGAAAAATAATCTTATTCTTGAGTTAAATATTTACAACGAGAAACTGACATGATACTAAATGCATTGACGCCAATTTACGACAGTAATAAACTACAAAACATTCCTTTATCAATGATACCAATCTCCACCCACAAATGAAAACACTATTATATTATCCTTCAACCAATATTTTGTGGAAATTCCCACCATTACCGGTAAAACAAAATGGTTTTCGCAACGAACATCGCGTTTGCAGATATAAAAGTGTATGGAGCTATCAGACTATTTAATGGAGCTATATATTGCGATACTCCGCCCAACAGTCTGTGGGGTAGCCGACACAAACTATAGCGGCATTATTTATGTTATAATTAAATTTGTTGAGCTTTACTACTGAGTTAATTGACATGACGCAAAAAATGTACTCGTACCTTGTTTGTGTGATTTGATTTTTTCACTGTATCTAGAGTTACGTGTTTTTCCCATAATAAAATTAACAGGTAGGTTTCTGAATGGTAAACGTGGCGCAAAATAGTCAAGTTAGGCCGTTTGTAAACGGCACGGTTTCTTCGCGGTACGGCGTAAGTATAAACCGCGCCGTAGAAAAACGTATCTGTCAACAAGCTTCCATAGTAATCCATACGACACGTTGAATAAACCGTAGTTTTTCACGGCAAGAAAAACGTGTGTGTACAAAGGGCCTTAGGGAAAATGGGAAGTTTTTTGTCTGTCCAGGGCAAAAATGCTCAGATTAATGAAAAATCTTAAAGGAAGAAATGGAGTAGCTAGCCTTTTTTCAGCGAAAGATTAGGTAAAGTTTTTCAATAAACTTCAAATCTTAACAGGTTATTAATAGTTATATAACAGTTCTATACAGGAAAACAGCTTTACCATCGTCCTTTTATCTCAAAGATATTCTCAGGCTTTCCAGACACCTTTTACCGTCACTTTCATATTAAACATCTGCTAAGAAAGTGAACAGTTATCAAATATTATCAGTGTCAGTCGCTCTACATAGAAATGTTCAATTTAATGTTATAGCAGGAGAAAATATTCATATTATGATGGTTTTAGTACCTGATTGGCACCTCGGTGGCAGGGTATTGCGTTCATAAAACGTGTTGATTACCTATTATCTTGTTGGTAAATGTTTGTCCTAGGAAATATCAAAGCTTTCTACATTAAAGGGACCTTTCGAAAATATTTAAGTTTTTTTTATTCATCATCATATTCAACCTATAATGTTCCCACTGCTGAGAAGAGCCAGACCCGGAACAACTACTTGTAGGTCATACAAATATTTGTTCCGTGCGGGAATCGAAACCGCGACACGCAGCGCAGCAGCCGATCGCTTAACCACTGCGCCAACCATGCCTTCATAATCCACCACGCGGGCCCGTTGCGCGTTGGTGGATGTGACATGTCTTCGTATTTTTGGTTCTAGGATGTCCTCACGATGTTTTTAATTTTGCGGACTGATAATTAGCCCTTAATTAGAAGTACTGAAGTAACAAAAAGACTAACAACCCCCTCTTATTGTCCCACTGCAGGGCAAAGGCATCTTTACACATAGAGAAGGCAAGAACATTGATCACCACGCTTGCTCAAGACGGGTTGGCAATTTCACTTAAGTAAAGTTAACAAAGAAGTCCTTTCAAGAAGTCGTTCCTTTAAAACTATAATTTTCTAGACTTCATGATCGCGTATTTAATCCACCAAACACCTCATAAGAACATCCACATTAACCACTGCCCTCCCTTAATTACCCAGGTACGGGTTAAGCAAAGTGTTTTATAAGCATGTAATCACAGCGCGCTCTTAGGAATCGCGTGCCAACCCACAGTCAATCATTACGGGCTCGTTATCAACCATCTAACTATCGACATTCACACATTTAAATGAGGATTGGACATAGTTTTTAAAGGGAAATTAAGAAAGCTAAGCTTGAATTGCTTATCTTCATCAAAATGGAAATTTAATTAGAGTTAAAAATGGGAAAATTGCGTTGATTTATGTCTACATATATCAGAATTCTAATTAAACAATTTACAGGCACTTTTAAATTGTTAAGGAGTCGGACAGTCAGAAATGTGAAGCTAGTTGCCCGTTTCATAGCCTAGTAGGTACTTATGGAGAAGAACGGGCAAGAAACTCCGTGGACACACTTTTGAGAGAGTCGTCAGTTTTTTTTTTCTTTTTTTATTCGTGTCAATACAGCTGTTGATATAATGAAGAATAATGTTGTATCTTTAACAAGCGATAACCAGACAAGTTTGATTTCAGCACTATAGTTTCATTCAGTAACTGATATTGCTTCAGCGTTTGCGCATACACAGGGACGGTTTGCAACTATAAACGCTTGAAATGATTCTCACAAATAAATTTATGCAAATGCTCTTAAAAGATTATGTCTGCACGACAGGTGTCACCTACATTTTAAATTATAACGGTCAGTTTAAAGTGATGCAACAATTACATACGAGTACTCTTAGGTACTTTACGCAATAACTCTTACGTTCAAATTATTATTCAGATGCCGTCTTTGTAACAGATACATCATTTTATACAGTCTTCTAGAGAATTAATTAGTTTTTAGGGTTCCGTACTCAAAGGGTACCAACGGCTATTACAAAGGCTGGATTTAATGCTCGACCAACGGTCAGCGCTGACTTTGGTCGCGAACCGATTTATGACTCGACCTCGCTGACCGTCGGTGCTGCACTATTCACGTCCATTTATTGTCAAAGTTTTAGTACGCCATCGGCGACGTCAGCGTAACAATAAATTCAGCCTAAGAGTGGTTCTCAACTGCATCCGATCCGAATTCGAGAAATGACGGTCCGAAGTAGCCATAGTACTATTTGCATGAGGGGTTGCGCACTACTACACTACTAAATCCGAACTCAGTCCGTCCGTCAATTTAGAGCAACCCCAATTCGGATTGAACTCGGATCTTGAATTCGGATTCGGATCGAACTCTGATCTTGAATTTGGATTCGGATCGGACGTAGTGCGAAACCGCTCTAAGACTCCGCTGTCCGTCTGTCACAGGACTGTTTCCTTTGAACCGTAATAGGTAGGCATTTTAAAGATAGAGTGTTTACTACTATGGCCGCTGTAACAACGAATAAACATTTTTTCTTAAAAATTCATGGTCCCCATACAAAAAATATGTTAAAGAAATATGTAGTGTTAAATAGAATAGAATAGAATAGAAAACTTTTATTTCAGACAGGAGTTCATAGGGTTAGTAACAATTTTACTTAACTTCTAGTGTAAGTAGGTTACAGACACAGATGTACATACAATTAAAACTCAGCGTGGAGCTGCATCCACCTCCGCAACATCGGGGAATCCCACCGATCTGCGAACATACTGAGAATACTATTGGTGCCGTCGCGAACACGCGTCATCAGGGATGCGCATCTACTCCTAATAATGGCGGTAAAACTATTAATATTATTATCCGCAAACATCCCTGACGCACTACAACGCCACGGCAGCCGCAACAGTACTCTCAGTGCATTATTATATTGAACGCGTAGGTCGCTGTATGCCCGCTGAGTGAAGTTGACCCACAGGCTGCACGTGTAGAAGGACTGACAGTAAGCTTTGAATAGCGTAACTTTAACTTGTTTCGTACATCGCGCAAACCTGCGGGCCAGCATGTTACAACGGACAGCCAGCGACCTACGTTCCCTTTCAATGTCGCAATTGTCTTTTAGATCTTCAGTGACCCTGTGGCCCAGATACTTAAATTTATCCACCCTTTGCAGGGGTTCTTCACACAGTGCGACATGAGGAATACACGAATATGTCACACTGCCTGCTTTAAAAACCATTAGTTCGCTCTTGAAGACGTTATATCTGAGCCCATGAGTCACCGCATATTCTTCGCATATAGCGATCAGTCGCCTCAGAGCACCGATCGATGGGCTCAGCAACACCATATCGTCAGCTTAACTAATATTGTTAATGCACACCCCGTCAATATGACATCCGACTTTGGTGCTGCTGAGCTCAAGGATCAGCTGGTTCATGTATAGGTTGAAGAGCCTGGGAGAACTGAGCCCCCCCTGCCTCACCCCGCACTCCAACCGATACACGTCCGAGTGCGACCCAACCCACTTCACGCTATTGTTTTGACTACTATACCAGTACTTGAATATTGACACTATTTCAGGTGGTATCGTAGTCTCACATTCCAGTTTACGCCACAAAACATCGTAACATACGAGATCGAATGCCCTTGACAGATCGAGAAAACAGGCAAAAATAGGAGTCTTCCTGTCTGTGTAGTATTGAACAGTCTGCTTGAGGCACATGATTGCACTCTCGGTTGACAGCCCAGGCCTAAAACCGAACTGGGCATCATGTAGTTCGAGGTGTTTAGCCAATTGCTTGTCAAGCAGACTGTCCAAAACTAAACTAAATATTCTAAGGTGATACGGAACCGTTCGTGAGCGGGTTTGGCTCGGACTTGGCCGCTTTTTAGAATTAATTAAGTTTTTGCACGGTAGTAGAGATACGAGCATAGATACGACATTTTACTCTGTATTCCGATCTTACCTATAATTAAGTTTGTCCGCGTAATATTACACTGCTTTAAATAGTGAACAGATGTCTAATTAATATGCAAGATTTGTTCTCTTGTTTTCTGTAATAAGCCTACATGTTTTCTTGTTTTGCGAAAATGGACGTGATTGTTTTGAGATTGTTTTGAGTAAGTGAAGGAAGATGATTATATAAAACGTCTATAAAGTTTTTGATGCTAAACACGTTTTCCAGTGCATCTAGAATGTATTGCCTCATCTCTAATAAATTTCATTCAAATAAATAAACAATGTTCTGGATTACCACATCATACGAATTACCTGTTAGGTCAACGTGAATATTTGTCGAAAAATACGAAAATTAAAAATGCATTGCATTGTCATGAAATATTAAATATCCATATTTCATGCGACTTGCATTACCTAAATAAGTAGGTACCTTAGCAAATATCATTTGCTGCACTGTTATTTTCCAAGACAATATCGTCCCGGTGTATTCTGTTACAACTACAAATCAGTAAGTAGGTATGTATCTACTATAAGGACTCGTTTAAATAAAAGACTTATTTAGTATTTAAAAAATAATTATTCCTAGAGTCGGTTTTACGATTTTTACATGATGACGCACTCTCAGCTCTCTAAGCTGATCCCAATTATTTTCTATATTCTAAATACGAAATTGTGTTTGTCTCATAATAATATGCCATCAATACATGAAGGTTGCATGGTGAAACTAAGCAGGCTGTAGGCTCTACACTACACCAGTAACAAAGTCAGCCCTAACTCAAAATAATGACCCATTAACCAAGACATTACTGCGTAGAAACGAAAAACTAATGACTAATTAGTCCAGAAGATAAAACAAAGGGAAAGACGTATCTGACGTCTTTATGACAGAATATTATTATGACGTCATAAGGTCATTACGACCCTCTGAACTCGTGGGGCAACAGTGTCAAGGCCTGAACTGACCCCTATTCAGTATTAAATGGTACCGTTTTATGAAAGCTCTAGGTAACTAGGTCTATTATTTTTCTGCTGAGATTGATTGGACTTCTAAAATCCTAAATAAGTACCTACTAAAGTATTTTGTTTAGTTTTTAACCTTCTTCAAAAATGTTTACCCGCCATCATCATCTGGCTAGCCTTTCCCAACTACGTTGGGGTGAGCTTCCAGTCTAGCCGGATGGAGTATTCTACATTAAATTTTAACCCACAATTTTAAAGTCAATTAAAAACTGAAAAACCTTTTAACTAATTGAAGTACATAATATTCTGCAGGGTTTCATTTTGACAGTTCAATAAAATTCATTGCAATATTTACTTTGTTGAGCAGACAAATTTTTCGAACATTTGAAGCAATAGAAATGCAATTAGGGTGCAATTAGGGTGCTGCTGTCAAACCTTAGGTTCTCCTTCTGAGCTGTTATGATTACTTAATACCTAAATATAGAAACTATTTTATTTATTATTTATATTATGTGAAAATTTATGAACAAACTAAACTAATATTATGAATACTTTAATGCAAATTTATTTATAAACGAGCGGTCCTTGGCCTAGTTTTAAGCTATGTGCTTGTTGTTTAGAACATAACTTAGGAATCGTCTAAAGCTACGGTAAAATGATCGGTGGCCGACACAAAACGCCCGAAGTGACGGTCGTTGTGCAAATGATGGCATCGAGGTTTGTCTTTACGGTGTCAAAAAACGCTCTGTAGGAAAACAGACCCACTAACTTTTATGAGTAATGTTTCAGTGACGTTATTCGACGGTAAATTGCGGACGCTATGTGGCGTCCACCGCAGTCCTAGGAAACTCTAGCTTCACCAATGAAGATTGGAGAGCTGAATCTAATGACCGTTTATCACCGAATGTGAAATCGGATACTCATCTCAGTTTTCATGGTGACGATTATGAATAATACTTAATCTGAGTAGCAGTAGTAGTAGTATTTAATTAATAGGCAAAACACGGAAATATGAATTACTTTTTGCTGTCAAAAATTTGTCCGGAAACATCTCAAAATTATAGATTTTATTCCACTTTTCCGGCCATAACGAAACTTCCTTACGACTGAAGTAATTCCCTCGTACAGAGGTCGTTGTTAATGAGTTCTTTTGAGTTACATTTACAATGACAACAACATTAATTCGCAATGTACTACAATGACTACCACAGAATAGAAATATACAGTAGTTTTATAAAAACAAAATAAAAGAAAATTGAGATTTAATTCGTCGATATCCTATTGAACCATTTCGAGGATGGAGTCTCTGTTTCCAATTTTTTATAATAATATATTTTGAAAAAGCCTGGTTTGAGGTGGCGTGGGAAAAGAGTCCCTGGAAGGATTTGGGGGCGGCCTTTGCACAGCAGTGGCAAAAAAAATTAAAATAAAGTAGAAAACATTTACGTTACCTACAGGCCAATTCCCGTATTTAAAAACGTTCAAAATCTAGTCGCAATCTCATCTCAGCGACAATCAATGTCAAAAATGTAGGGAAATTAAATATTTATTTGAAAGATCGAGACTGAGATTTGACAGCGAAGGTTCTTAAAAATACGGAAATTCTAAGTACACGCATGAACTATGAAGACACCGAACAACTAAAGCCACGTTGTAGAGAGTATCGACATCTGTATCCGCACTCAAAACAGAGTGACAACACTGACACCTGAAAGCGCGGATACAAGTTCAATAGTCACTACTCTTTTATTGAGTGTTATTTTTGTGCATGTGACACCCGAACACGAGTGAGTACACTTCCGTGCATTGTAACCGAGTAAAACTTCTGTTCAATTTATTTTGTAGGAATACGCATTGCAATAAAAACTTGTTACATTATCCACCATTTCTCTCCGACACGCAGCTGAGATAAGATCAGCCGAATGTTCAGAGTACGTATTGAAGTTTTATATTTATTACTGCAGTTTATAAAGTAGCTTCATTACTGAACAATTCAAAATAAAATAAAACGTTTTGATATATTGTATTGAATGAATTATTTAAAGGAACGTTGGTTCTTCTTTCTCCGTTCATGTAGATATCGTATTTCATTTGGGATATAAAAAGAGCCGTTGTTCAAAAGAATTTATTTTCATTCATTTATCCGTTTAAAAATAAATAGTAAAAATATAAAATTGACCAACATAGCCGTTGACCCCGTTTTCATACCACTTTGAGTGAAATAAGCGTGTTAATGAGATAATTTGTCAAATATATTTCAAGGGCATCTTGGTAACACAGAACGGTTTTTGAACAGAAGGTTTTTATTTTTTCTTTACCAAGAAAGAAAATTCATCATTAGTCGGTTGAGTACAAAATCACATCTACTGCGGACCATAAAGGCGTAAGTGGACAAGATCTCTAACTGACTCCAATTACACCTGAACTTTGCACTTCGAACGCATTTTCACCTAACAACATACAATACACATTCGACCACTAAAATTTTACCACCGCGCCGCACATTTAATGATGTCACAGTTTGCCCGATTGTGTGCAATTATGTAAACTGTGCAATTTATGCGCAGTGTGCATTATTCGTGCGATTTTCTCGTGGTGCGTCGTGACTCGGGCTTTCTATCACAGGGCACATTATGGTTTAAACTTTAACATTATGGGGGTAATTTTATGTTCTCAATTTCGTTACGTAAAAATTGTGTCAGCGTGTCCAACGTAATATGTTTGTAGATTAACATTTTCGCTGCTAATTGGAATAGGTTTTCTCAGGGAAATGTTACGAGGAAAATTTTAGGTTTAAATTACATTTTGTGCTAAGTACGTATTTTGTGCTACGCATGCGTAATGCGGATAGTGTTGGTTCGGACGTTAACTTCACTGTTTTAAAGACTCACAGTAAAACAAATGAAGGTCACTGTAGTGAAGATAACATTGGGAGAAACGAAGGCAGTATAAAATGGTAGAATAAAAAGAATCACTTCAAACAAGTGCATAAAACTATACCAAGAGCCGCCATCAGACACAGTAAAAAAAAAATAGGATACTGTGCAGTCAGTTCCAATTCAAACCTACTTTCGTAAACCTCATGTAAACACGCAAGAAGTGTAAGTACCAGAAAAAAAGGAAAACTTGGAAGAAGAAAGAAATAAAGAAAATACGTTTATTTAAACATGTACATTTAAACATGTTTATGTCATGTTTACCGAAACATGACGCAGAGAAAGACACAAAAAAAAATAACGAGCTGGGGGAAAGTATGCATCACATCCACGCAAAACGGCCATCGCTGAGCATAATGCTAAGACCCTATGCGAGACAGAGCCCCAGCGCTGGTTTTCAGCGACAGCCGGCGTTGACAAGATGACATGGACCTCTGGAAGTCAAACGACTAACATTGATGCCAAACTTTGATCAATTTGGAAACTCTATCTACGAATAGTCTACACACGTTAAGACACTCCACATACACCATAAACACACGTTCAATCTCCCATAAGTTCATAGCTGACTCAGTACAGGTAATTTTCCAATCACGACTTCTAAATCAGCTAACCTACAGGTCTATAACCCATTATTATACACTCAATTAGATTGATCAAGCCATTCAGTTGCTTGTTCATGGATAGCTGATGTCATTCATCAACTTCAGGCCATACTACTGGATTGACAGGCATAGACAGGTGACGTAACTAGTTTAAAGTCTCTTTTAGGCGTGTGTCATGGCTATGGTGCTTTTAGATCCTGTCCTGTATGTGTGGAAAATATTATTTTGGAATGATTTTCTTAGTTAAATGGAGTATTTTGTGATCTACGCTAAGAGCTCTGTGTATCATTCCTATGTTATGATGATCAACGTCATTGCTATCATTTTAACGGCTGCTTGTCTTTTATTTAATACTTATTTTATATATTTTTTGTGTCTTGCGCTGCCGCTGCACTATATTCTGTCCTACCAATAAAGGCAGCCAATGCCAACGATATTTTTATTGTGGCCTGTGGTGTACCTGTACATATGTGACGGGCTCGCCTTTTAGCCACTAGTTATCTCACTACTTCATGGTAAGCTATGTTGCGATGTGGTTGAGGATGGTGCAAGCTTGACTAAAAGTAAATTGTCCATTCCTAGCCCCAAGTTTCCAAACTATCGGAAAACACAGACTCGATTTGAATGGTCAATTTTATTTTTACGGTAAACGATCTTCTCTGAGATGTGACAAGTATAGTATCGTGTGTGACCTCTTAAAGTTGGGCACTAACCTAAGCTAACAGTAGTCGTACAAGCATAGTGTACACACAAAGAATTCTTGATATAGTATATTATGTAAATGTATTGCTCTAACCGGATTCACGGCCCATAACGGGCATGCTTTTAGCTGTTTTTGTTATTTATCGACTTTACTTATAAATCTAGGCTGCAAGACTAACACCTCTTTTACTTAATTGTTTTTATTAAATTTTGCATTCACAATGTATGAATTGTATTAAAGCCGGTGATGCGTGAAGCTTCTATTAAAGCGACTATCTTTGTGGAAACTACTATATTACGTCATCATCATCATCTAAGGCTTTACAGCCGCGAGTGGGCCTTAGCCTGATCAAGTATATTTCTCCAAGGACCTATTTCCGTCTTCTTCTCTCCAATTTCTCACTCCAACAGTTCTTAAATCTTGATCTAGACTTAGTATATATTATTATAATTACTGTAGCTTTATCATCTTAGACGTAACATGCCCACTGCTGGACATAGGCCTCGCCAAGCATCGCCACAGCGACCGGTCCTGTGCTTCTTCACAAATCCTGTCTTTTCTTGGTTGTAGGAAGTTGGTCTACTTTAGCGTGCCCAAGTAATGATAATATGTCAGGTGGAATAAATACTAGTAAACCTCAGTTATTTTTTTCCATTGCTACGAGAGATCAGATGGCTCTCAAGCCTCATAATAATCCTCGATGTAGCTGAGGACTACTTTACATTTAAATTAAAAATCCCCGTTTTATATGTAGATGCGGTAAAATCTTCACCTGCATACACAGTTCACCGCCCACAACAGTTTTACCGAAAACTTCCGCGAAATTTTAATCGAAAATACCGCAAGACAGGTATAAAGGTGCTCTTCCTCTGCTTCGTATACCGTAACGATATGTAGAAAGGCTCGTCCTTGAATACCTGCAGCGGTAGGTCAGTGACCGTGTGTGCCGGACCAAAATGGCGAACATTATCAATTTTTGCCGAACTTCACGGGTTAATTTTTCCGGGTGAGTTACAGATTAAGGTTGTGGTTCTGTTTTCGTTTAACTATGGTTTTGGAGTTAATAAGCGAGTGTATGATAGGTTAAGCAAATTATGGCTAAGTAAGGGGAAAGTCATACAGGTAGCAGGAGTCGATTATGCACTTCCGATTACCGTATGACTTGCACAGCAGTCATGTGTGAATGTGGTGTTTAAGATTTCCTTCACTATTGACGACGCTATTACAGACGACAGCACATCAAGCTACTACAATGAGTCAAATTTCTTAAATAGATTTTCAACTTTGTCACTAAAGCATTAGGTTCAAAGTTGATTGGAAAAATTTGACAGTTTCGGGTAGCTTGATATGCTGGCGTCTGTACGTCATAAGTATATAACTTTAATATCTAATATGAACTATGTCTAAGTTAAAGTTAGTCTGAATTTATGTGTATATACATACTATTACCAAAAACAGCACAAGAATTAGTAAGTAGTTATAACTATACCAACCTTACATAACTTGAACCAATAATTAACTATTATTATAATACTCAATTGTTTAGCAATAACATAATAAACTAAATACTCATACATGTAATATAATTAATTGCAAATAAAATACGTAGCAGTCACTAAACGTTCTTAATGACTGTTACACCGCAGTGATTGGCAGTTCTAATGCTATTATAATAGATGATATTGTAAAGTGCCGACTCATTACGACGAACGTTTGATGATTGTTTGGATAAGGGCTTAATAAGTAGGGGATTGATTGTATTTTGTTTTTAATTGGTCTTTAGAACATTAGTAAAATTATTATTTTAGACATTAATTAATTAGATTTGCAGTAAGTTTTTCTTCAATTTTTTTTCTTTAAAATCTGCGGTAGCAGATTCGTTCTTGCTAAAACAGTCTAAAAATATTGGGAAAAAAAAGAAACTATTGTTGAACTTTTCTTCAACCCTTGAGTGAATAGGTTACTTCTAGGCAAGTCTTGAGTGAATTGTCGACCCCATCATCGTATCGCTTACCATCAGGTAAGATAGTGAATAAACACGAGCCACCCCAATTAAAGAAAAGCACACAAAAGTAATTTATGTTTATAGCCACATAATTCAAATACCGGGAGCCACAAGGGGACGCCACGAGTGACCAGGTCAGTCCATAGTACTTACTTGCAACTGGTGTGTGTGTATGATCAGTGAACGTAAACCAAGCAAAAGGAGTATGTAAGGATCGCAGCACGTTATACAGGGTTATTTTTTAAAGACCAGCCAAATTTAAGGATGTCGTACAGACCATCAAACTGAACAACTTTCTCCATGGGACAAATAGCGTAATCGCGAAAATTTTATCAACTGTCCCATAGAAAACTTCAATACCTACTCGACCTAAATGTATGGGACGGCTGAATTTTTATTCGCGATTACGATGTTGGTCCCATGGAGAAAGTTGTTCAGTTTGATGGTCTGTACCACATCCTTAAATTTGGCTGGTCTTTAAAAAATCACCCTGTATAGTTTCTGTAAACGCCAATGGGAAAAAGACGTGATTTTTTAATGTGTATTTAATTTATAATCCTAACAAAACCTTCCCAACAGATCGACGCCAGCGACAGCTAGACGAAAATAAATTTCTATATTTCCAATACATAATGTATTTCTGAATAGTTCGTCTAGAGTCTAGACATAATAATATGCCCATCGCGTGCTTATTAAGCATGCTGCCAGCTTCCAGAGCACGAGACTTGTTTAAGCAACACGTACTTTGACTGAAGCCCTACAGTTGCATTTTAGTGCAACGATGATAACAGAATTGCTGATTGATAAAATGATAATGTAGTGACACATTCAAATAGAAAATACTGGAGAGTGCGTAAGTTAGCTTAAGCATGTGTTGAATTGGTATAATAAGGTTGTAAAACAATGTAGACAATTCTTACGTGAGAATATTTATGCAGGTTAGGCCTAGCTATGTATAATTATAATTTATTGTGTCTTGTAATGTTAATTACTTTACATACTTAGTATTGTATACAATCAAGTGCTGCTGGGGAGTTTGTTGCGCCACTTCTTCTTCCCAGCGAAAGCACTAGGAAGTAGTGAACGGCGAGCGTTCTGGGGGACTGTCTTTTGTAATTTTGACGTTCGAGAAGTGGTTCTCAGGTTAATTTGAATAAATTACTTTTGATTTTGGATTTTATCTAAACAGACACAATTTTCGATTAAAAAAATGTTATCCTATAACTAATATAAACAAATAAAAAAAGCAACAACGGGAAACGCTGATTTTATTCTAAGTATACAGCACAGTATACAGAAATGAAAATGTATTCTTGTAGAATCCATTTTCATTCCTTCATCAAAAGAAAAACACTGCAGTATCCCGTATCATCGTGAAAACAAGAGTGAATTTGACTAGTAAATCGTGAAGGTACGACTGTAAATCAGAGTAGACAAGTGGACTATTGGTTTTGTAAAATTATTTAAAGCAAAAGCAGCCGACTGTCTATGATTTATTGTTGCCGTTTCCGTTCTGTTATTTTATTGTGATTCGAGTTTATACGGCTCTTGAAAATGTCGAGCGGAATTCTAAAGCAGTACCTAACAGCTGATTAGTTGTATACAGATTCGAGACTAAATGACAAACTATACAAATTGATAAAACATACCTGACTATCTGTCAAACCAACAAAGACATCCTGGAATAGATAGATAGAGTCATTTCGATGACAATATTATTTGTGGAATTTACCGAACCTACCTAAGTTAAAAGTGCACGGGTTTTACCGTGATACAGACCTTTCAGAATGATTATAAGGAAAGTTTCGAAGTCACTGAGAATAGCATTGATATTTCGTAAGATATTCCAAGTAATGTGATGATGCAGTGGATTGCTAAAGTTAAGAAAATTGGGTAATCTCCTTTTCATGGGTGTTTAAAAAGATCAGCGATTGGTTTCGCTAAGAAATAGTAATAATATGGCTTGACAAACATAGTTACCAATTACACCAATGAAACTGAACTCGTTTAGCAGGCTTGTTAGCCGTGTTGAACGTGCGTATCGACTAATAAGCCGATCAAGACATCGAAACAGTGTCATCATTGTTGTGGAATATTGACATTGACAGGCCTAGAACGTGGTTTATATGTCCTGATGACGTTCAGTTTACTGTTACTGTTAGCCTGCAGCATCCCATGACTGCTGGGCAAAGGCCTCTCCCCATGACTTCCAGCTCTTTCGCTCCAGGGCTAAAGTGGACCACTGGTCGTTAGTTTTGTCCAGCTCGTCCCGCTATCTTCTACGAGGTCTGCCGCGTTGCCTTCTAGCTGCGTCAGGGCTCCACGTTGTGGTTATTTTGGCTACCAGCTTATTGGACATACGGTAGACGTGGCCAGTCCAGTCCCACTTCAGCTTAGCAGCTTTTTGAGCAGCGTCAGCAATCTGTGTTTTGGAGCGCAGCGTGGTGTTGCGAATATTGTCAGTTTAATTGGTAGAATTCTCCCTTAGTTATTGATGATTACTTTAAGTAAATAAAAGTTGCGTAAATACTTAACTCACGCTAGTAAAATTAACTAAGATAACATTTCTATTACAAGCTCCTACACAAACAAGAAAACATGAAAATCTAGTTATAAAATAGAGCATGAAAATCTAGTTTAATATAAATACGGCATGATGAATAACGGGTGACAGTGCAAATACTGCTAATTAATATTAGTAGTAACTTACTAAGTTATATCAATTGGTCCAACAGGATGTAGAAAGCAACGGCTGGACGTCTGAAGATTAATGGATGTTAAATAATTATTACTTTGGTATATATCGTTCAATTAACAAATGAGTTGGTGGAAGAAGATTCATTTGTTTATTTACGCGTGGTTTGGCAACTTAAGATATGCTAGCTGCTCTCAAAACGGCGATGGAAATCATCATGAGGAAACCGGCATATCTTAAAGCCAAAAATTTCAAAGACATGTGACATCCACCAACCCGCACTGGACCCGCGTGGCGGATTATGGCCCATTGCACTCTCTCTCAAAAAAAAAGAGAGGAGGCCTGTGTCCCAGCAGTGGGAACATTCTAGGCTCATTATGTTGTACGTATAAATTAACTACTTATCTCAAAACAAATCATTCACTTTCCAAAAGAACGAAGGAGTTCTTTTTCATTGGCTACTGTGATTAATTAATATAAAATTAAGTTATTAATTACATTGCCAACATAAAAACTTAATTTCATATTTTTTACAACCACGATAATCGATATTCAATTATCTAACGGATATTTAACTACTAATTAATTTAATACAAGTATTAGGCTGTGTACGGACTTGAGTGAAAACTGTACAGATGCCAACACATCAAGCTATCCGAAACTGTCAAATTTTCCCAATCTACCTTGACCCTTTTTTTTTTTTTTTTTTTTTTTTTGTGGATGGGAAATCATCAAATGACTCCTCCCGCTCTGGGTGGAGCAGAAGGGAGTGTCAGACTCTTACTGACTAAAACCCACCCGTGTTCCTTCCTTAGCCCTTTACGTACCAGGGCAGCGGTAACCCTTTCGGACAATCCCGCTACCCATCTACCTTGACCCTTAAAGCTTTAGCAATAAAGTTGAAAATCTATTAAAGAAATTTGACAGATTGTAGTAGCATGATGTGCTAGCGTTTGTACCTCGATAGACTGAACAATTTTGACACAAGAAAAAACTTCTAGCAGACAAAATAGCGATGCAAGCACGGATCTTTGACGAATTGTATAAAGGGCGAAAATAATGAAAAATCATCGAGTGTTGGTCAATGATTTAAATCGTTGGATTTGCCCTCACCGTACTTATGTCGCACGAAAAATGACAATATTGAGAAGAGTGAGCTCATACATCCCGCATATGGCACGCAGCATGCATCAGAGGTGTCAAAGGGAAACAGAAACACAACCTTCTTTTGACGCTGTAGGGCGAAACTAACGATTTAAATCTTTGGGGTTGGTTGTTTTATCAACATGTTGTCGATTAAAATAATTTAACCTAACGAAACGGGTGGAAAAAATCCGTTGCACCGCTCTGGTTTGACTCTAGTGAACGCGCTCTTACTCGACACAAAATAATTTTAACGTAACGAACAAAAAACATAAACGCTTTTAACATGGTGACAAAATGTCATTAGTGTTATTAATTTTAATTAAATATGTATATTTAGATCTAATAAGTATCTAATGTTGATTTTGAATGTCTGTCCCGATTATGGAAAACTATTTCCCCTTTTAAAAATTCATCATCTGCCCAGCCTTTTCCCAACTATGCTGGGGTCGGCTTCCAGTCTAACGAATGCAGCTGAATACCAGTATTTTACATGGAGCGACTGCCTCACCAAACCAAAACCCCTTTTAAAAATCCGAAGAAGAAAGAATAATCACTGAAATCCACCATAGTCACCAATCTCAAACTAAACCACGTTATCTAACTTCTCAGAGAAAAAGGTGACAAACAAAAAAAAAAAAAACAATCAACTAAAAAAAATAACAAGAATAATAAGGAAACTGCATAACGCTACATTCAAACAGATAAGGATCGCCACAGACGTGTAAAATCAATTTCATTGTTCCGGCTGGGAATGTCTTGCCGTTTGCAGACTGCCTAACCCCGTGGGAACTATTGTGTGCGTAACAGGACTATAGGACTTGCGCTTGCGTCATATATAGCTTTGTAATGTGTATAACGGTTGTTTGATATTGAAATATAATAATAATGAATCAGGCAGGTAATTCGTAGTACGTTTTTGCACAATGTCGAGTAGCAAGTTTGACTAAGTAAGTTGACGTTGGCCTCTGATTTGCGCTAATTAAAGTGACAAACACGCAACTTACGTCTTGCTACATCACGAAAAAATATGAGAAGTTCGTGTTTTAATTAAAGGGACAAAAACAAGAAACATGGAATATAAGTAAGTGCTCCATTTGTTAATTCAAATAGTTGTATTTATTAACGGTAATTTCAGAAGGTTGTATTTTTTCCACCGTTATCATAAAAGGACTTTTAGACCCATCATTAACCGCTGGTCCGCGTTCTTAGGATCGCAAGACATTTTCTCAAACGACCAGTTAACTTTCCTCGGACGCCACATCTGAACCTAGCCTTACATTTAATAAACAGATGATACAAAACTCATCTTCACATCACAAACCGTTAGTAAAAACTTAGGTCAACCTAACTTCCGGGCCTAACTTAATCAAATGAAAGTCTAAATGTCCATCAAGCTTTTTGCTTCTAAAGTAAAAGTTTAATAGTCTGTTGTTTGGGAGAGACCTTACCTCCCACATGGCTATTTCCTCCACGTAATACTGCAATCTACTGCTCGTAGGCTCATCAATCAGACTTTCTGAATTTGCGTGCTAACTCGGCACAATCGGGTCGGTTGTGTCTTTTGCTTACCAAAAAGCTTAAATCAACCATCACTTCAAAACATTTTGAACTTTGAATAGTCGGAAGTTAGGTTTATGTTCGTGTATCGTGGCTGGGTCGTGTGACTTATGGTGTAGCATAGTGGTGAGTAAAAATTTGTTCCTGCACGTACTTCGTCTATGTTTTGAAAATGTTTTCCAATTTGTTACCCTTTTCGTGCATTCGTAAATGCAATTGTTGTGTAGTTAACTTTTTGTACTTACGATTTACATATTCAAATCTTGATAATGTCAGTTTGTTAAACGTTCAAATTAGTACCTGCAACAAAAATACGAAATGTTAATTAAAATGTCGTTTAATTCAATTTTTTTCACGCAATTAAATAACAGTCACTTTTGGAAATTGACATTTCGGTTTCAATTTCACATTCTGAAGGTATAATTACGTAAATAAATGTACCATTATAACAATAAACTTATGTCATACGTGAATACTGATCTCCATGAGTGCTCCAGTTCTCATAGGTCGGATATCGACACCGACTTATGTAATGACCTACATAATATTATCGATACGATCATGTGGATCGATATTGCATGTATAAAACAACACTTGTTCCAAGAATAAATGAGCTATAAAGCACTAAATATCACGATTAAATGCGCAAAACGATCATCAATTTAATCGATAACTATAAACGTGAGAACTAAAGAGTATCGATACAGACACGTCTCGATTTCAATTAGCAGAGGTAAATAATTTATGCAACAGATTGGGCAGAGTTTGCTGATTAAGTTATTCACAGTCCTATATATTCATTTCTGCAGTGACTATGTAAGTATACATATATATCCCAAGAAAAGAATATGCTTCGGGAATCATCGCTTCTCTTCGGAAATATGAACGCGCGCTGATGATATTTAATATAGAACTATATGAGTACATACGCCAGCACATCAAGCTACTACAATCTGTCAAATTTCTTTAATTATTTTCAACTTTATCGCTAAAGCATTAGGTTCAAGGTTGATTAGGAAAATTTGACAGTTTCGGGTAGCTTGATGTGCAGGCGTCTGTACATTATGGATGCAATAAAGATTGAATTGAAATGATATCACAACCATGGAAATACTTACCTATTTTGAATTACCATCATCATCACCTCCCTAGCCTTTTCCCAACTATGTTGGAGTAGGCTTCCAGTCTAACCGGCTGCAGCTGAGTACCAGTACTTTACCTATTTTGAATTACCATGATTACAAAATTATATGCTTATTAAAAAAAAAAAGAAAAACAAAAGTCATTTATTCAAATTAGGCTGAGAATCAGCACGTTTCGAACGTCAAAATTACAAAAGACAATCCCCCAAAAACGCCCGTCCTTCACCACTTCCTAGTGCTATCGCTGGGAAGAAGAAGTGGCGCAACGAACTCCCCAGCAGTCTGTTATAGCTGTCTATTCAGTTAGAAAACACATGATTGTATACAATACTAGGTACAGTAACAACTCTACGCAATTCCAAAAAACTTTGGAGTGGCAGATGACGATCTGCGACCGGAGTAGATAACCCGACGGCGACAGTGAGAAAACTTCATTCAATCGTGGCATGATAGATGCACTAGGTACTACAAAGAGCGGCAGTACAAAACTTAGAAGCTTTGCCTCTATTGGAGTTATTCTAGGGCGATATGTTTGTGCTAATTCGAAAACACGAAGATTACCGAAGCGCATACCTTTTCTGTTTTACTGCACGTCATAGTCACTGCAGAAATCATTTTTTTCTGGATGGACAGCATCAAGTTAATTATGATAACAACAGGAAGATGACGAGCCACAACGATGAAAATATACATCCATATGCAGGAATTTCCTAAAACACCTTGAAAACTAGAAATTACTTGACAAAACCTCTCCATTTCCCGACAAACTGAAGTACTCAACGCACGTTTATACACAGGAGTGCGTTCCGCAAAGGAAGACCTCTTCCTGACAAGCCTCTCTTAGCAAAAGCAGTTAGAAATATACATACACTAACGACTCGCCCCTGCTTCGCACCGTTTTTATGACTTGACAAAACATTGAGATTTCTTTACTATTTGTAAGGTTAATATTAATGTATTGGTCATACAGGAAAATAATTAAACCAGTGCGCAAACTGTAGCAATAAATTCAGCATATGACCCCTGCGAAGAAATTGTTCATCGGTTATACAAAAATATTAGTTGTTCCATATAATCTGACTGCGTAGGTATTGCACTTTTCTATGAAACAGTAGATTTTTTTAACCGACGAAAAAAAACGGAGGAGGTTCTCAAGTCGACGCGATTATTATTTTTTTTGTATGGCCACGCATAACTTTTTACAAAGTAGTCCGATTTTGATAATTATTTTTTTATTGGAAAGGTATACCCCAAAGTTGGTCCGATATAAATTTGGAAAAAATCCAACCCTAAAGGTGGGAAAACAGGGGTGATTTATTGTTCACTCACAAATTTGAATGCTAAGTTGTGTATTATTACTCTACTCAGTGCCATATATGCCTGCCCTTTGGCAAACAATTAGTAGATTATAGCCACAAAAAATTATAAAATAAAAACTTTTTAACAAAAAAATTAAACCGCCGAAAAAACTGAAAAGCAAAAAATAATAAACCTTTTTTATTTAACCTTAATAACTAAGTTCTTAAACCAATGTAAGTACACCTAAATAATTTTAAGTCGGCGCCGTTTAAATTTAAGGCAATTTAGTGATCTTTGTTTATTGATTGTTTGGCGCCGACTCAAAATTACTGAGGTAACTATACTTACATTAGTTTAAGAACTTAGTTATTAAGGTTAAATAAAAAAGGTTTATTATTTTATGCTTTTCAGTTTTTTCGGCGGATTAATTTTTTTTTTTTAAGTGTTTTGCTGAATTCTTGGTTTCGCAGTTTGCGCACTAGTTAAAAATGTTTCGTGTATAAACCTTCCGAAATAAATCCTCCAATTAATATTGAAAACCACATCAAAATATGTTGCGAAGTTTAGTAGAACAAAGCAGCCACACAGACGGACATATATAGGTAGATATAGATACTAGCAAACAGGTCGAGTAGCACATACGTAATCGGTATTTACATACTTAGATACTATTGCTATCTTAATACCCAATATTATGCGAGTCTATAAGTGATTTTAATTAGTATTGACGCACCTCGGGTTGAGAATCAAATTTCCTGTGTTGCCTAGTATGCATGCTTGCATCTACTAAGGTGGCTTGTTGTATTAATTAAAAGATATGCTATGCTTGTTTCCCGTTCATTTTGTGAGATATTTTTAGTTTGAGCGACAGTGATCGTAAACATCATTTGCAACATCCCATCATCACTTCATTTGCGTAAACTCGTAAGTTCATTTTGATGCCTTTTAAATCAACGATTGGGCATAGGTAACGTTCGTCATAAGTTTCGGTTTATACAGGATGGCAAAGAATTCGACGCGCAACCCTACGTTGCAATTCTCGTCGGTATTAAAAGAAATATTAGGTGTTCCATACATTTTGACCACGTTGGAATTTAGTTTTATAGAAAACAGCTGTTTTTTTTTTAAGTAACAGACGATTAATTTCAACCCAAGGAGGTCCAGAATCGTGTACTGAATCCATGATAACAGCCCAGGTTGTGCGTCTATGTCCCTGCCACCCTGTATAGTAGACTTGTCAGGAGTCAGATAAAGAAAGCTCATCTAGGGTGATAATGAGTAGGTACTTTTCAAGATAATGGCTTACCAAGCATCTATTTGCGTTTTCACATAGGAAGGCATCAAAAAATTACAGTTGGTAGGTACAGCTGTTCGGTGCAGAACACAAAGATATTTTTGCTTTAACAAAACATTAATTACCCGGTCGATGCAGTTAATTACCAACACAAGTACTTACTTGTATCAGTAAAACAAACAAAAATAAAGTTTATTTTTAGATGCAAGTATTAAGTACACATAAGTTGACAGTACAATTTATACCAAGGCTCGCTACATCACGATAGCAGAAGTGTTAATAAACTATGCAATGTGTATCGTAGTAATATAGAAGTAAATATTAATATAGTATAGTCACGAGTACAAATAGTATGTACTTTGAACGACGTGCCCTGGATCAGTTACTGCGACCAATTCGGCTACCGTCAAGAGCGACCAATCAGGGACAGTTCACACATTCACGGGTGATAAATCGGACAGATTGTGAACTCTATCGGTAAGTGCAGGTTCGTTCACAATTTGTCGGTTTGCCATGGATAGATTATAATTATAAACCATAAAAAAATAAAGCGTTAAATTTTAAATAGTTTGTTGCAGTTTACAATTTTTCGATAGTTTATAATCTCGTGAGATAGATTATGAACTAACGATGTTCGCGATCATACGGTGACATATATTTATTAGTACTCATGATTGTACAGTACAAAAGTGGCAACCCTTGGACCTTGAGGTGGCCTAGCGTAGAACGGAGATTCAATAGAATAAGAGGCCAGCTAATATTGGTTTTGTTACCACTGACATGCGCCCCACCTTACCTATGTATTAACGAAGTTACCTTCGAAATAATATAATCATGTTCTGTGCAGTCTATTAGATGTCAACATAAATAGGCTAAGGCTTATTAATATTTGCATACTACTACATACTTAAAACTTATGCACATAGTAAATTAAATGAGCGAATGCAATATTTAAGCAGGTGATTAAATTCAAAGAGGCGTATAGACAAAATGAATATGCATGTACCAGTGAAAAAGCTAAATGAGCCTCGATAATTAAATCCTATAATAATAATTATTATAAACGTGAAAGTTTGTGAGAATGGATGGATGGATGTTTTTTACTCTTTTATGCAAAAACTACTGAACGGATTTGGATAAAATTTGGCACACAGATAGTTTATAACCAGGATTAACACATAGAATACCACGGGACCGAGATTTATGCGGGTGAAACCGCGAGGCGCAGCTAGTATATTATATTTCTTGCTCACCCAGGACATTCTCGCTAACACTTTGCCAACTGCATGGCTAATAGTTTCTAACAGCATGAACTACGTGGTAATAGCGTAACACACTCACAGTAGCAATGGCTTTCATTTTGACAGTTCAACAACATTCATTGCGTTATTTAGATACGTTGTTCAGCAGACAAATATTCCAAACATATGAAGCAATGGATTAGCAATGTCCTTCAAAATTATTCAAATTGTGATTGAAAGTGAAGTACGCAATTAGGGTGCTATTCACATAATATGTGGAGAAGAAGAAGAAGTATTGGTCAATGTCATTCAAGTCACCAACAAGTTTTTATTACTGAAACTGGGCTATATATGTGTGTGTTTGTCTGTAGTTGAAAATACAGACGTATTAAAAACTAAACTACTTAGCACCGATTTTCTTGATTTTTGATAAGATTTAGCATGGAGAAAAAAGGTATAAAGTTATTTCAACCTGGATTTGTGGCCGATTGATAGCAATAGTGTCACCCTCGCCTCCTATTATCTGGGACTTAAACACAACTGGCAATATGTGGTTGTACTATAGGTACACCTCTGCCCAACCCTTTGGGGAACACAGGCGTGATCATCATCACCATCATCATCTGCCTAGCCTTCTTTGCTGGGGTCGGCTTCCAGTCTAACCGAATGCAGCTGAATACCAGTATTTTACATGGAGCGACTGCCTATCTGACCTCCACAAGCCAGTTACTAGATAATACGATACCCCTTTGTAAAACTGGTTGTCAGACTTTCGTGCTTCTGACGACCCGTAAAGACTGTCAAAGATCCACGAATGACAGCCGGGACCAACGTGCTTAACGAATACAGGCTGTTTTACGATGTTCTTTTTAACCAAGAAAATTAAAAACCTTTTTTTCGGTGCTGCGGTTATAGCTAATAAGAAATAATAAAGTTTCACGAATTATGTTTAACTGTATAACCACGGTGCTTATCTCAAACAGAATCTTTAGTATTATAACGTTTTGTGCTCACAGTTCACTCAACTTCGTTTATTTTTATTACGATGTTATGCTGGTAACTTTGCAAGCTTGCAGGAAACGACACTGACATTTTGACTCTACCTATAGACATGTGTGTGCAATATATGGTTTTTAAACTTGTCTATGAAAGATACAAAGGTCGGAATACACCGTTAAATTTTGATCGTTTTAATTCTTAAAAGGGGTCATTGTACTCATCATTATGAACAACTTTTACTACGGGACCAACCCTGATATCGTGAAAAAAAAAATCAGTTGATCCATACATTATGTCGAGTTATGCGAACATAAATCTATGGATTAAATGTTTTTTTTTCACGTTATATACATCACCGGTGCAGCCCTGGTTCATCTGGTTCATCATCATTGAATACATAATATTAATAGAATAAGTAAATGGAAATATAAAAAAACGGGTTGCACTCCGGGAGTGCCGGCAGAAGTGAAAACTTGAATATTAACGTTGTGCATTTTTGATATTTTGGAATGCGGTCTACTCTCCCTCCGTCTTACGAATTTTCGATCAGGTCACGTGTCCTGACGCGAGTTTGTCATTTTTTACCCATCACAAAAAACTCTCCCTCCATTTTACGAATTTTCGATCAGGTCACGTGTCCTGACGCGAGCTCCGTCTTACGAATTATCGATCAGGTCACGTGTCCTGACGAGAGTTTAACATTTTTTACCCATCACAAAAAAAGTGCACAACACCGCTAAAGAAGTTTTCACTTCAATAAATACATAATAGGATATAAAATAATTCGAACTTAATAACTTGAGTTTAAGTAAAATTTATAAAGCGCTCTTCCTCTCTCTACTTATTTAAAATTTAGCGTGCCCGACAAGGTCCATAATTGTTTCTATTATTTTTTATCTTGCCACCTGTAAGTGTACATTATGGATTGCAATAAGCGATTTGAGATCTAAGTCATAGTTTCTCAACGTGGGCGATAACGCCCCCTCGTGGGTGTTTGAGACTTTCAGGGGGGCAGTAGAAGACCCAGACAATATTATTTATTTTTATTGGTTCACCAACAATTGTTTACACCGATTCTATGCTAAATAGAACACGCGAAAGTGTGTGTGCAACAGTGCAACAATCACTTAAAGGCGAACTCGGCATGCATAAAGAAGTTGTACAAAAAAAAATATATTAATAATATAATTTTTTTTCTCTCTCTATTTAATCTCTCTATCTAATTTAATGTTAAGTAACTTAAGTATCTAGAAGTGCAGATGATGACAATAATAATTATATATCCTATCTTACGACTATATAATATTCCACGTTTAAATATAGTTGTGGCAACTGTTTCAGATTCGCGACAGATGTAAGCACAAAAAAATATGGTTCTACAAAAAAAAAACTCAAAGTGGGTGGTGGGCAAAATAAGTTTGAGAGCCTATGATGTTCCCACTGCTGGGACATAGACCTCCTCTCGGTGACCCTCTCACCGAGATGAGGTCTATGTGGGCTGAAATCCACCACGCGGGCCCAGTGCGGGTTGGTAGAGGTCACATGTTTTCGAATTTTTGGTTCCGGAAATGCTGGTTTCCTCACAATGTTTTCTTTCACTGTTTTGGAGCCGTCATCTAAACCGAATCATCAAAATTTCACAAATCTAATTATGGGATCTTATGAAACATTTAAAATCACCAAAACCCATTACATCACAGAAGTAACTACTTCAACAATGTAACATTCACCAAACAATATCTATACAGTTCCGCCACACTCTAAACGACTCTAAACTACTCTAAATTAAGTCATTACCGCTCGAACACCTCACCAGAACATTATTGAGTGATGACCTTTCGAGGCAGCGTATGAAAGGCACAATTATGCCGTAATGTGCCGTAACTCGTAACGTGGGTAACATGTGAATTATCGTAATTATCTCAAAGTCAAGTAGCTGTTAAGGTGGCAACAGACGGGAAGGTGATTTACTGCGGTTACAACCGCAGTAAATCAACTCCCGTCTGTGTTTGTTTAAGACTGAAAATATTGTGTGTGGTAGTATCTACAGCTAAATTAGTACATAATAATACAAAAGAATATGAGTATCTATTAGAGATTCTACCGACAATTATTGTTGTAGGTACCTATATAATTTTGTTATGAGGCATAAATGCGTATGTTATAAAATTACTCGCACCCTACAAAAAAACCTTCAAGTGACTAGAATACCTAGCGTATTCTAAATACTACATTCCCAGCAATACTGAACACCCAGACAATCATTTTGGGACATCACCAAGCGTTTAGTTGACTCTTTACGTGACCAGAAGGCTGGCCTATTTTTAGCCCAAAGAATCAGTATTGCCATCCAACGTGGTAATGCTGCCAGCCTTTTGGGCACTTATCCCATTGACAGCGATGCGGACGAATTTTTTGATACCCAATGAGCTCCTGCCTTTTCCTTAATTTTTTTATTATATACTTGTATATAATATATATATTATAATATATATATTTTAGTTTTAACTTTTAAAAATAGTATTTAATGTGTTGAGTACCAATAAAATCAAACTTAGATAATAGACTAAACTAAAATATAATTTAAAAAAAAAAACACTTAGAATATTGTAGTCAGTATTCACAAAATTAATTCAAAAGTTACAGATACAAATTCCACAATGCGATCTCACAGACAACAAGTCACCTATTGCAAAACGGTTCAAATAGCAACAACTATAAAATACTCGTAACCTACCCACTACCGACCTAATTTGTATTCAAATAACATAATGAGACATGATAAAGGACTAAGTATTTGCCTCAAACCTCACTCACCTACAAGACTGCTAAATTATGAGCACAACACTAAATAATAGAATTAATAGACTAAATTAAACATGTTTCATGCTAAATAATAAGCTAAACATGTCCAGTTTTAGTTCAATGAGAATCATATCACGATTGCGATTGTTTAAATAGGTACCTACTTATATTAATAAGTAATGTTTATGTTGCATTAATAAGCATTGTTAGTCGTAACACGGACTATGAAACATGTTGTGGATACAAGAGTACATAATAAAACAAGTCGTAGACGCCAAAACGATGACTGAAGATGGGCCTTCCCATACTTTGATGTTTAGTATCGTCAGTCCGTTAAGAGGATAGATACAGGGTATTCTGACAAGGAAAGAAGCTAAGTTCATTTTTAGGGGACTATAAACATAATTTTGACTTCATCACACACTATAATAGGTACATAGATGTCCACTAGGTAGGTACTGAACTTGCTGTGACGATTGATCGCAGTAGGTAGTAAGGTAGGTCAATTGCCGCATTTACAAACCAACAAAATCTAGCAATGACATCGTAGCGACTATCAATATCAAAAGCTTCTCAAAATGTAGGTAAATTAGAGGTATTTTTGACCGATTAGAATGCGAATATTCTTAGAGATACGGAAATTACCCCTACGTAATAATCGTGCGTCAACGCGACATCAGTGTGGTACATCTTTACTTAAACATTTATGAATTGTTGACTCAAAAGTTAACGGTGCCTGCACATTGGAGCCGGTTCTTGTAATGTTTTTTGCTAACTAACTTGAGCATACGTATACGAACCGTTATTTTTACTTTTGCATAAATCACAACAAACTATTGTATTGAAAATGCCAATTTTGGCAGTATTTATGTATTATTATCGATATTGCATGATAAATCGTAATTATTAAAATTACGCAATACGTTGGTAGGTACCAGATAACCAAGAAAAATAACCAGTTTTGATAGAATTTAACTTTAACTGTTGGCCCTGGTCCCTGCAGTTATTTTGTCGAGTTGTATGATTTTTGGCCATGTCTTGGTAAGACTAGAACTTTACAGTCCTGGGATCTGAGTAATTTTCATGGTGTACATGAAAGAGTATTCTATCTATCTATGTATGTCGGTGAGGTCTGCAGCAAGAGAACAGGAAATACTGTTAAGCATTTATTAGGAAGCTATGAAGGTTTATCTAAGAGCATTGTAGATAAATGGTGTATCGTACAAATACAATAACACAATGTGACTGTACGAGTGTATTTTTTTCTATTATGAGTCAGTGATACTCGAATTTTTTTTAATTTTTTTTTTTATAGCGTTATGTCAATTTTTATGTTGACAGTTTTCTATCAAGCCAGTGTTAGCACATGGAGGTGATATACCTTCAACAATCTATAGCGATAATCAATAATCATATTAGTCTACTTGCTTGATTTACGCCTCCCCCAAATTGCAATACAAGACATGGTTGTCAGCCATGATGAAGAAGACCACTATACCTATTTATAACATCATATAGACCAAGACTAGAGGTAGGTCATTCATTAATCACTATGCTATATTTAGTGACATCGTTCAGCGTTCTCCAGTTGAACGCAGACCCCTACCCTATTGCCAGCTACCCCGGCTTACCCCAGCCTTAGGACCTTAATGATTTTATCAGGATGGATGATTCTTCTCACCTCCCCTAGGAAAATGATTAATTAGGGGCAGTATTACCACATTGTCACTGATACGCTTTCGAATAATTACCAGAAAGATAGATTGGCACTGCTTCTCTTTAAATGATAAACCTCTAACTTATCACATTCCTTTATTATTAAGGGTCATTTTAGCACGTGTTATAATATTATTCGGGACAGCTTATCTCATGGTGAACAAATACAACAACAAACACCTTGCCGTCAGCAAGGTTAGGACAATGTCGGAACGAGGTCGACTACCCTGGGCCCTAATTCACTATGACCACTTTACGACTTCTTACTTCAAAACCACGTCAATTCCTTAGTTAATCACGACGCGGCGACGTCTGCTATTAACGTATTCTCTATGACACAATGGCGTGATTTGAACTGTCAAAATCCATGCTGTCCGTACGGTTGACATTTCGATTCCTTGCCGTTAACAAGACACGATATTGACGTGGTTTGCACGTGGCAAGATTTCGCGGGAAATATTACAGAATTGGGGCCCTGGGTGCTTATGACGTGGTTGATATTTCATTGGGCCTATCATCCGCGACGCTTCGCAAAGAGCTACTTTTGAATAGAGTCATGGACAGTCGGCCATAGTGTTAGTAATCAAAAAGCTTTTAACTATTATAACCGACGATAAGACCTTAAACCTGCCTTTTTGTGTGGGAATGCTTACGTCACAATTTCGCACAGTTTTGGTAATATTCAATTAGTATATTCAGTGACCTAGAAATGTGTTATTTTTCGCGATTCTTCTTACACCATACGTTAACGTTAGGACGTGTAAATTGGCCGCAAATGTCTTAATCAAATGTTTGTAAACAAGTGTTTGGTTTATTTCATTATTGTTCCTCTTTGTACATACACCTACGTTCAGAAAACGTAATTCATGTCTTCCTCTTACGTCTTAAGCATAAAATGTGTTGTTATTATTTAAGAGATCGTATATCAAAAGTCTTATTCGATAAAGACTAAATGTGCTTTGTGCTATCATTAAAATGAATGATATACTAATTCATTTATTTAATCTGTGAGTGTGTGCGATCCGTGAGAAAGCCACATCATTTTAAAACTAATAGGTACCATCAAATCTTCTCTTTTGTTTTCTAACGTATCTAGGCTCAAAAAACAACGCTATAAAGTAAAAACAATAAACACAGTCGGCATAATAACAAAGGCGAATGATTAAAAAGAAAAAATATAAAATAACGACATCACCTGAGGTGATCTTCATCTACCGTTTTAGCTCGATTTCATAATTTTTCATGAATATTCATGAACAATGCAGTTTCAAATTGTATTGTCTATTTTTCAGCTAGTTTTATGTGAGATAATCTAAAGGAGAGCGGTGGTGGCCCAGTGGAAACAGGCGCGAATTACGAGTTGTAGGTCGTAGATTCGAACCCAGACAGGCGCATTACTTTGTGTAATTTATTTCATCACCACTGCTCTCAAAACGGTGAAGGAAAGCATCGTGAGGCAACCGGCATGTCCTAGAACCAAAATATCGAAGACATGTGACATCTACCAACCCGCACTGGGCCCGCGCGGTGGATTACTGCCCACTCCCTCTCGAAGACAGGAGGCCGGTGTCCCAGCAGTGGGAATATTATAGGCCGATTATGTATGTATTATGTACTCTAAATAATCTTTTCACTATATAAGTATAAGTAAAAAAATTAATGCTGTTGAACTCCGCAAACAGTTAAATTAAGTTGTTAATTATAATTATTACGTTAAACTACCTTTAAACCAAACGAAGGAATTATCACAGACGTTTAAAAATAATTTTAATTGGACTTATGATTATGACTAATCTAAGTTACAGTGATATTATAATTAAAATTACGGTAAAAAACATACTTACTTACTTCTCAATGTTAATTTACTAAAGCAGTAGGTAGGTACCTACAGTGTTTATTTGCAAAAATCTCTAAGCCAATTTCTATAGTTAAAACGTTCAAAATCTAAATGCAATCTCATCTCAGCGACAATCAATGTCAAAACCTTTCCAAAAATGGAGGGAAATTAAAGATATTTTTGACAGATTGAGACTGAGATTAAAATGTGAATTAAACGGGAACTGTCCCTCTGATAACAAAGCAAGCGATCATTATCACAATAGAATGAATCAATTGCAATTATAATATAATAATTTTTTAAATAATTTATTTAATCTCAAAAAGAAAAACTTTACATTCTGGTTTCGAGTAACACTGGACCCCACACTAGGATACCCTGTGTCGTGAGGTCCAGTCTCTTTCATCACATGGTTTGTATTAGCTGTAGTTTTGAAGGCCAATGTTCCTTGAATTGCAAATTATGCAAAATAATACCGATATGGTATCGTTTCGTGTCAAATCTTTCAAGTATATAAGTGGCTATCGCATACAAATTATTTGCATCGCATGTTTGGAATCATTTAGGTGACGATGACGGCATAGTTAGTTTGAATTTTGATAATCCGTGGTGGATTTCATTCCAATCACGTCGGTGCTGTTTTTGCATGAATATTTAAGTTATCGTCACGATTTTCATTCATAAGTGTGAAGAAGAAGACAAAAGATGGATGGATTGTGCGACAGTTAATATGAACGAAAAGGAGTTAATGATAGAGTGACGGCTGACATGGGAGAATGGGAGAAAAAACGTTTTGCGGTGACCCCAAGTAACATGGGACGAGGGCAGGAAGATGATGAAGTGTGAAAAAGAAGAGGACAGAGAAGTATTAAAAGAAGGATCACACTTATACAGAGTGGCAGGGACATCGACGCGCAAACTGTAACCATGAATTCAGCACATGAGTTAAGACCCCATAGCGTAGAAATTTTTCGTCGGTTATAAAAAAAAATCTTCTGTTTCATAGAAAAGTGCAATACCTACGCGGACAAAACGAATGGAACAGCAATATTTTTCTTTTAATAACCAACGAAAAATGTTGACGCTATGGGGTCATTCATGGTTACCGTTTGCGCGTCGATGTCCCTGCCACCCTGTATTGTACATACAGTGCAATATTATTTTATTTATCTACTTACTTGCTAAATCACACCAGATTCTTGTTTTAAAATCAAAATATTTTATTTCACATAAACCTAAGTACATGGGCACTTATGAAACTTCAGAAGTTAGATGCACGGTTCCAATTAATCGTTTTCTATGTAAAAGAGCTGGCAAGAAACTACAGTTACTCTTTTAAAAATAATTGGCTTTTACAATGTTTTCAAATTACAGTGTTAATAGGTATGAGAGGACAGTGACAATTGAATCTAAGTCACCATAATTATATTCACTATGTATTATATATTCTTTGCATCTCGTTCTTAATGTTCCCTTTCAGTTAAAGTTAGTTTAGTCCTTGCCAGACAGAATCGGCGCCACTATCATTAATACCAAAACAATAGCTAAATAAACGATGCCCCATTCAAACGTCCCACTAGACTAGCTTAGCTACTGTCCGAGTATGAGTCAGCATTCCCTGACCTCAGTCCAGTGCTCTGTGATTAATACTATATGGTAATGAATGTATTCTGTCATGACCTTCTGGGTAGAACGGAAGGAACTGTCTTTAGTATAGTGTTTATTTAAATGGCGCTATGTAATTACCTATGTATTGTTAATTATGCAATACAGTATGCGAACGTTATGACACATCGAGATAGACTCGCACCATAGAAAGAGACTCGCACAAATATCAGTGACAGGTCAGATGTTCTGCAAAGCCGAACAGCCTATCTTTTCTGTAAAAATCTCACCGTGAAATCATAAGTGAAGTGAGCTTGAAGTGAGCAATCAACAGTGTAGATCCTTAGCATTAGGGAATGACAGCTCACTTCACTTAAGTTCTTACGGTGAGATTTTTAAAGAATATCACTACTGTTCTAAAACTGGATGTGCGATATTTGCGTACCAACATTGGTATGTAAGTATGGAAAAAAATGCAATGGAAAAAATAGAGTGTTTTTAATAGCTTTGAGATTAAAATCACAACTTAAAAGTAGGATTTAAACAAAAGTAACTCAATAGTTGGATATCATTTGTAAAGTTGAATATTCAGTAATTTTTAGACCACTTACTCCAATATGAAACTTTTTAACTTCGACCCATATTTCATCATCATATGCCTAGCTTTTTCCCAACTATTTTGGGGTCGGCTTCCAGTCTAACAAGATACAGCAGAATACTAGTATTTTACATAGAGCGACTGCCTATCTGACCTCCACAACCCACGGGGTAATACAATACCCCTTAGTAAGACTGATTCAACAGACTGACTTCGACGCATATCTAATATACTAAAAGTTCTTCTATCGCATAAATAAGGACTTTAAGAATAGTGCATTCCATGATATTAATAAAAATAAATATTAAACTAGCCAGCTAGCAAGGTGTGCCGGATGGTAATTGGTAGACACTTAAATGCAAGAACAGCACACGCCATCTACAAAATTGCATAAATCGTCAGGTGCCAGTATTTTCTAATTAGCATACTAACCCTTTTCAACATACCTTATTATGCATTGAAATTAAACTAGTTTCACTTACATCTTGAGCCATAGGAGCCGGCCATCGTTCTTTACGGATTAACAGATAGTTCTGTTGGTAGCCAATTAGAATGTGGATATTATATGGGAGTGGGAATGTTTATTTATTTGAAGTAGGAGTAGATGGGAAAGTGGAATGAATTCAGGTGCAGATTTAAAGCTAAAATGGACGACACTTTACCGGGGTGTCAGAGCGAGATTATCATTTTCGTTTCAAATTTTCCAAAGACGTTTTATAAAAGTCTATAAAAAAAACTTAAATAATCATAATTGAATGGTTTTTCAGAAGTATTGATATCGTTTTCAATCATACAACTGTATTGCTAGTCTGTAAAAATCTCACCAACTCACAAGTGAACTTGAAGTGATCTGTCAATCCTTAGACATCAACAACTTCCTTCAAGCACACAGCGTCTAAGTTTTTACGGTGACATTTTTACAGAATAGCAATACATGTATTGATTGAAAACTATTTCAATATTTTTGTAAAATAATTCACTTATGATTATTTATCGAGACGATGAAAACAACGAGACTGGGCGAAGAAAACATGAACGGAGAAGTGTGGAAGAATAAGGATAACATTTACCTAGCAATGAGACAATGCAGCTTAGTAAGCTTAAATGGGGGAGGCCTATGTCCAGCAGTGGACGTCTTTCGGCTGAAATTATGAAGCTGAAATGAAGTAATCTCAAAATGACGAAATATGTACCTAAGTATTCAATATTGATAGACATGTAATAGTGACTTTGCAGTCTAGAATACAATTATTAAAATGAAAGTATAATTACAAGAATACCATTCATATCTTTTCGTTATTTACTGCACAGTTCAATGAGGTACCATATATATTCTATAAATGAGTAGTCTATTGGTGATGATTTAAATTGCTTATGTTGTAATCGAACTCATTCTAGATGCAACCAGTGTAATTGGTTGTGTGTAGATCGAACACTTAGATAGAAATCATAGGATTGTATTATTCGTTCAGTAAGGAGGTGTTAAAGTTTATAACTTTATTAAGTAATCGTTAAAGTTATAGGCTATGTTACGTTAACTATTAACTGAAACTACACCCCTAATTGCGTAACACACTTTTAATTACAATCTGAATCATTTTGTCGTTCAATCGTTAATATGTTCGAAAAATTTGTCTGATCAACAACGAGATGAATGTTGTTGCTGACAAAATGAAAGCTATTGCTACCGTTAGTGTATTACGCAATTACCCAGCCTGGAACCTCATTGCTAAACTTAATTATGGAGGTTTGACAAGGATCACTTGAATAGTAGTGATTGCAGCTATGCGACATCGTGTAATATTATAGAGTGGCAATACTTAGATAAACGGCCTTCCGACGCACCCAGGTCATTGGCACAAGCCCACCCACCATAGCAAATTTTTTACCATGTCATATGATGTTTTATGGGTTGTGCTGAAACGAAGAAGAAAGAGTTTTATACAGGGTGGCAGGGACATCGAGGCGCAACCTGTTACCATGGATTCAGCACATAATTGTAGTAGCGTAGAAATTTTTCGTAGGTTAAACAAAAAAAAAACTGTTGTTTCATAGAAAAGTGCGCGGTCAAAATGTATGGAACAAACAATTTTTTTTTAAATAACCGACGAAAAATTTCAAGGCAGGGGTTCAGAATTATGTACTGAATCCATTGTAACAGAGTAATTGTCCCTACCTCCCTGTATAGCTGAATAAACCTATGTGTTTACCAATAAAAGTGCAAAATAAAAATAAAGTTGACATTGTAAGATCTTGTCGGAATACTTCAACGTTTTCCTAAAAATGTTAGAACGTTTGCAATGAATCTTGGCAGTGCCCGACGTAGATTGATAGAGCTTTCGTTAAAAATGCATTCGACAGAACCGTTCCTGAAACCAGACTGACGTGTAGAAGGGGCTAAGTTCTGGAAAACTGTTCTTACAAATGTTAGTACTACACAACGTACGTTCCCAGAAGAACAGAGAAAGATAAATAGATATTTTTTTTCTTTCCTTTTTTTCTATATTTCTCTTTTTTTCTTCTTTGTTGTATCTTTTTTTAGATTAGTAGAGTACACAGATCTACATTTCGCCAGTCAGGTTTAGGTCGCATAACCTTAATAATGGCGACTGACGAGCCTATTAGCGTCAACCGGGCACCAATTCCATGGAATTCCATGGAATTGCTGGTATCACATACGTTAAAAGTAATAAATCTTACGTTATATGCATTAGTATTATAGTTGTACACGAACTTAGATTACACGGAATTTTATTATTTCACTTAATTAGCGCATAAAACTTAATTCAATTTGGGTCACGGGGTGGCTAACGATAGGGTAAGTCATTAATCTCGATTAATGTGTGGGAAAATATACCTACATGAACAATTAATAAAGAAATAAAATACCGATTGTGAAGGATTTGCAGGAAAGTTATACAGGGTTATTTTTTAAAGACCAGCCAAATTTAAGGATGTGGTACAGACCATCAAACTGAACAACTTTCTCCATGGGACAAATAGCGTAATCGCGAAAATTTTATCAACTGTCCCATAGAAAACTTCAATACCTACTCGACCTAAATGTATGGGACGGCTGAATTTTTATTCGCGATTACGATGTTGGTCCCATGATTTTACATTTTTTTTTAGTTGTCAGTTTCAGATCCAAGTTTTCAGATTCTACTTTGCTTGCTGGTTTAACTAATCTTTTTACCAGATTGTGTCATAAGCCATTTTTTTGGTTATATTATTCTCATTGTTGAAATACTTATAGCAGGTGATGTAGAATGACACTGATTTTATACACATAAGCAGAACTGCATTCATGTTCTCTTTAAGAACATAATATTATAGTGATCTCCAATCCAATCCTTTTAATAAGCGTGATGCTTAAGACAATATTTAATTTTATACATTAAATTAGCAACCCGGTTTATAGGCTCACCGCTAGACTCACCCTCTGTTATGTGGGACTTAAACGTAACTGCCAAAATGTAGGTGTACTGTACCTCTGCCTAAACATTCGGGAAGTACAGGTGTGATGTTATTGAAATTCAAATTATTTTTTTCAGATAAAAATCCATATAATGTTAGTATAACTTCGCCTAATGTTAGTATCAAGTTATGTTATGTCACATAAAATTACTTTTCCCGGTAGATACGATAGTAACAACACATCAAATCGTCAATTCTAATAAGTACCGACAGTTCCTCATACATTAACAGTACTCACGGAAACTTGCGTTATTTTTTGCGTTCAAGTGTCAAGATTTACATGAGAATGATCAATAAGGAAGTTGTAGAGGTGGGAAATATATCGTTTGCTTAATGCACTTTGATAATGCACAATCAAATACTGTTTCACAGGGAATAATTAATAAATAAACGAAATAATGGTGGAAGTGAAGTTGCAGCTGAGATGGGGTGATAAGACAAGTCATTGTTAAGTATTTTTTTTAATCGTTGCACTTATTAAGACTGCAGCTAAGGTTGGCTATTAGGTAAGCAGTTTTTTATCGTTTAAGTATTATATATCGTTTAAGTATTTTTTTATCGTATAAGTAAGTACTACTAGGCGTTCTGTTGTTTCTGCCTACGGCCATGAGAAAGAAGTCTAAGTTTATATTTGTACTAGCTGTGGCCCGTGGTTTTACCCGCATAAGTCTCCATCCCGTGGGAATATCGGGATAAAAAGTATCCTATGTGTGAATCCTGGTTATAAACTATCTGTGTGCCAAATTTCAAATCCGTTCAGTAGTTTTGGCGTGAAAGAGTAACAAACATACATCCAGCCATACAAACTTTCGCGTTTATAATATTAGTAGGATGTAGTATTAAAAATGAGTAGATTTACTTGTGGTCTAAAAAAAACATCCTACTAACACAAAACACAGGGTCTAACAAAGGGTCAGGGTCAAAACACAGGGTCTAACAAAGGGTCTAACCAAAGGCGTTTAGCTACAGCTAAAAATAGTCGCTGAGTGCTGAGGTGGTGGAACTGAAAGGTAACCAATGAGTTGCATTGTATCTATGGTTGATTACTTGCAGGTAACAATAAATAACACACAAATAACATATCATCCCGCCTGTTATTACTCGAAGGGTTAGACAGAAGTACACCTAGTACACCCACATTTTTTTCCGTTAGCCTATATTGTGCCCCTGCTGGGCAAAGGCCTCCCCCAGTAATAATATTTTTTTTTTCACCACAATATATGTACATTAGAGAGGTATCAATACAAAATACGTAACAGCAATAATTATACTGTGGGAGACTGGTGCCTAAACTAGACCTGAGGTCCGTATTTCAGGTCACCAGAAGGCCAATTCTCGTAATTTAAAACGTTCAAAATCAAGTCGCAGTGTCATCTCGGCGACAAACAAATGTCAAAAACTTGTGAAAATGTAGGGAAATTTGAGGTATTTTTGACAGATTGAGACTGAGATCAGACTATGAACGTTCTTAAAATTACGAGAATTAAAATTTTAATGTTAATGTACTTTGAATAATCAATACGGTAAGAATTTAGGAAAATCATAGGCTTTTAGGATTAACGGATTAGGTAATACATCCACATTGCGCCACTTATTTGTAAGTACCTTGTAACAGGGGTGAGTCTTTTGCCATCCACAAGAATAAATCATAAGTAACCAATGTACTGTAAAGATAGAAAGAAATCAGGCAGTAAAATCTAAAACTTACTTTTGAATTCGATTGTGGACTCATCTTTCGGTCGCTACGATACTCAAATCCAAAACGAAGAATATTACGGCTAGTATAGCAATATCGATTTTATCCATGAAATCAATTTCCCACCTCAATATCTTCACAGCTTAAATTACCAGAACAGGCCGAAACTTAGACAAAACTTAGGCCAAACTTGCAAACCGCTCACTCCATTAAATTTAACTTGGTTCCCTACACAATATCTAGTTCGTAACTTGTTGTAACTTACTGTCAGTACAATTTGTCGGATACAGTGGTGTTATGGTGTAACCAAGAGTGACCATAATGGGGATTTGAGGAATTTTAGGGCAACTAAATGCTTTGGGTGTTTGCTTATTATAGGCTAAGGCGTGATTTGGACGGAACACTAATACGCAAATATTGTAGTGCAACTTGAGGAATTTCATATTCAGCAGTGCGTCAGAAAATGAATAAAAAAATCGGCCAAATGCGAGTCGGACTCCCACACAAGGCAAAAAACACCGAAAAAATATATTTTAATTTGAACTGACTTTGTTTGAAATTAACTATTCATTATTTAAATTAACTTTATTTTATTTTTATTATTTGGTCTTATAGCGGAAATTGAAATACATACTCTGAAAATTTCAACTGTCTACTTATTAGGGTTCATGAGATACACCGCAACCCGCTGACAGACAAACGGATGGACGGACGGACAGCGGAGCCTTAGTAATAGGGTCCCGATGGCACCCTTACTGACCGTCTCACGTAGGGTACCTGGGTTACCGAAGTACTTTGCCCTGTAAGTGGCGACCACCGGGCAGTTTAGCAGCACATGCGCCGCTGTCTCGTCATCCTTCATGCAGGCCCTGCACAGCGGACTGTCTGTTACTCCTATGACATAGAGGTGTTTGTTAAATGACCCGTGGCCAGTTAGAGCTGCAGTAACTGTACGCAGCTTTAGTTTATTTAGACGGAGACCTTGTTTCGTGAGGCGGCCATCAATTTTGGGAAGTGCTTCCTTGGTCTGCCTACATTCGCCCAGCTCCGTCCAAAGTTTGCCGTGTTGTCTCTGATGCGTTTCCTTACCAGAGTACGTATGTGTCCGAAGGGGAGTGGTGCGATGGGCTCAGGTCCTACTGGTGCCATGCTCGACCCCCTTCTGGCAAGTTCATCGGCTGCATCGTTACCTAGCGAACCGCTGTCTCCTTTGATCCATTGAATGGTTATGTTATTGAGGCTACCCACCTGGTTGAGGCGCAGGTGGCACTCGTATATTAGCCCAGAATCAACTGTATAGCTGTTCAGCGCTTGCAGAACAGCCATGCTGTCTGAGAGTATGCGGATCGAGGTTCCTTTACCTCCCTGGCCAGGTACAATACTTATGAATGTTTATTAGATAAGGATTATTAGGATAACAACATTAAGGATTGCTAAACGAAATATTGCTATTTTCACAGTTCAATAAAAAAGGAAGGCTCATACAACATTCTATTCACAGATCCTGTCCAAATCAATAATAGAAAACTATTCTTGCTTCTTAAACGATTTGAGATGGACATGACGTGCAACTTTTTGCAACTGACCACTGACCGGGGCGGGTTCCATAGTTCATACATCAACACGCCATCAATCATTCATTTTTTTCATTCGTTCTTCACAAAAAAACCCACACATCCTTCCACCATTAGATATTCAATTGAAAATCAGAAATACAAAATGTTTTGACTAGCGAAATGTATGTACAGACTTAAATAAGGAGAAGTTTCATCAAACGTACATTTTTTTATCAGTCATTTCATAATCCGTTTTGGTTAATTATCAAAATATCAATCTGTCGCCCTTGGCAAGGAAGTTATTGTAGTTTTTAAAAACTTTCCCTCTCACATACAAAATGGCTGTCAGTAAAATGTCATTCATATTTTGTGGGAATTCAATTAAGGTTATGAGTATTTTTGGCGTAACAATGATTATGTAACATATTAAAAACTTACTAAATCCTTTGAAGACAAATGTTAATTTAATGTATTTGCAACACTTTTTTGCTGCTTTTTAAATGGTTGCAAGTCCTTAAAAACCGAGCAATTCTAATTGTATATTTGAATTTCAAACACACTGTTCCTCATTTCTTTTTCCGAATGCAAAACAAAATTCCTTTCTTCTCTCCAAATTCAAAAGCAAAAATCCTAAAATAGATCTCTAAAAATATCTTGAAAAAGCTTCCTGACTCACGTCTGGCAAGTCACCTTAGGAGGTAGCCATCATTGAAATAGTTTTTACAGAAAGTGCAAAGGTTACTTTTGTTTCAGCTTTGCAGATAGACGCAGTTGTCAATTAAAAAGAGTTTCTTTTTAAATATATAACTTTGATATGATAGTTTAGAAGTCAATAAAGTTTTGTAATGTAAAAAGCCCCAGACAGGCGCTTTACTTTGTGTAAATTATTTCATCAGTACTGTTCTCAAAACGGTGAAAGAGAAAACATTGTGAGGAAACCGTTATGAACTAGAACCAAAAAATTAAAGACATGTGACATCTGCCTACCCGCACTGGCCCCGCGTGGTGGATTACGGCCCACTCCCTCTCACCGAGAGGAGGCCTGCGACCCAGCAGTGGGAACATTACCTATTGGCTGATTATGTTATGTAATGTAATAAACTTCTGTAATGTAATTACGTACTATAAGCAGTCAAGTGGACTTGCGGTGCAATTACAGATTTATAAGCAACAACTCTAAGCAAGTTAACCGTTTACTATAAATTGTTAGAATATATTTCTTCTTTTGGCAACACCATGCTATAAATAAGTATTATGAGAACAGCTTAGCTAGCTTAGCTCATATTTTAATGAAAAACTTAGCCATTAGCCAAAGATAAATAAGGCTGTCTGTCTAGTCTACCCAAGGTACCTATACTGGACTAAGGACTTACTAAGTATCGTTAGTGGTGGCATCTCTTCTTATGTATTTATTAAAAAACACCAACCTAACCACCACCAACCAAAAGTATTTAGGAAAGGCTGCTAATATATACTCAGATATAGATGTACTTAACGTAGTTATTAGGTTATTTTGTCAGTTTTACTTACATAGTTTTTAAGTCATTGTTCACATCAACACTACAAGGGGCCTAAAAAGGCCACTTTAAGCAATACCTCTAAAATCTATTCATTTCCTGAATTCCCAGCAGATCATTAGCAATCCCTCTAATTTTCGTAAAATTTCATTTCATATTTGGTGTAAACATTGCCGCATGAAAAAAATAAAAACCGTAATTTTATCGGTAAATTTTTCATTACAGCTTTTATTAATCAAATTGTTTTTTTATTTTTTATTTCTACAGTTTAAATGTTATTTCATTGTGATATGAATTGCACACAGATCATATATTATGAATTTTCAGTTTATGACCATTTTACGATTTTTAATATGATTCATAATGTTATCTTATTATGATTCTGCCAAAGTGGCCTTTTTAGGCCCCAGTCCCGGTGGTCCCAGTGGTTCAGTCACTAAATGGTTTGTGTGTATTTTTATGTGTGATCCGCATGTGTGAAACGAATTATAATAGAACATTTAAAGGGAAAAGACATTAGTACCATCTTATTATCGTCTTTGAGAAGGGTCATGCCTAGTGCCTACAGTAAGCTGAATACTTATGAACCAGTTAACAGATCATCATCATTTCAGCCGAAAGACGTCCACTGCTAGACATAGGCCTCCCCCAAGCACTTCCACTTCAACCGGTTCTATGCTTGCCGCATCCCGCGAATTCCTACGGCCTTCACAAAGTCATTGGTCCAGTTTGTGGAAGTCCTTCCGACGCTACGTCTTCCGATACGTGGCCGCCACTCCAGAAATTTTCGGCTCCATTGGCCACCTGTTCTGCGAGCAATGAGCCCAGCCCACTACTACTTAAGTTTGGCAATTCTTCAAGTTTACAGATAGTATCATTTAATAAGTCGTATTGTCACATTCGTAACTTATTATTGCAATAATGTTAATTGAATAATAGTCCAGCTTATTACAGAAAATTAAACCACACTTAGAACATTGCAAACATTAACTTAAACTAAGATTATCTTTAATTAAGTACCGTGGACATGAACCAGTTTACAGATCATCATCATTTCAGCCGAAAGACGTCCACTGCTAGACATAGGCCTCCCCCAAGCACTTCCACTTCAACCGGTTCTATGCTTGCCGCATCCCGCGAATTCCTACGGCCTTCACAAATTCATTGGTCCATTTTGTGGAAGTCCTTCCGACGCTACGTCTTCCGATACGTGGCCGCCACTCCAGAAATTTTCGGCTCCATTGGCCACCTGTTCTGCGAGCAATGAGCCCAGCCCACTACCACTTAAGTTTGGCAATTCTTCAAGTTTACAGATAGTATCATTTAATAAGTCGTATTGTCACATTCGTAACTTATTATTGCAATAATGTTAATTGAATAATAGTCCAGCTTATTACAGAAAATTAAACCACACTTAGAACATTGCAAACATTAACTTAAACTAAGATTATCTTTAATTAAGTACCGTGGACAGTCCGTTTCGTAGTTAGCGTAACATACATAACTGAATGTAACTGTTATGCCTAGTTCACACAATAACAATGTGTTGCATTGTCCAACGGCTTAGTTATACCTAGTGGTTGCATGTGTTGCAGATTGCAGCCATATGATACTATGTGTTATGTACCTACCTACTTACAATAATTTTAGTTTAATTGAATTTTAATTATTTAATAAAGTGCCATCAACAATAAATCTTTGACAGTCGTTGCGGGTAGTCAGAAGCCCGAAAGTCTGACAACCAGTCTTACCAATGGGTATCGTGTTACCCAGTAACTGGGTTGTGGGTTGTGGAGGTCAGATAAGACTCCATGAAAATACTGGTATTCAGCTGCATCCGGTTATACTGGTAAAACACACAGTATACAGATACGGTGGTACAGATGAAATGTATAAAATAAAGTGGCTGTGGTTTATTTTGCAAAAAACATCGTTAGTTTAAATACTAGTTACATAATGTGAAACATTTATGTAGAGTAGATGTTATGGCACTAGACCCTGTAGTAAATTCTAGGACTAACTACCATCGAGTCTGTCTAACAGTGGGCTAATTCAATCAATTGAGTCACCTGCGAAACTGAATCATAAGCTGAATTTGACAATTAATAAAGCTGCTACAGTAGAACCAAACAGTAAGTAAACTGACAATACCTTAAAATAAAGAATACTCAAAGGAGTTTAGTAGACACCAACCAAAACATCGATTATGTTCATTAATTACCGCTATCTTTTTGTAAATACCGACAAACAGCCACCAACCAGTAGATATTAAACTACAACACTACTCAAATTGCCGACAAAAACAATACAAAAATAACCAAGTAACTGACCTATGACCACAAAATTGAAAACCTCGCTATAATTACTTACAAACAGTCTTGCATAACACCTTCACGAGAAAGTGATCGCCCCCTAAACGGCGATGATTAATATCTTCATTTTTTGGCTCTTTTTTACTAGACGCTCGTGCCAATGAGCGGTGGGGGCAGAGAATGGATGGCGACATGTATTATTGACGAGTTTTAGTCAAATGTTACTGGTTTTCGAGGGTTACCGGGTTGGGGTGTAGCCGTGTAGGAGATAGAGTTTTTTTCAAGGTGATGAAGTATTTTATTGAGATTTACATTCTATTTAATGCCGATTTATGATTGTGGTAAGTTAATTTTGAGTCAGAGGCAGAAAAAGATACCTCAGTGATAAATAAATTTCATCTCTTTCTACTTCTGGCAAGATTTAAATGAAGTTCAGATCATTAAAATTCTTGTAAATAAAAGAAATATGGGTCTAGTCTCATCTAGACCAAACTCACACATTCTATAAACTTTGACTTCCGTTTGAAGATTCAGGCCTATCCATAAAACATCTAAACAATTTTAGAACTTCCACAAATTCCCAAGTGATTGATGTCTTCTGAGAAGCCGACAGCCCATTTGACAGCTCATTTTGACATTTGCCCTCAGGCGCCATATTGCAAATCGTTATTCAAACGGGCTAAGTAGCAAGTGACATTAATCCTCTCACACCAAAATCAATTAATTATATACCCCTTGTATTACGCTACCACGTAATTCTTTAACTGTATAATTCCATGCATTTACGGAGTAGCTACCTATAACATAACACAACTACATAACGGCTGTATTTGAGATTCGTCTCGGTTGACGTTTGGGCAAGTGAGGCAAATGTCAGATGAAGCCGATACCAATCGTACTATGGAGTTATGTAATTTAGAGGTGGCTTGGGAATTTGGTAGTAAGAGGAAATAACTTGGTGATTGGTTTAGGTGACAGTTGTCATGAAATTGGAAAGGAACACGGGTTTGTCTGCAATTTTGAGGTCAGTATCAGTTTGTATAATCTCAATATGTTTCGCGACTCCACCAAATATTTATTTAAGTATATAATTATATTAATCATATTATAAAAATCATCAATACAACTCTCTAAGTTCATACTACCCTATTGAATGACTATTTCAGGAAATCATGATATTTGAGGTCAATACTCCCTTAAGGAGTTGTATTGCTGATTCTAATGATTATAATTCTGTAAAACCATATTTGTTACAATCGCGAATTATATTATGTTTTTTTTCTTTATTGGCCGACCAACAATTGTTTACTCTGTAAATATTTAAAGTGCTATCTACCATAATCTAAGGTTGGTGTAACAATTTCTTACAGGTTAGCACCGCATGCCCCATAAACATTAGGTGTGCCACAAACATTATACTATAACATTAAAATTGATATCTTATTAACTAAAATTAACAATTTTAAAATGATTTTAATCAACATACAACTTGACCCTGACATACAAATTGCCAAAAACGTAAGTAAATTTGAAATTCGCGGGCTACCTTAGTGCATCCGCCTTATATAAGTAAAAGTAGGCAATAATAATCTTACAGCTCATCTTCACCTATTGCAAAATAATAATACCATTCACTTCATAACATTAATAAGATGTTAAACAAATATCATGAATACGAATGATGTGTTAGAAGAAACTATTAATCCTCATCGTGAGACTCATCTCGGGATTTAAGCTCATTAAGATAAAATTAATTGGGTTTTTACCTTAACACATCCCCTTTAAGTGGCCTGTGTTACTTACTACTTAAATTAATTTAAGGGTATGATAACAAATGTATTGTGATGACAAATGTAAAATCCAGCTGTCCCCTCTAAGAGTTTCCTTCCAGCCAAGGACTAAGTTTCAATAGAGACAGATACCCAAAAATCTACTTAGGGATCGTTTCGAATTTAGATCAATGTTTGTTATCTAGTGTTTAGGTGTGTGCGAGCTGCGTCCGACCCCATGTACTCATACGTCAATAAAACAGTGTGCTAATGGCAGCCCTGGTTTCACTTGTCTCCATATCGTACCAAACAATGTTCGACTTCATTACAGTTTTTTTTCCCTACATTGGTGAAATGGAATTAATTTTACGATGTAACTGAAAAATAAGCTTATGGAGTTTTTAAATAGACTAACTCGGCTCACTCTCTCTCACCGAGAGGAGGCCTGCGTCCCAGTCGGTGAGGACGTTATAGGCTGATTACGATTTTATGCTTATGCTAACTCTGATAAGTATTAGGCGAACTAAAGGCAATTCTAATTACGTAACAACGTTGCTCCCTGCAGAACGTGCGAAAAGTATGATAGGACCATCTTATCGTGACTGAGAACCACCCAACTACTAACTATTTCAGCACCATAAGCAGCCATAAACAAGATCAAAGCCCACACTCGATAACTAGACTATTACTACACGATAACTATTGGTTAGTTAATACGCTCATGTCGTGACCAGCGGGTGCTTTCTATTCAATCCATCGTAATTGACCATAACTACGGTTCAGTTATGCATTTGTTATTTAACTTTGTTAATTACGATAGTAAACGTTTGTTATTGTCTTTGGGAGATCGATAAGAAGACATTAGCGTAGGGCTGCTGCGAAGAAAGACAGGTTGCAACGTATGAAATGTATGTGACAGCACATTGCGTAATTTTTTTAGTACAGTAAAGATAATATAGAAATATAATATATATAATATACGTATAATATATTAATATTTTAGTTTTAAACTTCACATATTCATATTTTTCTCTTCTTGGTCTCACACACTATTGTCTACATTTATTTTTCAATTCTCCTTTAGCCGGTCTGCTGGTACCTTTGCACTCAAATTATAATTTTGTTGTATCCCAATGTATTTTACTATGTGTACATAAATAATCAAATAAATAAGTGTTAGGTACTACCCATATTTCACCAGTTAGGGTACCATCCCTTATTTGGAGTTTCCTTCATAGTTGGATTGGATGTGCCAGAGTTCAATGATTTCAAATGGGGTCAAGACTGTGTTCTTAGATTGAATTTAAATATATCTTGTGAGCTTGAAAATGTAATACCTGGAAAAACTTGTATTCACGTAGCCAGCTTCTTAAATCTTATGTCAAATACGGTTTAGTTAAGAGACAATGGAAAATTAATAGAAGCAGAGGCGAGGCAACCCTATCCCCCTAATTTATTAACGACTTGTCTTCCGGTTGTCGGCGCGCATTTTAATTTTACGGTTCAACAAGTCGATTGTGCTTAATGTTTTAGGTAATAGTTTGAAGATGAATCTTTTTGTGGTGAAATGTTACTACATGCTGAGGAAAGGTGAAAGATATTTCTAGACATTTGTCTGAACATCACACTACTACTATCCTACTAAGATTATAAACGCGAAAGTTTGTGTGGATGGATGAATGTTTGTTACTCTTTCACGCAAAAACTACTGAACAGATGATAATTTATAACCTGAATTAACACATACGATACTTTTTATCCCGGCAGTACCTTCTCGTGGGATAATTTCCGATATCCACGCGGGCGAGGCCGCTGGCAAAAGTTAGTATATTATATGGGAGTTCCGCTAGACTAAACAGTATATATCTGCCTATCTCTTAGCGTTATACGTATAGTCGTGATATTAGTGCCGTACCCTACACACTAACATAATAATAGTTTCCAAGCATTCCGGTAAATATTATTTTTGGTATATATTTATAAACCCGATCCCAAATATCAGGAAACGACTGCGCGGCAGGCCAAGAAAGAGATGGCGGGATGAGCTCCTTTTTAAAAGATTGGCCCACAATCGAAGTAGACCTGGAAACGTGGAAAGAGAGATGGTAATAATTAATAAACCATGGTGGGTAGTAGTTGGTAATAAATAATAAACCAAAGCATATATTATGTTTGTTGATATGTAGGTATGTAGATAAATGCATCACGCATTTCGCTCCAGCGTTTTTCAATCAAGAGTATAATTTCTCTCTCATTAATATTTTCTCATTAACCTAATTTTTCCATCGGCACATTTTACAAAAATAGGAATAGGGGCGAGAAGTAGGTCATTAAGGCCGAGTAAACACTGTTAATCTCACGCAATACGTTATCGCTTACAGATTTGTATCGACCATGCCTAATGGAAAACATAACACATTGTTTTGCTACTGCGCAGTGTGGACTGGAAGAGCATATTATGGTGCCCACGTGGTTCAAGTCATATACTCGTAGGTAGGACCTACGTAACCAAATCGGGATAGGATGTAAATGGTTCCGCTTCTGAGGTTGGTGTTGTAATGACAACCATGTTTGGCGACAATGTGTGAGACCAGTTGCGAGATTGTAACTTATACGTTGATAGTTTAGCCCTCCGATCAGAAGTTATACTAGCTCGAGGTTAGATGCGTATGGCTATCTAGTATTTAGTCTCTATTCAAATAAAACAATGGTATACTACTAATATTATAAACGCGAACGTTTGTGAGGATAGATGGAGGGAGTTTGTTACTTTTTCAAGCAAAAACTACAGAAAAGATTGTGATGAAACTTTACAGTAATATAGCTTATACATCGGAATAACACATAGGATACTTTTTATCCCGATATTCTCACGGGATCGACACTTATGCGAGTGAAACCGCGGGGCGCTGCGCTGCTATTACTTCACAATACTCAATAGCCATACGAATCTCAAAAAATATAACACTAAAAAGAAAGAAAATACATTTATTTGGCACAAACTAAAAGACACACAATACACCAGATATATACATCAGACAAAACAAACAATAAAATAAAATAAAATAAAGATTAAATAAAAAGTGTGAAGTCCAATGTAAGAAATTATCAGGAAAGTGTGCCTCAGCTGCGCCAAAAAGGCCCAGTTCAGCAAAAATGCCAGACAACTAGTGCCTGACGCTGGTTTTCAACTGGACCAGCCGGTCGATTCTGTAAAAGTCTCACCGTGAAAACTCAAGTGAAGTGAGCTTGATATGAGTTGTCAGTAGTGTCAATCCCTAGCATTATTTGCAATGACAGCTCACTCCACGCTCACTTCACCTAAGTTTTCACGGTGAGATGGTTACAGAATGGCACTGCTGATGTCTAAACTGACCTGATGTCACTACTAATATAGGAAGATCTAATCTAATACTATGTGTGTCAACCAGATGCTGAACAATATGAAAGATTTTTTGTAATTCAAAATGGGACATATCGAGCAGGTATAGATAATTAGGTGCACCAGTTTATACAGAAAACCCGGATAAGAGAGTAAACGCTTTTTTGCAACAAGTAAATAAATAACAAAATCACACACAGCTTCCTTTCGAAGCAATAATAAAACAAGTTTAGACCAATCAACAGTCGAACAGAAGTGAAAAGTCGTATTTTCTTTAATTTACTCGAAAAGGAAGGAAAGCGAGCTCGCATTCGTAGATACCAACATACACGCAGCTACCGCCATTTTAATTGGAAATTACACATTAAATCTTCTTCAATGAAAGTTGCTACAGTTCCCAGATATTTCCAATGAATTCCAAACGAGTTATTTTGTTAGAAAGGGCTGCTTACGTAATTTCCAGTTATTTCTATTGTACAATACAAGAAATGATATTAAAACTTAAACACGTAATGGAAAACAAATTGATTGCGATGAAAGGTTTTCGCGAGATGCGCTAAAATACATGAAAATCGAGAAATTATGTCTCCATAATCTTTATCTTAAAGAAATAAGGTCCAAATTCGAACAGCCGAAACGTTTACTAATAGCAAAGCAAAAGTTTGTAGTAACCAGCGAACATCGCCGGAAGATGGGTGTAGGTAATAAATATAATAACCGATAACATTTTATAACAAGTAATCAAAGGCCCTTAACAACCCCGGTACGAGAGCTTAAGGCGAAAAATAATCGATTTTAATGGACCCCATTAAATCTATATCGGTAAGTATATCGGAATTGCATAATTGTAAATACAGGCTTTAAAGATTTTATTAGTATCAATATCGAAAGTAAAATATGTAATGAAAGTAAAATCGTTGGTACTGCCGACTCGATAGTTTAAATCGATTATATAGTGTGACCGACCATAAAGTATTTGCTAAGGCCGTATGGTAGCTTATCTTTGCCTACATACCTGCCGTTTACGGTGTACGGTAAAAGCGGACACCTCTTTAAATTGTCGATGGAATGGCCATTAAAATTATTTAAAAATATATCGAATTTTTGATACGTGTTAGTTGGGATTCTGATCTGGTATCAGCGTAGGTTTCTCATAGTTCACACTTTAGCCACGATGTTCAACATACCAGCTGTACAAGCGGCTTTTACTACGTAGATAGTTCTTTGAATGTTTTTCACATTAATGGGAATGCCAAAACTACGTTCCACATTGAAATTCATTAAAAAGTGTCCGGTATTTTAGCGATACGTTGCTCATGGGTTTAGGTATTTTAACTGTGGCGGAAACCCTAGCTGTTCTACACCCGTCAATCACTTGATAAAACTGAACCTTTACAAAAACCGGTACCAATATCGGAAATCGAAATCTGACACATCACTTATCGCATGAATATCGCTGTCAAACCACACTAATAGAGTAGTCAACCTTCTCAGAAACACGCAGCTATTCTCACGCATAAAACATTGGAAAGTGCCAGTTACTCATACACAGGCACACGTTCACACAATACATCATTAACCACGGTTAATTTAACTGAAACTATGACAAATCGACGTTAACTCTTTTACAATAATTTTACTTTAACCTTTGGTCGCGATTGTTATCAAGATTTTATTCTTCTTCTGTGTGTAAAAGAATGCAAAAGATTAAATACACAATGAGTTATGGAAGTGTCATTATCGATTCAATGATAAGCTGTATAAGATGATATCTTTGCTTAAATAAAAGTGAAAGAAGTTATGGTTTATTTGTAACCGATGACATAATTTTATCTATGCCTGGCCTCTGTTGCTTTTTGTAAACAATGACAACTACCTAGTTATTTGATAGATGAGTCTAACACCTACCCACAAAATTACTTTTAATAATCACTGTGATGTGTCACGGGAAATTTAGCGCTGCATAATAGGTGTCAAGCTTACAGATCGAGTTAGAAATACCGCCCTGCGTTCCATAACTCAAGTTGGAGAAAAAACTGCCAGGTTGAAGTGCGAGTAGGTCGAAGTCGGCTCACGTATGCACCCAGAGAGATGGGCAAAGATTGCCACTCCCTGGACGCCTGAGAGAGGACATCGCTGTCGAGGTAGACCATGGCGAAGGTGGTGGGACGATCTGATAACGTTTGCAGGGCCAACATGGCCCGAGATCGCATAAAACAGGGAGGTTTGGAAGGAAAAAGGGAAGGCTTTTGCCCAGCAGTGGGACACAATATAGACTAACGAAATGAAAACACTGTTATGAAGTTCATATTGCATTGTCATAATCATCATTTGTAAGTCAAAATCTCTACTTTTGTTGATTAAATCAAATATCTTTAATAACATTAAATTAAAACGTTAAACGATAAAATCTCACCGACGTTGTGTTAAGCAACTAGCAGTGTCCAAGCTCAATTAATTCCTAATTGCCTTCACAGTTCTATTAAATTAATTCGATTAACAACTAATTAATTAACATTTTCACTTCGTCTCACCAATGTCAATGCCGGCTGGATATCCCACGAATAGTTACGAAATATTACTTTAATAGCGTTAACAAAGTTCTGATTAACGTACAATGATTTAATTATTAATCATAAAATTGATATTATCATTGAAAACGGGGTCCTTGGAAGCCGTAAGCTCTCTTGAATTTGGTAAAGTTACGTGTGATCTTGAAATTCGTAAAGAGGAAAAGTTCCAAGGTGGAATGTCAAAAGGTGGACTAAGTTTTGGACATTTTTAAAGGTCGCTAGCATGTGGCAACTTAAAGAAAATTAAGTTAAAATGAAGATTGTTTTCAAAGATATATATGCACAGGAGTAAAGCGTAGTTACTATCGATAAAATTGCGTAAAATATCTTTGTCCTAGTCTATAGAGTAAATAGCAAACTCAACATAACACACAGGCCGAAGTTTCCCGTCTCTATCTCGCAGTTGTAGTTTGACAGTAATAGGACAGTGATAGGAATAAAGCACAAAATACTCATGCCTGTAACTGGCACAAAAGTATGCAAGTAGAGCCTGCATGCCGTGTGCCATAACTACTTCTGATTTGTGAAAAGCATAAAGACATGCAAGCGACTTGCATAATTTTGTGCAAATTACAGGCATATGTATGTCGGGCTTAACGCGTCAAAGTCCCAAAGTACGTGCTAAGTAACGTTTATTCAGCCCGTGTTCTGCCTTAGTATTAATAAAAACTTATCCACCACAAATTTTTTTCTACGACAAACCATAGTATACATATTATAAACCACAGTTCTCACCATCTGCCATCAATCTCCATCGGATCATATGAAACGACTTCATCATTTTATTTGCTCCTAGCCCAACCGTCTGCTACGGAAATTACCACCCCAGGCGGCGATGAGATTGTCCACAACAAAGGGTGCTAGATTTATTTCTATTGTTTCATTTGCTAAGGAAAAGTTTTGTAGAAAAGTTTTCTAGCCATTTTCTAGGTGTAAAGTGATAGGGTTTTGATTGGCAATCAGATTATGGAGGGTGGTCAGGATCAGAATTTAGTTGATAGAATGGAAGATAAAAGTAATTCTTGTTTTTGATCGTGAAATCTTCAGTTTCCTATTGCACAAAGGCAGTGCAACGAATTCTGAATCTGGCCAAGATTATGTCTGAACTTTAAAAGAGACTGTGAGCTCTGATTTTGTCCGGTGTTTCTTCTCAGAGTAGTCAGATAGGAAACACGCGCCCGCTGTTTCACCCGCATAAATTTCGATCCCATGGGAATATCGGGATAAAAAGTATCCTATGTCTTAATCCTGGTTATAAACTATCTGTGTGCCAAATTTCATTAAATCCCGTTCAGTAGTTTTTGCGTGAAAGAGTGACAAACATCCATCCATCCTTCACAAACCTTCACGTTTATAATATTAGTAGGAAGTAGGATAGTAGGATTGGCATGAAAATTAATCAAAAATAGCAACTCTAACAGATACGCTTCTTTCTGCATTCGTATTACATTACTAGCCCGCGACTTCGTCCGCGTGAATTTTCTTGTTCCCCGCTCCACCCCGTCACATGCATCGCCCGCCTGCGCTATGACTTCGTTTTCGCGTTCTTTCTGACTTTTTTTGTTTTTCCTAAGTGTCCTAGCATGACATTAAATAGCCTATAGCCTTCCTCAAGAATTGGGCAATCAAATGCAAAAAGATTTTGCAAATTGGTAGTTCTAGAGATTAGCGCGTTCAAAGAAACAAACTCTTCAGCTTTATTATTAAATAATTGATTAATTAATTATAATTAATTAATTATTAATAATAATTAATTGCTTTATTATTAATTAATTTAGATAGATATAGATATTAAGTACTCCACAACTATATCACAGCTATCTATCATTGTATCATAGAGTAACTAAATATATGAATGTTGAAATGTAAGTGATAGTGTAAGTACTCATTTTCCGTGACCATATCTTACGTAAGTAGACAGCACAGCTTCTTAGACATGGAAAAATCTACCTAATAAATCATAATAAACAACATTGTAACCATACAAGAGATTACTGCAGAAGTATCATTTGTAATATGAAATATATTGGAGAATCATCTGCCAAGCCTTTTTCCAACTATGTCGGGGTCTTCCAGTCTCACTGGATGCAGCTGAATACCAGTACTTTACATGGAGAGACTGCCTATCTGACCTCAATTACCCAGTTACTGGGTAATACGATACCCCTTAGGAAGACTATATTATATTGGAGAATAAATTCTAGAAATATTTTGTTATGTAACGAAAGAGTTGGCTCAATATTGAGGTTCATGTCGGCTAACGAATTGGATTTTGAAGTTCTGGAAGAAATCCAAATAATATTTTACCATCTACTGAAAGTATAATAGGCGTCGATACGATACAGCCATTTTCGTGCTGACGAAGGACGTTAAAAATTTAGAAATGTATTGAAATCCAAATCAATTCTAGCTCAGACAATGTGGCGCTAATTCTTAATGTTTACGCTAGCTAGAGAAAAAAAGCTGTGATCGATGTGATGTGAGTCACCATCATCTTCCTTTCCTTGTCCCATGATACTTGGGGTCAGCGCAAAACGTTTTTTTCTTCCATTCTCAGCCTAGCCTAGCATTCTCGTCAAGCTATCTTTCAACTCTTTTTTTTTTAAATCTTTTTAAAAAAAGCGTTGCCCCACACTAGGAATTTCTCCTATATCGTGGGTGCGTTTACAAACATTTAAACTCACATACACAAACAGCCAGACCCGGAACAACTACTTGTAGGTCATACAAACATTTGTTCCGAGCGGGAATCAAACCCGCGACACGCTGCACAGCAGTCAATCGCTTAACCACTGCACCAACCGTGCCGTCAACGTTTTTCTTTCATATCATCCCTCACACAATCCATACACCTTCTCATTGGTCTTCCTCTCCCTCTCCATCCATCACAATACTCACACTTGACACTTCGCGCACTGCAGAACATCGGCCTTCGTACTGACCGCTTGAATGAACGCGACAATCGTGAGAAACACGGCCTTATCACCACGCTTGGCAAACTTCAACGGATTGATGATCCGCTTAACATAAGCGCTAAGGAGAACCCTGTCTGGCTATCTTTTTGGCATGAGAGACACATGTGTTTTTTTTTTAATTTGTTGCACCGCTCTATCTTTGACTCGAACTTTAGGAAACTGGAGAACGGTAAGCGTTTCTGGGGTGTTGTATCAAACTATGGCAAGCACCTTAAGTTTCTTAAACTCCAACTCAAAACATTTTTTTTAAGTCTGAGTTGAATGACCTTTCTAGGCACTTTTGAATTGTCAAAGAAGTCGGTCATTCAGAACGATGAAGCTAGCATTTAATAAATTATACTACCCCAATCGTTATTGTCATCAGCCCATCTGCAGGAGCTTCTTCAATTACACGCATCGTTTTCCTAACCTTCTCATCGAGCCATTTCTATTTTTCAGCCACCTCAAATACAACATTTGCCCATAAAAACCCCTCATCCATCATAAACAGGGTGGAAGGGACATCGATGCGCCTCAAAAAGCTGTCAGCACAAACTGACGGGGTCCGCTAGGGCCGATGCCGCCGGGGCTGCGGGTTGTTCGAAAGAGATACCGTGGCCCCTGGCACAGGCAACTGAAGGAACACGGGTGGGTTTTAGTCAGTAAAAGTCTGACACTCCCTTCTGCTCCGCCCAGAGCGGGAGGAGTCATTTGATGATTTCCCACCCAGAAAAAAAAAAAAAAAGGGACATCGATGCACAAAGTTTAACCATGAATTCAGCACAAGATTCTGAACACTACGTTGATATTGTTCGCCGATTAATTAAAACAAAATAGTTGTTCCATACATTTTGACCCCGTAGGGCAAAAACCTACGTGTGTTTGACCTCCGCGTTTAAAACAAGGTAAGAAAAACAGGCAATTTTTATTCACTGTCGTAAAATTTCTACGCTGGTTGGTTTAGAATCATATGCTGAGTTTATAGTTACAGTTTGAGCGTCGATGTCCCTGCCACCCTGTATACTTTCAAGTTCACTCAATTTTGCAAATCATGTTTTTGCTTCATTATTGCAAAACAATATTGTGAAGTACCTAGTGAAACCACGTACTTAAAAACAAAGCTTAACTTCTTATCTTCCTAGGTATGACTCACAAAGAGACCGCCTCTGACCCGCACCGTAAGTTGAACTTTCTATGAGGCAGCTACCGACGTGAGGTCATGTGTGTTTGCCCATAATTTATGGGTCAAATTAAAAACTACTGCCGTGTGATGCTTATCAGATTTATGGTGGTGTGGGTGTACGTGAAACTGCTTCTATGCGACCTACGCGTGTTAGATACTTTCATTGTGAATCTCCATGTCATATGCTTGTCAAAAGTGGCGGTTGTTAGACTCTCTATAAATAGTTCCTGTTTTCTTAGTTCACTCCAAAATTGACGGCTTCAAAGTCACCGTTTTAGTTGATTCCGAAAGCTTTTGGTATTCCGAAATGGAAGTCTTTCTGCCTTGGTAAAGTTGGGCATGATCCTTCCCAAAAACCTGACTCCAATGGGGTAATTGCGTAACACTCTAACAATTAATTTTGACAATTCGACAACTACACAACAACACTTTAAAGCAATGGATTAGGAATTACCTTCATAATCTTTCGGGTTGTGAAATAAATGTGTGTTACGCAATTGGGGTACTGTTTAAGTAATATATTGAAAGAGAGGACAGGTTTGTGAATCCCAAGCATCCTCTGCTGAAAATTAATCAAAATTGCTACCTATTTCAGGTCTGAAAACAAGAAACAAAGGAAACGTACAACAGTTTTGACAACGAATTACTTTCATTACAGCAAATTACTGGTTTAATCTATCCTATTCACCAAGAAAAAAAGATGACAAAGAAATAAAACTTAAACGCAGGGTCAGTAAACTATCACTGAATGTAGGCTAGTAATCCTATCACTTGATATCACAGTGTGACTACCGTAACACACTGGAAACTGGACTTAACTGGCATCGTTTTATGGCATAAATTAGCACTCTAAGTGTGACTGTGTGAACTTTGTCGCAGCTGACCGGTCAGTATCGCATTACAGCTTTGCATTCGATTACATGTGTTTATAAGCCATAGGCGGTAGCGAGAACGATGCGCGGTATAATCTTATCATATCATTAATAAAATGTGGTTATTAAATTACATTGAGCATTTAGCTGACATTTACTTAGGTGCCTGTGTTTTGGCGATAATTTAACAAATCCCAAGCATATACAAAAAAAATAAGAATCTGACTTGCTGGAAAATAACGACTAGAAAGGGCAATGTTTTCTCGGAAATGTCGAAATTTTTTCTTTTGCAATATGATAAATACAATTACTCCAATAACAAATATCAAACCTTATCGTTTACCTACTATGGTTCCAATTTCTGCCCGACTAATTCAATTCCATATACACGCATAAACAAAGCTTTGACTCCAATATCCAAATAAGGATTAGTAATAAGACGAATCGAGCAGCGGCCATTGACCCGCATCCGCTAGCGGCCATTTTAAAATGGCGCCATAAATTGCTCATTGTTCAAGGCCCCGCCACCGCCCGTAACTTGACATCAAAGTAGAGTAGTTGAATTAGTTATTTAGTTCAGTCGATCTGAATTAATGTCTGGCTACTCTACCCTAATATGGTCTGGTATTTTAGTCTATGCTTTGATCACCATAGATAAGGAAGCGATCTGACCACTGTGTAATGCAATTAACCGTTGTTTATTAGTCCTTAAACTTGCCTCTGTGAATTATATGTGTGAGGTTATAATTTTATAGTTTTTTTGTTAGTTTGTATGTGGTTTTGATGGTTCTTTTATTGGTGGTAGCCTGAAGCTTGCAGGCTACCACCAGTAATGTTACAGACGTCAATATCTGTGTTTTACGACACTGTACATTTCAGTAAAAGATTCCTCTCCGTTACCGTGCTTATGCATTAGGTATCTACAGGTGTAATGTATGAACTTACTTTTACGTTTTACAAGTGCAGAAGTTGATGGTCCAACTCTATTCCCCACGTGTATAAATTGTTATCACCATTACCTACTAAAGTTACTCCTTAATTTTTCAATCAAAAATCGACATTCCAACTATGAAACGACCCATTAATCTGCGCATTTACATCAAAAACCTTAATCCCCGACCATGCTTTAGGACCGAAACAAACGCTACAGCCCCATAGGCACGTACAATAGATTAAATCCGGTCGGTAAACCATGGTAGCCATTTGTAAGCCATCGATGGCGGACCGTGCATGAGTTATGGCGGCTCGCGTCGCATCAGCTGAGAACCGATCGAAATGTAAACATGCTTTGTTGGTGTTAGGGTGTTGTGGGGCTGTGGTGTCACTGTCAGCGGGGATACATAAGAACATTATAGATCGAATGAGAAGTAAGAAACTAGGAAGGGTAAAGTTCCAAGGTGTATTTAACACACTTTTTTAGTATGAACAGTTTTAGTCCAGTCACTTGTTTCATACACAGTGTTAAAACAGTAGGTCAGCAGTCAGAGGAATAATTTTGAATTTTTGATAGTTCTTCCATATAAAAACTGTCAGACGTCAATTTTATTGCACGAATTAAAATTATCAGACGATTGAAAAATCAGCCCTTATTGCAAGAAACAAACAATATCTAGGGAATAAGTCACTAGTCGTTTGAATATAAATACAAACGGCTTAGCGGTTACATCAATTGACGGCTCGGTTGGCGCAGTGGTTAAGCGATTGACTGCTGCGCTGCGTGTCGCGGGTTCGATTCCCGCACGGAACAAATATTTGTATGGCCTACAAGTAGTTGTTCCGGGTCTGGCTGATTTTGTATGTGAGTTTAAATGTTTGTAAACGCACCCACGACACAGGAGAAATTCCTACTGTGGGGCAACGTTTTTAAAAATAAAAATAAAATAAATAAAATTACAAAACAAAATTAACGTTTCAGGTCAATGACCAATACCAACACAACTACAGTCGAGCTTTCGAATTTTCTAGATAAGTAATAAAACATACCTGAAAGAGCAGATATCCAGACTCATACATCCAGAAGTCATCGGGCGCGTTGCCGGGCTTGGTGAGTTGAATCGCGAGGCAACGCTGCAGGATGAGCTGGCAGCGCTGCCCCCCCGCTCCGCGACCGGTCATGCCTTACACGGGCGGCGGCATGCTCTGTGGAAGAAAAGACACAAAGGTTACAGCTTTTGTCAATGGTAAAGGATAACATTGGCCATTTTGGGACAGTCGCGAGTACATTATCTGTATTATTCCAATCATTTCCATCAGTTTGAAATCCTATGGATATTAAATGAGGAACTGTGTTATCTTAAAACCGTTGCTGCTTAAAGGTATGCTGGATTGCGGAACAAAGTTTACGAAATAATATTGTAAACCTTTATATAAGAAAGGAGGTAAAAACGTAATAATGGAAATACAAAGATATTGTATAATATCTGATATAAAAGTTTACGGGTCAAAGATCAATCATTTTTGTCCATTGTCATTTTAATACACCGAAATTGTTACATAATTCTTAAACAAATTCAGCTAAAAATCTTCATTGACTCCCTGCCCATAAAAGTCTGATAAATATTATTTTTAGCATAAGCTTACAGTGTAATATCAATAACGATTTTACACAACCACCAAATAGTTACTGTGGTATTTAACTTCCAACCAATAAAATATTCATTTATGACGCATTTCCGCTCACAGACCCACCACAGCTTTACATCTTAAACTTGTTTGTTTGTTTTAAGTTCGGCCCAATCGTTTCGTTTTACTAATTTGGACATCTAAAGAGACTGTCTCATCCATTGTCTTGGCATACCAAACAAAAACTTCTAAGAAACTAATGTGTAACACAACCTCTTTGATATCCAAAAAAAAGTTTTCAAAATAAAAAGAAAAAATCATCATCTATTACGTATGACGTCAAATATGTCAAACAAATAGTTTTTACTACGCAATAGATACTGTCATTGATATGTTACTGACATTGAAAATCCCGGTAGTCGATCAAACTTTAGATAAAATGACACAGGATTATCTGAGGCCCAAAAATAAATTCGGAAAGATTACATCTACTTAATTCCGACCAAACGGATACTGACAAGACAGATCAATGTCGAAAACTAAGTCGGACGTAAGCCACCAATGTAAATAAAACCATGAATAATTTAACCTAAAAATTTGTTAAAAATGTCCTCTAAATCCTCCTTATTTGTATTTTAAACCAGCGTATCTAAACGTTTTAATTAAACAATACTATGAAAAGAATACACTACTAATAATAGAACACTGATCGCCAGTGTGAGACCCTTGACATGACAGTTTGAGAACAAGGTGACATTAGGTATTGTTTACAATGTCCTTTAAATAGCGTTTGCGGTTGCCTTAATACCGGATACGTAATAGGGTATCGGATAAACGTTGTGAATGAGTTTTGGCGCGAAAGATCAGTGAATAAAATTAGAATAAAACCGTTATGTAATTTTAGATAAAGATATTGTGGTTCATGAAAATAAAGTTTGTAATATTATTCAACATACTTTTGCTATTTACGAATATACTTTGAAAAGAAAGTAATATTATAACGGTTTACTCAACTTTACAGTTTCTTTTTATTTCGCCAGTGTGCCTATTTTAAAATGACTTCCATTTTTTTGTTTTATTTTAAAACTGATGATTCTTTATTTACGTACTGGCCAATTTATTTATTCAAATATTTGTATGTTTGTCATCACTCACTATTTATTTGTGTTTGTCGTACATATGGTACTTAATGTAGGATATTTTAAAGGCCAAGGATTTAATATGTTTGTTTGTTTATTTTACAATCTAGTCGTAACGGCTAAATAAACTCCGAAGAAATGTCGCAATAGGAACCTTGATGAATAAGCTTCAGAAGACTCATTTTCATCCCCTATTTTTTTAAATAGATTGGTCTTCAAAATCATTGTTAAAACATTCATTGATTTTTATGTAGCATTTTACTTATTTTTTTTAGCTACCTTTCTAGCTCATAAAACAAGCTAGTTAGCAGTCAGTTCACCAGGTTAACAAGTTAATCCTTGACCTTTTGACCAATCAGCCGCCGCGTTGTGCTAACATGCTATTGTTGTTGCAAAAACTATTGCAGACTAACTGTTTGTAGCTACTTTCAAATTTCTCTTGTTTTATAAAAAAGGCTGTGTATGTACTCGTAGATAAGATTTATATGGATAAACCAATAAAATTGAAGTGTCTGTTTTGACTTCGCTTTCATTTTAACAACATTCATTGCGTTATTTACATTGTTGAGCAGACAATTTTTTCTAACTGTATAAAGCAATGGATTAGCAATATCCTTCAAACTCATTCAGATTGTGAATCATAGTGTGTTACGTGATCACTTTATTTCATCTCTCTGACTATTTTTGTTGCAATGAGGTTTATTGCATTTTATTTTGAATTGAATGAAAATATATGCATATTTTAATTCAATTCAATCTGTAAAAGAAGATTGCACATCGTAAACACAACAAGTAATATACATTTCAGTAAATTGTTAATAGAAAATAATTATATTTTAATAATAAAATATAAACTTAACTATTGAGTTATACCCTGAAATTGTCACCTAACAAGAACTGGAGTAATTATATAAGCAAAGCAATTCCCAACTTCTAAACTAACAGCTTTTAGCGAAAGCATTACCATATCCATTCAGTTGCTGCCAAACAAACAAGCAGTCCTGCAGAACCTTATTCGTACGTTTTACAGGTTATATCCGTTTGTTTCAGTTCTCGGTTTATATTGGTATAAAGTTAAGTGTATGATAAACTCAGAGCCAAGTACAATACGTTTACATCATATTATGTAAATGATTTAGCACGTCGGGAAGAGATATAATTTAAGTGTTTTTAGTTGATTCGCTGTAAATAACGTAGAATTATTTGTTGGGACATAAATAATGGAAAAGTTGTTCGATTTCCTGAAAATGGGAGCTGTTTATTGGTTCCTGTGTAGGTATAAGTATGATAGAAACACTTCAATCTGTTGTCGTTTTATTGTTGGAGTTGTATTTCTAGATAATGGCCTATCTACTTGTAAAGCTTCGAATCGATATTGTTGCAGGAAAGCATTTTGTTATCTTACGATCCAGGTTCGTTAGCGGGTTACTTATTGGGTTACATCACCAGACACAGAATGTCTCAATACACTAAGCCGAAGGAAGAACATAGTCTTGCCTGGGCTTGTCAACCAAAAAATATTCTGTTGCTCTACTCTAGACTTCCCTGAAAGAGCCGGTAGCAGAGACATACCTGTGTACCGTAATTGTACCATAACAGACGTTGGAAAATATTATTTACCTCTATACCATAAACGCGTTGGAAAATATGATATGTCCTGTCTCTCTTTCTATATCATCATTTTCTAATATGTTAAAAGTAAGAAAAATAAGTAGATAATATCTTCTTATTTTTCTTACTTTTAACTCCACAGAGATGTGGTAGCATTCTGTCTAGGTATCTAGGTAGTAGAGCCATAAATTTTTCTCTCACCCGTCTTCTTAGCTAAAATCACACACGGTGTCCACCATTCTCAAATACATTCAGCACATAATATCCATTTCCTTCAAAAGATCGCGTGTCGGCATCGTTCCAAACGAATCGCGCTCACTCCATTTTGAATAGGTATTAAGGCCGTGCCACACTGTCCATTGGCGCTATTATAACGGCATCAGCGCCAATTTCGGCGTTGTGTAACTTACTTTTGTTACGAATGTAATTTTACGTCACCAGTTAGATCGTCTTCGTATTGTTTTGTGGAGTGTTTAGTAAAAGAAGTAGATTGTGTTGTGTGAATTTTTTGATTATTTTTTGCCTGGTAGGTAGGTTGGTTTGGTTGGCATTTTGAGCTGTTATGATTGGATTAGATAAAAATGCTAACACAATTGTTGTTTACAGTGTTTTTTTATTTATCTTTGGATTGTGGTTGATTTTCAGTTTTGAGTTTGACACACCCACATAACAGCCGGTCTATTCTGTAGCAATTTCACCGTGATAACTTAGGTGATCTTAAAGTGAGCTGTCAATAGTGTCAATACCTTAGTAGAGTGCCGGCCAAAATCGAAAATAATCGTTTGCCACTATCTGGACGTTTATTTCAGGTATCAAAAGAGTGTGCTTGTTCCGTATTTTGCAAAGTAAATAATTTCCATCATTTCGCCGAAAATGATTGAAAGTTCTGGCAGGGATATAATCTTGAAGTCAAACGTCGCGCGCAGACTTATCTTGCGCGCACTATATCAGGTGGAATGACAGCTCACTTTAAGCTCACTTCACCTAAGTTTTCGCGGTGAGATTTTTGCAAAATAGTCCGACTGGTACCTGACTATTTTTATCGACTGTACTTGAAGGCTTGAAGTTTGCTATTACAATTTGTTACATAATAAAATATAATAATTTTTCATAATGCATCTTCGCACGCACACGAATAAGAAAATTGGTTATTCGAATACCCAAATACCAGAAAATATTTGACTTATAGTGTAATACTTGCCGCTAACGAACCACCACCGTCTGAGTTGCAACATCAAATACAGGAAGTGTAGAAGAAATGAGGGGACTATGAAAAATGGCACCATTTTCCTCACAGCTGGTAGTTAAATTACTTTTATCTATAAAAGGTAACGCGGTATTACGACCCACTACATTCAGTTTTCCTGCATTAAATCGATTGATCAATAATATTATAAATAGAGAACTACCAGAATTGTACCTAAGCTTAGAAACTTTTTTTCAAGTGCACTAAATAAGAAATGATTTTTCTTGAATAATATATAAGGTGTCAAACAGGAGTTAAAGTTTTACGCGAATAAAGTCGTGGGTAAAAACTAGAACTTTTTTTTTAATAGCTTGCATGTTGTCCAATGAGGTTGTCGGCTGCTTAACCGGGCTATCCTGTGGGTGCCTTAATAATTTAAGTTAATAGGTACTCATTGTTAGTTACACTTTTATACGAGACGCTACGTTAGTACACTTTTAATGTACTCCCTACACTGTCCTCCCATACCTATTAACACTGTAATTTGAAAATAATGTAAAAGCCCAGTATTTTTAAAAGAGTAACCGTGGAGTTTCTTGCCTGCTTTTCTTCAACGACCAATTAGAACCGTGCTCATATAGGTTTATGTGAATTGAAATATATTGATTTTAATTTTGATTTTATACAAGACACACTACATACATTTTGTTGGCACATATCAAAGATAAGCTTCTGAGAACAGAACTAGAATGTAATTTCTTTGAATTCAATAAGTGTCACAATGTCAGTATGTCTGACATGTTGAATTGATGTCGTGGTTTATAAATTATAACTATTTTATAATTTACTAGCAGCACCCCGCGGTTTCACCCGCATAAGTTTCGATCCTGTAGGAATATCAGGATAAAAAGTATCATATCTAAGTATTCATCCTGATTATAAACTATCCGTTTGCCAAACATCCCAGTTTGATCAGTAGTTTTTGTGTGACACAGTAACAAACATCCATCCATCCATCCATCCTCACAAACTTTCGCGCTTATAATATTAATAGGATATGAAGTTTTTTATACTCGACATGATGACACTCTCAAATACAACATGATTTGCTTATTTAAATGGTCGTAGTAAATTAGTAGCGCATCGTGAGACCTACATACCTATACGATGAGGTGGAGTTTATTTTGATTTAAGGCTAAAAAAATAAATGTACATATTTCAGATTCTAGTAAATATCGGACCGTAAAATTGATAGAACTCAGAGTAGAACAGAACTAGATTATTTCTATAGGCGAATAAAATGCAGAACTCGTTTTTGTATAACGTTTAGTTGTAGGTACAATATCAGATAATGTATGGGAACGAACCACGGAACGAACATATTGAGAATATATCTTTTCTTTAGAATAAAGTTCCCTGGGTCTGATAACACAAGAACAAAAGCGCTGAAAGAAATTTCCCTATAGTATATACTAGGTACTTATATAGTCATCGATCCTAGTCTTAAATACAGTTATTGATCTATACCCTCTATAAAAACTTCCAGTGCATTTATGCAAATAAATCAATTTAAAACAAACATCACCAAGATTAATTTACTGTGACATGTTTTGACATAAACCTAACTTAGTTCCGACGCAGCCCATCTACCTTATCCCACATGATCCCAATACGTCACTCCAGTTCTATCCGCCATCAAACATAGCCATCAACTCATAAATCTTCTGCTTTCGTTCAGATAACTTTCACCATGAATAGCTTCGATGTATATGTACATATATAACTCTTACACCATAAAATATAAAGCTCTGTGCACTTTCGTCTCTATGTGAGCGGAAATTGAAAATGTATTTTGATTTTGTGTTCACGTCTAAAGCGTAAGTGCCTTTATGTTTTCGTTTGTGACTACGATCGTAAACTTCGAACCCCCTTTAGACTCGTGAAGTAGATAGAAATTAGAAAAGTACTTTTCCCTGTAAGAAAAATCAATCAATCAACTCAGCCTATCGCAGTCCACTGCTGGACATGGGCCTCTCCCAGACTGCGCCACAACACCCTGTACTCCGCCTTCCGGTCCAGTCTACCCCAGCCACCTTCTTTAGGTCGTCCATCTAGCATGGGGGCGTTCCATACTACGCTTGACGATACGCGGTCTCCACTCCTGAACTCGTCTGCTCCAGCGGCCAGCAGTCCTTCGACAGCCATGGCCAGCTTGCTTACTCTGCAAGCTACTCTTTAAGAAAAATATCTTCCAAATAGCATGATTCTCTGTCTTTAGTTGTGGGTTTTGTGTTGTCAGTCAATCAATCATGAAACTGTAATATATTCTGTAGTATAATACCAATACCACTAATAACTATAACTAAAACAATATGAACAATTCTATGCATTGTTCTTCACTATATCAATCAAAACCTCTTCTCATGCAGAGAAGGCTTGAGCATTAATCATCCTTGCTCAAGACGGTTTGGCGATTTCCGATGTTAATAAAAATATTCTATTCTAACCTATTCAGATTAAGGCCAGGTTTCCTCATGCTTTTTTAATGATCAAGGTAAGCTTAGAAAGTATATAATCTGCCGAACCTTTCCCCAACTATGTTGGGGTCGGCTTCCAGTATAACCGGATGCAGCTGAATACCAGTGTTTTAAATGGAGCGACTGCCTATCTGACGTCCACAACCCAGTTACTGGGTACTGGGTAATAGAATACCTCTTGGTAAGACTGGTTGTCCGACTTTCGGGCTTCTGACGACCCGTAACGACTGTCAAAGATCCACGAATGACAGCCGGGACTAACGGCTTAACGTGCTTTCCGAGCCATGGAGGGGTAAAGTGTATCTGAAGATGGTCACCCATCCACCTACCAACCGTGGCAAGCGTAGCTTAACCTGATCGATCGACCCGTGCGGCTGTTATTACTTAGTCACATTAGTACCTATTTACCCGAAATCAATCAAGCAATCCAGAATAATTGAGTGACTATTTAGGATCGGTTATACTGAAGTCAGTACCTACGGGTAGCAAAGTCGCTGACCTACCCGTATATGTTTAATCAACTACATATGTGTTAAAGCACATAGTATTAAAGTGTTTACCTACATCACCACATTATGTATGGAAATTATTCGTGTATAACCGATTCGCAAATAACGGTGTTGTTTTATTTCGTGTATACGTGGGAATAGAACTAGAATGTTGTTGTTAGCTGGTTATCAACCCACACGGGTTGCTGGTGTCAAATGATGGAATCAGGTTACTTGATAGCCATCGCAGGGGTCAGAGAATTGGTACTACGTGTGCAAACAAATGTTGTTGACATACAAATGGTATTCAAAAAACTGTCGTGGTGGGAAGATGCGGGTTTAAAACCTGGCATATTTTAATGTCACACATGTGGGCGTGGAGAGCAGTGATGGCCCAGTGGTAACAGCAGCGACTTACAAGTTGTAGGTCGTAGGTTCGAACCCCGACAGGCGCTTTACATTGTGTAAATTATTTCATCACCACTACTCTCAAAACGGTGAAGGAAAACATCGTGAGGAAACCAGCATGTCCTATCGTTTGACCAAAACTGCTGTACCGCGCCTTCAGTATGTGCGCGGCTCACGGCGGGGCAGTGCAGGCCGCTCATTCGTCATCGCTCACTGCGTTCCGCCCCCCGCCTCGCCGCGCATTCCTAAGGCGCGGTACAGCGGTTTTGGTCAAATTATAGAACCAAAAGTTCAAAGACATGTGACATCTACCAACCCGCACTGGGCCCGCGTGATGTCCCTCCCTCCCTCTCACTGAGAGGAGGCCTGTGTCCCAGCAGTGGGAACATTTTAGGCTGATTATGTATAAGTAGATTGTACTTTCTAAATCAGCACTGACCTACGGCTAAGCGAAAGAAAACATTAGCAAACCAAATCGTACACAAGGCGAGACCAAACGGTGATGATCAATGTATCATTCATTATAATCATATCATATCAATTCAAGAATCTATGCTCTAAAGTGGAACAATTGCAGACTGGTGTTTAGTTAGACTATTTTTACCGTATAGATTCTTAACCCTTCATTGGTTGCGTGGGGTGTGACACACCCCAGTGCTGCAATGTATGTAAGAATGTATCATTAGTATAATTATGTATGTGTGTGTAACCATACCTTAGTTAGGATTAGCGAAGTAAGCAATATATTTAGATCATGTACTTACGCTCAATCTATGTGAACACACAATAAATCTAGACGTTATCCAGAGCGGATGTCTTTCATTTACCACGACACTTCATGGCGACCCTGCCATTCATGGTTACATCGCGAGTGAAATTTGGACAATTAAAAAAAATTGATTATGAAGTACTTATCATAGCATCATAGTAGGTATAGTAGCATCTTTCAAGGTTTAGAGCTCATAAAATGTTGAATTTACTGCGATAATGTTCCCGTTAGCTTCGTAAAAACGGAAAACCTTTATGATCTAATAACGTGTCGCACAAAGAACGAATTTACAACTGAAGTGTAAATTGCCAACAGTAACTAATAGTTCGGAAGCTATCAAAATACTCTTCCAACAACATAAATAGTGTTACACGCGTATCTGCCTAATTTGAACCAGAACAATGCCAACTAAAAATACTAGTACCGTTTTAAACAAATCTTGTTTACTGTCAAATGGTTCTCTTATCAACACTTGTGTCTACCATCTACATCTTTACACATAGATGTCGTTGACCAAACAATATTTTCCCACCGAAATACTTTGACCTTTACTTGAGACTTTGAGTGATACAATATGTCGAGTTCTGAGATGTAAATGATACTCGCTAGGATTCTGCGAAGACATTTACAATAACATGGGTACTTGTGTGGCTGGTTACAGTTCAGTCTTAACTAGATCAACGGTGTCATTATGTTTGTCCCAGGCAATATTCTCAGAGACTAGTACCTACTATACTATTTATAAAGCTGAAAAAGGAAGGTATTTTATGTTTATCAGATCTACAAAAAAGACGAATTTTAAAGTGTCTCAATTTCTAGGCCAGAAACACAGTTGCAGATGTCAGTGATTAGACTAACATCAGCAACTGGTCTTCACTTTTCTAGCCAGCAAAGATATCCATCTTAACTGAAAGGTTAAGAAGAGTGACAGAAAAACGGCAAAATTATTTTCACAGATTTTCATGAATGAGCTCAACATGTATCAATTGGTCGGTTAATTCTATAAGATGTTCCATTTAAATCACAGTAGAAGAAAAAACAAAGTAAGTAAGAGCTCAAAACAATTTTTTAAATTAAAGATTCTAAGAAGTGATAACTACATACGCATAAATTATAATATAAACGTACTCGTATAATAGATACCGCTAGTGTGACCGGTATAGTAGAATCGTTTTCAACTAGATCAGAGTCAGCGGTAAATCAGAGGTATCGTGGGCGACAGATATCGTTTCGTTTATTAAGTACCAGCCATTGTGAGTTTCCATTATACTAGTACATGCCTGTTGATGGAAATATAAACTTTATTCTGCATTATCTGTTAAAAGGAAGAGTTAATAAGGGTTAAAGTATGAAATTGCCGTTTTATTGTAATAAGTACTTCGAATTGACATAGAACCTTCATGGTTTGACATTCTTGAGTGAAACTTTTTTCACATGGTACCTATGAAGTTCTTCTTTTAAAAGATGTGAAACATTCGATTATCGACTTTCAGTTATTTTTTTTATTTAGCTTAGACAAGAAAGATGGATACTTCGAAAATTCGAGTTATTCTTGAATACGAGTTCCGACGCGGAACTAACGCGGCAGAAACAGCTCGCAATATCAATGTTGCGTTTGGAGAGGGGACTGCTAATGAACGCACCGTGCGATTTTGGTTTAAACGCTTTCGTGATGGAAAAGCAAAGCTTACCAATAAAAAGGTAATGGTAACTGTTTGGTGGTCTCAGCATGGTGTTATTCACTATAGCTTTCTCCGATCTGGTCAAGCAATAGCGGCAGATGTCCACTGTGCCAAACTCCGAAAAATGATAGCAAAACTAGCAGTGAAACAGCCCCGACTCATGAATCGATCTTCACCATTATTGCTCCATGATAATGCGGGACCTCATAGAGCACAAGAAACCGTTTTAACTCTACAGGAACTGCAATTAGAAACCATTCGTCACCCTCCGTATTCGCCAGACCTTGCTGCAGCGGACTACCATTTTTTTCGTGATGTGGACAATTTTCTACGTGATAAAAAGTTTTCGTCTCAGGAGGCAGTACAAAATGCTATTACACAGTTTGTCGAATCTAGATTACAAGAGTTCTATCGCAAAGGCATAAATGACCTTCCTATTAGATGGCAGCAATGTATAGATAATAATGGTAATTATTTTGATAAAATAAATAAGTTAAATTTAAAAAAAAACGTATTTCAATTTTTCAGTACAAATTCGGCAATTTCATACTTTAACCCCTAATATTTGAAAAAGTTGAAGCCCATTACCAACCCACCCAAAACGTAGATCTCTATGGAGAAGAACGGGCAAGAAACTCCAAGGACACACTTTTAAATTCGTTCTCTCGTACCTTAAAATGTACATTATCTAGTTACCTACCTATCTCCAGAAATTAAACGGTCTTTGCTCACATATGAAGACTAAGGATTGCTTATTAGTTATGGTTTTTAGCAGCGATTCATGGATCTAGTATAATATCCATGGGTACAAAAGAGGCAACATTAAATAAAAGTTATCAAAGCTACATTCAACTCTTCATTCAAAAAATCAGCTGATCCGATATCAAAGTAAAAGTGAAAAACCCGTATCGTACGCAACCATGTGCACATGCCTTAATAGCCCACAAGTCCATCACACTATGTGAATGAACCTCGTGGGTGTACCCATTCATTCATTAATTCATAAAGAATGATTATAATCGTGCCAATTTACTGTATTCGCAATCAGTTATTTGTCTACCAAGCTTTTTCTTTAGCACACCTTGCATTTAAAAAACAACCAGTTTACATCGACCTGTTAAAGGTTTAAGTTGTATGTAAGGGAGGGTCAAGTTATAATGGTTACGATGAGTAAGATTTTGGGTATATTGTTAAAATATTGCTTTGTAACATGAAAGTCATCGTTTATAGAATGTTGATGTAAAAATGTTCATGTTTTGTGTGGAAATAACGGTTATTATACTTCACTTGATACTAAGGTCATGTTTATAATAATAATTCCATTGATTGTAAAAAGTAACGCAGCCTAGAGAGGGAGAGCTCATTTGATGATTTCCCAACCAAAAAAAAAAAAAAAACTAGGCATGAGTCAGTAAAATTGCGGGCCAGAGAATTGGATAAAAAAAGACCAATGGGACCAAACTTTAAGCAGATCTTTTAATCTTCTGAAACTTTCTTCATTTCTATGGACACCAAAAAAGTTAAAAACTGCGTAAACAATTAAAATAAATCGTATGTACACTAAAATCTTTGAAGCATAAGCATAATCATCCTATATTGTTCCCACTGCTGGGACACAGGCCTCCTCTATGTGAGAGGTAGTGGGCCGCAATCCACCACGCTGGCCCATGTTGTCGAATTTTTGGTTCTAGGACATGACGGTTTCCTCACACTGTTTTTCACCCTTTTGAGAGTAGTGGTAATGAAATAATTTACACAAATTAAAGTGCCTGGGTTTGAAAACCTCACATAACTAACTGATTTGTTTGACCTTAACTTCATAACATTGTACTTACTCCTGACAAAATAACAAATCCATACATTTTCTAAATAAACCATCCACATCACGACTCAATAATATAAACATCCATATTAAGTTTATAACTTAACCTTACGTATTCACCTGTGTATCTAATAAACGGATACTAAACGAGCATTGAACTAAGTCTAGAATACTAATCTGTACTTAATATAGGCAGTATACCGCTAGGCCATTATCATAATAATTATATATCATAACGTAATAAAATATTTTGTGTGTGTGTGTGTGCGAAAATTATCATTACTATGTACTAATTATCTTTTCCATCACCTAATTTACACTAATAGTAAAAGCTGAAGAGTTTGTTTGAAGGCGCTAATCTCTGAAACTTACAGTCGGATTTGAAAATAAATATTTGCATATTATAGCCCAATTCTCGGAGAAAGCTATAGGCTATTTAACATCATGCTATGACTCTCAGGAGCCGAGCAAAAAGAAAAAAATTAAGAAAGAACGCAGGCCGACGATGCGATCAAGAAATTTCACGCGGACGAAGTCGCAGGCAAATGCTAGTAACTAAAATAATGGGCTTGATTAGGTCTTGTAACTTTGCTTGTAAGTTTGTATCCAAAGAAATGACGAATTGGTACATCCTGAAATCATAAACTACGGGGTTTTGTCATCTTATATAAGATTTCCAGATCTACAATGCCATCTCAATCATTTAGTTACGTACTGAGATTTTCATTTTGCTATTCATAGACAAACAATCCTAAACAATAGTCTTGTTCCTGTCGAAGCCTCTTGCTGCCGCATTGAAATTTGCCAAAATCATCCAATTCAGATACCAACATCCATCTACAGCGACTACAGCTACACAATGACTTCAATATTATATTCCAACATTAAATAAACTCAGCCAATCAAAGGACGCAGACCTCTTCCTGCCCCATCACCTGCTTCTCTGCTTCCTCACACAACACTCTGACCCAAATAAGGCAAAAATACATTAAACGCAAAAATACATTACTCCATATGTGTGTGTGTGCTATTGATAATGACTTCGTGGGGTGTGTAAGTGTGTTTGTCGTCTGCGCAACCGGACACAACACCGCTATACATCCGACCGCGACGGCGGCGCTTTGAATGTCAATGCCAAACGCAAGGACTTGATCTACTACGGCACACTTGTTGCGACTAGCGTGAATATTTTAATTAATTATTAGAAAAAGTTTGTAATACCTGTTTCGTAGACGAGTTTGTATCGATGGTTGAAAGTGGAGTGGTTTGTGTGGTATTAAAGTGAGGTTGTGTAAACAGTGTGATTTCTTTCCATGATCAGCAATCTTTGGTTCGGATTAAAAGTTTAAACAAAAACTCAGTATAAGTTTGAAGTAGAATGTAGTCGAGTACATTGATCCTTAAGATTTTCTTGGAAAATCTTCATACCTACATATAATTGAAAAAAAAAACTATTAGGAATATATTATATTAGGTGTGTAGAGCAAACACAGCATAGAAATATATCCTCGCGTGCATGAACCTAATATGGGAATGAAATAAATAAAGAAATGCTTATTACTTACTTCATAATGCCCGCGTGCATTGCATGCTATTCACATAACGATACTACTATATTCAATTTCGCAAAGCCCATTTATTTCCACAAATTGACTGACTTCACAGATCACGTTCATATGCAGAAACCATAAATACTTTTATTATTTAATAGACTTTTTGTCAAGCAACTGTGTAAAGAAAGTAGCGACTTACTTAAATAATAATTTTATCATAACGCGTATCTGACATTATCAATATTATCATATCACCTAATACGACAGTGAAAGTCGAAAATAATATACGATATCGATAAGGAATTAATTCGACAAAAACAAGAACGTGCGATCTCTTTTGATAAACGCTGACATTGGCATCATTTTGAAATGTGTCGTTACATTTTGTGCTAACTTCAAATAAGAGGTTCTTATTACCTTTAGCTTCACCTATACTGGAAATATCACTTATATTTATGTAACACTAGCTGCACCCGCGGTTTCACCCGCATACGTGTCAATCCCGCGACAATATCGGGACAAAAAGTGTCCTGTGTTAGTCTGATGTATAAGCTATATTACTGTAAAGTTTCATCAAAATCCGTTCTGTTGTTTTTGCTTAAAAGAGTAATAAACATCCATCCATCTATGCTCACAAACTTTCGCGTTTATAATATTACTAGCTTCGCCCCACGGTTTCACCCGCATAAGTTTTGATCCCGTGGGAATATCGGGATAAAAAGTATCCTATATGGTAATCCTGATTATAACCATATGTGTGCCAAATTTCATCCAAATCCGTTCAATAGTTTTTGCGTGAAAGAGTAACAAACATCCATCCATCCATCTATACATACAAACTTTCACGTTTATAATATTGGTAGGGTTAGTAGGATTAATATAAATGATATTTCCGCTATGGGTAATGAGACGTTTACGCTTTTAAAATAACTTCAGTCCTGTTGCATTAGGTAAGTTATATTGTGCTAATTTATACTAGGTATCGAAGATCCTAGTGTAATTCTTATTCATATAGGTACCACTAGCGACCCACTGCTTCGCACGGTTTTTAAAACCTGACGAAACATTGAAACTTTTTTTTTAAATCGACAAAAAATATCTAAATAATGGTGAAAACTGAATCAACATCCGTTGCGTAGTTTAGAAGAAAAACGCAGTCGCACAGATAGACATTAAAGCGACTTTAATTTATAACATGTATTAAATAAAGTATAGTAAGTTCATATTAAGTAAGTATATCCATAGTAAGCTCAAATTGGATACCAAAGTACCTTTCAGTGGATTTCTTGGTATCTAATCAGTGCTTCAGTTAATCGATTCATTATGTGGTCTAACACGTGCCTAATAGAGGTATCGGCCCCAACTTACTAGTCGAGGTCGTGTGTTCGACCCAGGCAGACACATTACTTTGTGTATTTAATTTCATCACCTCTGCTCTCAAAACGGTGAAGGAAACATTGTGAGGAAACCGACATGTCCTAGAACCAAACATTCAAAGACATGTGACGTCCACCAACCCCGGACTCGCGTGGAGGATTAATTCTGATTTTAATTTTTTATTTAATTTAATTTTGTTTTATTATGAAGATTTTTGTGTTGATTTTATTTTATTGTGTGTATTAATGTAATTGCTATGGGTTAATACCTGAAATAAACTGTTATTATTATTATTATTTTTGGTAAACTTTTGTTTCTTAGCTCTTTAGCTAGTTTAAACTATTATTATTATAGCCCACTTGCTCTCAGAGAGAGGACTGCCTGTGTCCCAGCCGAGAGGACATTATTGGCTGATTATGCTATGCTAACACGTAATAAATGCTGATTAACTTGTAAAACCCCAAGATAAACATTGGTTTTATATTTAAAAGCAAATTAATTTTATCTTAATGAGTTTAAATCGCGAGATGAGTCTCACGATTAGGATTAATAATTTCCTCTTCTAACACATCATTCGTATTCATAATATTAGTATTAACATCTTATTAATATTATGAAGTGAATGGCATTATTATTTTGCAATAGGTGAAGATGAGCTGTTAAGATTATTATTGCCTACTTTTACTTATTTAAGGGGGATGCGCTAAGATAGCCAGCAACTTTCAAGTTTGCGTAGGTTTTTTGCAATTGGCAGATCAGTATCAGGTTGTATGTTGATTAAAATATGATTCGCTACCGTAACAAATATGGCTTTACAGAATTATTATTATGAGAATCAGCAATACAACTCCTTACGTTAAAATTGGCATCAAATTTCATGAAATAGTCATTACATAGAGTAATATGAACTTAGAAGAGTTGTAGGTATTGATTGGTTTTGTAATATTATAATTCTTTAAACAAATATTTGTCACGGCCGCGAATCATATTTACCTAGACCAAAATACAACCTGATACTAACCTGCAAATTACATAAAACGTAAGAACATTTGAATTTCGCGGGCTACCGTGACGCATTCGCCTTAACACTTGCTTAGATTCGTGATTATTGCCTAGTCCATTCATATTTGGATCGATTCTGCCGATTGATATCAGAATCTTTGGATCCATTTTATTTTGTCAGTCTTCGAATTCAATAGACAGTATTTACTTTCTCATGACAATTACATTAAGAGTATGTTGGGATAAGTTCAGCGCTGGGATAACAAACCACAAATCAAATTCCCTGTTAATAAGGAAATATGTTTTAATACTAACTTCATTGTATTCTGCGCCATTTTATTCTGCCCCAATCGTCAAGGCAGAATAAAAGGTGCAATTTGATGTTGTTATGTCGCATAGTATTAAAATATAGACATTTAGACTTTTTTTTTATTTAAATAAGACATGAGCCAGGCAGGACATCTTTTTATCAGAGCGTTAGAGCGTGACATATCGAAGGGCATAGTGATGACAAGTTGTCAGTGACCGGAAAAACAACTACTAGAGATGTCCCGGACAGAATACAGATAATCAATATAGTAATTGGGTTGTACTAATAGAACTGTGCGGTCTTATCCCATCACTGAACTAACCCCGACATACCTTAAGTTATAGTCTTTAGAAATCGCATGAAGCAAGATTTTCACTGACTCTTTATCTTACTCAACAACTAGTCTGCTGTAGATTTTATGTTTTCCCGTAACTTTAATCATAAAAGTTTCATAACGCTACATAACTCTCATCTCATTTTATTGCAAGATTTATTGAACGCTTACGGACGCCGAGATTTTACGAAGAAAGGATGATCTATGCATTTGTTTGTGCAATATTTTATACACTTGCTTGCTCAAAATGTAGCCTGAATTTTGGAAGCCAAAATAGTACTAAAATTCAATTAATGACTTTAAGTATTTGTTGAAGAAAATTGAGAATGAGAACAAAAAAAAATGCGCCATTTTGCATGTCATTCCACCCTTATTTAAACTTTAAATACTTATTCAAAAGTCTAAACAATAAAACTTTCTTAATATTCTTACTAATTCAGTAGGAATTTAAAACTTCTAGTCATACGCGAGTTGTAATCCTATATTCAAAACATTATTTTTCCTTTCCTTAACTACCTACAGTCAAATAACAAAACTTAATAATATAAAAACAGTAGTTTACTTATTCAAACTATTCAGCCGAAGCTTCCCCTTGCATAGGACAGTCAGGAATTTAATAATCGGCGTTATTAAAAAAACTTCCATGGTCGGCGTACACCCTACCATGGAAGTTTTTACTTCCACTCAGATGTTTATGGTCGAAATTTTCAGGAGTTCGTTGACTTGCCTGATGGGTTGACTGTACGTTGAGTTTAGATATTGTGAATGACTTTGAGGGCGAACTTTGATATGAGAGTGGTAAAGTTTTGTTATTGACTTACATATTTTGGACAAAAAAAATTGTTTTACTTTTTCCTTGTTTACTTAGAAAAACGATTTGATTTTCTTACTTGCAATCATCATTTTACACTTAGCTCCCATTGTTACAGATAAACAAATGCTCACAATACATCTCCCGACAAACTAGAACATCAAACATCCAATTAGCAAAAAGGAACATTAAGTTTAAATGCACTTGCAACCAATGGCCGCTATCTAGGATGTCCCATCGATATCCATCATTCTGTCTCGTTCAGACGACGCTACCGTCTACCATACAAATAAAAAATAAAAAACTGTAATAAAGTTTCAAACTGACATGGCAGCAATTTAACTTGGCAGCAGAGGACATTTCATGACGTAGTAACTTAATAAAAGGACTAAGTTTATAGCCGATATATATCTAGGCTTGGCATGTAATCTGACGGATTAAATAGACTAGTTTAGTCTTGGCAGGGATTGAGTTTTTACGATTTTTCTTGTTCCACAAATGCGTGTTTTTATTGCGTCGTGGAAGACAATAAATTGAGGAATTAAAAGTTCATTGTATGACTGTAACTAGCATTAAGACGATTGTTGTGTATGCTGCAGATTATAACGGGTGATATTCTTCAAAGTTGAATGCAAGACACCTTGACTTTCTGGCAGGAGTATTTGCAGATACTTATCGATCATTCTTTTGTTTTTATCTGCATAAAGGATGATAAATTGAGCTCTGAAATTGTCAGGGCTTGTAAAAGAATAAAAAACCTATTAAAAAAAAAACTTATTAATTTTTTATTTGACACAAGATTTTGACTAAGCCTGGCGAACTGTCCTTCCTCTTTTGAAATACACGTATCTAAGATGTAGCTATATTGCAATGGTTTACTTAGAATCCAATCAAGTTTTTTTTTTTTCAATAAATTAATACCTACTGTTACTAAGAAATTGCGTCGTGCAAACACGTCGTCATGTCATGTTATTTATTCATTACTTCGCGATAATTACAGGTATACTTTTGCGTTAATAACTAATCTAATATCTAGGATAGGTCAGTATTTAAAAGGATAATTACTGTCAAGTAAACTACAGTTTAACATTTAAACATTTGTTAACACATAGTGATATTTATTTTTATTTGGATTTACACAAGCTAACTGACGAAACGGCAATAAAATATTAACAGACTATAGAATTTTGTTAAGCAATGTTAACATAAACAATGGGGCTTTAAATAGTTATAACTAAAATTATGAAAGGACATCGTCAACTTCTTGCAACAAGTAGGTAATAAGCAGTTAGTTTTAAACGGTTGTGTTTAAATGTTTTGCTATTTTATAACGCATCTATGGAAAATAACTAATTTTATGTTTTTATAATAGGCTTTTTGATCATAACTCGTAATTAAAAACACTCAAAATCTAGTCGCAATCTCATCTCAGCGACAATCAATGTCAAAAATGTAGGGATATTACAGGTATTTTTGTCAGATTGAGACTGAGATCAGTGGAATGGAAGGCGCGACTATCGCAACCCAGCGCAGGGCGAGCCACGATAGCGGCGGTAAGACCCCTCTTTGAGGAGTGGCTAGAGAGGCGTCACGGCGCTCTCACCTACCGCCTGACGCAGGTCCTCTCCGGACACGGATGTTTCGGGAGGTTCCTGCACATAATCAGGCGGGAGGAGACGCCCGGGTGTCATCACTGCGAGGATCGCCCCGAGGATACGGTGGAGCATACGGTGGAGGTCTGCCCCGCTTGGGCAGAGCACCGCCGTGTCCTCGTAGAGGCGATCGGCAGCGGCGGCGACCTCTCGCGCCCGGCCCTGGTGCAAGCCATGGTCCGGGGCGAGAGGGAGTGGGAGGTGGTCACCTCCTTCTGCGAAGCAGTCATGCTAGCGAAGGAGGTGGCGGGATGGGCGAGGGAGAGATCCTCACGCCTCAGCCGCCGCGGGAGACGCTCCGGGCGTCGGGAGCCGCGTGACGACTCCCGGCCACCGTAGGCGCGGGCCTGCGGGCGGAGAGCAATGGGTAGCTCTCCGTCCGATCAGGACCAGGCCCGTGCCGGACGGCGCGTAAGTGTTCCACGTGTGCCTCAAAGAGATGTCAGCATAGATGACGGGGCCCGACAGGGCCGAAGCCTGCCGGGGTAGCGGGATCGTCCGAAAGGGTTACCGCTGCCCTGGTACATAAAGGGCTAAGGAAGGAACACGGGTGGGTTTTAGTCAGTAAGAGTCTGACACTCCCTTCTGCTCCACCCAGAGCGGGAGGGGTCATTTGATGATTTCCCACACTGAAAAAAAAAAAAAAAAAGACAGATCAGACTGTAAACGCTCTTAAAATTACGAGAATTGACCCTCTGTTGTAATTAGTTCAGAACTTGTCACCTTTATCTAACAGTAAATTCTTTCAGGTTCGTGCTTTCAATAATGCAAATAATCCATATTATTATTTTCTAAAACCCTTTAAAAGCTGCCAATTACTAATACCTACCTACTTGACAATGAAATGGTGTTGCAAATGAAAAAGACACCTTTCAGCTTCACCTACATTAATAAGAATAGGAAGGCGATTAAAATGCTTCCAGACTCATTAACGATTTGAATCAATGAATGTAAATTCGATTAAAAGCCGCAGACTGTCTAGAAAAGAGGATCAAATAAATCGTTGCAAAACAAAGGTCTTTAGAAAAATAAGCTTTGTTGGGCATAGGTAATTAATATGTTGCCATGAATATTAGTCGTAGTCTTACTAATATTATAAACAGGTAAAATTTGAGAGTTTGTATGTAGGATGTATAATCTTCAGACTTTTTTTTTTTGGGTGGGAAATCACCAGATGACTTCTCTCGCTCTGGGCTGAGCGGAAGGGCGTGTCAGACTTTAACTGACTAAAACCCACCCGTGTTCCTTCAGTTGCCTGTGCCAGGGGCCACGGTATCTCTTTCGAACAACCCGCGGCCCTGGCAATCTTCAGAACTTCTGATCCAACTCCGAAAACTCCTTCACATCAGTGAAGGAATTTTTGGAGTTGGATCAGAAGTTCAGAAGAAGAATAAGAAGAAGAAAATAGAAGAAAAGAAGAGAAGAAAGAAGAAGCAGAAGTTCAGGAGTTCAATTCATTAGGTAAGCGTGAAAAAAACAAAGAAAACAGAGATTTGGAAGGAAAAAGGAGAGGCTAGATACATAACAAAAGTGTACATAAAGACCAACCACCGCCATAGTGATCTACTAATTAATCTTAAGACCTATAATGTACAGAGGCCACCACATCAAGCTACTACAATCTGTGGGTCACAATTTAGGCAATTGAAAAAAAAAGTAAAGCTACAGTATAGCCGCGTGTCCTAGAATATATTGTATATTAATACAAGAAATTTCACGACGACAAAGTCGCAGACAGAAGCTAGTATTTTAATTAAATCAAACTATGGCTACCATTCCATTATGTTTGCAAAGGTCTGTATCATCATCATCAGCCTATAGCAGTCCACTGCTGGACATAGGCCTCTCCTATTGCCCGCCATTCAACAACTTTCGGCAACTCTCATCCAGCTGCTACCAGCCATCCGTCAGGTCTGTATACCTTACTTACAATACAAAATACTTATGTCACTTTTCATCTTGACGTTTCCCCGGCTCTGTGCCAAGTTAAGGCACGCTTTACTTAAAACAGCTCGTGCTTCCATTTGTCGTAACGTCAGCAAATTCAACATTCATATCCAAAAATCTTAATTAATGAACTGTCATAGTTACATGCTGGTCTATCATTATTTGTTCGAAAAAAATCCAGTAATTTTTGTTCGAAACCAATCCAGTAACTGAAACTGAATCCGTTTTGTTTCTGACACTGCAAACACAATCAATCACACAAGTACAGACGCCATCATCGCACATCAAGCTACCCGAAACTGTCAAATTTTCCCAATCCACTTTGAACCTAATGCTTTAGCGATAAAGTTGAAATCTAGAAATTAGTCAGATGTAGCTTGATATGCTGGCTTCTGTACATTCAATTTTCATTAATTCACAAACGAGAATGGAAATACGAGCACAATCGAGCAAAAAAATACTTTTCGAGTAAATCAACACCAGCGTCAATTTCACGACAAAAAAGTCGCGCGACACGGCGACATGACTCATTCTACGGAAACGTCGATTGCCAAGGTCGCATAATCGCATCCACCGACGCGCGACCAGCCATTGTTTTAGCAGGACAATTGCAGTTTTTTACTCCATATTTCTATTCTCTTAATACCTCAGAATGCTTAATGTTGGAGCTTGCGAAACAACGCTATAATGAGAGGAGATACGGCCGTTTTGGAGTTAATAGTCATTGACATAAAAGTAAGCTTTTAAGGTCTAAACGTGGGCTTCCTCTGAAAGACTCATTAGAAGACTCAGTTAGTTTAAGAACAGGAGGAGCGGTAGCCCAGTGATAACGACTGTGATTTACGAGTTGTAGATCGTAGGTTCGAACACAGACAGGCGCTTTATTTTGTATAAATTATTTCATCATCGCTGCTCTCAAAATGCAAAAACATCGTGAGGAAATCGGCATGTCATAGAACCAAAAATTCGAAGACATGCGAAATCTACCAACCCGCAGTGGGTCCGCGTGGTGGATTACGACCCACTCCTTCTCACCGAGAGGAGGCCTGTGTCCAAGCAATGGGAACATTATAGGCTAATTGGACGTAGCTAAGCAGAAAGGACTCAACACATTCTTCCCAGTTCTTTTTTTTTTTTTTTCTTATCCTGCCAAACGCAACAATCTGTCCTTAGACATTTAGCTGCTCCTTTGTTCGAATATTTCTGTAATTGGTCTTTGAAGCAGTGAGGAATTGTCCATAGACCACTTTCGCTTATTCTATTGGGAATTTTCTTCCCAGTAACTCGAAAATTGCGTTAGTCTATGTAATACAACTTGACTCATGGTATATTTGCCCATAAGTGACAATATTTCAAAATATCCCATATGCAACATCATTGCAGCAATATACACCTAAACTTAACACCTCGATAACTCAAAAATTACTTTTTGTGGGTTGAGTCCTTTCTGCTTAACTACGTCCAATTATGCTTATGCTATGCACACATCTACAATATGCACAGTGAAAACGGTGTTTTGACAGTCAATTGTGTCCTTTGTTTGAATTCACGAGAGCTTTTTTCACAATGAAAATGGCATGCCAATGGCTCGTAGGTATCTAAGTGAGTTGGTCTGGCAGAAACCGCACCCTAATTTCGTAACACACTATAAATACAGTCTGAACCATTTTGCAGGATATTACTAATCCATCGCTTCATATGTTCGTAAAATTTGCCCGCCCAAGAATGTAAATAACGCAATGAATTTTGTTGTACTGTCAAAATTAAAGGCATTCCTACTGTTAGTGTGTATTCCATGTTCATTATAGTGAATATTAGCTGACTTTAGCCTCGAATTTTCCCAGTTATCTGCACTTACAATAATTTCGCCATCTCTTCGGCATTCACAAAAAGAGATATCTTAACCTATTTCTTGCTTGCAAATGGTAGTGGTGATTTCCCATGGTAATTAGTTTTACGGTGTCCGCGATGGCACAGAGATGGCATGCTAAGTGTGTCGAGCTCGAAAGTTCGCGGTAAATAACCGAAGCTGGTTTTAGGAGATACGCCTTTTAACGATCTCTTGTATTTTCTTTTGGAGTTAGTTGGTTTTCCTTATACTGTCAAGATTCCGGGCTATTTACCGATATAAGTATTGATAGGCAACGTCTCGACATAAATTTTGTGTGTGGTCGCGTAATTTTAAGTAGTTGCTCATATGTTCTATGGAATTGAATAGAAAAAGTATATCCAGCATCTTTAACACAAGTTGTCTTGGCAACTTAGCAAGGGTGCTGGTGTCGCCACACTATTGTATAATCTACTCTAAACTGTATGTACTACCATGTATTTAATGTAAAATGTAAAACTTGATGCAAATAAATTATTATTATTATTATATACAACATACAAAAAGCCCTTTAAAACACTCTCTAGGGTGTTCAAAAAAGAAAATCAATATTCTAACATAAGAGTACTATTATAAGAATCGATTCCAATAAAACATTCCAAGTCTGCGACTCCATCCGCGTGCTTGTTCCCGCGACCCACTCCGTCGCATCGCACGCCTGCTCAGACTTTGTTTTTGGTTCGCTCCTGAGGTTCTTAGCGTGATGTTTAATAACCTACAGCCTTCCTCAAATATTGGGCTATCACATGCAAAATTGCAACCATTTTTCAAATACGACCGGTATTTTCAGAGAGCACTTTCAAACAACTGACTCTTTAGTTTTACTTTTAGTAAGTATATAATACTTATTTATAATGTAATGGACCTAAAAACCGTTCAATGGATATAGGCAGCAGACCACAAAGAGACACTTAATCAGCATGTATCTTGCCTAGTGTTTGTGCCAAATGCGGTTTCAAGCTGTGTTGTGTGGCGTCCTTTGTCGCAAATACACCATGTTTATGCCAAAAGTGGCACAGTGGCAGTATACAATTGTACATCCTTATTTCATTTAATTTTAAACGATAAACAGCAGCTGGTCTTTCTATTCTATTCTACTGTACCCTATCCTACCCTAGAGTTCCTGGACTTAACTGACCAGCTAACACAAAAGTTTCTCTTAAAAAACCAAGTCTTCTTTTTGGATTACTAAATCAGTAAGTAACATTTCGCTTCGTCAACAATTCTGAAAACCACGAAAGTAATTGCACAATTTTTTTTCAAATAATATCTACTTTTCCTTCCATCTAAGCAAGATGTGTTGTGTGGTGTCCTGTGTCGCAAATACACCATGTTTAATTTAATATTTGAACTACGACACCAGCTGTTCTTTCAATTTTATTCTATGTCTTTATGCCTCGAAATCCTGGATGTGACTCTACTAGTCTATCTTTCTCAACGCAAAAGTTTCTCATAAAACCAAAAAATTAATAAATAGGGTCATAATTTCAAAGTTATTTTTTTCTTTTTATAGGGTTTACGTTGTCGGGGGTTTTTTAAATTTTTTATTACATTCTTTTTGTAGGGACTCCTTGTTATTTCATTTCTTTTATTTTCTTGCGTTTTAAGATTCAGGTAATTTGGTATTTAATCAGGTTTTTTGTAATTCACCATTTTGTGGTAGTAGCCATCTTGGATTTGAAATTTGTCATAGTGTATAGTATTCTACTAGTCAAGCCCTTTCATTTGATACCCATATTGAGGGAGTTGTGAAAAAAAAATGTAATTCGCCATTTTGTGGTGGCGGCCATCTTGGATTTGAAATTTATCATAGTGTATAGTATTTTACTAGTCAAGCCCGTTTATTTGATACCCATATTGAGGAAGTTGTGAAAAAATATGTAATCCGCCATTTTGTGGCGGCGGCCATCTTGGACCGATTTTCATCAAACATAGCTAAGAACACTCCCGACAAATTCACCTTTCAAACAAAAAAAACAAAATTAAAATCGGTTCATCCGTTCGGGAGCTACGATGCCACAGACAGACATACACACAGACACGTCAAAAACAATTATAACACCCCGTCGTTTTTGCGTCGGGGGTTAAAAATGTTTTTTTTTATTATTAAAGGCTGATTTTTCCATCGCCAGATAACTTTTATTCGAGGAATAAAATTGACATTTGACAGTGTTTGAATGAAATAACTGTCAACATTTCAAAATTATTCCTGGAATAAAGTTATCAGATGATTGAAAAATCAGCCCTTATTCAAAATAATAAGACTTCGCATCATCAACAATTCTCAAAACAACGTATATCTGCACCTGCATCATCTACTTTTACTTCCGTCTAACCAAACTCAGACGTCCCGTAACTGCAGTTTACGCAGACCTGCGATAGTAAGCCGGGTGCAAGGTCAGGCCGCAGTGCGGGGGTTGCAGACGGGCGTATCGATCGCATCCCGAGCGTCTGAACGCCTCCCCGTCTGTGGCGCGCTTTATATTGTGCGATTATACGATTATGGAGAGCGTAGTGTTGGTTTAATTGAAGCTGAAAGATATATGGGCTGTGTGATAGTGTACGATTTTAGAAGAAAATATCTATGGGTGGTTTTGGAAGTAGTTTTTATAAAGATTGGGCGGGTCACATTAGCCGCATGCAGGATGACCGCTGGGTAAAAGTGTCTAAACAATGGATGTCTGAAGATGGACGGCGCCGCTGGGGTCGGCCCAAAAATCGGTGGCGAGATAACCTGGACGCGTACCAAGAGGGCTGTTAAGAAAAATAGTTCCTGAAAGGACTTGGGGAGGCCTTTGTCCAGCAGTGGGACTGTATAGGCTATATATATAAGTTTCTCACCCCCTATTACATGCATGAGACTTAAACATAACTTCACCAGTCTACTGGTGAAAACACCCCCCTCACCCGAACAATCCGTGTGGTGAACGAAGTCCATGAGAGACTGGATAAATATCCACTCTCTCATGGAAAGCACGAAAACATTTTCATTGAGTGAATTCGCAAGAGTTTTATTAAATATAGTTAGTTATGTAAGGTAAATAGTTATATTATTTGTTGTTAGGTATGTAAGGTTAAATAAGTTAATTTTAAGTTGATAGCTACACTGTCGCATTAGGTTAGCCCATATAATGATAATTGTAAGGTTGATAAATATATAAATAAATAAAACTTGCGAAATGTGAGTGTACTACAGCGACTACAGGTACATTTCTTTCTAACCCGTCGGGAACAGGCGTGTTGTTATGTTATAGCTTACTTATTCACGGAGAATATTAGACCAATATTTGAAAGTAATATAACTTTCAAGTTTCCTGCTCTGAGTCTAAATAACCAGTTCTGTCGCCCATTTTAGTTTTTTACCTCAAAACACCTGTCAATCAATCGGCTATTTCGGTATATTTCTAGATTTTAAACGTAGAAAGCTTTACTTGATTAGGAACGCAAAAAAGTCGGGTTATCCAATATTTAAGACCGTATTTTAAAAGACTGCTTAGAAAGAAACTAGATGAAAAACTAGATTTGAGTAGAGATTATAATGAAATCTGTCAATTTTAAACCGATATTCAAACTTCGGCATGGTTCTAGATAGGGGCCTTCGATTTTGAAAGGAGGATGATGTTTTAAAAAAAAGAACTCCACCAAACAAATGGCTTATTTAAACGGTCAATGGATGCTATACAAACAAACATACATAAAGTCACGCATTATTCCCATGGGGGTAAACAAACTACAGGATGCCACCTGCTACGATCCTAAATGTATGGATACTTTCATAAAACTTACTATACCGGTTAGTAAAGCCACAATTAAGTATAGACAGACTGTCTTAAATAGACATGTCTTGTCTGTAAATATAAAAATAGTGTTTCTAAGTCACGCACGCTTGCACGTGACGTGATGCAAGTCTGTTTATTACCTAAAATAATTCAGAAACCATTTTGTAAACTAAATGTCAATGTCACGTTATATCCCTGCTCATATACCTACTATGTTTGTTGTCATTGTCAATAATATTCGTGAGACCGATATCTGAGTCATATTATATTACATGATAAATAGAGTAACGGTGTATATTTTTTAATGCTATTTTTTATTTTTAGGTAGGTATCGTAGAATTATCTGTTCTGTGATAGAAAAATTCACACTTAGTAACTGTCAATTTCTGTTATATTTATAATATTACGTTTTATTTCTGAAATGTTCTTATAAACATCTAATATATCCTTCAATGGCTATTATTTTCGATTCGTGTGACCTATGAAGAAAAGAAATCAAAATGGTCTTTATAACATTCATCATTCACTACACATTCAACTTATAGATACTTACACAGCGTTTCTAAGGGTGAATTTCAACAATGCAACTGAATAGAATAGAATATTTATTTGCTTGAACTTGAACGGGATCTGCACATCTAAACTGTCAGTGTCATCATTATTGAGGCATATTGACAGCTGACAGCTCTTAAATGAGGTTTGATGTGTTGCGTGCATTATGCTGAGCGATGTCAGTTTTTTTATAACCTAACTCCTAATCACTTATCTTCCATAAAAAAACAAAATCGCAACGCAATCGAATCGTTTCAAAATCGCAAGCTCTAAAGGACATGGTGCAGTAATCCCACGGCGCGTACTATGGGGTTGTCGACACGCCAAGGGAGTCTGCTTTCAAGGTCGGCGTACTACCGCTCTCGTAGTAAAATACCCTTTTATAGAACTGCCTATGGCTGTAATAAGATGTTCGGTGCCGACTATGGGAGAGTAATTTATTCCCAGCGCATGTTATAGACTTGGGTGTTCTGAGATTTTAGAATTTAGATTAACTATATTGCTAAGGTATTCTAGACAATTACGTGGTTGTAAAATGGCCGTTTATTCTTGAACGTTGTTGAAGTTATTTTTAAATTAGTGACTTAATAAATGTTTTATATGTACAATTGTACATAGATATATACTATATGCATTTATAATTCCTTAGTTGTTAGACGGACGTGACACTTTCAGCTATATTGTTTTATTATATTTTTGCTTATCATAGTTAATTGTAACTTGTGTTTTGAAAGGCTCGCACAGACAGGTGAGACGCGACCCTAGTAGGTATAACCATTTCTATGAAAACTCCATGGTAACTGTTCCACCAAAATCGCGTCGCAACTGTCTGCGGGGCCTTAACGTCAAAAATTCATCGGTTTCCAACATCAAAGTGCACCACGGCCTTCTATGATTGATGTCAGTCTAAGATGATAGTCTCAAGATATTTGTGCGAACACGAACCGCATTAAAACTGACGTAAGATTTACAAAGCACCTCCTTCAAAACGAATTAAACCAACAAACATACAAAAGAAAACATGACCTTTATAAAAACTAAATACTTGAGTACATACAAGTACACACTTAACATAACAAGTACTGCTTAACCAATCAATTTGTCATTCATCTTCGTACGAAAACATCAATAAATTAATATTTCATTTTCATTCCACCAAGGTTGAAATGAGAATGACAAAAACACTGACTGACATGCGTGAAGTGACATTGTCATGACGTACGACGTCACTGACAAGGTCTTGTCAAGCCCTTTGGTGTCAAGTAACTAATCTTTAAGGTCAGATTGGACGTAATTATTTATTTATAATCTTAATAATATGGCTTAGTTATTTGTTGATTGGTTCTGTAATTGTTTTAAAAATAAGCTAATTAGTTAGATATATTTGTTGGCACATAGTAATTAAATTATGGAAATGTCAAGTTTAAGTGTCTACAAATTATTTTGGGTAACATTTTAAAAATAGGCATTGAGTAGATGAAGATTTTTAAACGAAACACTTTTTCCAGTTTACTTACATCTTTAGACTTTCATGGTAGGTACTATTACACGGTACAATTTTCAGAAATAATAGTTATTATTACGTAAGTACGTTTCTATTAACTTTAAGTAAGGAACTTCGACTACGTACACAACACATTTTTTTGACAAAAAATAAATAAGTGTTTGGTGGTTTATGATAATTTCCGCATTGTAATGGTAGACATTTTAGACAATACATCCTGATTCACGTACTTACGCCTACTTTAGCAAATAGCTGAGGCGACCTTTATGATGACGATAGTCCTCGAACTGTTTATCATGGTGTAAAAAACACAATCAATGAAATAATAAAATAGTAATCAGGCATAATGACGGAGATGTGCAATTGCAATAAAATTATTTTATAAATAGGTATTTCCTTAAAGGTGCCTTACCTACAGATTTACTCGATTCTTAACGACCGACATGTGTAATGAAACAAAATCTGGAAAATGTGTAGGCACCAGACGATCGATATCGTATTTTTGTAAGAAAATTCTAAGAACCTGCAGATCATATCGCCAAATCACAGTAGACCTGTAAAACAATCAAATATTCTTTCGTAAAACGCAACGTTGCTATTCCCATTAAAACCCGTGTTATCAAAGAATTATATTATTATGACAATTCAGGTAATGTAAATAAAAATAGCTAAAGCGTTAAGGATAAATAATTTTCAAATTGTTTTCCCAATACCCAGGTAATATTTTTAGATTTGAATTATATTATCATTGTAAAATAATACAGTAATCAGCAACAAAATGCCAATCAGGAACGAACATCTGTCACCTTTTCCACTTTATCCCCACACAAGCCTGTTATCACGGCAAGATAACATTACCGTGATGTTAGCCTGCAACTTTGTTCGCAGACAAATCCAATCTATCATCGGAAACCCTTTTTTTTGCATCTCCACGCGTTTACAAGAATTCTCCTTTTCCATGATTAAATTTTTCAGTGTAGGGTACATATACATAGATACACACATCAACACCGTCTAGGGATATTTTGTATAAAGTTATTAAACTCAAAAAATACTGGCCAGTTTTAAATTCATTTGAAGAAAGATTATTTTGTAAACCTTTTTGAACGATTCTAAATTTGAATATGAAAAAATAAATTAAAAACAAAAGACTTACGCGGCATAATGGTAGCGAAGTCCGAAGGTTTCATTTACCTACAGTAGTTTTTGCCTATTTTTTTGTGTCAAATTTAAGTTTTATAACAAGTTATCGGTTAATTTCGAATTAATGTTATTGTGTGCATCATGCAGCGGCGCCATTTAACGAGAGAGGAATTGTTAAGGGCAGTAGGCATGCTCCAAACTGGGGCTACTCAACGGAGTATTGCCGAGGAGATTGGAACAAGACAAAACGTGATATCAAGGTTATGGTCACGTTATCGTGCTACTGGTGATGTGGCTGAAAGACACCCAGGCGGGAGGCGCATTACCACTCAACGACAATACCGATTTTTGCAAGTTGCCGCGAGAAGACAACCAAATGTTACGGCCATGCAGTTGGTTCAGAGGCTCCAGTCAGAGCACCAGTTGCTTGTGAGTGACCAAACTGTGAGGAGAAGGCTGCATGAAGCTAACCTTCATGCTCGCAGACCGCTTCGTACTCCAGCACTACGCCGAGGAAATCGTGGACGACGACTAGAGTGGGCTCGTGAAAATTTGCTCTGGGAAGATAACCAGTGGTCTGTAGTGCTGTTTACCGATGAGTCCCGGTTCGGTTTCCATCCCGATACACGTAGAGTACGTGTTTGGCGAGTTCCTGGTCGTGAGAGCCGTCTGCAACATCCTCAGGAAGTCTATTCATACCACGGCGGGACAATTATGGTTTGGGCGGGAATTCGTGTTGGTGGAAGAACCGACCTCGTTTGGATCAGAAACACCATGACGGCTGAAAAATACCGTAACGATATGCTAGTACCAATAATCTACCCCCATCGACTACAAATGGGCCAAGAATTCACGCTCATGCATGATAACGCACGTCCGCACACAGCGAGAGTGGTGACGAGCTGGTTGCAGGAGCACGACGTATCGGTCTTAGGCTGGCCCGCTCAATCGCCTGACCTAAACCCGATAGAACATGCGTGGGACATGCTCCAAAGAAGGGCTTTGAGGAATTTCCCTGGAAACATTGCGACAGAAGAGCAACTTTTTTTGCATCTTAGCCGGACTTGGGACAATATACCGCAGCAAGACTTGGATATCTTAATCCAAAGCATGAAAAACCGTTGCAGGACCGTTATTAACGTCATGTTTGTCACGTTTTACTGACTACTGATTTTTCACATAACTGTTAAAAACAGATTAATTTTTCCTTATTTTTTACTTTTTCTTGAGAAACACATTCATTGTTAGTTTTACCATTATTTCACGTTTTTTCTTTATTTGAATAAAAATTTGTTTACGCAAAAAAAAAATAGTTTTCTTTTATTCTGGAGTGTAGTCTGATAAATGAGCTTTATAAAAATATATGCATGTTGTATGTTATTTATAATAAATTTTGAGTAAATTGAGTAAATCCAAAATATCCCTAGACAGTGTTGATGTGTGTACTTAAGGCTGTGCTGTATCCGTCAGTTAGTTTGCATAATGTTTTTGCCAAAAAAAAACAAAATAATGGCCCCGTCAATTCGCGACAGTTCCGTCAAAGACGTGATGGCCCTTGTCCACCGTATGACGCCTCTTAACGTCCATAACGAGATATTCATCTAAACGATGTCGACATAAGACAGAATGGTTTCGGCCGTCAGCGGCTTGTCGTAGAGAGATTAGAAGGTTGACATTGCTAATTGATTTTGTCAAGGTTTTAAGAAGTTTGGTAGGTTTATGTTTTATTTTTAATAAACAGGTAAAGCGGAAGCTTGAAATCAAAATTAAAATATTATATTTCACATAAACCAACATGGGCACTTATGAAACGTCAGAAGCAAGGTGCAAGGTTCCAAATGATCGTTTCCTATGGAGAAGAGCCGGCAAGAAACTCCACGGTTACTCTTTTAAAAATAATTGGCTTTTACAATGTTTTCAAATTACAGTAGGTATGGCTTGATGATAGTACCAGCAAAACTAAAAAAGCATACAACGTTTACACTGCTGGGAAACATGCCTTTTCTCTGTGAGAGGGACTGGACTATATTCTCTACCACGCGGGCCCAGTCCGGGTTGGCAGATGTCACAAGTGTTCATTTTTTTTCATTCTAGGACATGCCGTCTTCTTCACAATATTTCTCCTCACCGTTTTTAGAGCAGTGGGGATGAAATAAATTACACAATGTAAAGTGCCTGCCTGGGTTCGAACCCACGACCTACGACAAATAAGTTGGGATCGTTACCACTAGGACTAGTCCGAACGTTTCTCTACAACAAACATTGGTATTATTAAAAAGATGTCTGTCTACTTAGAAGATGTTACTGAATCATTACATCACCGACAATCATCAACATCTTTTTGCATCAAAAAGCGTGACTCAGAACTTACACTAATGTCATACCACAGATCTTCTGGTCTCCAGATTTCACTAGAGTTGACTCGTGTATCATTTTCCATACATTTTAGACCTCACTTTGACAATGGACCACACGATATCCCATTACTGTAATGTATGGAAAGCGATACAGCAATACAAGTTCCACTCACTGTCATCAAGTCATCAGGGACTGACATTGCGGTGCCCTTACGGCAGGGTACAGGTAGCAAATAGTATGGAAACAATAAACTAAAGCTACATTTTATATTTAAAACTTTGCCAATTTTTGTAGTAAATGCAAAAATAGTCATAGTCACTGAAACTAGGATCTTTTGACAGTTTCGTGAAATGTATTGAAAAAAAACAATATGGCGGGGTTAGTTCCGATTTCGGCCACGCGTTCAAAGATCCTTGTACAGCTATATTGTCACTGAGAAAAAGGACCAAGCCATATATGCAGTTAGAAATCGAAATTTCGTGAAAGTCACAAGAGTTTCATTTTGTATTAAGAACCCAAAAAAGAACTGGCCAAAAATAGATGTCACTAAAAATAAAACACGACGGCCTAAGAAATCTAACCTCTTTTGTTTTTGTTCGAACCACAAATTATGCCTAAAGACATTACCAACTAATGAAAAGTCTTCATAGAACATTCTAGAATACCCCATTATCGTTAAACCTGAGAAAGTTAGTCGCTGAAGTATCCGGTATATTGGTTTCCCTATTAAAAGCTAATATTTGTTCCATAAACCATTGGATAGTATCGTAACAGATTAAAACACCATGTTGCTATCCCTCCAAGGGTTATTCTAATGAGATGGCAGATTTGAGTGATACCGAGCAAGTGGTGAAAGTGAGAGGACACCACATCAACTGAGCCTAGGGCTTAGGGCGTGGTCCAAGTCAAAAATAGAGGAGATTTTCATAGGAAGAAAAACTTGACAGGAATGCTACGAAAATGTAACATTTTAAGTCAGAGGGGCAATTCTCGAAATTTTAAGAACGTTCACAGCCTGAAGGCCAATTCTCGTAATTTAAAACGTTCAAAATCTAGTCGCAGTCTCATCTCGGCGACAAACAAATGTCAAAAACTTGTCAAAATGTAGGGAAATTAGAAGTATTTTTTGACAGATTGAAACTGAGATCAGACTGTAAACGTTCTTAAAATTACAAGAATTGCCTCTCTGATCTCAGTCTTAGTCTCAGATTAAAAATTATGTAAAACAAGTAATTTAATTTGTCCAGAATATTAAATAACTAAGTAATTGGGTAATTTAATCGATGTTTATAAGTTTCTAAGTGGAGTGGCACTTACTTTCTGCATCTGTCACAAATAATTATTATGACTGTCACACTTTAGTACATACCACAAAAAGTAATGTAATAACATCTGTTTTGATTGAATCTTGAGAACACTTAAGTGAAATACATCAAATACTTAATTACGTAATAAATTATTTCATTCACTGCACTTGTAAGTATTATATTACGTTACATAAATTAAAAATGTATCTCATTCAAACATATTTATTGCATAAGATTTTATTTGCACTTGCTTTCATTTTATAGACACCACTTGTTTAAATAAGATATTGTATTGATAATGATTTATTTATAAGCAATGTATCATAAAAATGATTTAATATGTGTACCTACCTACGTAATATAATATGTATTAATCCTTTCAATGCATTATTAATTGGCAACCCAATGACTAAAGATTTAATTATTTATGACGCGACGTACTATTGTGCTCATCACACATTTATGTTACAAGGGCATAGCGTAGGTATTACTCGTTTCAATTAGGAAATTAAGTCAATGATCTTAAAACATCGATATAGGTACATTTAGTTGTGTCCTGGGAGCCTCTCTTGGGCCTCGCATGATGAACAGCGGTAGCCCTAAATAAGTGATCTATTTAGTCATGCCGCGTGTCACTTACTCAGTGTGCATGCACAGTGGCAACGCGCGTCGACGACAGAGGAAACTGCACATGTCGACGCGTTTGAGCACCGTGCTCAAATACACGAGCCACACGTTGTCGTCGGCGGGCGTCGACGCGTGTCGGCTGATGCAGTTGCCTCTATCGTCAACGCATGTGTATGAGCACTTAGTGCCTTATGTGTTACCATAGCAACAGTAAACAATGTGTTGGTTCGCTAGAAGCATGTCACCTAACACGCAGCGAACGTAAGCACTAAACGAAGCATCTAGCTGTGTGGCTTCGACTTTAACTCTGCAAATGACTTTTCTACACTGAAAAGAATACCAAATTCTTTCTTACTGCACGCAATTATTTTCTCCCTGCCCTCGTCCCATGTTACTTGGGGTCGGCGCAACACGTTTCTTTCGTCCATTCTCCCCTGCAAGCCGTCACTTTTCATTCACTCCTTCTTCTTTTATATCACCCCTCACACAATCCATACATCTTTTCTTTGGTCTTCCTCTCCCTCTTCATTCATCAATACCACCCGCGGTCATCATAATCATTCTCCTGCCTTTATCCCATTTGACGGCACGGTTGGCGCAGTGATTAAGCGATTGACTGCTGCGCTGCGTGTCGCGGGTTCGATTCCCGCACGGAACAATAGTTGCTCCGGGTCTGGCTGTTTATGTATGTGAGTTTAAATGTTTGTAAACGAACCCACGATACAGGAGAAATTCCTAGTAGGGGGCAACGTTTTAAAAAAAAAAAAAAAATTTTTTTTCAGGGTTGCGAACATGTCTTTTTCTTTCATATTTCTCTATTAGTCGGCATCTCGGTAGTCCCACCCTTTCTAGCCATGACATCATTCACACAGTCCATCCATCATTTCTTTGGTCTTCCCTACTCTTATGACCATCTTCATTCATACTTAAAACTTTCCTCACGACATTTTTAAATACCCCATGCGATCATGCAGGAGATAATTATCATTTCGCCTATGACTTATACCGTAGCATTAAAAGCATCGTTTCCCTAGCAAAACTGCGTGCCAGAGGAAAGCCAAGCGGCCCATTCCAGTTAAGATATTTTGTATGTGACTGGAATTCGTAAACAGCCTTCGTTTTTCACTATCGACTACAGTAGTTATTAACGTGTAGCTCGTGAGAACTGGTATGCGAAGAGATTGAATACGTTTTGTATGGTGGTTGGGAATATTTGGACAATGGATGGTGAGGGTCTTAATTGGGTGTAGAAGGATGATAAGCTGAATTGGAAGAGTGTGTTGTAGCTTATTGTTTATCTCACGCTGATGGCAATGTATATTTTAAGTGTTTTATTCTAATTCATTTTACTTTAGTTTAATTTTAGTTTTTGTTTTCTCGTCTTGCAATAATCTCACCTCACTCCGAAAAGGTCGCAATTCCGACCCCTAAGATACAGGCAAATGCCTAGTTTGAGGGTCACCGTCCAATATAGTCTTGTACAATAATTATTAATTAAATAAATATATAAAAAATCTGCAGTATTACGAAAAACATATTTATGACTGTATCTATAACAGGTTTCTACATATAAAAATTACTTTATCTTTATTTCTAGCTCATCTGACAGACGGCGTCTTGTCCGACATAAAAATCCCATAGAAAAAGCACGTTGAGTTTTTTCCCAGTTTGAGCATTTTCCAGGACCTCTTCCAAATTTTCTTTCCTAAAAACCGAATCCGGACTATTAGTAACGTTTCTAAACAAAATTGCCAAATCGGTCCAGCCATTCTCAAGTGATGCGCTTACCAAATAACAACATTTCATTTTTATTTATATAAGATACGCAAATTATCTATTTCAATGCCTGTCGTTGTGGTTATTTCAGTGAACATTTCAATTTACGTAATTTTCTTTATTTTTCAATAAATGCCAACAATGATTTTCTTTAAATAATATAAATTACATTTAAATCCTAATCCTAGGAACAGTGGTAACGGCCGCGACTAACAAGTAGCAGGTCGTAGGTTCGAACCCAGACAGGCGCTTTACCTACTTTGTGTAAGTTATTTCATCACCATTGCTCTCAAAACGGTGAATGAAAACATCGTGAGGAAACCAGAATGTCCTAGAGACAAAAATTCGAAGACATGTGACATCCACCAACCCGCACTGGGTCCGCGTGGACCCATGGCCCACTCCCTTTCACAGAGGGGAGGCCTGTGTCCCATCAGTGGGAACATTATAGGCAGATAATGCATTAATAAATCCTACATATTTTAAACCTTTGTAAATTTGCGTAACAAAACAACCATTATTTTTCACAGTTGATTTTCATTGTCAACCATTGTTTACTAGAACAACAGCTGATATTCGTATTACAAAACCATTATACCATCTTAAGCAAACATATGTATTTGTAAGACAAAACCTTGAAATTACAAGAAGCCTTTGTATATTTTGTTTTTATATCTAATATTTGCACAGCGGTACTTGCAGTTGACACTTATTCACTTAGGTAGGCACTAGGTACTAAGAAATTACGTTGGCAATGTGTAATTTTACGGGCATTGGGCAATATCGGTTCGCAAGAGGCAAGACCGGGCAAGCTTGCCTAACATTGTCACTTCAATGACGGCTTATAAAATTGTTGGGAGGTGTAGTGTTAATAAATCTTGATTTGAATTGGAGGTTATAATTCTAAAGTGTTTTGTTTTGTTGATGTGCAGTTTGTTTTTATTGCTGTAGTAGATGTATTTAAAGCTGTGTAGGTCATTGGTAGGTGCATTGATCTTGTTTTCCGATAACAAAATACAATAGATGTAAATACCTACACAAACTTGAAGCAGTTATTTCAAATAAACCATTTAAATGCACTTTTGAATTATCAACAGTGATCGGATAATCGGATGCATATTTACCTAAAGTGTAGGTGTTGGTTATTATGGAATGCACTTTTGTATCGAAAAATCCCGGGAATTCGGAATCGAAAAATTTAGTTTTTTTTACTATAGAATCAAATCGGGTGTAGGAATATTTACTTAGTTTAAGGTGTTGGATAATATTATGGAATGCACTTTTGTATCGAAAAAATCACGGGATTTATATTTAAAAAAATATGTTTTAAGAAGCCGCTTCCATAATTTCCTAACCAAAAATTAACTTTAGGAAAATATGTATGCGATTATCCGATCACTGATTATCAAAGAGTCGGTCAGTCAGAAATATGAAGCTAGTTGCCCATTCCAAAGCGTAATAGGTATATATGGAGAAGAACGGACAAGAAATCCATCCAAACGATATCAGGTTCTCATAATAAGGTGGATATTTTCCACACAAACTCATTAAATAAAACGGCTAGCCTAGCCTACTTCAAACCAAAAAAATAAGTTCGTTAAAATAAATATTTAATTTTTTTTTTTTTCACTCTGCCAATCAACAGCCTAGAAAACAATTACGTACATTTAAGCACGGCTTTCATAGAGCGCCTTTCGTTCTGGTATTGCCTCTACACGTGCTACCAAAGAACCTACATAAAGTCAATTCAAACTAATGTTTCAAATTGATGTTATTTCAAGTTAAACAAATATCAACTTTATTTTAACGGTCCTTAGGTTGATTTCAGAGTGACTAGCACTATTGAAAAAGTTAAAAAAATGCTTGAACTTTATTGTGAAGGAATTAAAGTTATTTTACCATAAACTCATATTTGTTTACATTTATGGCGAATAAATCGTTAATGCAGATTACGTCTATGAACATAAACGTATATGTTACATAAATCCTCGCAAATTAAACTAGAAAATAGACCTCTCAAAGTCTTTAGTACATTTTTATGGCTAAACTATCCTAACAATTTTGATGTACTTTGACAGATTAATGGTTTATTACAGGTAGTAATAAAAGGTAAACATTACAGGCCATGGGGCACAGCCAGTTAAGTAATATAACTCTTCAATTAGATACTAATCTACGCAGCAATCGGGAAACAAATCGCTCTTACAAACGGATAAGAGCGTACAAGGAGCGAAAGCTGGCGCCCGCGCTGGCTACCTCTATAAAGTCTAGCGGTTATGGATGACTGGCTGGGACCGTGACTCCGCCTGTATCGAATCTTGTTGATGATGTCCTTAGGGAACTGTTAAGACTAAGATATTGTTCGGGATACCGACTGCCATGTCTGCCTTTGGTTTGTACTCATCGAAATGGAATCGGCTGCTTAAATACATTTTCACAATGATCCTAATCGTTTAATGAGTTTATTGCTGCAGGTTTCTTGGCTAGTTAGCCAAAATATCACAAAGGTGTTCCAAGCTGTGTGTTAATCATTGTGCAAGTGCATTAGTAAAGTTTTTTGTAACGTCCTACACACGCAACTGACGAAATTTTTCGATAGAAATCGGCACCAGGCAGAGGGGTCTTGCTTGCCGTCTGATCGTGGGTCCAGATATCAGTTATTTATTCATCTAATTTATTTTATTTGCATCAGCAAATACCTATATAACAGAGTAAAAAATACAAACATCAGCACCTTAATCGCACAATCAAACTCAATCTGAATCATTTTGAAGGATGTTGCTAATCCATTGCTCCATAATGAAAAAAAAAATACTGCTCAACAACGTAAATAATGCAATGAATGTGGTTGAACTGTCAAAATTGCTACTGAAAGTTTATAATGCCATCTCCTCCCAGGTGAAGCATTTAAACTTATCCACCATACATGTTATAGGCCAGTCACATATCTAACACTAAAAATCGCAAACTAACGGCTACTGATTTTTTAATATTTTGTTATGACCACTACCCACTACATAAGTACATATACGCTACTGACATATAAAAACCTTTCCTAACAACATATAAAAAAATCAGAACTAGACGTTAGTTTGCGATGTTAATGTTCGACATGACTGGCCTATAATGTGTTAGAATTTTATAAGTAAACATATAAATTATTGATGTATTTTTATTTAACATACACTGACTAATTACTATTCTGATTAATTATTACTTGTATAAGTACAATCGTCAAATAATAATAAAGCAACACAGCAACTGAATACTGTCTATCTCTTGTCGCCATGGCGGGGCGCCTCTCCCAGACCGCACCGGCGACAAAATTCCTCATCAACAACAACAACATATCGAGAAACGCTATAAATGCAACTGTAACTGTTATTATTTAGGTCTTCTAACAAGTTCCTGATAACTCCTTATCTAGAGGTGTACTAAGAAAGTGTCGATACACTATCTATCTAGTTGTTATATATGTGTCAGCTTAGTACTAATAGGTAGTCTTGACCGACTGTGCTGTGTCTATATCTGATTGGACTTAATTTGTTTTGCTTATGATTATAATTACGAGATACTGAAATAACGAACACAGTTTATTCAGGATTATCCTTACGTATCCTTGTCGTTATATTATTTTTTGCGTTTTTATATTAACTATGTCGTATATTTTTTTTTAGATAAATCAAAATGGCCTAAGAGTATAAGCTGAATCATAATTTACTTACTTAAACTTTTAAGGGTACTGTAAGTACCAGCTAGTAAGGACTAGCTGGTACTTACAGTGCCCTTAAAAGTTTAGTTGACAGTTTTCCACTTCAGCTGTAATGCCACATTATGATTCAAAATTCCAGTTTCAATGTTTGAATTTTACACTAAAACGTTTTTATTGACTATTTCACCTACATGTGACTTATATATATATATATGTGTATATATATATACCTGATTATTTTAAATCATAATGTGGCATTACAGCTGTAGTGGAAAAATATCTACTTACTTTTGGAAGGCACTGTACTGTCGGGTTGAACAAGATGCGATAAAGCATCTTAGGAGAGGTTGAATGTTCAGCAAGCACAGCTGTTAAGAACTGACCTGTATCAACAGATCTTAACTAATCTATAAACAGGCTTATTTATAGCAATTCTAAGTACATAACTATTACTCAATTTCTTTAATAGCCTATTACAAATGGCGCAGTTACCTTTAAGTAGTTATCTGATAAGTATCTCATAAACCATTTCCGTGATTACTTATATAACGTGTCAACCGCCACCTTGATGAGCTCTTAAACTTTTATCAAATCATCGACAATGATATCACTAACCCTGTAGTTTGAGTAAAACCAGAAAACTACGTACAATGGATAAATAGATGTTAGTATCAATCCCTCTGATCTACGACTGTCTAACATAGTACCTACAATAACTAATAGACAACGTAAGGCTGATTTACATGGTGCGAGTTACTTGTCTGTGGCATACCATAAAATTGAAGCAACAAATAACTAAACACTGTTTAGACGATGCAACTTTTATATCATAATCATTCTCCTATCTGCTAAAGACAACTGACGATCACCAGAACCCAGGCGCAATGAAAGTGGCAATATAAATTATGGATCCACTGCTTAGCCAGAAGACATCTATAGGCTGACAGGATTCGATGATCAAAACACCTAACCACAACTTAATAGTAAAACATACTGTAATTACCTCAAGCCTAAAAATAAATAAACATCATACACCAATCCAAACACGACTTTCTTCCGATTCTCCTTACTTGAACAGCAGCAAAAAAAGCGTCAGATAAACCAATTAGAGTGTTCAGTCGAGAACTGTCCGTCAATAGTTTAATTTCCGACACAGCAAGACGAATGGGTCCGCCATTTTATGCCGAAAACACTTTCATTTTATTTCAATGAGCTGAGCTGTCGTTAACTGAGGCTTGAGATGAGGTGTCAGGTGTGAGGTTTATCAGTAATGGGGGTTGGGAACTGGAAATTCCATGAGACCAATGCGACCAGACCCAATGGAATGAAAATAGCGAGAGAAAAGAATCGAGAGCCCTTGTAAGTTAACTGGTACATCAATAAGAAGTGGAAGTTGCAGCTGCAAAGTTGCTACGGTGCTATGAAATATTAGGATCCTCAGAACCTAAGGAGCATGTAAGGATCGTAGCAGGTGGTAGCGTTCTGTAGTTTCTGCCTACCCCCATGGGAACAAGACGTATGTAATTGACATTTGTAATTATTAGAATGTTGACAAGTTTTAAAGACAAACTATGCAAGTTGATGTTAAGTTACAAAGCGTCTCGTGGCACCGAACTTCCCCCTAAATAATTCGAAGCCAATTTCGTTTCGGTGCCGTACCTAAACTAAGTAGACTAGACTAAAATAAACATTCAGTGTCAAGCGTCTTACCGTCCCTAACCGTTTGGTTGGATCAACCCTTATTAGGGATAAGAGTTCTTTTATAGTCCTTAGAGTCGAAAGGTCACAACCAATTTGTGTATTTCCAAGTGTGATATGGGTCAGCGAGTTTGTGAGCTGCTTGGATGCCAAACATACTTTGAACGAAAAAGATTGAAATGGTTCTATAGCTAAACCTTCCTCCTTCCTTAGTCCTTAACCCTTAATACTTGAGCAACCTGGAAATACGGATATAGCTGAAGTGGCAGAATGTAATGAGGAGGGTAATATGGTGCATTATGATCACAAAATCAATAATTAATTGCATCTGCTTGCAAAATAGAATTAACTTCATCTAAAACATTTTACACAAATGAATAGAGAGACAACGAATAAATTAGAATAAACAATAAACACATAATAAAACTAATACCCACCTGCCCATAACTTTTCATAAAATATGCAACGACTTTAATATTTCCACCCTCTGTATGCAAATTGGAATTTTCAACCCTCACAGACTTGACTAAAGAGTAATTAAAAAAAAAGTTCGAACAAAGGAACGCGAAAAATAATTATTCGAACAAAAGCCTTACTTAAATTGAGCGTAGATTTTGGGATTGTTGAATCTTTTGTGTCATCCTAAAGAGTTTTATATACATTTTATAGTTTATCGTAACTCTGGTACTTAATCCTTATCAGTAACCTTGCTCAAATAGGTTGATATTTATTATGATACATACGATAGTGAGATTATTGATAAATCACGCGTTATATAAAATAACAAACCCAAAGGTAGCGAAGGACTTAATAATGAATTAGTTACAGAAAGCCAAATAGTATGTCATCATTGTTCAAGGCGGATTAATTTTCAACGATGGATCACCATCACTAAAGGTGCGGTCAAAAAGAGAAACCTATTGATAAATAAAATATGCCCATCAAAAATTAATCAAAATTTGATGTCAAGCAAGATAATGTAACATTTTATGGGCGATTAGTATCGTAAAGATCAACCACAAATACTCGAACACATAAACCATTCGCGAACGAGAATCTAAACGGAACACAAGTAGCCACTATCAATGTCTCAATCAACATTTCTCTGCGATTCCTTGATACGAAATCACAACCTTCACATAAACACCGTGATGTAACAACAGATAGAACTAACAAATGCTCATTCACAACTGGTTCTCAGATAAACAGATCTAATGCAAAAACATTACAACTTGACAATCGAAAGTGCATACTTTTCTATAACGGATCCGCAACATTCAATTACTAATACACACTGCTCTGCCCTCTAATGACAGGTCATGATAACGTACCAGGCAGTCAAGATCTAAGTAGAAACGATTGATCATTTGAAGTACATTACGACGTTGATGAAGATGTAGATACAGGAGATCGTGTAAAAGAAGCAATGGACATTAGAGAAGTGTTAACAATCGGAGAAAGGGAAAGGGCATTGGTTGTGTCGCCCACAGCAAATCCGAGCGGAACTAATAGTGATATTTCGATACAATGCGTCGTTATTGCTCCGAGAGATTTAATCAGAACATAACTTATTGAGACAGCTATATGTTCTTGATGGTAGAGATATTGTTTTAGGACAGCAGGAACAAAATTTTATGTTTCTATCGTTGTGCGCTTAGGAAATATGCCTATCGGTATCAGATATCTATGACTCAATAGACAATTTATTTCAATAGAAATTAATTAGTTAAGTAATTTGCTTTATATATCTTCCGCCAAGTTATGTCAGCTTCTCTTTTTCTAGAAAGCACGTAAAGATATCATTGTTTCTAAATAACAAACTTAATCTCCCATATTCTCATGCACCTATTTATAAACAATGAGATTAATAACCATAACACGTAAAGACACGTTTTCTCTTCTCATATTTTATGTATAGTTACGTACGAGATTTGTGAGTAGTTTTAACTAGAAAAAAAAAAAAAAAAAAAAAAATACTAGCCAACTACCTACTTACAACGTAAACATTACAGAAGCATAACATATAGGTAAGTAATCTTGCTAAAGTCGCTAATGATGAGCAAGCTTGCAACCGAAACGAAGAACTGAAAGCATGAAATGCAAATTCGCAAGAGCAGGGAAATGAAGATGCGAATACTAAAATAAACAATGGCGCCGATTCCCTTGTTCACAAACTAAACTAAATTTAATTTCAGTGCTTCTTTTTCTTTCTATTTCATTAAGAAAAGGACAGAAGATAAATATTAGTTTAGTCCTATCAAATTAGTCAGTGCTTGACGTAAATTGACGTATTTTTAGTAGCTATGTTTTAATCACGTTTAATTTGTCGATGGAATATCTTAATTAGACAGGACTAAACTAATATTTATCTTCTATCCTTTTCTTAATGAAATAGAAAGAAAAGGGTGCACTGAACTTAAATTTAGTTTAGTTTGTGAACAAGGGAATCGGCGCCATATTCCACGCAAAGAGCGCTGCGTCTGATACAAGAGCTGATGCTAACCATGCAACGACCTTGATATTGAAAACGCGACAAGCCAAAAATGAAAGTGAAGCAGATTTGTTTTCTCTTTTAACGGTTACGTCTCTGATGACCTAACTAATAAATACCATCTAATTCCGACTGTGGCATTTTACTCCAAAGTAATCGAGTTTCGTATAAATAAAACGATTTTCTACTTCATAGATTTTTATATCAGACATTACGAAAGAGATTCGATAGCTCATAACAATAATATTAATGATTTTATTAAATTATGAACAAAAGCATCGTTTCAATTCTTTGTGTAGCACTATCGGTTAAAGTAATCGAATCATCGGATTAAAACAGACCTTTTGGTTAAGTGCCAGTTGTAAACAACTTTGTTTGAAATTAAGTGTGTTTGGGTAACCTAAAAATAGTAAGTGCAGCTACCAAATGTGTGCATTGGGCTTAGAAAACTTCTTCCAAGTGGCGTGGTATAAATAGTCGGAATGGATGCAGACGTAGAGGTAATACATCAACACAGTGAACTTCTAATTGAATCTACATTATGTATAAACCACATGTCCAATTAGTAATCGAATATTTATCCAACACTTCCGCTATGCAGTTTTAACCTCAATGTCAGTAATAGATTTTTGTTTGTCTTCATCTCCACTCCTGCTCCAGTGATCTGTGTGCCCATGAATGTATGTAGTTTCTTTTCAATCAAAGGAATGGTGAGCAATTTATCTCTATCATCAGATTCATGATTGAAAAAGTGTCACAGACACTTTCAAAATACAGCCTCATAACTTGGTCACAGTCAAAGTCACGAAATAACTGTACTAAGATCAGAGATACAGTGAATAATGAATCAGAATCATATTAATTCAACGATGTCCTATCAACATCTGTTAGATGAGTTGCATTGTTTGAAGTACCTGCAAACCAAGTGAAAACAATAACCATTGTACTGAATGCACTAGCTTTCATTCTTGTGACCTTGTTAGCTCATTGACTTGGGGCCTTATTAGGTCAATTTTCAAAGCTACGTAACGATAAGATATTGTAATTTGTAATTAAAACACGCTCCTTGTACTGTTGCTGAAGGTCGGACGTGATTGGTGCTTATTCCATTTTCGACTCTTATCTTCGAATGCGCAATTAATGTTTTATTTGTGCCTTTATGAGCTTTCTGATTCATTTCCAACAAATTCAATACCTATATTCCCAGGTCATAACTAACTTTGCCTAAATCCATATTTGTAAAAATACAAAACGAATAAGCTCCATTCTTAGAACTCATCTCCTTTTGTATAAAACATTAAGAGTTCCTAATAACTTCCATATTTGGTTTCACACAATTCTTTCGCTCTACTTGCCTAGATTTTACGAATTTGGTAACCCGTCGTCACCATAATTACAGTTGTCCAAGTATAATTTCCTCTAAGACTATCATTAGTGTCCACTATTTAAGCGAATGTATTTCTGTTTCCCTGAACTTGTGAGGCCAAAATGAAATATAGTTCTCTTTTTATTGCTTCAAGCGCTTTCAAACGAAGTGTTGGATTAAAAGCTTGTAATTATGTATCATTAGTGATAGATCATCGCCTACGCATCCAAACATCATCATTTTCTTTCCCTTCTCACAACTCTCACACTTGTAAGATGAGAAATATCTAATTGAAAGATAATCTTGGGACAACAAAGTGGTTTTAAAAGAACCTCATCGTTAATATTCCAAAGGTGCTATTGCAGTATTCGAAACAATACAAATTCACTCTTCACTACCACTTAGAGGCTTGCACCTGTGAGAAAGAGCGCGGTGTAGATATTAATTTAGTTCTAACATTTCTATACCGAATTCGTTTTAAGTACAAATCAACAAAAACTTGAAAAAGTGTGTACTTTTAGAATTAGGGCGGCCCTTACACAACCTTCTTCTCATATCTCGGTCAGGGAGGTGCTAAAGAACGGAAATCTGAATAATTGTACCTCCACACAATTGGAACAATGGCACAGAAGTGCATTCACAATTAGCGGCTGCAGGGGCCTTTAATTAAGGCCTGCAAATCATTATCATTACCGTGATCTTAATTGAACGAAAAGGTGTGAGATTCTATCGATTAACTGGCTATAGGTCAACAAGTAATTGTTTAATACCATTGACATTAATGCAACACTTCATTTGAATACAGGTTAATTAAGCGAAGATACAAACATAGTGTTACGTTAGCTTAGTGTAAAATTTGTATTACACATTTAACATATCAAAAACAGAAAATGAATCACTCTAACACTTTCACCAATTACTTACATAGAAAATAACAGAAACGCACAACTCAGCTACCAACGGGATCATCGATCACCTTGCACAATACAGACCTCGACATAATTCTTCAAAATTGTAATAATACTCAATCCACTTCAATAGTTCGTAAACAGATGTCTGTCGGTAAATATTTACTAGCTATTCAAATAGGACCACAAACGATGCAGCGAAGGCCACACATGCTGAATACAATCTTAATGCTAAACTCTCTGTAATGAATGTACGCCTAATATAAACACCTAATAATCCAAACGAACCTTGCCTTCAAAAGTTTTCGTTTAAACCTGTACATGATTTTAAAAAGTCAATGATTTATTACTTGCATTCAATTTCGTGTTGTATGTTTATCAAATGCGATGAACTTATTACGCGATATTGTCCACGAACCAAATTATTGTGAGAACCCGATGAATTATCAGCTGGAGCACGAATGACAGTTATTAATGATAAAGAATTATTCGTAATTTATGGCAAAGCAAACGTTAGTTCTGAAGGTTGTCCTACCTACGTGTCAAGGTGTTATGGGCAATTTGACGATACATGATCTCTGTGACGAAGTAATAAGCTGTAATAAAGTTGACAACGCGTGTTTCACAACATATACGCATGTCTTCGTCTAACCTCAAGGCCGCATGTTGTTTGATCCCGTCTTAATAAACGTTTATTAGACAAGCAATTTGTCTAGTTACGACATTGATTTTGTAATATTTAAGAGCTAATATGCCGAAAATGGTTGCATCGGTAACAGAAGCATTGTTTGTTGTTCCCATGTCCATGACCTGTGCCTAACTTGTGTCTGTAATTGACGAGTACGTAACGGTGTTCAAATATAAAAGTAACGTGAATTGTATCGTTATATTTTGAGAGGTACCTATTGATATTACTCGTGAGATATGGTGAGAGGTACTGCTACAGGTCACGATAATGTATTGACTTAAAATAGGAATGGTCGACAGGTTGCAAACTCATGTTGTTGTGACCTCCAACCACGGTTAGTTTCATTTTGGATTTAGTTTCGTTTTCGTTTTGGATCTACCTTTCTTTTGACTCGAAGAATCTTTTTCAATTTCTTACTACTGACAAGCTGTCATTAGTACATCAAACATCATTAAAACCATCGGTAATATTCAAGCTAATTGAGTCCAACTTCATCGAGAAAATATACAAAACAAGCTGTGAAATTTCACGTTCAAGTAGCAAGAGTATGGATTTATCGATAGATCTAGACACCTGTTTCGAACGCTATCGTTGCATCACTAGATAATCTTGTCAGAGTGACATACAAGACGATGGTTATCTCGAAATCAAATGTAAAGCAACTGCTGATATTAAAAATGTTGATGGAATTAAATGAATAAGAATGTATTTGATTTTGCAAATGTTAATTAAAATTGCCTTTAAGTGCAATATGCATTTGAGTTTCTCTCGTGTGTGTGATCAATTGGGAAATTTTAATGTATGTTAGTGGTTTGTTTAAATTAAAATGAAGCAGCGGATGAAATGTATTAAACTTTCCACGTGTTATTATTATATCAATTTAAGTGATTGAATCTCTGACGCAGATTAATGAAAAGACAAATCAAATTTACTTGCTCAAATATTTTTAATGATTTCTCTGCGACTACTGGCAGGTTATTTTTTAAATTCAGTCTTTCTAAAATATTGTAAAGCGAGTACATTTCTCACGCCATATCTGTCAACCGTCACGGCGTCACCGCTAACGATTGGGTCCAAAATACCGTTGAGTTATGCATAATTTTTCACGTTCCGTAATGTCATTACAATGACGTGACTTTAACACCATAGACCACCTTAAACACAGGTTATGCTCAGTAATTGCTTAGAAGATAACACACCGAGGTTTTTTGTTTCATATTATTATTATATGTTATTGTGAATTAAGGCCACTGACCGCAGATCATTCACAAGTAAGCACAACAGCCAGTAAAACCAGATTTGAATCTTCAAAAAAATTGGCAGTGGTAAAAACGTTGGTATTGATTCTACTACTGTGTTATGATTGGGCATAACTTTGTATATGTGTAATTTTGTTTGTATCTTTGGATTTTTAAATTTTGTAGACTTAACGGCCACTTCACCGGGCCATTTGGTTTAATCTACCTTGATTATGTCAGTGATTACTTTTTTAGATTTCATATTCAAAGTTTCTTTGCTCAAAGAATCCTTTTTAGAAACAGTTCAATCAGTTACATTATTAGTGATAATAATATAGGGAGTCTCGGTAGTTTCTGTAGTAGATGCTATTAATAATTAAATTGATACAGTCTCAGTTACTTCCCAGAATACCACCACGAGACGATATGATAACATGATTAAACGAAGACCACACATCAACTTAAAACTTGATACCCTCAAAACTCTCAAGTTAGACACAACCTCCATCAATATTACACTTTTGGCCTCCTAATAAGCAGCAGATGTTAAAAAAACATAACAGACTAATGTTACAAAATATCTGGTTACACAGTCCAATCACGTTTAGTATAACAAGCCGACACTATAGATGGCCTTCAGTGATACTAACTAATGAATAAACATATTAATGCTAACATATCGACTCGGCCATCCGAATACACTCGTCACCAGGAAGCTAAAAGTTTGACAAATAAACTTGTTTTTGATGAATTCAGTGATGATCTAAGAATTGAAGGTAAGGCCAAAGGTCATCGCTGCACCCTCGCGCTCCTAGCCGCCGCAGGAGACGCCCTGGACGGGAGTCTACAGCCGACTCCCGGCCACCGTAGGCGCGGGCTTGCGGGCGGCGAGCTATGGGCAGCTCGCCGCCCGGTAAGGACCAGGCCCGGGTCGACGGCGCGTTGTGTTCCACGCGCGCCTCAAAGAGCTGTCAGCACGAACTGACGGGGTCCGCTAGGGCCGATGCCGCCGGGGCTGCGGGTTGTTCGAAAGAGATACCGTGGCCCCTGGCACAGGCAACTGAAGGAACACGGGTGGGTTTTAGTCAGTAAAAGTCTGACACTCCCTTCTGCTCCGCCCAGAGCGGGAGGAGTCATTTGATGATTTCCCACCCAGAAAAAAAAAAAAAAAAAAAAAAAGGCCAAAGGTCATAAAGTACCACTAAATCAGTTTGATGGACTTTAAATAAACCTAATCTCTCTGCTTATGACTCTTAAGCACAATAATGTCAGTAACGCAAGATCTAAATCTAAGATCTTGGTAAAAAATTACGGCCAGCTGGTAGAATATTGAAAATGAATAAGCAACAGAAAAAAATCACAATAGGTACATGTCATATGATACGCAAGAGACTGAAATCGACTCAAGCAAATTACACCGCGACACCATTTGTAATGCTCAGAAAAACTTGAGTTCAAAATGAATGAATATACAAAACTTATAGGTTCATAGCCTACGGCCATTGCGGTCTTTTATCGGTTTTTGCCCACATAACGGAAATCGAGACTGATCCAATTCATATCAAGATTATCAATAGAAAGTTTGCAGGAACAGTTCTAGTACTAAGCGAAGATAACTAGTGGCTACATTGTATTGACAAGACCGCAGAATACATTGTCAACGAACTTATGCAAACGATCTCTCTGCCGACATGCTGTGAAAGTGTTTCTAAAATTGAAGTTTAAACATTTGAGGTCAATATTCAATCAATACATCATGTAAAAAGACGAAATGATTGTTTACTCTTTCGTTTTGCGCCCACAATTCATCCGAAATGTCAATATTTGCTGAACAAGCTGTGGGTTCAATGTTTTTGATGCACGCGCGTTTGAGATTGTCGGGACGACTCTCGGGACTTGCACCCCAAGTCTTTATATAACATAATCTAATTTTACAAATTCGTTCAGATAAGCATGAATCACAGCCTAGCAGCATAACCTCATTGATGTTCATAAAGAATACATGAATGAAATGAAAATAGTGTAGCATAAAATATGCCAGATTGTTAGCCTCAATTCCAATATAACTAAGAGTCGGTAAAAAAAATCTATCAAGTTCGCTGTACTAAGCCTCCGGTTAGTAGAAAAATCCACAAAGTGCGATGACTTTTAAATTCTGTTCGATAACCACCTATTACATCAAGCAATTGGTTCTATAGAATACGTAAAAGAAAAAGATTACTGAGATAAAGAACACGAAATAGTATCTATTGTAAGCTAAGATCGTATAGCTAAAGTAAATAAGGTGTGATTTTTTATACTCTGTAATTCGACCACCTGGTTTAAGGAAACGCACGACTGACTCGGCCTACGGTCACTATTTCTTTAAATCACGTAACACTGTGTGCAGATTGTCTGTTAATGAATAGAACTAGATTAAACTAAAAAACAAGTGTATTGAAGAAATGGTCTCATTCGTGAGTTTGGCTACAGTAAAAGTAAATACGATGTAAGTAATGAAGAAGATGGCTTCAATGGCGGAGTTACAGAAGAAAGAAAATGTATATTTCAGCGTACACACACTCTAGAAAAATATCACCAATAGATAGGAAATAAAACAGAAGAGAACACTGCGGTAGTTTCTATTAGTAATGTTCAATTTAAATATATAATATGTTTCATATTACAATATAAAAGAGCTAACAATAAGAAAGATAGCCCATTTCCTAATCAAAGAACACAAATGTAATTAGATACCGTTGCTAAATTTCAATTAACAGTCAAGTACCAACTAGCCAGCTACTGTAATAGGTGCCGCAGAATTTCTAAAGTTATCCGCAGCTAGGTTCGGCCTTGGCATTATGACCTGTGAAAATGTAACCTTGTGAAACGCTAAAATGTATTTGTATTAATATTTCTTAACTAATCTTGATCTGACGAAACGAATTCTGCATTAGAACGGCATTTTACCAAAAGTCAAAGGTCTTGAAAGTTCAAAACATATATAGCATCTGTAGATGTCAAAAATAATTTCACTGAAATAAAAAATAGAATAAGAGCACATTACTAACGCTCTGCCAAGAGCGAATTTGACATCGAAGTAAAAAATAATAAAGTTAACGTTGCACTGCTTTTTTTTACTGCACAAAGCGCTCAATAGTCGTTTTTTGGTACAGTTTTTGCACATCTGTTCGCTCTGAAATAGACTAACAGACACATGGCACTTTCGATTGATGCAAAACACTCTGAGGTCGAGTGAGTCTTCTCAATATGCAAGCATGCAAAAAAAAGCTTTACAAATTGAACGAATTACAGATCCGGTAAAGGTGCACTGACTCGAAGCGTTTTTCTACTGTTCCAATTACTCATCATTTAAAATCTTTATTTGTTTTCGAATGCTATATTGGCTATATAAAATCCGCAGCGACTAAGAATTCGGAAAGTATTAAAATTAATTGCAGTTTTGTATGTGTTAAACGCCTTTCGTAATTTCCGTTATTGTCAGCCCAAGATTAAAGCTATGTCGACGATCAATGAATTCGCTGATTACTTCAAATAGATAAAAGACCATTGTTTACTCTGACCGACTTATTTTTTGCTGTCTCTACAGGCCGAATTAAGTCGTCTGATGGAAATATTAGATCACTTTTTGTTTTGACAAGGGCAAGGACGATTACAAAATTCTGCTTTATAATTCCATTATGCTCCATTTTCAATTTTTTGCCCATTACGCATGTTCTGCATCGAGTTTTGTTATATAGTCATCAGTTTCGAGGTCTTTGAACTGCAACATAAAACAATACTTACTGAAATTTTAACAGCACTTTTACTTGGAAGCCGACCTTAAAATGTTGGGACAACGTCTGGCCTTCCGTGTTAAGCGTAGAATCCAGTCACTCACACTGAACACACCACTATGAAAATCAAGTTAGCACTTCACGAAAGTCCTGGCACGGCGGGGTCCGAGACTAAACCCGTTCCGGAGGATACCGAATTCCGGTTTGAGAAGGTCACTTTTCGCGTTCGCCGGGTTCAAAACAGACTGTTCCAATTCAACAATGTGCGGGTTGAAAGGAAAGTCTAGGAAAGTTTCGTGTGTCGGACGAAAACTTTTTTCGCGATGTCGGAGGTTCGGCGTCGTCGCGCCTCACGACACAAGTGTCGCGGGCGGTAGCACTGTGCAGACTGGCGCGCGATGTAAAACTACAGCAGTGTGCAGTCGAAGCCTCCTCGTCACCACACGGACGTTTGTGTGTGCGGCAGACTTGCAGATTCCTCTACCACTGTATTGAAGCGATGCGTTCGTTGGCTTTAAAGTTTATCCATTGCTGTTTTAGTAGGCTTTCGTAAACTTAACATTTGATAATTTCTGGGGATGGTGGATGAATTTTCCGTGTGCGTTGACACAGGACATGTGAAAAGTATATCCGGGCGAGGTATCAGGTTCTGGAGGTTTGCTCATTTATTGTTATGGGCCGCAGTCGGGTGCATAGTTTTATGAAATTGGCTTTTTGTTCGTACCGTCTGGCTGGCAGGTCCCTCTGGGCTGCGTCGTAAAGACGCATTAGGCTCGCCGGCCACTGAACTTTACTCGTATTTTCATAAGCGTGTTTTAATTTAAAGTCGATAGCTTAATGTAAGGTTGAGTGACAAAGTAATTTAGTTAATTAATTTATATACACTATACTAAAACAAGCAGAGATGGATATCATACACCAAAACAAAATGAAATAACGGTCACGGTGATTTGAAAATGACCCAAACTAGGATGTAAAATTTTAACCCAAACCTACATTGTAACTCGATATTGAATCTAACCCACCCTGAAATGAAACATACCTTCAAGGTCGGCAGTCATGTCAACACCCACAAGAACACATAAATGGCGAATTTGATTATGCTAATAAAGAACTAGTGAAATCGAGAATAATAGATTACAACCTACCCAGAATCTTTTACTATAAGAATAGAGGAGGCTTATGTCCAGCAGTGGACGTCTTCTGGCTGGATGAAGAATTACGGCAGAACATTATTGATAACTATACTTAATCAATATGGCTTAAACGTCGGTAGTTGATACGCAAGGCGACAACTTGTCCTATGCCGTTCATATAGTACTGTATACTAATTACACTCATTTAAGGTGATATATAATTAGTAGAGTATGGATATTCTCACCTCTGGTTTATAAATAACTTATAGGTAGTTGTGGTATCTGTTTGCGCTGGACCTTTTATTTTTAATTATTAATTAAAGCTGTTGGAATTCTATAATTATTTTTATCTTCATGATAAGTATTTTGATCTGCATCGTCAACGTACGTATGCATCGTAATTCGTAACGTACGTAGTTAAAGATTTAAATGTAGATCTGCATGGTTGGTGGCGCCATCTCTTTTTAGGAAAACACAAAATGTTGCGTTGCTTGTTATCTAACAATTTAATTCCGATTTTATTCATCTACTATATAGGTTCTCAACGTGGACGGTAGCGCCCCCTGGTGGGCGTTTGAGACTTTCGGGGAGCAGTAGAAGACCCAGAGAAAATTATATATCCTATTTTATGACTATTACACGTTTAAATATCATCGTGGCAATAGTTATTTCAGAATCGCGACAGATGATACCCAAGTAAAAAAAAAAAATGAGGTCTCTAGACAAAAAAATCTCAAAGGTGGGCAAAATAAGGTGGGCACTTTTCATCGTGCTGTTTTACAATAACAAAACTTTTCATTTGAAGAAAAAGTTGTTACTTTTTAGTCGTCACTGCAAACCAAGATGTCGTATCGTCCTTCACCTACTAAATAGTACTACACAAACAGTCAAAGAGACACAATGGCACGGTAATGTCAATGGTGTCTGTAAGTCCATTCATAAACAAATACTCAATCGAAGTAGATAACAATCTATTGGTAGACATTCAATATGCCTAACAAATACTGTTACGCACAGGACTTTAACTAACAAGTAGGCTACTGAACACCGAACACTATATTCTGCAACCAACCTACATTTAGACGTAACAAACCCATTACTTAAACATAAACCCAAAACGCCAAAACACACGTCCACCTACATAGCCAACAAACTTTCCTACTTTATTTGCGTAAGAAATTCGCACAAGGAAAACATTTAAAACATAATAGGTTCCTTACCAGGCGACAGTAAAGGCGTGACTACGAAACATCTGTTACATTATACCCACAAAATGTTCCAACTATCCCACGCTCCAAATTAAACCTAACCTATGAATAATAAAATAAACAGGAATTTCATATTGATATTGTGGGCTGGGCTTTAGTCTGATTTATTTTAACATTTACTGAATATTGGTTCAAGCGGACACTCTGTTGTTGCAGTTAAGCCTTAAGCTAAACTTTACTTAGTTATTGCTAAACTGAGGAGTCTTGTTACTTTGTAGTTTAAGTAGAAAACAGACCATAAAATACATGTATTAGATAAATCGAATATATTTTATGGTTTGTCGCTGAACGTCAGTCGTTATCATGCCTTCTTTAATGTGGAGACAACATTACGACAATAAATATTTTCATATTTAATGTCGTAATGTTGTCTCCACATTAAAGATAGGCACATTAAAGACAGGGAAAAGTAATGCAAAAGAGTATTTTGGAACTATCAATACATCCTGTTACTGTTACTTACTATTAGCCTGCATAATCCCACTGCTGGGCAAAGGCCTCTCCCCATGACTTCCAGCTCTTTCGATCCAGGGCTAAAATAAATCCTAGCACTGAAATTAATAAAGTGATTTTTTCAAACAAACTATAAAGTAGTGATGGGTCGGCTATGGGATTGCTAATCTTTGACTAGCTATTATAGTAACAAAACTATTGGATAACTGTCTTTGATTGAATTTTTGTATGCAGATTGGAAACGTCATTAGATATACGCAGTTTAATGTATTGTCGTATTGTTGTCTCCACCATGTATTAATCGATTTCAACATCTGTTTCTTTTCATCAACTCTGCTAATTATTCACGGTTGGACATACATAGGTTATGCAAGTTGTACAAATCAAAAAACCTAAATCTCCACCATGTTTTCCTTTTATAGCACGTTCGAATCTCGATAAAATAATTTGTGTGTGTGACCATGACAAATATTTAAATGATTCCAAGAAATTAATAAGATAACTGTACTAAAATCATCGCATCATTATCTAGTGGTTTTTAATAATTTCTCAAAATCAACTTTCGACGAAAAATCATGCTGAAAATGAGGAAAACTTTGATCCTGTTTAAAAACGTGGTGAAATAAATAACGAACTTATGTTTAATGTATCCTGTTAAATGCACAATGTTGCAAAATTGCAGTCAGTAAAGTATTGGTTAAACTTCAAAGACTACCGCTTCTTTTCATATACACAAGCTCAATCAAGTAAGACCAATATTGCAATTACCGCTGACAAAAGCTTAATAATGCATTATACAAAATGGCGCTTTTCAGAGAGGAAACACACTTTTATTACTATTTTATCATTATTTAAATAGACATAGATGTTTTTTTTTTACTTCAAAATCACTTTAATAAACTTTTAAAAATTCAATTCGAAACTGAATGGTAACACACGGTTTGTGAATTGAGAATTCGAAATTGAAACATTATTTAAGGTGATTCCTTCAATATAGCTCGCGAAATTCAAAATTTCTTATATATTTCCAAAAAAAAATTGAATTTACCGTGCATTCAACTTAAGTACTTAATGCTAAGTTTGGCAAGTTATCAACTTTAAATTCTCAATTCAGAAACTAGGTGAAAGTCTTTCATCAATTTGCTTATCAATATGTGATTAAATCATATTCAATTGTCCCTACAATGTGCACTATCTCTCCGTTAGTCATGAATAGTGTGCCTAATTTAATAACTAGGCAAATAAGGTAATAGGTTTTTAAACAAAAAAGTTAAAGCGTCGTAAAGTGGGCCCCTTCACTTAGCCACTGTGGGCCCATTCCGAGTCGCCGTGACGAAATGTCCTAGTTCAGTATTCACACGGTCCCTTCTCTGTAAATTCGCATAATTAGGGGTATTTACAAAACAATATAAATTAGCAGATTACGCTACAATGGTAAATTATGCGGCGCTCAAGAATTGTTTGACGGTATACTTCATGAGAGGAAACAGTAGCCGTACTTTTATATTCAATTTTAAAACAAAAGATAGCTGTTACGTAGTCAGGTGGTTTTGGTAATAGTTACCTATCGTTCATGATGTGCAATGGGCAATACAGAACTGTTACTGGACAATGTTTGATGATATTAAGGGCCTGTAATATCTCAGATTGCGAAAATTGTCTTAGCATTAATGGCTCTAGCTTCAACAATACTGCAGTATTCACTTTGTAATTAATATACAATAAAGACGAGGACTACTGCGAGGTGTCGTCTGTTTCGAAAACACGATTGCATATAATTTTCTCGATACAAAGGAATCTCAAAGTTACCTCTAAGCCGTACAATAAAAGAACAATAATATAGTACATTAGAAATGGAAATATATCGAAAGTTAAATTATTCATTTGAATATTTTAACTTTTTTTAACGTTCAATATATTTCCATTTTATTCTATACAGAAGACGTCGATTTATTATAATAATATAATCATAATTTAATAATTTATTACCAAGCCTACGTCCATCAACAGTCTAGTTCACCCTAACTGAATCAGTGTGACAGTGCGAGCGGGATAGAGTGATATATGGTGAGGGGAAGTGGGGGCAAAATATGAATTTCAGCTGAACTATTACGAGCCCTTAAGTAAATGATAGAGCTTTTATCCCGGAAAAAGGTATGAACTACATCCTCCTTATCCTATCCAACTAATATTATAAACGTGAAAGTTTGTATGAATGGATGAATGGATGTTCTCTATCACGCAAAAACAACTCAACGGATTTGGATGAAATTTGGCACACATATGGTTTATAACCAGGATTAACATATAGGATACTTTTTATCCCGATATTCCCACGGGATCGAAACCTATGCGGGTGAAACAGCGGGGCGCAGCTAGTAATATTATACTCGTAAACGCAAAAGTTTGTGAGGATGGATGGATGGATGTTTCTTACTCTTTCACACAAAAACTACAGAACGGATTTGGATGAAATTTGGCACATAGATAGTTTGCATCCGGGACTAACACAGGATAATTTTTATCCCGATCTTCCCACGGGATCGAAATTTATGCGAGCGAAACTGCGGGGAGCAGCTAGTATTCTCATAAAAGTTCCCGTCGATAAGATGGATGCTGGATGTAAAATAAAATTTAGTTCTTCTTTATTAGCTCTAGTTGCATAGATGTGATTCCCACGATGCATAAATCAATTCAACCCAAACTAAATGCCAATTGAAGAAATTAGGTTATTGACGTGCGTAAGCATTGAGATTGAAATCTATTGTGGCCTTTGTGCTGCAAACTACTTTAAATATTGCTAACTGGCCAATAAGTTTTGGGTCATCGACCGTATTGCCATCTGACTTCTTTTGTTCGGTCACCACTGATTCTGCATCAGTGGCCCTAGCACAAATGCCAAGCAAAATTGTGTAGTCACCGTTATCATAACACCATCGACTTCTATGGAAGTTGTAAACGCGTGATCTGAGCGTTTTGCTACTAAACTAGTATAAGAAACGCGGCCAAGTGCGAATCGGACTCGCACACGAAGGGTTACTAATTGGGTCTCGTTGGCACCCTTTGGGTACAGAACCCTAAAGAGTATCTAGACAAAATAGGGTTAGATGGCAAAAATATATAATATATTTTGTACTAGGGGATTACTGTAACGAACATCGGCCTCATAGAGCGAGTTATAAAGAAGAAGCAGTACGACATATTTTATCGCTCGGTCTTTTGAGAGGTACCATGTGCAGGATGGTGACCATCGGGGCGGTTTTAGTAAGGCAAAAATTCCACACTCCCCCTGTCTTATCCCTAAAGCTTGGAGGTCCCCAACCAAAAAAAAAGATAAAAGGTATTGCATTTTTGACAACTGCGGATCCTGTCAAACCAGTGAGATAAGACAGTTCAGTCAAAATCTCTAGCCCGAATTCTAACCTTTCTCGCCTACCTTTCGTCATCACCATTCGTGTTCATTACCTATAGGCCACAACTCAAAAAATCCACCTGTTAACAAAACAATACTCCAGTTGCTTGATAGGAAAGCTGGCGAGACAAGTGGGCCGCGACCGCAACAAGGTTATCTTAAGTAGCACCTACTTACTGGCTAGATTATATGGCGTACGGCTAGTGGGTTATTACCTTCGCACTAGTTCTGTTCTTGTGTGATGGAGGGCCAATAGGATGTGGCCAGGAAGTGGAGATGAGCGTATCAGTAGTCATTGTTGGCACTTCATCTAGTTAACCGGTTTCAATAGGTAACTGTGCCGTAATTACAGAAACAATTAAAAAGCCACTGTGTCTCGCATGGATATACGTAGGGTTAAAAGACCCTAGTGTGGAATTACACTAAGTTGAGAATGGCTTGGTGAAGGAAAGTGACAATGATACTGTCATAATCACCATGCTTGGTAAATGCAATAGGGTAGTTGCCTGGGTAAAAAAATAATAATTATATTTAGTCCGTCAGATAGATTATCGAAAAATAATGTACACGTATTTTTTCTTTTGTCAATCAAACAAAAAAATGACAAAGATAAAGCGCGTCAAAAGGAGTGGGGGTCGTGACGTTTCTTGCTTGCAAAAGTGTAGCAAGCAAGTGACGTCACGCGGAACTTTAACGGGCAATATCTTCATCATTTTTTCCTCATCATCTAACTGACGGACTAATTAGAATTGTTTAGGAAAATACCCTATTGACATCATCATCTCCCTAGCCTTTTCCCAACTATGTTGGGGACGGCTGCCAGTCTAATCAGATGCAGCTGAATACACACAACCCAGTCACTGGGTAATACGAAACCCCTTGGTAAGACTGATTGTCAGACTTTCGGCCTTCTGACGACCCGTAACGACTGTCAAAGATCCACGAATGACAGCCGGAACCAACGGCTTAACGTGCTTTCCGAGGCACGGAGGGGTCTTGGTATGTAAAGATGTTCACCCATCCACGGACCAACCGCGGCAAGCGTAGCCTAATCTGATCGATCGACCCGTGTGCCGTGTGCTATTATTACTTAGCCACAAGTCCCCAGAATGGAATGGTATTTGCAGTATATGTATGCCGCTCGTTCCATAATAAACCTTCTCCATCGCTTACCACCAGGCGTGATCGAGGTCAAGAGCCAATTCAGTAATAAAAAAAATATTAGTGAAAACTATGGTAGCTTATTAATTACAATCCGGCCGTCGAGAGAACGCGTTCGTGACACCTGTCAGTGCGACAGTTGTAGTTTCTAATAAACATCAAATTCGCAATGCACGTATTCGTTGATATGAAACTGACAGGTATCAAGAACGCATTCTCTCGTCGGCCGCACTGTACTTGCCACCATGCCTATTTCTGCGTCTAAGAATAATTGCTCTAGTTTCTAAGTAAAATATTGACTTTATAACTCATTTCATTCATTTATTTATTCATAAACAATTTACATTGTGTTGAACATTACATATTAAAATATTAAATAAAATTATCATATGCAGAAACGATACCAAATTAAATGTTACGTAAAATTATCACATGCAGAAACAATACATATAAAACGAACAATATATATAAAAGCCTAATTAGCATTTATGTGAAATGTCTAGTTCAAGAGTCAATTCGTATAAAATATGTCGCCCAATACATTTCAAACTTTCTAAGATATATAATACAAGATATATAATATATAATACATCGTGCACTCGTAGTGTTGCATAATGATTTTATCAATACGCAGCGGTTATCCTTTTTTTATCACACTCGGAACTGAAGAAATGGTCCCGTCACCTTCTTTGGTTAGAAGCTTCTTATTTATTTATCCAATTATGTACAAACGCCAGCAGGTCAAGCTACCCGAAACAGTCAAATTTTCCTAAACCTTAATGCTTTAGCGATAAAGTTGCAAATCTGTTAAAGAAATTTGACAGAACGTAGTAGCTTCATGTGCTGGCGTCTGTACATACATAATAGACAGACAAGAAAAAAAAACAGAAAAATAGGTACCTACCTTCAAAGGTGATGCTTATTTCTAAAGATATCTAGTCATAAGTCATTTATTTCAAAACAATATACATTGTGTAGAAAGTTTACTAGAGATAAGATGTTATTTAATAATCTATATGAGAATAAAAACAAAATGACATAATAAAAAAAATAATCTCTTCCAGCATACCTGCGATAGGAAAGTAGATAAAGAGATGTAGGCAGCGTGTGTAAGAGTAAAAGAGAGAAAAAATACATAAAATCAAAAACAATTCACTTAGGGCTGTGCCAGATAACTTTTATTCGAGGAATAAAATTGCCGTTTGACAGTTTTTGTATGGAAGAACTGTCAAATTTCAAAATTATTCCTCTGATAAAATTATCTGGCGTTGGAAAAATCTGCCCTAAATAAAATAAAACAAATAATCTCTTCTCCTATAAACCCATTAAAAATATTTTCAACATGATAAAAATTCAGTGTATACTCTTTATTTTTCTGAACGAGCACCATCCATCTTTGCCATCTTAAGTTTTCCTGCAGTATGCCGCATTTTTCATCCAGTCTCATAAACCTACAAATCTAGAACTGGGTCACTTCAATAACGTTTTAAAGCTACGTAATACCTACATAAGCTCTACGTACTAGTAGCTAGTATGAGGTCACCCAATACCCAGATTTCACGAGAGGCTAAAATAAAACCAAGGATTCTTCTCGCTAGGAAGACATGAATAGGTCCAGCGCAATAATTGCGTAACACATTTTCAATCTCCATCTGAATCATTTTGAAGGATATTGCTAATCCATTGCTTCATATGTTCGAAAAATTTCTCTGCTCAACAACGTAAATAACGCAATGAATGTTATTGAACTGTCAAAATGAAAGCCATTGCTACTGTTAGTGTGTTGCGCAATTACCCCGTTGTTTAGCAGAACCATCCTTTCACCGATCATGGACTCTTAAATATGCAAACCAGAGTTTTTTTTTCCACAGATAAACCAACTTACATGACAAGCAATTGTACGAGAAGTACTCGTACCAAGAAAAATAAAAAATAAAACTCAGTAGATACTAGAAACAAAACCACAAAATTTTTAGCTAACCAGTATTGTTCTTAAGTTTCTATTAGACAACAATAACAACAAGATTTGTGTAAAACATAATCTCCGTTCCGCTAATTACCTTGCGACATACACACGGGAGCGAAGTGCGTCGAGCGTTGTGTCGAAACACACGCACAAGAAAAACCAACGCATCCGTAAAGTTTGGTTGCCAAACGATTGTTCGTTCGTTCCCAGACAATCGCGCCAGTAGTGTGTTAATTGTTGAAAGCATTCTTTGTGTCATACGGCCGTGATGCACGGGAAGCACATGGTTGAGCACATAATGATTATGGGACCTGTGATTCGATACAGGCACCTAATCCTTCCCTACTGCATATAATAATCGACGTTGTAACTACATAAAAGGACTCGAAATAACAATTTTTTATTTTTCAAGAGCGCTATGATAACTTAACAGTTGTTATACAGGGTGGGAGGGACATCGACGCGCATCCTGTGAACATAGATTCAGAACATGATTCTCAACCTCCGTGCGTTGTTTTAGACGCTATCTAATTTAAAAAAAAAACACGTTTTGACCGCGTAGATACTGTGAAAACTTTTTATGAAACAGTTTTCTATGAAACAACAATTTCTTTTTTATAACCGACGAATTTTTTTTACCATATGGGGTAGGATCGGGCTAGAATAATGTGCTGTATTCTTGGTTACAGTTTGCGCGTCGCACGTCGATGTTCCTGCCAACCTGTATTTTGGCAAAATTAAAATACGGCCCCTCTTATGCTACACTCAAACCCATTTCGATTCGATTGATTATTATAATTCGCATGATTCTTATGACAAATCGCATGACGAAAACATTCGTAGCCTGGACCTGGAGAAGGCCATAGGTTAGGTTACTTTTCATTCTGGATATTTATACCTATTTAAATATTATGAAATACAAAGACACGCGGATGAAGAATAAAGACCTGCTGCTTGCAACTCTAACCACCAGTATGTCACAAAGTGTAAGAACAACCTAATTGCCTTGAGGTTATCCGGCGCAATTAGAAGAGGTTCCTTATTGTGTTAACGACAGCAACAGGAAAATGTGCCGCATGATCTGCGCACGATTCGATCTAATTCTCTGATGTCAGACGTGTCTGCTTTGTTATGTAATTATTTTATCTTTTTGATTTATATTTAGTGTTTATGTGGGATCTTCGAATATCTTCCGGGTTTGGAGAGAGTGGGTTAAGAATGCGAACATTATTATCTTCACTGTGATATACTCGTGGATCTACATAGTAAGTATTATTAATATCTAGGTCTGCTAGACATGAGTTTTCTCATCGACGACCAAATACGATACTTCACAGCGTGTTAGTCGGAAGGTTAACCCTTTATCTTCTCCGGAATGTTAGACTTAAAAAAACAATCCTTAATAGGTTATCCCTTCGTATGTCAAACGTGGATCCACGCGAAACACAATAGCTTTTTAATTGTTTCTGTAATTAATTTATTCAACTGGTTAAATGGTCAAATACTTTTTCAATATTGCTCAAATCAAGCGCGAACTTTGGAGCAAGATTCTCTTCGCTTCTAAAAGTTTAAATCCTACTAATATTATGAATGTGAAAGTTTGTATGGATGGATGGATGGATGGACGGATGTTTGTTACTCTTTCACGCAAAAACTACTGAACAGATTTGGTTGAAATTTGGCACACAGATGGTTTATAACCAGGATTAACATATAGGATACTTTATATACCAATATTCTCACGGGATCGAAACTTATACGGGTAAAACCGCGGGCCGCAGCTAGTAATATATATAAGTAGGTTAAATAATAAAAAGTAGGTCTTCAAATAGCTACATACTTGAAATACTTCATCATAATCATCTGCCACCCTTATCCCAATTTATTAGGGGGTGGACCCCTACATATCTTATCAACATATATTTTTCTTCTATTAATCGTTTTCTCGGTAATAGGCTATTTTCCTAAAAAAATCTAATTAGTCCGTCAGTTAGATTATCAAAAAATATTGAACCCGTATTTTTTATTTTGTCAATTATATAAAAAATTATGAACATATTGCCCGTTAATGTTCCGCGTGACGTCATTTGCTTGCGACACTTTTGCAAGCAAGTGACTTCACGACCCCCTACTACCAAATTTTGACGCACTTTATCCTTGTAATTTTTTGTTTGATTGACAAAAGAAAAAATATGTGTCCATTATTTTTCGATTATCTAACTGACGGACTAAATATAATTATTATTTTTTTACCCAGGCAACTACCCTTTCTAACCATATCATCATTCACATAGAAAAATACTTTATCCTCATAATTTCAGTCAAAAGACGTCCATTGGACATAAGCCTTCACCAAGCTTTGCCACTTCGACCGGTTCAGTGCTTTTTAGAATCCATCAAAATACCTACTTACTTACTCAAATTTATATTTTTTAAATATTCGCAACAAAACAACTCAGGAAATCGGTCATCTCTGTCGGTAGCAGTAACAACAGATTATGCTAAACAAAACCGTAACGAAAGGAAACTGACTTGCGCACGCACAGATATTTGGGACACAATCATTCACACATTGCACGTTTTGTCTTAAAATTCTAGCAAACCGCGAAGAGTTGAAAAATCTCATTGTTTTTACTTCCGACAACAAAGGTATTGTGTATGAGGCTCGTTACTTTGGAATTAATAAGACTTTAAATGGCAACACCGAACCGGTTTTTCCCAATGACCTATGAAACTGTAAACTATGTTGACATTTCAGTTTAATTAATTTGTACTACAGTGTAAACGTTGATTTAATCAATAGGTTAATTAGTACTGTTAACAACTAAACTGTAGTTCAGTACTTGACTTAGATGTCATTAGGTATTCCCCGGATGCTAAGAGTAGATAGGAAAGAACAAGGAATCTAAATCCCCTCCATCATATATCATAAGTCATTAAATTCATAACAAAATACATTGTGTTGAAAATATTTACACTAATAAGAAATAAAAAATAATTAATGATTTTTCTCATCATTCTTATTTAAAATTCATTACGCATTTAAAATGTAATAATTATATCACTAATAAATAATGAAATGTCAATAATTCAGTAACAATAAATTAAATAATCGCAAACATTGCATTTATTTTTTTAAAATTTAAAAATCGTTTGAACACAAATAATAATTCACAACTCATTTCATTGCGGCTGTCATTTTTCATCCATGAACTCATCGATACGGTAACGGAATAAGCCAGAACTATCCATCATCCCTCCTGTACCTAATTTACCCAACTTTATAACTTACTTAACCACCTGGCTGCTATCTGACCAATAACTTAGAAACCATCAATAACAAATACAATTTAATCCAAATCATCCTACAGTTATGCTCTACATATTATTACGAAAGGCACTTTAGATAACTTCGCCGTCTAACTGCCTCATGCCTCGCACCCATACATCTCATAAAGAATGTCTCACTCCAGACCACCATGGCCGCAACACCAGGATATCAGGCACAAATAAACACATCAAACAAACAGACCGCGATACACAAACTTTCGCTAAATTTCACGTAGAACAATATCGTTGGTAGACGTCATAATTCAATACTATCTGGTACATTAGTAAGGCAGTTATCTTGAGTGGCCGGCCGGCGCAGGCGCCGCGCCCTGCTCCTTCACGCCTTACCATCGGTGCATTTTCACTGAAAACACTCGATAAGATAATGTTATATTAATGTGTAAGGAATGGGTAACAAGGACAACTAGGTTGTAGCTTGAATCAGTCAGTTGTGCTGATATATCTGGCGTAATTGTGATTTATTTTGGTCCAATTGTGTTGCGTTTGTTTTGAAATTAGCTGTGCTGTCGTATAAAGTGGACTAACAAGCATCACATCATTGATATCTTTAATTAATTTCGATCAGGATCGGCTGTCAGTCTTTAAGTTTCATCCTTACTATAGCCTTTTTTTTTAATGCAGAAAGATGATCCGATTTTAACAGAATCCAGAAGACCACATTTATCGCCAAACTCCTAATACAATAGGTGGTTCTTACAGGTTCTTACCTGACCAAGTGAACATGCGTTTACAATGACAGACCAATGGTACGGTCATTAATGCGTTTGTTTATCATGACGTTAGATCAAATATTAGGTATACAGTAAACAATAACTTTAACCCATATTAACGCCTCATCTATTAAATAATCACAAAACAAATGATATGGTTACTGACTGGATAGGTCCATGTGGACCTATCCAGTCAGAACAGGACCTCAGTAATCTGTGTAGTTCTTCTTCAAAAGACCATTTCAGACACCAATCTACATAGGCTTTCTAAAAGTGTTTGAACAAACCTACTTGCAGAAATAAATCATTTATCATTTATCGGAATGCTTGATATCAAGTCTTGACGAAGCTAGCATGCAAACGAGCTCCCTCATTATTCTTCCAGCATCCAGAATTACTATTTATTTGAGAGATCTCCTTTTGTATGTCTACGTTCAGCAGCAGACTGCAATTGTTCCCTATCGAACCAAGCTTTTCCTCAACCATCTTTTAAACAGCAATGCATACCACAAATGCTTTAAAATCACCAAAAGCTAATAATGACCAGACAAATGGTCCCCGAGGTCCTGTTCCCATATCCTGTCGACTGGGGTTCAAGTCGTGACGGTACTGGCTTAGAAATCAAGAAACCTCTTATCCCTCCAATAGCTAGTTCCCAGTAGGCATTGGGAATTCGTAAACCATCAGTTTCATCGTGTTGTAGTCAACTATCTTCTTGATCAAAATCCAGTTTCCTTTGTCCAGCGATTACGAAACTCAGTTACATTAAAATCTCACCTATAAAAGCTAACTATGACCAGACAAATAATATGGTCTGTGAGGTCCTGTTCCCATACTTTGTCAACTGGGATTCAAGTCGTGACGGTACTGACATAGACACCTAGGAGTCCATGCAAATGAGTAGTTTCCCATTATTGTTCAGCGTTGAGAATTTGGTAATGATCAGTTATTTGGAAGACACAATTATCCGGCAGTCAAATATTTTCTTTATTAAAATCCAGTTTTCTTCGACCAGCGATTACGAAACACAGTTACCGTAAAACGGGGTGAATCGGGATGCATGGGTGAATCGGGCCGAAACTTTAAAATAGATTTCAACGTTGAAATAATATAGCTTGTTTCCAGAAAAGACTGTAATGTGTTTACTGTTTCTTGATTAAAGATTAAGTGTCCTTGTTTGCAGCAAACTGTATTATTTTAAAGTACAAATCCATTTTAAATTTTCGTCCCGATTTACCCCTGCATTCCTATTCACCCCGTTTTACCGTTACATTAAAATTTCACCTGTAAAAGCTAATAATGACCAGACAAATGGAAAGGTCGCCGAGGTCCTGTTCCCATACCCTGTCGACTGCGGTTCAAGTCGTGACGGTACTGACTTATAAACCAAGGAGTCCTTGCAAATGGGTAGTTTACAATTATCGTTTAGCTTTGAGAATTTAGACTTTATAAGTTATTTGGGAGACATGATTGTTCGGTAGTCACATATTTACTTTATCAAAATCCAGTTTCCTTCGACCAGCGAATACGAAACTCAGTTTTTTTTTTTTTAAACGTTGCCCCGCACTATGAATTACTCCTGTATCATGGGAGCGTTTACAAACATTTAAACTCACATACACAAACAGCCAGGCCCGGAACAACTACATGTAGGCAATACAAATATTTGTTCCGTGCGGGAATCGAACCCGCGACACGCAGCGCAGCAGTCGATCGCTCAGCCACTGCGCCAACCGTGTCGTCGTTGCTTCCAAAGTTGCATTAACATCTCACCTATAAAAGCTAATAATGACCAGACAAATGGTATGGTCGCCGAGGTCCTGTTCCCATACTCTGTCGACTGGGGTTCAAGTCGTGCCGGTGCTGCGCTGACCTTTGTCAACCGCCACAGAGCAGCATGCAGATAGCCGACTGCTTGTAAAACAAGGGATATGTATGTCGGACGGATTATGATAAACGTATATCTGGATAAGGTTGGATGTTTGTGTGGTGTTTGAGCATAATTTGAGTGAAAATAGAAATGGTAGATACTGAAGTGGAAGGTCAAACATTATGATGTGTATAAATCAATACTTTAAAGTTACTAACTATAGTAAATGATAAATCTCTTAAGCCTCACTAAGATTGCAACCATGACGTATCGAACTCGTGTTTGTAAGATTTTGTTGAAAAAATCTAAGGCACTTAAAACGCACTAAACGCACCTAAAACTACTTGGATGATGAAATAGAATCCTATGGTTGGCGCTGTATTATCTTCGGCAAATAACTACATCAATGAGCAATAGAATAGGCTAGATGCCTACAAAAATCTAATTAGTCCGTCAGTTAGAATATTAAAAAAAATTGGAACCGTATTTTTTCTTTTGACAATTATATAAAAAATTACGAAGATATCGCCCGTTAAAGTTCCGCGTGACGTCACGCCTTGCTACACTTTTTAGCATGGCGTGACGTCACGACCCCCTATTCCCAAATTTTGACGCGCTTTACTTTGTCATTTTTTGTTTGATTGACAAAAGAAAAAATACGTGTCCATTATTTTTCGATAATCTAACTGACGGACTAAATATAATCATCATTTTTTTACCCAGCTACTACCCTATTATTAATATCACCAAATCCAATGATCCAATTCTAAACTAAGAAAGAAATCCGATACCTTTTTTTTCTTGTCATCCATTTCTAATTAAGACTCAACTTAAAACACACGTTCAGTTCCACAAATTCATTTATTTTATTAGTAAGACGTCTAAATTCAAAACGTCTTAGTATTCCGAGACTGTCTGGTTCTGAGTCAGCTCTCCATGAAGAGTGAAGTTTTTGTGATTCATTCGTGAGTTTTGTGACGGGTGACTCAACGCCCAACTTAATACCTTCTAGGACGCACAACGCGGGATGACGTGATTTCTCCGGTTTTCCAAACTTTCGTTCTTGTTTGAGGCGACGGATTTTCTTGATGAAAATAATTCCCACTTTCCTTTTGTTACCCATGTTAATTGTACTTTCAAATGTAATCTAATAGCTAATCACAAAGCTTTATGTAGAACTATTTAAGCTTCGGGATATTAATTAGGTATCAAGTTGTTTTTTTTAAAAGGGATGAACCCTTCTAAAGTTTAATGTTTGGTTTCAATTTCAAGGTTTTCATTTTATTCAATGAAATACTTCTTCTAACATGTCGATGTCGATGGCACGTATTGCATTTTTATCATAATGTACGGAGCATTCTGGACCGTCTATCATTTTAATCCCGTTCATCAAACTTATATGAATGAAAGTCTCATAAAACTCTTCTATACACAAATTCTGTCAGAATTTCTCATAAATATTCATAATCTTTGTTCGAATTATAACAAGCGATATCGCGCGGCCATGCCTTACATTTCGATATAAATCCTCAGTCCGTGGCCTATTGCGAAATACTTGTAACACCGTGTTGTTTCTGTAATGTTTACCGCCCGGGAGTGGGTGGCAAATTCATTGTTATTGTTTTTAGCCATATTTGGGCCTTCTAAGGGTATTCTATTAATAAAGTTAGGAGATGTAAAGGCTTTATTAGTAGATCCTGGGGTTTTATGGAATTTTGTGGCTTTATCTGGGATGATAGTAGAACCTTGGGGCTTGTGGTTAAGTTATATCAACCGCACGGGTCGATCGATCTAGTTAAGCTACGCTTGCCGCGGTTAGTCCGTAGATGCGTGACCATATTTACACACCAAGACCCCTTCGTGCCTCGGAAAGCACGTTAAGCCATTGATCCTGGCTGTCATTGGTGAATCTTTGACAGTCGTTACGGGTCGTCAGAAGGCCGAAAGTCTGACAACCAGTTTTACCAAGGGGTTTCGTATTACCCAATAACTGGGTTGTGGAGGTCAGATAGGCAGTCACTCCATGTAAAATACTGATACTCAACTGCATCCGGTTAGACTGGAAGCCGAACCCAACATAGTTGGGAAAGGGTTAGGCAGATGCTGAGTAGACCCATTATCATCGTTTATGTTGATTTGTTTGATTATGATTGTTGCATAAATTCTCTCAGAAATGTCATCTTCAATGTCTGCATTTGTTTTATCGAAATCTGGAGTTTTATTAACAGCTCTGAATCTAGTAGTTTTCAATACTTACTCCACTCTTCAGAGATGACCTACCCACTGACTGGTCTTCCTATAAAATTAAATTACTCTCAATATGTCCACATCAATTCATTCTCCATTTAATCTAACCTTACCCACCGCATCGTATCATACTCCAGATTATTTCACACGACTTTTTTTGGACTGACAAGTAGCCAGTACAATCTATTATTCTAAATAAAACGTAATACAAAATTACAGCCATCACGAACGATTTATATAGATAGCCTAGTGTCCATCGTTTAAGATATAAATCGTGATACATTGGAACCTCTAACTCTTGCTTACTTTCAAAGCTAAGGAGCTCATATTTTATTTATTTGTTTACCAGCAACTTTTGCATCGAGATTAACATGCAAGATTTACAAAACTTCGTGCTTAGGGTGACACAAAATATTTTCTTTAAGGTCGTTTTCTATTTGAAAATATTATATGTAACACTTTCGTTAAATAGTTAATATTACTTACAAAATTTATCCTTTCATCATGGTTTTATGAATCATTATATTTTATACTAATCTATTGCACATCTTCGTTTTCATTATTTAGATAAAAGCTCGTCAGAAAAACCATAAGTATCAGTTTATGCAAATTAACAATTATCATAAATATAGAAATATCCAATATTGATTATGGAGAGAAATCAATATCAATCGGATATAAGTTGCAAATGTAGCGGCGTATGCGTACAGGCCTAGCTGTGTTCGTGTGCGTGAATTTACACATGTGTGCGTCTGCGCAGTGAAACGTCCGTGCAAGGCGAACCGCCTGCACTTGTTCCATGGTAGGGTGGATATGGATTGCGGCTGATGAGAAAATACCTTCGGTCAATATTATTATTTTTGTTAATGGTTATACTGAACGTTAAGGTTTTAGGATTGACTCTTGGCTGCAATTAATGAAACTGGCCGTGTGATCAGCTAAAACGATAAAATCCAAACGCTTCGTTCGAATCCGTAAGCAACTAGAAAAATCTAGACAAGATGTTTGTAGCGGATTAGAGAAGAATTAATAATAATTCTATCGTCAAAAGTGATGATCAAATTCAGGATAAAAAAACAAGATGCGGTTTTATTGAGTCATCGGTAAAACACTTCAAATAGTTCACTGTCTGCGACGAGGTCCAAGGAGGCGGTTAAATCACTCGGCAAACAGGATTGATGGCCAGCAGGACCCAATGATATCATGGTGAGATCACCGACCTACCTGACAGGCGTAGCAATTATGTCATTATCATCCCTAGTTCGTAAAAACGTTAGAGTGGGAAATATAATGGAGCTTTTTTGAGCTTTCGAAATGTATGTGGTATTCTTGTCCTGGGTATTTGGACATTCAGATATATTATGCACGTGTTTTTCTGTATTTAACAGGTTTATATCCGGACTGTCTCGGAAATATAGATCTAGAGATATGACCAACTGATGACGAAGTCGAAGGACTGATTGAACATCAATTGCTTTGAAGCTTACATTTGATTATAAACGATAGAGATTTATTTCATCACCATCATCATCGCATGACTGCTGGGTCAATCCTCAAACACAGGTTTGAATAAATCTAGTTCAGGCGGGTCACTACCTAACATTCAAGTTCCGAACCATCTTTACTTGCACCTGTAATAAAAATGTTTTAGTTTATTTTTTAGGCATTATGATTGTATGTACTACTGCTGGCTAAATGTATACTTTTTGTAAAGGTTTTTATTAAATCAATTACCACTCCTGAGTCAGGTTCATTTATTTCATCAGCTTCATCCAAAACCCCTATTATCCTGCCCATCTCACCCATGAAAAGTTATGTTCGAGAAATGGTACAGCTGAATATTGCACTACCGTTGAGAAACCGTTGAGAATTACTGGTATTGACCAGTAATTCTCAACGGTTTCTTCATAAACAAAATCGTAAACAAAGTCATAGTCACCGTTCGTCACATGCAGCTCAACAGGTTTAGTGGGTCGGGCCGTTCGCAAACACACTGCCCTTATGTATCTGTCCACCTCTCATGTCGTCACCAAAGCCACCAATACTTTCGATGCCTCATTTAGAAAACCATTTAAAAATAAACCATGCAACTGGTCCTCGATAAGGTGAAGATAAAGTATTGATTATAGGGCTTTCTTTGAATGTGAGATTTATTGCCTCGTCCACGTACTAGTTTAGTTGAACTTGAGGGACCAGTCAATCAGTCTTCACGCTCCTTCGAGTTTTTTTTTGCGACAATTTCAAGGTAGTAGGTTTCTAAGGTGCTCTAGATGAGATGGGTCAGTGGGTCCATGTTTGTGTTCCCGTGAAAGTGGAAGTTGATTATGGGAAATGGGGTAATGTGAGGCCGCGCCGACATGTGCTCAATAGCTTGTACTTTCTTGAGCCATACGCAATATTGATGATGCTTGCATATAAATATGCGAAAGTGTTTTCAAGGAACTATATGCTGCACCATAAAATATCAATGGATGATTCTGATTTTCTTCTGATTTTTTAACCCCCGACGCAAAAAGGACGGGATGTTATAAGTTTGACGTGTCTGTGTGTGTGTGTGTGGGGGTGTGTGTGTGTATGTCTGTCTGTGGCATCGTAGCTCCCGAACGGATGAACCGATTTTGATTTTGTTTTTTTTAAGCTGGACCAGTGCATTATTGCTTTTATTATTTAACTATCTATGATAATATTCCACGGGGATAGATGCTGCAAGAAATGGATAGGTAAAATACTCAATGGAACTCAATGGAAATCAATCAATGAGGAAAAAAATCAAGAATCTTAGTTTGATTTATTTTTTAGCGAGAAATTTATAGAAGAAACAGCAAAGAGGTAAGGCATTATTTGAAACACGAGCTCAATGCTGTAAGTACCTAAAATACGAAGCATAGATAATACATCAGAATTCTCGTCTCCACACGAAACCATGTTAAGAAAACAAATGAAGTGTCCAACGTCCCAGAAATGCCTCAAATCTTGTCAGACATGTTGACAACTGTCCCATTCATGGATCCCCATTCCTCAATGACCGTTAAGGTTAAAACATAGCAAATAATACCGACCGGTTTAAAGCCTTTCACGAATTTTTATGTTCTACTACGAAACAAGTAAGTAAGTATACCTACTAGTTAGTTAAGTAATGTCTTTTTTTTTTAATGGACCGCTCTTGACCTCGATCACGCCTGATGATAAGCGATGGATGAGGTCTATGACAGAACGAGCATGCCCAAACGATGCCTGTTCACTCTTGCTTTATTAGGTATAAGAGGCAGTACAACGCGCGTCAGGGTAAGGGGATGTAGGTGGGTAGCGGGATCGTCCGAAAGGGTTACCGCTGCCCTGGTACATAAAGGGCTAAGGAAGGAACACGGGTGGGTTTTAGTCAGTAAGAGTCTGACACTCCCTTCTGCTCCACCCAGAGCGGGAGGAGTCATTTGATGACTTCCCATCCGGGGATGTAGGTATAAGATGCAGTACGACGCTCTCCAGGGTAAATCCTCCTTTACAGTAATTGAATTCAGTCTCTACTAGAGGTTAATAATCGCCAGGATCAGCCCTTGAACTGGTTTCAAATATATACAACATGTCACGGAATTAACGCACACCACCAAACACCCCAATTAGAATATTATGCTTTATCATAATACATGCACTGAATTTTTACTATTATGTATAAAACATTGCTTATTTATTAAATTTGTTATACTGATTGTGGGAGAAAATTGTGGTTATATTAAAAATCTACGCACTCACATAGTCGCATACGTATAAGGGTCTAGCGTGGTAGGTACTTTGTGCATTTTGGTTTGGTTTTATTGTTCAGCGGGAGTGTGACTGTGATTTACGTAGTCTGAATTATTATTGGGAAAAAAAATTACCCATATTAAAAATGACAAAAATCGATTCTGTAAACGATTCTGAACAAACTACTTTCATAATGTGCATTAATTCAGTTACACATTGTACATTATGTTCATCAACAGATAAAAAACGACGCTGTTATGCAACTTGGGATGCTGATCTGGACTCTTCACAAATTATCCTTATTCATCATCATCATCATATCTACCTAGCCTTTTCCCAACTACGAGTATGTCGGGGTCGGCTTCCAATCTAACCGGATGCAGCTGAATACCAGTATTTTACATATTTTTAGGACATACAACTATCTAATTAAAACAGAGCTCCCACTGATGAACCTCCTTTGACGAATTCTAGTAATTATTCAAACAAATAGTAAGCCATTAGGCATTATTAGTCAATGTAGGCCCCATAAGCCTTTCTCTCAAACACCAAAAATAAACGAACTTCAGACGACAAAACGACTTAACGTACTATGTACCACATAACAGACCACGTAATGGACATTAACGTACAAAACGATTCGTCTTGTACTTAAAAATATTTGCCAAAACGCCTTAGCCAATGACATAACGCCAAATGACTACCATTATGATGATGAATGACGCCGAATGCTTGAGCACGCGCAAAACTAATGTTTTATTATATCTATCAATGACAAAGTTAACTTTACCGTCCAAGAAGTCGATTTCAATTTGAATCCCATCGTATTGTGAAGTGCAAAGTATTGTTTTAAGGTTAAAGGGTGTTTTTTCGATGTTAAATGTAACTTTGTGATAGATTTAAGAGTTGTATAAGAAAGCCGCGGGGGTGTGAATGAAGTCTTTAATCACAATATTAAAGACTTCAGTATCGGTTAGATGAAATGTGTTCGAAGATAGTGTGATGTTGAGTGGGTAGTATTAATTTATGTTATTGGATAACTTGGTAAAGGAGACAGTGTCATTAGTCACCATTAAGTTAAGGAAGACAGTAATAGAGCAATGGAATTATATCTAACGATAGTAATTTATTGGGTAATTGACTATTTGAATTTATAACTAGCTAGAGTAACTATAGACAATTTATGTACTAGTTAAGTGCGTATTTATTGGACAGAAATTAAATAAGAAGGTATTACCAAGGCTGCCACAGCAGTTGAAGATATCTGCAGTACTGTATAAAGAAAATAAGAATATCATTTTTTTATATGAAAAACATGTAGGTACGTGTTTTGCAATACCAGATTTATCTTCAAATTAGTCACGATTGTTAAAATTTAATCATGCTATCTTGAAAGTTCTACTAGAAAAGGAGGAATCATAACTGTAACGTTAGGCAAAATAAGTATACCAAGTACTTATAATCTAGATCTAATTATAGTATTAAGTAAGTTGCAACTTTGACATTTGCAGCACGGGGCAAAGTAGCTCGGGCCTCATAATCGTGATTATCCAAACGTCTCCACATCAAAACTTTTCCCTCCCCAGCAAAAATGAAACCGATAAATTCAAAGAAATTACATACAATCATCAGAAAGTTAAATTGCTATACTAAATTGCCGGCAGCGGTAGGGAATTAAGAGTTTTATCGCGGGACATTTTTCACCAGACGGACATACACCGACGTGTCATTATACCACATAACATGGGGGTAATTGATGGGTTAACATGAGTTATCATGTTTGTAACTCTTTACGGCGAATCCGTTGGACAATGCTTTAAAAGGAGCGGCAATTACAAATGAGGTGTTGAAAGTTGAGAATAGCGCCATCTAGCGGCGAATAGTAGAATCGAAACGCTTTATTTCCTGGAGAGTACGCAAAATTGAGGAAAAGTTACAATTGCGTAATTTCATTAACTTGAAAACATCCACACTGTGCCTTTTCTTGTGTCAATCCAAAAACGAATGCAACAAGGCACGTATAAGCAAACTTTTTTTTACCCTACATTGTGTCCTACTGCTGGGCAAAGGCCTCCCCTTGTTTCTTCCAAACCTCCCTGTCTCGTGCGAGATCTGGCCATGTTGGCCCTGCTAATGTTACCACATCGTCGCACCACCTTCGCCGTGGTCTACCTCGACGGCGATGTCCTCCCCCTCAGGCGTCCAATGAGTGACTATTTTTGTCCATCGCTCCGGGTGCATTCGGGAAAAGTGTCTGGCCATTTCTGTTGTTCAGTAAGCGACCAACTTTGTGTAGCCGTAGGTTAGGACGGGCAGGATGCACATGTCGTTGAGTTTTCACAATTTCGCAATCTAATTTTCACATATTTTGTTAGAAGCAAATTGGAAGATTCTTCTGCCTAACCAGCAAGCCTTCCTAATAAGTATGACATTTTAGAGATACGTGCTAACATGGAGAGTACGAGTTTTTCATAATCTATCCTGGGAACAACTCTGAGTTGAGATGTTCCAATATTCAAGAAAAATATCACCATACAACGAATACACAAGGCAGGGCAATATATTACCTCACAGGAAATCCCATTAGCTGCTAATTACTAACCATGAATAGCTGTAATTAATTATTTCTTACTAAGTATTTCTAAACAGTTCCTCGTTATTCATTTACGGTGTTTTCCCTTTTCTATGGATGCGGACATGTATTTAGAACTTTACCTACATCTTTTCAGATTTAAATTGAACGCGACGCGAACGCGACTACGGGTATGTGATATTAAATGGATATTTTATAGGTACTGATTATTTTGGTCTAGGAACATCAAGGGTCTATTTAATAAAATAGCAGTTGACAATCCGACCATTTTACAAGTTTCTTTCATACCTACATTTTCTTCTTTATTAAACAGCACCTGTCTTGAAAATGATAGAAGTGTGTTATTGCAGTTTTTGACAAATACGTCGCATTGACAGTTAAAGTGAATAAAGTCTGCATAACGATTACCTCTGGGCCCTCCCAGAAAGCCAATTCTCGTAATTTAAAACGTTCAAAATCTAGTCGCAGTCTCATCTCGGCGACAAACAAATATCAAAAATTTGGCAAAATGTGGGGATATTAGATGTATTTTTGACAGATCGAGACTCAGATCAGACTGTGAACGTTCTTAAAATTACGAGAATTGCCCCTCAGAAGTAATCGCTAAGCTGTCTTGTACAATCACTGCTCAAAAGGAAGAGATTTTATAAGGTACTTGACTCCATCGATAAGCCGCATCTGTTGCGGGTTATTCATATTCTTTCGTCATTTCGCTGATGCTACTTCATTGATCAAAATGATTCTTTATCATGACATAGCAGACAAACTGAGCGAATTCTCTTGAACAGATATGACCAAACCATACATTTAACAGTGGTCGTGTGCATTAAAATGTAAACATACAATTTTATTGCACTTTCCCAACACGAAGCACAAAATATCGATCCTTACACGATTTCGTAAAAACATAAATTAAGTAAAACTTCATATTTCCGAACGTGAGCGTGCATTTCATCATAACATTATTAATATTACTACAAAAAACTTACAAAATGTATGTGAGCACATGTACTCGTCGTACTTAAGTATCGTAAATATTTTTATATGTACTTAAGGTGTTTGTGGAAAGATTAACGACATGTCCCAATACTTATGTAAGCAAATTAATATCGTAATTCCGTATACCTACATACACCTGTCAATATTTACCTACTTTGCACACAATGGTACTCATTGTCTTAAACTAAGCTTCCTCTTTTTTCGTCTTTGGATGCTTGAGGAACTTGCCTACATCTGCAGTGCTCTGAACCTTTAGGCTCAAGTCATACAAAGTACTTATTATTTCAAAGTATCCAAAGTGACCCATAATTAGCAGAACTGTAGCGGTTACCACTCAATCAGTCATAGTCCACTGCTGGACATAGACCTCTCCCAGATTACGCCACAACACCCTGTCCTCCGCCTTCCGCATCCAGTCCGTCCCAGCCACCTTCTTTAGGTCGTCCGTCCATCTAGCTGAGGAGCGTCCCACACTACCCTTGCCGTTACCACTGTCCGGTTACCACTGTTAGTTTCATAATCTTTCATATTTTAAAAACCAACTTCAACTTATTTTTACTCTACTGCGGCGAACCCTAACAGGAGGGTAACTAACTCATGAAGTTGTAGAAAAGCGCGGTATTCCTATATTTAGGATAGGTAGGTAATCGTTCTTTTACAGATTTCTGACATTACCTGTGTGTTTCTAATTTTTATGTTTAGACAAAATAGTACCTACCTTTTTTACTGTTTTTCTAGCACTTTTAAATTATATCATTATTGTCATCATCTGCACTTTTAGATACTTAAGTTACTTAACATTAAATTAGATTATTAATATTATTATTTTGTACAACTTCTTTATGCACGCGGAGTTTGCCTGTCAGTGTTTGTTGCACTGTTGCACACACTTCCGCATGTTACATTTAGCATAGAATCGGTGTAAACAATTGTTGGTGAACCAATAAAAAATAAATAAAATCTCCTAAATTAAATGGCGCCAGTAGGCCGAGTTAGCGACTTAACCACTAGGCCATTGCTTTTTCGTAATATATAATATAATCCCGACCGATTAACATTTACGTTTGACCCATCCAATGAATAGTGTTGCCAATCTAAAGCTCATCATAGCTTGTTAATTAAAGTCAACCAATGTTATAACTATAGGTACAATGTATTTAGTTTAGTGTAGGTCATGCCTGCCAATTAGCTTCGGTAACTAACTATTAATTTCTAATTAGTCTGTTTGCATACCTTAATTGGCTAAAGTCATTAGTCAGTCATACATACATAGTTATCACATAAGATATTAGAAGCCTTTTTCCAAGACCTGTTATTTATCAATGCTGGTGGAAAATATAATTGAAGGATGAAAGGAACTATAAATAAATTATGACGTAGACATTCTGATAAAATAGGTAGGCATCCGACTTATGTACAGAGCAGCGGAGTTATTGCGTAACACACCAACAGTAGCAATGGCTTTCATTTTGACAGTTCAACAACATTCATTGCGTTATGTACGTTGTTAAGCAGACAAATTTTTCGAACATAATATGAAGCAATGGATTAGCGATATCCTGCAAAACGATTCAGATTGCGATTGAAAGAGTGTTACGGAATTAAGGTGCAGTTCCCCCCAAGTCGCTTCCGTATTAAAAAAGTTGTACTTAATCAGAAGTGCGATAAACTTTGAAGATTTAGATCATCGAAAATTAACCTTGCTGCAAACGACAAACGAGCAAGCAAATACACAGACAGATCCACAGACAAATAAAGAACCTAACACATATAAATAAATACAATTAATCATTACCTTTCCTTCGCGGGGCGCTCATCAATCAATTCGTAAGATTTACTCACTACGATGTAATTGATACTTTTAACATCATGTATGCAGACTGTTGAGATGGACTAATAAGACACTTCCTGTTAGATAATATGAAGTAAGAGATACTATATTATCGATGTGCGTATAAGACGTTGCTCTTATGTGAAAAGTAGTTATAGAAACGGATGGTTAGTTTGTTATTATGTCTGGGCAGGATGCTGTGCTGTATGAACATAGGTACTCTTGACTTCGTCTCTCCTCCGGCTAAAGATACTCAAGTAGAGTTTCTTAGCGTCTTCTCTCAACTCAGCCTATCGCAGTCTACTGCTGGACATAGGTCTCTCTCAGACTGCGCCACCACACCCTGTCCTGCCCGCATCGGGTTGTTCTATACTGAAAAGAAACCACACGGTCTTCATTAGTAGTAGATACCTAATTCCATTAGCCGGACATATCAGTACAAATCCGGACGGATTATATCCGGTCTTGTAATTTTTCCAGACTTTTCTATTCGAGGGGAATTTTAATGGAAATATGTATAAGAAGTTGAATGAGTACTGTAAAAGAAAGCTTAAAAATAAAATGAGTCCGGAGTTTTTTGCAAATATCCGCGTTTTTGTGAGGACTTCTCCAATGTGGAAATAGTAACCCTTCCACAACAACAAGTAACTCCTGTATACTCTTTAGCAGTGAATTTGATTATATGATACCTACATGAATGATATTTTATTTCTGTAAATTGGATTTTTTTTTTAATCCTGTTCACATAAAAAATCAATAATTATATTTTAAAACTAGATGAGGTCGAAGTTAGTGTGATGTGCTGGTGTTTTTCTAATTTCTTGACTGGCTCAACCGTCCTTGAGAGGCGACCGTATCTCAAACATTACTGGCATTGATTAGTATTTATGCTATGAAGCTTCCATCGCGACCTAATGGTTTCCAGTTCAAGTAAGTGATTGGCTTGGCAAACTACCAACTGGTATTACAGTAAAATATCGTGTTATTGGTCAATATAATTATGTCACGCAGTAAATTCTGGATGATGCTGAAAGTGACTGAATTTCTAAACCCAAAGGAGTCTTTAAATCCTACTTCCTACTACTATTACTATTCTACTATTATAATCGTGAAAGTTTGTATGGATGGATGGATGGATGTTTGTTACTCTTTCACGAAAAAACTCCTGAACCGATTTGGATGAAATTTGGCACACATATAGTTTATAACCAGGATTAACACAAAGGATACTTTTTATTCAGATATTCCCACGGGATCGAAACTTATGCGGGTGAAACCAAGGGGCGCAGCTAGAATTACAAAAATCGAAGGTTTCGTATCAAAGATATTATTAATTTCGGCACAACGAGATTTCTGCGCTATTATGACGAACCAATAAAAACTCAAGCAAGGTGGTAGCGAGCTTTCCAGGGTACATTAAGCATAAGCCTATAATGTTCCCACTGCTGGGACACACTCCGACGCAGGCCTTCCCTTAGTGAGTGGGAGTGGGCCAGGGTATGCCCGACGTAAATTCAAGTAGATACCTATCGCTACTCGTGGACGGTGGAGGTTATGCAATTCAGCAAATCTTACTAATATTATAAATGCGAAAGTTTGTTTGGATGGATGGATGGATGGATGTTTGTTACTCCTTCACGCAAAACCTACTGAACGGATTTGGATGAAATTTAGCACATAGATAGTTTATAACCAGGATTAACCCATGAGATACTTTTTATCCCGATATTCTTACGGGATAGAAACTTATGCGGGTGAAACCGCGGGTGCAGCTAGTATCTTTATAAAAACACCAATCACCTTGTTAACCTAAAATAGCTGTTTAAGTAGGTATACTCACCTTGTTAACCTAAACTAGCTGTTTAAGTAGGTGTATACCTACTTAAACAGCTATTTTAGGTTAACAAGGTGATTGGTGTTTTTATAAAGATACTAGCTACACCCGATGATTGAATACTACTGATATTCGCATTAAGCAACTCAAATACTCGCTTACAATATGATGACATCCTATTGACACCCTATCGATGACTTGTAATCCTTACCACCGCCATACCAAGACCTTCCTTGCCTCCCCTTACACTTCCAACTTACGAAGAAAAAAGGGTAAATGTACGAAGGTTGACAGGTCAACTAAAACTGGTTGTTTTTACAGCAATATGACATTTGACAAATGGTTGCGTTATGCCTTTCGCTTCACCATTGTTGTTGTGACCGGATTATTAAGAGTTAATAGGATATAACTTACAAACAAGATGGATTTGTGAAGTAATGGCATCCGTTTAGTTCATTCATTGATCAGCCTGAACTTTAAAGACGGATATTTGAAAGTTTCTTTAGAAGTTAACTAAGATCTAAAGGTTTCCCTTTTTGCTGTGCAAGTTAATTACTCAATCTATTCATAACCACTCGATACGCTTCCGTACCGTATCGTTAGGTTATCGAAATGTGTCATTTTCGGTACGATAGCCTGTCGTATAGTTGTGAATAGCTATGCTGATGATATTAACTATGTATCAACCCACAAAAACTTCAATTGCTTAATCTATTCTTCCTCCAAAATCCTAGAAGAGAGATGAGTAACTCTGCCCCTCTCTCTGATTTTACATACACCAAGTCTGTTTCTTATCTAACTACTGTAGCGGTATCTAAACCGTCACATGCTAACTACGCGTCATACTGATGTCACGCAAAGTCCTGATTAAAGATTTTGAGACTGATATTGCAAGTTACTACAGTCGTTAACCCCAAAAAAAAACAACGGATTTTTTTTTATCGTATTTAGATATCAATAATACCCATCATGTCTGCAGAGTTTCGCTAGCTAATTTAACTTGAGCCTGTATAGTGACAACCACATCCAACGCATTTACTTATTTCTCAGTAAAAGCTCACGGACACGATCATAACATATTGAAATCAAATATCATCTGAAAGAGCAATCCATCTTTAAGTTTAACTCGAAAAGGTAAATTGAGACGCACGGTTCTGTAATCTGCGCAGGCGACAGTTTACACACGTCTATCTCAATATTATGAGCCTACAGTCAATGTATCATGGTCGTACGTTTAAGGTATTAACTGACATGCAACATACTTGTATCTTGTGGCACCTTTTGACTTGTGAACTTAACGATAAATATGACTTTATATAGACAAGCTTCGGTGTCATGTTTCATCGATAATTTTATGTCTAATAGCGTTGGTAGTTAGGCTTAATCATCATTTATAGTCTGCTATAACGTCCACTATTATGACGCTATTATGAAAATAAGCGCAACAGTCAGCGATAATTTCATAGCTGATTACATCGTTTGGTAAATTATTTTATTTTACTTTATTGGGACATAAAACAGTTACACATTACAATTTTAGTGTGACAAAATAAATGACAAAATATGTAAACGTGTAACCCACACCAATGTTCGCGAAATAATAGTTTATAGATATTGCGTTGATTTTTGCGTTGGCGTGCGTTGATTTTATGTTGAATTACTGATTATACCTAATTGTGAGATCCCTATTTGATCATACATCTTCTGCCACGGTCGCGGATTGTTTGAAGAGTTACTGTGGCCCCTGGCCCAGGCAACTGAAGGAACATGGGTGGGTTTTAGTCAGTAAAGGTCTGAAACGCCCTCCACTCAGAGAAGTTATTTGAAGAACTGAAAATCACTGCCCACTGTCCATTTAACGTCATTCTTCTCTGTTTTGCGTCCATTTTGTCAAAATCTTTCTGTCAACTCATTTTGAGAATCTTTCTCCTGTTACTGTTAGCCTGCATCATCCCACTGCTGGGCAAAGGTCTCTCCCCATGAATTCCAGCTATTTTGATCCCGGGCTAAAGTGGACCACTGGTGGTTGGTTTTCTCCAGTTTGCCCCGCCAGCTTTACGGGGTACATTAATTCTTTTTCATCTTTCACCTATGTGGTATTAATACCTTCATCATTTTGGCAGAGCTCTTGTTCTCCAGAGAATATACCAATTTTGTGGGTATCTAGAATACTTTGATATAGCTAGGTAACTGCTAGCGGAAGCGCAAGTGGATGTGCAGTAGCATCTTTTATAACATACAGAGGTAGGTATTTTATATGCCAGTACATTTTGTAAAGCAAGGTACAACAACTCATATTATTAAATAATTAAAAATTGTTTTTTTCTATTAATAATATTTTTTTAATAGATTTAATTTCATTAAAATATCTCTACATGTCATATTTTCTTTTTTTATGTCCCTAAATAATTTTGTAACTTTTCCAAATGTTACAGGCTACTATTAATATTTTAAGTTTGTCAGCTTAGTTGTCTAACTTTATTATGCATGCTGTGGTCTTTCTATAAGTGAAGGAGGGCACCTACTTAATACCTGAAGGCTAATTCCCGTAATTAAAAACGTTCAAAATCTAGTCGCAATCTCATCTCACCGACAACAATCAATGTCTAAAAGTTGTCAAAAATGTAAAGAAATTAGAGGTATTTTTGACAGATTGACACTGAGATCAGAATGCCAATTCCCGTAGGTACATAAAAACGTATAAAATCTAGTCTCAATCTCATCTCAGCGACCATCAATGTCAAAAACTTGTCAAAAATGTTAGGAAATTAGAAGTATATTTGACAGAATGAGACTGAGATCAGACTGTGAACGCTCTTAAAATTATGAGAATTGCCCCTCAGACTGTGAACGTTCTTAAAATTACGAGAATTGCTCCTCTGATATTGCCCTTTATTTTATGTGTCATGTTCGTTTTGTTGGAGATCCTAAATAAATAAATATCTCCTCGTCACAAAACAATTAATTGTAGTTATAGCAAACCCACAATCAGCATTATATTAATAGGTTACGAGGCCTTAGGCAGGCAGGTAGGTCGCTAACAACGCTAGGCTTAAGATAATTGTTAACCAACCCAAATTACATAAAACATATTTAAGCAACCCCCTCCCTTTATTAGATATGCAAACTCTAGTATAATCAATCAAGCATATACATAATCTTATCCGTATATGACAAAGATGGCGACGCAACCACCATTCAGAACATATTGAAAGCATTCTCTATTAATGACAAGTGCCCGATAAATAGCCATTACTATTTATCTACATATTACCGACATAGGTGATTGATATTTGTTTTGTTTAAGGCGCAGGCGCTTCGTGGATGGTTTATATATTTTATTTTGTAGGTACCGCGTTTAAGTAACTGTCAATATGATTTTGGTCCCTAATGCTCGGTTCCTATGAATATTTTTGCTTACCAATGGTAGCATTTTTTATTGTCAAACTGGGCGTACAGATATTCGAAAGCAAATTTTACCTGGGATAGCTATTTCTTTTGGAAGTAGCTATCAGTTTAGTGGTAAAGATACAAGCGTTGTAATTTTAACCAATAACAGTCTGTAAATTATAGGAATCGGCCATTAGTAAGCAACGACCATCATTTACCGAATGGTCTGCCTACTGAAAACTGCAATCTCCAATGCAATCTTTCAGTGTTGATTACCACAGCTTTCGATCCGTAAGAATAACTTTAAGCTGTTTCTATAGAATGTAGGAAAAAACGAACTCTACCTAAAAATGGTAGAAGAAAGTAACATAAAAAAAAGAAAAACAGCTTTATCCCTTACTTTGGAGACTGATTCGTAACCAACGTCCGTTGCACATCTACTCATCCTTTGCTTTTCGGACTAAAATTTATAACATCACTAAACTTGTCACCATTCATTCACTCTAGAATCTAGGTATGCACTATATTTGGAACGTTGAGGTTTACGGTAAAACCTTCCAAATATGTTCTAGGCCCGTTGTTTTATATTATTTTCTATGGATTATCTAATATGAATACGTGGCGTCACGTGCCGTCGAGGTGCCTTTATAAGGCTGCTGGTAAACGGGCCACCCGCATTCAATGGTACAATGAACGGTACGGGAAGGATATTGCCATGATCGACAGGTTATGTTATAAAGCTAAGTATATACTTACATAATGGTTCTGCCTACTTTGCTGTCTTCGCCTCTACCTTACAAGGGAAAAATTATAAGACCGTGTTTTATAAAAACCTCAGAGCTTCCATTATCTATGATTGAGACCCTTCCTTCATCAACCAAAGTATTTTTCGTGTCACACTCCCTCTCACTGAGAGAAGGCCTGTGTCCCAGCAGTGGAAACATTATAAGCTTATTATGCCTCCATTTTACGTTAGGCCTTCCTATTGTGCCAATCTGGTCCAAGACTAACAGGTAAGTACAACGTCTGCCCATTTCTTGACATCGATCTTCTTTTACGCTCCTGGCGGCCTAGGCAAGTAGCAATCGCGTTCGAAGCGTTTCGTATTTCTACGACTTTCAAAAAGATTGACAAGCTTTTTGGTAGCTTATTTTAATACAATACATTTCTGACTTTTCTATCATCGTTATCACTGATAGAATGTGACTTTATCTAGGCCCTCATTGTTATGAACGGCATGTAGCCGCCTAGACACTTGTCTTGTTGACATCAGTGTGGTGTATAACAAAACCGGTAGCAACTTTTAATGCATTCTAAAACCTGTAGCAAGAAGCAAGCAAGCACTTCATCTTAAACAATCGCAGGAGTTCGTATTTGTCATAAGTAGATAAGATTATTACAGTTATTACAATCGCCCGCCAAGTGGCCCCGTGGCCCTCTGGCCCCGTAGGTGTCGGAGTTATGTCAAAACTTCGCACACACCATTGTGACCACACTTTCATTTTTTATCTACATATTTGTTTTCGCATTTTCTCACACTGTGGGCTTTGACATCCTGATATATTATATGAAACTGTGATGAAGAGACACTGTGATTTAATATTATTATTTAACATGTAGAAAAATACTTTAGAAATAAAAAACTCTCATTTCTCTGTTAGGATTCTGATTAAATACGCTGGCATAGGATATCTAATCTATTTAAAGTTATAATTACTAGCAAAGCATGGGTGGTTCCGCATTCTTTTCTCTTAATTTTTTTTCAACACATCTACTGTCATAAGAAAATAAGAAATAGCTGCAAATTTGGTCAGGACGTCCAACTGCAATGCAATACTCCATGCAGCATGCATGGCAGTTGGGGGTTCTGACTTGGGGGACATTGCCCGGCAATGAAACGGACAGTCATTCAGGATTATTAAGTTAATGGTTCGCTAATGCAACCCGTTTGTCCCACTCGGTTCCCATGGTAATAACAAATCAGTAGAAACAAACATACATAGTCGACAAGACCATTCCTTTAATCATGAAGACCTTTACAAAACAAATCAGATTATAAACTGCAAATCAAACAACTGTAGGTCATCAATGATGTTCCACATAATCAAACAATTTTTAACCCATCTCTCGTCCTTGATAAAATAAATGCCAGAAACCCAAGAATCTATTCAAAACATCTAACATTTAGTTAATACGAGTATATCAACTGTAATGGGAACAGATCTTATTTGACATTCTCTGCATCAAATGAAGATAAATCTGATTACTGAGAAGTTTATGATAGGTTACAGCATTTACCTAGGAAATGTCAAAGGTTTTGAGATATTAACCTGAGTGACCTCTCAGTAAAGCGTTTTATTACTCTGTTGAAAGATAGCATTTCAACAATATTGGGTTGAATTTGTGGGAATTCTGGCGTTGATTATGTAGGCATATTAAGTCAATATCGGTCGTAAACTGCCCTATTGGCCTTGTGGTCGCAAGCACGACTGCTGAGCGTGTAGTCCTGGGTTCGATTCCCGGGTCGGGCGAAGTGTTACCTATTGGGTTTTTGCTTTGGAAATAGAGAGTGCACCTGTGTCTGCGAACACACTTGTGCACTACAATATCTCCCGTGTCGAAGGCTGATCTCCGCTGAGATTTGTCACCATAGTCGAAATTTGGTCTGGAGGACTTTATTTATCGGTCGTAGGTACTCTGACCGACATCTTCTGGGATGAGCGATACATTTTCGCTTTCTTGAAATTCATTTCTAAAAGTAATTTATTTCGTCCGAATTATTACTCAATGAAGAAAAAAATATTTCTTATTCTTTTGGACTACTATGCTACCTGCTAAGATTGCTATGGCAATCACTTTGTCTGTGAGCTTTTTTCTTTGGGCCATTTTAAAATTATACCTACGTTATGTTAATATAAGTCTAAAATCACCAACATGTCTTGAGCAAACGTGGTGATCAATGCTCGTGTCTTCTCTGTATGAGAGGCCTGTGGAACAATAATAGGTTGGTATTATTAATGTGATAGCCCATTAATAAAAAGATATAATACGGAAAATAGGTAATACTATCCATTACGTTCAGTTTATAGTCTTTTACGGATTTCCTTTCTTGAGTTAACTTCTTTCAAATTCGATCAAATTCTTACGAAACGCAACTTCTCGACTATAAGACATGAAACATAAAAAGCATTACAAACGCGAATGATTACATAAAACTCTCTTGAAGCATTCGTCTTTCCTTATGGCATTTCTACTTGTCTACTTAATCTAGTAATCAATTTTAATTTAATTAAAATGTTTGTGTAATATACTGGTACACGCCCTCGTACAAATTGCCTACTATTACGTACAGACAAGCTACTACAATCTGTCAAATGTCTGTACTAGATTTTCAACTTTATCGCCAAAGCATTAGGTTCAAGGTTGAGTGGGAAAATTTTACAGTTTCGGGTACCTTGATGTGCTGGCGTCGGTATCTTTGGGTCGCTTTTACTTACTGGGGTTTTGAAGTTAGTTCCTTCTAGGCTTTTATGAGTAAGAGCATGCTTAAGACAAAGTATAGAGCGTAAAGTATAATATTCAATCATCATTGGCCTGAAACACAGGTTTTTCATAAACCTAGATCAGGCAGGTCTACATTACAGTTAGAATTTAACTTTCCTCGATTGTAATTAACGTAAATCATATTTTTACTGTACTTTATACTTGAATAACATTTTTATTATTATCTCCTTTATTTAAATGTAATCATATAAATTATATTATATTAATTATTATTATTATTAATTATATTATTATATCCTTTATTTCATTTAAATACTTACAAATTACATTTTTAAATATTTTTATAAACAAAAGGATAAAAAAAAAAACATTAAAATATATAAAATATAGTAGCCCACCGGTATCGGGAACAGGGTCCAAGCTATATTATTATTATTATTATTTTTCATCAACCTACTTCTATATCAATTTATTTGTGGTTAGGGCAGCGTAATATCTTCTTCCTCACCACACATAAAAACAAGATAATCACCTGTTGCCTTCCTTTACCTACAGATTGTCGTCATCCGTGTAGGATCTGAATTGGAATGTCTATCTCTTCTTATACAAGGTGCCGTTTTGCCTCGTCAAATTCAAGGAGGTAACTATGCTACTGATTCTCGGCACGAATCAATAATAAAAGGAGTAGGTATTTATTTTTTCTAATTTTCGGAAATCGGCATGTGTGGGACACGCATTTTAAAACGCGGCCGGTGTGAGACCGCACTGTAACTGCCCTTTTACACACACATAAAAACGCGGCCGCTTATACGATACCATGACGCGATTCTGTTCTTTGAAAGTGGTGTATTCTGAAATAGGTACTGTCAAACTTAAAGAACTAAAAAAACAAGTATGTATTCATTATTTACCAGGGATCGTAATTTAATTTGATTATTTATGTCTTTCATAACAGCCTCCTGAAATCTGACGAGAATGCAAAACAACAGCTTGTATTTTCAACGCTTCCTTATACTTTCAGGTCATGTTGTAGAAGTACCTAACTAGTACACATCAGCGCTCTATATCTCATATCCATACTCTTAGATAACAATATACCCATTACTAATTAATTACAAATACCAGTCAATAACCCACCGGTAACCTACCGATAAGTACAGTCTCCCGCCTTTTTTATGTACTTGAAACTAGATGACTTGAATAGGTTATGTAAGGAGTTAAACAGTAGTTTATAGGAATTAATGTTTAGTCATGTTATTAAACGGATATCGGACAGGCAGCGAATAATGTTTCGCTTTTACTAGTTCGCTGTTTGATTGTTGGTTATGTCAGTAAGATTATCAGAGACCACTTTGAGTAGATCCGATTGCCATAATGATGCTGTTGATTATTGCGGTTTGCTAGTGTTTTGGTTTTAACACTGTTATCTTGGTCATGCAGAACTACTAGAAAAGATTTTACACAACGTTACTGCATGACATTGTTTTATTCAATCGCTCTGTTTGCATTCAAGCGATCTCTTGTTCCTTCCTTTACTTAATTATGATCGAAACTTTAGTCTCGAGTGCTTCCCCTATTCTTACGAAGTTGACAAACTTTTCTACTAACTTACGCAGTAAACAAAGTCCACACATTTGTAAATATTATATAACTTTAGATCACAGCGTAATAAACTTCTGCCTCCATGTCAACCCGAGTTTTCCCTCTCATTTTACAAAAGAGTTTTCAGGCAAATGCAAATAACTTACCCTTAAAAAAAACTTACCCTCATCCTTAAATTAACCTACTCGCAAATACCATACCTACTTACCACAGTATTTTTGTTTAATTTTCAACCGTTAAACCAACATTGAGGTGAGCAAATACTGCCAAGTTTGAGGTCTAAAACCAAGAAACAAATGACTGCGATTAGTTTCATGCGTGTTTTTCAGCAACTCTTATTAAATAGTTATCGCAACTAATGTGGCCACCTACTGGGCCCAAACATTACAAGCAACATAGATGTAGCGACGATACGAAAATAAGAAGAAGTAGGTACCTACATATAAATGGGCCATGTAGTGCTGAACATGGGATTTCTTATATACGGCTATAGTAAAAGAGGGCTAGAAACATGAAAGATCCAGCTCATTGGCGTGCAATTGGAAAAACAAATGTCCAGCCAGCAGTAGTTGATAGCCAATGACGAGATTAACAATAAAATATATAATCGCCATATTTCAAGGTACAAGTAGAGCTACTCTACCTCCTGACATAGATTATAAGCCTTTGGAATATAATAATTATCATAAGCAATAGTTATTCACTTAAATTTTAGCTTACTCACTACCCGATTACACGAGAACTAATACAGGCATGTGCTATTTTGATTAGCTCCGGATATCCGTGACCCCACATCTACTATACACGCCAAAAATGATTTAATCTAACACAACATATTGAGCGTACGCCGTGACATAACGGAGATTATTGAGCTCTGCAATATAATTAACTTTATGTACTACAATGATGTATTTAATTAGTAGTTTATTTATATAGTATTCATTTGTTTGTTATGTAATGTAGGTTACTCTCCGCTATTTAGTTTTTAAAGCCAATGTCAATCAATCCTTAGCGACGCGATTGCTGAATTGCATTTTTGATATGGTAAAGGTAAAGGAACTCGAGCGCTATACTCGCCAGTCGCTTACATACCATCACCCTGCCACGTCCACTTTTACTATAATAACTAATAAGCAATCAGAGTTATGTTGAACTTTTATTAAATATATTAACAATTTCAGTATAAAACTAAATTCGCGTATCATTTATCTGGACCTTATTAATAACACGCACAACACCAGCACCCTAATTGCGAAACACACAATCAATCTCAATCTGAATCATTTTGAAGGATATTGCTAATCCATTGCTTCATAAGTTCGAAAAAGGTTACCTTCATAAAGTCTGCTCAACACGTAAATAACGCAATGAATGTTGTTGAACTGTCAAAATGAAACCGATTCTGATTGGTTGTGTGTTACGCAATTAGGGTGCAGGTTCTCTGTAGGTATAAAAAAAACCAACCGTGTCATTATTATTATAAGCCTGTGATATGCCACTGCAGGGAAAAGGCCTTTCCATTTTTCCACTTTTACCGGTCTGCTGCGATTGTGGGCCAATTCTTAAAGGAGTCCAGCTCATCCCGCCATGTCTTTTTGGGCCTGCCGCGTAGTCGCCTACTGCTATTTCGGATCCACTGAGTGGAGGTTTTTGCGTATTGCTGCTCTGACATGCAACAGATGTGGCCAGCCTAGTTCCACTTTAGTCCTGCAGCTGTGCGGCCAGCGTTCGCTATTTGTGTTTTGGAATAGGTCTGATAGGTCATATCATAAATATATTTAAGATCTGAGAGGATTAGTACCTACATATGAATGGCCGGGTTGAATCTATTAGTGGGTCAAAAAAGGTAAAGATAGAATATTATAAGGGGTTTAACCCATACTAATATACAAATCCTACTAATATTACAAACGCGAAAGTTTGTATGGATGGATGGATGTTTGTTACTCTTTCACGCAAAAACTACTGAACGGATTTGGATGAAATTTGGCACACAGATGGTCTATAGCCAGAATTAACACATCGGATACTTTTCATCCCGATATTCTCACGGAATCGACACTTATGCGGGTGAAACCGCGGGTCGCTGCTAGTAACATTATAAATTCGAAAGTAACTCTGTCTGTATGTTACCTTTTCACCCGTAAACTACTAAACGGATTTCGATAAAATTTGGCTGATTCAAGTCCCATAGAGTTGCAATTACAGAACGAACTTTAGGTACGTTTATTGTGATCTGTCTATGTAATATTATAATTTTAAATCAACAGGAATAGCCAATTCTGTGTCGACACTTGACACACTTTGCTAACAGAATAAACCTTCCTCATAACAATATCAATACGATTACCACACTAAATCCTACGTCAGGGATAGCCAACCTATGGCAGGGCATAAAATTCTGGACACATCACGACAGAAGTAAATTTTTTTAATGCTCATTTAATTCACATGTACCTGTTTATTTTATACTAGCTGCACCCTATGGTTTCACCCGCATAAGTTTCGATTCCGTGGAAATATCGGGATAAAAAGTATCTTGTAATATATTGTAATAGTAATATATGTTAATCCTGGTTATAAACCATCTGTGTGCCAAATTTCATCCAAATCCGTACAGTAGTTTTTGCGTGAAAGATTAACAAACATCCATACAAACTTTCACGTTTATAATATTAGTAAGATTTTAAATTAGATGGCCCAATAGACATTGTCATTCCAAAAAATTCATACAAAACTATAACAGTTTTTCTGTCCCTAAGAATCTTATTGGAACTAATATGAACATAAAAAAATCGGTCATTGCGGGTTGGTCTATGTCACATGTCTTCGAATTTTTTATTCTAGGACATGCCGGTTTCCTCGCGATGTTTTCATTCACCATTTTGAAGGCAATGGTGATGAAATAAATTACACAAAGTAATGCGCCTGCCTGGGTTCGAACACACGACCTTCAACTTGTAAGTCAGGGCCGCTACCACTCCATGGTCCGGAGCGAGAGTGAATGGGAGGCCGTCACCTCCTTCTGCGAAGCAGTTATGCTCGCGAAGGAGGAGGCGGAGCGTGCGAGGGAGAGGCAATCGCTGCACCCTCGCGCTCCTAGCCGCCGCAGGAGACGCCCTGGACGGGAGTCAACAGCCGACTCCCGGCCACCGTAGGCGCGGGCTTGCGGGCGGCGAGCTATGGGCAGCTCGCCGCCCGGTAAGGACCAGGCCCGGGTCGACGGCGCGTTGTGTTCCACGCGCGCCTCAAAGAGCTGTCAGCACGAACTGACGGGGTCCGCTAGGGCCGATGTCGCCGGGGTTGCGGGTTGTTCGAAAGAGATACCGTGGCCCCTGGCACAGGCAACTGAAGGAACACGGGTGGGTTTTAGTCAGTAAAAGTCTGACACTCCCTTCTGCTCCGCCCAGAGCGGGAGGAGTCATTTGATGATTTCCCACCCAGAAAAAAAAAAAAAAAAAAAAAAAAAAAGAGCCGCTACCACTCGGCCACCACCATTGGTGTCAGGAATCGTCCGTAAAAGAGGACGAGAAGGAACTATTTTTTGTTTAGATATTGCCTAACTTTCCTCGCTGCTTTTCTTAGCTGAAAAATCTTGCCACAAATTATGATTTTGTTGAATTGCAATACAGATGTCAAAAGGTTCACCATCCCTATAAGCCATCTAAACAGTACACATTGCTTGTAAATACGATATTAAATCGTGAGCTAGTTTCGCCTCGCGGCGGCGCTTACATAGAACAATTGTTTGATCTTATGACGTGTATTGTGTCATGCATGAAAGATGGCAAATTGTTATCGTTATAAATTGGAAATAGATTGAGTTTATTTATTTGTTTGGTGAATTAATTATTAGCATAGTATTAGCTTGATTAAAATGTTGCAAGTATTTTGGTAGAGTTTTAATGCAAAGCTCACGCACATATCTATCGCGGTGAGATGTTTTGTTTATCTATTGATTTTATATTTTTATAGTTGGTACCCGTAAAACTTCAACATTCACTTGTTCATTGACAGATATCAAAAGACTCATTGATAACCCAAACGAAATAAATGTATACCTATTGTCCAAGCGAAGAGCTTTTTTACGATGGTTCAAATATATTTCCTTCTTTTAAGACATTTGGTGTTTAAGGCGAATCTTCATCTTAAGAGGGAAACGCCAGGGTAACCCCTGAAATTCAAATTTTCTTACATTTTTTGCAATTTGCAGGTCAGTGTCAAGTTGTATTTTGAACAAAATTATGATTGATTCAGGAGCGTATTAAGTATGTATTAGCAGAATTATAATCATTGAAATCATCAATACATCCCTCTAAGTTCATAATTATAATCCTACTGAATGACTATTTCCTGTAAATACATACTTGTTACCCTGACGCTTCCTCCTTAAGTCGAATCTTCAGCTTAATCATATAACACTACAAGTGTCTTTGAAATTACATACCTACTCGTACAATACTTGTTATTAAGCGGATATTTAAACAGTCGAGGCCTTGAAAAGTTAAAGAGGCAAGTGGCCCACGACACGACCGTTCAAAGGTTTTTCTTCATTTGGATTATCCTCGGTTTCACCTTCCATAACGATTTACCATAGATATAGATGCTGTTAACGTCAATACTTTGAAAGATAAAAAGGGCTGGTGTTAAAACGGTCTATGTGAACAATGTATAAATTCACAGTTAATAATAATAATATATTTATTTGCGAAAAACACGGTATACATAGTTGTTGAAATTAATATAAGGTCCAGTATGTTTTGCTTAGAATTAAAGCATGCAAACTTATAAGTAGGTACACTACAAACGTTACAATCTATACAAACAAAAGGCAAAATTAAAGTCTATGTTCCAAAAATTGCTTAATACTATAATAAATAAAGCACAGGCCTGTTGGTCTAGTGGTTAGTGACCCTGACTGCTATGCCGGAGGTCGTGGGTTCGATTCCCACCCAGGACAAATGTTTGTGTAATGAGCACGATCATTTGTTCTGTGTCTGGGTGTAATTTATCTATAATATTTATGTATTTAGAAATATATAAGTATGTTTATCAGTTGTCTAGTACCCATAACACAAGCTCTGCTTAGCTTGGGACTAGATGGCGTTGTGTGATAGTTGTGGAATATAATTATTTTGAGTCAACCAATTATACAGTTTAATCTTAAACAGCCTACAGTTTAACGTTTTTAAGGTATTTGGTCATTTGTTAAATACACATACACACATAGCTAGACAGCGCTTATTGTATTTTGCTAGCCTACAAATATCTTCTAGTACCAATCTGTGCTGGTACTTATCACGCCGACTACGTGAGCTTACTTCCTCTATTGTTTTAAACAACTGTATATGTTTTTGTACGAACATAGACACTTCATACAGATACAATGAAGGCAATGGTAGCAGACCAAGCTTTTTAAAAATAGGTTGGCATGATTCATGGTGATGGGATCCCGTAAATAGCTCGTATACATTTTTTTTGGGCAACAAACGCTCTACTTTGGTCGGTACTATTTCCCCAAAAAATTAGTCCATACCGTAATGAGGACTCAACATATGCCTGGTAAGACATCACAGCCGTTTTTATATTAGTTATCTTCTTAATTTGCCTAAGGGCGGGCGTACGCGAATTTATTTATTTTATTACACACATGGTCAACCTGGGCTTTCCAATCTAAATGTTAGTCAATAACTATACCTAAGAACTTAGTTTGTGTCATTTGGGTAAGCTTGGGTATGTTGTTTTAAAATTAAATTTGTCATTATGAGATTGATTGAATTGAATGTTTACAGATTTATTAAAATTAATCGATAAATTATTATTATTTAACTAATTAAATTGACAATTTTATTATTTATATCCGTTTCATGTTGTCACCAGTAACAATAATAGAAATATCATCAGCAAAAAGGAAACATTTATGATTGGTTATATCTACTATGTCGTTTATGTAGATAATAAATAAGATAGGACCCAATATGCTACCTTAGGGTACGCCACATTTAACATTTTTATATTCAGACGAGTAGAGTGTCATGTCCCTCTTTTCATTAAGCTTGGTGATGACTACAGTCTGTCATCTATCAGTTAAGTACTGAAGTGGCAATCCTCTGATTCCGACAGACTCTAGCTTTTTCAATAATATGTCATTTGAAACTAGGTCAAACGTTTTTGACTAATAAAAAAATAAGCCCGTTGTTAGGTGATTGTTATTGATACTTGTCAGTACTGTTTTTAAAAGAGAAAAAATGGCTAAAGTCATGGATTTTCGTTTTTGAAAACCAAATTATCCTTGTTTAAAATATTGAATTTTTCACAATAACTAATTAATCTTTGGTACATACATTTTTCATATATTTTTGAAAGGATGGGTTATGGTTATGTTATGGGCCGATAATTGTCAATATTTCATTGTTCACACTTTTTAAATATCGGGTTCACAAGGGACATTTTTAGGACATTAGGAAACACACCCTGTGAAAAGGATAGGTTGATTAGATATGTCAATAACCCGCTTATTTAATTAATACACGTCTTTATTATTTTGGTGCTAAGTTCATCGTAACCCTCAGAAGTAGTGTTATTTAACGATAATATCTGCTCTCTTACCTCACTTTTGGACATTGGCGTGAAGTACATTGAATTAGCAATAAGGTTTTTATTAGAGTATTAGAGCACTTGGTGTTACAGTTTCGCGTTATGATAGTATTTGTATAGTGATTATTAAAGGCAGAGGCGATTTCTTCCGGTTTTGTAATTACGGAGTTGTCAATTTTTATGTTTTCAATATTGTCTTTGGGGTTCATATTGTATATTTCATTTTTTATAACTGTCCATGTGGCTTTACATTTGTTGTCATTCTTATTAATATACCTAATATTAGCATTACGCTTGGCATTGTAGATACATTTTTGTAGCAGACTCGAGTATGTGGTATATTTTGTATTGTTAGCTTAATTTTTATTTTTATAGTATTGGTATCGTAGGCAACGCTTGGTTTTAGACCTTTACTTATCCACTTTTGTTTTGTTTTTTGATTTAAGTCTATTTTAACCCTTACCTTTGGAAAGCAGAGTTTGTGAAACAGACATAACAATTCATGGAGGCAATCAAATGCCCTATTTGCATCGTTCTCCATGTATATGTCTGCCCAAGACAAGATTTTTAAGCATTCTCTAAACTTAAGTGTATTATCCAGATTGTTATCTCTTTTATAGATATGGTATATTGCTGTTTTTGCTGTCTGAAACCTTAAAGGGAAGCTTAGCATTTGAGCTGTATCGTGGTCAGAGAGATGAAGTGGTAGTACTCTTCCGATAGCATCAGGTATATTACTTAAAATATGGTCTATACACGACGATTTACGAGTGGCTACATTAATATGAATTTTAACATTGTGACTACGTGCTATGTCTTGAAATACTTGAGTGATTTTCCCTTTTTTTCAAAGTATTTCTATTAAAGTCACCTGTTATAACTATGCGTGTTTTTGTTTTGTATTTTTTGTAAATATCATGTAAGATATTATCTAACTTACTTAAAAATTGGTTAGGATCAGACTGAGGTGTTCTGTATAAGCAGATTATGATTAGTTTCTCATTTGTTAGTTCTATGCCACAGGCCTCAAATTTATTTACGAAGGCAAGTGCTTTTACAAACGGCTGTTCTTTGTAACACGGTCTGTGTTACAAAAAACTGCCGTTTTTTTATCAGAATGCAACTGCCACCTCGTTGTTTTTCCCTGCAGAAATTTGAAGCCAAGTCATAATCCAACAACTGAAGATATTTTTCATGTCCTTTTTTTATAAACGTCTCAGAGAGGCAGACTACATGCAGGTCGTTCTGCGAATCTCGCATCTCCTGTAATGTCAATTCCAATATTTCTTGTTTAGATAGTGCACTTGCAATGTTTTGGTGAAGTATCCTAAAGTTATGTGAGGTCGATGTCGCGGTTTTAGGAACGAAAAAACAAGTAATTTTTTGTAACTGTGGGAAAATAGTAAGGTATCGTACCTTTTTTAGGTTGCCCAGTACGAGTACACGCGTTGTTATTTAGTTCCGGTTCCATACTATTATGTAAATAGGAGGGATTTTCTGTTTGAGTTTAGTTTTTACGACCAAAGTAGAATGGAATTGTTCCTCTTTTGGGTGCATTTTTGGGATTTAGTTTAAGCTTGATCTGCTACTCGCTATTCTTTTCATTAGTTCTCTAGGGTTTAAATAGTTTTCACTATAGTCATTACAATCTATGAGGTGGTTAATTTTAGTACATAATTCGGTGATTTCAAATGATTCGCTTTCCATAAATTTACATTTTTTATATTATTTACATACATTTTTCAAACGATAAATAAGCCTATTAGGATCTAAGTACTCATTCTTGAACACATTTAATACAATAATCATATTGTTATAGAATGTATCAAGTACAATTTGTAGTTGGGACGAAATATATTTTAAATTGTGATTATTTTCCCTTACACAAATTACAATTTTATCGTTATAGTTCAACTTTGCTTGACGACAACTCATTATTATTTGATTACATAGAGCATTTGGTTTTGTATTTTATTTTATTTTATTAGGGAAAACAAACAATTGTACATTTTGTCTTACATCTAAGTATACAATAAAGTTGGTTAACGTACAATCAACAACGTCTCCACATATTACTATAAGTATTAATGTACTTACATACAGTTCGGAAGAAAGGTTGGGCTTATTTTAATATTATACTTAATTAGGTGTTAGGTTTTAAGTGCATTAACTAATTCTTTTTTAAATACATTATGAGCTAACGTAAATATGTCTATTTTAACAAACTGTTGGTTATATATTTTGGGTAATCTGTGAATCTTGTATCCGCTATGATCCCATACTTTTCGTACCTTGTGTTTTGTCTCGAGTGTATCATGGCTGCTGCTAAACCGACGCATTGTTGGGAACCGAAGATAAGTATCTTATTTGTCGTTTCGTGCTTTTGCTCTTCAGTATAAGTAGGTGTTTGTGTGTTCATTTCCGATACCGACGAATTCTTGGGCTTTATGTTAGTATGTTTCAATGTGTCAACCATTTTCTTACAAGCTTCAATTTGTTGTGCTTCTTTCAGTTGATTTTGTAGTTGGGCTATTTTTTGTTGTAGGCCCATTATTTCAATACTTTTTCAATAGTCAACCTTGGAAGAAATCGGCAAAGGGGTAGAAGGTATGAAGAATGAGCTTTGATGAAGCAACGAGTGTCTTTTTCTTTTAGAATTAATGGCTGGACTGTTTTCAGTGACTGATGAAGAATGGCAGAGTGATTTTAATATTTTTATTTCAGCAGTCAATTTATCTAATTGTTGGCGTAGATTATTGTTTTCTAGGATTGTGTTTTCAAACTCATTTTCAGTACTATCCAGTTATTTCAAGTGTCCAGTGTCCAGTGTCCAGTTATTTGACCTTTGATTTTGAATCACTGTCAAAGAACAATGGTCTTTATTTTCGTTTCAATAAGGTTGCTATTGGGTTGCTGCTGTCAGAGGTTAAATAACTCTGAAAGGAATGTAGTGGAAATTCCTACCAGATTATCTACAGTACCTACATAATTTTGTGGGTTTTCCCTTTTTATTTACATATTTATTTCTACAACACTAGGTTTGACACTAAGCGTTGGCGGAATGATTAATCGAAAAGCGACGACCAAAGTAATAATTACCTCTAACGGATCAAATTAAATTATCTAGCGAAAGTCTGCAGACCTGATGGGTGTCGACATCTAACACGATAAGAAAAAAGTTTGTTGTTTTTTTAAGGCCTTAAACGACCGCTGCTGGTAGTTTTGTTACTTGAAGTATGGGTTGAGAAAATCTGTTCACTTTTGTGTTACCGTGTTTAGATTTCAATACCAATAACGTTTGTGACGTTTACACAAAAAAAATGCAAATTATATTGATATTTCAAGTGACTACACTAACAGGTCGATGGTCCCACAAAAAAATTATCATAAAAAAAAAAAAAAAAGTTTTTTATTGCTACCAGAAAAAGACATTCACAATATTATTATTTCTAAATAAAATGTACATTAATCGCAGGAGTTGGTGATACTGGTTCCCAAACTAAGCTATCGCTTGTATTTTGGGACACAGCGTTCAGACGTGGATAATGCTACAATTTGGTGTCTAGATACAATTGTTGTGAATGTGAATATGAATATATTTTTATTTATTTATTTATTTAATAAAAAATAAAAAATAAGTAAAAAGATAAGAAAGTAAGAAAAGATAACAGAAAAAGAGAAAAAGTAAAGTAAGTTATATCATGTTTAGATATCGATACCTACCCATCATGTCTGTGGAGTTTCTCTAGCTAATTTAATTTCAGCCTGTATAATAGACTGTTATATAATCAATGGTGACAGGGCCCTTTTTTTTCTTTGAGTAGTGTAATGAAGGTGTTTTACAGTGGAATCGATCCATACTTAAATGCTGTAAAAATCTATGAACATTGAACGATTTAAAATCTAATTGAAAGTAATATTTAGGTAATATTGCTGCCTAAGTACTTAAAGTTTTTACCAAAAAATCATAATTATGAAAACCCATTTACAACGCGAATTTCGTTTCACTCAACAAACCTCAAAAAAAATAAGCCCGCACCACAAATTCAAATTGAAAACTGAAAGTGTAGACAACTGGCCGACAAACAAGCCTAGTGTACACTAAACTGTATGTTTTATTAGACCCAGGATACACCAGCCAGTCTGTGGTACCACCGGGACACTTAATAACACAGTGAGCAAACTACTTAAGAATTAGTTCTTACAGCTGTAATAATATGGTGGACATATTTCCTTGGTAAAGTCTGTTTCCTTGTTAATCTGATAATGTCAGAAGAAGGGAGGGTTGGTATAAGAGTTTTCTTGAGGCTTGTTAACGGATTATGTAACACAGGGCCATTTCTCGTAATCAAAAACGTTCAAAATCTAGTCGCAATTTCATCTCAGCCACAATCAATGTCAAAAACTTGTCAAAAATGTAGGGAAAATAGACTTATTTTTGACAGATTGCAACTGAGAACGTTCTTAAAATTACGAGAAATGTCCCTCAGATCTTACTTTATTTCCCAAAATTCGACTTTGTATGGTCAGTAGACATGAGTTGCTGAACGCGAATTACAAAAATAAGTTTCTCTCAAACTGTGAATAAAGTTCTCTAAATAAGTACCTTGTTACTTGTATCTCTACTAATAATAAAGCTGAACAATTTGTTTATTTTCTGTCTCTACTAAGAATTTGTTTGATTTTTTTGAACGCGCTAATATCTGGAAGTAGGTACTGGTCGGATTTGAAATCTTGAAATCTTTTGCATTTGATAGCCCAATTCTTGAGGAAGGCTATAGGCTATATATAACATCACGTTACAATACTTAGGAGCCGAGCAAATAAACAAAAAGTCAGAACATATGCTAAGCGAAAACGTAGTACTTACATAGCGCGGGCGGAAAATGTGACTGTTAATTGGTATATTGTGGTGTCTTAACACTTCCACGCGAACGAAGTGTCGGGTAGAAGCTAGTTCACTCATACGAAGCTAAGAATTATTTTTGAAAGTCCAGGCTTGAACTGTGTAGCGTAGTAAAAAAGAGACGTCTATTTCAAAAGTACACCATCTCAAGCTCCAAATATTACATAATAAAAATCACCATATGCCTCACATGTAACAGTACAAACTACAAATTAACTGTACCCAATTATCCCCAGGAAATGTTTCAACTTTTGCTCCTCAACTTTTTATTGATCCAATATTAGATTAGTTATGTATACTAAAAAATCAATTCGATACGTCTGACATACTCAACTTCCTTCCTAAGAACATAAATCTTTCTCAATGACTTCTTAACATACTGTAGAAGCCAGTGATTGATATAAAAAAAAACACTTTTACTTTGTTTTTCTTGCCCATATTGTGGGTAGTCGTGAAGTACTTGGTACTTTCGCTGAGCAACAAATGCGATAAACAATCGTCATCTGTCTTCGTTATAAGAAATCAATTCGCGCTGTAAGTCGACAACCTTGGGGCAAAGATCAACAGATAGAAACAGAGTGTCTATGGAGTTTTAGAAAACTTTGTGGAAACTCATTCAACATAATATATTTTTAACAGAAGCAAGATTTTTCTATAACAAAAGTCGCGTAGTTATATACGTAGGATAAACTTAGATTTTTAAATTATTGCCAGTTAATTAGCAGAAAAAGTATGTTGCATCAACATCAGTACCTACCTATCTCGAAAGATTTTATTTAAATTTTTTTTTAAAGAATTTATTATACCTATACTAGCGGACCCGGCCAACGTCGTTCTGCCCGGAAAAGCAACACCACCTACCGAGTTCAATTGTGTTTACAAACCATCCAGGAACCCATTGAAATATACACACAAAATTTCATCCAAATCGGTCCAGATGTTTAGGAGTAGGAGCCGTGTAGGAGTTAGGTGACAAACACACACACAGAAGAATTATATATATTAAGATTAAGGTATGTTCATTAAATTAATACGTGTATGGTTTCTTAAGAAATCTTGGAAACAGCACTAAAGGGGAAAACAAATCATAAAATGTCAAGAAATAGATATAGTCTTCTCTCAGTGTAATTCTTCAATCTATGTCGATAACTTTTTCTGACCGCTATTACATAGAGGAACATAATTCGATAATGGCTCAGTAATTGCTAGAAACTAGACAGCCACTGCCGGCAGCTTCGTTTTTGGACGTCTCTATCAGTGGAATGTGATGGCAAGATGACCTCGTACTGTATAGGACAAGTGGACTAAGCAGGTGGGGAAATATCCTGCAATTGATGTTTGACAATGAGCATTAGTAAACGGCTATGTCCTACTTGAGCCCTTAATTGTACAACTGTTTAATCTGCCAGTCCAGTAGACAAGGTTTTTTAGTGAAGGTAACAAATGAACTTGTCAAAAATTCTATATCTATTAGTTTGTGCTTGTCACCGTCCATATTGTAAATTGTCTCAATACGTTGTTTTTGAGGTTTTCCATGATGGTGAATAAGTAAAAACACATTCGCACACAGGTACCTACCTAACTTACTTTCAAACTCAAATTCAAAGCATTTATTTCAATTAAACCATTTACATGCACTTTTGAACTGTCAAAAAGTCGGTCAGTTAGAAAGTCGAAGCTTCCTTTCCAAAATGTAGATCCCTATGGAGAAGAATGGGCAAGAAACTCCAAAGACACTGTTTTAAATCAAAATATTACAAAATCCTGGGTTCATTATTCTTGTTGCTTCTATATGTGAGAACATGTAAAAAAAATTAAGAAACAATTCAAAATATAAAATTATAAATAAGCAAAGCTGCCATGAAAAACTGAGATAATAGACAGGATAACAGGACAATACCACTGCCCGTCCATTCCGTATCCATTTCTAACATTACTACTAGGACTAATTGAGCGTACATTTCATACGCACTTATCTAGCTTGAAACTTTCTTATAAATCTATCTACCAATTGCGACACTCCCAGGCAAGGAGTGTCAACAAGTCAGCAGTAGTTACAGTTTTCACTTACACAAGTACTGCCCAATTATCTATCTACATATTGAGCATCCGATCAATATATCATTATAATTTATACTTCATCGAATGGATCAATTTACTGTATCGAATGTACGTGCGTACGCAAGTGATTCACTTTTACTTTCCAACTTTTTAACTATTTTTTTACGCAGATTGCGTTGTTATTCTCCGGAATGGGTGAAAATTTATTTTGTTTTAATTGCATTGAGGTTTTTATGGGTTTTGAAGAAGATTTTTTGCTGTGATTTATTGTGTTTTGATTATACAACGAACTTTCGTAATTTAGAATTTCATAGTCCAATCGGAAGTCTACATTCCCGAGAAATTGATTTTAACGTACTGTTATGAAATACTGTGTTAGATAAGGATGTAAACTTATTCTCGTGAGTTACCAATCAGCAGTTAATTTTAATTATATCTTGTTCAAATATAGACCAGTCGATTTATCAGCTCCTGTATTCAATTTCCGATGTGGTGCTTCAAAATTAAAATGATAGATTAGTCGTTACGTAATAATAATGTGTTATAGGATCAAATACTGGGCGCCATCTTGAATTACCTGTCATCTGTCACGATAATGTCAATGATAAATTCGAGGAAGGATGTAGAAGATTGGCAATCAATGCTCGTATAGTGCTGTGACTTATGCCACACCTGTGTACGTTACGATGTGATGGTCAGTTTTCAATACTCTCTGACACTATAACATTGATGTGTGAAAGCTTGTCCAGCTAATGGAATAGTACGCCCAACGATGTTCTAACACCTACGATGGCTAAATCGTTAATAGCAAAATTTGATACCCTAGTTTATTATGCATTTACTTTTATTCGATCACTGTTACATAACAGATTAGACTAGAATACTCATTTATTTTGCAAATATGGGTAAGACATGATACATTAAATTTAGCCGTATATCACCATTCGACCTGCAAATATTTATATTCTCATTCACTGAACCAAAAGCCAGATCCATCAATTCAGAGCAATTCTTTTCTCTGATAGGTAAAAACTCAGTCACACTGTAGTACGTATTATACACACACGTACGATACGTACGTTTCTGATACGTGCATTGGTAAAAGTGAAATCAAATCAAAGCTTTGTTCGTTAAGCTTTTATCTCAGAATTAACATAAACTTAGGAAATGAATTATTTGTCCAAGTCAATTTGGGCAGAGAAAAGACTTAGGCATTCATAACTTTCCAAAATTTTGCTGAGGAAGGATTCTAGTATTTACAACACTAAGTAGGTACTACAGTTGTTTGTAATTTTGTCACAGTCTCTAACCGTTGAACGGTACATAATGTCGTACATTTTTGTCATGCGTGAGCCTTTAGCAACAGCTTGACTCTTGAGTGCGAATTGCGAACCGAGGTACCTACGTTTGTAAGGGCACAGGTTAAGAGTAGCTCTTAAACACTTCTGGCACAACTCAACGACTTTGGCATTGCGTGGAATGTTTGTTGTTGTTGCGATAGATACTTTGACAGTTAAAACTTCGAGATTTTCTTCATGACTAGAACAACCAATACCGCATCAAATCTGTACAGGTTAATTTTGAAGACCTACTTACTGTTCGATGTGGTCCATAAAGTTAGGTCTAAGTTGCATAAACACTACTATCAAGTGTCACCACGTTGCATATCGGAAAATGAATATTTTAGTGTGTAGATAAGTCTAATTCCATGCATCCTGCAGGGGCACCATGTTCTATATCAATCGAATTAAACACCTATATTATACTTATCGTATCAAAAACTAGTTCTTTAGCTAATCAGATGACAAGATCACGATGAACCCATTCTTACAAGTGACATGATTGATATACAATAGAGTTATGAACACTCTCATTAGAATATTTAGAACGCAATTCGAGACGATCGACTGTTTGAAACTTAAGAACTCTTTACACTCAACCTATATTTCGCATACGAAATGTGCATCGTGACATGTCTGGGTGCTATGGTTTGTCAATAGCACAAACAAAATGCCATAATTTACGTTTATAGTTTAGAGACACAGATGTAGTTCTGACTGTGTTTAGTAGAGATCTAGTGTAAATAGTTAGTTGTGTAATCCTACTTCCTACTATGAAAGTTTGGTAGGATGGATGGATGGATGTTTGTTACTCTTTCACGCAAAAACTACTTAATGGATTTTGATAAAACTTTACAGTAATATAGCTTGTACATTGGAATGACACATTGGATATTTTTTATCCCGATATTCCCACGGTATCGACACTTATGCTGGTGAAACCACTGGGCGCTGCTAGTAATTGTATATAAGTTAGCAATTTAATGTTAATAATAAAAGATATATAAAATTTGAAAAAAAAAAGTTTAGAATGTTCAACAAATCCAATCAAACAGAGTCAGGAGTCTACCAGATTATTTAATTAGGTACCTTTTCTACTTTTTGGACAGTACTTTTAGGACCTTGTCTATTCTGAAGCTTTGTGCATATATTTTTTTTCGCCTACAAACGTGCTTGGAGAATTATTTGTTATGTTAGACCAAAGCTTGCTATACTTTTAGAGACAGCACACATATTTACCCTGTGTGTGGTCGACATTATAGAAAATCAAAAGCAAAGTCAATAACTATACGCTTCCCACACTTTCTTAAACAAGAGACAGATAATTTAAAGCTTACTTTACTTTTAGCGGCTACACAAATATTTGCCGAATATTTTAGGCTTGAGAAAACAACAGACAGAAAGTATCTCACTTCACCACAAATTCTACAAAAACAATAAAAAAGATATCACAAACTATTCAGAACTAAAAATAAAAAGTGAAAACAACACAAGACAAAGTTATTTTTTTTTAGAACTAACAATTAACGGTATGGGAACGCCATTGCATCAGCGGAGAGGAAATGTGAATGAAACTTTATACGGGGCCGAGATATGATCTGAACGAGATAACGAGGTTATGTCACGATATTTGCTGGTAACACGATTAAGTAATTACAATTATCAATTATTCTTTTTTGTTTCGGATTAAATGAAGCCTGAAATTAGACTTAAGTTAGTAGAGTTGACTGGACTGGTAGATAAATTTGAAGAATAACAAATGAATATCGTGAAATATTGGGATCGTATTGAATTAACAAAATTGGTGTTCTATATAGACAAATCACATTATTTATCCATTATTTTTATTATGAAGCTGGGACTAAAGGTGATGATCCAATAAAGTGATTATGCAATTTTTCCCATGATTTAGGGAAGATGCCTATAAATATCGCAGAAAAAATGGCCGCGCGATTGATTCATTAGTGGATGTTTCGTGTAACACTTCGTATTTTGGAAAACTAAATAACAGTGAGAGCAATTCAATACAATATATTGGATTTTTGTACACCATTCTCTTGCACATAACGTCACAGGGTAGCCTTAACCGGAAGTGGTCGTATTAATGGATCAGCAGCTTCAATATCATGAGGAATGTGCTGGAGTATAGCAGTTCGTCGCGGACGTGATACGACATCATCTCTGTCATCAGAAGATAGCCGCCACGCAACCATCGATGCGACGCTCTCCTAGAGTGACTGTCACCAGCCAGTGTCACTCTTATCCAACCTTTTGGTGGTTCATAGTAACTTTGTAACAAAACTAGATGGAGCCACCTGCTGCGCCGTAGCATATTATATTTGAGAATAGGTCATAGCGTGGTGGAAAGAGTATCTAGTCACTGGTTGCTACTGGTAATAGCAGTGCTGCTGATTGTCCAGAGTGCGCCGCACGTTGACAGGTAGGTAATTCTTCACGACGCACTTTCATCACGTCAACGCCGGTTGTCGCTGAAAATCAGCGCTGGGGCTCTGACTCGGATAGGAGTTTTGCGTGGATGTGACGCATATTTTCCCCCAATTTTGGTTTCTTTTTTGTGTTCTTTCTCTGGCTCATGTTTACTGCGAATAGACGTATTTTCTTTCTTTTTACTTTTAAACGACAAGAAACACTATTTTCTTTTTTAGCTCGCAGCATTCTCAAGCACCTATTTTCCAAATGTTTTAGGTCGGAATTTATATGAGTCGTTACATACACTTGTAAACAAGTAAATACAATTTCTATTGAGAATAGGTGTGCCACAAAAGATTTATTATCGAACCCGATCATTGCAACTTGGAGGAAGTATTAAATCTGGTATGTCCATTAAACAATGTTCTCATAATACGACTTGTGTATGAGAGAGGTCTCCTTCGTTTGATTTGAACAATGTAACATGATACCTCATGCCAAGAGGTCTTGTCAAACGTGACCATAGTTGACCCATTGCGAAAAAAAACTCATTTATTTGCATAAGGCAGGGTTCGCAAACCCGTGGTGGACGGACAATTGTTTGATAGGGCAGATAATTACCAAATACATTCGTTATTAGCCGACCTATTTTCAGGAGTTGAATGTCTAAATTACTAATTTTTTGGAAGACGTTTTCTAAAAACAATCATATTCATTGAAACATTTAAAAAATTCTATTAATTGAAATTGTCTTAACCATTCCACTGAATAGATTTTTTTCAATCAATTATAGATATCCCAGCAGTGGGAACATTATATATAGGCTGATTATGATTAGATTATGTATAAATATTACATTTAGAGTTTTCCTGACAATATTAAAATAAACGTGTGTTACATTACTAATGTTACTGAACCTTTCAAAGGAACTAAAATGCATAAATAAGGATCACGACACTAATAACAATCGTCAGTCAAATACCTAAAGTTAATTTATCGACACCTATTTATGTCTTAATTACCAATACTGCCGGATAAATGAATCACATTCATAAATCTATTCTAAACAACCCCAAGTTTCATATAACCTATTGTGCATTACAGCCGTTAAAACGTTCACTATCCCTGACAATAAGCTTCATAAGTCCAACAATCATTAGCCATTTTCTCATCAGTTATGAGTGAACGTGTCATAACAGTTCGTTCCCACGAATAAATCATTCGTTCAATTTGAACGTCGCGAACGATATAGTTATTAAAATGTACTTTTAGTTGAACAAATATAGTTTGAAGTGTATTGATGACAGTGGGACCGCGATTGGATGTGTCAGGGATCGTGAGGTTATTTTCACAATGGAGAGAGGTTGGGTACACACATGGATCGATATTGATACTTGTATTCTTTTTTTAAAGTTACACTTACAAGAAGTGTTCGTTAAAAGTCTCTGTTAAAGGAAAAAATAACTACCACGACGGCTGGTAGATTCAGCTGGTGGATTCATGACTGCAGTTTCTTTTTATTAAAATACAGCAGGATATCCTATAATATTTTTAGACCTTGGGGAAAAGACATTTTGGCCTTTTTTGAGGAGACCTAAAAACCTTTATATAACAGATATTGCAACAATATTTAAACAAAAAATTATCTCAGGTTACACAGATCTCAATTCATGTTCGTACACCAATCTAGAAATTGTGTAGCGCATGCCAAAAATAATGAGATAATCAAAAAATCTAGGTATTCTTTTGTTTTACCGTTGCCCAGACATTCATTGTGTTCCTAGCATTTCTATTAGTACTCAGATCATGAACTATAATAATGAAAGAAACCAGGACGACCAATTCTATCCAATCATACATATTTCACATGACGGTGAACCCGTTACGTCGAATCAGCATAGTCTATTTAAAATCGATGCAGTCATCTGACTACAGCATTATTAATTTATGACCAAAGGATATTGCAAACGACTTGGGGTTCGTTTAAATGTAATAAACGTCGATGTGGTGATAGTTTTGAACTTAATTTCGCTTTATTTTCTAGTCGATTATAATTTAGAGACATCATAAATTTATTACGTCGGTCAAAGACCTTTACTAAATAATAGTTTTTAGGTTATGTCACTCTTTTGAAGATTGGTATTTAAGTTAAATCACTGCACTGAAAGTTTATCTAGGAAAAGCACAAGCGATATACAGATGTATGCAATTTAGGTAAACAATATGAATGGCTTGGAGGATTGGTTATTAAAATAATTAATTATTAATTTTTACAGGACAATGTTTGTCGTGTGAGCTGAAATAGCTCATCCGACAGACATTATCCTGTCAAAATTTCAATATCGTCTTGAATTAATACAAAAATCCCACAGAAAAGCACCTTCAGTTTTTCCCGAATTTTCAAATTTTCCGGACATCTTTTTCAAATTTCCTTTTCCTAAAAACCTTTTTTTCGCACGAATTTGGACTATTATGAACACAAAACAAAAAATTGCCAAATTGGTCCAGCCGTTCTCAAGTTTAGCGCTTACCAACAAATAGAATTTCATTTTTATTTATATAGATGACTTCAAACAAACGAGCAGCAGTGTCCAGGGATAACAAATCCGGAAGCTGATTTATAAGAGGTCGTCACGGTATTCCACCACGTTCTATATGGCTCTCTAACTAACCTATCCCAATATTCTCACCTCTATTACCCAATATTCTCTCAGTGTACAATGAACTTAATTTCGCGAACGTGTCGTATGTTATATAACACACATTGTGTCAGTCACAATCTCGTAATTAATCTGCACGGTCCAGAAATGGACCCGCATGCCGATGTCTGCAATCTTTAACAATATTAAACAGTTCCGTGTCTGACTGACTGACTGACAATTCACAGACTAAACACTGACCAAACTTATAAAAAAGAAGGATTATGTTCCTTAAGCAGAACGTACACGACGCAAACAATCACAAACTAGTTATTTATTTATATACTTATACTTTATTGTACACCACAAAAATACATAAAATACTACAAAATATACAATGAGCTCTCGAATCCAGGCAATCATGTCTCCAGTCCAGGCATGGACAGTGATACCTACACCAGGAAGCTGATGTGAAATTATTTGTGTTTGAAGTATTTCGGCGACCCGTTCCATCGGTAAAAGGTGTTGTAGCTGAAGCGACCATCGATGAACAGTGTTTCGGCGAATAGTTCTATCGGCGATGGATTTATTCGTGGAACCAACCGTCGACTAAGAGTGATTTCGGCGAACCGTACCATCGGCGAAGAGTGATTCGCTATATCGTTCTGAGCTCGATTATTCTAGACAAAAAACTATAGTTAATTATTAACTATAGTTTTTTAACGGTACCGGCAGACGTTGCGTTGGAAGGCCTCCCAGAAGGTGGATCAATGGTTCCGCCGAATCCGCTGGATCCGGGAAGTACAAAACGGGTCAAAGTGGTGGCCTATGTCCAGCAGTGGACGACTTTCGGCTGAAATGATGAATTCGCTTCGAGTTCGGACTACTACTGAAATACCAATGCTGTGACATTCTGGCTATTCATCAGTGATTTGAGTTTGTAATTATAACACGTTAACCTACCTTGCGTCGTAGACGATGGGCCTAAATGTTACCACATCCCGTAGAAATGTTTGCATCTAAAACCCTGGGCGTGTTTGAGATTGTATATCGACAAATTAGCGGACAGTTAGTCATATAGGTATGTTAATAGCGAAGACTTTTGTAATTACCAAATCAATCACTTTAATTGAAAGACAATAATCACCATGAGGTCTGATGGAAAGGTTTAACGCTAAGCACGATGTTGCATGTCACTTATTCTTATGTAGGGAGTGGGTCACGTCTTCCCTGTAAGGCAAAAGCCCGTTATTGGTACAATAAGGCCCTCTTGCACAACAACTCACTTAATGTGTGTAACGCTACATTCAAAACATCATCCTGTCTCGGAAACAGAACAGTGTTTTAAAGACGTTTAGCGCTTAACGCATTTAGTCATTTGTAGTGCAGGCAAGCCCAAAAAGTTTCCTGCGTAGATATAAACGGCTTAGCGGTTACATCAATTGACGGCTCGGTTGGCGCAGTGGTTAAGCGATTGACTGCTGCGCAGCGTGTCGCGGGTTCGATTCCCGCACGGAACAAATATTTGTATGGCCTACAAGTAGTTGTTCCGGGTCTGGCTGTTTGTGTATGTGAGTTTGATTGTTTGTAAACGCACCCACGATACAGGAGAAATTCCTAGTGTAAGAAAAAATCAGTTGATCCATACATTATGTCGAGTTATGCGTACATAAATCTATGGATCAACAGATTTTTTTTTTTCACGATTTCAGGGTTGGTCCCGTAGTAAAAGTTGTTCATGATGATGAGTACAATGACCCCTTTTAAGGATTAAACGATCAAAATATAACGGTGTATAGGTACATTTATTTACGACGTACTATATCTAAGAAATAAAGAAAAACAGGTTTAATTGCCACAGAAACATGTGCATACAAATACTAATAATAAAGAAAAATAAAAATAAAATAGATCTATTATCACGAGGACAAAACAGAAATAGTTAACAGCTGCACGTCATGACTGTGACAAGAAGGCTTCCATTCAGCATGATGCTGTGCTATAGGGGACCAACAAAACGGCGCTGATTTTCATGTACTAATTTTCTTTAAAAAACCTTTCTACTTAACCTACCTATCTTTAACTACACCACACCTTGACGTGAGACTCGTGAGAGTGATCTCTCATACATATGCAAGCACAAGACCTTGGTGAAGTGATTTGTAAAGTAAAAGCGTTACTAAAACCTTATCTAACTGCATGGACAATAGCTGCTTTCATATGTGACATTTTCCGGACAGAAGTGTTAAAGCAAGTAAGCGCTTTATTTAAAGGCTTTAAGGTGTTCACTGCTTTTTAGCGTACATATGTGAAACTGTTGAAAAGACGGAATTGTGTGGAAAAGGGAGACGGAGGCCTTTGCCCCGCAGAGGGACAATACAGCTAGTTAGATAGATGTGAAGCTTTCTGGGCAAAAGTAAGCGCTGTATTTTAAGGCTTGAAGGTCTTCACAGCTTTTTGTCACGTTCTGAACAGAATATAGGTGGAGCATGGAGTAAGATGTAGGTACTTAGTAAGGAATAAACACTTTTGTACGAAAAAAAACAACCGTCTTCCAATTCTTCTAATTCGGAAGTCCGGTTCCTGGTTGGTAGGGCAGTTTCGTTTTTTGCCATTAACTTCCGAAAATTATCGATATCGCGTAACGTACATACAAAAATAAACAGTCGAAAGAACCTCCTCCTTTTTGAAGTCCGTTAAAAAATAACATCGAACATTCCATTTGATTAAACATAGATTTATAGTGGCTAGTAGTGTGATTCCTTGCTTTAATAAGCCTTAGCCACCTCAAGCCGTGCCCTGCGCTGGGTTGCGATAGTCGCGCCTTCCATTCCACCATGAAACCGCGCCGGAGGTCCGTCCGCTCCGCAGCGATTTGCCGCGGGTGCAGAGTTTCCCCCCGACGTAGTGCCTCCGCGCGCCAGTCATACAGGCGCGCGAGGACTATCGCCTCCAGATCCCATGGTGGAAGTCCGGCAAGGAGGCTTGCTGCCTCGCGCGAGATCGTGCGGTACCCCCGGATTAGCCTTACGGCTACCACCTTTTGGGGCGCGTTCAGGTAGTGTGCGGCTCGAAGTCGCAGTGAACGCGCCCATACCGGGGCCCCATAAAGGGCCATGGACCGCACGACCCCCGCGTAAAGCCTCCGGCAGGAGGCGTTTGGCCCCCTAAGGTTGGGCAGGAGCCGCTTTAAGGCGGCCCCGGCCCGTTCCAGTTTGGGGGCCAAACGTCGGAAATGCTCGACGAAGTTCCACCGGCTGTCGAGGACGAGACCCAGGTATCTCATCGTATTCTCGACGCCGATGTGAACCCCTCCTACCATCAATTGGGATCCCGAAGGTGGCCCGTACCGAAGCCCATGAAAGGACATGGCCTCGGACTTGTGCAATGCCACCTCGAGACCCAACTGCCGGATCCTTTCCACGACTATCGCAACCCCGCGTGTCATCGCGTCGGCCGCCGCCTGATGCGACCTCCCCTGCACCAGGACCAGCGTGTCGTCAGCGTAGCAAACTACGCTGACGCCATCAGGGAGGTCGGCCCGCAGCACCCAGTCATAACCGATGTCCCACAGCTGCGGGTTGTTCGAAAGAGATACCGTGGCCCCTGGCACAGGCAACTGAAGGAACACGGGTGGGTTTTAGTCAGTAAGAGTCTGACACTCCCTTCTGCTCCACCCAGAGCGGGAGGAGTCATTTGATGATTTCCCATCCACAAAAAAAAAAAAAAAAAAAAGCCACCTCAAGCCTTTTCTTGCATTATCAGCTTATATTTTTCTCACTACTGGGCTCACTCTCTTCGAGAGGGAGTGGACTTTAATCTACCACGCGGGGCCAGTGCGGGTTGGTAGATGTCACAAGTCTTCTAATTTTTGGTTCTGGACATGCCGGTTTCCTCTCACCGTTTTGAGAGCAGTGGTGATGATACAATCTACACAAAGTAAAGCGCCTGTCTGTTTTCATACCCAGACTGGCGCTTAACCCTACGACTCGTAAGTTGAGGCCATTACCACTGGGCCACCACCGTTCGCTTTCTTTTAACCCCTTTGTGTTCTTTTAACCCCTTTGTGTTCTTTTAACCCCTTTGTGTTGTTTTAACCCCTTTGTGTTCTTTTAACCCCTTTGTGTTGTTTTAACCCCTTTGTGTTCTTTTAACCCCTTTGTGTTCTTTTAACCCCTTTGTGTTGTTTTAACCCCTTTGTGTTGTTTTAACCCCTTTGTGTTCTTTTAACCCCTTTGTGTTCTTTTAACCCCTTTGTGTTGTTTTAACCCCTTTGTGTTCTTTTTACCCCTTTGTGTTCTTTTAACCCCTTTGTGTTGTTTTAACCCCTTTGTGTTGTTTTAACCCCTTTGTGTTCTTTTAACCCCTTTGTGTTGTTTTAACCCCTTTGTGTTGTTTTAACCCCTTTGTGTTCTTTTAACCCCTTTGTGTTCTTTTAACCCCTTTGTGTTGTTTTAACCCCTTTGTGTTCTTTGAACCCCTATGTGTTCTACAACGAAGCAGTGTCTACGGGAATGGTAACAACAACACCTCACCGTCGATCACCTGTAACTAAGCCAATGGTGGCGATAACAGCAATAGTATTATACAATACAAAGAGATACATGGATTTTATTTATTTTATTCATCATTTACACGCGACACCACAGTAAGGCGCTACACAAACACCACACCACACTTTATGGTATCAAACACACTGCACCCGTTCCACGAACAAAATATGTATTCACGTAACTTTATAGTATCTACAGGGTTTTTCGATAGACAGGCTCCGTGAACTTTAAAAAGATTTGTATTGCCAAGTATCTTAAGGCTCCCGCAGACAGGTGCGACGCGATTCTCGTAGAAAAAAAACCATGAAGGTTTTATAGAAATTGTTCTCGCACTGCGCCATTCTGCGGCAGCCTCTTGACCAAGTATTAAGTAGGTATATTCATGATGTTGATATTACAAATACTGAGCTACGAAATTTTGATACCTTCTCATCATTTTTCCAAACCATTTTTGAACCACCATCCGATGACAGGTAACCGAAAACCGTTTAATTTACACATACAATACATACAATTAATCACTATACAAAACGTTTTTCATAGTGCATTAAAGATCGATAGAATATAGAAACTTCCAATCAATACTATGCGATAATCGATTTGCGTGCGAACCGTAAAATGTGTGTGATTGTCAATGGGAACCTATCTGTAGGTGGTCTGGTGTGGGACCCTCAACTTGACCTCGCAAAGGGCAGCATTCCGTTGTCGAACTTCGATGCATGTCAATTGGTGTGTAGTGCAAGAAATAAGCTGAAGCAACGACACAATGCTAGCAAAGATTTGACCTGTTACGAAAGGAAGCAAAAGAAAGGTTTTTTTTTTTTTCAAAATCAAGGGAACCTACTTCAGTTTTGATAATTATTGGTGGTCTTTTATAATGAAGGTTAAAAACACTTTAAGTTAATTTAGTTGGAAGAAAGAAAGAAAGAAAATACTTTTATTAGGCACAAATTAAAAGACACACAATACACCAGATACATACATCAGACAAAACAAACAATAAAATAAAAGATTAAATAAAAAGTGTGAAGTGAAGAATTTTATCATCATCAGCCCATCATCATCTGCATAGCCTTTTCCCAACTATGTTGGGGTCAGCTTCCAGTCTAACCGGATGCAGCTGAATACCAGTATTTTGCATGGAGCGACTGTCTATCTGACCTCCATAACCCAGTTACTGGGTAATACGAAACCCCTTGGTAAGACTGCACCGCATTGATTGTACCGCATTTAAGTAACTATGAATATGATTTAGGTCCCTGAAGCTGAATACCAGTATTTTGCCAGGAGCGACTGCCTATCTGACCATGGCAACTGCAAATGCTTTGGTTTCTTTGCATATTGGAAATAGTTACTCCAGACACTGAGATAAATCCTCAAATCATACCTATTCCAAAGTAAGCAGTAAATATACCCAAATACTGCATTTACAAAGGACTTTGCAAGCCATGGGGGATTTACACTAGGTCGATTTTCACCGTGCAGCTGGTCGCTTACCAAATCACCTCACAAGCCGAATCGCCACCCCATTTACACAGGTCGATAAAAATCCTAGGTAACTAAATCCGCGCTTGTCTTTCATTTTAAACCCAGACTCAAATACTGCCGGCGGTGTAGAAAATCTGAAGACAAGTGGCCACACACCAAAGAGAAACGATCTTTATACATAAAGAAATAGCTTTCAAAATACAAAGTTCAATAAAATAGCTAATAACATGAAAACAATGAAGTCTTTTGATAAAGATTCGAAAAGAACGGTACAAGAGTTCTTTTATCTTTCACAATATTGTGATATGCAAATAATAGCGTGACCTTTAGGGGTCAAGTCCTTTTGATGTAGATAATAAAGCTGATGGTCATCGTTCTAACAGTCATGGTTGAGGTCGGACTAGAGTTGTTAATTTTGGTCGCAAACATTTAGGAAACCTCCTAAGTTAAAAGTCTAAGACACGTTTACGTAGCCGAAATAATGATGGCGGGACGAGTTTGACTCCTACCGAGCTACTGAGCACTAGCAAACCACGGAATTGTGTGGAAGAGGGAGAGGGGGAACTTTGCCCTGCAATGTGATAATACAGACTAATTAATTGAGAAAAGTAAATACCTACGGTTAGAAAAGATGGTAGCAGGCTGGGGGTCTACTCGAAGTTACTATTTGGTTCGGTCGGTTCCGAGCCTACACTCCTACACTCTTTCGAATATTGACTATGGTCCCGACCCAACTGAGCCGATCCGAACTTTTTTCGCATTTTTCAATAATATTCGGTTCGGCCATGTATCGGTCCGATCCGAACATTCCCACTTTGCATTTTGGAGTAGGCCCCCAGGACTGATTACCTAGACACCGCGAGACGTTTTTATTATTGCTAATCTTGGAGGCTCTTTTAAACTAAGTAACAACAAAATATTATAGCCGTCACAACAGAGGCTACTCTTCAAAATGAGCTGGTAAAAATAGCCAACGTGGCGTGGTATCAGTGGTCGGCGGTAAAATAAAAAGCGTATAATATTCCTACTGCTGGGACACAGGCCTCCTCTATAGTTTCGAGTGGGCTATAAATTACCACGCGAGCCCAGTACGGGGTATTAGATGTCACGAGTCTTCAAACTTTTGGTTTCAGGACATGCCGCTTTCCTCACGATGTTTTCCTTCACCGTTTTGAGAGCAGTGGTGATGAAATTATTTACATAAAGTAAAGCGCCTGCCTGGGATCGAACTAGTCGTTAGTCGGGGCCATCACCACTGCTCTTTGGCGGTACAATACGGCCGAAGAATCATGGCCGGTCCGAACTTAGCGCAGAAGGCTGCGCAAGAAAACTTTTGGGAACCAAATGGTGAATTAAGGCAAGTTTGAGTGTATATGCGCGATAGTTCGGAGAGCCTATGTTCAGACCATTATTATATTGCAGCATTCACACGGTCCTGCTAACAAAATAAAATAATTCAGTAAGAAAACAATCCTGTTCACATTATTGTAGACCTAATTTATTGGCAATTGTTTACTACAGTAAAACTAATACACATTCCACACAACTACATTGCCACAAGCCATGTAATCGCTTACAAGCTTCTACATACCCATGTATATACTTGCTGTGCCCGCGACTTCGTTCGCGTGCACAGCTAAAACAAAAATAAAAACAAATTGAATTTCATGGATTTAATTTTTTCTGCTCGGTACCCTGATTCTAAAATAAAGTTACTCCTTATAACATCAGCTCTCTGAAAATTAAAGTCCTGTGAAAATCGGTCCAGCCGTTTTGAAGAACAAACAGACAGACTGACAGACAGACCGACAGAAAGACAAAATTTAAAAAAGAAACTGTTATATGTAAGTACCGTAAATACTGTCATATGCATGCAGTAAAAAGCTGTTATTGTGACATTAAAAACAGACACTTTAGTTTATTTATTTGTATTATTCATATATACTCGTATTACCGTGCTAAACATATTCTATTGTGCATATGGTGTACATTCCTCACCAGTGCAGTGCTTCGCCACTCGGCGTGTAATCACTTACAAGCGACAAAAGCATTAAAGCACGCACGAACTGTTTTTATTCAACGTGCCACTATTCTGGTGAATGTGAAATTGTGTGCAGAAATTAAATAATGAACGAAGGATTTCTTGTATTCAGTACATGGATCAAATCAGATAGATGATCGGAAGAAGATTCTTCTCCATACTGAACTGAAACCTAAAGACAGACACGTCATTGAATAGATTTAAGTAGACCAGAGGGGTAATTGCGTAACACGCTAACAGTCGGAAAGGCTTTCGTTTTGACAGTTCAACAACATTCATTGAGTTATTCACGTTGTTGAGAAGACCAAAATTTTCTAACATAATTATGACGCAATGGAATAGGAACATCCTTCAAAATGATTCAGATTGTGATTGATAGTGTGCTACGGAATTAGGTTGCGGAAATGAACCAGACCTGTAGTGATACTTCAGTGTGCCAACCCGCACTGGGCCCGCGTGGTGGATTACAGCCCACTCCTTGTCGAAGAGAGGAGGCCACCGGCCTAGCAGTGTGAACATTATATGCTCATACTAGACGATAACAAAATGTAGTTAGAACAAAACATTCGTTATCCAAATAACCAACACTGATATTAGAAATACCACACTTACACTAATGCGCTTCAGAATAAGCCTTCAGGGTCAACAGCTGGCCCTTTCACCTCACCTTAGCACCGAGCACCTGCAGTTTGATCCTCACGAACCTATTCCAGAACATTTCCTTACTGGTTGAACAAATTAGCTGCGGTAATTGCTGACCTCGTGTTGTTATGGTGTTATAGGGAAGGCTAGTTCGATTTGACGTTGTTAATTTGGCATGGGGAATGGCACTTAAAAAGGGGCTCAGCAGTAGGAGAAGTCGGGCAGTGGATGTTGATGATGAGTTTGGTGCAAAAGAAACACAATACTAAACTTATTTCAATGAAAGACGACTGATTTTATCTGAAATGGAACCACAAATATAATGATAATTGAAATTTTGTTTTGCCTTGTGTATAATTACTTACAAGTGTATATGTGTGCTTTTAAAAGAAATATAACGTGTAAACAATTGTAGGATAACCTAAATAAATAAATAATATTTTGACATTTCTATTTATTTAATGTAACTCAATTTAAAATTTATTCTGTATATTTAATGTTGCTATTAGTACCTAATATATTAATTTGCACACATCAGTAGGTTATAATAAAATAGTACTTACCTTTTATACCTGTAACACCTTTGTAAAATGTCTTATGCAAATAAATTATTTGATTTGATTTGACTAAATTGTGTTTCTTATAGGCTATATGATGACGACAGAAGTTTAGAGCTTGCGAATTCGTATGTTTTTAGGTAAGTACTAGGAAAAGTGTTTTATTAAACAATTGTTATTTTTTTATTATATTATATGAATGCATTTTATATGTTAATATTTATGTAAACTGAGGACGGTTTTTTCTACTACAGGACATTGGTGTGCATCATCATTCAATCAGCACCACTTTTGCGTGACAATCCACTTTCACAATCAAAAGGATTTTGAAAGATATTCCTAATCCATTGCTTCATACGTTTGGAAAATTCGTCTGCCTGACAGCATAAATAACGCAATGAATGTTGTCGAAATGTCAAAATGAAAGTCATTACAATTGGTAGTGTATTACGCAATTATCTCGCAGGCTGAAAGCACTAAACTTGGGAATTCCATCAATACTGAAATAACAGTAATGTCAGTACCAATTAATGCAGCAGTTATTCCGTCTAGTACACTGATATTGAGCTGGAGCTCCAGATATCATCATCATCATCATCTGCCCATCCTATTCCCAACTAAGTATGTATGTTGGGGTCGGCATCCAGTCTAACTACCAGCTACCAGCTGAATACCATTTTACTTGGAGCGACTGCCTACCTGACCGACTCTGCTATACAGGGTGGTAGGGACATCGACGCGCAAACTGTAACCATGGATTCAGCACATGATACTAGACTCCATAGCGTCGAAATTTTTCGTCAGTTCTCAAAAAAAAAACTTCTGTTTCATAGAAAAGTGCAATACCTACGCGGTCAAAATGTATGGAACAGTAATTTTTTGTTTTTTAATGACAGTCGAAACTTTCGACGCTATGGGGTCTAAACTCATGTGCTGAATCCATGGTTACAGTTTGCGCGTCGATGTCCCTGCCAACCTGTATATATAGACTTTAAATAGACTCCATCCTCTCTGAAAATTAAAATAGGAAACCCTATAGACAATGACTGCAATGTTTAAGTACTGTAGGCCTAAACCTACACGATTTCAACAATATTCAAAGCAGTTTGATACGATAAGATTAATTTTTGATTATCATTTCAATAGGCTTCAACAGGCCATAAACTGGACAACCTATAAAGGACCTTTAACAGTCTCTAAGCTTTATAACACCTATAACAACAGCCATAATCTCCACTAATAAGACCCTTTAATAGCTCAATTGAAACCAAAACTGACGCAATGCTCATAGGAAGTTGTTAAAACAATAGTAAAAGCAAGATAATAAAATAAATCTTCCCTATTTTGCATCACAAACAATACATAAAGATATTTATTTATTAAATCGTTAACTTGTTCACACTTACTTATTAAAAGCTTATTGACAATCCGACAATAGTCTTTAGGAACTTTCATTTCTTACTAAGGTCTGTCGTCCACGACACTGCTCAAAAGTAACCAGCGTGGTAATTGCGTAACCCGCATAAAATGATACCTAACTGAAAGCAATTGGCCCGTCATTAAAAACGTTCAAAATCTAGTCACAATCTCATCCCAGCGACAATCAATGTCAAAAATTTAGGACAAAATGTGAGATTTTAGAAGTATTTTTGACTGAATTAGACTGAGATCAGACTGTAAACGTTCTTAAAATTACGAGAATTGCTCCTCAGATCGCAATTCTTTTCATTTTACAAGTACAGCCACGTTCATTGCACCATTTACGTTGTTGAGCTGACGAATTTTTCAAATCTATGAAACAATTGATTAGCAACATCCTTCAAAATCCTCGGATTGAGATTGAAAGTGTGATACGCAATTAGGGTGCAGTTACAACGTCAATTCACCAATGAGTAGCCAGAATGTCATAACAGTAGTATTTAAATGGTGGTCCATGCACGACGCAAGCTTAATTCCGATCCAGCCTGTCCCTTATCCAGCGACGCCCTAAGCCGAGGTCCGTACCCCACAGGGGTGCCTTTAACGTATAGTCGCTTATATTTTAAGTTTTTTTAAGCCCTGACTGGAAGCCTTAATTTATGGAGGCATCCATAGGCACTTCTGGCAACCTCTTTTTTTTTTTTTTTTTTTGAGGTTGGGAAATCATCAAATGACCCCTCCCGCTCAGGGTAGAGCAGAAGGGAGTGTCAGACTCTTACTGACTAAAACCCACCCGTGTTCCTTCCTTAGCCCTTTATGTACCAGGGCAGCGGTAACCCTTTCGGACGATCCCGCTACCCCGGCAGGCTTCGGCCCTGTCGGGCCCCGTCAACTACGCTGACATCTCTTTGAGGCGCACGTGGAACACATACGCGCCGTCCGGCACGGGCCTGGTCCTGATCGGACGGAGAGCTACCCATTGCTCTCCGCCCGCAGGCCCGCGCCTACGGTGGCCGGGAGTCGTCACGCGGCTCCCGACGCCCGGAGCGTCTCCCTCGGCGGCTGAGGCGTGAGGATCTCTCCCTTGCCCATCCCGCCACCTCCTTCGCTAGCATGACTGCTTCGCAGAAGGAGGTGACCGCCTCCCACTCCCTCTCGCCCCGGACCATGGCTTGCACCAGGGCCGGACGCGAGAGGTCGCCGCCGTTGCCGATCGCCTCTACGAGGACACGGCGGTGCTCTGCCCAAGCGGGGCAGACCTCCACCGTGTCCTCTGGGCGATCCTCGCAGTGGTGACACCCGGGCGTCTCCTCCCGCCTGATGATGTGCAAGAACCTCCCGAAACACCCGTGTCCGGAGAGGACCTGCGTCAGGCGGTAGGTGAGAGCGCCGTGACGCCTCTCTAGCCACTCCTCAAAGAGGGGTCTTATCGCCGCTATCGTGGCGTGCCCTGCGCTGGGTTGCGATAGTCGCGCCTTCCATTCCACCATGAGATCGCGCCGGAGGTCCGTCCGATCCGCCGCGATTTGCCGCAGGTGCAGAGTTTCCCCCCGACGTAGTGCCTCCGCGCGCCAGTCATACAGGCGCGCGAGGACTATCGCCTCCAGATCCCATGGTGGCAGTCCGGCAAGGAGGCTTGCTGCCTCGCCCGAGATCGTGCGGTACCCCCTTATAAGCCTTACGGCAACCACCTTTTGGGGCGCGTTCAGATAGTGTGCGGCTCGAAGCCGAGGTGAACGCGCCCACACCGGGGCCCCATAAAGGGCCATGGACCGCACGACCCCCGCGTAAAGCCTCCGGCAGGAGGCGTTTGGCCCCCTCAGGTTGGGCAGGAGCCGCTTTAAGGCGGCCCCGGTCCGTTCCAGTTTGGGGGTTCTGGCAACCTCTTAGGTTGAACTGCGAGAAGCCAATCAAAAAAAAAAAATGACGCGACCAACCACAAACTATTTAACAACGTGGTAGTAAGTCGCTACGGTACCGGAAGACGTAGTGTTGGAAGGCCTCCCACAAGGTGGACCAACGACTCTTAATCCGCTTAATCCGCTGGATGCGGGAAGCACAGAACCGGTCGAAGTGGCGGTGCTTGGGGGACGCCTACGTCCACCGGCGGACATCTTTCGGACGATGAAGTCGCTTCAAGTTCGGATCACTATTGAAATACTAGTACTGTGACAGTCCGGCTACTTATTGGTGATTTGAGTTTGTAACACGTTACTTTTGAGTAGCGTCGTGGACGTTGGGCCTAAGATAATAAAATGTGCAATGAAATAAACGCATAGATCCTAGTACTTATAGGTACATAGAGTTTCTTTGTCTATTCACAGTAAGATTTACTCTTGTCGTTGCTAACTCCGCCTATGAAAACGCCCCTCTGACAAATACGTGAAGGAAAGATCGCTGTTCATGTGCGATTAGTCGTTATTTTGTGCGACTTTACAATTGCAATGCGATGTTTAGTTCTCTGTCTCTCAATAATAACCTGAAACACTTAATTATCTTCAATTTTTCTTCTTAATTTTATTCTTCTTTTTTTTCTATATTGAAAAAAAAAGAACTCGAAATACCAAAAAGACGTGTTAAGATTTCAAAGCGATCTATTTATATACTTTCAATACACAAACAAATTATAATAGCCAACTCACGTAAAATACAACTAGCAATTTTCTCTGTACCTACACAACAAATTCTTTCTTTGTAGGCGCCCGATTTACCCAAATCAATCTGGTCTTGCTACGAATGGCTGAATAAAGTATTGTTTGGTTTTAATTACACCGTATATAAGAAGGTTATGTGTAACAATGCCGGCAGTACCTCACTTCATCGCTTAGATAAGAGGGCGGGAAGCTCCGTCATAAATCAGCTTTGTCGTCAAAATGTAACAATGGTCATGGACGCCTTGGGAATGTACCGTCAGCATAAGTAACTCTGGCGTTCAAGGACTGGAAGACGAAGTGTCGGTCGTCCAGCGGTGAGATGGGCGGATGACATTGTTGCCATCGCGGATAGAACCTGGCAGGAGGCTGGCACAGGAGCGTGGGGCACAAGAAAGGAGAGGTGTATGCCCAGCAGTGGGTGAAGTCGGGCTGTGAATGATGATCATGATGAAATAAAAAAAAAGGTTCCAATATCGCAAGACATTTATAACAGTACCTAAGTACGATGTTCTTCTTCCTTCTCAAGTGCGGTAGCAATTATGTCTACGTATGTGTAAGCTTAAGCTTCTAAATGAATCGACAAATGAAAGTATGTTTATAAGATAAACGACCGTACAAGAAATTCAATATGGCGGAAGCTAGGAATTGCAAGTGAAAAGTAAGAAGAAGTCAACTTTTCATTCGGACGTAATTCAGAATCTGCAATATATTGTATAGTACCTAAAGCGCCTCACATTTTACTGTTGATATCTAAATAAACCATTCGAAACTTACGTAGTTCTAGTAATGAAAGGTAGGACAACAACCCATCTCGAAGTTTATTAACACATTATCAATAAAAACAATTAAATAAAAACTAGTTCCGAACTACTCGTATATCAAACAAAAACCAACCTTCAGCATGTTGACATTAAACATATCAGACAACATTTCTTAGTTAATATCGCAAAAAATATAAGTATGAATGACTCTAATACTGTTTCCAAAAACGATACTTTACGATTACGAACGATTAGAAAATTACAGAATCATCAAGATGAATACAAAGTGGCAGCAGGCTAGCTGATCATTTCCTTCCAAGCTTCCAAAAGCAATTGGCGATTCCTTCAATACACACCTCAGACAGCTGTGTTGCTGGGGAGTTTGTTGCACCACTTCTTTTTCGCAGCTAAGCACTAGGAATTGGTGACGAGCGATTTTTTTTGGGGTCTGGCTTGTGTAATTTTGAAGTTCAAAAAGTTCTGATTCTCAGCTTAGTTTGAATAAATTACTTTAGATTTTGAATGAAGACCACAACAACCTTATTAAAATAATGGAGCAAAGAGAACTCAAAGGTCGAGAAGACCACATCCATGATAGTCTTGCGAACCTAAACCCAAAGACAACATTTATTGAAAGTATGGTGACAAAACTTGAAAGGGGCAAATGACTCCAACACCCTAATTGCGTAACACACGATCAATCGGAATCTGAATCATTTTGAAGCAAATTGCTAATCCATTGCTTCATGAGCTCGAAAAAGGTTACCTTCATAAATTTGTCTGCTCAACACGTAAATAACGCAATGAATGTTGTTGAACTGTCAACATGAAACCGATTCTGATTGATCGTGTGTTACGCAATTAGGGTGCAGTAAACTAAGTAGTTGGCTCTAACAATAATCACAAAACAAGTGCAATCTTGATTTTAATTACTTCATCATTCAGTTTTGTTTACATTATATCACACATCTTTTAGCACCGACTACACTAAGCTATTTCTGCTAACCGTAGCAGCGTCTTCCGGTGCGTTGCACAACATACCACAAACGATCTGTTTTCACTAGAAAGCTGCATCCAATATGTGTAACACTAGAAGATTGGATTATCTTTAACCCTGGATATTAATGTAACTGTTCATGAAAGTTATGCGTATTGAAATGGAACTGTAAGAAAGTGTTGGTAGTGTTGATTATAATTTACAATCTTAACTTGATTCATGCTTCAATTAATTTAAAGTATATTTTCACTTACATTGCGCACAGATTTTAATACAAACTCGGCATTTCGTCTTACAAATCAGTTTAAGAATCAGGGTCACTTTTCAATTTAAATTCCTCAGTAGATTGGGTTTGAAATCGAGAATCATTAGCCAGGTTCTTTATGTTCTTATTTTTTATTGGAAGTAGGTATTTCAGAAGTCAACAAGATTTTTCCTCGTTGCTCCTAAGATCATCCTTGTCTGGTTGTCTAGAAATTAAAATCAACGCTAAGTTTGACCAGCTGACCCGGCGTTCCATACAAAATATATGAGAAAATTAATCATGTTCATTATTTTTCACTATTTTTCCCATGTTTTAATAGTTATTCTGCTATTCAGAGCGGACACAAATCCAACAAATCAAAGATCATAAAAATCGCACCAGCCGTTCTTGTGTCACTAACCCGGCTTTTGTTTTATTTATACATATATATGTAGATATACATATAAGATTCAGTCACACCATTAGCCGAACATCATTCAAAAACACTCCTCTCGCATCCATTTTATAACTCTTCAGCCGTTACCAATATCCTCAATTATAATCAGCACTACTTCAAACTGTCAATAGTCATCTGTTATGGCTACCAATTTGAGCGGAAGTATGATAATTGCCTCGCTAATTGCGATCTAGCAGGTGATACGACGATCTGGGAGTATATCTGGTTGTGACGCAATATGTGGAAAGCATCGGACATGGGACCCGGGGATACAATGGTGGTTTCTCGGAAATGATTCTGCTTTTATTAGGCTGTGAATTAAGAATTAAGATGCTGTAATTATGTGTTTATTTACATGCTTATTAAGAAATGTTAAATAAATGAGTTGTGGAGGTCAGATAGGCAGTCGCTCCTTGTACAAAAAATAATGGTATTCTATTAGACTGGAAGCCGACCCCAACATAGTTGGGAAAAGGCTAGGTAGATGATGATTTGATGATAATTAAGAAATCTTAAATACAATATATAATCTAACACTAAAAATATATATTATGTGCAAATATAGGAAGAGCTCAAATATTCTTCCACATCGTTGTCAGTGGGAAAAGTGCTCCAAAGGCTGGCAGCGTTACCACATTGGATGGCATTGCTGATTCTTTGACTTAAAAATAGGCCAGCCCTCTGGTCACGTGAAGATTTTAGGTATTTCAATTATTACGTAACTGATTTGTGTTTCGTTGTTCGGCTTTGAAAAACTTTGAGTAAAGTCAAAGTCAAATCATTTATTTCAAATAGGCACATAAAAGGCAATTTTGATCGTCAAAAATAAAATTAAAATAAAATTGATTCTAGTAGCCCCTTCCAAAAGGTAGTTTTCGTATGGAGAAGAATGGGCAACAAACTCCACCGTTACTCTTTTAAAATGTTTTACAATATTTTGCATACATTAATTATATAATTATATGTGAAGACTACTATACCACAATAGGTAAAAGAATTAAAATGGATAAATGAAACCATGACATATAAATTAACTATGTGATAGATACATGGTGCTCACATATTGACAAACATTCCAAAAGTAGACGATTTTCATAAATAAATAAGAAGTAATAAGTCCGGGTGTGACCCCAAGTAATTACATGAATTTAAATCAATTTCAAAGAAAAAAACAAAAAGAAGAAATTATACAATTACATTAGCAACCAGTTTGATTTTGTCTAGACTCTAGAGATTGTCCTATGGAGCAGGACCAGCATGTTTCCAAGCATTCTTATCTTGGATATAATCCTCTAATTTGTAATATCCTTGCTTACAAAGTGTAATTTTAATATAAGTTTTAAATTTTCTTTCATTTGTAGCGGTATCTACAACGCCACATGCGAACAACGCGTCATACTGACGTCACGCAAATCCTGCATCTCGCAAGCAGAGTTTACCGCGCAATTAGCATAGATACAATTTCCCAACATCAATCGTTGGGCAATTGCCCGCCAGACACAACACCCGTCTGGTCGGAGGATCCTCCCTTTTCTATAGAGTATGAGTGAACTTTACACCCTGTTCCTCATACTTCTATACTGGTGACCCCGGACATGAACGTCAGCGCAGCCTTCGTGCAAACACTTCAGCGTGACGTCATCATCATCACTCCCGCAAGCTTTAGCGGCGAGTCACCCACCCAGCCAGCCAGCATCCACGGCTTCTACGGGTATCCTGACCACCAGCATGCAGCGTCCGGGCATACCTGGTCATCACCCTCAGCCTCATCAGCAACCTCGGCACAGCACACTGCACTTTCGGCCGGTCAACAAGCAGAGCACCCTCTCCTGGTCGACGCAGCAGCCAGCCTCAACCCGGCGCTGTACATCCGACGCACTGGAATATAACGCAGCGCCACCCCGACTCACTGGGGACAACTCCGCAGACAGTTCCGACTCACCGTGAACTATGCGGCAACCGGTTCCGACTCACTGGAACCTCAGCTGGCCTGGCAAGCATCGCAAGATACAAGACTCAGTCCACTATCGACCTCCGGTCTCCGGAGGGGAGTGATGTAGCGGTATCTACAACGCCACATGCGAACAACGCGTCATACTGACGTCACGCAAATCCTGCATCTCGCAAGCAGAGTTTACCGCGCAATTAGCATAGATACAATTTCCCAACATCAATCGTTGGGCAATTGCCCGCCAGACACAACACCCGTCTGGTCGGAGGATCCTCCCTTTTCTATAGAGTATGAGTGAACTTTACACCCTGTTCCTCATACTTCTATACATTTAATTGCAATATTTCACAAGGTATTTTGTTGTAACATTTAACACAGGACCCCATAGAAGATGTATGCACTTTAGATAATCTGAAAAAAGGTTGATCTAATTTATCTTTATTTCTAGTATTAAAATTATGTATATCACTAATTTTATTAAAAAGATGTTGATTTTTTCTTACATACATAACATTTTCATAAATGAATTGGCAAGGTACCGTCATAATATTTACCCTTTTAAATGGTTCCCTAAGAGATTCGCGGCGACGTAGATTGTATATGGCTCTGACAGCTCTCTTTTGCAAAATAAAAATGGATACAATGAGCAGCCCGACCCCACAATAAAATGCCATATGACATAATACTGTGGAAGTAACTAAAAAAGACCAAACGCGCGGTTTCTTCATCTGTTAATTGTCTTATCTTTCTAACAGCATATGCGGCCGAGCTTAGCCGCCCCGCAATAGATGTTATATGAGGTCCCCATTGTAATTTCTCGTCTAGCGTGATTCCTAGGTAATTTCCGTTTCAATTAATAACAGGCAAAAAAACATCGTACTGCCTTACGTATTAAAAAAAGGAAATTACAAAAAACTAAAGCCAATTTCTAAATAGTTATATGTAGAAAGAGTATAAAGGCAAACCAAAACCACTCTCATATCAAAACCAATGAAATCACTGTTGACTAGTATCATCTCACAACTTATCCTCCTTATGTCAATGACTATATTACTCAAAGGAATACGAAAAGATAATTTTTGGGAATGTGCTTATGGTGACTTTTTATAAAAAAGACTAACCAAGATAGCATTAAATAGAGGCACATCTTCAACAGAAGACATATTAATCCGATCCAGCCTGTCCCTTGCTGCCCTCCTCCAGCTGCTCCAAGGTTAGTATCCCACAGGGGTGCCCTTAGCGTGTAGTCACTTAGTTATTAAGATTTTTAAACCGTGGTTGGGTCCCACTAAACGCACGACGCCATCGCGGCAGGCCGAGATGAAAATGGCGGGATGAGTTTGACTCCTACCGTAAGGACTTGCAAAAGACAGAATTGTGTGGAAAAGGGAGAGGGAGGTCTTTGCCCTGCAGTAGGACAATACAGCCTAGTTAGATTAGATTAGAAGCCCTGGTTCCAGGCAAGCTCGGTTTTAAGCAGCCAACAACCTTTTAGGTTGACCAGCGAGATGCCAATGATTAAAATAAACGTAGAAAAGACACCAATACAAAGAAAGACACCAATGAGTATCTATTCTCATAAAACGACATAGAATGTTCTCCTAATGGTAATTGGGCTAAACGTCATGGGTCGTTGCTCGTAGACGATAGAATATAATCTCGCAATCACATCGTATGCATCCAATAACATTCCATTGTTCAGCTGCTATTAATGTGCAGAGAAATGAGGACTTAACGATGATTGTTATTGGTGTTAGAAGGAAAAGGACAGTTATTAGATAATGGAGCATATTTTGCGCTTTCACTGACTGAGGTCCACTCAATCTGTGTAGTTCTTTCCACAAAAAACCATTTCAGACATCAATCTACATGGTCTTTACATGATCTGACCAAGATTATGTCTGGACTTTAAAAGAGACTGTGACCTCTGAGTTTGTTTCGGCCTTTCTTCTCACAATGTAGTCAGATAGGAAATGCCAACCTCATCTAGTTTTTAAAATATGATTGACGTGTAAAAGTGTTTGTACAAACGTACTTACAGAAATAAAATCATTTATCTTTCTTTCTGCGCTATATGCTCATTTGTGCAAATCAGATAACTAAATGACCATAATTTACCGATGGCTGGAAAAGTGGCTATTTCATACATTGTATAGCGGGATGATGATGGCTAGGCACTTCTTCGCCTCTTTAGGACCCACAAATGGAAATGCTATATCTTAGCACATCATTGAGTTAAGACTAATGGTAAATGCCTTATCAGATGTTGTTGAAAACGCTATCAAGCAATCTAGAGCAGTAATTTGAACAAAATTGGCATTACTCTTACTTTTAACAGCTTAAGGCTAAAAAGATAGCGTGGATGATGTAATTAAACTCTCCAAAATACCGAACATAGAGATAAATGAGCTATAAATCAATAATCACAGTATTTACCAATCACAAATCGATATCTTAATCTAATTACCTAAGTTACAGTAATTACATTCGTAATAAAAATCGGCCCAGGCACTAGACAATGAATAATTACAGATCTATTTTTTGATAATGCTAAACTATCTGCCAGCTATCGACTTCCTTACTATTTACCAACTTAATTTTACCAGTGGCTAACTTCTGAACTAAAAGTTACTTGAGCAATTTAAGAAGAGAGGGAAGCTACTAGCGCCATTGTCGACGGCAAATGTAACTTTGTAGAAACATAACCTGCAATATGTTTGTTTTAAATGGCTTTTATTGCAATAGCGTAAAGGTGATTGCTGATAATATAAATGGTCAATTTGAATTTATATAATGGAATCCATATGTTGTGTAATAATAAGACAATTATGTAAGCATGTGTAGCATTCGTACATTTAGCCCTTGGACATTAAATATTTATTAGAAACTTTGATAACACTGATAAAACACAAATGTTTTTATTATAAAAGCTAAGGCTATAAACACCCTGCACATCATCAGGCGGGAGGAGACGCCCGGGTGTCACCACTGCGAGGATCGCCCAGAGGACACGGTGGAGCATACGGTGGAGGTCTGCCCCGCTTGGGCAGAGCACCGCCGTGTCCTCGTAGAGGCGATCGGCAGCGGCGGCGACCTCTCGCGTCCGGCCCTGGTGCAAGCCATGGTCCGGGGCGAGAGGGAGTGGGAGGCGGTCACCTCCTTCTGCGAAGCAGTCATGCTAGCGAAGGAGGTGGCGGGATGGGCGAGGGAGAGATCCTCACGCCTCAGCCGCCGAGGGAGACGCTCCGGGCGTCGGGAGCCGCGTGACGACTCCCGGCCACCGTAGGCGCGGGCCTGCGGGCGGAGAGCAATGGGTAGCTCTCCGTCCGATCAGGACCAGGCCCGTGCCGGACGGCGCGTAAGTGTTCCACGTGCGCCTCAAAGAGATGTCAGCATAGATGACGGGGCCCGACAGGGCCGAAGCCTGCCGGGGTAGCGGGATCGTCCGAAAGGGTTACCGCTGCCCTGGTACATAAAGGGCTAAGGAAGGAACACGGGTGGGTTTTAGTCAGTAAGAGTCTGACACTCCCTTCTGCTCCACCCAGAGCGGGAGGAGTCATTTGATGATTTCCCATCCTGAAAAAAAAAAAAAAAAAAAAAAAAGGCTATAAACACAATGGTTACAAATGTATACATATAAGGTGTATCTAATAATACACGAAATATTTTAAGAGATACACTTATACGTGGTAAAGAAGCCATAGACTAGAAACGTAAAAAACATATTTAGGTAAGTAAATTATTTTAAAAAAAAAAACTTAATATTGAAAATAAATACTGGCCCCATCTTATTTTTTCACATACATTACGCTAGGGTCTATATGTGGCCCGTGCCGGACGGCGCGTATGTGTATGTGATGTACGCGTAGTTGACGGGGCCCGAGAGGGCCGAAGCCTGCCGGGGTAGCGGGATCGTCCGAAAGGGTTACCGCTGCCCTGGTACATAAAGGGCTAAGGAAGGAACACGGGTGGGTTTTAGTCAGTAAGAGTCTGACACTCCCTTCTGCTCCACCCAGAGCGGGAGGGGTCATTTGATGATTTCGAAAAAAGTTCTATATGTAGTATTTACTGTCATTGAAGCGGAGTAAAGGTTTTATGTAAAATGTCTCAAATAATTTTAAAATTATAATTATAACGAAAAAAAACTTGGATAAAAAAATTCTTCCTTGCTGCTATGGCTTCTTTGCCACATATAGATGTTTCTCTTAAAATATTTCGTGCATGATTAGTAATATTACTCATATAATACCTTTATATTAGTGAGTTCATTCTTAAATGGTATCTATTTCTTAAACCACGGTGCAGTTGATATTATCTTGGCACTTTGAAACAGTGACCGTTCTCATGCCGCGGATTTCCGTCATGCTTTATGCCAGCAGCTCAAACTCTTTTTTTAGTTTTGGACGGCTAACAGACCGACGGCTTCCCTGATGGAAGGTTATCACACTTACCATCAATTATGAACACTTACAACACCAAAGGACTTCCGAAGAGTTGTCGGTCTGAAAGGCAAAGTTAAAAAGTCTCATGTGACTCATATTTGATCCACGGGGTAGTTGAGTAACACACTATCAGTAGGAATGGGTTTCATTTTTGACAGTTCAACAATATTCATTGCGTTATTAACGTTGTTGGGCAGACCAAATTTTCGAACATCCGAAGCATTGGATTACGAAACGAAAGCTTAGATTACAAAGTTAAAATAACTGTAAAAGGATTTCCCTGTCCTCCCGATACCTACCGACTTGTAAATGGAATTGGTTTTCGAATTCGAAACTTCGAAACAAATTAATGTCGATTTCGAAGTGATTCAGGACTCAAATATGATGGATAAATTCCTGTTATTTATGTCGCTCCAGTTGTATTTGTACACTCCTGAAACGAGCCCTCGTGCATACTAACATGTAATAAAGGTGTAAAATCCTACTAATATTGTAAACGTGAAAGTTTGTATGGATGGATGGATGAATGTTTGGCTGAGGAGTTTGTTGCGCCACTTCTTCTTCCCAGCGATAGCACTAGGAAGTGGTGAAGGGCGGGCGTTTCTGGGGGACTGTCTTTTGTAATTTTGACGTTCGAAAAGTGCTGATTCTCAGCCTAATTTGAATAAATGACTTTTGATTTTGATTTTGGTTACTCTGTCACGCAAAAACTACTGAACGAATTTGGATGAAATTAACACAGATTTGGATGAAGGCACACAGATGACTTTTAACCTGGATTAACATATTGGATGCTGACACTGCTCTCAAAATAGTGAAGGAAAACATCGTTTGGAAACCGGCATGTCCTAGAATCGAAAATTCGAAGACATGTGACATCCACCAACCCGCACTGGGCCCGCGTGGTGGATTACAGCCCACTCCCTCTTACTAAGAGGAGGCCGGTGTCCCAGCAGTGGGAACGTTACAGGCTGATTATGCCACGATTATGAAGCAATGGATTAGCAATATCCTTCAAAATGATTCAGATTGTAATTAATGGTGTGTTACGCAATTAGGGTGCTGCTCCCATAAAAGTATGGACCCTCTATCAGCAGGAAAACAGCAGCGTTGCTTCATGAAAATTATGAATTAATTAGATCTTACTGGACAATCTTTTATAAAGAACTCTAACGACTACCTACTTCTTAAGCTAAGGTTTTCTAAGACTGCGGTGGCCGCCACACAGCGTCCGCAGTTTACCGTCGAACGACGTCACTAATAACGGACTCCCAAGACACAGGCAAATGCCTAGTTCGGGGTCAGCGTCTATTCTATTCTTGTACAAATTGTAATTACACTCTGTCCACTAAGTTAACCGTTTTTTGACAGATCGAACTAGTGAGCAATTATTTTATTTTTGTCTCTAAATACAACAATAGTCATAAATAAGATAATTCAATAAGAATAGGCAGTTTATTTATTTATTTTATTACGCAATTTAAAATTAACTTTTACGTAATCTGGAATACGAGTATGTACGTTCTAAGGCAGCTGTCCAAAAAACGGTTAACCTAGTGGACAGAGTATAATAAATAAATTTGTAATAAATTATTTATGAAAGTAAGTTGGTGGGTTTCCCAGTTTCCCTAGAAAGCATTATTAGACACAGTAAAGGCAAAAACCGGTACTTTCATACAACCGTCACTACGGGTGCAGCTTTATACTTTCTTAAATTACTAATTACTGTCTATCGATATTAGTTGGGTCAACGTGCATGTTCTATCAGAGACCTGCAACAAGCTGCGTTGATTGATTAAAACTCCAACAACTAGGTTATCCAAAACATAACCTACATTCTTACGTACGTCGGTACCCATGTAATATCATTACGACTATTACAAACGGATACAAGCCGTTACAGGTACAGTGCTTATTTGCATAGCTCTGATTAGATCTTAAATTAGTGGCAGGCAACTAAATCGAGCCGTTTTGAAACCAATTATGTCATAAATCATTCATTGATTTATTGAAGTTCTCACTACTTTCAGGTTCATGACTGTTTATTCGAAACGACGATGTTTTTTTGTTTATTTTTGCAACTGATGGAACTACCAGATGGCGCACCTGATGTTAAGTGGTAACCTCAACTTAACACGGCTGTAGGTCAAATTCCCTTTAAATATGTTACTAGCTCTATGCGTAATTTATATTGGTACTGTTCTTGATAAACTCAGACAGTAAAAATTCAAGTTTTGTTGGCTAAAATTTCACAACCGTAGGCTATTTGGCACCCACATGGCTCACTTCAAATTAAAGCACGGTAGCTACTTCGTGAAGGAAATACGTATACGGTAGTTGTTGATTGAGATATACAACCGCCTTACTGTGTCCACGCATAGGTAGATATCGTCGTACCTATTCGTCTTTACCAACTACTCAACATACGCCTGGCTGAGTATCACTATTTTACATGGGACGACTGCCAATCTGACCTCCACAACCCAGTTACTGGATAATACTATACCCCTTGGTAAGACTGGTTGTCAGACTTTCGGACTTCTGACGACCTGTAACGACTGTCAAAGATCCACGAATGACAGCCGGGACCAACGGCTTAACATGCTTTCCGAGTCACGGAGAGGTCTTGGTATGTAAAGAAACTACTATACTATATTTTAATAAATATGTAACTATAATTTTGCTGTGCCCTGGCAGGGTCTACAAACGGTTCTTCGCTATAAGCCTTTTGTGAACATCTTTATACCTTGTGGAATGCAAATAAACAAATATGAATATGAAATATATTTACACTATGTTATCAAAAGATATTCTTGGTTCTCTAGGAAGGAATATCATAACCAAGCATAGTTCTTGCCGTTGATTAAAACACGGCGATTATAGCTACATAATTTAAGTGGTATTAATGAGCCTAAGATTCATGTAATAGTTTCTAATTGGTAGCGATACATTACCGAGTGTCGTTAGCTATTTATTACACTCGGGTGGACATAGCGCCTTGTCATCTGTTTCGCGGTTTAGCGTATTAGTTCAATCGTGTGCACTTCCTCGCGTTTATTATTGATTACTATCTGAATGAGCTATGAATTACCTCTGGGTTCGTTTGGAGGTATAGGATATTTTTTTCACATCAGGGGTCTTATTCTGTATGACACAATGAACGAAACCGCGCGAAATGAACGCGAGATGGCGGGATTAGTTAAGGAGTTGACGTGGTTTCGAGTAAGGAATCGTTAAGTGGTCATAGCGAATTAGGGCCCAGTGGTAACAAATTGACATTGACAGTGCCTTTATGTCGTAGCAGTAAGGGCGATTTTAATAGTGCAAGTGTTACCACTGATGTGCGTTTTACTGAACCTATTCATGCAATATTTTCTCTTGATCATTCAGAGTAGAAATTTTCATTGTCTAAACCTACACACGTGTTTACTACTGCGTAATTCGATGGTAAGATGTTTTAGAAAGGAGACACTAATCCTAAAACTATTTTATAAATAAGTAACTGCTACTAGACTAATTATGACAGAAGATTACCAAGGAATAAGCTTCGGCTAAGAAGAAAACGTGTTGCGCCAATCCCAAGTACAGTCAACAGCAAAAGTAGGTATATGATCAAAATCAGAAATTCAATACTAATGAACGGAGTTCGCGTCAGAACTGTGTGGCTGTACTAGTAGTAAATGTTTGGTATAATTTACAATCACATACTTTTGAATCACTTCGACGCCACACAGTTCTGACGCGAACTTCGTTCATTAGTATTGAATTTCTGATTTTGATCATCTACTTTTGCTGTTGACTGTACCTAACATGGACGAGGGCAGGAAGATGATGACGGCTTTTGGAGTTTGCTAGAAATTATAATCAATTCTCTCAACCAATAAGTAACCAAATCCAATCATACTGCTTCCAATGCCTGTAATTATTGATAGTAACGAACAAGCATATTAATTAAACGAGAATGTCTCTGTACGCAAAGACAAACAATCAAACACAAATAATTATAAGAGACCTGTTTATCGCTCGTCATATCAACAACACATACTAAAATCGAGAACTTATGATGTAATAGTTAATGAGGCAGGCAATTAATGCAGTCACATTAACAGTTCGCCATGTATCCTTGTTGGAACCAGTACCAGAAATATACCAGACCGTTCCCACGGCAATATAAACTGTTCAGATTAAGACATTTACTTTGTACCAGTTTGATATAGTTTTGTTTATATTTATTATATAATTTTATTCAAAACTGGATGTAAGTTGTTTAGATGGTTTACGCATAACGCAATGGGATGAAGCTCATTATTTCTTCATGGAGTTTGTCTTCACTATTTTTTATAGAGAACCCAAAGTAAAAAAAAACTAACTACGTTTGATTGAATTTTCGAGATATGACGCCAAGACTTTTCAGCCAGGATTCACCGATATGATCTTAATCATAATCATTGATTTGTCATAACATGGTATATACATATATAATAAATACGAATCAATTTATGACGTTTAACCCAGAGAATTCATCCTAAAATCCACAAGGAAGTACATCTGAAAACCTTACACCTAATCGCTGAGACATCGTGTAGGTAAGATGTTGAATATTACATTACATTAAATCAGTCATGGTTTGCCTCAACGGTATACAAATATAAATGGGTATCGTCTAAGATTGAAAGAAGTAGGGCTCCAAATCTTCTGAGATTACGAGAACACCAGTATTTCTGTGATATAACTCTGACCCACAAAAACTAACCATTCCAACCAATATGTAACATTGCTAAAATAAAATCCAAATAAAGATATCGTGGGAAAAATCAGCAGCTCTCCACAAATTAAAAAGTTCGCTGTTCATCGGCCGAGAGCCGCAACGATGTACAATCGTGAAAGTTGGTATCGAATGCGTGGTATCGTAGTATCGAATATCGTCGCGACGCTCTGATTGACACAGGAATAGGCCGCCGACTGTGTGCCCACATTGTGGTGTCTGCGTTAGCACAAACCAACAATACATTGTGGATTTTACGATTTGTATCACTAATGTAGTTATGCAGGGATGGCGAAGATACTTGCTAAACTTTTACCACAGTTTTTTTTTGTTAAACGTCAGGTTGCTTGCAGCTTTTCCTTCGTGTGGTGGTATATCCAGTCAGAAATTGACAATTGCTCATAATTTCAGTATAAAGAACTTACTAGTAAACAGACCTTCCAATGAACGTACCATATAAAACCATCGCGCAGACGGATTGTTGAGCGTCATTTGTTATTGGCAGAAAAGAGAATGTAGCTACATAGGTAGCATCATCATCTTTTTTGCCAATAACAAATGACGATCAAAAATACGACTAAAAGAACCATGGAATAGTCTCTTGAGGTCCCTTTTGTAGTAATTTTATTTCTACTTTCTAGGGACACTCTAGTATAGTTGACCAATTCGCAGAAAGAGAAATAAATCAATGCAATAAATTGGCACCGATTCTCTTGTTCACAAACTAAACAAAATTTAAGTTCAGTGCATCTTTTTTTTTTCTTTTCTATTTCATTACGAAAAGAACAGAAGATAAATATTAGTTTAGTCCGGTCAAATTAGTCAGGGACTGACGTAAATTGACGAATGTTTAGTAGCCATGTCTTTAATCACGTCTAAACTGTCTATGGAGTATCGTAATATGACAGGACTAAACTAATATTTATCTTCTGTCCTTTTCTTAATGAAATAGAAAGAAAAAGATGCACTGAACTTAAATTAAGTTTAGTTTATGAACAAGGGAATCGGAGCCATTATCATTAAGTTGCGACTAAGTTAGCACGAGGACTGACGTAACGAGACCACTTTTATGGCAATAATGGGAAAGAAACATTGAGTCTTCTTCAACACACTTGTGCTTTGCCAAAGACATTTAAATATATGCTTTGCCAACCCTGCAGTAAGCAAGGAGGTTTCAATGACAATGTAAGGCTGTACCAGCTCGTACTATCAACAAGTGTTTCGCTTAATTTGCTTCATAATCTACGATGTTAAAGAGCCCGCTAATGGTGTTTATTGTTCGATCTTCTAGGAAATATCCCGAGAGCTTTCCTCTAATGTATACTGACTTAAACGTGGTTCTGCATAATATTGAAAGCGATGCCGCTTAGCATTCACTTATTTTACTTACGGCTGATTTTTCAATTTTTATTCGTGGAATAATATTGATGTCTGACAGTTTTTGTATGGAAGAACTGTCAAAAATTCAAAATTATTCCTCGGATAAAATTATCTGGCGTTGGAAAAATAAGCCCTTAGTAATAAAACATTGGTGTGTGCTTATAATGTATTTCTATTTTTTTATTTATGCATGGTGTGTAGTCTGTGCTTAATAAATGTATTTTCTTTCTTTTTTTTTTCTTTCTTTGCACATACTTACTATTAATGATATTATAAAGAAGTTTTGGGAGTTTGTATGTAGGGGATCTTAATCTTCGGAACAACTTATCCGATTCCGAAAATTCTTTCAGTAATGGTAAACAGTATTGCCAAGTGTCATAGGATATAATTATGTTATGTTAAAACAAGAAATTTCACGCGGACGAAATCGCCGGCAGAAGCTAGTGAGTAATATAGTAATTGCTGTTCTTTCTTCGCTGTGTTGTAGACCAGTCTTTTCAAGCATCTTAAGCCTTCCTTAAGTTGCACCACATCCGCCGATCAAACACAAGAGTTCAGTGGAATGCATTTTTCATTTCTCCGAAATAAAGGTGCATTTTCAGCCCAACGTTGAACCTCGAAGCGAATAGTAGGAGGAATAAACCTTGGCTTGTAATATTATATGTTCTCTAAGCTTTCGTGCTTCTAGCACTTTTCTAATCAAGTTTCAAATAAACCCTATTGTTAAATTAGCCGACATTCCAGCCTCGTCGGGTCACCTCGGACCACTTTGAAACATAACCAAGTAACCAACCCAAGTACTTTCCCACGACATGAATTGAAAGGGCACTTTACAGCTTACTCAAGTTACTTCGACCAACATTTCACTGCTAGTTTCCATAAACAACCACAGTGTAAACAATACTGCGACAGCCTGTTACACCTTGTTGGAGAACTGGGATTATTTGTAGGTGATTTTTGTATTCTGTGTACAGTTTAAATAGTTTGGAATGGTCAAGTGAGGGTCGTTGTCGAGTGTGTGCGTCATAACATGTAGAAGTCACAATGAGCAATTGGAGAGCTAGGTACAATTGTTTGAAACTTAAGGCAATATTGGTTTTGGGGTTCTCCAGAGAATTTGAAATTGTTTTCTAGCATAGCTTGACTATTTTCTAGTGCTTTTTAAATTAAATAACTTTTAGTAAGTTCAGATACCTAGTATATAATCATTCAGGCGCTTGTAATACTTGAAAGTATGCTCTTAAGTTTTCACAACAATCGCCTAAATTTATTTTTGCTTTGTGTCACTGACTTTAAACTTGTTGCTCGTATATTTTTAGACGCAACTTTTACTATCGTACAAGTTTTAACTAGTAGTATAAAAGCAGGAACAGCTACAGAAATAAATATCATAATTTTTTTAGAGGAATACAAAATAAGGATCGATCGTTTCAGTCTTTATTTTCTTACAAATATCTCAATCATCCCAGAAATATTTAGTTTTATTTACTAGTAAACCATCCCATACTCTTCTACCGAGGTCTGAATGTATTGTCATAAGCAGTTTGATACTTCGGTCCTTTAAAGATGAGTCTGTTACTGACCCTAAACTGTACAGAACATTCTCGATCAATCTCGCCCTTTCATCTGAAGTCATATCATTATAGAGTTCTCGTGATTGGTCAAAATTATCAGCGGGCGGCTCGAATATTTCAATCAAGTCAGCTTTATTTCTTTCTATATATGGAACTGGACCATTATAAGAATTAGGATAGTAATTCGGTATATTTCTTTGATTGTGTCCAACCGGAGGTGTGCCATCTCGATTATATATGAAGATATCGTCAATGGGTTTATTCACATCAATGTTCTGAAAGTTTGCTCCTAAACGATAGTACTGAGCATCTCTGTACGATAAGCGACGTGCCGCGAAGAGTTTATCTGGCGCTCCGAGAATACCAGGCACGAGATTACCGGGGCAGAACGCCAACTGTTCCATATCAGCGAAATAATTCTCAGGGTTCTTATTCAAAACAAATCGTCCCACGGGTCTCAAGGGGTATCTATCTTCAGGTAAAACCTTGGACACATCAAAAACATCGAACCCAGCATTATTGACGTCATTAACACTCAAAACTTGGACACTGAGGGTCCAACTGGGAAACTTTCCAGTTCCTATAATATTAAACAAATCTCTGTTTGCATAGTCACGATCTATAGCTGCTAATTTCTGAGCCTCCATTGACCCCAAATTCTTTACACCTGCATCAGGGGTAAAATGAAATCTTATAAAATACTTTTCTCCCTCTTCATTTACGACTTGAAAAGTATGAATTCCAAATCCAGGCATATGTCTATATCCATCAGGAATACCAAAATCACTAAATATGCGCATATAAACATGCATACCTTCCGGCCGTAACACCAAAAAATCCCAAAACATGTTGGAATCAGATAAAAATGTTTGTGGGTTCTTATTCCGTGAATGAACAAAAGTTGGGAAAAATAGAGGATCCTTTAACACAAACATGGGTGTATTTAATCCAACTATATCAAAGTTACCATCTTCAGTGTAAAATTTTAAAGCAAAACCTCTGGTATCTCTAGAAGTATCTATGCCACCTACTTCTTGAAATACCGGAGAGAATCTTACTGCTATTGGAGTCATCTTCCCCACTTCACTGAAAACTTTAGCTTTGCAAATATCTTTCATTATATCGTGTGTCACTTCAAAATACCCAAAAGCACCACCACCCTTAGCATGGACTACTCTTGGAGGTATTCTTTCACGGTTTAAGTGAGTTATTGAATCCATGAAAAATTCATGGAATATAAGTCGTTTGTTTAAAGTGCTACTTGCATCTTCATAGTCGATCGGTGTGCCAAGTGATGTTGTCATAATGCCAACTGGGCCCTGAAAAAAATATTGGCTTCTGTCAATACTATGTAAGGAAAATCATGATTAACAAGTACAGATAGAAGGAGAAAAAAGGAAGACCTGCAATAAATATCCCTAAAGGCTCAGATTTCACTTTGATTATTGACCTAATAATGAAACGGTGAACACCAATCTTTATGCTTGCCAAACGTGCGGCAATTAACTCATAAATCGTTTGATCTCTCAGTGAGGCACATATCCATGCTTACTCAACGAACCGAACATTCATTAAATTAAAACAAAAAAGGCCTTACGAATTAGAACATAGTACTCACACACGAAACCAAAGGTTTTTTTTTTTAAATAGAAAAATGGCTATCGGTGCAAGCTTTGAAAGGTGAACGAAATATAAAAGTAAAAGCAACCAAAATATCTATATAAAATAAAAGTAACAAAAACTTACCGAATTCCTATCCCTAAACGACACAATTTGATTCCCCGCTGGATCATCATTTTCTTCCGCAATTACCATTACCCCGATCAGTAACAAACACCATTCTGTCTTCATCCCCACTTACAACAACGAACAATCATCGACTGTCTACAACTCTACGGTTTTATAGACACTGGCCAAGCATTGCGCCCTTGCGAATGCCCTAGATTATTTATTATTTCCTAAACACTAGAAAATATGGTATACTAATAAAATTGAATAACACTTTCTGTTGGCTGCGGTACGTCCATTTTATACTGGCAGACGGAGCACTTGGAGCTATTATTAAATTGTACGTAATTTTTTACTCAGTAGGTATTACGAAGGTTTTGCCTTTGCAACCAGCGCCCTCACTAAAGGCCAGGTTACGCTGGACATATTTACATAAGATATATATTTTCATCCAACAAACAAATTAATTATCTCCGATCCTGCCAATTACATACTGTGTTTTAACAAGACTTTTTTAAAACGATAACTTAGATATAAACAAAAGTATCAATATTTAACGTCAAATAATATCTACATAATTTCAAACTAAATGATAAAAATATTACACTACAGTTTGCCACAGTAATGTTATCTTCGTTCGATCCACACCCCCTTACCCCTTTGAAATTCTGTCTTTCTGGATATAAAAAAGGTCTTGCTTATACTTTTCTATGCAGTGTGTAGGTATATGTATAATGAAATCGCACGTAGTATCCCAAATTTGCCAAATACAGAGCACATTTTCAATTATGAACTAAAAACTATGATTATTTAAAACCAAACTTTCTACTCAACATACATACATTGTTTTATTCGCCTGCAAGCCTTCACATATTCTTTGACTAAGATCTGAATGAACATTCCGAACATATAAGGTGGTTTTAATATGTATTATCAATAATTTTGAGCTCTCAAATGATCGTGTCATGAAAGGCGTGCAATTTAAATAGATAAATATGTAATAAATACGGTATTGTTGTTTTAGTGTAACAAAAACGTGTAACGTAAGCGAGCTGCAATTAAATTAGGCAACAGACTTGTGCATAGCGATACTGATGTCCGTGTAGATACTAGGTAAGATATAAACTAGAAAGGATGGTAATTTAAACACAATACATACACTTTTAATATTTCAATTTATTTAAATTAAATACACAGCACAAGTCACCACCCATTTAAATAAGAAAAAGGAACTGTATATAATATATTAAAACATAGCAAAAACAAAATAACACCTTTCATAATATTGAGTCATCAGTGTACTGGCACTATTATGAATATACTAAGTAAGTAAGTATGTATTTCTGATAGGCATACTTTAATCGTCCCAATCATAGCCGTAAGGAGTTCTAGTTCTGTTCGCCTGCAGTCCCTGCCATATTTTCTCACTAAGATCTGAATGTATCCGCCCAAACATCTTCACAGCCCTATCTTGCAAAAATTTGGTCGCAGGTCCCAAACTAAACAAAATGTTCTCCACTAATCTCTTTCTTTCTTCCGGAGTCATTTCGTTCTCGTACAGTTCACGAGCTTGTTCAAAATTATCTGGTTGATCTTGGTATATCTCAATTAGTTCAACTTTGCCTTTTTCTTTGTAAGGAACAGGCCCATTGAATGAGTTTGGATAGTAATTAGGAATGTCTCTTTGATTATCTTTTACAGGAGGCTGGCCATCACGATTGTATGGAAACGCTTTGTTTTGAATAGGACAATTCACAGGTATATTAATAAAGTTTGCCCCCAAACGATAATATTGAGCATCTCTGTAGGCTAGCCTTCTAGCTTCAAACACTTTGTCCGGCCCTCCAAGAATACCTGGCACTAAATTCGCTGGACTGAAAGCCAGCTGCTCAATTTCAGCGAAATAGTTAACAGGATTCTTATTCAAAACGAACCGACCCAACGGTCTCAGTGGATACTTGTCCAAAGGCAACACTTTTGTTACATCAAAGACATCAAATCCTGCATTTTTGACTTCATCCTCACTTAAGACCTGAATACTGGCGGTCCAGCTTGGAAAATCTCCATTTCCTATTGCTCTGTATAAATCCCTAGTAGCGTAATCTGGATCAAATGCTGCAAGTCTCATAGCTTCTTTAGAGCGCAGATTTTTTATTCCTGCATCTGGCCTGAAGTGGAATCTAATAAAGTTACTCTCTCCATGCTTGTTGACTACTTGGTAAGTGTGGATACCGAAACCAGGCATGTGTCGGTAGCCGTCAGGGACCCCTCGATCGCCGAACACTAGCAAAAACATGTGTAAACTTTCTGGACGTAGTGTTAAAAAGTCCCAAAGCATGTTTGGATCGAGGACATTGGTTGCGGGGTTCCTTTTCTGTGCTCTAACAAAAGTGGGGAAGAGGAGAGGGTCCTTGTAGACGTACATAGGGGTGTTGAAGCCAACTATATCGAAGTTACCATCTTCAGTGTAGAATTTGACTGCGAATCCTCGAGCGTCTCTCGATGTGTCGATACCACCTCGCTCAACGACTACTGGAGAGAATCTTGCTGCGATGGGAGTCTTCTTGCCAACTTTGTTGAATAGTTTCGCTTTACAAATATCAGATATGTCGTGGGTGAGTTCAAAATAACCGAATGCTCCACCAGCCTTCGCGTGGACCAGCCGTTCTGGTATCCTCTCTCGAACCAAGTGGGTCATGCTGTCCATGAAATATTCGTTGAAGATCAGCCTCTCGTTTAATGTTACTGTTGATTCTTTCAGTTCGATGGGTGCGCCTGCAGAGGTAGTCATTATAGCGATGGGGCCCTGGAATATACCATAAACGTTCATGAGATTATTGTAAAACTGTAGGCAACGTTTTTTTTATTAGTGCTTAGGTACGACAAAACTCGAAAGTTATTTATTCTAAAGACTCAATTAGAAATACAAGGGATTGTACGCACCAGCTTAATAATGATGTTTTTCAATGCATTTTAGTTTTTCAATTATTCAACATTATCTGAATGTCTTTCATTCCGGTTTCTATCAATTAGGTACTGACACCAATAAATTAATTGAAAAATAATTTAAACAAGGCACAATCATGTCAAAGCACTCTGCCTACTGAAATAATTAAAATTAAACGCTCAAATAAAATAAAATACATGCTCACATTAGTTTTCTCTTTGAATAGAAGGATTTGATTAGCCGCTGGATCATCCTGTACCTTCGCAGTAACTGCGGCCATTAATACCAGAAACAACAGCCGTAACATTTTTAAAAACATATTTTTTTATTTTTTTATTTATGGTAGTGTCATTACAATCTACTTTAGTTTCTTTAGGCTGCCAACACGCGAGTTGGTGGGGTCTGAAAAATGAACAACAAAAATATCACTGACATTATATGGCTAAAAACAAAATAAAACAAAACTTAATTCGACGGACTTAGCACATCAAGCTACTACAATCTGTCTAATTTCTTGAAAAGATTTTCAACTTTATCGTTAAAGCATTAAGGTTCAAGGTCGATTGGGAAAATTTGACAGTTTCGGATAGCTTGGCCTGCTGGCGTCTGTAACTACTGAATTTTGACTTTTCTATGCATGTATTTTATATAAGTAATACCATTCCCCTGCCCTTATCCCAATTTATTTGTGGTCGGCGGAACATGTCTTTTTCTTCCATATTTCTATATATATTAGTCGTCAGACCTATCTACACGTAGAACGACAACCTAAAACAGGACATGAAGTTCTTCGACAAGGAAATCGGATACGGCCGAAGACTAAAACAAGATCAAGATTGCTACTAGTGAAATATACATAAAACCGGAAACGGATAGTAGCGAGAACTCCGACGACGACATTGAAAACAGAAACATCTAACACAACATAACACAGCAGAGCAAGGACATACAAAAGAACCGAGAAAGCAGTAGAACCTCGCCAAAAGATTCACGGGTGAAGATCGACCTGAAGCACCTGGCCGCGTAGTCTTTAAAAGATCCATCGACAATTATCACCCATCTCTACAATAATACAATGCTTACTCTAGAATGCATATCCGGTAGGCTCTTAAATTCTACCCTTTCCTCCGGGCCCGTCTTCCTTACAAAAACCGCGCCCCCCGGTCTACTTCTTGATATGCAATGGTGGCTGTAGCACCATGAACATAAGGCTACAGGAGCTAGTGCGAATCTTGGGGTTCATTCGATTAATCGAGTCTGGTCAAACCACGCTGGGATCGGTGCAATTCATTCATTCATTCATATTTCTCTATTAGTCGTCATCTCGGTATTCACCCCCTTTCTAATCATAATCATTTCTAATCATTCACACAGTCCATCCATCGTTTCTTTGGTCTTCCCCTACTCTTATAGCCATCGACATTCATACCCAAAACTCTCCTCACGACATTTTCCTCATTCCTCCGTATCACATGCCCATACCATGACAGCCGATTTCCACACAAGTTTTCAGTTAGCGGTGCCACTTTCAGAAGCGCTAAAACACAAACACATACACTCACTCACATTCACGTATTTCCTTGCAAACCTTAAAATTAAAATGGTTAAATTATTTTCAATCTAATTATATGCAATTAAATTTAATGTTTTAACTAAACTTAAATAAGCGTAACTTAATTAGTACCAGAACCAATTGTATCATTATATTATTACTAGAGCAAATCATTTCGTCACGACTTAAATACTCAAAACTTTGTACATCGTGTTTTCTTTTTCAGGATAGATGAGTTGTACCCACATTTGTTAATAAAAAAAATATTATTTTATTATTATCATATAAGTGTATTACTATCAAATAAGATTTTTGATTGTTTGGAACTGCTGGTCGAATTTGAAAAATTATCTTTGCATTTGATAGCCCAATTCATGAGGAAGGCTATTTTTAGGAGCAAAAAGAAAAGAAGTCAGAAGGAACGCTCAGTGAAAACGAAGTGATAGCGCGGGCAGGCGATGCGATGCGACGCGGTGGGGCGGGGGAACAAGACATTTGATGCGGACGAAGTCGCGGGCTTATTTTATACTAACTGCGCCCCGCGATTTCACCCGCATAAGTTTCGATTCCCTGGGAATATCGGGATAAAAAGTATCCTATGTGTTAATCCTGGTTATAAACTATATGTGTGCCAAGTTTCATCCAAATTCGTTCAGTAGTTTTGGCGTGAAAGAGTAACAAACATCCATCCATCCATACAAACTTTCGCGTTTATAATATTAAGTAGGTAATAATATTAAGTAGGTTTATATAAGTAGGATAGAAAAAGTAGGTAACTACAGGGAAGTACGATAGGCTGAGTGTGAATATTTAAACTAGAAACTCTTATCTAGTTACCCTAAAACTAAGTGCGTGAAAATAAAACCAGTCAATATATTCAGTTTTCTGTTCACCAACGGCAATCAAGGGTTCCAAAAAATCTAACCTTTTACGGACCCGAAATGAGTATGTTCACGGTCGTAATTACGTAATCAGATCAAGATCAGACTTGAATGAACAACAAATCTTACTCAAGAGACACAAATAAGACTTGATTTTAGAACTGGCTGCAAACAAGTAAGTTTCAAAATGTTCCAAAGGACACCAACACTTCGGGTTTGAGATATCTTTATTTCCCATAAGAAATTTCACTTACATGAGAAATATAAACTAGTTTAAAAACATTATTGAATTTACGTACAGTCTTGGCAAAAAAAAAAAAGAATGCAAAATAGATACAACATAATAATTCTAAGAGTGTAGGGTAATCGCTAATAATTTAACACAGCCTAAATGTAAAAATACACGGAACGCGCGCAACTAGATGTGGTATGTAATGTACTAAGGTGCGCTCGCTTTAACCAGATGTAATTTTGAGTGTTTCTTAAATATTAACATGGATTTTGCATTTTTGATGTAATTTGGTAGTTTGTTATATAATGCAGCACCTTCGTACATCACATTTTTCTTGCCATAGCTGGTGCGTGGTGGGTGTAACTGTATGTGATTTGCATTTCTGAGCCCAATTTTGTGTATTTGTTTTTTTTTTGTAAAATGTATTTGTGTGTGAATGTTTTTATTAAGTATTTTTCTTATTAATATGCATGTATTATATATATATGTTTGTGATAAGTTCATTAACTTAGTTTCATTGTATATTTTTTGTGTTGGTGTACTGTAATCATATTGGAAGAGTGTCTTTATTAACTTATTTTGCGCTTTTGTAGCGTTTCAATATTGGTTTTGGCCGCTGTGCCCCATACTTCTATTAGATAGTCCAGGTGAGGTTTTATAAGAGTGTTATATATATTGTAGCGTATTTGGCGTGGAAGACATCGGACAACACTCCGCAGGGCTCCCGTGAGCGAAGTCAGTTTAGATCTAACCCACTCCATATGTGGCTTCCAGTTCAGGTGGTTATCTAAAATCAATCCAAGGTATTTTTCGTGATCAACTTTTTTGAGAGGTTGGTTACTTATGGTTAGTTGTGAATTGTGTGATACTTTTTTGTTTTTTGCTGCGAAAATTATGTAGTTGGTTTTGGCTATATTTATTGTGAGTAGATTGCACTGAAACCACATATTTAAAAGATTTAGATCATCCTGAGCGTCACACATAACAGCGTCTACAGAGTGTCAAAAATAAAATAAAGCTGTATCGTCGGCGTACAACGATATGTCGCCTTTAAGTCCAACTTCATGAATATTATTAATGTAAATCAGGAATAATAAGGGTCCCAAAATTGATCCCTGCGGTATGCCAAACCTTACGATTTCAGGACTTGTTTGGGTTTCGTTAATCTTAACCACTTGGAAACGATTGGCCAGGTAAGATTTAAAGACATCAAGGGCACTACCAGTGACACCAATATCATTTAGTTTTTTTAATAACAGTTTGTGACTTATTGTGTCAAAAGCTTTTTTTAAGTCTATGAAAATACCTAATGCTATTTGCTTTTTGTCGATACTTAGTTTAATTTTTGTTATTAGATCTACTGTTGCAGAAAGTGTATTGGATTTTGGCCGAAAACCGTATTGTTTTTCATATAGGAAGTTTTGCGCTTTAAGATGTTCATCGAGGCGATTGTATAAAACACGTTCAAAAATTTTTGATAAAACCGGCAAGACAGAAATGGGACAATAATTTCCTGGATCAGATTTACTTCCATTTTTGTATATGGGGCTGACTTTGGCAATTTTGAGGCTGTCGGGAAAAGTTCCAAGTTCTAAATTTTTATTTATACAGTTTGTTAGTTTATCTAGTATTAGGTCTTTTACGCATTTTATTGATTTTGTGTTTATACCGTCTAAGCCAGAGCTAGTGTTTAGTTGTAAGTTGTCAATTATCTTTTCTATTTCATTTATGGTGCATGGTCTTATTTGTGAAAGTGTGTCCAAGGTTCCAGTTGCCTGCGTTCCTTTAGTGTGGGTCAAATTATTATGGTATTGATTGGGGATTTGACTAGCCAGAACTGATCCAATGTTTGAGAAAAAGTCATTAAAACACTCGCAAATGTCAGTCTGATTAGTCAAAACTCCAGATGGCATAAGAAGTTTACTCGGTCCTGGTGACTCTTTGACCATATTCCTAGAGAGCTCATTTATAAGAGTCCACATTTTCTTTGGGTTTTTCTGGCATTGATCAAAAGCATTTTGGTAGTAAGCACTTTTAGTTTGTTGTATAACTTCATTGACCTCATTTCTTTGGTTGATAAATTTTTCCTTCAATAGTTGATCATTTACTTTTTTTTGTGCATGTTCCATAGTGTGTTTCTTTTATTTATTAGATTTATAATAGTTTTGTTTATCCAATCTTGCCTGGGCGGATTCAATATTTTATATTTTGTTATTTTACTGCTATTGATGCTGGATAATAACTTTTGTTCAAATAATTGGTATTGATGGTCTTCGTTGGAGTTATTCCATTCTCTTACAGTATTATACAGCTTTAAATAATCTACAGCTTCATATTTTACTCTTCTAGGCGGTTCTGGTTCATGTTTTTTAACTTCTAAGTATATCTGATTGTGATCCGACATAGCAGATGCAATTATAACAAGATGGAACTTGACGTCAGTAAGATTTGTGCAGACATGGTCAATTATAGTTTTCGTTGTGGCAGTTTCTCGGGTACAATAGCTCTCCTCGACTTTGTTTAGAAGTCTATAGCCGTTAGTTTGTAGTTCTTCTTTGTATTTAATAGCTGTCTGATGCAAATTCAGCACATTAATATTAAAATCACCCAGTATTATTACTCTTTTTCGCTTTTGCAATTGCTTGGTGTAAGTTTCAAGGAAGTTTTTGAAATTAGAAGCGTCTGGTTTACGATAGATGCCAGCTATGTCGAGGGAATATTTTTCAAGATGGATCCATACGAAATGGTTGTCAATCAGGCATTGCTCCTCGATTAGGTGGTGCTGTAAGTTGTTGTGAGCGAATATTGATACTCCACCACCCCTTACGCAGTGTCTGTAGTTGTAGTAGTGTGTATATCCAGGAACTTGAAGTCTTTTAGCTTCATCATCAGTCTTTATCCATGTTTCAGTAAGTATAATAATGTGTATGGTACTACGAAAAGATTCCACTACGCATTTTAGTTCGTCCAATTTCCCAGGTTTCACGATACTGCGCACATTTGCATACAAGAATTTTATAGATTTGTTGCTCGTGGTAACATCGTCGTAGTTGTCACATATTTGGTAGGTTATAATGTCTTTTGTGTGAGAGTTTTGGTTATGGCTGGTGTTTTTTGACGTCAGTTTTTTGCGGGAGTTTGAATTATTTTTGGCACACCCCTAACATACTTAATTGTTAAGTTATTCGCCATTTTCAGATCGGCACTTAATTTCGTCCTTAAGATTCTTCAGAAATTCTTATTGCTGGGGTGTCTGATCCGAGTATATTTTGATATTGTCACTATTAAGAGCATTTTTGCCACGTAAGATAGATATTGCCGTTTCTGATGATTTGAGACATACTTTTAAAGGACGATTTTTACTGGAGTTATACTTCCCGAGACGGAATAGTTTCTCAGGTAAGCAATTTGCACCTGTCATCCTTAAAATCTTAACAGCTTGGTCCATGTCCATATTTGTTCTTTCGTCTTTAGTTGCTGAGACTGGCTCTTTTATTTCAACAATTATGATATTTTTTCTCCTTAGTTCACGTTCTCTGACTTCCGTCATGATAGACTCATATGCATCAGATGTCACAAGCGATGGTGGAGTAGACTTTGAGTTATTCTTAATCGTGTCAATTTCAGATTGAATTTTTTCGAGCTTTTTTGTCAGTGGAAATGGCTTTTAATTGTACTTCTGAAATGTCAGATTTCAGTTTGTTTTGTTCTACAACGAGATTATTTAAAGTAATTTTTATATCGTCCACTTTTTCCTTTATTGTAGAAATATCCCCACTTACTTTATCCATAAATTCTTTTTGGTTGGTTGTGATAGTGACCATCATTTGCATTATTTGTTCTCGAAATTCGCCTATTTCTTCCTTAATGTCATCGCCAAACTTTCGCTTATTTCGGAACGTAACTTGATTAGGGCTGTTTTGAAACTCTGATACTGTTTAATTACTCGACAGATTTGGTTCTGAACCACTCAGGCCACTTCCAGGAGGTGATCGTTTCGCGCTCATGATCTGTGGCACAAATACCACTCGTGGAGCAAGTTGCGATAATGATTGAGCGAATGAGTCAAAAAATAATGCGCCTGTCTCTTTTCCCCGAGGGGGTGAAGAGCGGTTACCTTGCTCGGATGTTATGTTTCTTCGCAGTAAATGTTATAAAATCCCACACTTAGTTCAATTAACTTAGAAACTTGAGTAACACAATTATAAGTATTATATTCGGTTAATGGATATTTTAAGTAACTTTTATATTTCGTAAAGATTATTTGTAGCACTTCTGCACTGTACGCGGTCCGCAGACGAACCGAACCATACTTTACACACTATACACTTCTCCATTGCATATCGTCGCCGTCTTACGGCCTTTGTAGGTACACGGCACGGTTTCTTTACCGTACGACGTATAAACCGTGCTGTAAAAACGTGTCCGTCAACAAGCTTCCATTGATCCATACAATACTGACGACCGTGCCTACACACGGCGAATTAATCGTAGTTTTACATGGCTAGAAAAACCTGTGTACAAAGGGCCTTTTTTTTTTTTTGAGGATGGGAAATCATCAAATGACCCCTCCCGCTCTGGGTGGAGCAGAAGGGAGTGTCAGACTCTTACTGACTAAAACCCACCGGTGTTCCTTCCTTAGCCCTTTATGTACCAGGGCAGCGGTAACCCTTTCGGACAATCCCGCTACCCCGGCAGGCTTCGGCCCTGTCGGGCCCCGTCAACTATGCTGACATCTCTTTGAGGCGCGCGTGGAACACATACGCGCCGTCCGGCACGTGCCTGGTCCTGATCGGACGGAGAGCTACCCATTGCTCTCCGCCCGCAGGCCCGCGCCTACGGTGGCCGGGAGTCGTCACGCGGCTCCCGACGCCCGGAGCGTCTCCCTCGGCGGCTGAGGCGTGAGAATCTCTCCCTCGCCCATCCCGCCACCTCCTTCGCTAGTATGACTGCTTCGCAGAAGGAGGTGACCGCCTCCCACTCCCTCTCGCCCCGGACCATGGCTTGAACCAGGGCCGGACGCGAGAGGTCGCCGCCGCTGCCGATCGCCTCTACGAGGACACGGCGGTGCTCTGTCCAAGCGGGGCAGACCTCCACCGTATGCTCCACCGTGTCCTCTGGGCGATCCTCGCAGTGATGAAACCCGGGCGTCTCCTCCCGCCTGATGATGTGCAGGAACCTCCCGAAACATCCGTGTCCGGAGAAGACCTGCGTCAGGCGGTAGGTGAGAACGCCGTGACGCCTCTCTAGCCACTCCTCAAAGAGGAGTACAAAGGGCCTTAGAGTGAAAGGTCCTGGGTGTCAGCGCAGGTCAAGCTGCTGGAGCCCAGACCTCTAAGGTGCTATCGATGCCTCGTGGGGCACCACGTGGGCGTCCAGTGCACCTTAGAGGACCGCAGCACTCTGTGCTTCCGCTGCGGTAAGCCCGGACATACGGCCGGCTCGTGCAACGCCGCGCCACACTGCGTCGCATGTGCGGCTGCTGGCAAGCCGGCCGATCACCGGGCGGGGAGCAAGTCCTGCACACCACTGTCGCCGCCACTGTCGCCGCCACCGCCACCGCCGCCGCCGCCGCCGCCACCACCGCCGCCGCCGCTGCCGCCGCCGCCGCCACCACTGCCGAGGGGGCCCGGGAGGGGGCTGAAATGGAGGAGTAACGACTCCTCCTCTACGCCTCCTCCAGGCGAACATCAACCACTGCGCCTGCGCTCAGGACCTGTTGCTCCAGAGCATGGCGCAGTGGTCGATAAACATCGCCGTGGTCGCTGAGCCGTACTTTGTCCCGCCCAGGGATTACTGGGTGGAGGACCTGAACGGCTCAGTGGCCATAATTTCGTCGGCTGCCGCCGGTACCCCGTCCCTCGAAGGTGTCACGAGGGGACAGGGGTGCGTAGCAGCACGGTTCGGAGAGATTGTAGTAGTGGGAGTATACTTCTCTCCGAGCCGAACTCTCGCCGAGTTCCAGAACTCTTTGACAGAGTTGAGTGTCGTCGTCGCCAGAAACCATGCCTTCTCTGTGCTAATGCTCGGGGACTTCAACGCCAAGAATTTGGCCTGGGGTTCCCGTTGCACGGATGTGCGGGGCAGGATGGTGGAGGACTGGGCTCTCTAAACAGGCCTGGTCGTCCTAAATCGGGGTTCTGTTCCTACGTGTTTGCGGATGCGGGGCGAGTCGGTAGTGGACATCTCGTTCGCCAGCCCCGCTCTGTCACAGCGTGTCATTGACTGGCGCGTCATGGAGGAGGTGGAGACCTACTCCGATCATCGGTATATCCGGTTTGAGGTCTCCACCCAGACCTCTAGCGCGCTGGTCCAACAGGCCCCGAGTGGTCCGCGGTGGGCGCTGAAGCAACTGGACCGGGAGCTTCTCCTGGAAGCCTCGATCGTGCAGGCCTGGGTGTTTTCACCGGACAGGCCTGCTGACATTGACGATGAGGCGGAGTGGTTCCGGGAGGCCATGTCCGAGATTTGTGACGTGGCAATGCCCCGAGTCCAGCCAGGATGCGCCCGACGTCAGGTGTACTGGTGGTCGCAGGAGGTTGGGGCGCTACGCAAGGCGTGCGTCGACGCGCGACACCGGTACAGCAAGCACCGCAGGCTCCGCATCCGCCCTCCGGATGCGGAAGCCACGGAGGTGGAGCTGTACGAGGGGTACAGAGCGGCGAAGACCGCCCTCCAAGAGGCTGTTCAGCGGGCCAAGGATATGGCCCGCGAGGAGATGCTGGAGACTCTGAACAGAGATCCATGGGGGCGCCCCTACAGAATGGTGCGGAATAAACTCCGCACATGGGCTCCCCCGCTGACGCAGAGTCTCCGCCCACAGCTGGTGGAGGAAGTGGTGAGTGCTCTGTTCCCTTCACGGGGGGAGCATACTCCCCCGCCTATGGCTCCGCCACTTGCGGTGCCCGAAGCGGACCGCGCGGACGATGACGACGACACCCCTGAAGTGACCGGGGTAGATCTGAGAGCGGCGGTAGGCAGGCTGAAGGCCAAAAATACCGCCCCGGGACCCGACGGCTTGCCGGGTAAAGCCTGGGTCCTGGCCTCGAGGGCTCTCGGGCCTCGACTGGAGGCGCTCTTAAGCGCATGCATGGAGAGAGGCCAGTTTCCACTCCGTTGGATGACGGGGAAGCTGGTCCTCATTCAGAAGCCAGGGCGCCCTGTGGACTCTCCGTCCGCATACCGGCCCATAGTGCTGCTCGACGAGGTCGGCAAGCTCTTTGAGAGAGTGATTGCGGGCCGCCTCGTCGGGCACCTGGTGAGGACGGGGCCGGATCTTGCGGAGTGCCAGTTTGGCTTCCGCAAGGGGCGCTCGACGGTGGACGCCATCATGCGCGTGAGAGCCCTCACGACGGGGGACGCGGTGTCCCGAGGTGGGGTGGTCGTGGCGGTGTCACTCGACATCGCCAAGGCGTTCAACACCCTGCCCTGGAGCTGCATAGGCGAGGCACTCCGGTATCACCGGGTGCCGACTTACCTCCATCGAATAGTCGGGGCGTATTTGACGGACAGAGCCGTCATTTACCCCGGTCGCGACGGGAATTGGAACCGGCGAGAGATGTCGTGCGGTGTCCCACAGGGATCGGTTCTGGGGCCGCTCCTGTGGGACATCGGTTACGACTGGGTGCTGCGGGCCGACCTCCCTGATGACGTCAGTGTAGTTTGCTACGCTGACGACACGCTGGTCCTGGCGCAGGGGAGGTCGCATCAGGCGGCGGCCGACGCGATGACACGCGGGGATGCGATAGTCGTGGAAAGGATCCGGCAGTTGGGTCTCGAGGTGGCATTGCACAAGTCCGAGGCCATGTCCTTTCATGGGCCCCGGTACGGGCCACCTTCGGGATCCCAACTGATGGTAGGAGGGATTCACATCGGCGTCGAGACAAAGATGAGTTCCCATCCTCAAAAAAAAAAAAAAAAGAGTGAAAGGTCGAGAATGCAATTTTGGTCATTTTTATTTAATTATGGGCTGATTTTTCAATCGACATATAATTTCCACGAATAAAAATTATATGTCGATTGAAAAATCAGCCCAAATTTTTTTTTAAAGAAATCCTCACAATACGCTCTCGTTTTTTAATTATATTTAGAACTTTTTTTATGATTAATTGTCGTACACTTCAAGTTAAGTTAAAGTTAAGTTAAGCAACGAAATAAAACGGATTACAAAAGGTATATCGGTTTTTATTCTATAATGTTTCATTGATATACTTGTAACTACCATTTTTTTTTAACAACTACAGTAACAGGAGGAGCTTCTTAATTCGGTTGTATTTTTATTTATTTTTTTGTTAATGTTGTTTCCTCAGAACTCCGTCGTTTATAAACCGATTTGGAAAATTATTTTTTTGTTCGAAAGGGTATACTTACAAGGTGGTCCCATATAAAGGAGATTGACCAAAAGCAGTCTTGAAAAGTTGTATGAAAACTAAATTAATAAACAAATTATTTGCTTATTTTTTACAAGCTTTTCACTTCAGGAATTTGGTTTTCGTATCCGGAATTATGATTTTAAGATAAACAGTAAATTAACGATTGCTAGGTACATTTCCGTATAGTCATGATGGACGTTTCGTTCTCTTCATTTGTACGAGTTACGTAAGTATGAGCCTTTACATAAAAACATCACAAAAATGATATTAAACTCATAAATAGCTAAATAATTAGTAATATCATAATCATAACGTAGGTACTGTATATGTATTTCATAGTTCCGTTGTGAAAATATTTATTTTTGTGTTTCGCCTCACGCAGATGCAACTGTCAAGGCAGATGACAGACGTACCGGTAGGGATGACGAATATTCCTATATAAGATCGATTTTTAAATCTATCCGAATCGCAGGAAAGAATCGATTCAGCAATAAATTGAGTTCTGATAGATCTGTTCCCGCCATTATTCTACATCGACAGCTTTACTATAGATAATCACTTATTCGTTTTGGTGTTGCCAGCATAATTAGTCAAATATAATGAATAATCGAATACAAAATAAATTAAATAATATTCTTGGTTACAAAAAACAGAACAAAGAAACTGCGTATCAAAACTTAAAAGTTGCAATCCGCAGGAAAAACATCGGAACTCGTTTTCAAGTTTCTAAAATCGATTAAAAAAATCTATAAATCATTGTTTATGATCGATAAAAAAAAAACAATTTACTTGACCTATAAAATCGATTCTAGATCGCCATGCGGAAGCCGCCATTACTGTTTATGTGTCGATTGAGAATAGTCACCGCGATTAATCTCTCCATTTAAATAGTAATACTTACGGAAATTCGTTGGTGTTTGTTTTAAACAACTTAGCGTGTTTCATGTAACTAACGACAGGACGTTTTCATATTTAATTGTGTTTTATTACACCAGGACGTTTTTGTGTTGTGTTCCTGAACTCTTTTGAAATTCTAATCATGTCGATGCTTGATTCTGATCAACCGATGCCGGTGGTAATGAGAAGCCGATGTGTCAATTGTTCACTTTTGATACCCAGAAATCACCCGCAACATTCCTTGCAACAAGCGTCTACGACGATCTCCGAATTTGTTTAATTACTTGAAAACTCGGATACTTGTGTGAAAATGAACACTTTTATTTAATAGTATAGTCTACACTAAATAAAGATTTATTGTGTTTCAACTTAAGACGGATTTTCATACATCGTTGGTCATGATCCTTTGGTCAAGTTCTGATGAGTGGTTTTTCAGTTATCTTCAATAATATGTAGTTTTTCCACTTAATGTATGTTGATAATGTTATAATAACTTCCTGTCACTGTTATTTACTTAGCAAGTGAAGGTATACGAATTTGTGTGGGGTAGGTACCACAACTAAAAAGTGAAAAATAAAAACTAACTTTTTTTTACTTTAGACTTTAAAGATTCACACTGACATATATTACAATTATAATTTGACAAATACTTGACATTTAAATTTAATATTTAAATGTCAAGTATTTGTCCAATGATTGACTATGATTTATGTACAGACGCCAGCAGGTCAAGCTACCCGAAACTGTCACATTTTCCCAATCAACCTTGAAACTTACTGCTTTAACGATAAAGTTGAAAATCTATTATAGAAATTTGACAGATTGTAGTAGCTTGATATGTGTCTGTACCAATTTTATTAGCTTCATTTATTTAATTCATGTACTTAATCAATAATTTTGCATACTAGTTTTAGCGAATTGATTTAGACACTGTTATCAACAATTTAACTCAAACTTTATGGTATTGTTACCAAATAATCACAAATTAAGTTTTTACCATTGCCACTCAAAAAAGGGCATTTTATTCATCGATAACAGTGAATAAAACTCTCTTTTAGTCACTGAGCGAATAACGTTTTGAATTTGGAACAAGCACGAATATACGAATTATGTACAAAAATAAATAAAACGTGGTGTAAGTACGTACTGGCTGGCTATATGGAGCTATTCCATAGAGCTATAAAATTAAATTAAAAAAAAAATATCCCGCCAATTTAAGTTCTTTCCTATCGGTTATCGTGGTTGTTTTAAGTCATTGGAAAATCTAATAACATAAATTATAATAAAATGAGTTCTTCCAGTGACGAAAATGAGACACTGACTCCGGAATCATTTCGAAAAGCAGCAATTTATTATACCTACTTAGTAGATAATTTGTTGCCGCCAAAATCTCGGGAGTTATACCTACCTGAAAACACAATTTGTTCTGAGACTGGAAAACCACGAATGGCGCCAATTCCTTCTCAGAGTCCGCATTTCTTAACTATTTCAACGAATTAACCAAGACTAAGAAGACGTCGACACTTTGGAGCATATATTCTATGCTAAAATCCACTGAGAATCAAACACAACATTGATAACTACTCAAAGTTAGTGACATACTTAAAGCGACTATCCGAGGGTAATAAGCCAAAGAAATCTAGAGTGCTAACCTCTCAAAACATTGAACGTTTTCTAAATGATGCGCCTGACCACATTTTTCTGGCCGTAAAAGTAAGTACCTATTTATCTACAAACCTACTATACTTTAAAAGTTTTATTTTAAATACATATTTTATACATATTTAAAAAAATACATATTTTAAAAAATACTTACATATTTTTTTAATTAATGTTCACAGGTTGTGCTAATTTTTGGCGTGAATGAATTATGGGCCTGTCGCGGTAATGAATTATAAAAGATAACTATATGAACGACATTCAAAAACACTCGGAAAATTTATTACTGATCGTTTTAACTGATACGAAAACAAACATTGATAGAACGTTCGTGATACAGCAAGAGTACGTAAAAATCGTCGAAACATAGAAAGCTTTACGGCCCACTAATACAAAAACCAACAGGTTTTTCATACAATACCATGGCGGAAAATGTACTCGGCAACATAATGGAATCAATAAAATAGGTGCGATGCCAAAAGAGATTGCCACATTCTTGAATCTATCAAATCCCAACAGTACACAGGACATTGCTTCCGTAGAAGCTCTGCCACCCTTTTAGCAAATTCTGGTGCTGATTATACATAACTGAAACGAGGATTCAATTGAAAACCTGCAGCCGAATAGTTGACGGTATAAATCTAAGACCGTCTACTGTTGACCCTTGGGCGCCACTATCTCCGGCGCGCCCTTTAACATCGAAAGGACAACCTTGTGGAACGACTACATTACAGCTTTCTCAGCAACAGCAACCACAAAATATGGCGACTTTGCCAAACACCCAAGTTTTATCTAATACGACCGTTTCAAAACCAAACAAGAACATTACACTGAATTTCGAAAACTGTTTTAGTTTAACGATTCATTTTTAATGTTTATAAATGAATCCTTTGTTCTCTTATTACCGATTATAAAATAAAATGTGATAAATACTATACTACTATTCATTTTCTCGCAGTCAATGGTAAAAAGCAGAGTACACAACTCGTGAAAAATATAAATAATTCATCTCGGTCCTTGTATCCCTCGCTCCGCTCAGGATTCTAATCTAGAATACCTCGCTACGCTCGGGATTCTATTCTACATAGAATCCTTCGCTGCTCTCGGGATCCAACTTAGTCCCTCGAATTAAATTCCCTTTTTTTTTCACTTGTTGTATAATCTACTATTAATGTTGTTAAATACTAAAACGAAAAAAGATGGTCCCACGGCTAGAATGTTAATTATTATGAATTATTGTAGGTAATTGTTTATGTGTTTAAATACACAATTACAATAGGGTTTGCCTGGGTAAAAAAATAAATATATATACCTGCCTGGGTCTCAAAGAGAGGTCAGCACGAATTGACGGGGTCCGCTAGGGCCGATGCCTGCCAGGGCCGCGGGTTGTTCGAAAGAGATACCGTGGCCCCTGGCACAGGCAACTGAAGGAACACGGGTGGGTTTTAGTCAGTAAAAGTCTGATACGCCCTTCCGCTCAGCCCAGAGCGGGAGAGATCATTTGCTGATTTGCTACCCAAAAAAAAAAAGGTCCTGTTGGGTTCGATTCCCAGGTCCGGCAAAGTACTATTGGGGTAGCAACCCGGAGTTTTGATTTGTTCCCGGTTGATGGCAATAGGCTCGCTCCCTATTACATGGGATTTACTGAACATTACTGGCACAATGTGGGTGTCCTACAGGTACACCTTTACCTAACCCTTACGAGATTACATGCGTGATGTTATACTTAGTATGTGCTGTATGCTAACAAAAAAACGCAGGGCGAGTTCATTTTCTTCATTTTCTACTTAATTAAAAAGCACATCTTGAAATACCGTGTACCCATCTAAGGTACTTACATACACGGCTAATAGCTTTGCATTAATAGACACATCGACAAGCAAGAACAAATTAAATATACCCGAGCTAAAACCAAAACTGCGATAAAACACACACAAACCACTAAGCACTTAGTATCAAACACTTCAAAACTGAATGAAACAAAATAAAATACAACAGACACAAACCTCTTTTTTAAGTTACACCTTTATCAGATAAAATAAAAAAATTAATTAACATAAATCTTCGAAATTTAAAAAACGCTTGACGTCTTCCAACTGATACAGTTAACAACCATATTGATGGTGTTGGCGGCAAAGCGCGAACTTTTCTTGCGACCTCCGTCACAGTCTAGTGATTATGAAATAAACAGTGGTGCAATCGACGGTTTTCTTAAAGTATGCAGTTTAATTATTCAATATTCTGGCCTAAATGTAACAGGTGTAACATTATTGGTCCAATACACAGTTGTTAAGATAAATAGTGCATTTTTTATCTCCATTGCTCTAGAACGAAAGATATCGATCAAATTGTTTACAAAAGCGTCAATGGATGCTAGATTTCTACAGTGGGTATTGTGATATCAACAATCAGTTACTTAGGTACCTATTTATTTATTCTTTTGTTCGATGCATTCTAATTCGAGCGCCTTCTAAAATATATTTTTAAGTAGGTATTTGTTTTAGTAATAGATATTAGATCGCCAATCGATGAATCTCATTTTTTTGCCCTATGCCTTCACATCATCTAAACCATAATAGGTTCTCAACGTCAACGCTGTCGTTTCAGAACAACGATAAACAGTAAGTAAAAAAAAATATTGGGCTCTAGAAAAAAAAAATTCAAAGTGGGCAAAATAAGGTAAGGGAACTATGATTTAAACTCGTGGTAAAATGATATAAGATTACAAGGCCACTGAAATAATAAAATGCAGCGTAAACATGCAACATTGGTACATACCATTTCCATTCTAACTAGTTAATTATGAAACTCCTTGGCAATCAATATCGCTTTCATTCGGCACCTGAGGACAGATAGAAAAAAAGCAATAAAATATACTCGGCCTAATCTCGGCCTACTGGTTTTGGTGTCTCTGCCAAAGGTAAGGTTAAGTTCATTTGTTTTTGCGTAGTGTGACTTAGATTGAGTGCTAGGAGGTCATTAGATTAGGATTGGAAGTTGGGGTCTGTGGGAGCACAATATTACAAATGTTTGGAAACTTACTGTGTTGATTTTAGGCTGTTCGCATACCTACAGCTACAACCTATTTTAAAAGCTCGAGAGGAACATGCAATATAGTAAATAAAAACGCATAATGAAGGGTTCCGTAGTTGGGGTGAATTTAACGCAAGAACAAACTTAACATTACAATGATAAGTTTGTTCAAAACACATGTTCTCCCGTACATCGATAATACGTTATGGTCTATTCGCTCTCCAACTGCATAATATGTATCTAAGTTTGTAATTGTAAAAGTATATTTTCTTATGTGATAACACTAGAAATGAACGATGTTCGAACTTTTTTCTTTACTTATGCTGGGACCTTGTTTCTTGCTAAATTTTATGATTCTAGGTCAACGGCAAGCAGGTACCAGTACCCTATAGGTTTTGATTGATTTGCGAGTATCAAAATACGTTGCATAAATGGCCGTATTATTAATTGCGTAGACTTAGAAGCTGGATTTTTGTAGTGCTCCAAGGGACCGTAAACCTACGTATTTGATATTAATTTAGACTTGATACCTCCACGCATTGCTGAGAAAAAGGGTCTTGACAGACTGACAGACAGAAAGACGGACGGACGGACAACGAAGTGACGAGTAACAAATACAGAACCCTAATAAAGAAACTCGCATATAGGTGCTTGGATTAAATCCACTGCAAAATCAATTTGATATATTACTCTCAAGGTTTGACAAAAGTTATTGAACAAAAAGTGGACCACATCGACGCGGCCGACAAATAAATTATCGGTAATTGACCACAACGGGGTTGGCAGGCCATGGAGACGGGCTGCTCCATAAGTACCTACATAATTTACATAGTCATGGCTGGGCTCTTTAGTCAACTGAGGCCGCTCGAACTTATCCCGCGGGATGAGTTGACTAAATAATTAATTTTATTATTTTTCCATTGTCAACTGATCCCACTTTAAAAAAAGATTATTATTTATATAGAAATATGTACACACGTGAACAAAATTCTTTGGGGGAAAAAATGACACACCATGGCTTGGTTATACTGATATATTTAACAATTACAGTCGTTTGATTAATAAACAGAAACTAAATGTAAATAAGTAGTGTCCAAATTTGAAGGGGCAGTCTAATACCTAACCTAACAGTATCGGACTTTCGATCGAGAAGTCGCGAGTTCGATTTCCACCCATTACTAACCCACTTCTAATACAAGCATTTGAAGTTTTGAAAAAAAAACCATTCTTGATTATTATTTAGGTACAGACGCCAGCAGGTCAAGCTACCCGAAACTGTCAAATTTTCCCAATCCACCTTGAACCTTAATGGTTTAACGATAATGTTGGAAATCTATTAAAGAAATTTGACAGATTGTAGCAACTTGATGTGCTGGCGCCTGCCTGTACGCACGGCTACACATCAAGCTATACATAACCAGTATAACTTCTGATTGTACGAAAAACCTATACAATGCGAGGTCAGCTAAAAATAGAAATGTATAGCTCCGTTGTTTTATTAAAATTTGCTTAACACTTAACAAAGTAGTTAAAATTACAATCGTTTGATTTATAATACTAAAAAACAAATAAAACTAAATAATATTAAATGGGGGGTGTGAGGGGCACACTTACCATCTCAGTGCCCCAAGTCAACCTCACATGCTCGTAGTGCATACTGCTGAACAACAAACGAGGCTCTGACAACCATGTGATTTCGCAGCTAAATGGCGTAGATTAGTGACGGGCAGCAGCGTCACTAGTAAGAGAAGCTGCTTGGAGTCTCTCTGAGGGATCGAATCCGCAACGAGGTAATCCGGCAGAGAACCAAAATTATCGACATAGCTCACAGAATAAGCAAGCTGAAGTGGCAATGGGCCGGCCATATTAGCCGTAGAACCGATGACCATTGGGGTAGAAGTGTTCTTGAGTGGAGACCGCGAATCGGTAAACGTAAGGTAGGACGCTCTCAGGCTAGGTGGAGCGACGATCTTCGCGGGATGGCTGGTAGCGGCTGGATGAGAGTTGCCGAAAATTTAGTTGAATGGCGTGCAATAGGAGAGACCTATGTCCAGCAGTGGACTGCTATAGACTGATGATGATGATAATATTAAATAATAGGTAATACTATATACAGGGTGGCAGGGACATCGACGCGCAAACTGTAACCATGGATTCAGCACACGAGTTTAGACCCCATAGCGTCGAAATATTTCGTCATATTATTTTTTTATATTTTAAATATTTCTGAGGCCTGTCAATAATAATAAGTAATAAAATAATAGTTATGATCGTGATGCTTACTGGCAAACATATAAAAACTGCCAGTTATATTATTCAGGTGTAAAAACTTACTACTTAATAATTATTCAAAAATATGATGTTAAAATGCTTGGTGAAAATATATGCAGCCCCAGAAATCACTGCCTCCTAAAAACATAAAATGATACAATATGGCCCCCCCTCTTAACTAAAGAACTATAATATTTAACTCGTAACTGAAGGATTATTATTGACAGGACAGATAAGCGTTTTGGCTAAAGGTAAAATAAGGTAATTAAAGAACATTATTGTTCATGTTTGTACGGCCGGAGAACTTTAGGAAGCTGTACCCATATTGTCAGCATTTTATATTTTTTAGGTTGGGCCAGACACGAAGAGGTTTTAAGTCATCCTGCTGCTTTCTTAAATAACAAATAATGTTGTAAATACACTGGTTTGATTTTACTTCTACTGCCAAAACTTCAAAACTGGTGCCCATGAATGATTAATAATCATGCGTTATGGTGTTTGCATATCGATATTTCAGTTTCGATAGTTAGGGCAAAACCAATAATATAGAAAGTGTCCTCACGTGATTATATTATTCGTTTTCGTAAATCTAATGTCTAACACTTTTTTCGTGTCTGTACTTGTATCAGTGGGATTAGTTGCCCGATTCAAAACATTCATTAGGTCAACTCATCCCGCGGTATAAGTTCAAGCGGCCTCAGTTGACTAAAGAGCCCATGGCTGGCTAGGTTAAATCTGTGTATTCAGATAAAACCTATTTCCTTCCCCATCCTCCTTCGACTATCTTTTAGAGCAGGAACCACTGTCCTCTTGTATAATGTGGGTGCAGTGACAGGATTACCTAAAAATAAATAACAAATACCTAAAAGTTTAACAGGTAAGACTGGTACCAAGGGATCCAGTACTTAACTGAGTTGTGAAGGTTGATCTCCACAACCCAGTTAAGTTATATTACGTGGAGTGACTGCCTATCTGAATACACAGTCACTCCACGTAAAATACTGATTCAGCTACATCCGTTTAGACTGGAAGCTGACCCTAACATAGTTAGGAAAAGGTTAGGAATAGATTGAGCTGCGGGACCACAGTGATGAGCATAAGAAAATTTTATTAAGTGATTCATGTTTACTAATTCAAATATTAATAAATAAGCCTTTATTTATAATAGAAATATTGGTACGCCATAGTATGGCAGGATATGCTGGAACCAAAATTGTAACATCTATTGTACCATATTCTGACAAATAAACATTTTTGATTTGATTGGAAAGCATTGGTATAAATAGGGGCGTGCACACTTTTGCAAAGCGTCAAAGCGATTTATTTTCTAAACCACTTTTTTGAACAACTGAATGACACTGCTTGACTAGGGGATCGAACACAGGACTACTCACTCACTCGGCAGTCGGCAGTTGCGACTATTAGACCATCAAGACCAATCATCCCTCTTACAGAAGCAGTTCTTCAATCTATCGCATACACGATTAATCGATCGATATTCTTCAACAGGGCCCTAATTCACTATGACCACTTAACGATTCTTTACTTCGAAGCCACGTCGATTCCTGAGCTAATCTCCAATAGCTAAAACCAATCACGCGGTTTCATTCATTGTGTCATAGAGAATTACGACCCAGGTCAGACAGTGTAGGTACCTACCTACTGTTTTTTTAAGACTACTATGAGGTATCGTCTGGTCGACTGCAACCACTTGAACTTAAAGAATAAAATAGGAGCACAAAGTAATTCCCAAAGTAATGGACTTGATGCTAAGTAGGTATCGGTATTTTCTTGAGGATGAACCAGATCCAGGGTGTTGTTTGAAAATAAATTATTGTCATAATATTATTATGGAGTTTTACGCACCTAAACTGCCGATTGCTCGTATTATTATCATAGGAGGTACTCGATCGATATAAAAATGATCTTGGTAAACACTCGACTGGCTCTTTAATCATTAAAATAATATTTTTTTTATCAAGTTCACTGCTTTAGAACTTACTTTGTGTCTCTGTTGTCTTTTAATCAGAAATTCAAAAGTAAACGGTGCGTTTAAGTGATCACAGAGCATGATGTAATATTATGGCCTGGCTACACGCAGTGACGCTAACCAGTGCCAACAACATGCAAATGGTTTGTTTGCTATGGTGTGGCGTCCTCACCATAGCAAACCGTTTGCTTGGTATAGGTTGCGTTTTGTCTTCTATACGTAGCATTGCATGCCCAAACCGTGTTGCCACGTGTTGCGTGATGCATCATGCATGTAGACCTTAAGACGAAAATTGTTATGCCTTTGCCTTTGCCCAACTAAGCGGTTGGCTGCACATGTAAAGAGGCCTGCAACATTACACGTGCAGCCAACCATACATCAGTGGCAACACTTGCAGTTGCAGTATGAAAATCTTCCTTACTGCCACGAAAGGGCTTTGAAGATCCGTGGCCATACCTACTATCGCGCCATTTTAAAAATGGCGGCCACGCATGAGACCTATATAAATCGATAGCTGACATCAATGGAAACAGAAAACATAATTAGACCAAACCCCATAAAGTGTTACGTTTCCGACATAATACGTTCAAAGTGATGATTGAGCCACGTGATCAACTTAGAACGTTAATTATCTTGGAAATGTGACACTTTACGGGGTTTGGTCTTATCATTATTTTTTTGCATTGATGTCAGCTAGGCTAGGTATGCCAGGCTGCATATACAAACTTTAAGCCCCTTTTATTATTTTCCTATATACAAACATTAACACATCTATTTTAATCAACGTACAATTTATTACTGACCAGCAAATTGCAAAAAACGTAAGAAAATTTGAATAACGCGGGTTACCTTGGAGCATCCACCTTAAGTGGACGCCATTTTCTACAAAAGGAGTCAGTAGTCAGATGGCGAGAATGTACGCCCTTCTCAAATGTCAAATTTAAAATGTATAGTCTGTGCATAAAAATGCGAAAAGCGTCAAATCGTCAATAAAATTATAATCCACGTTTTAACAACATATTCTCCGATTTTATCTATAAAATATTAAAATGTTAAATCCTTGAGTTATATACCGCAGTTTTAAGTGCACTGATATCGTATTCATGTTAATTGTGTTCATTGAAAAGGTAACCAAAAATGGCAAGGTCGCCAAAGGATGATCCGATATACAACGATATGAAGCATAATACATGGAACTATCATGCGGAAACTGCTGAAAACTGTGCACCTGGTCCTTTGAATGAGAGAAAACCACCACAGATCTCGCCTAACCCGAGTGTCATGAACGATAATAGTATTTACGTCAACCCGAGTTTCGGCAACGATGTTTATTTGAACAAACACGCTTACAACGTGCAGACAGGCGATACCGCCGTCAATAATGAGGAGAAGATACCTTTCAACAACATGCCTAACGTTCCTCGCGCCAACCAGAACTACGGCAATGCTATGTTGAAGTTGAGCAACGGCCAGTTAGTGCGTGTGTTTTACGACGAGAACAATCAACAGCTTATCTTCCCTATGTCCGGTCAGTATGAGCTGTTTAATCACAACCAGGGAGTGCGCGATATTCCCCTGCAGATGCCCCAGCCGTCACACCTATTCACACTCAACCAGGACTTTGCTACGAATAATAATAATGTACACATGCCACCAACAACTGTCAATCAGACAACTTATCCTGAAAATGTAAACAATCAGTCCCCAACATCTAATTTCCTCAAAGATTTGCTAGGGAATTTGGAGCCTAATTCTACTGGCACATATTCTCCATTTGGACAGAACTATCCTTTGAATCATCCAGATGCTTCTAATATGAACCTACTTACCAATAACCCTGTAATTGAACCTCCAAAGAACCAGCCTATAAAAGTTGAAAATTCACCAAAGAGGAATGAAAACAGTCCTCTTGCTGATACAAGTAACAAGAAGCGAATAGTGGCTGAAGTGAAACCAATGCGTCCCTCATATTCTGATGTGCTGGCAAAAAATACCAAAAATACTCCTACATCAGAAAATACACGTAAAGTAAGACCGCAGAACATTGACACTAAACCAATGAATAACAAAACAAATTCAAAGCAAGAGAAACCAACCAACATTAAACAAGATGATAATAAACACAAGAATGAGAAGAAACAAAACACAAACACAATATCCTCAGGAAGTGAGTCTGGAGACATCAATACTGATGACAATGAGAAGCGTCAGAAACCAAACAAAAAGTCTAAGAACAAACGCAATAACATCTCCCGTAAATGGTCATCTCTGGATGACATTACCAATGAAGAAGAATCAAGCTACACACATGACAGTGAAAGTCAGTTTGTATTCATTGAGAATCCAGAGAAACCATCAAAAAAGGAGAAGAAGTCAGACAATAAATCAAAGATTTCTGACAAGAGCGCTTCTACAGAGGACGAGTTTAAACTGGATGAGGAAGATGATCAGTCACAGTTTGTCATTCAGGAAGGACAGAGTGAGACAAAGGCTAAAAAGAAGAAGGATGGCCGTAGTTATCATAAAGTGCCAAAGCCTGTTCAGGATAAGAAGAAGAATCTTTCAAAGCTGAGGAGGAACAAACCAGGGTACCTGGGGTTGGCTCAAAACTATTTGGAGCACTGGGGCGGAGCAACATGGAAGGCACTTGTGTGGTTCATGTATCTACTCTCTGATATATGCCGCATGAGCTTCCATTTGTCATTTGACTTGTAAGTTTTATTCCATACTAGCTGCACACCGCGGTTTCACCCGCATAAGTTTCAATCCCGTGGGAATATCGGGATAAAAAGTATCCTATGTATTAATCCTGGTTATAAATTATCTGTGTACCAAATATTATCCAAATCCATTCAGTAGTTTTTGTGTGAAAGAGTAACAAACATCCATCCATACAAACATTCGCATTTATAATATTAGTAGGACTATATAGCAGTAGCGAAAATGAACCTAATTTTTAGCTGCTCAGTCTAGATAAGATCTAAATGCCTGTAGTTTATTGTCTATCATAATATTGGTTCAATTGCATTTGTCATTAATGGTTAACCTACAAAATTCTTTGATCCAGGAGTACTTAAAGCAAAGTCTACTCATTCAAATTGCACAATAATTAGTAATTTTATGAGATTCATTCATTGGAGCTATTAACTATAGTAAGATCAAGAGAGGAAAACTACAACAATATAGGTAAATGCCTTTCCTCACTAGTACAGGTATTAAGGTATATTGTTGTTAGTTTTCAAGTAGGAACAAAATCTTAATATGTCATTACTATGCATGAGAAACACATTTGAGAAAATGTATAAAAGGATTCTTTACTTTTTCATATTGTTTTTCCTTAACATTGATTGCCACTAATGTGCAAACCGGTATAGTTGTCTATTTTTTTATCCTGTTTACATCTAGAATTTCTTTTACTATGTACAATTTTGTACTTGTTAAAAACTAATCTTGTCTGACAAAGGCCTGAGCTTACCTCATAATAATCAATTTAGATACTGGATATCTGCACTTATGATATTGTACTACTAGCAACTGCACAGTTCCACTCGAGTCCTAGATAAACTATTTGAAGATTCATTTCATCATTTGATTGAAACATCTTGACAAACTTGCTAATTTAGAAAATTTGTTAGACTTGCCTTTTTTCCCCTTTATTGAATGATAGATCTTTAAGCCTCGTATTCACTAGGGGCTAAATGTCCCGCAACACGTGTCTCTAGAGATGTCGGTCAACGTCGCCAGACATCATGTACCACAACCTTTTTCCACCGTTTTTGATTTACAAATTGCAGGAGTTTTGTCTCCTCGTGAATACAAGCTTAACATGTAAACAAACAAAAATTCCCCCACAGATGCACATCAGTGTTCACACAAACATACGTAAGCTCCCAGGCGGTATGGCGCAGTACCAAGGACTGGCTAAGCAAACTCGGCGACAACAAATACTTTCTATACATTGATAGGAAGTTTGGACACACAAAGCTTGGATTCTGGAGGCGATTAAAGTGGTTTAAGAAAGGTAAATTATGTTCGGGCATAAATATGATATAGGACTGTCAGAGGAGGCAGTCTACAGGGTCAAATAAAATTAGCTAGCGAAACTCCGCAGACGGGTATCGATATCTAATGACGACAAAACAATGGTGGAGCAGTGGTAGGTGGTAACAGTCGCGATTTACGAGTTATAGGTTGTAGGTTCGAACCCAGACAGGAGCTTTATTTAGTGTAAATTATTTCATCACCACTGCTCTCAAAAGGGTGAAGGCAAACATCGTGAAGAAAACCCTAGTCCTAAGACCTAAAACCAAAAATTCGAAGACATGTGACATCTACCAACCTGCACAGAGCCCGCGTGGTAGTTTACGGCCCAATTCCTCTCACCGGTTGGAGGCCTGTGTCGTTGGAATAATATAGGCTGGTTATGCTTATGATAAAAAGATAAACTTTCTACACTCTTCCTTTCAAATAACAGTAGTACAGCTGACTACGAGGTCAATGGCCACTGGTACCTAGTGTAGTTAATTGAAATCACGAGTTAAGTTTTTGTTTTTTTTTATATTATATCAATACCCATCACATCTGTGGAGTTTCGCTAGCTAATTTAATTTCACACGGTTCAAACCCGAACTTTTTCTAAAATTAAATGTGCCATATTTACGACTAGGTACAGTATTCTATCGTCCCCAAATAAATCATTAGCTATGGCGCTTGTCCCTCTCATTGCGAGGGCAACAAACTGCCAATCATAAATTTGCTTACCAAATAATTATAATGTCTTCAAAGCACATTTGCCGAGGTAGATGACTTTTTTGCAGTCATGTGAAAGTCGCAAGCCTCGTTTATGCACCGAATACATAAATCTGACTATGGAATATTCAGGTCCATATATGAGGTAAACTATTTCTTTGTATATGAAAAAAGTAATAGATAGGTATTATTTAAACTAGAATATTAATTATTCTATCTAAAATAATACCTATCTATTACTTTTTTGTAATAATTTATGAATAACTAGCTGCGCCCCGCGGTTTCACCCGCATAAGTTTCGATCCCGTGGGAATATCGGGATAAAAATCATCCTATATGTTAATCCTGGTTATAAACCATCTGTGTGCCAAATTTCATCCAAATCCGTTCAGTAGTTTTTGCGTGAAAAAGTAACAAACATCCATCCATCAATACAAACTTTCACGATTATAATATTACTAGGAAGAAGGATAGGATTTGTAATCTGGTGTATATTCTAAATTCTATATGGGTGTAGTCCTGAAATAAAATGTTTTGAATTACTAATGAGAGAAAGAGCGATCCTCAGAATGATGTCCTGACCAACAAATACAATCAGTATAGATGCACATTTGGATGATTTTCTCTTTGGGACCCAATTTTAAACAAAAACTGCTACATTACATTTGCTTGAGATAATTTATCACAAAGTCGGTTCAAGCAAGACAGGAGAATATATAATTCTCTGTTTCAGACATACTTTTATAGAAATACGAACTTGATACTATTATAGTATAATTTGATAGTAGTCATGCACTAGATAAACCGTTTTACTTACTTACCTGGAATTAACATACATACACAATAATATTATCATAACTTTCTATGCTTGACATAGAAAGTTTTATTATTTGTAGCTGTTTTTATCTTATTTTACAGTACAGTAAGATTATTATAGTAAAATACATATTTGCACATATTGTGTTAATATTTATTTTGGCAGAGATATATTGTAGATAGTACTTGCGCTTGCGACTTTATTTGAGTGGTTGGGATCAATGAGGCAGTTAGTTGCAGTTAGTTTCCTCATTATATTTTCACCTTCACCGTTTTCAGAGCAGTGGTGATGAAATTATTTACACAAAGTAAAACACCAGCCTAGGTTCGAACCCACGACCCACAACTCGTAAGTTGAGGCCGTAACCACTAGGCCAAAACAGCTCACCTTAGGAGTGCTAAACAACATCCGATTCGTCAGTATTTGTTGAACAATAAACCGACCCGAAGTTATTAGTACACATACCAGGGTTTTATTCGGCTCATACCTATCGGTAAACTTCATTCGGCATATACACTTGCTTAATCATGTTCGGGTCGGGTCGACACAATTCGAACTAGCCGAGCAGCTTTATCCCGAACATGTATTCAAATTTACCGCCCGAATGTGCCGAATCATGCCGACCCGAACAAGTGTGCAACGCCCATTGAGTTTCTTCTTACCACACAATTTCTAAATCCTAACCAAAGTAATTCGATTGCAGCGGAAGTAGAAACGGACAATGGAAATGATTCGACGAAGCTGAACGCGAACATACCTTTGCCAGCGACTGGAGAGGAAGCCATGAAGAGACTACTAGCATGCAAGGGAAAAGATCCTTACAGGTTAGTCACTCATAAAGAATATTGTGTACCATGAGATCAAAAAACTAAACAGGACCGTCTTTTTTACAAACCGAGTTCAAACTTTACTCCAAGCCGGCAGACCTTTGAGGCAGTTATTGTGTTTTGAACTTTATTCCGAATACCGTAAAGTTTTGAATAAAAAATGTCAACTTAGACTCGCGTTTAACGCCTATTTTTGTAATCAGAACTTTATCGTGGTCAAGTTCGAAATTAAAAAATGACTTTATGGTTTGAAACTTGGTTTTAGACCTAATAAGAAGTAAGTAAATAAGATAAACCTGATTTGTATAGAAAGGGAGACCTTACCCATTTTCCTGATATTCCACATAATTAGGAAAAACGAAAATTTTATCAGCCTAGGGTAATTTAGGAACAGTCACATGTTATATACCAGAAGGCCAATTCTCGTAATTTAAAACATTCAAAATCTAGTCGCAGTCTCATCTCGGCGACAAACAAATGTCAAAAACTTGTAAAAAATGTAGGGAAATTAGAGGTAATTTTGATATATTGAGACTGAGATCATACTGTGAACGTTCTTAAAATTACGAGAATCGCCCCTCAGGTCGTACGAGTTTTGAGTTGAGATTCTAAGGCGAAATCTGACACTACAAATAAAGAAAAATGGTCAAAGATGCCAAAAATGATGGTGAAACTGTGCCATAAGTTTTATAATGACAATAATATTTCTTTACAATCAATATGGCACTAAACAGTAGAGGGGCAGAAGAGACACTTCATACAATACTAGACGGAAAACCTAGAAGCTATGTCATGTCAGCCATCTTTGTTAAATGTCCTACCCCTGCAATGGCAAAGACCTCATTCCAACAGTGAAAAATAAGCGGGAGTCATAACTCTGACCTGAGGGCCACGAAACCAACGCCAATAGGGGTTTTTGCTTTGCGCTTCAATAGTCAGCGTCGTGCAGCAAAAAACCTTATTTACTGCGGTAAAGTTGGTAAAACGAAAATCGAAAATCGCGTGTATCGAAAAAACGTCTTAAGCGATAGTTTCGTGGCCTTCTGCGTTTTGGCGATTTCAGATTCAAAAAATTCAAAATTCAAAATAGTTTATTTGATAACCTTAAACGTACAACAAATTTGAGATTGGAACCTCCTTTTAAGCAAAAGATGCCTGTATTAGGAGACTCCGCTCTTTCAAAAACAAGAAGTGTAAACTATACAATACGAATACATAAACAAAAACGAGGTACTTTGATCGAATGAGGGTGGGTGTGTGTAAGTGAGGGTGTGTGTGTGTGGTGGTGTATGTGTTTGTGTGGAGTATTGTGTTAGTATAGTGTTAGTGTATCTGTTGTAGAAGTGATTCAGTCTCACTATAGGTTAGCTTTCTTATCCATTCCGTTAGTATTTTTTTGCATCATGACAATTCTTGGGGTAGATGTAAATATGTTTATTAATAGCATTATAAAGCTGAGCAGATCGTTTACAAAGTTGAATACTGGCAAAAAGTGTTCTTGTTTGTGGTATTTTTAATATAATATCTTTTCTTCTTCTAGCCAATATTCTGGGATCATAGGTTAGTGCTTTATGTTTTGTGAGAACAACTTGAGTAATGTAAAGCTTCCGGACCGTTAAAAGGTTACTGATTTGATAAAGTTGTTCAGTAAAATGTCTCCGTTTTTTAAAATACATGCACTTGATGAGAGCCCGTTGTGCTCGCTCTAATTCTAAAAATTTCGTTTTAGAAGCGTTATTTCTTTACCACCCTTCAATTGATGCACGACATTTACATTCTTTATTTTATAAAGAATGATGATAGATTCAAACATAGATAAGTTTTAATTTTCTGGGAATTTTCAAAAGTGGTTGAGAAAGAAGAAAAAAGAAAGAAAATACATTAATTTGCAGCAAACATGACGCATAAAAAAGACCATGTATTTTTTGTGTTTGGACAAAAAAAACATGCGTCACTTCCACGCAAAAAAATTACCAGGCAATACAATAGTTCAAGCATGTTTGAAAATGAATTGTCTGTACCTATTCATTATCTATTTTATGTCAATACACTTGAACATACTGCAACACCATCGCCAATGTTCGGACGTCGAACCGCGCGTCTTATTGATATCGACTTTCCTTGTCTCGACAGGAAGACGGTGGTATCACTTTGACCTTGAGCTGGCTATGGTAGTACAAAGTTTCAATAGAATAAGAGGCCAGCTTGTTCAGGGTATACAAGAAATGTAAAGAGTGTAAAACAACGCTGTATGACGCAAAGAGTCACTAGTCACCGTCATTGAGATCATTTTTGTGCATTGGACCATAACTAAGAAGGTTCTGGTTACGGGGGATATAGAAGGTCATAGTTTCTTCTTTTTTCACGAAATCCAGCTTTAAATACCCCCCATAATGTCTGCGTGCGTAACATTTCACGCTGCTGCAACCAGCGTTTTTTTTTCATACCAAAAATAAAAGTCGTTTCCCAACAATAATTTTTGCTCAATGTTACGTAGTTTGATCAAAATGCGTAGGCAACGGGTGATGGGTCTTTTACACCCTATATAGCTTGATATGTCGTCGTGCGTACATGGGCGTGACATCATGACGCTATTGTACATTATCAACTATTTGTGATGGGTAATGAGGTTGTATTCTATAGATAGACAAGGTACTATAAATTGTACTTGATCTATTTGTATTTCCAATGGTATTGTGAGAATTCACTATGTATCACGAGCTCACAATTTTAGAAAATAGTTAATGTTTTATCCGTTGGACCGTTTTCACTGTGGTTCGAGAAAAATGTAAAGCCCGCTCAAGCGTGCTACACACTTGTTCGGGTCGGCATGGTTCGGCACAGAAGGGCGGTAAAATACATATAGTCGATTTTGCCGCCCGGCTTGCGCCGAATCATGCCGACCCAAATATATGAGTAGCACCCCTGACAGTCAACCGCCGAAGGTGAGCTAGCGTTACATGGTTCCTAATTGTTCATACTCATTACGACAAAACTCCATAACGACTTCACGTTACTTACATACTGAGTACACAAACGTCAACTGTGAGTTTGTGTACGCAGTCCTTTACGCCATATTGCAAAAAATTTTGCTGCCAAACTAACTTCACTTGATATGAAGACCAGTCCTGTTCTAATTTTAAACTCAAATTATATCACAATACGTGACTAAACATGCGGTAAACACTTAGCAATATTCCTTTTCCTTTGTAGACATAATTTATTAAGACAAAAGGCGCCTTGTGGGTCATTTTGTAGTTTTTAAGACGTATTTCTGGTCAACCGCAAGCTTTATCAGAATTGACATGGCTAATGACCGTTTTCAATAGGCGATGGTTTGGTTATGTTGAGAGGATGAATGAAAGGCGACTACCGCGATTAACAAAGCAGATGTGAGTGGAAACACAAAGTCATACACTGACCTTATTGGTGAGTTTCTTCAGAAAGGTCAAGAATGTAGAACTCGCAAACGGTGTCCGTGTATGACCAGAGGGGCAAATCTCGTAATTTTAAGAACGTTCACAGTCTGATCTCAGTCTCAATCTGTCAAAAATACGTCTAATTTCCCTACATTTTGACAGGTTTTTGACATTTGTTTGTCGCTGAGATGAGACTGCGACTAGATTTTGATAGTTTTAAATTACGAGATTTGGCCTTCAGATGTATGAACGTAACCGAAGCAAAAGGAGTATGTAAGGATCGTAGCAGGTGGCGTACTTTAGTCTCTTCCTACCCCCATGGGAAGAAGGTGTTAGTTTATGTATGTGACTCCTAAATAAAACCGCGTTATTGGATTTTCAACTTTCGGTGCTGAGCCGAGCGTTGAAAATCCAACAGCGCGCTTGGTTTGTGTTTCTGAAAACGGGAAAAACAATACAAAAGTTGGGGCTATTTAATTCACTCTCAAGTAAACTGAACAGTGATAAGTGATGTTAACCACGTTATTCATAAAATGTTGACACTTGTAAATACTACATGTCTTTATCATTTTCATGTAAATGTATTTTAGTGACGACGTAAACAAACAAGCATTTGTCGAGATCTGAAGTTGAATCTGAAGGCCAATTCCCATATTTAAAAACGGGTAAAATCTAATCGCAATCTCATCTCAGCGACAATCAATGTCAAAAAATGAGGTAAATTCGAGGTACTTACGACAGATTGAGACTGATATTAGAATGCGATCATTCGTGGAACGTGTAGCAATGTATGCCAAGTGGTGACAGCCCCATTATTGTGGAACAGATTCGAACCCAGGCTAGCATGCACTTTACTCAGTATAAGTTATTTCATTAAAACAGTGAAGTATAAAACATCGTGAGAAAACCATAAAATCACACACATCTGATTTACTGAGCCCGCACATGACCTACGTGGTGGTGAATATCAACAATTTGCAAGCGATTTAAATATTAAACCAAACGCCTGCGCCGTTTACGGCGTTCCGTATTAAAATAACGCCATTTTTCCACAGTATACTGGGTGTAAGCGTATCATGTACAGACGAGGAAATAAAGCGATACTACAGACGGCAAGCGTTCCTTGTTCACCCCGACAAGAATCAACAGCCCGGCGCCGAAGAGGCCTTCAAGATATTGCAGCATGCTTTCGACCTTATTGGAGAGCCGGTAAGTTCATATTGCTTTGGCTAACGTTGCTTAGTTTTAAGTAGATAAAGTCTGCAGTGTAATGTGAAGTGGGCTTTTAAGATACTGCAGCGTGCTTCCAACCTTATTGGAGAGCCAGTAAGTTCATATTACTTCGACAACATTTTGTTACAGCTGTCCTTAGTGTAAATGTTGAAGTAACGGTAGTCACGCAAAAAAATATTAAACATACTCTCGACCTTATTGGTTCGTTGATTTCATTTAAAGAAGTAATGCAGATGAAATATTCAAGGAACCAAAGCTAGCAAGTTTTTCGACCCTATTGTATTATCATAAGGTTCATATTGCTTTCGCAAAAGATATAATGTGCTTTTTTTCGACAGGAACGCCGAGAGGCCTATGAGCGTCGTGCCTTAGAGTCCCGACACGTAGAGGCCGCGTGGAGCGAGCTGAGCCAACTGCTCGCTCAGCTCCACGACAAGATGGAGTTCGCAGCGAACACCATCAGGTAGTATTTTCGAGTTGAATAGGTAGGAAGTTTTTCATATAAAAGTTTAAAAAATCCATAAAGGCGAAAGTCTCTCAAGTTCAATTCTGAACACTTTCTTTCTATATCTGTTGTACCTATACTAAAAATGATTGCTTTATCTCACCATAAACCTTTTTAAAAAAATATTCGTGCCTAGCGTGTCTTAAAAATGGTTTTTAACTAACAAAATTTTACAGCATTAAATTTTACGCTTTATTCCAGATTCCATGTAGGACTTGTTTTTCAATTTCCTACATTCAAGGTCTAATTCTTCCTCGAGGCTTTAAATCCAAAGTTTTTTTTTTTTTCACCCAATCTATTAAAATTTTCCAATCTATTACAACGGTTGGATGCTGTAATTACAGAAACAATTAAAAAGCCATTGTGTCTCGCGTGGATCTACGTTCGATGCGAAGGGTTAATGTTTCCCAACATTCCAACAGGTTACTTAGCCTACCAAAACAATGACATGTGACTTGTATCAGATGCACGAACTGCGGGCGGCGCCACAAGCGCGTGCTGACGGACCGGCCGTGCTACGCCGCGCGCTACTGCGTGCAGTGCAAGATACGACACTCCGCTAAAGAGGTAACGTCTTCCTTTTACACTAAAGATTTCCTAGTTATCGGACACCAAAGGACTTCCGAAGAGTTGTCGGTCTGAAAGGCAAAGTTAAAAAGTCTCATGTGACTCATATTTGATCCACGGGGTAGTTGAGTAACACACTATCAGTAGGAATGGCTTTCATTTTGACAGTTCAGCAACATCCATTGCGTTATTTACGTTGTTGAGCAGACAATTTTTTCGAACATATGAAGCGATGGATTAGCAATATCCTTCAAAGTGATTCAGATTGTGGTTAAAAGTGTGTAACGCAAATAGGGTGCTGTTTTATGACTGGAGAGTGAACATTAGAGATTTTAAGAGTAGCCGGGATTTCACCGCAGTACAAAAAAAGGACGTAAAAATATCGCGCACTGGATTTTCAAGTCTCGGTGGTGAGCCGAGCGTTTAGAATCCAACAGAGTGCAGTCCAGCGCGTCGAAAAAACACTGTTGGATTTTCAACTCTAGGCGCTAAGCAGAGCGTTAAAAATCCAATTTGTGAAAAATAATCGCCGCGGAATAATATCGCCTGTCTTGTGTGAACCTGGGCTGAGAAGCTATTATTTAACGATTTTTGTTACTTACGAACTTGTATTACTTAAGTATGCTATCCTAATAGATTCAATCTCCGATCAGTTAATCTGATATTAAATCAGATTTTCGATGTTGTGATTAGTCGGCCAAATTTATAACAAGCAATCACTTATGTTGACAAAATACCTTTCATTAGAAGTTTTTTTTTTATCGTTGCTGTGTATCTTGTGAGTTAGGTCTGCCAGAATCACAGCTTGAATGAGGCAGCTTACACGGTGGCAGGGACAGTAAATTACCTTATTCTTCACTGACTAAGAGTATTTTACAATATATTTGTTTGTGTTCAGGGCGACATATGGGCAGAGTCGAGTATGATGGGACTGCTCGTGATGTACTACGCTTGCATGGATGGCGCCGTGTATCAAATCACACAGTGGGCCAGTTGCCAGGTAACATAATACTGAACAGATATCCCAAGAAAAGTTTGCGCTTCGGGAATCATCGTCGATCTTCGGAAATACCTACGTACGCGCGATGATGAGATCTAATATAGAGCTGTTACAACTATGGAAGTACTTGCCTATTTTTCAATGACGTGATACCAAAAAGCTTTTGAGAGACAGGTGACGATCTGCAATTGGAGTTGGTAACCTGACAGGGAGAACACTTTATACAAAAGAGCAATAATTATAGGTGCACTAGGTACTACAAAACACGGCAGTACAAAACTTACAAGCTTTGCCTTTGTGGGTGTGGCCTACTCTGTAGTACGACGTTCGTGCTAGTTCGGAAACACGGTGATTACCGAAGCATATACCTTTTTCTGGTTTATCTGTACTTTTATATAATAAATCCCTTCCGCCTATAGCAACTTAACTTTGACAGTCATTTAAAATATTGTTTTTTTTTTTCGATCAGAAAAAGAATCTGAAGCAATTGAGGCCGGACTGTCACGTGGTACAGTACCGGATCGTGCTCGGCAACAAAGCGGCCGCAGCCTCCGATCTCAACCAGAGGCCATCCACTGGGTAAGTCAAGTCAACTGTCTGTTCCAAAAATATCCGATAAACGTGTAAACAAAATTCTTACGCAATCACTAAAGGGAATTAGAAGGATTCAACAGTTACTAACAATTATTATTTAAATCACATTATTAAATTGTAACTGAAAAATCGTCGACGAAAATTGAGGTTATAAAATTAACCAGAATTGTCATATGAAAAACACCTGTTAGGTGATTTAAAACGTTGGGTTTCAGTATTCAAATAATTATATCAAAGTGCTCAATTTGTAAGTGGCACTACAAATTCGCATTCACAGGTACGTGTTCTGATAATTTTGGAACAAATCATAAATGTTCAGATTTCGGACTCCTATAAGTTGACGATTTTAATAAAATGTTGTAATGTAACATTTATTTTGCGACATTGCAGTCACGATCCCAACCTCGAGGAGTTCCTCAACAACCTCTACAGCAAGTCCGGTGTGTCAGCCAACACGACCAGCGCCAAGCAATCGCCTCCCGACGCCGCGGACGCCAAGAAGCGACGCAATAAAAAACCTAAAGCATAAACACAACAAACCTTGAAAAAAAAAAACAAAAATACCGAGCTGTCAAAATAGATGGACGTGAATTTTCGCGCGCAATTCAAATATCGAACGCATTTGACATGAGCTGGTCACGCCTGCCGTACCCAACTGTGAAACACTTGCCTTTTAAAATAGAGAAATATAAATTAAACCGAAATTAAACCTAAATACTGATCTATATAATAATTTCTAAATAAAAAATATTGTGTTACTAAGATGGCGCTTGAAGGATAGAATGTGTAAGCGTTAAATAACTATGTGTATGAGATGTCGCTGACGTACCTACTTAGGTTAGATAATTAACGATTTTGATGAGAAAATTTAAAGTCTTTGCTAGTTTACATTAGTTTCTATCATTCTTAATTTGCTTGATTTTGTGATACATGAGATTTTGAAGTTACGATTATATAGATTTCCTAGTTCTAATGCAAGTCGGCAGGTTGAAAATGTGATATCATTGATGCTAAATCGTGACTGTGAAACATTTCACTTGCCGGTTTCCATTAAACCAATGTCAATTGAAACCATTCGAGTCATTAGAAATATATGTGTTTTCGTGTCTTCTTTCATGGCTTAACCATTTTTTAAATAAATTGACTTTTGACAATTAGGTCCTTGAGATTTATAAGGCATTCAGATATTGCTTATTGTTTAGCCGACTACAGATTACATGTACTAATAAAGCTATGAAATAGTCAATAGGACTATATAGTCAATAGGTCAATAGCAACAGCCGAGGCAATGCAATTTGCGACAGTACATTTCAACCGATCAAACCAATACTAATCTTGATATGTCAATATCTGAACGCTTTATTTCAACACTAGTTTCCATTTAAATATCTTTCTACATTACTTTACGTGTTTTAGTGCTATGCATATAAGGTTCAATATGACAAAGCAGCAGGAACTGCGAGAAAATACTCTTTAAAAAATTTAATATACGTTATTTACTTTAAGTAATCTTTTTTCCACTTATCACTAATCACACCGAATAGTACAATTTGTTTGCATTCATACATTATTAATAGTTGTTATTAATAATACTTGTATTATAATAATTCGCTCGTGTTATGTGCGCACTATTGCAGAGAATGCAGTAAATTCTGTTGTTTTTTTTTTTTGTCGTAATAACTCACTAATTTGTGTACTATTAAAATAATATTGTTTGTGACGTTCTCTGCAACGATTTTTTTAAGATTATAAGTTATTGTAAGTCGACAAGGTAATATAAAAATATTACAAAACTTTTATTTAAATTGATGCGAGACTCTCAGGAGTCTTGTCTTCTGTTGCTTTGTAGGTTAAAATTAAGTTAAACTATAGTGGCACAGTAAAATTGAATATCTGACTTGGTCAAGGAATTAATTCGATTTTATTGTTTATTATAATTATTTTATATAAGTTTTCTAGCAGGCACTCATACCCGAAGCGAGCTTACGTATTAAGGTGGGGTCGAGAGGCGCGTTGCCACAATTCGCAGGTTCAAATTGAGTCGCCGAAATTACTTTGGGGCGTCTTCATTGTCTTCATTTGTCTTCATTTTGAGACGCAGGTTAGCATGGTTACGCTCAACTGGTCCCATCCTAAGTGCGCAGCAGTGTCGACGACAGAGCTATGCCGCTCGTGTATTTGAGCACCGTACTCAAATACACGAGCAACACGTTGTCGACGGCAGCCGCCGACACTCGTCAACGGTTGCAGTTGCCTTACACTTAGACAAACATAAAAATACTGTATATAAAGAATCCTTGTTTCCACTTGAACAAATATTAACATTATGGAAATGTAAATTAATTTTATTTCAGAATGACTACTACAGTCAGCCTAGTGTGTCATCGAACTAGTGTGCCAAGAATTAATTTGACTGTCTACATTTTGAGTACCTACTGTATCAATGTGTAGCTCCTTCTAAGTACCCAACGTGTTATATGTTTTGTGGCTAAACATTGATACAATAATAAGGAACAAAGATTGTATACAATTAAATGAATTCTTGTCGATGTACAGACGCCGGCACATCAGGCTACTACAATCTGTCAAATTTCTTTAATAGATTTTCAACTTTATCGCTGAAGCATTAAGGTTCAAGGTTGATTGGAAAATTTTGACAGTTTCGGGTAGCTTGATCTGCTGGCGTTTGTACATATCTTTTTAGGTTGACTGTATTATTGAAAAAGTCATATTTTTTATTAAAGTTGTAGTATAAACATAATATGTGGGAATTAAAGTTGTTTTTCCACTGGATTTCCATTCATTCCACTGTGTACGAAGTAGTATTTCGTTTTCTATGCCTACCTGTAAAAACTGTTGTAACTAGTCGACTTACGATAACTTGTATCGCAGTATTTCACTTATCTCACTGCCTCATAAGAGATTACGGTTAATGTTAGGCTAGTGGCGAAGAGATTGCTACCCCCGATGTTCACTGAATAGGCCTTCGCGCTTCATGTGTCAATAAAGATGTGGAAACGTAACAAGGATTTTATTGTAACCTGCACCCTGATTGTGAAACACACTATCAATCACAATCTGAATCATTTTGAAGGATGTTGCTAATCCATTACTTTATATGTTCGAAAAATTTGTCTGCACATCAACGTAAAAACGCAATGAATGTTGTTGAACTGTCAAAACAAGTCATTCATACAGCTAGTGTGTTACGCAATTACCCCACTGTTATAAACTCACTGGTGAGGTCCAAAAATATACAGTGTATCATTGTGGTATCAGGATGTCGTAGCACGAGGCATACTTTAGTTTCTGCCTACCCTCATAGAAAAAGGTGAGTTTGCATGTGCGTTGAGAATGTAATCACACCTCGCAGAAACAATACCTCTTTCTTTTTCTTTTAGAATTTCTTGTAAGATGGTATTCTAATATAAGTAAATGTTCAGCTCAACGGTTACAGCGTTTGCTTGTTCATGTAAGCAAGTTAAAGCGTATGCGAACTTTTCCTCAGATCCGCGCCGCAACCCGCCGTTACCGTTCGTTTCCACTGAGCTGAAGGTTTCCATAGACCTCACAACGAAGCGGCCTCCATCAAGAGCTGAGGCTCGGTTCAGCAAGCAGGTTTCAAAACATCAATCAAGGGAAAACTAAACACAATATTATGATTCTATCATTTATTTACTTATAACTTAACTACATAAATATCTAATCCATCATATCAGCGTCCTTAGTATCTCTGTCAGTAACGATGCAGTTTTCATAGGTCCACTTGGGGAACATTCGTTTGTACATGTGCAGGAGTATCGTGTCTTGCGATTTTAGCTGACCGTCGAATACGCACTTCATGTGGCCGTGAGTACCTGCATAGGAACATTAAATTATAGTATTTTAGTTTGAGTTCAGGGCCTGCCTGGGACCCACAGAGACTGTGAAAGCCATCATTGTTGTGTTAAAAGCTTATTATGTTTTCTGTATATGACTCAATTTCAGCTTAAAATTCCGAATAATATTCGGTAATTAACAATGGGCAACAGTTGATCGTCAGTCTATCTTGTCAGGGTAAGTCCTAGCAACTGGATGAGATTTCTGAGGATCGAGTTGAATGGTGTGCGACTGCAAAGGACTTTGGTCCAGCAGTAGACAGGTGATGATGAAGACCATAGTTAATTGAAATTGCAGTAACAAGTGATTTTTATGAGGGTGATAAAAAAATATTGAAGAAGCACACATACCTAAAGCTTCCTTTATGTGTCCAGTGCGGCCATACTTCGTCCTGAGTTTGCAAGGTTTGAAGTATAGAACATCATCTCTATTGAAGAACATGAATCTGATGACTGCCGATTTCTTGTTAACCTGGAAACAAAACAACATCGGTATTTTCACAAAGCACGTTATCAGTATAAATAGTATCGAAAGTCTAGAAAGAGGCCTATACTGAGATTACGGTTTAAAAGTATACATATATGGAAGAAGATATATATAAATTGGGATATCTTTGGCAGGAGGATAATGACTAATATGCAATATTGTTTGAAGAGAATATAATACCTTATATGGATGACCAGACAGCACAATTCTCTTGATTATCAACCGGTCTGGGTTGCATGATAACAATACTCCTGTTGCTAGTAATTGTAACTTGGTGTTTTTCTTCTCCTATAATAAAAATGCTTTAGATCATTATCAAAGAAGTTACAAAACAGAGGGGCAATTCTGGTAAATTTAAGAAGGTTCACAGTCTGATCTCATTCTCAATCTGTCAAAAATACGTCTTGTCTCAATCTGTCAAAAATACGTCAAATTTCCCTACATTTTGAAAATTTTTTGACATTTGCTTGTCGCCGATATGAGACTGCGACTAGATTTTGATCGTTTTAAATTACGAGAATTGGCCTGCAGATGTCGACCTTGGTAGTCTGAATAAAGAATAATGTTAAAGGAAATATTAGAAATGGAGATATATATTACACAAAGAACATTTACCTTAAAGCATAGTACTGAAGACGGACTAAACTGTATCGGCGCAAAGAAAGACGCAACACACGTCGATCCCGGTTGGAAGAATCTCTCGTACTGAAATAAAAACAACATGGAACACACTATAAAAACCATAAGGGTTAACCAGGCTAAAGTGGAGCAGTTTTAATGGCATTCAATAGTAAACATTGTTTTTAGCATCTTAGAATGCATACCAGGCCTCGCAAGAGCACTAGTGTACTCCTCAGGAGCCGTTGGATGTCTGGGTCATTTTTTCTTTCAACTTTTTACTTTATGGTACCGATGATAAAGTGTAAGTGTATTTTCCAATGCCATCAGATAATTATCTTCTTACTTACCTTATGTTTACCGCCATTCGTATGTTGACTGAAGATAGGGTTGACGATAAACCGTCTATAGCCAACTTGGAAGATCAGCCTCTCCTTACTCTGTATAGGCTCGTCGCTAGCCCCCGTACGTTTGAGTGCTACGTTCATGACTGACATCTTCTGTTCGTGAGGGAGAAGGCCGAAGATAGAAAGGGGAGCATTCGCGTTGGCTGAAGTGAACGCCTTCCATAAGTCTTGGCGAACGCCCTTGACGTGGATCGTGATGTAAAAACCGTACTGTAAAAAGTAATTTGGAGTTAATTACATGTTATATGAAGTCGAAACAAAGAAGGAACACTGAATGTAACAAGTCCTCTTCAATGTAATAAATTAACAGTAAATAAAAACAGTGGCCAATCATTGAACCCTGGGGTACCCCATAGTTTCAAAGTAATTTAATGATTACTCTTTTTTGATATTGACATACTGAATTATATTGGCCGAGAAAGGCATCAAGATAAGAACAACCAGTGTTCATACTGCTTTTAGCTGTACATTTTTCCAATCTAAGTCATATTTTGAAGTGATCTTTTGCTCCATTGATGTAATTGCCGTATGGCGTTCCAGTGTGAGGGTAAATAAATAAGTGGAAACTTTTCTGTGATTTGCTAAAAGCATTTGATTGTGTCAAATGCTTTTAGCAAATCACAAAAAAATTTCATTTAATCCAAGTTGTATTCATGTAAGTTGAAATCATTATTAGAATCACTCACCATATTGATTAAGCTATCCTCCAACTCCTTGAACACCCTCCTCCTTGTCCTATCATAATTCTCAAACTGGAATATCCTGGCAAAATCTTCAGGTAGGTTCTCTTTGGGATCCCAGGCAGATGTTCTGAAGGACTCCAATCCCCTGTATCGCATGAACCTTTCCCTGGCTGGCACATCTTGTGGAGTATCAACTTCATCTGGGAATTGGCGATCTTCCTTTGCAGCTGCTAACTTTTGCAGCATTTCATGTTCTTCAGCTGCATCAATGGTAGCGTCGTACTTCTCATCTGTGGGTCCCACTTCTGACTCAGTTACTGACTCAAAGTCATTGTCCTCTGCATTCTCACCCTGGTCAGACTGATCTTCCTCACAGGACATAAATTCGTCGTCATCATCCTCATCGTCTTCGCTTTCGCTGCCGCCGTCAGAGCCTTCGCCTTCCGCATCAGATTCGACGATCCAAGCTGCTTGGTAGTCTGACCAGCCTTTTGGTACCTTCTTCACTTTTTTCGTTTTAGTCTGCATAATATGGAAATTGAAATTAGTATGGACAATCAAACCACCAAACAAACAAATTGGCAACAAAAGAAATATGTCTAATATGATGGGCATTTGGGCAAAGGCTAAACTAAAGGACTTTATGCTTTGCTTATTTTAGTTATTACTAACAAGAAACTTATTTACTTCATGAAATGTACATAGTATACATTATTATTTACCTCTAAATTAGCTTGTTCTATTTCTTCCTCAGTGGGCCAAGTTTGCTCAGCTTCCATAGGATCAGGAATATTCTCTGATACAAGACTCTCCTGCTTGGCTGGGTCAGCAACTTGCAGTACTGATACCTTTGTTACTTCAGCATCCATAGTATCATCTGGTTTAGCATTCTCTTTTCCTAAGTTCAATGGATGTGGGTCTTCTAATCCATCAATCTTTGACATCTGGAAGTCACCCAGCCCAGTAATATGCACTAGACCATTTACATTCAATGGCATACCACGTAAATACCCACTGATTTTAAGAGTACCACTATCTCCTTCACTGTCAGCCACATATTCAACCTCTTCGGCCAACATATACGGCCTCTTTTCTCTATGATGGATGATGTTACGTTTCTGGTTACCAATTCTACGTAAAAGGTTCAGTCCATCTGAACTTTTGTCTAGCTGCACAACTTTTTCTTCAGGCAGCCATTTTGATATAAGCTTTTGTACATTTTGTTTTTCAGTTGTACGCTTCTTAGGATGTACTCCTTCAATGTCCATTGTAGCTACTGTTGGTGTTGGCATACCTTGGGCCATGGATAAGGCAAGAACTTTCTCTCCCCATTCGTCAACTGGTTCGTCAAGTGCTGAGGTAATGAAGAGAGCTGTGTCTGCCACTTTAAGTGCATCTAATAGGGCAAAGTCATTGCCCACTTCTGGGCATATGAAGGAGAATCTCTGCTTGAAGTTTGGTAAGCTGTAATATTTGAAATTGAATTAGAAAATCTCGTTTGTGTAAAGTTACTGTAAAATGTTTCAACAGGATTGAAACTTACCCAAGATGTAGAATTCCATTAGAAGACTGAGTAACAACAGCTCCTTCAGAACATGTCTTCAGAATAACAAGGGCGGACTGCACATCAAGCTGTGCGTTCAACGGCACCACACAGACCAAGAACGGAGGGTTGCGAGTACCGCCTAACGCACGCTTCTTTGACAACACTTCCTCGCGTTTGTTCTTTCGAATTTGAAGGGCTTGGTGACGACGCTCATCTTTTTTCAGTATATGGCGATTGCGACGAACAAACTCCTTCACATTTACTTTGCCTGTAATATAACTATTCATTGAAAATACTTGCTAAAAGAAAAAAGGCATGATCCATGAGAACGACTTTTACTAACCTTTTACAGCAGCTGAAATACCACGTTTCGAACGGTGGCGCGACTTGTGAGCTTTATTGCTCTGCTTTAGGTTACCGGCACGATGTGCTTGCTGCATTTTTATTGATTAAAATGCATAAAACTGAAATTATTTACTAATACAAGCACATGGTGGTGCGGTTTCAAATGAAAAATTGACGTTTGTTTTTGGCAGTGACACTGACATTTGCAAGACAACACCGATGGATGGAAAACAGAAATTTTGTTTGGTATTCTCGATACCGTCACAGGTAACTTTTGGAACAATAAAGTAGTTTCCGCAGTCTAGAAGAGTATAATCTTAAAAGAAAACTACAAAATTGTTAAGCAGAAATGACAAAATCTAGCTTTCCGTTAAAATACTTTAAAATAAAAATAGATGAAACAGTGATTTGCATTCAGATTGAAAAATCTTTAAACTCCTATGATACTTTCCAAGTCTCTGAAGTGAATGTTAAACTCACGAAATCCCACCTAATTTATCAAAAATCTGTGAACCCATTTTAATGAGCTGAAAATAATAATATTTATCTCATGGTAAATATCGAGAATTGTTAGTTGTGATTGAAATTATCGGAATTTCAAACATTTTATCCATTCGTCTTGGAGATTGTTGAGAGCAACATTATACACGCCAACATCACAGGTCACGTGACGTGACGTTGTGGACGTGTCATTCGCGGACGGCTCGTTGGCGGCGTTGCGCAGGCTCTTTCTCGCGAAAAGTCCTATTGGTGTGTTACTAATGAACAAAAGTTGAATGGTTTTAGCCGGATTGATCAGTTAATAATTTAGTTAGGGTAGTTAATTCGCAATAAATCAAAATGGGAAGTGAGTATCGTTCATATTTATAACTAAATGTAGTGATAAACCTCGGACACGTATTTCCACATTTTCATATGATTTTATTCTAAATTTGTGTGTTGTGTGTTAAAGGTGTGATGTACTAATGTAATTGTTCTGCTTGCAGTCAAATTCCTCGAAGTTATAAAGCCGTTTTGCAGTATATTGCCAGAAATAGCAAAACCAGAAAGAAAGGTAAGCCATGGTTATACATTGCATGATTCTGTATTCTTTTGATGTTATTTGTGTTTGTAATAGCATCTATTTGTGATTGTAGACTTGTTAGAGTGATTTAGGGCTTACATACGTGTTAAAAAGTAAGTGAAAGTGCATACCTAACCCTATGTTGGTGTATGTAGGATAGCTAACTGTACTTCATGTTGAATATTTTTGAGTGTATAATTTGGTACGTTTCTAACTGAATGCTTTGTATTTCAGATCCAATTCCGTGAGAAAGTATTATGGACTGCAATCACTCTATTTATTTTCTTAGTATGTTGTCAGGTGAGTGTTATATTTTTGATATTTTATTGTGATGTGGCCATATGCTACTTGGCATAGAGATGAATTTCACCTATAATTCTAAGTAAATTGATCCAAATTTAGTAATAATACAATCAACTTTTAAGTAAGTGCATAGTTTATTTCATGTTTTCATTTAAAAAGTTTGCCACTACCCACTATAGTATAATGGGAAACACCCATTAGAACACGACTGTGTAATATCTTATTAAAATAAAAACATATTTTATATCTGCAGAAGACTTGATTTTTATTTAAAATCCTAGCATATGGTTATAAATTATATCTCCTTAACTCTTTCACAGTAAAAACATCAGTATCTATTCTAACCCTAAAATTACTTTCCAGATCCCCTTATTCGGTATAATGTCATCAGACAGTGCAGATCCCTTCTATTGGATCCGTGTAATTCTTGCGTCAAATAGAGGAACTCTCATGGAACTTGGTATCTCTCCCATCGTCACGTCGGGCCTTATCATGCAGCTGTTAGCTGGTGCGAAAATCATCGAAGTCGGTGACACACCAAAGGACAGGGCTTTGTTCAACGGTGCACAGAAATGTAAGTGGATCTTGAAATTGCCTTTCTCTTTTAGGTTATCATCCAGTTAGATAGCAGACGTTAACCTTGCATACACAAGTCTTATTTCAAGACTACCATGAAATTTTATGTCATAATTTCTCAAAAGTTTAAATGGATGGAAAAGTATAAATGGAAACAACAATGATTGAATTGAAACACAATAAATAGCTAAGGCAAAGATCAACATTCAAGAATTTTCTTCATAATAAAAATATTTTCAGGTTTATATTTACTAAATGTCTTTGAAACCTTGTATATGGGGGCAAAATGCCAATTTTATCATTGGTTAAGTGACAGGCATATTGCCAATTTTTATTTATAACAAAAGGAAGGAACTGCTTTCTAATTTCAAATATTTATTCATGTACTTTATTGATGTTAAATCATAACATTTTATTTTATAACAACTATTGAGACAAAACTGATTAAGATAAAATGTATTATTTAAAGATAATTTATATTGATAAATTACAAATATCTCTTATCTTACTATAGGAATAACCTGTATTTCAGGTTTTATTTTATTATCACGGTAATTCCACATTTGGCAGATTATAAAATGAAGTAAAATTTATATCAACATTCAATTTAATGTCAATTGAGTAAATGTTTATACAGATTTTAATAATGTTCCAACAGTTTTTCCACAGTAAAATGAATTGGAAATAATATATATTATGGTAAAATGGAAATACTCATTGAGCAAACACACCTTGCTTGCTACTCTCGCATTGATCTGGACTTAAACATATTTCCTCATAAAACTCTTAGCTAAAAACTTAAAAATAATCATGAGAATACACTTTTCTATAATCCTACTAAGAATGATATGCAAGTATTATTCACTGAAGATTCATAAAATAAAGTTATATCTGTCAATTACAATCTACCATCATACCTTTAGTTAAAAATTTAAAAAAAACCATCAGATCTGACCCAGTCTTTTGTTCTGCAGTATTCGGCATGGTGATAACAGTGGGTCAAGCCATTGTCTACGTCATGACAGGCATGTACGGCGAACCGAGTGAAATTGGCGCGGGAGTCTGTCTGCTTATCATCATCCAACTGTTTGTTGCTGGTCTGATCGTCTTACTGCTTGATGAGTTGCTACAAAAAGGTCAGTATGAAAGTTTGATACTGAGGTCGCATTTTAAATTTTGGCTAACTTGATGGGTATCGAAATCTAATTGCTATAAAAGAAGGATTTTCCAAACACATATTTCAAGTGACTACTGCTGATTACGAGGTCAACGACCGCGAGTCGAGCGAATTACCTAATGCTTTATAACTTGTTTATTTAGGAAACTTCAATTTTTATCAAAAAACTCCTCTCAATCAATCAATCAACTCAGCCTATCGCAGTCCACTGCTGGACATAGGACTCTCCCAGGCTGCGCCACAACAGCCTGTCCTCCGCCTTCCGCATGCAGTCCGTCCCAGCAACCTTCTTTAGGTTGTCTGTCCATCTAGCTTGGGGTCGTCCCACACTCCTCAAAACTCCTCTAATTAAATAAAATGTACTACAACAAGATGCTTTTCAACTAATACAAAATTTTAGATACCCATTGGGACTTTTATAGTGGTCACATACTAATTAAACTCATGTTATTACAGGATATGGTCTAGGCTCCGGTATCTCACTGTTCATTGCCACAAACATCTGTGAGACCATAGTCTGGAAGGCATTCTCTCCTGCTACCGTCAACACTGGTAAGTACACTAGACATAGAACAGTACTATCTATGTTTGTTTTTTTATATTACTCATACAGCCAAGCTCACAACAGATTTAAGTTCATAAATATGGAATACAGAAAACCGCCAAATAGGTTGCCATGCATATGAAATTCTTGAATCACTCAATAAGAAATACACTAATTTACTTCCCTAATGCATATTATGATAGAAAATCCCACTAATTTTATGGTACTAAAGTTAGGAAGCTGACTTAATTTATGTCTTCCTTACTATATTATTTTGCACTCTAAAACCAGTTTGTAGACATAATAATAATAATTGCACATAATGACTTAGGTACTGTTTTAAGCTAATGAACCCGTTTAAATGATAATGATTATACTAATTAGGACACACCTATAAAAATAATCTTGATGTAGCATAGATACTTGCTAAAGACTAAACTAGCTAGGATTTTATATTTCTACTAAAAAATATTTGTAAAATGCCTTGCTAACGCCATTTTGCACAGAAGTTTAAATAAATACTGTTTTAATCACCTGCACATTATATTTTAATATTTCCTTCTTAGAATTGTTTGCTTGACAAGAGACAAATACTATGAACACGTTTATTTTGTCGATATTTATCTGTCATTCATATATTTATTTGAAAATCACAAAGCAATTATATCCTCACCTCGTATACAATTTTAGTGTTCGTGGTACGCACGGTTACACATCAAGCTGTACATAACCAGCACCCTAATTGCCAAACACACAATCTATCTCAATCTGAATCATTTTGAAGGATATTGCTAATCCATTGCTTCATAAGTTCGAAAAAGGTTAGCTTCATAAAGTCTACTCAACACGTAAATAACGCAATGAATGTTGTTGAACTGTCAAAATGAAACCGATTCTGATTGATTGTGTATTACGCAATTAGGGTGCCGTATAAGCTGACTTCTGATTGTATGAAAAACCTATACAATGCGAGGTCAGTTAAAACTGGATATGTATAGCTTGATGTGTACCCGTGTGTATAAGTTTTATTTTTACCAATATTTCATGATTAACTTGTTGATTTAGAAATAAATGAATTTAAATGGTTATTTCTGTGAGTAGATCTTTTAAGACAAGTTGATTGGTAAATATTTTAAATAAAAGCTCAATTGAATGAAGTCCTTCAAAAAAATCTGTCGTGTATTATATAACAGTTATTCAGCATCACAATTTTCCTCTAGGACGTGGTACCGAGTTCGAAGGCGCAGTCATTGCCCTGTTCCACCTGTTGGCCACGCGACCGGACAAGGTGCGCGCCCTCCGAGAGGCCTTCTACCGCCAGAACCTGCCCAACCTCATGAACCTCCTCGCCACTGTCCTCGTATTTGCTATCGTCATATACTTCCAGGTAAGAACATACTTCAGATTTTGGAACTGTTTAGGAATAAGCATGTTTGTTTTACAGTGTTTTATAGTGTTGGAAGCAACTTTGAAAGCGTTTGGTCCATCTAATGTAATAATGGACATTGGCAATGCCAAGGGGCTTGCAAATTGGATTAATCTTGCTCAAAAATGTTCAATGCAGCACGCGCCGCTTTAATCAACATCAGATATGTTACTTGCATTTGATGGTTTATGGGTTTTTTTTTAAAACAACAGACAAGTTTCTGACTTGCCACATGCAATGTGGAATATGAATATGAAAACAATTTTCTGGTTAAAAACCGCGTAAAATGCGTCATCTCTACAAAAAGAAAGCTTTAGCTCAGACGTATGTTACAGGACTGGCGTATTTTCCATACAAATCATAAATATTGTGTATTCTCGCTGCACACAATAATTATTTAACTTGTTAACATTGACCTTTGTAGATCTCCAGTATGTACACCTACATTTAATTTTATTTACTTACAGGAAATACTTACATTTGCAATATATGGCCAGTCTTAAAAATTACTAGCTATGTGGGTAACAATTACAGTATTCGGGCCTATATATCATTATGAAAAGTTGCGACTAACAAAGAGCTTTTCTAAACTTCAATGCCTCATGTTTACGACCGACTACTTGTATTACTGTTAACGTGCCCACCTAAAGGCTGATTTTTCAATCGACAGATAATTTTTATTCGTGGAATAAAATTGACGTCTGACAGTTTTTGTTTGGAAGAACTGTCAAAACTTCAAAATTATTTCTCCGATAAAATTATCTGGCGTTGGTTAAAACAGCCCTAAGTCAATAAAATTTGACTTTACGTTCCTCCAAATATTCCTTTTCTGTTTTCTTCAATACATGTGTTCTTTCGCAGGGCTTCCGTGTGGACCTACCGATCAAGTCGGCGCGCTACCGCGGACAGTACTCGTCGTACCCAATCAAACTCTTCTACACCTCAAACATACCTATCATTCTACAATCTGCACTCGTTTCTAATCTCTACGTCATCTCACAGGTTTGTAGTTATTACTTTTTAATGTTTATCAAAAATTTTCTTGCGACTTTGGTTAGTAATAACTAATCATAATTAACATTTGAGAGGTTTAAAATTCAATGATTGAAGCTTATCGTTTTTCGAAATCTATTTTTACTGTTGTATCGAGTTTTTTTTGTTCTGTTCTAAATAATTGGTACTTTTGTACTACCATTTTCTATTACCTTTGGAGCCCACCAAGTCGGCACTAACAGACTTTTATATTTTTGTCAAATTTTTTTTTTCTACTTAATTATGCAAACGCTGACCTTAGACAGATGGAGAAAAAGATCTTAGACTACTTAGACCTAGCAAGAATATGTTTTCATTTTTTTGAAACTACAAGATATCTTCGCCCCACAGATGTTAGCTGTAAAATTCAGCGGTAACTTCCTGGTGAACTTACTGGGCGTGTGGGCCGACGTGGGAGGCGGCGGCCCGGCCCGAGCCTACCCGGTGGGCGGCCTGTGCTACTACTTCAGTCCGCCCGAGTCGCTCGCGCACATAGCGCACGACCCCGTGCATGCGGTGCTGTACATCATCTTCATGCTCGGATCATGCGCGTTCTTCTCCAAGACCTGGATCGATGTCTCCGGATCTTCGGCTAAGGATGTAAGTTCGCTTTAATTATGAGAAGTATAATGAAAATAGTTTATTGTCCAGGTAGTATTACCTGGACAATAAACTATTTTTTATTCAACTTATTAACGTATACGTTAACATAAGTTGAGTAAGACGGCACGACTAGCCTAAAACATTACCTACATAATGGGGTTAGTTAACAGTCCCTAAGTATCGACCGAAGAAGAATAATAAAGTGATTGAAAATAGATACAATTTGGTGAATAGAATGAACACGAAAAAATGCAACACTGGTTGATGAAAAATGTCAAAACAAAGAATGCGTCTTAAATTTCAGCACATCTGTCACATTTATTCATAATTAATAAAAATAAGCTTGTTGAATTGCATAGTTGCTGATGCATTTTTAATGAAAATTAGCATGTTCTAATAAAACGTACGGTATTTCACTCAAAGTTACTTGACCTGAATTACTCATTCATTTGCTGACGATTACACGACTGTACGTCATTACAATACACGAAACGAGTTTCAGCATTTAAAGAAACATTCAAACTGTATTCAGTAATAAAGATCCATTTATCTTCGTAAACCGGTAGAGGTGAACGAACTTTAGAACTTCTTAATCAATGCCTTTAAGGTTATGATACAGCTGCAATAACGGCCGACACGAAACTTTCCAATTAGTGAAAGTGTATTACTAAATTGTGCCGTAGAAATAGCGCAACCATTTAGGCCATTTTATTTCAGTAATTCAATATTTGATCGAGTAGTTTCGATAGTCGACGCAACTCGATTGCTTTGCGTACCACGCCCTATTTACTGCAGCGGAATAAATTATCACAGGAAAATGAATATTGATTTGTTGCTGTAAGTACTTACACTAACCTACTTTCGCAGGTCGCCAAGCAACTGAAGGAACAACAGATGGTGATGCGCGGCCACCGAGACAACTCGATGATCCACGAGCTCAACCGATACATCCCGACGGCAGCCGCGTTCGGAGGCCTGTGTATCGGAGCGCTGTCGGTCCTCGCCGACTTCCTCGGCGCCATCGGCTCCGGCACTGGTATCCTGCTCGCCGTCACCATCATCTACCAGTACTTCGAGATCTTCGTCAAGGAGCAAGCCGAGATGGGCGGCATGAGTACATTGCTCTTCTAAAATCATAATAGTCGGCGCCGCAGACAGCGCTGTGGTCACAGTTTTTATTTCGCGGTCCGTAGCGCTCTCTACGACGCCGTTGTAGTGTGCGTGGCAACGCGTGTGTGGGTTATGTGCTAATTTATATAAATGAACTTTATAATAAAATAATTTACAAGTACAGACTTTGTTTTTGTAGACCCTAAGCAGGATACATGTTTTGTTTTCGTTCATTGCCCGTAAGACACGAAGTAACGACCTACCAATATTGTATTAGTTTACTGTTAACATTGTACACGATAGCTTTAGACTCTTGACGAGAAGTATTCAGTTCAAGTCAATGATAGCTGCAAGTTATTCACTCTAATCTGCAACATTGTCTAGATATAAAGACTGAACAAAGGATGTGAAATTAGACATTGTCTCAGTTTAACTCGGCTTATTATTGTTAATTATCAGTTTCTTAAAAATATAAGTGAAATGACAGTAATTGTAATTTATAATATAAATGATTAGTATCCAACTTTGTTAAGAATAACTTACAAAACTTATGTTTATTAAGTTGGCGTTGGATTGTTTGTAATACATTATGTATATTTTGTTATACTGTTCGATCGCGAATATTAGATTCACGTATTGATTCTGTCGTCCGATTTATCAGAAATAATATGTGATTAAGTTTACATTACCATAGGTTCCTCATTATAAAACCACAGAATCAGTAGTTATTATTCGAATAAATTCATTTATATTGTTTTGGATCAAATTATTTTTTATTTACATCACTCTCTCAATCAGAAGACAATATTTTTATTTCCCAGACATTCGGAAAAGAGGTTTATAAAACAACTTAATACTTTTGTTATGTAACTTTATTCTCCTCACTAGACATGCAATACAAGGACAAAAAAAACAATTTACGCTTTTCCCTCAAAACCTTATAACAAAACTCATCACGACTAAATTATACGGTAACAAAACGTATTTACAAAAACAATAGACCGAATAAGTTTGCCGCCAAAACATTACAAGTTGTCGGAAAAAAATTGAGATCTTAGGAACATGATTGGTAAGAGATCGAACAGAACATTCGAACTTGGAATAGTGCCATAAACATTTAAATTATGGTACTTAAATAGTATACATGTATGGCACAACACTAAATAGGTACAATGTACCTTACAGTTAGAGGCACTTTGGAAAGAAAGATTTTGTCACGACTGAAGAGCGAATCTACCCACTAACGTATGAAGCAGCTAGCCCTAGCAGAGGTAAATTGCCTTTACCTCCATGACATTGCCTGCAACACAGCATAATAAAAGTTTCCAGCAACAAGTCTCAACGTCATCATCACAGTAATACTAGCTTCATAATCTAACATACTATGAGGTACAGTGCAAAGAGTTCAATGGAATAAAGGTGTACCAGAATCCTTAGTTGAATAAATAAAAATATATGTGTAGGAATTTCGGACAATCTAAGAAACACTGACACTTTCTTTGCATTCCTCACCAACATTACGGTTGCACAGAAGTCGCTGTTCAGTCATGACCAAAACCTGGCCTGGGTAAGATAGTACCGACGGCATGTTAGGAATTCAATATTATTGCTTTCGTTCATTTGAAGACACTGTAATAATGGCTTGGTTTCTTGCGTGCGTTGCCATCATTGGGTTGAGGAAAAGTTATAATTTCATTCTAGACTTCTTTTGGAAGACAGGTCAGTATCACTACCCAATATAATTCTTAACTAGTCTTGAAGTCTTTTTGAGATACCTGAGACGAAGTGAAATTGGCAGCTTAGCGTTTTCCTTGGACATCAACTCTCTGCCACTTGGTCTCACATCAATACACATACAAGAAAAAAGAGAATTGGGCAATTTTCAATTGCGCCGATTCCCTTGTTCACAAACTAAATTTAAGTTCAGTGCATCTTTTTCTTTCTATTTTATTAAGAAAAGGACAGAAAATAAATATATATTTTAGTCGCCTTTTTTTAATCACGTCTAAACTTGCTATGGAGTATCTTAATTTGACAGGACTAAACTAATCTTCTGTCCTTTTCTTAACGAAAAAGAAAGAAAAAGATGCACAGAACTTAAATTTAGTTTAGTTTGTGAACAAGGGAATCGGCCCATTGTTATCTTAAATAGCATTATATGTTGATCTTCATTATATAAATACTAGGAATTTCCGTCCAGCCATTGTTTAGTTTAGTGGGTCGCTAGTCATACGTACTAATTAGTATTCACAGAGATATTTCACAATAAACCCCTAAATTATGTCTAGGCAATTTAACGATAAAAGTTTTTTTTTTATAGTTAGATGAATTATACTCAAAAAGCACTTTACTGCTACTAAAAGTTTTCATAATATGTATGTACAAAGCTAGCCCTAGTGTATCTATGATCGATATCTCGCGATCGTTCATACTCAAAATATTGCATTTTACATGAATCGGAATCATATATCGATACATAATAAAGTAATAAGTAGTTCGTGTAAACCAAAAATGACATTAAAAAAATACAACAAAACTAAACGAAACAGGTGTAATCCAGAAAACATTTTTATTACTTTTAACAACATATCCATGAAAGGAGAAAAGGAAAACAAAGAATAATAACTATAAGAATAACAGTGCCAATTATTAACTAAAAAAGTGGGATATAAGATCACTTGTCCTAAATTTTGATAATTTTCCTAGAGGATGAATTCATAAAATGCTTTAGTTACTAATAAACCCCGTAATGTCGAATATCAATCAATAGTGATTTTCAAAAAATTAAACTAGATACACAAGTGTCTAAAACTTCGAACCGATAAAATATAATCTAAAATATAACAACAAAAATTAATTTGAATTCGTTCCAGGCTAATGTGTTTTGGACCTAAACTGGGTTACTTACTAACTGTCTATGAACTGGTGATTTTGCTAATCAATCTTTATCATTTGTACATGCGTATAATAGCACTTAAAGTTATTGGGTATACTATTATCCAAACTTAGTTAAAATGGTAATTTAGAATAATATTATCCGCACTCGCCTCATGCTTTTGCGTCGGCGTACATACTTGAGCTTTGTTAACTTGTGAAACTTTCTGAAAAAAATATTTTTGACCAGAGCACAGTTGCGAGTGTAAAGAATGAAAATTTCGCAACCCATTCGGGAGTCACCCGTAAGACAATATACTATTAGCATAAATTCACATTCTGTATACTTTGAAAACGTTTGTCCACATTTGAAATGCACACGCTTTACACAAATCTGGAAACACTTGTCAACACGCACTAACAAAGCTTTAGGTATGCACGGTCAACACTGACTACTCTAATATACCACAGTGTAACAATTTGTTAGTTTTCAAGTCGCATTGGCGCCGATTCCCTTATTCACAAACTAAACTTAATTTAAGTTCAGTGCATCTTTTTCTTTCTATTTAATTAAGTTAAGGACAGAAGATAAATATTAGTTTAGTCCTGTCAAATTAGTGAGCGCCTGACGTAAATTGACGTATTTTTAGTAGTCATGTTTTTAATCACGTCTAAACTGTCTATGGAGCATCTTAATTTGACAGGACTAAACTAATATTTATCTTCTGTCCCTTTCATAATGAAATAGAAAGAAAAAGATGCACTGAACTTAAATTTAGTTTAATTTGTGAACAAGGGAAGCGGTGCCACTGTCAGCAGTTGGAATACATTCCGTGCATAAATTTTATGATACCTTTAATGAGACAACTGAAATAATTAGTAATTTCCATACAAAAGCAAGACAAGATGGCGGAGTACCGTTACAAATCTATAAGCGCGAGTTAATAATGTACGCGAGATGTAACCGAGTGTTAGGCAAGTGTTTCTATTTCTTCCTGTAACCCGGCACCCTGCTCAGGCGACGATATCACCTTCGAGGGCGAGTTGGTGTAAGGCAAAGTCTTTAATTTACGCGCTTCACGCCTCTGTTTCTTCTGCTGCATCACAAGCCTCAGTTGCTCGAGTTTGCATTTAGTTTTTGAGTTCTCCAGGGCTAAAGTCTTGGCTGTATCACATTTCTTGCACATCTCTCCAGCGGCGTTGTTAACGCACGCGGGACAAGGCTTGGGCTCGAGGCGGCGGCACTGGCAGTCTTTTGGTTCGCAGGTGCAGCGCTTGCTGGGCGCGGCCGACGTGGAGGGCACGTGGCCGTCGCACAGTCCGTACGTGCACGGCCGGTTGCAGCCCGTGCACTCGCACTCCGTGCTTGTAGAGCAGGTGTGGCTTGTGTCCTTCTGTAATGTTCAACTATTATTCAGAATGCGTAAAAAGCGTGACTAGCGATAACACTAGTATAGACAAGATAAAAACTTGTAAAAGATAAGTAGGAAATAAAAATGGGTTTTCTGTTAGTGTCAGTCGGTTATCTGTAATCCAAAAAATAACTAGTTTTATGCAAATAAACATACCTGAGCGATGGCTATTGGCGGCGCAGCACATAACAAATCATTCAATATATGAATGATTGTGGATATATCTCGCTTTGGTCGGCCATATCTGAAACATAGATATAAATAGCAGGCTAAGTAATGGGACATGGAGATAACTTAACAGTAAACAATTTTCACATAAGTACACATTACGCAACAAAATTTTTTTTTTGATCGTAACTAACTTATTTGTAATCTCCCTGAGGTGAAATCTTATGTTTACTTTATGAAACATGCATCAAATACAGTTCCTAACAGTTCTACTTTCAAATTACCATGTAATACCGCCCCCATCTTTGATTAAAAAAATGTGTCGGCACATGTGCAAATATGTACTGACATACATTCTAAAGGCTTTTATTATCTTTCTGAACATCTTCTTTGTTCGAAATAAAGTAAGAATAAAAGAGATAAACTCTCACCTGTCTTGTAGGGCAGGGTTCAGTGTGCCTGAAAATGTCCCAGAATAAATTCCTTTGCCATGATGCTTCATGGACTCTATCACAGCTCCAGGACCAATCTTCCGGCACAGCGTCATCTCCTCGGCCCCCCTCAACTCAATCTTATTAGTCAGAACCTCTTTAGACAACTTCTTTAGTTTCTGTGTTAAATTCTTTGAAGCTTCAATGAGAGCTTTGGTGTCCACAGGAGGAGGTGGTGATGATCTTTGAGGCTTCTTTGGAGCATCGGGAGCTTTAAATATAACCTGTTTAGATGTGGATGGTGTGGCAGTGTCTTCAGCCTGTCCACTGCCATTGCTGGGCTGCAGAATGAGTTTTCTAGAATTTGTTATATAAGGCTCAGTTCTAGAGGTGGAAGGCTGTGATAAGTTAGTGTCTTGTCGACTCTGCATCCTTTTCTTATGTTTGTTTACAACAGATTGCATAAAGGCCTTCTGCTTATTCTGACCTATAGGATGTTTAAATTTTGAAGTCTTGTGCAGTAAATATTGGAATCGCTTGTTTTTCAAAGGTTCATTTATACTTTGGAAAGAAGGTAGAGTTCCTGAGTTAGTTTCCTGACTGCCATGACTAGTAGTAGCCAAATTTGATATTTCCCTATCCATCATAGATTCATCTTGATCTTCAAACAATCCTTTGTCAACTGCACTGTTGAAGAGATTTTCCATGGGGTATTCATCTATAGTACTTTCAGCAAGGAATGAACTTTGGTCTGTAAAGTTGTCACTGTCATCACTGAGTGAGCTGTCTGTGGTGTGCGAGGATGTCGAGGGGCACTGCTTATCACAGGTGATAATTCTATCAGGTATTATCACCTCACCTTCATCTATATTATTTTGTGCTAAAAAATCTTTTAAGTTGTTTTTTACAGTGTTAATGAGATTAGCTTGGTCTCGTGCTCTGATTTCTGCAACAGTATCAGCATCTAGTGGACTAGACACTAGATTGGACAAGGATTTTATAGGGGACTGTTCATTTTCTGTAGATACATCAGAGAGATCTGAGACTGTGCAATTTGTTGTGTCCATTGTCTCATCTTTGTCATCACAAGTTTCTTTGTCAGCATATTTCTCTTCAGCTATTGACCGATACAAATCAAAACAGTTCTGTAGCATTTCAAAATCTTGCTTTTGTAGAGCTTGTGGTGCTGCGGGTTCTGGTTTAGGAGGTTCACTGCTGATATAGGAATGGTCCATGGGCACAGGTGTACAGGTAGGCGGAGTTGCTGTCTGAGGGCTGGGTGATTCCCTGGTGTCACATTTAGTAGTCCGTATTGATGTTGAAGAGCTCTTGCTTGGTGTGGATGTTCTTAAGGACCTGCAGCTACTGGAACTTGAGTTAAGGGTGGACAGCTGCAGTTGGATCAGCATCATATGGTCACCTAACCTCATTGTCAAATTCAGTGGAGATTTACCACTTAAAAAGTCATTAACCTGAGTGTCATTTAGGGATTCTAATGCTTGCATCACAGAATTTTCGGGCCTATGGCTCTGCAAAGGACAGAATGACAATATTAATGAAAGGATTAATTAGTCAATAGACAACAATGGTATTAGAGATAAATGTGTATTGATTAGTTTGTCATAGTTGTGAAACACGTGATTATCAGGAGGTACTTGGTACTTGGGGGGTTTCGACACAGCGCGGCGTGACGCACGACTCACCAGCAAACCAGTCTCCACACTCGGCAGGAGGATCACCCGCGACCCGTCCAGCAAACCGTTCTCTTCCAGCGTGCCATCTCTCAGTTGTCTGCGAACACAAAACTCAACTTCAATACGCGAATCAAATAGCACTGATGCGTCATCGTATCGACATATTTCCGTGATATGTTTGACAATAGAAGCTTGGCGTCTCGACATAAAACGCTCACCTTTCGCGATGCAGCAAGCATATTCTATCTTTAGACACCTTAAGTTTCTTCGAAACCAACTTCTTGAGGTGCTCCACTGTATTTTTCGGGTTTAAACTGATGGTGAAATTACCACCCGTAGTAGTTTGTATATTCAGCGTTATGTCCGAGGTTTGGGGCGAGCCACACCCGTATACCTCTGTTCCCGTCGCGCGTTCCATAATTTCTTCATAAATTACACTAGAATTTGCTATAAAACACTGGTCGAAGCACACACGAACTATCTTAAATTACACAGCTATTTTATTGCAGGATAGAAATAACAGGGTCACGCCAGACCCCCAGTTTTTTGATGTGGCCGTCGGTGTGACCAGTTTTCATTCGCGATATCCCGTTAATTTTTTTTTACAACAGCTGATGCGAAGCGCTTAGCATAATGCGTTTTGTTCCATGTCTTTATTCATGCAAAGTCTAATCATTTTACACTATAAAATGTTACTTTAACTGATACGACAAACGCCCTGAGATAGGTATACATATAATCATCATATTTCATTGCCTAAAGTGTAGTTTCTATTTATTAAACAGATTTAGTGTTATCAGGATGTAAAGTAATAACGCAGTATGCTCGACGCTAAACAATACGAACGTCTAAAAAGGTAAACGTCAAATGACGTCATGCAACGCTTGCTCATGCTGATTATTAATATAGCGGTAAATTTAAATTGGCGTCGTAACATAAATAAATTATTCTTACGTAGTCTTTTTATGATGCCTTTCAAAGTAATAATCAAGATATAATTTTTAAATCCTTTTTGTCAATGTTCAATTATTTTTACCAAATGAATGACTCATTTGGAATAAATAATTTTATAGACGTGTAGGTATTTAGAGTTATTTTTACTAAATGAGTCATTTGATTTCTTTTGATCGATATCAACTTTTGATTTCTTGTAAATTTGTGCAAACTAGTTCATAGGTTAATATACAGTAAGTTGTAATTTGTGGTTGCATGCAGCCTGTAACCGCGCATAGAATCTTTGAGAGGAAAAACGACCTATAAGGATAACTTAATTCTTGTCAAGAACCCTTGTTCGCTGCTGCGATAGGATAGTAGAAATTGTAATAAATTCAGTTCGAAAATATAACTTCGAATTCGAATATAAGCTGAAGAAAACTGCGCGCAAATCAACCCAAGCATTTTTAGACTGAGCAAGTGTCTGTTCGAGCGCTCTGGACATGGAAAAAACCGGTCAAGTGCAAGTCGGACTCGCGCACCGGGGGTTCCGTACAAGTTTGTAGGTATGTATTTAACTTCAATTTTACGATTTTTGGATTTTTTCCTTTACTTGTGCTACATGACATTGCTTCTTGCCAAATTTCATTATTATAGGTCAATGGGAAGTCCCTATAGATAGGTTTTGATTCCCTTGCGAATGTCAAAATATACGGCATAAACGGAACATAAACGCCCTTAACTTTTGATTGCGTTGACTTAGAAGTTTGATTTTTCAATGTTTCAAGGGATTGCAGCCCTGAGTATTTGATATTAATTCCAATTTGATAACTCACGCATTCAGGGAAAAAGGGTCTTGACAGACAGACAACGAAATGATCTTATAAGGGTTCCGTTTTTCCTTTTGAGGTACGGAACCCTAAAAACAATAAATAAAAACCAAAAGAATATATTCCTGAACCCTCTTTATTGACCCAGCACCCACCAACACGATAAGAACAACAAAACTTAACATCTATCACAGCAATGTCACATCAAAGAACATTTTCACAGTAAATTACACAAGTAATGGGCCATGGCCTCAAGTAAAACGAAGGCGCAATGTGATGGCCTTGTTAATTTTATGCAATATTCGTTGATTACGTGTTGATAGAAGACAAACAACTATTGTTAGAATCAAGGCCATTTCATTGTCACTTTTGTTCTAAGTATGTGTGACCAGTTAGGCTTTTATCACACTGGCGTTTTGCGGGCATGTCTAGTGTGCGAGAACCGCGTTTTGGTGCTACAATCATAGGATTCCAGAAGCGTCCGTCTAAAAAGCTGCGTACGCCTACAAAACGTAAGATCGATACAGGCCTTACTAGGTCAATGGGCTTAGACATAATATATCAATAATATTCTCAACATTTTACAAATCCCTGATCATTTTACATTTCATTTATTATATATTAATTACAGATTATAGCATACATTTATTCCTTAAAATCTTAGAAAACAGTTTGTTCATGTAAAATTAATTATGAATATAGTGCAAGATAATTCTATCATCTTTTATTTAAAACTTTATTGTGTCATCGTGTTTTGTAAACTAACACTAAACGTTTAATTAATAAATAATAATGTGTCTATATAATTATATAGAATTACCTATCAAAATTAATAGAATATTTTTCTTACTTATTAAAACATTCCTTAGAACGGTAACTTGTTTTGCTATGTCTATTATATACTGTATATTAAATCATAAATGGATTTATAAACTGTGCATGCAGATCAAAAACAAAGAAAAATATTATAAAATAATTATCTAAGTAGTCGTAAGAATATTGTCATTTATGGCAATAAAATAATGGTTATAAAATGTTTAACAAAATATTTTAATTCTGATTTTTATTAATATGTATTGGTCTGGTGTTCAAATAATGCTATTTAATTACACCTTTTAGTATAAGACTTATTTCTGTATTATAGCGTTAACGCCAATTAAAAACATTTCAACATCAAATAATTATATGTTTAGCCACAGACTTTACTTAACACATACATATCGAGCCACATCTCTTAACATTATAAATAATTTTACTTTTCTATTTTATTTTTAAACAATAAGTTAAATTATATGCACTGTGCACACACATTACATGTTGATTCCCTTAAAATCGTAAATATTGAGACATGTCACTACATTAAAAAAAAGTATTACAAAATGTTCAAAACTGTGAGAATTTATTTTACAGGCACTATGTGATCAAAATAAGAATAAGCTGCGATATTTTTTTGCAGTTTGCGCGTGCTTGACAACTTGTCACATTAATTTTGCGATAATTTTCGTTCGAGAACCTGGCCCTAAAGGGACACATGAATAAGATTGTAACGATGTACGTTTGTTACTCTAGCACGGCTGCATGAATTTGGGTGAAATTTGACACACAGGTAGGTACGTTCAGCATCATTTTTATCCAAGTACATGAAGTTTTTTTTTTTATGTAAATGAAACCGTAAGGAACTGTTGGTTCTTTTAAAGTGTTTGGCGTTGGTTGTCACGTATTAACGTACCATTAAACAAAAGCACATTCCATTACTTAATTTGATCGCATATATATCATTATAATTTTAATCTTAATCTGGCTTAAAGTCCAGTGCTTGTATGCGAATACAAGACTTTGAGCCAAATTGTATAAATATGAAGCTATAGCTAAAGACTATAGACTCTTATTACTCAGGATATAGTTTTCTCACATCAACCACAGCTTTATACAAGATATATTCTTACTTTCGTAAATTCTATTATCTATGAGGACTAATGCACACCAAGCGTTGTTTGGCCTATCAACTTTCGAAAAGGGAACAACTAATATCCGGAGGTCCGTCTTAATAGCTCTTGATTCAACAAAGTTATCTATTCAAGCACAATTCGTCCATAATTGAGTGTTCATAAACTATCGAATCATTTGCACTATAGATAAACTCCGTTTAAGAGTACCTCAGAAATCCGTCATAAAAGAAACAGGCGTAAAGGTAAGTTGAGAGTTGCTAAAAGCCTCTAATCTTACATCCAATCATTTGGTGTCATACTGCCTGGCAGGAGCAGCCAAAATTGATTCTTGCCTTTAAACCTATTTAAGTCTGGGTCCGCCATTTTGTTTTTTTTTATCAAAATGGTGTCATATATATAGATATAGGACATATAGAGGACAAAAAATGTAATATAACATGATATCTTAAAGTGTCACATTACCTAGATAAATAGAGTTAAAGATAGCTTTAATGAGTCCAAATATTTTCATATCATTATATTAGAAACATTAATTATATGATGATAAATGATGTGTTATAAACATGATTATTACTACAGTTATGTAATCACATCGAAATATTATTATTAAATATTTATATTTAAGGCTTAGAAAGGGAGAATCTATGGAATAAAAACATTTTGACTTTGCCTTTGCAACACCTTCATTTTTGACTACTTCGTAAAACACCACGATACTATGACTTTTTGGTTGACTGAGAGCGTTACCCGAAAAAGAACAATGAAGTTGCACCTGTTTTATTTCAAAAAAATATTTGGTTCATAATATATTGGACCTGTGGCTTGAATATCGAAAAAGTTCTTCTTACCACCCTTTGTGTAGTTATGGTATTTAAACTTGTAATAAATATGACCATCTGAGACAGCTATACGACAAAGCACATGCATTCTAACCAAGCTCTTCAAATTAGTTAAGCTTTCTACTTTACAGTTAACATTGATTTTAAATTACTTTTCATTAAGATCACATAACATTTTCAACAAATAAAGCGCTTTGCAGCTTAAATTGCCCGCTTTTGATATGAATGAAACGAAAATATTTGCGTTCATCATGGCAATTTTTAACTTAAATTATCTAGGTAATGTGACAGTTTAGGATATTATATCACATGATTTTTTTTGTTTGTCTATATGCCCCTATCCTATATAGGTTATATCGAGTGACAGCATTTTGAAAAATAATCAAAATGGCGAAACGGGACGAGGCCGGTCTCTTTACAAAAAAGTTTGCTTCCCTTTATGGTCAATGGTTCTCGGGAAAAAATACTTTTAGCGATAAGACCTAAGGTCTGTCCTGATTCGTCGTTTCAGTGCAAAATAAATAATAATAATAAATAGTCTGCTCAACATTTTTCAATAGTTTACAATTCTTTATTATTTCGGTGCTTGCAACTATTCTTGTTTCCTTGCCAACGTTCTGTATGCATTAGCTCTTCGAAGGCGTTACACGCTAGCTGTCTTAAGATTTAGTTTAGAATTTTATTGATCACGATCCGAACTCCTGTGTTTCATTGTCGATTTCTTCGAAGACGAAGCCACCTCTGCCGTCCATTTGTAGGTAGTGGTCGTGATGCTTCCACAGAGACTTGCGGTGAGACACCGTGAATAGGGATATACCGACCTGTAGGAGAAGGGTGGTTAATTATTGCTTAAAAAGAGTTTTCTATGTGGGTTGAAGAATGATATCGCTAAAAAGGGGTGAATACTTAGACGACAGCACGGAGAAAAAGATATTATATCAATCCCCAATAAATTAGAATAAGGGAAAGACAGTGTCACACCTACACACCCAGTGGCGTGCATTGGTTTTCAGAATAGGTAGGCAGACTTTTTCGTTAGGTACACACGGCTACACATCAAGCTATACAGAACCAGTATAAGCTGACTTCTGATTCTACGAAAAACCTAAACAATGCGAGGTCAGCTAAAATTGGAAATGTATAGCTTGATGTGTAGCCGTGTGTACGTACGCACTTTAAGTAAAAAGTTATTGATTTACTGGGTATAAAAATGTGTATGGTCGGGGGACCCCCGGCAGGAATGATGTTTAAAATAAAAATCCAAGATGGCGGCTGAAAAACTTTTAATTTGACATTTTTTTTTAATTTGCGCAGCCGCCCACTATCAGCTTTAGCACCCTCGAAAACCATGAAAATGACACCCGTGACGAAAAATTTAAAAAAATTGCAGCCGCCATCTTGGATTTTCATTTTGATCTCACTATCGGGTTTAGCACCCTTGAAACCATAGAAACGACACCCATGCTGAAAAGGGAAATGCCCCGTTTTGGCCATGAAACGCCCAACAATTTGCTTTTGTTAAAAAAAAAACATCTTGTTTTATCCATATCCGTAAATAATTGGTTTGTGGATAAAATAAAAAGTGTTGACAATTACGAATTCCGTTCAAAATAAAATCTATTCTTTTTTTTCTTTAGATTTTATGATGTAATAGGCTATTTTCCTAAAAAAATCTAGTTAGTCCGTCAGTTAGATTATCAAAAAATATTGAACCCGTATTTTTTCTTTTGTCAATTATATACAAAAAATATGAAGATATCGCCCGTTAAAGTTCCGCATGACGTCACTTGCTTGCGACACTTTTGCAAGCACGACACGACCCCCCACTCCCAAATTTTGACGCGCTTTATCTTTGTCATTTTTTGTTTGATTGACAAAAGAAAAAATAGGTGTCCATTATTTTTCGATAATCTTCCCTTGCTTTCTAAATGGAATCCGACAATTCTTCTTACCCTACTGACCATGGCCTGAACATGAATCCCGCTCCCGCTTCTCACGATAAACCCTGCACGAACTTGCGACTCGATATCCACTGATAATGATGACCCCAGCTTTCACACCGGCCAGAGTTCTTCCCAGCCCTCAGTAACTCATTCAAGAGGACATTTACGCTGTGTCAATTTGTGGTTTAACTGTCACAAAATGACGAAGACATTTGTTGGAAATTGCAGAAGTGCGAAATTTTATAGAACAATGGGTTCGACCACAGCAGGTAAATAGTTGTTGTATGTTCTTAACCATGTATCACTGTCATGTCTTCCTCTACTGAGAAATGCTTTTTAATCGAGTTGACTTAAAATAATATCAATATCTAATTAATATGACTTCTTTATTAAGTACAAGTTTCGAATGACAGTGTAGTGTGCCACTCGTGTTGGAATGCAGCCTCACATCAAATACGACATTCAACTAGTGAACAGCAAAATGCACCGATTGTCATGGACATGTGTGTCTGTGTAGGTCACTTTTGAGAATAAGATCACCCACGCTCAAGTCAGATTCTCCACGTGAGGAACTCATAAGGAAAGTGATTGCCCATCAGATTGCACCACGTGAGGTAAGCGTTCAATAGTTTTTAATTTATGCAAGTGGGGTGCCGATATCTGATAGTGCAGCCGCCATCTTGGATTTTCGTTTTGACCTCAGTATCGGCTCTAGCACCCTTGAAAACCATAAAAACGATACCCATGATGAAAGATTTAAAAAAATTATAGCCGCTATCTTGGATTTTCATTTTGACCTCACTATCGGCTTTAGCAACCTCGAAAACCATGAAAACGATACCCATGACGAAAAATAAAATAAAATTATAGCGGCCATTTTGGATTTTCATTTTGATTTTATTATTGGCTCCAGCACCCTCGAAAACCGTGAAAACGACGACACCCATGACGAAAAATTTAAAAAAAAATCGGCTTTTCCCTAATATTCCACTCTTGTCGTTATTATCTTTCAAATAATACCACAAATCCATAATAATGGAGGTATTTAGATGCTTACCTCTCTGCAGTACTGGTACATCTGTCCCTCGACGTCTACAGACACAGCGCTCGTACACTCGTCCAGGATCGCGAACTGAGGCTCGTGGTAGAACAGGCGCGCCATCTACGTTATGAAATCATTGAGTTATAATGTATTTTTTGTAAAAGTCATGAAGATTATAGTGAGTATCGTCAAAACATTATTGAGGGGCTTGTGGCTAAGTAATAACAGCCGCACGGGTCGATCGATCAGGTTAAGCTACGCTTGCCGCGGTTGGTCCGTGGATTGGTGACCATCTTCACATACCAAGACCCCTCCGTGCCCCGGAAATCACGTTAAGCCGGCTGACGTAGATCTTTGACAGTCGTTACGGGTCGTCAGAAGCCCAAAAGTCTGACAACCAGTCTTACCAAGGGCTAACGTATTACCTGCCTATCCTACGGGGGTTGTGGAGGTCCGATAGGCAGTCGCTCCATGTAAAATACTGGTATTCAGCTGCATCCGGTTAGACTGGAAGCCGACCCCAACATAGTTGGGAAAAGACTAGGCGATTGTCAAAACATTATCATCATTATTTCAGCAAAAAGATGTCCACTGCTGGACATAGGGCTGTCACAACAATCAGTCCTATGGGTCTCGCATCCAGCGAATTTCCGCAACCATCTCCTTACTTAACCACGTCGTCCGTCGGTCAACTTTGTATCAAGAGTCCCCACTTCAGAAATTTTCTCGCTGGTTTGCAGGTACAGACGTAAGCACATCAAGCTACCCGAAACTGTCGAATTTTCCCAATCAACTTTGAACCTTATACTTCAGCGATAAAGTTGAAAATGTATTAAAGAAATTTGACAGTTTGTAGTAGCTTGATGTGCTGGCATTTGTACAACAGTGGCATATTGTTATAACTAAGATAACTTACAGCTATCCTCTGCTTCTCTCCGCCGGACAGGACGTCCATCCAGTCCTCCACTGCGTCCAGTGCTCCGTCGCGGTTGGTGAGGTACGACAGTTGCACTATCTCAAGGAAATGGTGCAGTTGTTCGTCTTTGCGACCGCGGCGGTTCATCTCATCGCGAGTTTGAGGGTAGATTATCTGAGAAAAAAAGATAATTTTACTAAACTTAAGAATTAAACAAAAAGGTTAGGCAAATGGTTCTGCTTATCGTGTTTGTTTGATTGTGATTAAGTCTAGTTTTAATTCTTCTAACTGTTCTGGCGTGTCGTACGAAACGAATATCAAATTAACAAAGATGTTTTCGAATCCATCTTTTAAGATCACCGTTATCCGTCTTAATTCATGCATTAGTAGCCTTTATAATTCAGCTTCTGTCCGCGTCTTGGCCAGAATGGATGTCGGAAATTATCCACGGGAATGTGCAACTGGACAAAAAGTAGCTTATGTCCTTCTCCAAGATTTATCAGAATCCGTTCAGTGGTTTAAGCGTCAAAAGGCAACATATACATACAGTTACTTTCGAATTTATTATGTTAAGTATGGATAGTGGATTGATTTCTATTCGGAATTTCTCAGTACCAGCATGGATTTGTGCACGGTTGAGGGCCGTAAATTCGCGCTTTATTACATAAGATTAAAACGTAACTAGCGAAATATGGAGCCAGTTGCTGTACACTTCTGTCTACTCCTTCTACTATTACAGGTGTGGTGATTTTTTTGTTACTAACCTGATCTCTTAACGTTCCCAGTGTCATGTAAGGTCTTTGTGGCACGTAGAACAGCTTTCCTTTAGGCGGCTTGGTGAGGGTACCTCCAAAGATCGGCCACAGCTCGCCCAACTGACGGAACATGGACGACTTGCCGCAGCCGTTAGGACCACATACTAGCACGTTAATACCGGAACTAGAAGGAGATATACGAACGATTACTAACGAGTAATAAAGAGGACGAAAGAAAACAAGAAAACAAACATTTTAGTTTTTTGTTTATTATGTGTTCATCAATCTATATATGAGTATATAAAAGAAAGTCGTGTTAGTTACACTATTTATAACTCAAGAACGGCGGAACCGATTTCGCTGAATATTGGCGGGGAGGTTGCTTAGAACCAGGAGACGGACATAGGATACTTTTAATTTATTTTTATTTTATACTTTTATTTACTTATAGGAGTAGGGTAGGAGTAGTGTAGGAGTAGGTTAGGAGTAGGTTAGGAGTAGGGTAGAAGTAGGGTAGGGGTAGGGTAGGGGGTAGGACACCACGCGAACGAAGTAGCGCCGGGCAGCTAGAAATAATTTATACGGCAAAACAACGTTTGCAGGGTCAGCTAGTAATAAATAAATAAGATTTTAATTTACGAATATTTTGTACATGTATATATTTTTTTTTTAATATTTCTATCAAGCCATTGCAGTGACACTTTTGCAGTATCATTAATTTACTCAAAATTACCTATTCGCCCATGCTTCGCACGGTTTTTACGACACGAGAAAACATCGAGATTTCAATAGTATATGCAAGATAGGTGAGTAATATTATTGTATTTTACACATAACCTACATTAAAATCCATTGTCTAGTGTGTTAAAACAATTGCAAAATCACTGATCTAAAAATGTGTTGGTCCTCTGGGGCAAATTTTGGTCCTATTAGTAGTAATGGGACAAAAATCTGGTAGAGGTTAGCCCTCATGTTGTGTGTAATGTGTAATACTAACCGCACTTCAAAGGTGAGCTCCTTGATGAGTACATCCCCGTTGGGAGTCACGAGCGGCACCTTGTCGAAGCGGATGATCTTGTCCTGGTAGATGATTTTGCCTGCGCCTGGCGCTAGCAGGGTTGGGATCTCCGCTGAAGAAAGAATGAGAATTGACTAAAAAGCGCTTCAAAATCACACGTTTCGGGTTTCATACTTTCATTAGTTTCGTAATATCAAAAATACATTAAAGTCACTATTTTGAATAAATGCTATTATAGAAAAGTTTTAATGATATGTTTTAGTAAATGATAATAATTAACATTTTGCAAATTATAATGAGTAAGCGATAATTATTAGGCGCCCCCAAGCTGGATGGACCCCCATCGAAATCTCATTGAAAGTCCTCCGTGCTTCGGAAAGCACGTTAAGCCGTTGGCCCCGGCTGTCATTCGTAGATCTTTGAGAGTCGTTACGGGTCGTCAGACCTTCAAAATCCGTATTCCTTGAAAATCTGACATGCAGTCAAACTAAGGGTATAGTATTAGTATTACCCAGTAATTGGGTTGTGGAGGACAGATAGGCAGTCGCTCCATGTAAAAACTGGTATTCAGCTGCATCCAGTTAGGCTGGAAGCCGACCCCAACATAGTTAAAGAAAGACTTGGCAGTTGAGAAACTGGTTATAAACTAAACGCGAGCCTAACTACTGTTTAAAAAAAACTCAAACTCACCGCCACCATTCTGCGTGTTCCTCTCGACCATGGTCCGGGTGTAGTTGCCTTTGTTGATGTCGTCGAGCACGGTGCGGAGTTGCGTCACGCGTGACGTCAGACCGGCTAGCTTGCTCAGTTCGCGACCTGATAAGACGAGGCGACCGATACCTTCCGCCATTTTGACTAACATACGGCCGTAAGTGTAGTAGTGCTGTAAGAAAAAGAATGTCTCATGAAGTCATGAGCCTGTCGTTACATGATGTGTTACCGTTTGATAGGCATAGGTGCCCCATCTATGCCTAACAAACGGGAACGAACACATGAACGCTGCTTAGCGGCAAAAACAGAGATGGTTTACGTACTTCCCTTGTCGTCTAGGGAAGTACGTAAACCATCCCTGTTTTTGCACCTTTACAAAGAATCGGGTTGGTTCCATATTATAAGTTGATTATAATGATGAGAATGGTAATCCCTTTTCAGGTTTCCAATTCACAATAGAGAGGAGAATTAAATTAACTATTGAGAGTAGCATCTCGGGCCTAAATAATAACAGTTACACCGGTCGATCGATCAGCCGAGGTCGATAAACTACGCTTGCCGCGGTTGCTCTGTGGATGGGTGACCATCTTTACATACCGAGACCCCTCCGTGCCTCGGAGAGCACGTTAAACCCCGGCTGTCATTCGTGGACCTTTGACATTCGTTACGAGTAGTCAGAAGCCCGAAAGTCAACCAGTCTTACCAAGACGTATTTACCCAGTAACTGGGTTGTGGAGCTCAGATAGGCAGTCACTCCATGTAAATACTGGTATTCAGCTGAATCCGGTCCGGATCGGTAACGGAAGCCGACACCAATATAGTTGGGAAAAAGCTAGGCAGCTGATGATTGAGAGTAGCATCTCGGATACTATGACCAACCAAAAATCTGCAGTCATGTTTGATTTTCAGTAATTGATACATTGGTCAACCACAACCACTAGTATAAGATTAATTGTTAATAAACATTTATATTGTACCCTAAATCTATCATTTTCTGTTCCCGCGGTGAGCAGGTTGTGGTCAATTGCGAAGAAGGGCCTTGATACCGCGTAGAAACCGACTGTGATGGCAACGTCTGTAAGATACAAAATATTTCGTTAGTAAAATACAATACACAGAACTTTCATGTTAAAAAAGTCCCCTAGGACAGACTGGATGTGGAACACTGAGAAGCGGGTGCTGTGGCGCAGCTTATAACCAGCACTGGACTGCAATAGGCCGAGTTAATTTATGCAGTTTGCAGGCCGTGTGCCCGATGCGATGCGATTCTCACCAGCAACTTCTATTTTTCAAGAGCCTTAGGGGATGAGTTATCAAAAGAAGATGAAACAACTAACTTTTACATATAAACAAAAGCCTAAACGCCAATTTCCACGAACAATGAACTTCCATACAAACTTTCGTTGTATATTTAACCTCTTTAGGGTTAAATTTTCAGAAGCCTTCCACTCCTTTCACCAAGAGGAGGCCTGTGTCCCAGCAGTGGGAACATTATAGGCTGATGGTGATAGTGCTCACTTTCGTTATAAAGAACTCTTGCGCAAATCTTTATGTTTCTAGACCCAGCAGTTTAGGCTGTGCATTGTCTGTTAGCGAATTTAAGAGTTATTAATTCGTTTGTGCATACGATATCATACTTTGGAATGGTAGGCTACCAATGGTACCATGTGTTTTTTTCAAAGTTTCCTATCGTATTTTTTTTTTCGGCAGAAGCCATACTTACATTTGGCAATAATATTATCAAGGAAGCCCATGCCGACTCTAAAGTTGAGGAAGTTCCGTAGATGTCTCGTCAGTTTGTAGAAGCTAGCCAGCAGCGTCAGTTGCTCCCGGTGGTTACCCTGGAAACGAATCAAATAACTTTTAGGTCCACTTGCATCACATATTATCTGTACTAATATTATGAAGAGTTATAGCGCAGCTAGGTGATTGGGAATTGGGCTATCAAATGCAAAGAGATTTTTTCAAAACCAACCTGTCGTTCCAGAGATTAGCGCGTTCAAACAAACAAAGTTTTGAGCTTTATTTTTAGTATAGGTTACTTTTTTTTAAATTTTGGTCAATATCATAATATCAATAAAGAAACAGTCTTGGCAGTGTTTACATTGGCTACAGCAGCACTTTATAAGATGGCGAAAGGATTTAGTTTCGGTTTTATACAGACGCCAGCACACCAAGCTACTACAATATGTCAATATTAATTTCTTTAATAGATTTTCAACTTTATCGTCAAAGCATTAAGGTTGAAGGTTGATTGGAAAAATTTGTCAGTTTCGTATAGCTTGATGTGCCTTGCGTCTGTACATATTAATTTAAAGCCTAAAAAGCACTTCTGTTCAGGTGATGAATTGATAACCTGCCATAGCACTATCTATGTCTGCCTGACCACTATAGCTTCTATGGTATAATCAAGTATTTATTTATAACTACAGTAATTAACCTAATTAGTTCAAGCGCATGATTATAGAATGTAATTAACAATAATCACGTGTAAGATAAGGCCAATAAGCCTGATAAGGCTTTACCAGTGAAATAGAAAATTATATATATTTTCTCCATCAATTCCCCGCCCGCATTTTATTTCATTTTCGCGCACCCGCATTGGGCGCGGGTGGTGGATTATGGCCCAGTCCCTCTCATAGAGAGGACGCATGTGTCCTAGCAGTGGGAACGAGGTAGGCTGAATATGGTTATGCTAACCATTGACAAAACATACACATAGTTTATATAAATCTTTGTTTCCAATTGATGTTATTTCTACTTAAACGAATATCAAATTTATTTTAGTGTAAATAAAGTTGTTTTCGAAATGACTAGTCCAATTGAAAATGTCAAAAAATTGCTGAAGTTGTAGTCCAAAATTGAACTTTATGACTCAGTTTTAAAGTTCTTTTCCAAAAATACATATTTGTTTACATGTTTGGAAACTAAATCACGACCTCAGTACATTTTGCACAAAAACTAGTTTTTAGATAGGTGTGTGCAATGTGGTAATGCAATCCTATCCTATTAATACTATAAATGCGAAAGATTGTATGGATGTATGGATGGATGTTTGTTACTCTTTCACGCAAAAACTACTGAATGGATTTGGATGAAATTTGGCACACAGATACTTTATAACCAGGATTAACACATAGAATACTTTTTATCCCGATAGTCCCACAGGATCGAAACTTATGCGGGTGAAACCGCGGGGTGCAACTAGTAAAAGGATAAACTGCACACCTTTTCTTTTACTAGAACTATATAAATGTACCTAAGTGTTGAATACTTTTTGGCAAGACATAATTTCTCTCTCACAACCAACTTACCTGATAGAAAGCAACTTCCTCCGAGTATGTGATCAGCCTGGAATTCACGTATCTGAATTCACCTTCCAATTTCTGTTCTTGAACTGTCATCTTAGCTGGAATAGAAAAAAAATTATAGTCATTAAAGCACTGTTATTATATAAAGAATCGGATGGTTGTGTAAAAAAATACATAAATTAAACATAACTAGCGACACGCCCTTGTTCCGCATGGTTATTACGACTTGATGAAACATTAGAGATTTTTATGTAAGTTAAATATTATTGGATTATACACATAAGCCTTCCGGAATAAATTCTCTAAATCATGGTGAAAACCGCATCAAATAATTAATTTAGAAGAACAACGCGGTAACACAGATAGACACGAAAAGCGACTTCAATTTATATATAATATGTAGAACACATAGATAAGAAAACTATGGTGACTTATTAGTCCCCAGAATATTTAAATATTCATGTTTACAAGCTAGAATCTATCTATACTTATAATACACGACAGACAGGTCCTCTCAATCTGTGTGGTTCTTTCCTCAAAAGACCATCTCAGACATCGACCTACATATGATCTGACCAAGATTATGTCTGGACTTTAAAAGAGACTGACCTCTGAATTTGTTTCGGCCTTTCTTCTCAGACTCGTCAGATAGGAAACGCCGACCTCATCTAGTTTAAAATATGATTGACGTATAAAAGTGTTTGTACAAACCTAGTTACAAAAATAAAATCATTTATCATTTAATAACGCAGAAGAGGCTGTTTGTTTGAATGCGCTAATCTCTAAAACTAGTAGTCGGATTCGAAAAAATCTTATTGGATTTGATAGCCCAATTCTTGAAGAAGGCTATAGGCTCTTTAACATCACGCTAAGACCCTTAGGAACCAAGCAAAAAGATAAAAATGTCAACAAGAACGCTAGGCAAAAACGAAGTAATGGCAGGCGACGCGATGCCACGGGACGGGGAACAAGAAATTTCACGCGGACAAAGTCGAGGGCAGAAGCTAGTGTATATTTACCATACTTAACACTTAAACAGCTGAACACATTTGGATGAGATTTTAGAGAGAGAGTTTATTGAGAATTAGAGAACATTTTATGTCACTGTTTACGAAGGACCAGTACAGACGTAAGCACATCAAGCTCCCAATCTAGGGGGACCAAACGCCTCCTGCCGGAGGCTCTATGCGGGGGTCGTGCGGGCCATGGCCCTTTACGGGGCACCGATATGGGCGCGATCTTTGAGGCGGCGACCAGCCCGCCGGTTGATCGCGTCCCAAAGGGTCATGGCTGTCCGGCTCATCCGAGGATACCGCACGGTCTCCGCTGAGGCGGCGAGCCTCCTTGCCGGATTGCCGCCATGGGATCTGGAGGCCAAAGTCCTCGCCCACATATGGGAGTGGCGAGAGGAGGCAAAACGCCGGGGCGTTGCTCCGCTGCCGCGAGAAATCACGGCACAGCGGACAGAGCTCCGGCGGGATCTCATAGCGGCATGGAGAGTGCGATTGTCGCAACCCAGCGCTGGGCACGCCACAATTGCGGCGATAAGTCCCCTCTTTGAGGAGTGGCTAGAGAGGCGCCACGGCGCCCTCACCTTCCGCCTGACGCAGGTCCTCACCGGACACGGTTGTTTCGGGAGGTTCCTGTTCAGGATAAAGCGGGAGGAAACGCCAGGGTGTCACCACTGTGGGGATCGCCCGGAGGACACGGTGGAGCATACGGTGGAGGTCTGCCCGGCTTGGGCGGGAGCCCGCCGTGTCCTCTTGGCGGCGATCGGCGGCGGCGACCTCTCGCGTCCGGCCCTCATACAGGCCATGGTCCGGAGCGAGAGTGAATGGGAGGCCGTCACCTCCTTCTGCGAAGCAGTTATGCTCGCGAAGGAGGAGGCGGAGCGTGCGAGGGAGAGGCAATCGCTGCACCCTCGCGCTCCTAGCCGCCGCAGGAGACGCCCTGGACGGGAGTCAACAGCCGACTCCCGGCCACCGTAGGCGCGGGCTTGCGGGCGGCGAGCTATGGGCAGCTCGCCGCCCGGTAAGGACCAGGCCCGGGTCGACGGCGCGTTGTGTTCCACGCGCGCCTCAAAGAGCTGTCAGCACGAACTGACGGGGTCCGTTAGGGCCGATGCCGCCGGGGCTGCGGGTTGTTCGAAAGAGATACCGTGGCCCCTGGCACAGGCAACTGAAGGAACACGGGTGGGTTTTAGTCAGTAAAAGTCTGACACTCCCTTCTGCTCCGCCCAGAGCGGGAGGAGTCATTTGATGATTTCCCACCCAGAAAAAAAAAAAAAAAAAAAAAAAAAGCACATCAAGCTACCCGAAACTGTCAAATTTTCGCAATCAACTTTGAACCTTATACTTTAGCGATAAAGTTGAAAATTTATTAAAGAAATTTGACAGATTGTAGTAGCTTGATGTGCTGGCTTCTGTACATAACATTTGCATAAATAACTGTAGGGCAATTCTTGTAATTTAAAACGTTCAAAATCTAGTCGCAGTCTCATCTCGGCGACAAACAAATGTCAAAAACTTGTCAAAATGTAGGGAAACTAGAGGTATTTTTGACAGATTCGAGACTGAGATCAGACTGTGAACGTTCTTAAAATAACGAGAATCGCCCCTTTGAATAAAAGTAAAGTGTTACCTGTCGGTCTTCTGAGGTATGTCAGCAGTACTCCAGATAAGAGTAAATATGCCATCATTATACCAGGAGTCTGGAATTTAAAAATACATATTTGGGAAGAAATATTTGTATGACCTACAAGTAGTTGTTCCGGGTCTGGCTGTTTTTGTATGTGAGTTTAAATGTTTGTAAACGCACCCACGATACAGGAGAAATTCCTAGTGTGGGGCAACGTTTTTTATAAAAGAAAGAAAGAAGAAGATATTTATATTCTTGCAAAATCAAAAGTTATTTATTCAAATTAGGCTGAGAATCAGCACTTGTCGAACGTCAAATGTTAGTAGTACTTCGCATGTAAAACAAACTAACTTAGCAAGATATTTAAATGATCACATTGAATTATTAGCAAAATCGTTTTAAAACTATTAATAAATGGTAATTTAAAAGCTAGAAGAACGGACTCTTGAAAGAACTAATGCCATTAAAGCATTAGGTCTAGAATATTTAAACGAGCCTTCTATATTCAGAACACAAGAATGCGTATTTCAGGTATAACAAATATCGATGGCCAATGTACAATTATTATGCTCAGAATTTTTATATATTTATTTCAACCTTTAACTACCCTAGTTAAAAGACTTTTGTGTGTTCTTTCATACTTTCTAATCAATCTACTCAGCCTATCGCAGTCCACTGCTGGACATAGGCCTCTCCCAGGCCGCGCCACAACACCCTGTCCTCCTTCTCCAGCATCCAGCCTGTCCCAGCCACTTTTTATTTTTCTTTCTGTTCTAATCACTAGGTAATTCTCCTAGTCTCAAAACACGATTTAAAATCCACTTACCGATGCCCCCAGATTAACAGTAAGTCTGTACAGGTATATGCTAATATCCAGCATGGGTTTGCTGATATTACTGTACAAGTCGACGACGGTATCACAGAACTTCTCTATATCTGTCGTCAACAGCTGATCAGCGTTTGATATCCGATTGTCTAAGTTTGATACTTGGTAGTATGTGAAGCCCCTGTAAAAGAGTAAGCAATGTTATTTTATGGTAATCTGGTCTATAAAGTTATAGGGGCAAAAGAGTTATTATTGCATTTACAACTGGAATCAGTCAGTCAAAGTGACCTTCATCTCCCATGCCCACGTTTTCTGGTCTGCGGGGTGATTGCGTAACACATTATCAATAGCAATGGGTTTCATTTTGACAGTTTAACAACCTTCATTGCGTTATTTACGTTGCTAAGCAGACACATTTTTCGAACGTATGAAGCAATGGATTAGCAATGTCATTCAAAATGATACAGAATGAGATTGACGGTGCGATACACAATTAGGGCGCTGGTCTATAAAGTTATAGGGGGAAAAGAGTTATTATTGCATTTGCAATTGGAATCAGTCTCGTCAATCAATCTTGCAAGCCCACGTTTTCTGGTTTGTTCTCGTAATGATTTCGTATAGTAAGAAATACCTAAGTAATCAGTGTAACCTTGACCAAAATTATCTATAGCTATCTCTAGATTATTAGAGTATTCATAATAGCATCATCAAAGTAACATAATATTATCACTTGATGACGTATCATATATTTGTGTATTTATTTGGTTGATTTTATGGTTCAGTGGGGTAATTGCGTAACACACTAACAGAAGCAATGTCTTACATTTTGACAGTTCAACAACATTCATTGCGTTTTTTACGTTGTTAAGCAGAATTTTTTTCGAACATATGAAGCAATGGATTAGCAATGTCCTTCATAATGATTCAGATCTGATGGTGTGTAGTGGTATATTTATTTAAAGGCATCAATTTTGGTACTTCGATTCTTTTATCAACAGTGAAATTGGACTACTATTGTCCAGAACACTCACGTAATTTAACAACGCAATTCCATAATGCGAAAATCAATTGGCCACCCATGTTATGGGAATCGTAATTCCAGTAGAGGATTCCGGCTGCCACAGACACTGTTGCAATCATATCAGACATACTAGGTATTACGATCATCATTTACAGTCATAACAATATTATATATAAATAAATGAACATTGATAGTAAATCCAGCGCTTATATAAGAAGTTTATATCAGCTATTATTTTCGGACTTTGGATTCGTATTTAAATATTTATTGTACATACAAAGCCCTTGAATTTTTGGTTCGAAAATAAGTTCAGCATTTAGGGATGTCACAAATCACATTTGCAAGGCAAAAACGACATGGGTTGCTAATTTTTGATTAAATTCAAATAGGACCTACTACTTGGTTAAGGGGGTATCGGTGACGAGTCACAAGAGTTTTCATTGGCGCGCTGACGGACGTTAAAACCCCTCCCGCACCGCGCAGCTATCTCAGGCACCGTGTCAGTTCAAGAGTAGGCCTGTAACTCACCCCCCTAGTACTAAAGCCCAGAGGAGCTAAACAGGAGTTTAGGTGGTTTGCAGTAGCCCTATTCAGCAATTTAATCATTTAAATTTGATTTGGTCACCAACATTTTATAATAACTAACGAAATTAAGTTAGAATTGACGTCCGTTTTACGTCAGCAATGTTGTACTTATTTCCTTGACATTATTTTGAATAAATAATTTTCTTTTGTCGCTGCTAATAGGTACTAATATTTCCAAATAAGTACCAATAGAGCAATAAAATAGACTTATTTGTAAGTCTGATGGATATTTTGTGTAACGTTAATTGTTGAGCAAATAATAATATGACGAATGTCTGTGTAGACAATGGTCCTATCAATCGATCGATACCTATTTATCAAATATTTGTTTTTATACAAGGTGCAACACAATAAACGCAATTCCTGAAAGTAGTTTGTTCATAATTGACTACTGAATATAAGTATTTTTTTTTAAATTATGTATATGTATTTTGCCATACTGACCGCCGAATGAGTAAAAGAAAATTAGATCTTATTTCATAGCAATAAGACTCAATTTTAAATTCATATAGCAATGCGACACGATTTTCTTAATAACAATAATAGTTAGCTTTAAAATATTTAAGTTTTGAATATTGTAATATGCTTTTAACTCAATACTCTAATTAGGGTGTATACTCTAATTAGGGTGTATGAGGTCTTGCGTTAATTATGTTACATATTGTATGTTTGTATACACTGGACGATATTAGGCACTAGGTAGAATCTAATTGTCCTCGTATAATCAGAAGGTGGATAAGGTGATAGGTGCCACAATAGTTTAGATAAATACTAGGTAGGTTGTCTAGTAATCATTTGAATAGTTTAACTGTAGCTTTCATTTGGTATCTAATAGAGTTATTATTTGACATTATATTCAGACAATTCTAATTTCAACTCTTTATTAGTGGTTGTAATGGCAATCATGTCACTTGATTTAAATAGGTTTTATATTTCATCTACCCTCTTCATAGTCTTCTATATTTTGTAAATGTGAGGAATTTGTAGGCCTTATAGACTTAAGATCTGCAGACCATTTTTTGCTTTATCAAGTACCTGGTACTTGTTGATAGACCTACGCTGTTCTCCCATACCTACTGTTATTTGAAAACATTGTAAAATCCAATTATTTTTAAAAGAGTAACCGTGGAGTTTCTTGCCGGCTCTTCTCCATAGGAAACGATCATTTGGACCGTGCACCTTGCTTCTGATGTTTCATAAGTGCCCATGTTGGTTTATGTGAAATAAAATATTTTGATTTTGATTTAGAACCAAAATAGTAATACCATGGTACTGTAGAGGTTTGTCTGCCGAAGGCAACCTTATTTGGTTCAGGCCGGCTATAATTTACCGCGGGTTACTTTCGAACTTTCAAGCTAGTGTCAAATATTTTAATTAGGATTCTTGTTTAGAACAGTGAGTTGTAATTTAGACAGAAATATGTAAAGACGTTCATACAATATAATATAAAAGGAGTCATATAGTTGTTTCATTCCTCCCGTTACGTCTTGGCTTCCAAGGACCACAATTATCTGAACCTATCTCTAGATGATTACAAGAGTATTAGTAATAGCCTCCCGACTGATTTCGGTCACGGTGGCCAATTTCAATGGAGATTAGCCAGGTACGCAGGAGATATTATAGTGCACAAGTGTGTGCGGGAACACAGATGTACTCTCTGTTTCTTTACTCTCATGGTCCGATGGGACGGCAATCCAACATGACCGGAGAGAGATCAGGCGCAGGACCAACGGGTTTACGTGCTTTCCGAGGCACCGTATTTAACCGCCAACTTCCAAACTCCGGACTGGTACTAAGGAGTTCCTAATGGAAAACTTAATAACACAATAACACTTTGTCCGACCTTCTTTTTTTTTTTCGTGGTGAAGTCCTCATGGATACCCTCCGTCTGGGAAGAACGGAGGGTTATGTCGGATTCCTACAGACTAAAGCCCCACTGTTCCTTCCAGTACCATGAGTCGGGGGCTCGGGAGATACGTGTATATTCGCCGCACACCCGCTTTGTCCGACCTGGGAATCGAACCCAGAAGTCCACGCTCAGCAGTCGCTCTTGCAACCACGAGACCAACGAGGCAGTTAACAAGAGTATTAATAATAACTCCAATAAGGCAAAATAGGGTAGTTGCCTGGGTAAAAAAAATATTATTATATTTAGTCCGTCAGTTAGATTATCGAAAAATAATGGACACGTATTTTTTCTTTTGTCAATCAAACAAAATATTACAAAGATAAAGCGCGTCAAAATTTGGGAGTGGGGGGTCGTGACGTCACTTGCTTGCAAAAGTGTCGCAAGCAAGTGACGTCACGCGGAACTTTAACGGGCGATATCTTATTATATCATTTTTTATAATACAAAAGAAAAAATGCGGGTTCAATATTTTTTGATAATTTAACTGACGGACTAATTAGACTTTTTCAGGAAAATAGCCTATTCTAACATGTGTTTCCATATTTATGTGGTTGATTATAACTATAACGTAAAGTATGGTGTGTGGTGTTTTTTTTTTTCAAGCGTTAATTTTGGTCTTTCGATGAAATTGATAGTGACCTATGCTTCAAAGGTCACACACACTCAGGTTGTTTGGTATTTTTAAGCAACTGATCTCATTGTTTTGTTAACCTCTGTTGTTTCGTTTCTTTTGTTGTCCTCAGTGTAATAAGTACTAACATAGTTTTTAAGACATTTGTAACTAACAATTATTATGGATGTACAGTCACGAGTACCAATATGTCAACACTTGGCAAATTTCAATTGCGATTTTTTTAGTGAAATAATGAATGCAACGGTGAAATACGACACATTACATAAACCTATGGGTTCGAAAATGCTATGTTCGTAACAACATAAAATTTCATTAAAAAATAAAGGAGTAAATCGCTTTTCAATAAAACCGAGTGTATACATACTTTTGCTCGTGACTGTACTAGGTAATAGCCTAATAGGTAATACGGGCTGCTGTCCGCAACTCCACATAAATGCGCATATTTTGCGTACGGGTGGGAAAATCGATTATTCGATCCACCCCGGCTCTTCAAGGAGGGCCAGCAACGCCTTGATGTTACTGACCATCTCACGGAGGGTACCTGGGCTACCGAAGTACTTTGCCCTGTATGTAGTTACTATTAAAATGGATTTTATGTTTTAAAAATAAATAAAATGATGATGCTGTTATTGTTTTTCTAGATACAATTTTTAAAAGTATAAAAGCCTGGTCTCTTTTTGTAGCATACTTTTTCGATATACTTGTTGCTAACTAAAAAAATAATTAAATAGTTATGCAATCAAGCACCTACTTATATCAAAATTGACAGTCATTGACCACAATTCGGATATTTCTAAAATATACTGCTTACCTTACGTGATCGCCGGTGCCAGCAAAGGTCACTATCAATGCGTATATACATACTCGTACTTACTTATGAATGCAATACGTTGGTTAACTGGTTCTTGATTCGAACACCAACGTTCAATTATTTTGTAGCTCGATTTGGAATCAACGTAATCTGTGTTTGCGATTGATTTGCCAAACATGTAAACAAATAAGAATTTATGGAAAAATAACTTCAATTTTCTACACAATAAAGTTCAGTTTACGCTACAACTTTAAACATTTTTATAACTTTTTAACAGTGCTAGTTACTCTGAAATCAACTTAATTACCATTAAAATAAAGTTGATATTTGTTTAGGTTGAAATAACATCAATTTAAAACATTATTTTGAATAGACTTTAGATGTACATACTTACATTAATTCATATTAAATATGTACATCTAAAGTTTCATTTGTTTCTCTATGCCATTTTTTTTTTTTTATGAGGATGGGAAATCATCTAATGACCCCTCCCGCTCTGGGTGGAGCAGAAGGGAGTGTCAGACTCTTACTGACTAAAACCCACCCGTGTTCCTTCCTTAGCCCTTTATGTACCAGGGCAGCGGTAACCCTTTCGGACGATCCCGCTACCCCGGCAGGCTTCGGCCCTGTCGGGCCCCGTCAACTATGCTGACATCTCTTTCAGGCTTCTCTATGCCATTATATTATAATTACCAAGAAGGTTACATGCCACAAACCATGTAATCTGCATTCGCGATTTATTTGCCAAAAATGTAAACACTTATGAGTTTATGGAAAAATAACTTTAATTCCTACACAATAAAGTTCAGTTTACGCTACAACTTCAAACATTTTTATAACTTTCTCAATAGTGCTAGTCACTGTGAAATCAACTTAATTGCCATCAAAATAAGGTTGATATTTCTTTAACTTGAAATAAAATCAATTTGAAACATTAGTTTGAGTAGACTTTAGGCCATAATCTCTTATAATAAAATTTAAAGCTATAAAATGTACTTCGCAGTTACACACTGCACCGATTTTATTGCAGTAGTTCTTATTAATTGAATACATTTAAGATCAATGATATGTACCTATGTTTTTTTCATCCATGGTAAATATTTATAAAACTAGGGCAAATAAGCTGGTATTAACATGGTTATGTTAGTTTTTTATTAGATATTATTTAATATCTTAGTTTAGGTGACTTGGACGTTTTTGTTTCATATCACAAAGTAGGAGTGGGCGCGCGTGTATGACCTGAGGCTGAGGGGCAATTCTCGTAATTTAAAGAACGTTCACAGTCAGAGGAGCAATTCTCGTAATTGAAAGAACGTTCACAGTCAGAGGGGCAATTCTCGTAATTTAAAGAACGTTCACAGTCAGAGGAGCAATTCTCGTAATTGAAAGAACGTTCACAGTCAGAGGGGCAATTCTCGTAATTTTAAGAACGTTCACAGTCAGAGGAGCAATTCTCGTAATTGAAAGAACGTTCACAGTCAGAGGGGCAATTCTCGTCATTTAAAGAACGTTCACAGTCAGAGGGGCAATTCTCGTAATTTTAAGAACGTTCACAGTCAGAGGAGCAATTCTCGTAATTGAAAGAACGTTCACAGTCAGAGGGGCAATTCTCGTAATTTTAAGAACGTTCACAGTCAGAGGAGCAATTCTCGTAATTGAAAGAACGTTCACAGTCAGAGGGGCAATTCTCGTAGTTTTAAGAACGTTCTCAGTCAGAGGAGCAATTCTCGTAATTTAAAGAACGTTCACAGTCAGAGGAGCAATTCTCGTAATTGAAAGAACGTTCACAGTCAGAGGGGCAATTCTCGTAATTTAAAGAACGTTCACAGTCAGAGGAGCAATTCTCGTAATTGAAAGAACGTTCACAGTCAGAGGGGCAATTCTCGTAATTTTAAGAACGTTCACAGTCAGAGGATCAATTCTCGTAATTGAAAGAACGTTCACAGTCAGAGGGGCAATTCTCGTAATTTAAAGAACGTTCACAGTCAGAGGGGCAATTCTCGTAATTTAAAGAACGTTCACAGTCAGAGGAGCAATTCTCGTAATTGAAAGAACGTTCACAGTCAGAGGGGCAATTCTCGTAATTTAAAGAACGTTCACAGTCAGAGGAGCAATTCTCGTAATTGAAAGAACGTTCACAGTCAGAGGGGCAATTCTCGTAATTTAAAGAACGTTCACAGTCAGAGGAGCAATTCTCGTAATTGAAAGAACGTTCACAGTCAGAGGGGCAATTCTCGTAATTTTAAGAACGTTCACAGTCAGAGGAGCAATTCTCGTAATTGAAAGAACGTTCACAGTCAGAGGGGCAATTCTCGTAATTTAAAGAACGTTCACAGTCAGAGGGGCAATTCTCGTAATTTTAAGAACGTTCATAGTCAGAGGAGCAATTCTCGTAATTGAAAGAACGTTCACAGTCAGAGGGGCAATTCTCGTAATTTTAAGAACGTTCACAGTCAGAGGAGCAATTCTCGTAATTGAAAGAACGTTCACAGTCAGAGAGGCAATTCTCGTAGTTTTAAGAACGTTCACAGTCAGAGGGGCAATTCTCGTAGTTTTAAGAACGTTCACAGTCTGATCTCAGTCTCAATCTGTCAAAAATTCCTGTAATTTCCATACATTTTAGCAATTTTTTGACATTTGTTTGTCGCTGAGATGAGACTGCGACTAGATTTTGAACGTTTTAGATCTCAGTCTTAATTTGTCAACAATACTTCTATTTTCCCTACATTTTTGACATTGATTGTCGCTGTTATGAGATTGCGACTAGATTTTAAACGTTTTTAATTACGGGAATTGGCCTTCTGATGTATGAACATAAACGAAGCAAAAGGAGTATGTAAGGATCGTAGCAGGTGGCGTCTTGTAGTTTCTGCCTACCCCCATGAGAAGAAAGCGTGAATTTATGTATGTCAACTCCGTATATTTAAGCAAAGTTACACTGTCATGCGGGCAGTCGGGGCAGTGACTTGCGCGAATTTAAGGTTCAAAGTCTGGGTGCTAAGTCTATCGGGCGCTCGTCTGGTATTACCGGAATGTATGAGTACCTAATAGAGATCGGTACTTGTTTTACTTATATGTAACTGCGGCCCCAAATGCATTGTGTGAATGTTACGATAAATTACAAAATACATACCTAAAAGTAAAACCTATTTAATATTATTTAAAAGTAATATTGTTGCAGGTGATGTTTCACCATGCTTCGTCGTATTTTATCGGACTTTAAAACAATATGTATGGTTTATAAATTTATAATACGTCATCATTTCATCAACAATAAAAACCCATTGAGAGAATGTAGAACTGTCTTAAAATAACATTAGATACGATATCGGCTTCTAACATTTATATGATAATGGGCATAGATATAAAAACAATATTAAAAAAACTTCTTAAAAAAATGACCCTAACTTATATCACTTAATGTTCATATTTGTATGTAACGCTTGATAAGAGTCGCTTATAGGAATATGCACATTAACTTCATGCAAGTAAGGTTCATATTCCTATGAAGCGCTTACTGGACCTAGCTATATTCCAATTTTATTCATGTTTAAAATTGACATTATTTCAAGTTAAAGAAATGTCAACTTTATTTTAATGGTGATTAAGTTGATTTCAGAGTGACTGGCACTATTGAAGAAGTAATAAAAAGTTTTGAAGTTGTAGCGTAAACTGAACTTTCTTGTGTAGGATTTAAAGTAATTTTTCCAAAAACTCGTATTTGTTTACATTTTTGGCGAATATGTCGCGATATTAGATTGAGTAGAGTCTAAGTTCGCTTTATAAATATTAGCCTAAGTTTAGTACAGTGCACTAACTATGTAAGACTTGTACAAGTATGCTGACTCACCAAAGCGTCAGTAGTGCAACCGCGGTCAAGGTTTATTATTATTTAGATTGCATGTTACTTTTTAGACTCCTTTTTCAAAGTCAAAGCATTTATTTGAAACAGGCACATAAAAGGCACTTTTGAACGTCAAAAGGCACTTTTTTAAATTTTAGCATTCTAGTTGTTGAAAGCTATAGTATAACAGGGACTTCGACGCGCAACCTATTACCATGACTTCAGTACATGATTCTGAAACCATAGCGTTGAAACGTTTCGTCAGTTATTGCAAAAAACAAATCCTATCCCATACATTTTGGCCACGTAGGTATTCCGCGTTTCTATGAAACAGCAGATTTTTTTTTTGATAATCAACGCAAAGTTTATAATTCAGGAGGTCTAGAATCATGAACTGAGTTCATGGTTACAGTTTATTTATTTATTAAGGACAAAAAACAGTTACATACTACAAAATACAGAGAAATACTAAACTAAGATTTAACAAACACGCGCGTCGATGCCCCCGCCATGCTATATGAATGACTCGTTGCTGGGGTAATGGCTAACATCCAAAGGTTGTCTTTAAATGGTCGCTCTTAGCGATAAGACCGCCCGTTGTGTCACTCTTTGTAAAATTTCTATATTTATATCTGTAATTTATATGGTGTACATAATAAAAAGTAAGTATTCTATTTTAATGTAACCTAGGAATTTATGTTTAACATAAATGTGGATGGTAACCGAAACTGTCTATAGGCCGGCCGCTTAACTGAGACGTTACTCGAGGTACCTGCGGGGTGCGGGAGGGGTTATAATTGTAACAAGTTGACAAATCACTGAGCTCTCGCATCACGTCACCACACCCCTCCCGCACCACGCTGCTACCTCAGACAACGTCTCAGTTAAGCGGTTGGCCTATAGTTGTTTCATTAATTTTATACTTGAAGTATGAGTGGAGAAATTGTTTTCTTATGTTTTATCATGTTTAATATTGATACCCATCACGTTTGTGAAGTTTACACAAAATAAAATATTAAAATAACCTTGTATAATAACTTCAAGCTAATTAATACCACCATAGTGTCATCCGTCGTGAGTAGTGTATTTGTTAATTCTATTATTTTAGTACTTCAATCATGTGTAATATTTAATATACTGCTGTTCGTTGTCCCTAATAAATAAAATAAAATACTTACTTCAGGTACTCTTGATACAAGTGCAGCGTAAGATTGGTCCTTAGTTTAAGCTTCAGCTCTCCTATGCTCCACTTCAGTACATTATTTACTAACGATATCTGAAACAGAAAGACAGTGATCATTATCGTCTTGACTGAGTCATTGTACTTAATGATGAAGTGTATCTAATAATAGCTAGATAATTAATGAATTATCTAGTAACTGTAGGTAAGTCTTCCATGCTATAAAAATCCTACTAATATTATAAACGTATAAAGTATGCTATGTGTTATTCCGATGTATAAGATATATTAGTGTAAAGTTTCATCAAAATCCGTTCCGTAGTTTTTGCGTGAAAGAGTAACAAACATCCATCCATCATCACAAACTTTCGCGTTTATAATATTAGTAAGAACCAAGAAAGAAGGTAGGATTTTTTAGAGCATGGAATACTTACCTACAGTTAAAAAAAACTGACAAAGGTAACCAAGAATAAGTAAATCATTTGTTTATATTGATTTACTAGCTGCGCCTCGCGGTTTCACCCGCATAAGTTTCGATCCCGTGGGAATATCGGGATAAAAAGTATCCTATGTGTTAATCCTGATTATAGAATATCTGTGTGCGAAATTTCATCCAAATCCGTTCAGTAGTTTTTGCGTGAAAGAGTAATAAACATCCATCCATCAATCCATCCATCCATACAAACTTTCACATTAATTATAATATTAGTAGGAAGTAGGATGTTTTCCTGGTAAATAAATATTATTTTTTATAGTTTCATGGACTAGAAGGTTAGCCCCGACCTAGCCTTCTCATCCTTAACATGACAAAGACTGAACCTAATTGAAAATTAATTTGCAAAAAGGTTCTTAATTTAGTTTTGGAGTAAATTAATGATGATGGCAGAAAAATCATAAAATATGCACATTACAGACATTGAAAAGTCTTTGGTTTTAAAGGGGCGTTGTCTTTGGTAATTTATACATGTATGATGTGATTTAATATTTTATAAATCAGTTTTTGAAAATGTTTTGTGAATAATGTAAGAAATCATAAAATAATACTAACAATAGGCATGGCAATGAAGAGTTGTGTTAATAACCTTCTAAACTGCTTGTGGTTCATTGTGATTATTGATCTGAAACAAAAAAATACAGTTATAATCACATACTAATAAAAATTGCATGAATCTAGCTGTAAAGGAATTTATAATAGGATTTTATGTTGTGATAAAGGTTGTGACGTATTGCACACTAATTGCAAAATTTGTTTGTTTGTAAGTTTGAATATAGGAGGTAATCTCTGGAACTACCAGACGGATTTGCAAAAATCTTTTTGCATTTGATAGCCCAATTTTTGAGGAAGGCTATAGGCTCACTATTAAACACCACCCTATGACCCTTAATAGCCCAGGAAAAAGAAAAAAGTCAGAAAGAATGCCAAGCGAAAACGAACGTTCTAAATTACGAGAATTAGCCTTCAGACATCATGTAACATGATTATCGTCAATATAGGGGGGCGATATCTGGTCTTTTGAGAAAAAGGCGTTTATTCAAAGCTACCAAGGTCAGCTTTGAGTCGACCTGCCCCAACAGATGGCAACCATCAGTAATGGTCATTTTTATTACATAATCATTATGTTCCCACTGGAACCCACTCCCTCTCGGTGAGAGGGAGTGGGGTCGTAATTTACCACGCGGGCTCAGTGCGGGTTGGTAGATGTCACATGTCTTCGAATTCTTGATTCTAGCACATGCCGATCATGCCATGTATTTTTTATCAATCAAAATCAAGAGTCATACAAACTCACGGAGCGCAAAACCAGGTTGGTTTTGTGCTTTTGTGCACCTGGTTTTGTGCTCCGTGTACAAACAATACACTGAGAATCAGTACTTTTCGAACGTCAAAATTACATAAGACAGTCCCCCAAAACGCCCACCCTTCACCTTCACTAGTTCCTAGTGCTTTTGCTGGGAAGAAGTGGCGCAACAACTCGTACGTCCTAGCACCACAGTGATTGCATGCGAAGCCATTTTGCTGAAAATAGGTCAAACGTGTTTTAAAGATATCACGAGATTTTTTATTGGCATTCCCAATTAATAATATGCCACTAGGCTCAAGATTACGCGTCATCATATCTCAACATGAACAGAATTAAGATTAGCTTCATTGTGCGAAGATAAGTTGTATCTTTTTAACAGGTACCTGAGCTATTATGTATGTCGAACATTATTTCGATAAGTAATAGGCATTGTCCCTACCAGCAACTCATCAACAGCAAGAACCGGTTTATTTTCTTATGTTTGCCCACGTCACCAAAAAATCAGCCAAGCTTAATTGGGACTGGGCTGCAAAACTACCACCATGTGGCTCCCAGTAAAACTCCGGCGGCATCGAGAGAACCCCAGTAGAAGATGGCTGGATGAGCTTGACGCCTACGGACAAGACTGGTCTACACTAGCTCAAGACAAAGAGGACTGGAAAGAAGAAAGGACGGCCTTTGTCCTACAGTGGGACAACATACGCTAAAAATTAATAAATAAATTCATAACATAGTCAGCCTATAATTTCCCACTGCTGGGACTCACGCCTCCTCTCTGTGAGAGGGAGTGGGCTATAATTCACCACGCGGGCCCAGTGCGGGTTGGTCGATGTCACGTCAAGTCTTCGAATTTTTGGTTCTAGGACATGCTGGTTCCTCACGATGTTTTGCTTCACCGTTTTGAGACAGTCGTGATGAAATAATTTACACAAAGTAAAGCGCCTGTCAGGGTTCGCATCTACGACCAACAACTCTGAAGTCGCAGCCCTTACCACTAGGCCACTATTGCTCTTATAATCATTAAGTAGGGCAAACGAAAAACTGACTAAAACCAAAAATAACCTGGTCGAACAAGTGTTCTTAATTTCCCCTTTTTTTTGCATTAATTATTTTTTATTAAAAACTAGCTGTTGCCCGCGACTTCGTCTGCGATCCAGGATGAGTAGCCTATGTCCTTCTCCAGTCCAGTCTACCCTTGTGTCAAATTCCATCTAAATCTGTTCAGCTGTTTTAGCGTAAAAGCGTAATTCTTACATTTTCAAATTTTCTGCGCAACTTTTTTTTTCCGTAAGAACCTTCTACAAAGTATAAGAAAACTTAAAAAAAAAACATGGATGAAATCAGTAAAGTCGTTCTCAAGTTATGGCGTGACCAAGGGAAATAGGGATTCATTTTTATATATATAGATATAGATATTTGTTACCTATTTAAAGACAACATGAATGAAATGAACTTTGGCTTCTGCTATAAAAATGATTTGCCCAAGACGAGGCTGAGAAACCAGTAGTCGATAAGTATTGTGATAGGACGGACTTCGATCCAAAAGTGACGTCGTAAATAAGCCCGGATCGAGGTTCAGGCTATCGTATATATGGTAAATTGAGATTAAACTTTCCTTGTACAAGGAAAGTTTATTCAGGAGGATATCTAAAAATATCGTCATCATTAGCATAATCTAAGTATTTTTCAGTTTTATAAATAGATTATACACGTAAAACTCCACTAAAGACGTGACAAAATGGCAAAAAAATATAATTCAAACGAAATATCAATTAAGTACTAAACAAAAAATGAAAATAATTAGGTGGGAAAATTATTTTGGTGGCTTTACTATTTCAAAAGTGTGTTACGTTAGGTAAGAATATCGCGTATTTTAAGATGAGGCTGTTGATCTTTGCACAGTCAACACAGTGGTAACAATTAGACGTTTTAATTTTTTGACGCTTTTATGTCAGCATTAAGGGAGATTTTCTTAATGCAAGTGTGAGTGAGTGCACAAATGAGCGGTTGAGTGTACTTATATTGTACTTCAAATTAATAAAGAGGGGAAATGGGATTATATAAAGGGCCAATGAGAGAGAGGAGGCCCATGTCCCAGCAGTGCGAACATTACTTATAGGGTGATTATGTATGAGAGACATGGAGTCCTATAAAGGACTGATCAGACCTAAGACTACTTATATCAATAGAGGTTCCATGGAATTTAATTACTCGTTCAAGCGTTCATGCAAATGGGAAAGTTTGAAATGCTTCTTCACACATAGCTTTAAAGATTCCAGCGCTCGCACCTCGCCTCGTAAGGGCAAACAAGCAAAGGTATTTCAATAGAAATTTCTAGACCAACTGGTATTCTATACGGACATACCTACTTAAAAGCTGACTATTCACGAAAGCATCCATTATTATCTTATTTTTTACAACGTACATATTATTATGCCTTCTTCTTACATAATTGTTCGTTGGTCAACCTAAATTCAAAACATGTTTTTTACATAACATGTTGTTTAACTACTCACCTACTAACATTAAAAGATGTAACTTCGATCAGCTTTGATGAGATTAAACCTTGGACCGTTCACAGATATTACCGAAATCCTAAACCTTTATTTGCTAGGTTGTTGACTTTGTTGAGTAATTCATCCGTCAATGTGACCGGTAGCTTGTTTGTTTTGAAAGTAAGTGAAATATCGTTTTCTATCATTTACATAACATAATCAGGTCTATAATGTTCCCACTGCTGGGACACAGGCCTCCTCTCTGTAAGACGGAGTGGGCCTTAATCCACCACGCGGGCGCAGTGCGGGTTCGTAGATGTCACATGTCTTCGAATTTTTTGGTTCTAGGACATGCCAGTTTCCTCACGATGTTTTCCTTCACCGTTTAGAGAGCAGTGGTGATGAAATAATTTACACAAAGTAAAGCGCCTGTCGGGGTTCGAACCTACGACCTTCAACTCGTAAGTCACGGATGTTACCACTGGGCCACCACTGCTCTCCCTCTGCTATCATTTCCTCTGCGTCCTCTGCGTTCATAATCTACTGATTTTTGAGAACCTGTTTCATTATATTATCTGTTTAAGAAATAGATGATTTCTTTTATTCATACCTAAGTAATAGCTAGTCCTCAAGGTGATCAATGAAAGACAAGGTGTTATGGCATAAGACAAGAACAAGGTGGTCAAGGCGGTGGTGATCGTGAGGAAACTAGACTCATAATAATATATGTCTGATATCGGCAATCCACCTTGAGTAAGCACGGTAATCATCAATGCTCCTGCCGTCTCTGTATGAGTAGAGGCCTTTGCCCCGCAGTGGGACAATAATAGGCTGGTATTAATATTAGTCCACAAGGTAACAGGACATACAACATGGCAGAGATGCAGAGGGTTAAGAGGGCAGAGCCGCATGGCCTACCTCTGGTTGAAAAGTTTAGTTACGTCATCCAGATTTTCTGGCATTTGGTGTAATTTATTTATTTAGTCAGGATGTTGGGGTTTAGGCCATTTCAAACTTAAAACAGAATGTTTTTTGGAGAATTAAATTCTATAGAGATAATTTCAGATTTTTAGGGTAACTATTTCAGATTCCTAACTTTCTCAGATCACATAGTAACCTCATATCAATAATTTAATAATTATTTTCCGTTCGAACCCGGATATTTCGATTCAAATAGGAACATTAGAATCCGGTTCCATATATATACGGCAAGACGCTATGACGTAATGTTAGTAGTATCGTACGATGCAAAGTGCCCAATCAAATTGAAAAATGTTAGATGAAACTTTCGAGATGCGCGTCGCGATGATTACGCTGTATCTCTTTTGGAAGCAGCAGAAATAAAGGCCTAAGTTCGTACTTATTTGAAAAATATTAAATATTTATCAAAATATAGGTATATATTTTGATTAATATTTTTCAAATAAGTATGTTTATTGCTAGTTTCAATGGCAGTGTTTTGTCTTGCACAAGCAACCGTTAAAAGGACCAGACATACCGAGGACCGGACTTTATGTACGGGAAAATACGAGAGAAACTACAGAATTTCATGAATGTGAGAATTTCCGAACTTATCTTAACAAGTACAGCTATACAGCTTATTCATTATCAACTGAATATTTGCAACATTAGTTACTTTTGTTAGGTGAGTCTGAGTAGGTATTAAAGCTAGCATTCCATACTGTTATAGTCTGTAGAAAAACTTGAAGGCCAGATATATAATTCACATAAATGCATGATTTAGATAAAACATATTTTTCACAGCTCTTTCAAGTTTCTACATGAAAACTACTAACTACTTACAAAATTTGATTTTCAAATTCGTTTAAAAATCCAAGGTGAAATGATTATCGAAATGTCACCGGAAAAGCTGTAATAGAATCGATTGCTTTGCATACAATACCAATCGTGATAATTATTCGATAGACGTCTATACTAATACTGTGTACAATTTGGTTAATCTCAAATGTGTTGTCTGGAGACATGTGGTTGGTTGTTCTGGAAATAACTTAAAATCCGAAACGGGGACATTCTACTTCTTAGCGTGTCGATGGCAAAAATATAGTTTTTTTTTCTTGAATTTGTGTGGCCAAAAATTCAGCAACGCGGATAGTATTCGCCGACGCAGCCATTAGGGCCTCACGTGTCGAGGTGACAGGGCATGCGGTATTAATATTCGGGGACATTGAATTCATCATTAAAAACACCTCTTACTATGAGAAAAACATAAAAAAGTTACTGAAATAGCAAAAGAAAAGCGGCAGTTTATGATCATGCACAGAATACATAATAGTACAAGGCTCTCATGTAACAAAATGTATGTACTTTTTTTTCGCAATTCCAGAATTGATCCCATATTAAACGTTGAGTTCAAAGACCCCTTTTCATTAACTCCTTGTATTGGAATATTTTATTTTTTTTATAAAAGAATGAAAGACTACAGAATAGAAAAATGAAGACAATAGAACATGAACATATTTTCCAGAGAATCAAACATCTTTAACTAAATATTTACAGGAAAGACATTATTTCACATGCATTCATGTATAGAGTAGATACAGGAAATCCATTTGCAAAGGCCACAATATTTACATAACATTTTGTATGTGACTTCCTCCAGACTTTCAAATTCACATAATGTCATGTACTTTCGTAGTTCTGCTATGTCCTATAGCTCTGCCCGTTTATAAGATGATAAAGATTCCTCTCAGCTTCTTTAAAGTCAAGTCACTAGTTTATCCATACAAATAACAAACAGACAAACTAATGTTTAATTTTCAATAAACTCGATTTTTATATTAGTATGTAGATAATAATATGACTAGATTCGCCAGTTTAAACATCTTTACTTTCACACTAATATTATAAATGTTAAGGTAACTCTGTCCGTCTTTTACCTTTTCACGCCTTAACGGCTGAACGGATTTCAATGAAATTTGGCACGCAGGTAGACCATGACCTGGGTAAGTATACTTTTCATCCCCGTAGTATGTTCCCGTGGGATAATTTCCGACCTCCACGAAGCGAAGCCTAGGGCAAAAGTTAGTCGTAATATATTTCTTGATGACTAACCATGGACTTCCTAGACCCTTTGTTGTTTCCACTCAGACACTTGTCAAATGATTCTTTTAACACATTCTTCAAGTTAAACGAATATATTAATCATCACAGTTTCTAAAGTATGTAAGGCATACCCATAAATTAAAATCTATCATGTCTAATGTATTCCTATTGTTTAAAAAAAAACAAATATCATTTATCTATGGCTGAGATGATAAGTAAAGTTTGTTGAATGGTTCTTTTAAAACAACTTTGCTATAATTACTTTTTAGAGAATAGGATTTGTGCGGTAATATTTTGGTAGGCGTGTTATTTTTACATATTGATAGTTTAGTTTTTGTAAAAAAGAGAAAGTACATCATATTTATATGATGTTGAGTAAGACTTGGAGGGCAAACAGCGACACAGAACTGAACTCTAATTGCATAACACACTATCAATCAGAATCTGATCATTTTGAAGGATATTGCTAAACCATTGCTTCTTATGTTCGAAAAATTAGTCTGCTCAACAACTCAAATAATGCAATGAATGTTGTTGAACTGTCAAAATGAAAGGAATGGCTTTCTTTTTTTACTGTCAGTGTGTTACGCAATTACCCCACTGTTATTAAAAATGTTGTAATACAACTATCACTCTAAAAAACTTGGAATTATGATTACTTACATGATTATTCATTTTCTTTCCGGTCAAATAAATAGTATTAATTAAATAATAATATAAATTAAAATATAATATATATATTAATATATATATATATATATATATTAATATATATAAATATATATATTATTATATATATAATATATATTATTAAATATAATATATTAGCTGTTACAAGAGGAATAAGTAACATTGTTCCTCACATCATTCCTAAAAGTTTAAGAGAATGTTGACATTGCATCTGTGTAAACATAATATTTATACAATGTGGAGACAACAATACAACAATAAATGAAAATACTGGCATACCATAGATAGTCCCAACAGTGCATATGGCTGTGGAATTTTACAAGCAAACTTTTATTAATTGCAAATTTAATTAGTAATGCTCTTTTGAATATGTAGTTTTTGTAGTTGTTCAATAGTAGTATTTAGGTATTTACTTACTTTATTAGTCACATGAGTATGCAAAGTAAAGTAAGGTATATTATAGAGCATATTGGAAAATGTTTGAAATTAAATGAAATGGTGCATTCTGTAAATAGGATATCGGAATCACTTTTACATATCATATTATTAAAAGAAAAATTGCTAGATGGAGTGGATATTTCCTATCTGACTACCCCTGAGAAGAAATGGCGAAACAAACTCAAGGGTCACAATCTCTTTTAAAGTCCAGTCATAATCTTGGTCATCATGTGATGACGATGTAATTAGTACCTGACATGGTGTTTTGAGGAAAGAACCACACAGATTAGAGTGGACCAGTCTAGTCAATGTGCATTTGTCAGTAGCTCCGTGTATCTCAACTTAGAACTTGAGGAGCTCAACAATAAGTAACAGTAATGGTTTGTTCAAGGTGTATTTTTATGCTTTATTATAATGCCTCTACTATAAAATTAATTTTAACCAGTAGAATGCGTAATTACAGACACAATTAAGAAGCCATTGAGTCTTGCGTGGATCTACGTTCCCGGCATACAAAGGGTTGTGTTTTAATTTCTTTTACATATTTTTTTGTAGATAATATAACATTCAATGCATCTACCTAGTGTACCTTTCCCATATGAAGAGAATACAAGTATTTTACAAAAAGGGACTGCCAATCAGACCTCCACTATCCAGTTACATGGTACCCCTTGGTACAACTGGTTGACAGACTTCCGGGTTTCTGACTACCCATAACAACGGTCACAGATAACATTACAATATGCAATCAAAACAAAATAAATAAAACGAAGCTTACCCTTCTATTAGTGTAGTGTGTTGAATAAGCCACAGATCGCACATGGACCGTGAGATCAAGGAAAAAGCGATGAGTGCCATGAAGCCGCTTTCCTTCGACCACCACGAAGGCATCATGATCTTCCATAGTGCCTTCAGTTCCGCTATGAACCGTGCATCAACTTGTGCCTTTGGACCTTTTTTGTTTTTCTCTTTTATCATGTATTGTATCTGTTCCTCAGGTGATAATTTGCCTGATTTGACATTTTTGTGTTTGCTGAAATGAGTTAAAATATGTTTAAAAATTGAAACTAATTAAACAATGGGTAACATAATTACAATCTAAACATTCATTGTTTAAAAAAATTGTGGGTATTTATTATTACTAATAACATTTTTAATTTTATAAGTTACATTTTAGAAAAATAATTTTTACAAAGACATAAAAAACAGTTCTTCAAGAATAAGTTTTTCTTAATCATAAAATTGAATAAAACGCAGCAACAAATATTTTTAAGTAACTAGAGTACTTTAGTGATTTTTTATTGGTCTTTAGCTTGTTGAGAAACAATAACATTTTGTAATTTTTCCACTCCACTTTCGAGATGGATGAGAATACTCATCTAAGGAAAAACTTTCATCATCTTTCAGATAAGTTTTAACTATTTTTTTATTTATTGAATATAAGAAATGAGAAATAGCAATTTATATATAAGAGTAGTGTTAGTGATACAATCAGATATTGTGCGAACTCGGCTGAACTTTTAAAAGTAGGACTTCTTAGTCGTTTTTAAAGGACTGTATCAGTATTACTGTGTATCTCTGTCATTTATAAATATTGACCAATAAAACTTTAAATAGGTACAAGTATCTAACTAACCTTGACTTCAGCGAATTCCTGATTAACCAGGCACTTAGCGCTGCAGAGGCTGCTAACGCAATTTTCACATCAGTCCGTGAAGTAATTTTACTAAAATTCGGCGCCATTTCCGAAGTTTACACCTAACGATTTAATTATAAATCAGCATTTAATTTTTAATGAGCACACACGTAACAATACCACGACCACGAACACCAAACACTCATTACACTTCCTCCGTATAACGCGATATAATAAATTAAAGCAGCAAGAATGTGAATCGAAAAGTCGACTGTGTAACGTCAACTGTCCAGTGTCCATGTCAAGTTGCTGTCATGGTTTTCGTAGTGATGAGACACGTGATTCTGAATTTAGTAAGATATTCAGAAATTGAAAAAAAGTCGATTATATTTTAGCACTATTTGCAATTTGGTCACTTCTTTTCCCAGTTAAAGGCAAGGCAAACTGCTGATGAAGCTATATCAATTCTAAACCAGAATGTATGCAAATAAAATTCATGACGGGTTTGTATTTTTTATCAATAATTCCTTGCTGTCATATGGCAAAACTTCTAAGTGAACTCTTGACTTAGCAATGCAGCATAACCTATTGATAAAAGTAATTTTTGTTCCCAGTACTGGGACACTCTGGGTCCGCTCTGTTAAAGGGAGCAGGCAGTAATCCACCAGACGGGCCCAATGCGGATTGGTCGATGTTACATGTTATGTCACTGAATTATTAAGTTCTAAGAAATGCCGGTTTCCTTAGGATATTTTCAGTGGTGATGAAATAAACTACACAAAGTATAGTGTCTGTGTTCGGTATAATATTTGCAACCAAACAGCTCAGTATCGTAATTATTACCAGTTAGTACGTATTCGACTAACAACCGCATAACTTAAACCAAATCAAATTATCTTTTCGTGTTAATTAAGATTTACCATTTAATATCATTTTAGAATTCAATATCACTATCTCTAAATATTATAAAACAGTGCCACCGCCGCGTCTATCTGTCTGTCTGAACGCGATAACTACCGAACGTATTTTTATTCGGTTTTCACCAATGGACGCACTGCTTCATGAGGACCTTCCTCATGCTATATCTGATAAACCTCCTCCTACCATCTATAACTGATATACCTTAGGTACCTACATAATTCATTAAAGTTTTGTATGTATTGGCTGAAATATGACAATGATTGTTGAACATGTCGGAAAAAATCATGCCTACTGGGAGCATTTTGATTTTCACACAGTTTATCATACTTTAAATCCTGTACGTTCGCGTGGATGTCGGAAAATTTCCCATTTCCCGACATCCACGCGGGCGAAGCCGCAGGCAAAAGCTAGTAACTTATAAAACGATCGTAACCCAACTTTCAAATCTTATCCATTCTGATATAATATCAAAATAACCAAATATCAACCAACCCAGAAATAAGTACAGACGCCAGCACATCAAGCTACTACAATCTGTCAAATTTCTTTAATAGATTTTCGACTTTCTCAATAAAGCATTAAGGTTCAAGGTTGATTGGGAAAATTTGATAGTTTCGGGTAGCTTGACCTGCTGGCATCTATACGTAATTAAGTAGTAAATAAATAATAGGGGTTAAAGTATGAAATTGCCGTTTCATTGTAATAGGTACTTCTAATGGATGTCCATTCGAAGTACCTATTATAATGATGATGATATATTAGAACCTTCATGGTTTGATATTTTTGAGTGAAACTTTTTTCACATGGTAGGTACCTATGAAGTTCTTCTTTAAAAAAATGTGCAACATTCGATTATCGACTTTCAGTTGTTTTTTTTTTATGCAGCTTAGACAAGATGGATGGATACTTCGAAAATTCGAGTTAATTTTGAATACGAGTTCCGACGCGGAACTAACGCGGCAGAAACAGCTCGCAATATCAATGTTGCGTTTGGAGAGGGGACTGCTAATGAACGCACCGTGCGATTTTGGTTTAAACGCTTTCGTGATGGAAAAGCAAAGCTTACCAATAAAAAGGTAAAACTGTTTGGTGGTCTCGGCATGCATGGTAATTATTTTGATTAAATAAATATGTTAAACTAAAAAAAAAAAAAACGAATTTCAATTTTTCAGTACAAATCGGCAATTTCATCCCTAATACTAGGAGCAAGTACTAAATTCTACAGCCTGCCCGGTTCCGTTACCACTAGGCCACTGCTGCTTTAAGAAACAATAAAATTCCCGAAAATCCAGTGATGATGCGTAAAACTATACTACACAGGGTGGCAGGGACGCGCAACATGTTACCATGGATTCAAAATTCGGTCAGTTATAAAACAAAAATGGCCACTCCACACAACTGCCATTCATTTTGACCGCGTAAGTATTGCATTGTTTATGGAAACAGCTAATTTTTATAAAAATAACCGACGAAAAATTACGACTCGTGGGGGGTCCTGAATGATCTACTGAATCCATGCTATCCTGTATAGACGGTGCTGTATTAAAATACAGCAACCCATTTTACAAGCTTTTATTTTAGTGTTCAGGAATTTAAAGAACCTTTTCATTATCAAACGAATTATACACTGATTCTTTTCAAAGTTTACGGGTACTTTACCTTCGCCTCTACGCCTTTATGTTGCTACACAGGCCTACGCCGCGTCTACGCTGCTACGCGGGCCTACACCGCGTCTTCCTGGCTACGCAGGCCTACGCCGCGCCTACGGCGCAGCGCGGGCTAACGTCGCGTCTACGCTGCTACGCCGCGTCTATGATGCTACGTCACGTTTAAGACGAACAAAACCTAAACAAAGACACCCGTCGTCGGTGACTAAATAATTCGGTGATCATTGCTCACCGAATTATTTAGTCTTTAGGGTTCAGCCGGTCGATTCTGTAAATATCTCATCGTGAAAACTCAAGTGAAGTGAGCTTGATGTGAGTTGTCAGTAGTGTCAAGCCACGCTCCACGCTCCACGCTCCACGCTCACTTCACCTAAGTTTTCACGGTGAGATGGTTACAGAATCGCACTGCTGTATGTATTCAAAGGGTGAAAACTAAAAATTCTCTTTCTGTCCGTACGTCAGTCTGTCTTGTTACATAGTTGTAATTTTTTATCTCTAGTTGACATTTTCGCAGAGTACGGTTACTATGGTAGTTTTGTTGGTACGGAACGCTGAGTACGTGGGCTTCTCGCTCCAAATTTTACAAAACAAGGCAATGAAACTTAATATTTTGTGAATCATCAATATTATAATGTGGTGGGCAGAGTTGTTAAGGTATGTTGCAGGTAACCGGTCTACGTCTAAAGAATGTTGACGCAGTAAACTATTGAATAAGAGCTGAGCCTGGTGCTTGTTTGTTTAACCCAAGGTCATCATAAGGTTTGTGTGGCAACTCACTAATAAATTATAAGAAACGGTTAAAACAATGCAAGACCAATTAAGATTCTTCCTAAAGTTGAAGCTTTTGTAATAACTTGAAACTTGGAGTTTCTTGCCCGTTTTTGTCCATAGAGATCTATGTTTTGGAATGGGCAACTAGCTTCAACTTTCTGACTAACTGACCGTCTCCTCGACAGTTCAAAAGGGCTTGGGTTACCAGGCACTTTTGAATTGTCGAAGAGACGGTCAGTTAGTCGGTAATTAAACCATTAGGTTTAATTGAAATAAATACTTTGAGTTTTTGAGATTGCATAAAGGATATGATATGATTTACGAATTGTGTAGTTTTATAAAACTTGTTAGTTTTGTTTCCGTTTATGTAGCTTTCTTTAGACTCATGCTAACGCTAAGATATTGTGTAGGTTCCACTAGCCTAATATAAAATGAAGTGACTGGTAATTAATTATTGTAATTTACAGATAGATAGAGTCCATAAGAAATAAGAACTTGGTGTTTGTATTAATTACTTCTAAACTTCTTATGTGTGTAATTTAATGGTTTCTATTTATAATGGTGTACAGTACCTACATGCATACAAAGAGAGAGGATTCTATCTAAGTATGTGTTTGTGCTGATTGCGGATTTACCTAGGGATGGTTAATAAGAGGGTAAAATAGTGTGATTGTACCTATTAGTATTACAGAGAGTTGTTTTGGTCAAAAGAGATTGGTGTATAAAAAGAAAATAAGAAGAAAAAACATGTTTTATAAAAAAATATTTTTATTTATTTTTCAGCACATGATCTTTTTAACATAACTTAAAATTAAAATAATTTAACTTAAAATCTAGGTCATATTCACAATGCTTTCACAATATGGAAATGCAAGTCTGGAGGGACTAGAGATCAGGTTTATTTTCACTGTGTTTCTAGGAACACTAAGAACTTAGTTTCTGAGGATATTTTCACTAAAGTGGGCACTTAGTCGACCTCTTCAACGGTGGGTCCTTTGTTACCTTGCTGTCTATTCTGTTGTCCTGCACCCGCATCAGCAGCGCCGGCGCCGTGCATCTTGCTCATGATGGGCGAGCAAGCACGTTGTAGGTCCTTCAATCTATGCTCATACTCGTCCTTCTCAGCGAGCGTGTTGTTATCAAGCCATTTCAACGCTTCATCGCACTGGCTTCGTGCTTCCTGCTTGTCTTGTTCGCTCAACTTGTCACCAGCTTCATCCAGCGCTTGTTTCACGCTGAAGATGTATGACTCGAACTGGTTGCGAACTGTCACCCTTTCACGTTGGCGTTCGTCCTCTTCTTTGTAACGCTCGGCTTCCGATAACATGCGATCGATCTCGGCCTGTGAGAGGCGGCCCTTGTCGTTCTTGATGACAATGTTCTTGCTGCGGCCGGTGCTGTTTTCTTTTGCGGATACGTTGAGGATGCCGTTCGCGTCTAAGTCGAAGGTGACGTCAATTTTTGGCACTCCGCGAGGCGCAGGTGGAATACCAGTCAGGTCGAAGCGCCCGAGTAGGTTGTTATCCTTAGTCATAGCTCGCTCGCCCTCGTACACTTGGATAGTGACAGCCGGTTGGTTGTCCGCATAGGTGGTGAACGTCTGCGACTGCTTGCAAGGGATCCTAGCGTTGCGCTCGACGATCTTAGTCATGACGCCGCCAGCTGTTTCAATGCCGAGTGACAGAGGAGCCACGTCCACCAACAGCACGTCTTGGATCTTGGAGTGCTGCTCACCGCTCAGTATAGCTGCTTGCACTGCCGCACCGTAGGCAACTGCCTCGTCCGGGTTGATAGACAGGTTCAGTTGCTTGCCACAGAAGAAGTTCTGTAGCATGTTTTGAATCTTGGGGATGCGAGTGGAGCCGCCGACCAGTACAACGTCATGGATGGAGCTTTTGTCTAGTTTAGCATCTTTAAGAGCCTTTTCAACTGGATCCAAAGTGCCGCGGAACAGGTCTGCGTTCAGCTCTTCGAAACGTGCACGAGAGATTCGCGTGTAGAAGTCCATGCCTTCGTACAGCGCGTCGATCTCGATGGTTGCTTCTGTGCTTGATGATAATGTGCGCTTAGCGCGCTCAGCTGCCGTGCGCAGTCTGCGTAAGGCACGCGAGTTGTTTCGCATATCCTTCTTGTACTTGCGCTTGAACTCGTCGGCGAGGAAGTTGACGAGCCTGTTGTCGAAGTCCTCACCTCCCAGGTGTGTGTCGCCAGCAGTTGCCCTTACTTCAAATAGAGAGCCTTCGTCGATGGTCAGGATGGACACGTCAAACGTGCCACCACCCAAGTCGAAGATGAGTAAATTGCGTTCGCCTTTAAGGTTCTTATCGAGTCCGTAGGCGAGGGCTGCGGCTGTTGGCTCGTTGATGATCCTCAGCACGTTCAGTCCAGCGATGGCACCGGCGTCCTTGGTAGCCTGTCGCTGTGAGTCATTGAAGTAAGCTGGGACTGTGACGACTGCGTCGCGCACTGTGGTGCCGAGGTATGCTTCAGCGGTCTCCTTCATTTTCGTCAGCACCATACTGCTGATCTCTTCCGGTGCAAACGTTTTCTGTTCTCCCTTGAAATCGACTTGTATCTTTGGCTTGCCGCAATCATTGACAACTTTGAAGGGCCAATGCTGCATGTCCTGTTGAATCTTCGGGTCGTCGAACTTCCGGCCGATGAGTCGCTTGGCATCAAACACTGTGTTGTTGGGGTTGAGGGCGACCTGGTTCTTGGCAGCATCGCCGATGAGCCGCTCCGAGTCTGTGAACGCGACGTATGATGGAGTGGTGCGGTTGCCCTGGTCGTTGGCGATGATCTCCACATTCCCGTGCTGCCACACTCCGACGCACGAGTAGGTAGTACCAAGATCAATTCCGATGGCTGGCATTTTCACTTGTATAATCTTCTTCTAACACTTAAATAGTAAATTCGATGATAATTCACTTCTGGATACTTTTTTCACTTCACTGCGTAAACTTTGTTCGGTAGTAGGTATTACCGCTCTTGAAGTTCTCTTCGCTTGTTTGTGTTTTCAAATACTGAATGCATTGCCGCTCTCGTCGCCCCTATATATATGGAGCCAATAGCGTTGAAGAACAATCTAGAATGTGCTCGATGCTCCAATCAGATTCGTTCCATGAAAGAATTTTCTCGAAGTTGTATTTCTGTTGACCAATCAGCGTTCGAGAGAGGGATAGAACGATATCATTAAGAGTGAGTAAGCAATAAATAGTAATACCAGCTCTTAAAAATTCCCTGTTAACGTGGTAAAGTGTGGTAAATTCGTGTTAGATGTTAACTTGGACTTGAATTCGTCGTGTTTTATATTATTGTATTTTATGGTTAAATAGTGTTTAATGCTTATTAACATTAAATTTATGTGCAATAATTACTGGAGCGAGTGAAAAAACTGAAAAAAATCGGTAAATAATGAATATTAAGGCAAAGTACTAGTACTTCCTACTAATCCTACTAAAATTATTTAAAACGTGAAAGTTTGTATGGATGGGTGGATGGATGGATGGATGGATAGATGGATGGATAGATTTTTTTTACTCTTTCACGCAAAAACTAGTAAACGGATTTGGATGAAATTTGGCACACGGGTAGTTTATAACCAGAATTAACACATAGGATATTTTTTATCCTGACATTCCCACGGGATCGAAACTTATGCGAGTGAAACTGCGGTGCGCAGCTAGTACATAATAATGACAACAAAACGTAACATCACGCTTGTAATCTCTGAAGGGTTAGGGAGAGTACACGCACGTCTCGCCAGTTATGTTTAAGCGCCATGAATCTGGGGGCGAGCTTATTGTCGTCTACTGGGCACAAATTCAGAATCCAGCTGCTACTGATATACAAAGGTATCTAATAATATGTAGGTATTTTAATCATTCATAATCCATTATTTTTGTTTTGCTATTACTACACAATATTTCGTAATAGTGAAAAAAGTTTTATGCATGTTTAATAATGTTTTATGCTAATACAAGAAATTGAAAAGGTATACCTACATTTATGAATAATATGAGAATTTCATAAAGACTAGTGTTGAGAGTGTTGAGGATTTCTCTGCAGCGGCAGAATCCTACTGAATGCTAAAAGGTACAACGTCGAAATTACGTTGGCAAATTATCAAATCGTATTCCATGTGGTGTTTATTTATTACAATGTGCTCTTACCTGAGCTCTTTGTATCTGTTTTTAGGCCTACGGTATTATGGCTTCATGTTGAAGGCATGAATAAACAAAATCTTAGATATTTATAATCCTTCTAAAATTTAAGAGTATACCGGTAAACCGAATCAGCTCTTTAGTTTAGAAGACCATTAACGCATGAGAAGACAGCTTTGAGGAAGTTTGACTATAATTATCATATTCATTTGGTAACCTATTCTATAATAGGACGGTTGTCCGATCTTCCTTTATCCGATGTGATGTTTTGTATTATAAGGTGATCGACATATATATAAAAATAGAATAGCTACTGTTAGTTGTTTGTGATAAATAAATAAATAAACATATATATTAAACTTAAACTGCGGGGTAATTACGTAACACACTATCAATAGCAATACCTTTCATTTTGATAGTTTAACTACATTTATTGCGTTATTTACTTTGAACAGACAAATTTTCCACCATATGAAGCAATGGATTAGCAAAATCTTTCAAAATGTGAATTCAGATCGTGATTTAACGCGTGTTACGCAATTAGAGTGCTGGTAATGTCAAATTGTGAATTAAGTTTACGATAAAATATAAGCAGGCATTAGGCGTGGTCATCGGAAAATTTTCCACTAGGGGAAGTTAAGCACGAACACTGGCAGCACCGGCTGGGTTTATTGATTCTAGAACATTCCTAAGTATATTGCCATCTCGTAATATCTATCTTTTTTCTCTTTCATCCTCGGTGGCTCTGCGGACATTTGTTCTGGAAAATAAAATCAATACATATCGTCATCTCGTTCTTTCTTGTCATGCCATCTCTTGCTATGCGGCAAAGAACATTCTAGAACGGTTACCCGGCTATTCAGAGTGTTTGTATATTTCCCCAAACCCGCGTGGTGTTATCGAGCCTTTCAAACTTGGCGGCATAGTAAAGTGGGCTGAGGGGACTGCATCAGACGCAATGGCTATATAAACTGAAACTCGGGGGGGTTTCTTTGAGATACCTTTTCCAAGTCTAGTGGTGAGGTTCGGTTTAAACCATGTATTTTAGGATTGAGTAGTGGTAGGACCAGTCAGGCCCTTAAAATGTAGGCATATACCGAGTAATAAAATAGTTTTAAAAATGTATATTAAAGTACGGAGTATAGCTAAAGAGGTGGCAAGTCCCGTTAACGCATAAAATGGCGGAGTCGTCGCCCGGTTGACGAATACTGCGTAGTTCCTCTTATTTTCGATTGTATAAAGCAGGGGAAGACGTTTTTTTAAGGATAAGATGTAAGGTAAGGTATTATTTTATTATATTTTTGTTTTTATTAGGTAAAGTTTTGCATAATATTGGCAGGAATTGGTTTTCTTTGAAATTGCGTCACAGAACGCCATGATGTGGTTGTGTTTAAATTTTTCTTTTTGATTTCGTTTGATAATTTTCTGATGTGTCGTTTTAAAGTTATATTTTGTTAGATGGTTAATATGAGTGTTTTTTCGGATATTTCGAAGTAGGATCAGTTAAAGCCGGTGTTTTATATTTGCCGACAAAGGTGTCCAAAATGGCGTCTTATTTGACCTTCATTTCGTTTGTTTATTGTGAATGTTATTTAATCGCTTATCGGCTTTAGGCCAGCTGATATTTGTTTTAGCATATGAGTTGATAATGGAATTTTCCATGTTACTTAATGAAATAGTTATGAATATTTCGGATAATTCGGTTTAAATATTATAATAATTAGGTACTTATTTAGTAGGCGGTTTCAGTTTTTGTTGGAAATTGCGCGTAAAATATTCTTGCTTGATTATTGCTGACATTTTTCGGTCACCCCCCGACCCTTTGGTCGGGGAGGCTAATTTAGGAAAAAAGCTATACGCTACACTATGAACGAAATTATGTTTTAAGGTAAATAACTGATCTTCAAGAATAATAATTTTAAAACATCGTTTAGGTATGTAGAGAACGAAATGCGGAATTAAATTGACGGAAGGAGTTATCTCAACATGAGACTTTTTAAAACGAAAAAATATTATCTAAGTAGGAACAATTACGGCAGATAAACGGAAATAGGAATTCGGTGCAAATAAATTAAGATTAAGCCAATGTTACAATAAACTCTTTTATTAAATTTTCAATAATAATAATTAATAATTCATTTATTTGTCAAGTAACAAGGACTCATTAATACACAGAAATTAAATATAGCACAAATCTTACACTAGAACAATTAAGTAGGTAGGTACGTACATTATTTTACGGGTCAGACCGCAAATTAAATTGCTACGAGCTAAAAGTTAAGAAATAATATTTTCTAGGATGTCATATTTTGTTGGGGGCGAAATGAAACTAGGCCGACACGTTAGTCTTTACCTTTTTAATAATATTAAATTTATTATAATTAACAAAATAAGCGATATATAAAAAAAAATCTACGTTTAAAAAAAATCGTTATTAATTTCTGTTTCCCTTGAGGAACAGCTGTGTATAATTATTTGTGCGTAATAGTAATTATCATATTTTGTGTATTAAAATGAACTATAGCAACATAATAATGTGTTTATAATTTTTTAACCAAAATGGTGACGTCATCTTGCGCAGGGCGGGGCTCATCGGCGCAGCTGTAGGGGATCTATTGAATTAATGTTGACGTAGGTCGGTAAAACAGCTGGACCCGAACCAGAGTTTATTTTAAGTCGATACCTACCTACCTGTGACAAAGCTATTGTTAGGATTAGGTCTTCAATACGGAGTTCAGTATTTTACGGAGAAAGGGAATTAGAAAATAATTTGAAACTCTCGGTCTCGGTGTGATTCTAAAATGGCGTCGGTTACGCAAAGTTAGAATATTAACATTAAACATTTTAGAAGAAACGCGAAATAATTTCAAAGATAGTAGATAGGAGATAAGTAATCCATAATAGATACTTACTTAGGTATTACATATTGTGATTGCGCAACTATGGCAATTGAAAAAATGCGTTCTCTGTAGGTCAGTACTGGTATGCGGAACGTCCTGTGACTGACTCTCAGACTAACGCGTTGATTTAGGCTTAGAGGAAGTGTTTTGGAAACTAATATCCCAAAATGGGAAAGAAATAGTACAGAGTCCTTTCATAAGCAAAGAAACTGAAACTTTGTAAGCAGAATAGGTAATAATAATTGCAAAATTGTAGAACAGGCAAAAAGTAATTAATAGATCTAAAAATCTCATTACAGAGATTGGTTAATAGACGTAGAATTGGTCCATCTCTCAATTGAATATATTAGCGGAATAGGGAGAAAAAAAGAATATGTTAGTGGAATAGAGAGAATAAAATCTTTATAAATGTTCTGGATGGAGGAACAGCTAGCATCGTTTTTAACCCCCGACGCAAAAACGACGGGGTGTTATAGATTTAAATGAAGTAGATAACTACTCAGTAGGTACCAGCGACGAAGGTATTGTCAGGGTTAAAAAAGTGTTTTGGAAACAGCCTTGTGATCCCAAAAGGGGAAGAAACAATACCTATAGAGTGCTTTTAGTAACAAAGATACTGAAATATTTAAAAGTATGTAGAAATCGTTTATTTCAACATTCAAAATTACAATATGGAGGTATAGTTGGTCCCAAACTAGGCACAGCCTGTATCTTAGGCACCATTACATTGGTACAACATTATGATCATTTTGACAAAATAATTGGCTACAGTTAAGCTAGTTAGCCTCATCGAGACTACAAAACGAAATATAAAAAAAATGGAAGCCGTATAAATTTAAAAATAGAACTCCAAAACATCTGAAAATAGACAAAAAGAAACAGTAGAATTGAGGAGAGAAGAATTTATGTTCTCTTAGTCAATAGAATATCACTTATGATGGTAGCTTTACGCGGTAGAGCAGCCTGAATCGGACCAGATTTTATTTCAAGTACTTGTAACAAAACATTTGTTGTTAGGATTAGAAAGGTGTTGCGAGGAATCCCGTTATCTCAAAATGCGTCGAGGTACCAAAGATTAAATAAAAGTTATTTTAAGTAACGTTGAAAGGAGGAAGAAGGTTTTAATTTCTACATTTATGTCTATAATTTTTATGGTGTACATAATAAAGTGAATTCGCTCTATCTAACTATCTAAGTAAAGGAGCAAATGGCACATTGACTCGGGTGTGATTAGGTAAAAGTATAGAAAGTTTCAAATGAAACTGTTGAACAAACGATAAAGCTTATCTTAGCTCAATTGACGCTGAAATAACAAAGATTTTATTAAATTAATACGGTTAGATGTCGGCGTCGTTTGTTTCATTAATGTGGCGTGTTAATTAGGTATCATTTAAAGAAGTTATTCTGATTATATCATGTAAGATTGTTAGGATTAGGAAAGTGTTTTAGCAGAATCCAGTTGTGGTTTCAAAATGGGCAACGGCGCCATTTTGAGTAGGAAACTAGACTAGAGTTAAGAGCGGTTTCCTGGCATTTCTCTTGCGCGTAGGGTCTGGAACCGTGTAAAACCGCAAACATTTTGTTCATCAAGTTTCGTTTTATATTTTAAACGCATACGCAAGTTAATTTATGTATCTATGATGTGATTATAAAATTGTTTGACAAGAAACCCACTGTGGATTCCGTTGCGTAGGAAGCTATGTGATAGGGGGAACTAAGAGCGGTTTCAGACTGGCGTTTCTTCTGCGCGTAAAGTCTGGAACCGTGTGTAATGTGAACGTTTTATTTATCATATGATTTTCTTTTTTTTTCCGCTCCTACGCAATTTAATCTAAGTATCTATGATGTGATTATAAAATTGTTTGACAAGAAACCCACTGTGGTTTCCGTTGCGTAGGAAACTGTAGGTTAGGGTGGAAACTGAGAGCGGTTTCAGACTGGCGTATCCCCTGCGCGTAAAGTCTGGAACCGTGTGAAAAGTTATGACATTTTATTTATCATGAGATTTTCTTTTTTTTCCGCTCCTACGCAAATTAATCTAAGTATCTATGATGTGATTATAAAATTGTTTGACAAGAAACCCACTGTGGTTTCCGTTGTGTAGGAAACTGTAGGTTAGGGTGGAAACTGAGAGCGGTTTCAGACTGGCGTATCTCCTGCGCGTAAAGTCTGGAACCGTGTGAAAAGTTGCGACATTTTATTTATCATGTGATTTTCTTTTATTTCCGCTCGTACGCAAATTAATCTAAGTATCTATGATGTGATTATAAAATTGTTTGACAAGAAACCCACTGTGGTTTCCGTTGTGTAGGAAACTGTAGGTTAGGGTGGAAACTGAGAGCGGTTTCAGACTGGCGTATCTCCTGCGCGTAAAGTCTGGAACCGTGTGAAAAGTTGTGACATTTTATTTATCATGTGATTTTCTTTTATTTCCGCTCGTACGCAAATTAATCTAAGTATCTATGATGTGATTATAAAATTGTTTGACAAGAAACCCACTGTGGTTTCCGTTGTGTAGGAAACTGTAGGTTAGGGTGGAAACTGAGAGCGGTTTCAGACTGGCGTATCTCCTGCGCGTAAAGTCTGGAACCGTGTGAAAACTTGTGACATTTTATTTATCATGTGATTTTCTTTTATTTCCGCTCGTACGCAAATTAATCTAAGTATCTATGATGCGATTATAAAATTGTTTGACAAGAAACCCACTGTGGTTTCCGTTGCGTAGGAAACTGTAGGTTAGGGTGGAAACTGAGAGCGGTTTCAGACTGGCGTATCTCCTGCGCGTAAAGTCTGGAACCGTGTGAAAAGTTATGACATTTTATTTATCATGAGATTTTCTTTTTTTTCCGCTGCTACGCAAATTAATCCAAGTATCTATGATGTGATTATAAAATTGTTTGACAAGAAACCCACTGTGGTTTCCGTTGTGTAGGAAACTGTAGGTTAGGGTGGAAACTGAGAGCGGTTTCAGACTGGCGTATCTCCTGCGCGTAAAGTCTGGAACCGTGTGAAAAGTTGTGACATTTTATTTATCATGTGGTTTTCTTTTATTTCCGCTCGTACGCAAATTAATCTAAGTATCTATGATGTGATTATAAAATTGTTTGACAAGAAACCCACTGTGGTTTCCGTTGCGTAGGAAACTGTAGGTTAGGGTGGAAACTGAGAGCGGTTTCAGACTGGCGTATCTCCTACGCGTAAAGTCTGGAACCGTGTGAAAAGTTATGACATTTTATTTATCATGAGATTTTCTTTTTTTTCCGCTCCTACGCAAATTAATCTAAGTATCTATGATGTGATTATAAAATTGTTTGACAAGAAACCCACTGTGGTTTCCGTTGCGTAGGAAACTGTAGGTTAGGGTGGAAACTGAGAGCGGTTTCAGACTGGCGTATCTCCTGCGCGTAAAGTCTGGAACCGTGTGAAAAGTTGTGACATTTTATTTATCATGTGATTTTCTTTTATTTCCGCTCGTACGCAAATTAATCTAAGTATCTATGATGTGATTATAAATTTGTTTGACAAGAAACCCATTGTGGTTTCCGTTGCGTAGGAAACTATATGATACGGGGAACTAAGAGCGGTTTCAGACTGGCGTTTCTTCTGCGCGTAAAGTCTGGAACCGTGTGAAAAGTCAAACGTTTTAATTATCTAGTGATTTTCTTTTTTTCCGCTCGTACGCAAATTACTCTATGTATCTATGATTTGATTATAAAATTGTTTGACAAGAAACCCACTGTGGTTTCCGTTGCGTAGGAAACTGTAGGTTAGGGTGGAAACTGAGAGCGGTTTCAGACTGGCGTTTCTCCTGCGCGTAAAGTCTGGAACCACGTGCGATCTTGTTTTTATCATGCGACCTTTTTTTTTATTTTTGGCTCGTTCGCAATTTAATCTAAGTATCTATGATGTGATTATAAAATTCGTTTGACAAGAAACCCATTGTGGTTTCCGTTGCGTAGGAAACTGTAGGTTAGGGCGGAAACTAAGAGTGGTTTCAGACTGGCGTTTCTTCTGCGCATAAAGTCTGGAACCGTGTGAAAAGTCATACGTTTTATTTATCATGAGGTTTTCTTTTTTTTCCGCTCGTGCGCAAATTAATCTAAGTATCTATGATGTGATTATAAATTTGTTTGACAAGAAACCCATTGTGGTTTCCGTTGCGTAGGAAACTATATGATAAGGGGAACTAAGAGCGGTTTCAGACTGGCGTTTCTTCTGCGCGTAAAGTCTGGAACCGTGTGAAAAGTCAAACGTTTTATTTATCTAGTGATTTTCTTTTTTTTCCGCTCGTACGCAATCTAATCTAAGTATCTATGATGTGATTATAAAATTGTTTGACAAGAAACCCACTGTGGTTTCCGTTGCGTAGGAAACTGTAGGTTAGGGTGGAAACTGAGAGCGGTTTCAGACTGGCGTTTCTCCTGCGCGTAAAGTCTGGAACCACGTGCGATCTTGTTTTTATCATGCGACCTTTTTTTTATTTTTGGCTCGTTCGCAATTTAATCTAAGTATCTATGATTTGATTATAAAATTCGTTTGACAAGAAACCCATTGTGGTTTCCGTTGCGTAGGAAACTGTAGGTTAGGGCGGAAACTAAGAGCGATTTCAGACTGGCGTATCTTCTACGCGTAAAGTCTGGTACTCTACTATTTGTGGAATGAAGTGTTTGTGAAAGTTAATGTTATATTTAAGAAATATTATTATTTTTAAGATGCCTGTGATATATACTTATTATTATTATTAATAATAAGTAAACAATCACAGGTATTTTAATATAATAATATTTTTTCAGATTGCGTTAATAATTTTTACAAACAATATTATTATTTTAAAATCCCTATGATATATACTTACTATAATAAATAATTTATTTACTCAAACTAAGAATTGTATTTAGTATCTACATGTTAAAAATACAGTTTTAGGGAAGACTATAAAAAAGTAGGTTAGGTAGGTGATGTGGGTGACCATGATTGCTCTCCTAGTTAGATTATGAAAGCCTGCAATTCCCTAAATAATAATGACGTAAAATTACATAGTTGTCATCCTACTGTTACAATTTCAGAGTGTTGAGTTTCACAATTTTAATTAAAAGGTTATTTTCTTAGTCTAAGCTTTAAAAGCCAAAATATTTAGTTTTAATTATTAGAATTGTCTAACAGTATATGAGAAATTATGCGGCGCGTTCAAACGGTTTTTTTCTATTGTGTGAACAAGATAATATAGGTAGGTAGTGTCGATATGTAATGGCGGTCGTATTGCGATGATTATGAAGTATTTTCAGTAAACTGAAATACCTACTTAATGTAAGTTTAATTTAATTTTAAAGTTACTTAAGAAATTACCTTTTTAATTTACAATGATTGGCAATTCTACGGTTCTATTCAACGATTTGACATTAATTTGTATTTGGTATTTTTTATAATTTAATAATATTTTTTTATATAATAATTATTATTAATTATAGTTTATATCATTGACCGAAACTAACGGATTGTTGGGGCAGGCAAATTCATTGTGTTGGTTTGTCCTTTTTCTTTGAGGTGTATGTAATGTTGTTAATGGTTTCCCACAACTTCTTGTTATTATTTCCGGCTTCTATAATCATATCTTTTTGATAGTCAATCTTGGGTTTCTTTAAAATATTATTACAAATATTCCTGTATCTCCGAAATATGCATTGACAGGATTTTTCTTTGATTTAATATAAAGTTTGTCGCGGTTTCACATACATTTTAAAAGTCCCTTTGTTATCCAGGGCTTATCTTATGCGTCTGATGCTTTAGTGAGCGACTCTGATAATAATTAGGTAGTGAAGGTACGTCAATGGCGTCCTTATGGCGATGATTTTGAAGTATTTTCAGTCAACTGAAATACCTACATTATTTTAAAGTTACTTGAGAAATTACGTTTTTTCGCAATTCTACGAATATATTCAACGATTTGACATTAATATAATGTATTTGGTGTTTTTTATAATTTCCTAATTATTATTTAAAATTACAATATCTTTTGAATTTGTATATGATTTGCATGCCCATGTGACGGTAGAACTTGGAGGACTATAAAAAAATATTAATGTACTAATTACCCGTTTGCAAAGTTATAAATAAATTGATTAGAATTCTTTGTTGGGTTCAAGAACATGAGGGTAGGAATATTTGCTTCAGAATATATCCCTAATAATTTATTGATATTATTAGGGATTTAGAACCACAAATTTATCCACGGTAGATAATTTATTATTTTGAAATTAGTCACATAGGAATTTTCCAAAGACATAATTAAATAATATGTATTTATATGTATGTTTTGTTGACTATAGCAGGTGTTGATACTATTTATATATATATATATATTTGAAAATAATATTTGTAATTAACCAATACAAGGATGTGGTAACCTTTAGATGCGCAGTTGTACTTATGTTTGCCTCAATTATAATTCTAGTGCGTTATATTTTTGTTGATAAACATTTAATCAAAGTCATTTATACTTGATGACTTTGTTTATTACTCTTAATCATTATTTAACCATATGGATCCTATTCATTTTCAACATTATCAGAGCCCCTATTATTGAAACATTTAAAGCTCACATTGACTTAAATATTTAAATCATAAGTAATTTTGCCATGATTGTACATATATGACATTAACATGTTCCTGAAGAATCATTCCAATGTTAAGGAGCATATATTATTAATTATTATCAATAACAATTGTACAGAATCAAATGTATATCACATCTCATTAGGGGCTGGTTGTTCGTTAATAATATTATGAAGTTTGCTTGATCAAATAACATAATTATTGTATTTTATCATATTTAACACAAAATTGAGCATTGGCTTTTAAACTACTTCGATTTTCACTTAATGCATTTGGGGTTTGTGTGAACTGATTACAAATAGAAACTTAGAAGCGTTGCTTGGGACTGTTGCACCATTTGCACTGATGTAGCTATCTTTGGCTCACCATTTTAATTAGTAGGTAGGTCCAATTGCGTTGAACACGTCACTAATACAAAGCAATCCTTGAGAGGATTCCAATCCCCTGTGAATGTTAGGTTAAGCTGATCACGAGTTTGTGTTGTGTGTCGTAAAGTTAACTAGTTTCTCGTTGAGCACTCCATTTTATTCTTGTCTTGCATTTATTGTAAGCTTGAGGTTGTTCTTATTCTTTTGTTTAAAGATATCTGTGTTTTTAGCTTTATTTCAGGCTTTGCGTACCTATCTATTTAATACTTCGTTTGTGTTCTTTTTTATCATTAAAAATAGATCTCGTATGTTGTTAGCTGGTAATCTATAATGCTTCGTGTTAACCGAGTCGAATTTAGAGTACTGAATTTATTATAATTTTGTGCAATGACAATAAAAAATAATATATATGTAGGAATCGTGTTCAAAGGAACTAGTTTGAAGCCGTAAATTACTTGGTTGTTATAAAATAAAGTTGTTTTAACTTGTGTTACAAGAAACCATAAAATTACGGAATACTAAAAACCTGAAGAAAAAAGTTTAAGCCCAAAATAGCTGGACAAGTTTTTTTACTTGTTTCGTCATTGAAACTAGTTATGTGACCTCCACATAAATGTCACACCGATAAAGTGGAATAATAAGACTAAAATTAAAAATATTAATTATACCGAATTTAATTTATAATAGTAATCATTTTGGATTTAGCTAGCAGGGATAACTTTAACGAAGAAATTATTAATTTAGGCGCATATATATTCTGTGATAATGTTCAATTAAGTAGGTAGTATGTAGGTACTGATATGTAAAACAGGATTCAGAGCATGATAGCACGTAATAAACTAGGATAAGTTAACACGGTGAGTTGGTGATGGCAGCAAACATAATATATAAATTAATAAAGATGATACGAACAAAGCAGGCATTCAAAACATAAGTGTCGTGAAAACTGATCCATCATTTAAACAATACCAAAGACAAAAATCAAATTCAATAAGAGCAATTTATATTAATATTTTAAAACAAAATATTCAGTGTTTGTTGAAGAATCGTGATTGCTTTTAGTTTTTGTGGTTGGTTTTATGTGAAATCTATTTTTGTTAACTACAATACCTGTAGACATACAGTCTATTTTTCAAAGTGTAGTTGTTTCTGCTTAGCTTCCCAAGTGTTTGTGAGATTCCCCATAGTGAAGAGATGTGGAGTGTTTCAGAGTATAGAAATTATGGCGGATGTTTTCAAAATTGTAAATCTATCCATGTTTTCTTGTTTCTCAATGTGAAGTGCATGTGGGTGATGTGTAGTGATGTCTTGTCATTTTATTATGTACTTACCAATGAGTAAATAAAGATTACCACGGAGCTTGCTTTTCATCGACACCTTCTGAATATTACAACGGTTTAGGCTTCAATTTGATTGCATGGGCTAGTAACAATTTGCTAGAAGTATTTTCTATTCGTACGTGCCTAAAATTTGGAATTTTGCATGTGTCGTGAAATTAACAAGTGATTGGGAATATATTTAATGAAATTTTATATAAGCTGTAGGTATGTACCCTTCATAAGTTTGTACCATTGGAACCCTTAACCAAGCCTTTTTAATTTTTTGTCATATCTGCATTCAAAAGACTATCGGAAATAATTGCGGTGTTGTATTGAATGATTGCACGCGTCTCATAATGCGTTATAATTAAAATATATCGCGGAGAACACAAATAACTATTGAAATATAAATAATTACAAATGAAATTGATGTTTTTGTACTTAACACAGCAAATTGTGAAGACAATAAATCTATAGAAGCATAAGTGACCATTGATGAAGTCGTAGAGGAAAAGAACAATAGTCCTGATATAGATCAACAGATGCCACACGGCTATTATACTAACAACAAAGAAAAGTTTGATCAACATAGTATTGTTTTTGAAGAACAATGAAGTTAAGCGAGTGAGAAATTCGTATCGTCAATAGTTATCGAAAGTGGAAAAGCGAAGCAGTAGATTATTGTATTAAACGAATTCTATATTAAAATGGCTAAACTTGATAAAAATCGATTAAGCAGCAACGGCTGTAGAGAAGGATATAAATATATCACTCATGGTAGAATAGTGAAACTATGTACCTTAGTCATTAATTGATATTATGATGAAAGATAACGATACACACGAACCAATTAAAGTTGCTTATAACCGACTTCTTTCAATTATATTCGGCACGAACTGCAAATAAATCGAGATGCATACTAAAATGTGTAAACCATATAAACCACTGGAGTACGAATACTTTATTTTGTAAACGTTGTAATCTCAGACAGGCTCAATTTTGCAATATCGGCATTGAAAGTTAAAGAGAAGGCAATCGAATAAGAATGGATGTTAAAGAATTAAACACAGATTGGTAAATGGAAAATTTACTGTAGACATAAATTGAATACTGAAAGCTACTGGAGAGACAGAGAAAGGATTGAGGTTCCAAAAATTTAAACATGAGCTAGGATATGTATAAATAAGTTATAGAATTAACGGTTAACTCATATGACTTATAAAAGCTTCGAAAGCTATGCAATATGTAAGGCCTACTTGAAGAGTATGAGCAAATTAAACAAAATTGAAGTCTGATGAAAGTTAGAAATAAGAATCTAAAATAGCTAGAAAATAGCATCGATAAGCAAAAGAAGCTTTATTACATAGCATTAGGTTTGAATATTGTACATAGAATGGTAACCAACCCAAGAGGTTTTCAAACAGAATGCCTACTTAGTACGGAATTTGGAATTATAATTGCAATAATATATTCGATATGAACTGACCAATAAAATTGACACAATGACAATAAACGTTGAATACGAAAATTATGAAGTCATGTTTTACGGATTATAAAACGTGGAAAACAGACATTTACCATTCTTAATTGCTACTCGTGTGAAGACCATTATTAAAATTAAAGATGAGGAATATTGCGTTTTGCACGAATTGCAAATAATCAAGCGGTTACGTTTTCATTAGTTCTTGGAACCAATTTTATGGTAAGCCATATCTCATTTGTTAATGAAGATATTTTGTTTGCAGAGATGAAAATCCTTACTGATTTGATAACTGGTCTCTATGAAGAGTATTTAAAATAACAATGATTATGAATCAAACCTTAATGGATTTTTAAATCCGTGAAATAATGTTTAGTGCTGATTCAAGGCAATCAAGAGAAAAGAGATCAAGACAACTTGCAAAATTATTTCAGAAAGTTTTCTGAATATGTTTCGCAGTTTAAACCGACACAATAAGACTAAACTATTGAATTCTGTTTACACTGGACAAAATATTCGTAGTATGTAACTAATTATCATAGAATGAAGCTACTGTCGTAGAATCAAGCTTTACTGTTATCGTAGAATGAAAGAGCTAAAGCAAGCAAGACATCGAACCATTACCTACCGTTTATAAAATGTGTTAAGCGAAATTTTTGTTAATCAGTAGCATAATAAATATTTTATCATTATAAAATGTCATACTCGAATAACTGCATACCAATTGTTTTATGAATGTTACATTTAAGAGAAATTGAATAATGCAGAATGTGGTGCAAGGAGCGAAATAATATTGTTATAACTGTTACACAATGCTTTTTAATATAATTGTTATTATATCGAAACGTAACGCAGAAAACGTCGCCAAATACCATATTTGTCAGATTAAAAAATAAAGACATATCTATTTTACCAGACAAGCACTACTTACTGATGCTTACAACGAAAACTATGTTACGGAATGTTAAAATTATAATTCAGTCTGCTGTTCTGCTCAAGGACATTGTCTCTGCCGTTGAAATATATGATGCCAATTACGATTGTATGACAGCATTATTACTTTTGCTAGCTGCTAGATAACTGATAACCAAAACAACGTAAAAATAACAAGTTTAAAGTAATTTTAGATTGGAAGAACGGACTTGACTGTCAAGAAATGTATCTGAATTCGGATCGAATAAGCTAAAATTGCTAAACATTAAGGAAGAGGAGGAGAGATCTCAATCTAATTATGTTATTTTTTAGTCGTGTTTGTTATTATTTATTATTATTTTATAAATAATTGTACCTATTTATTTTTACAACATGAAATTGTAAAATAAGTAAGAGTTTAACAAAATCTTTATGTAAAAAGACAGTAGCACGAATATGAAATATAAATTGATTTCAATATTATCAAATATAAAGCGGAAATGCGAAACCAATTTTTAAAACAATAAGCTTTTACGATAACCATAAGAATAATGATGAATCATGGCTATCAAAGGCCAAGGATTCTTGTGTAACATCATGCAAATGTGAACATGAAGTAGGTGTGAGTAAATTATATATAAGATACAAATGTTGCACAAATATCAGAAATTATAGCAAGCAAGGTAACGTCGCATACTAGATATTCTATAGCAGACGTTGATTATTACGATTTATGTTTAATAAACTCATAAAATATAAAGGCACAATTGTATGAAATTGGAATCCAAATGCTACGACTAAGACTACACCTAAAAGACACGAATTTTTACAACATGAGTTTAACAAAATCTATGTATAGAAAAGATAGGAGCACGAATATGAAATATAAATTGATTTCAATATCGTCAAATATAAAGCGGGAATGCGAAACGGATTTTTCAAGCAATATGCGTATACGATAACCATAAGAATAATGATAAATCATGGTAATCAAAGACCAAGGATTCTTGCACATCATGCAAACGTAAACAAGGAGTAGGTGTTAGTGCACTAGGATAATACACATATATTGCACAAATATCACCAATAACAAGCAAGGTAACGTCGCATACCTACTTGATATTCAAGAGCAGACGTTGAGGGTGAAAGTGGTTACGATTTTAATTTAAGTAAACTCAAAAAATACTGAGGGCACAATTATATGAAATTGGAATCCAAATGTTACGACAAAGTACACAGCACGAATATGAAATAAATATTCAGTGTTTAATCAAATAGGAAGCGTAAATACGAAACGGATTAAGCGTATACGATAACCATAAGAGTAATGATGAATCATGGTAATCAAGGATTGTTGCACAACATCATGCAAACGTAAACAAGGAGTAGGTGGCAGTGCACTAGGATGATACACATATATTGCAAAATATTAGCAATAGCAAACAATGCTTCAAATACTTAATATTAATTATTTATTATTACTTAATATTCTAAAACAGATGTTGAGGTTGCAAATTATAACGCTTTGAATTCAGGATAAGTTAAGACCAAAAAACAATTATATGAAATCGGAATCTGAATAAAACGACAAATTTGATTTATGAGATAATAATTTAATATAAGACAATGATTGCACTTGGTGCCGTTATGATGAAAAGGCTGCATGAAATTAAATGTACGAAATATGAGTTAAATTATTTATATGCTTATAATTGCATTGCAATTTATGTTAATTGTTGACATAACTATATCTATATACATAATATATATCCATAAATTTAAATCAATAAATATCAGAATTACTAAAAAAATACGATGCCAGATGTTCTTTGAGGATCATTGAATGACGTAGAAGCATGACGAAACAATAGGATAACCGGAAACTTAAATACAAACAAGAGAGATGAAGAAAAAGATGCAATAGTAATTTCATACTTATAGACTGTACAATAAAGGCGGAAGGAAAGGATGGAGGAAGGACGTTTGCTATAACAAAGAGGCACAAAGAAGTCAAACATTACAGTTATGAAGCAGAGAATAGGTCTTTTTAATTATCAATAAATATCACAGAGATACATAAAGTGCAATAGTGAGTTCATGCATACAAGCAGTATTGGATATTCAGAAAATGGTCATTAATAGCAGGAAAAAGCATAGACATGCAATAGTGAGATGATAGTATCATTATATTGCAAAATATAAGATTTTCCGGGCAAATGCGCGTAACGTGTTAAGGAGAGGAATTAAGAAGCAATAGTTAGATCTTAGTAAGGAGTGCCGTATTTCTCAGTAAATGCGTTGTGGAGGTCAGATGGAGATGGTTGGTAGCCGGTTAAACTGGAAGCCGACTCCAACATAGTTGGGAAAAGGTTAGGCAGATGATGATGATGAGTTAGAACATAGTAACATATTACATAATATGATGCAAGAGATAGGATATTTTTGGAAATTATTGGTGAATGATAAACAAGCATGACGACACAATAATGATATCATAGTTACAAATTTATGTGCAAGGACTATAAACGTAGGTTCTCTGTTTTAATTATCGTTGATTCTCCAAGAAGCATGATGATGAAATACTGATAATAACACCAAAAGGTGCAAAAAATATCAAGATCAAGAAATTATTGTATTAATAAGGAAGAAAAATGACGTATAAACAAATAAGATGCAATACAGTAAGATCATTCGCAGTTACACATTATGGTGCAATATATATTTTATTACTCATGATGACGAAATTCATGGTTACAATTAGTAAGTGATTTTTTTGATTTAGGATATGACGAAATTAAATCAATAATGTAGAATAACTCTTTACGTACAAAGTGAATAAGTGATAGTGCTAGGTGCTAAGTCGCTAGGATTTTTAATATGGAGCAATATACTCGTAAAAGTTTGATGACGGCAGACCATAATCGATTTAGCATACATGACGTAAAAATATTTAATTTAACGAGGAAGATAGTAACGAATGAAGTCAAATTTATATTTTTCGTTATAGCAAGTGAAACATGTGATGTTTACAAAACAGCTAATTAAGAAACATAGTAGGATATTAGCAGACGTATAAGTAACTGATTTCAAAGTGAGAGGAGACCATATGAAGATTCAGTGAGCGTCGTGACATGTGTTAGAGCCTGTTGTAGAAGAGCTGATTTATTGAGTTATGGTGTATTAAAAGTAAATCAAATTTTTCTTACTAGAAGGTAAGGTAGAAGGTGTTGTGTGAGTTGTGGTAGCAAGGGTTGAAGTGTGACCTGGTGACAGTGTTTCTATAAACTGGCATGGTTTCAGTTAGCGATAATATGTAGATAGGGCCGAAGAATGACAAGAAAACTACGTAGGAGACTGATACGTAATTTTTAACGATGTGGTAGAATTTACTATTTTATAAGAAGTTTCGTGTTAGTTGAGTGCAGTGAGCCACTGAAAGTGTTTTTTTTATATATATTTCATGTCATGGTTAGCGTAAAAATGGAAACTACGAGAGGCAGAGTTTTAAAATTGACGTGATTATAATAATAAATTTAGATTGGCGTGTGATTTTTAAGAAGAGTTATGGAATTTTCGGAAAATAAATTATTTTAATAGTAAGGTTTTGAGACTGAATTTTAAGATTGTGAAATTATTATTTTAGGAAAGCTTCAAATATCCTCAAGCTTCAAATAGCCTCGAGTTTTAAGTAGTATTGTTTAATTTAAAATATTCTAAGGTTTGAGACTGAATTTATAGATTGGCGTGATTATAATTTGAGAAAACTTCGAATACTACCTCTTTTTAAATAGCGTTACGGAATTTTTGGAGTATAAAATATTTGAAAAGTAAGGTTGAGACTGAATTTATCGATTGGCGTTATTATAATTGTAACCTCTTTTTTGAGTATCGTTACGGAATTTTCGGAATAGACGAGTAAAATAGTTGAAAAGTATGGTTTGAGACTGAATTTATCGATTAGCGTGATTATAATAATAACCTCTTTTTTGTGTATCGTTACGGAATATTCGAAATAGACGAGTAAAATGGTTGAAAAGTAAGGTTTGAGACTGAATTTATCGATTGACGTGATTATAACTAGAACCTCATTTTTTGTGTATCGTTACGGAATTTTCGGAATAGGCGAGTAAAATATTTGACAAGTAAGGTTTGAGACTGAACTTATCGCTTAGCGTGATTATAATTATGGCCCCTTTTTTTGAGTATTGTTATGGAATTTTCGGAATACCAAAGATTTTAATAGTAAGGTTTGAGACAGAATTTTTCGATTAGCGTGATTATAATTTTAGAAAACTTTAAATAACAATATATGACCTCTTTTTTGAGAAGCGTTATGGAGTTTTGAAACTGTAGGTAGGTTTTTTCTCAGTTTTCAAAGCGTACGTGATACTTATATAAAACAAACAAATTATTATTAACAGATTTGGAAAAGATAGTGTATGTTTGGGTTGGAATTGGTTTGTGATGAACTTGGTGTGGGGTGGACTTGGTTTATGGTGGACTTGATACTTTACGTTGGATTAATGCTGGTGATTATTCGTAGATGTAATTACAGTACGTTCAAGTGGGTACGGACGATAGTACGGGTAGGACGGGTAATGACAGCAAAGAACGAGTTGAGACGATCAGAGTAATGACGATAAAAAAACATTAATGAGGATAATAATTCGTAGATAGGTATTCAAATAGGATGTTCAAGTCGGATTGGTACTAACTGATGATACACGGAATTATGATAGCAAAGACTGAGTCAAGACGATCGGTCAGTGGTATAGTAAACGATATTGAGGATAAAAATTAATAGATATCAAATGAGAAGCTTGTGACGGAGTGGTAGTCGAGCTGAGATGGTCAGAGTAATGAGGTTTAATAAACGTTATTCAGGATAATAATTCGTGACAATACAATTAGCATGTTCAAGTGGATACTGACGAAAGACGGAGTAATGATAACAAAGAGCGAGCGGAGATGGTTAGAGTAATGACGTTTGGTTTACATTTGAATGTTGTTTTAAGCATTGTACTAACGTTAACTTAAATAAAAATGTGTGTATTAGGTGCGATTATGAACAGCAATGAAGCGACTTATCCTTAGCTTAAAATATTACGTTAAATGGTATATTAGGTAATAACTTGTTACAAAATGGTGTTAGCGATATTATAAAAAAATACATACCTACCTATTTAAATATGTATTTTACAGTGTTGATGATGAATTATGAATTTATAAAAAATAAGTATCTATGTGAAAAATAATGTTTTCGAAAAAAAAAAACGAACAAATTGACGTTTAAGAAAAGGATTATTTTTATTAAGTTTAATCTTGTTAGGTTGGTTAGGTAGGTGCATAATTTCCCAGAAACTGAAACCTTATTTTAAGATGTTGCGTACTTACTACCTCTTAAGGAAATATATTTTTCCGATTAAATTGAATCTATGAGAAAATAAACTGAAGGTTAAAAATTATTATTTGTCTTAGCGTGGTAATGTCAAAATTAATTACTATAGCAAAGAAATGAGAGACTTCATGCTGAAGAAAAATTCTTAAAAAAAATTAAAACTAATCGGGTTTTCGGTAAAAATGATTTTAGTTTTATAACACTCAACTAAATAATGATTAAGTATCAAGGTTTTTACTTTACTATATGGATTTCGTCAGCAAAGTTGTTTCGATTTAATGGTAATGTTTTATATCTTTTATGACAAATTATATTAAGCGACGCAATACAATTTTTCTAAATGGATAATAACTTAAATAATAATAAGTGGTCCAATATCTAAAATAAGTACTTATCGTGTATAACCGTTTATACCATTTAGGACGGCGTTGATTGTTTGGCCTACCAATTTTTTCATTGTTTTAATTGGCTTATTTCTGTTTTATAACATTTTCAAATTATGCGACAATATTTTTAGTTAAATACATATTTATGGCAAATTATAATTATGCGTGTTATTCTTTTTAACAAATTATATTTATCTTATGTTTTATTTTACTTTACCGGCGTTATAATAAGTTTTTTTTTTTAATTTACTTAAGTTTATTCGGGTTGACTTAAAATAATAAATACAACGACATTATTATACTTAAAATAATACTAGAAAACTTGAATCGAGCAAAAAATATAATATAGAATATAGAATTATTATTCAAAAAGTTTTATTTAATGCAGAAATAGTTGGCAGGTATATTTATTAAACAAACTGTCCATTTTTATATTTTATTACAGTGATTATGATGAGTAACGGTTAGGTACCTATATATTTTATAAAATATATATCTTCTTTTCAGTTTATCCAACGTTGTTTTTTTGTTTAATTCCAAATGTTTTAATGTTGTTAGACTACTTATCTTCTAAATAGCATAAATATAAAAAAGTTTAATCACTTTTTGGCTAAGGTTTTTTCTATTGCATATATTTTATAGTTACTTTATTTATAATTAATTCACATGACTCACATTTAACAGGCCACAAAATTATTAATACACCTGTTTTTAATTATGTACTAATTTTTATCTCGGTATAATATTAATATTGTACTTTACTATTCAGATAATTAAATATACCTCAGGGCTTCATTTTTAGGCTTGATAATGTTAACTGTATATTTTAAACTTTATTTTAATAATTTAAATTCTAAAATATCATCTATTTATTTAAATTATATACCATTCGAAAATGTACTGCAACAATCGTGAAAATTATGAATTTATTAATAATATATTAAGTTCTGTTTTTTCTATGTTTAGAATAAGTACCTATTTTTGAATCAAGTATTAAAGTACGTAATTTAAAATAACGATATTTATTTAAATGTGAGCAGAAATATTAAGTGCCACTGTAGGTATATTTTTTACACAAAATTTAATACAAATTTTTATATCCGTTTTTAGTAGCCAACGTATTAATTTACTTACTTAACACAGTGATATAATAAATAGGTTAATTATAAAGTTATCAACGTAATACTTTGTCCTGTATACATTTACCTATCAATAGAGATAGTTTATTTACTTACAACACGAATTATTATTCAATAAAACAATAAAATAATCGGTAACCATGCAAGTGATTCCACTTTTATTTTGTATCGCTATAATTATTATAATAATACGTTAAACAGTGTGCCTACGAAAATATGCAACAGCATTAAACGATTTCTATTTAGTTTTAATTTATTACACTATTTAGACTTCATGCAAAATAATTTTAACCGTTTAACTCTACATTTTAAATTTACGTTTATTTTTTACTGTTATTTGTATTATTCGTACTAATCGTATAGACGCCGTTAACAACTTTAACATTCATTTGTATGCGTATAAATACTATATTTATCAACAACCATATAACTGATAATAGTTTTAAATTATTTTATAAACGTGTTTTAGGTATATACTCTCCTGAGTCGTTACATAAATACATAATTACGATGTTATACAAAAACTTCTATAACTTTGCTTGTTGCTACGTTATATATATTTTATTATTTCAAATTACATATTTATAATCTTGTCTAAAAACGTATCAATAACGCAAGTTTGTCAGTAACCAAAGCAATGGATTATAATAAAATATAATAGAATTAATAATAACAATTATTACAATAACAACAATTATTGATATAATTTGTTCACAACTTTACTAACGCAATTTGTTATTAAGTTTTTAAATAATTTTACCGTTATTTCGTTATATTTATTGTGAAAACTTCAATGAACGGCAGATATTTATTTATTCCCATGAATTATTTTGCACGGAGTTAAAATATACTTACACCAACATTATAAAACAGTAATTCACATATTTTATACTATAAAAAATCTTAATAGCGCGAATGTGAACAATATCACGAAAGAGGGGACATATTCCTACAAAATAAACATGATTATGATTTAAAATATACATTTTTTTTTAGATGATTGATGACGATGATACCATAACATCTTAACTAATTTAATCTATTATTAAATAATGACGTTTTAGAATGACATTACAATTTAATTTAAATGACGTTTTACAAATAAAAGAAAAAGTCTGCGCAATACACTTAGGAAAACCAAAGCAATGAATTGGGATATTTGGATTAATATAACATTAAAACTTAATTAATTAAAATGATGGCTGCGTCTAACGTTATTATTATCAGTAAAATAATGACACCCGTCTGGTTACCTACTTAATACACCTATTAATTTATTTTGTTAGGTTTATTTTGCGACTATTTTAACAAGTAAAAGGTTGGAAGCAGGTGATTAAATTCTGAACAGAGGTTTAGGGTCCGTTTTTTGAAAGACTATTGTTGTCATGTAAAACTTCAATTTTGAACGTATCGTTCTATTCGTTAATATTTTATTATCCTAACTAACTATTAAGGTGCTGCCACAATAAGAACTGTGATGTATGCATCCTTGCCTATTTTGTTTTTAATATTAAAAATATCACGGTTAAAAAATATAGACGAACGAAAAGTGTGCTCTAATTGCCATTTGTTAGGTTTTCTTCATCTCCCTATATTCGGAATCTAAAATACAACATAATCTTATGATGGTTTTTTTCACTTTTGAGTATTGCTGCATTTGAACTAGGTATCCCAAAGACTTTTTTAAGAAACACGTTTAAATATACTCCGTCCCACTCGTTTCTAGTTAGGCTTACGATTATAAAACAACATGAATGCTTTTATATATAAGATAAACAACTTAATAATTATGATTAATAGGTATAATAAGAAATAATGAATTATATTAAAGATCGGCTATATGACACTACGATTGGCAATAATGTATCGATGTAAGGCGAAGGAGGTCAAATAAGAAATATAATATATAAAACACCGAATTTTAGGTTTATTTTTTATTTTTTTCTTGTCTTGTATCTTTACCAACCACATCTAGCTAGGTAGGGAATTCGTCCTAGGGTTAGTCAAACGGGCACGCTAGCATTTATTATAATAGGTAGGTACGTAGGTTATATAAATACTACTAATAGATACGTACATATATTATGGTATAATTCTTATTTTGATTTAGCGGCATTAGATGTAGGTTTGCGTTGAATTTATTTTAAGAATATTTCGAATACTCTGTTAACTAGGCCTATAAATAGGAGTTTTTAAGGATTAAATAAATGGCAAAAAATAACTTTAATTAGAGTAATAAGCAGCAGTAGGTAGCTAACATTTAGCAAATATCATAATTAAATGATAACGTTTTCGTTTTTATAATTTTTGTGACATAAGTACTATTACTAGGATTCTATATTTTAACAAAATAGACTACGTGAAAGGATAGCTATTCTGCGTCATTTATTTATTACGTTCTCATTTTATAGGTGATATGATATTAATAAAAATTAAATATAAATCGAAAAGGTATTCTCCACCAACAAATATAAATTAAGTTTAAATCATTCAGGCTTAATAGGATTTCATAAGGTTATATACTAACAATATTATATTAGAAATTTAGGAAAATTATATTAAGACGGAAAAACACGTTAGAAATACTATCATGAAAGATAGATAGTACTTATAAAATTCGTGAAATGGATTACGGAATACAAATACTTTATGTAATATATATATATATATATACAATAATAAATATATATACAAATTAAAGAATACACGTAGGACTTAATACACGTAGGATAAACATAAGATAATCTTTATAAAAACAAGTTAACCGAATATTATTATTATTATAATTAGGTATAATTAGGTTATAATTAGGTATCATTATTTAGAGCTTTTCATGCCCAAATGATTGTTAGGATAGCTTGTCAGGGATGTTTTCTAAATTTCACGCTTATAGGCTAGGTATAAGGACACTTCTATAATACATACACACAATCAAACCATTTAGACGAACGCTCACATTTAATTTGTTTTATAATCGTGGTAGAACCGGCACCATCCTAATCATTGTCCTAACAGCACTGAGTTAGTTTAATTGCAATGTTCAGGTGGAAAAGTGATTTCTCTTCTGCCCGATTTCTTTTTACGCAACCAATCCGAACAGCATGAACAGTATTTCGTTACCTACATTATTTATGTCTTTTTCATTAAATGAGAGGAAATTAGTTTCTGTATGTGCTTCAGATAGTTCAAATGTAGCATGCTGGTCAAGTCTATGACAGCGTTGGTTTATTTTTATTGCAGTTCTGAAATGTGGGTTTGGTTAATTTCGTCTTTGTCCACTGCTAGCGTGAAATCTGTTTTACCTTCTTTTGCTTCATGGGGTTGATGTAAAGCTGTACATATTCCTCTAAAACGTTCGCTTATTGTTACTAATTTATATTTTTAAATATCTAATGAATTTAATGTATTTTTTATATTATGCATTGGGATGTTAGTGTCTCCACGCTTTTAAACGCAAATATGAAATGATACATACATCCATTTAGTATACACGACACATTTCTAGCGGGATCGGTTTAGATACACAAGTTTTATATATATATACACTGCTCGATGAGATTAACTTTTAAATACTTATGTAATATATTTTTTTCTTTAATATTATTTCAGGAGCTAAAATTAACTGTTCACGTATTTAATGCCACCGCTTTTCCTGCAGACCCCGTAAGGTTCCGTCGTTTACAACATGGCCGCCTGTCCCATCTACAAAACTATAGACACATAGTTTCATCAATTTGACTCGTTATCGTGGACGACGCAGGATGGACCCTAGATATTCACCAGTATTAATAACACCTCCGTAATTTAGAACAAAATAATTAAAATTCAAGGTATTAATATAGTTTTTTTTTTTAATTTATCTTCATTTTTTTGCGAAATTCACTAACGTCATTGGGCACTTGTCAAGTCCCCAATATTTTTCTGATATTTGGTGCCCAATTCTGCTAATTTTTACAATGTCGAAATCATCTTAAGAATTTTCTCTTAGTGTATTAATTATGATTATTTATTATGCGTCAGAGTCTACGTACCTAGTATGTATAGCAGAAACAAAATGTTTCTAGAACAACTGAACAAGTACATGACTGACTACATTCGACAGTTAAATTATTAGCAGAATTAAGGATATAATCATTCGAATGAAACAGTTTCTTATAATAAATCCACACACTAATAGATTTATGATTAGCACTCATTTTTACGAAACACAAAGCATGTTAGAATATTTTAATGCCTCCCATTAATTGAAATGGTCCAAATCTCGTATCACCGTCATCTATTGGTTAGCCCAAGTAGAGGACAGACACACCTGTCTTAATATCCGAGATGCTTAGTATAAATGTTAGTGTTAATTTATTGTACTAACTCACCTTAACGTATCGCCTTCAGTCTACAAGAATCTCATCTAACACCAAAATTAAGGAACACGGACTTAGATTTAACTATTGCAAACTTATTTAATTTTTCAGATGTTTTATTATTATGTTGGCGGCGTCAGGCAGGCTTATTATCAGCGGATCGTAGGCAGCGATGTTAGTTTCAAAAGTCTAAGAACAAAACTTGGCAGCAGTAAACACATGAGGCGAATATGAGATTTATCTAACTAGGTAAATTAGGTATAACTTTATATATATTCACTAGCTATATATCTTTGTAATTCAAATGTTTCTGAAACTGATTATTATGTACTAGGACAAATAAGTAGTTCAATGTTTAAAATTTACCATAACAATCAAAATGATTGCGTTTTGAATTATTTTAGTGAGGGGTCAGAAAATATTTATAAACATGGTTTATTCTCATAGTTTATTTGTATTTCATTCACATCATTAAGTTGTATTACATGAATTAGAGATGTAAGTTGACAAAAAACGGAGTTCCAAGAATGTAATGTAGACCTAATAGAGTTACGATAGGTATGAAAATAAGCACATTAAACCGGGCGATGACTTAGATTATTTTATGATTAGGATACTTATAATATAATATTTATCACATTCAGTGTTTGACATCTTACAATATACTAGATTTAAATCGGAGTAAGGTTAGTAAGTTAGATTACGGCTTAGAAATAAAGTGATGTACTCATTGCAGCTGATTCGACAGCGTCGTAAAGTTAAGGTTTCTTCGAAATATGTTAGTGCTAAGATGTAGGCGAACGATATATCTAATAAGCTTATGCTAGTTGTAGCCTAGGTTAGGTAGGATGGTAGCCCCTGGTATTTAGGGTTTAAACAGGCCGTAGATTCAGGATGTCCGTATTAGACTCCACAAAACGAATCTGGAAGAAGCCTAATTTGTTGGCAGGCTAAGATTAAAACTCCTAAACTCTCAGGCGTGGCTTTTCCTAGCTATACTTAGGAATGTAGGCTAAAAGTTAAATAAGGTCTAATTAGGATTGTTCTTGATAACATTTAGAAGTAACTTTCAATAATACTTAGAGGTAGTTTTTTGGCTGCTATTAAAATGTTACTTTGCAAGTGTTAGGTTAAGTAATTTTAAATTACAGCAGTGTAACAATTAGGTAAAATAGTTTTAGTCAAGTCATTCGCTTCGGATTATATGCCCTTGATTGCAATTTTCTGCTTAATAACAGCTTAGAGGAACTCGATAATACAATCTGGAATTCATACACTTAATCAATAATTTGTGTACATTTTAATAAAATATTATATTTTTATACTAAAAATTGATCTGTCATATTAAAACATTATTTTGTCTCGATTGTATCTGTCCCCGAACAAACTTCAATTAAAGATTTTTTAGATGTTAATTTTCTAAATAATAATTTTACTATTTTGAAAAAGTAAATTCATTGACGTCTGTAAATCGTTGTAAATTTGATTAATAAATCATTAGTAATCAAAATATTAATTTTGTTTCTCTTTGTGTAAATACTTAATACATATTTCCCAAACCAACAGAATACATATTTACTGTCTTTTAATCAAAATTATATTTTATATAAATAATTTAATGGCAATTTAAAGTTTTAGAAACTTAATTTATTTAATTTATCAGATACAATATAATTTCTAAAAACTCTCTTACTAAATTGTTATTGTTTTTTTATAATATATTTATTATCTATTTGAAATGAATATATTAAGAGGTAGATAAATCGATTCGAAAATAAATATACCTACCTATAGTTAGTTTCGACTTGACTCGACTTTCAACAAATTTTCTCACGTTGAAAATAATGATAATGATATTAGGATATCGTGATTACGACATTAATGACATTAGCAATAGATATGCTATTTTTATTTAATTAAGTAGACATTTAGACATTAATGCTAACTAAGATATATCGACTCGACTTTATTATACAGAGTAGATAGGATGACATTTTATTGATAAGGCTATTGCATAGTTTTCAGCAACGTCTAAACATATACCTACAAAACTTAAGATAACTTAAACACTATACTTACCTATACTAGAAAATAGTTAAGAACAATATATATTATATTTTTAGTGTTATATTTAAATGTAAGAATTCAATCGTCAGCTAAACAAACAAATATTTAGTTTAGGTGGCGAGTAACTAAACAAATAGGTATCATATCTAGTCAATCTTTACTAGGCAGGTAGGGCATGACACATTAAATACCTAAATTTTTGGCCAAAAATGAGAAATTAAGGTTTTCATAGGAAGTTTTTTTTTTCTTTTGAAAAGCGAATACCTTATCTTACTGACTTTGAAATCAATTCTTCCCTATCCCGACATGTTTTCGATCATCTTCTGTAGGGACTTTCATTAAAGGGAAAAATATGGTTTATTAGAAGATCTTTAGAGTAATTGAATAATTGTCTATTTAATTCGTTAGGATTCCACCTTATTAATTGACAAGACGACTTTTTAGTTAGATTGGGGGAAAGGATAGTTAGAATTCTCTAGTACCTTACATTAGTACACTTTACGCGGCGTAGATTTGGGGGTAAAGGGTAATCATTGTTTTTCCACATTTTTGGACTGACTAACACGATTTTTAGAGGACATTGATATCTTCCCTTTTCTAAACGCAATCAACTTTATTGTAAATTAGTATTTAATAAATATATATTTTTTTATAAATATGTAAGTACAATTTTTTGGGGTGCATAGGTAAATTATGACAAGTTTGACTGACTGACAAAAATCCTAAAAGAATCCTCTCTTTTTTGTAATAATTTCAATTAAAATGTCTCCTGACATTTAATTTCTTATTGTTCACATGTCTTCAACATGCAAATTATAGGTCCCTGATAGGTCCCCGACACAGGTAACTTTTGCCACGACAGCGTGGGTTAATTTTTTATTGTAAAACTAAATAAAAAAATAAATCTGCTGAGTTTCTTGCCGGTTCTTCTCAGTCGATTGTAGGTTCCGAACCGGTGGTAGATTTCTAAAAACACCGCATCAAGGTGAAAAATATAAAGAAGAGAATGTAAATGAAATAATAAAAATAATAAATAAACGAATTTTCTAACCCTATCTGCTGTTTTAATTCTCTATTCCTTAACCACACAGAGCCAATGTAAAACTAAATAATAAAGACCTCATTTATTAAAATTATTACTTTATATACTTACTTACCTATTTAATTTTTAATGAGTTTTCATTGGCTCTCTGCATGGATATGATCCTTTTCAGAAATAGAGGTAACATGCCTTACAAACACAATGACACAAATACACAGTACACATACCTACCTAACACACAAAATACACGTATAAGTGGACAATCTTGCTTACCTGCAAACAATTGTAATGTGGTTCTGATGGAGTAAGTATCTCTGAATTAATGCCAAAACTGAGCTTGAAATTAAAATTGGCATTTAAAACATGGTAACTTAACCAAGATCTGAGCTGAATATGGTGTTCCCGGTGGCGATGGCGAAGGTGCCGGACGAATTAAGGGTCGGTGACATGCGTAAGTATGAGTTATGACAAACATGGTAAGTATCTGATTTAGGACCGATGGTCGTTAGACGAGTTCAGAGAAGCCTAGCTATATCTAGCAAAAGATTATGATAGGCTGAGTTGATTACTGATCTAGGTAAATCCATGAAACAAAAACCTGGTTGAGTGTCAATGAAAATGGCCATTGCACATACAAATGTTGATAATTTGCCAGATTTGAGGGGCAATTCTCGTAATTTCGATCTGTCAAAAATGCCTCTAATTTCCCTACATTTTAGACAAGTTTTTGACATTTGTTTGTCGCCGACATAGATGAGACTGCGACTAGATTTTGAAAGCTTTAATTTACGAGGATTGGCCTTCTGCTTAAACTGCATACAAGTAGGTGCTTGGTTTAAAATGGGTTCGATCCCCAAATTAACTGTCCAGGCAAAGCCTTTAGACCTTTTCCGCCAATAAGGGCCAAAACACATACCTACACACGATACAAAGTCGCATCGTGTACACGTTGCGAAAAGTATCACGATGCGATGTCGTGTCGTGAAAATCGACGTCGTGCATCGTAAAAATTCACGTAGCGACGTCGTAACGTGCCACAATGCGACGTCGTATCGTGTGTATGTATTTCGACTCTTAGGGAGGGATGAATAGATAAACGAATAGTGAAATTGATATACAAAATCTGACCTGGCCTTCATAGATACATAGGAACAGACGCCAGGAGGTCAAGCTACCCGAAACTGTCAAATTATCCCAATCAACCTTGAATCTGAATGCTTTAGCGATAAAGTTGAAAATGTATTAAAGAAATTTGACAGATTGTAGTAGCTTGATGTGCTGGCGTTTGTACTTAAATAGATACTATCAGATACCTACATCACAGTCTAAATAATGTTCCCACTGTTGGGACTCAAGAAGTATTAATAGTTGGGAATTAAGAATGAGTGGGCCATGACTGGCTTTTGTAATTAATTACCTGTGCCGAAACTAAAATATTTCGTATGAGACGATTTTACGATTAGCTCAGTATAACGCCATGACTCCATTGGGTTCAATGCCCTTTTGCCGCATAGGCGAAGTAAACTTGAGTAGGTATCTTCGTGACTAGTTGTCTAAAGAATCTCTTATATTTGAAATGCCGCAGAACCATTAGCGCCATCTGTAAAAGTGTGATGTCGAAAAAAGGCAACTACTATCAAAATTGAGCAGTCTCTTGCTAGATGGCGTTGATTGGCAGTAGCAGAACATAACTCAAACTCCCCGAAACAAAGATTATACAGCGCCATCTAGTTGTACTGCTTAGATGTATAATGTGCCTAGAGAACAGTACAACTTTGATAGCGCATTATGGACTTGCTTGGCTTGAATTGCTATAGCTGAAAGCGCTACAAGCTCCATTTCAATTTTCTTTTTTTAGTACAACAAAATAACTATACGTGGCGCCATCCGGCGCCACGTATAGTTATTTTGTTGTACTCTCAATAGATGGCGTTGTCATCCTCTAATAACACTCACCCGAGTTGGCTGGTGCTGTTTAGACTAGATTTTTAATACGTTACATTGTAAGTCAGTACTAAGCAGAACTATTGTATCATACTTTTGGAGTGATCTTGATAGTTCAGGCAAGAAGGAATAAGTTTCATGCCAATTAACTTTCCTGTTTCGAAACGTCACATATTTTTAAGTTTAGCTTTTATATTTCAAACATAAAGAATATTTAAATTTAAGTTCAGTGCATCTTTTTCTTTCTATTTCATTAAGAAAAGGACAGAAGATAAATATTAGTTTAGTCCTGTCCGGAGTAGGGCAGCAAAGCCCATCCAGTGTTAACATTATTAAAACTTGAGAGGAATAGGAAAGTGGGTATAGGAAGAAGTAAGCTCCCTACAATAATAATCCATCTCCATCTAATGGTTATGATAAAATTAGATAGGTACTCCAATAAAACATACGCTGATAAATGTGTAAAATTATTTATATTGCATTATAATAATTAAAAACTGTCACAACAAGGAATTGCCACGAGCCTACCTTACACAATCGCCACTTACGAAATACTTAGCCTAAGTTCACTTACACTTAACTTAGTCAACTTAACGTTACATCACATGTAGAACGAGATATCTTTTTTATAATAAGTAACAATAGCCGAGGATACTTGTAACACTTCGCTCCGTTCCCACCAAAACTTAGAAGTAACTTAGCGCCTATCAGAAATCTCTCGTAAGCTTATAATATTTGACTCTATTATAACAACTAGAAGGATTCATAAGCAAATACAACAATAGATTATTATGCGTACAGATATAAATGTTATGTAAAGATGATCAAAAAGGTTCTAAATACGCGGTAATACAGTGATCAAAAAGTGTACAATAAATACTTATTGATAATGACGCGTGTGGAGTCAGTCGGTACGGAGCTAGGCGCGCGCCCGGCGCTCGGCTCGTGTCTTATCTCTTGTTTTTGTTCTTCATGGTGAGACGTCGCCAGAAGCTGGTCTTCTCTGCGGGAGCCTGCTCCTCCCGCGCCTCCTCGCCCCGCGTCTCTCCTCGCAGGATGTCTAGGAACGTCGGGTCGTTCTTACGAACATTCTTCTCGATTTTCATGGATTCCGCGCTCAATTCAGCCTTCAGTTTCTCAGGGCTCGTGTTCTCGACCTTAAACTCGTTAGGATCTTCAACGAACGCCTGCTGAAGGTCGCGCATGATCTTTTTCCTGATAGTCTTCTTCATACTGAGGTGTCTCTCTAGTGTTTTGACATCACCATTGGGATACGTGCGGTAGTCTTCCTTCTTTTTCTTGGACTTCTTTGTTTTGTCGTCAGTGTCGTCGAAGGTGTTCTTGGCATCGTACTGCTGGTTGAGGCCGAAGATGTCCCTTAGGTGGGGGATGGCCCGCTCTGACGTCATGGTGATCGAAGGCGTTGCTGCCGCCCGATTTGTGAGATCACAGACACCTCATCATGAGATCTGGAAATAGGAGAAAAAGTAATATTATTATGTGATATATCGAACAAACTTACTTGTGTTAAACATAGTCCTGGAGTCGCTCAGTCCAATGTGTCAATTATTACAGAAAGCGAGTAGTGCACAATGATAGGACAATAGACGATATCGCCCACGTTTTTGTCACACAAGCTGAGCAGATTTCTAGACACAGCACCTAAGTAACAAGCACATCGCCTAGTAAAATAAATGAGTTGTCCTACTTCCCTTCGCTAATTGACATTTACTTGTGAATAGACATATAGAGCATGGCAATGGCAGACCCCATCTGCCACAGTCTACATAATATACGAACCAATACGTTTGTCAATTGTATCCTAAACAATAAACACGTCTTCAGCAAACAGGAGGAAACCAATTTGGTTGGAGATACAATTTGAATACAAAATAGATTGTATTTGCTCGCCGTATCACTAAAATGAAATTGTCGATTCTTGTGTGTATTCTATGTATAAATGGAGGAATACATTTTCAAACGATACAAATAAAGAAACAATTGAATTGGAGCTAGAAACTGTTGAATTTAATAATAATAATGACAAGAAACTCGTAAATGCCACATTAATATGACTTAACGCTTGCATTTTAGAAACTATCTAGCCGAACATTTTCGTGAAAGTGAATTTCTCAAGTCTGTAGAAGCCGACAGCCGAGTACGTCAGATATTAATTCTGTGTAGTGTTTGTTCGTAACAATGGCGATGATAAAGAACGGAGGCTGCGGTCCGTAACCGATGTACAGTGACTAGGGTAACAACTTCCCTTCTTGGTACGGACTTGCGAGCAAAAAAGTTAAAGCAAAGGTATACATTATAACGGTGGAATCATCGTTGCTTGATGTTAATGAGCTTAATGGAAACTTGTGTATGAAGCTATTAATATCTTTGTAGTTGAAGAAGGTAACTCGAGAGTAAAGTTCTTTGAACAACAGGTAGTTAAAGAGCTTTCACAAAGTTTTTCAGCCGGAAGTCTTGTGTGTACAAGTTGTACTGGCTGCTACCTAAGTTCTGGTGGAACTTCAAATTCACGCCAATTTTCACACCTCGTCGACATATTGCATTTCAAATACCCAGTTAGCTAGTTCTAAATTCATATATTTGTAGCTGAACAAAATACTTTTTTGAATTTCATTCAATAATAATGATATGACTACCGAAGCAGCCTTTAAATCTTAAACATCTTTTGAACGCTAAAGCCAACCAACAAATTCCACCTCTCAAGACAATTATATTATATACCTCTTGAAAGGTTGAATTTGCTACTTAGTTTACAAGCAACAGCTTTTTGTTTCCTTCTTAAAACAATCATCAATCTTCTCGCAAGAACTCCATACAAGCTAGTTAGCTAAAACGTTGGCACGGAAGCGTTTTGCGTTCGCGTGTACAGACATCCGCAGACTGCATTGTGTTCAGAATATAATATAGTCCGCTTGACTGCACCCTCCTCGCCGACGCCGCTCACTGACAGGGCTGTCGTATTGTCCTCCAAACGTCTCCACTTTATGACATTGTGAATTTGTGAGGGAGCTGGGGTTCACACGAAGTGGTACTGATGTGCTTTGTTTATTGTAAGCGCGTCTAGTAACTGGGCATGTTCTGTCTTGTTCATTTCAGTTTGGAGTGGATATGGCAGATCTCGGAAAACGGTGAAGTGAAACATCGTAAGGAAAAGGCACGTGCCTTTTTCCTCACGATGTTTCACTTCACCTAGATCCAAATATTCGAAGACTTGTGACATCTACCAACCCGCACTGGGCCACTCCCTCTCACTGAGAGGAGGTCTGTGTCCCAGCACTGGGAACATTACCTATAGGCTGATTATGCTATGTAAGTTAGATTTTGAATTAGCTTTTTCCTGAAGTTTAGCTTCTCAACATTTTTGGTACAATTTGCAGTTTAATCTTTTAAATATATAGCATCTCTAGAAAGATGCAAAGTAACGAAGTCTTCCCGAGGGAAAACAAAAAAGAGTTATGGGAAAGCTAAATCTTCCTAATAACAAATACCGTTTCGAGCGTCCCTTGCCTCCCGAAATCATGATAAATTGAGAGCAACAAGAAAAATCGGCAGCCCTGTCCGCCGTCGAACAATGCGAAGCGTTTAACGCCATTTCGTACATTTTCAACATAATACAGAGCACGGCTCTTCCACAAATTGTTCGTGAATGAAACACTTTCTTTACTTTCCTAGCTAATTGTGCCAAAGCTACGGAAATGCCTAACAATCTCGTTGTTTGAAACCTTCGTTTCTTACACTAACATTAGAGCATTTGCCTAAATGTTTGGATCTATAGGTATTTCGTTATACTACTTCAAAAGGATGTTCTGTTTCACATCATCGTCTCGTCAGTATTTCAGTTTCACTATTTGAAGAGTCATCAGTGCGGGCTGGAATGTACTTGATCTGTTAATAAAAATCTGAGAATTAGTCAGTGCTTGGAATGAAGGATTGTTCAATATCGATGCTATTCTCTTTAATTACTGGATATATTTTCAGAAGCTACTGAACAAAATACAGTTATCTTAACAGTCTCATTCTGTCTACGACAATACACAAAATAAACAGCAGTAGTAATATGAGTGTATCAGGTTTACTGCTGGCACCCTACAATAAATCCATGGTCCGTCAATACATCTTGCTCACGAGTCGTAACAGCTGACATTAACATTGGCCGGGGTCACTGCACTTTACCTAACTCTAGCCACACATGATCGTGGCCCGCCATCTTATGCGTGTGACGTCATCCACGCCGGTTACGATATTTTGTATTGAGATTTTTTGTTTATAATTTTCGTTTTGTAATTAAAATTGGTCAACGACTGTGTTGATGTTTGTAGAAGTGTTGTCTTTGTTCGTAACGTAACGGTTTTCGACAGGTTGTCTTGTCCTGATGGTTTTTTTTTCAGGATTGATGACTATGATGGCATCATGAAACTTTTAGGAATTCCATTTTTTCATTCATGTTTTTATTTTTTGAAGTACGCAACGATCAATATTTTCTTAATCCTACTTAGATTCTTTAGAAGTTTGCTTTTCCGTTAAAATATTTCAAATTATTTGTTTGGCAAATAACCCAATATCGTTTCTCAGACAACTTCTACATTTTACCTTGCGAGGTTACCTTTTATGCAAATTATGTCTGACGCGGGAAATCCACGCTCACAGGGAAAATATGCATTTGAAAATGGAACTTTTATATCCTTTTGAACGTACCTACAGACAGCCTTTTAGTATTTGCCAGCACTTTGTAGAATATTAAAAAAGTTTCTTGAGTACAATGTACTTTGCTTGTGGCTTCATTTTGTTGATATTTTGTATTCAAAGATACAGCAAGAACAAGATAACGACTTGTTTATCTTTGGTTAGTTTAATGTTGTTTATGTGGGTCTATGTCAATCTGGTGAAGTTATGCGTAAGTATTTATTCAAATAAAAAGTTAAACTTTGGTTATATCGGTTCAACCGGAAAACAAGGCGTTTAGTATGCGTAAACCGTCGTTCAAAAGTGGACAAGCTGTTGACTTTATTCGCGGGTTAATCTCTCGTTAATCAGTGGTTACAATGCTCAGCAATTTACAACCGCCGCGATGAGTAAACACGCCGCCGAATCGCTGACACGATTGTTACGCTATATATTATTATGTAGGCCCGTAGGTAACGGGGCCACAGATTGTTTGCCGACAACCATCAGGGAACGCCATTTTGTCCGAATCAGAACACTTTTTTTAAATACGCTTTTGTTTTCGTTCTGCGTTCCGAATTTAAACGATGTTTTATTCCTTTTAATTGTGAATTGGAATTCGGCATCGGATTCGCTGGGTTTCTAATTATAATTATTTTTTATTGGGTCTCGTAAAGTTGATGTTATGGTAAAATTGGCAGTATCGATTTAATTTTGTTTTTGTTGTATCAACCTGAACACATTCTGAGCAGCTGAAAAACTCACGTTGAGACTTTTTTGCGGCTGTTTTCATGCATTTTCATTATTCGTGATTTTTGTGAACTTTTTTTTAAAATTTTAAAATAATAATTAAGTATTTTGAACATAAAAGCCACCTAAAGCCGACTTTAGGTGGCCTTTTATGTTCAGAATGGTCTGTAATCAAATAATTTATCTTCATTCCATTTCACTTAAGCCGTACCTACCACTCTGGTAGTAACACGAAAGTTCAACTAAGCAACCATGTAGGTAACTTTAGATTTGCTAATAAAACTAATTGCATAATTGCATTCTCGGGGATGTGTATGGCCGCCTTGTGACGTCAGCCGGTCGTCTGCAATCATTACTGGGTTGCCATACATGTGCAATTTACTTGAATTACACTAATGTACGCTGTATTATGACATGAGGGGTTTTGAGGCTCATCTGCACATTCAGAATTCAGTTAACAGTAAGTAGTTATTGGATTAGCTAGGTACCACACCGAGCGGCATGGAGAATGCGATTGTCGCAACCCAGTGCTGGGCACGCCACAATAGCGGCGATAAGTCCCCTCTTTGAGGAGTGGCTAGAGAGGCGCCACGGCGCCCTCACCTTCCGCCTGTCGCAGGTGCTCACCGGACACGGTTGTTTCGGGAGGTTCCCGTTCAGGATAAGGCGGGAGGAAACGCCAGGGTGTTACCACTGTGTGGATCGCCCGGAGGACACGGTGGAGCATACGGTGGAGGTCTGCCCGGCTTGGGCGGAGCACCGCCGTGTCCTCAGCGGCGATCGGCGGCGACTGGCCCTGGTTCAGGCCATGGTATGGAGCGAGAGTGAATGGGAGGCCGTTACCTCCTTCTGTGAAGCAGTAATGCTCGCAAAGGAGGAGGCGGAGCGCGTGAGGGAGAGGCAATCTCTGCGCCCTCACGCCCCTAGCCGCCGCAGGAGACGCCCTGGACGGGAGCCAACAGCCGATTCCCGGCCACCGTAGGCGCGGGCTTGCGGGCGCAAGCATGGGCAGCTCGCCGCCCGGTAAGGACCAGGCCCGGGTCGACGGCGCGTTGTGTTCCACGCGCGCCTCAAAGAGATGTCAGCACGAACTGACGGGGTCCGCTAGGGCCGATTCCTGCCAGGGCCGCGGGTTGTTCGAAAGAGATACCGTGGTCCCTGGCACAGGCAACTGAAGGAACACAGGTGGGTTTTAGTCAGTAAAAGTCTGACGCCCTTCCGCTCAGCCCAGAGCGGGAGAGGTCATTTGATGATTTCCCACCCAAAAAAAAAAAAGGTATCACACCAACCTTATCTAGTTTTAAGGTTATTTTTATTTTTGACGTGTAAAAGTGTTTTTTAAAACCAATTTACAGAGAAAAATATTATTCATATTTTATGTAACATGTATAAGTAACATTTACATGAAGGGCATACAGGGTGGATCCAAAATACACCCTGTATATGTATAGTATAGGTAACGGAATAGAATTTTCGGGATGGATTTCAGAGCGAATATTGAAACTCATGAAGTGGAGTGGAGTAGAGCAAAGTGGTCAAAGGAGCCTTTAGATCGATTTTGATGGAAAACAATATATCGGCAATAGAACCTGATAGCTTTGGCAAAAAATACATCCCTGTACGTTTAATAGTATACATTACAGAGATGTATTTTTTGCCAACGCACCGGATAATAGTGCCCTTGGTATTCCGATAATCCTTGAACCAATGTACCTACTGTAGCTATTTAGTATTTATCACCATTTTACTTAGTTGAAATCCCATGCCAAAAATACTTCCACCATTTAGGTATAAGATCTAAGTATTTATTAGGTACTCGTGAATATATACAAAACTAACTACCAGATACCGTTATGCCATTTAATTAAAACAACTCTGCGGTTTTATCGAGTAATCAGACCTAGAAAATGATGTGATTACTAGTCCTTGTCTAAGACAATCATCATATTTCCTGACATTGTGGATTCTTGTAAATGGCGTGACTATTTAAAAATAGAATGATTTCGAATAAAACAAGCGAAAATCGTTCCAGCCATGCTTTTGTCTGCTAAAGTCCAAACAGTTTAAAGTCTTACCACTAAACAGTTTTAAAACCAGATAATCTTCAGACTGAAAAATATTTTAGCTCTTATACTAAAGTAGGACATAAAATATGTCTTAGAAAGAATAAATCCGACTGCATTTTGCGTCTAGACCGAAACTGGAAGCGAATACCTGCCGCACCGAGATAATAAAACGTCTCAAGGGAGAAAATCGAAAAACCAGCATTTGTACAGAAAATATTCTTAAGCTATGTAGAAGGAAAAGACGTCCGGTATATTTTTGCAACGACAATAATTATTGTCATTGCAAAGGCAAATGTACAACTCCGATTCTACGTAATGTGCACCAATTCAACTTAATGTTACAGTAAAAGTTTAGAGCTGTCAAATTAGTTGACGGCATCCAACTTCAGCATAAGGGGGTTTATTTATAAACGATGATTAAAGTTAAGTGACGTTTAAACGAAATGTATGGGTAAACAGTCGCTAACCATTAGGTACTTAACTTTAAGCAACGTTTATGAATAAAAGGGAAGATGAATATAATTACGAATCATTTATTTGCAGAAAATATAGGTGTTGCCAGTTGAAAAAGTTGGTGGTTTAATAAACTTACACTCCATATTATGGCATGCAAATTAATTTTACATTAATACCTAATAGGTAGGTGCCAAAATACTTTAGTAAAATATACAGAATATATAAATAGGTACCTATGAGAACATAGAAATGTTAAATTAGCCATCATGTACAGTCGCCAAAGGAGATAAGTAACCAGGGACGTTGGATATAGTTGAAGTTTAGTAAGAAACCGATGGATTTTTTTGAATGAAATTTAATTTGTTATATGAACTGTTTGTTTTCTATTAATTTTATTTTATTTTATTCGAAAACATCTATCGGTTTCTTACAAAACTTCAACTATATCCAACGTCCCTGGTTACTTATCTCTTTTGGCGACTGTACATAATATGTAAGGTCATACTTGTATATTATAGTTTTTATTTACTTATCATTTTAATGAACGAAGAGTTGATCAAGTAAGGTTGATTTACTAAAAGTTTCAATGTATTATAGAAATGTTAAAATAGTATTTTTTTGTCTTATCTGTTTGGAAAATAACAGTATTTAGGACCTATGATGTTATTTAATATAATTCATGATATATGCGGACGAGTACTTCCGCGTCTAAGTGTCCTTATGTTTTTTAATTTATTTGTATAGTTACTTACTTAGTTAATCATTGAATTTAGTAACCAGTGCAAATAGTTATTTACAAATCAAATAAAGATAAATTCATATATTTCCACTTTAAAAAACAATAGAACATCACAATACTGAACTATCGTATTCCGTGGCGGCCAAATAATACATACTGGTCTTGTTTTATTCAATATTGAAATAAAATACGATACCTGAATCGAAAGATACGTTGCACTTGTATGAACAACTTTTACGTCCTTGTGGGTTTTCACAGACCTATAGTAGGTATAATGTTGTTTGTATTTGTACAAGTGTTGCCATAACACAGTGTGGCTTATCGCCCCAGACGACGAACTATTTAATTCTTTACAAATAGGTACTATAAGAGAACAAAGAATGATGTAAATTTGGCTGAAGATGGATGGAATAATAGGTTTTATTTAACGAATTGTTGTAAAGAAATTGTAGTGCACGCAAATTAATAAATGATGCCATAACGAAAAGTAAAGTGGGCATAAAATTCAGATAAATGCAAACATAGCGTTCACTTTAGTTTGTTCATGATTTGGTTAAGAATTCGAAAACATAGAGAATATCAATGATATATAAACTACGTCATTGGAGAATATTCAATTTTTAAAGTTGATTAGAAAGCATGACTGCATTCAAGCTGCAGTAACATTTCAAGCACTGTTTACATAATTAGCCTATGATGTTCCCACTGCTGGGACACAGGCCTCCTCTCTTGAGATGCTGTAATCCACCACGCGGGCCCACCGCCCAGTGCGGGTTGGTAGATGTCACATGTCTTCGAATTTTTAGTCCTAGAACATGCCAGTTTCCTCACGATGTTTTCCTTCACCTTTTTGAGAGCAGTGGTGACGAAATAATTTACACAAAGTAATGCGCCTGGCTGGGTTTGAAACTACGACCTACAACTTCCAAGTCGCGGCTGTTAACACTGCGCCACAACTGCTCCTCACTGCACTGTTTTATTCACTTATCCATAATCATAAATTATTGAAATCCTCTTAGAGTCTGATAGAAAAATCTTTCGAAACAGACCAACGCTCTTCTCAATTGTTGCTTTAAATGCATAGTACCTGTACGGTGCAACCGCACATTCTGCAATTCAGCAGTTCACGCCACACATTCATTTCAACTCATAATAATTAGTTCAGTTCGCGTTGGGCTATCAAGTCAGCCAGGCGTTCTCGTTACAGCGAACAAGGGCCGCGTCACTCACTTCATTTCCACACCATCAGTCCATTAAGCTCATTTTACCTTTAAGTACCTTTGGGACAATACAGTAGTGTTTTAATACTTACCTTCTTTTATTCCATTCATCTCTCATCTAAAAGTAATGTATGATCTAGCAAGGGATCGTACAGATGCCTACGTAACTATATAGAGTAGGCATGTATGTATGTATCTATTGAGTAAGACATCAGTCTCACAATCACATCGAAGTATCAATATCTCCGCACAGAAAGTTGCCAGTGTTGCCACTTTCTCACGCATTCAAGCAAAAAGTTGTGAAACTATGCGAATGTATTATCACTTATCACACAAAGTGTATCTGTCGTATTCCAACAGTTATTTATCTTGTTTAATTAATGTATTCACAGAGGAATGGTGAAGCGTCGCGCCCTAATTGTCACACGCACGCGCTGGCGTACACCACGCCGCGCGGCGGGAAAATTGAGAAAATGATTACTTTTATTTTCGAATGGCGTCGGGATTATGAGATCGTGTTGTAAATTAGAAAACGTTGAGGTAAAAATTTCGTTTTGAGGTCGAAATTGAATTAAGTTTTCCGGAAAATATAAGCATAGTATCAAATAAAGCTCAGGTATTGCGATGGTTAAGCCTGCCTTTTGAACTACATATCTGATTTTCTCGTATTATTTATATAGAACGATTGACTTACAAAAGCAAAATTGGTGCGTCGAAGACATTCAATTTTATTGTCCTACTGAATTAACACACAAAATATGGTATCTCAACTGTGACCTAAAATCTGTGTCCTATAATCTGTGCCCTATTTAAAGTACCTATAGGCAGATCAATACTTTAAATAGGACACATATTTTAGGTCACAGAAAGTGGAGGGTTCAGTTATATCAGTCTACCATCACTATCTGTTGATTGTCACCCTATTTTAATGACGTCAGTGCAAGCGGCTGCCCGCAGGAAGTTGCGTACACGCATCCAAATCACTTTTATTTCCTTTTTTTTTTATCGCAATAAAACATGGCGCTAAGCTAATATCGTAAGTAATGTTTTTTTCGTTTTGTTTTTTATTCGTGTCTTTGAAGCGCTGGTGTCACAAAAAACGCATATTTTAATTATTAATGATGTTTGTTGGTTAGTTTTTCCTTATAGTCGGGGTTATTATGCTGTCTTACAGGTTTCTAGATAACTAATGACTCCATATCATATAACTAAGTGATCGAGTGATGTTTACGACTGTGACTGACCAGAAATTATGCAATATCTACAATTAGAAAGGATTTGTACTCGGAATAGTAGTTTTTTTAAATAGCTGATGAGACTTTTAGTAACAATGAGTACATTCTTTCTTTCTAAAGAAGACAAAATGAAATACTATACCTAAAGGTAGGTGTATCATAAACTCTTTCTGGTAAAGTTTTTTAAAGACGTTAACGAAAAAAAATTGTGATCTTGCTCTAAACGGCCTTGTTTAAAAACGATGAAACATACTTATCGATCCATCTGTCAATTCCCACACGAGTAGGTACTTACTAATATAATCAAGTCATCTACACATGTAACGTTGCGACATGAACACATGACAGAAGCAGTTGTTTACCTCATAGTGGCATCATAACCCATTTACAACACAATAAACAATATGGGAACTTGAACATTCTCAAGTTGACCATATTATTGTACAGGCTGAGTTTTTTAGATGGGAATGCACTTGTTCGGTGAAAGATCCCCAAAACAGGTCCTGTCAGAAGGTCCTGTCGGACAGAGAACGGACAAAATGTGCAATCAACATGTGCATGTATGGCAATGTGTGTCACTAACGGGATGCAGCAGAATACCAGCGTCAGGTATTGTACCTGGCATATGCTGAGCTGGACTCCCATTTGGTGCAACCATGAGACACACACCGCCCAGTAGTGATCGACCGTTATAGACTACCGTTATTTACTTGTACGAGGTGTCTATGGGTCAATTTAGCTTTTTAATCTTTGTTTTTATTTTGTTTCACCTTTTTTTTGATGTTTTTTTTTTTTATTACTTGTTTTGTGTCTTTTGTTGCACTGAATAAAAGTTCTATCTATCTATCTATCTAAATGCTTTTTCAAATAACTGGTCTTTTTTTATTTTTCCAAGTATTCTTTTGATCGCCTTTCCCTATTAACTATTCGCAGCTTATAAACTAAAGTCTCATCTCAAAAACATGCCACACTATCAAGGTTATGATAAAGGCGATTAGACTAACGAAAGGTCAATTAAGAATAGGAGATGGCCTAGCACTCTAATTGCGTAACACACTGTCACTGAATCATTTTGAAGGATATTGCTAATCCATTGCTTTATGTGTTCCAAAAATGTGTCTGCTCAACAACGTAAATAACGCAATAAATGTTGTTGAACTGTCAAAATGAAACCCATTGCTACTGACAGTGTCTTACGCAATTACCCCGCATGCTAGGAAGACGACAGCTTGTAAAGGCCCTGTACACCAACCTTAAACAGCATCTAAAAAGTCACACTGCACAAAAGTTTAATAACAAAACAAAACTCAAAAGTGCAGTGTGTCGGTTACAGAAGCTGTGACGATTCCCACGACTCGAGTTGGATAATCACGTTACTTAACCAATGTTCATTGAATTGCGCAAGTCAAGGCGAGACGTGTGATCATGAGTACAATGCTTTTGTCAACCAGAGATAGTAGAGTTGGGCTGCTGTGACCTTCTGTGAGCGTCGACGTCTTCGTATAGGAGTTCGTAGAAACGAATATCGTCAGATAAAGTTAGTGAAATGTTTACTGTTTCACTGTTATTCCTCTGAGGAATATTAATTAATGTCAACCGTTTTTATACTCATGTTGACATTGACATTAATGGAGAAGCCACTGCAATAATTGGTTTTGGGAAAAAATTATCTAGTCAAAATTAAAGCACGTAGCTAAGTACTTCATTTTGCCCTTTCACTGAACTCTTGAGGTTTACGTTCTAAAATACATTGAGATAGTTCTATATTACATCTTGGTGTTGTTATTTTTTATATTTAGGTATACTATAGTCGAAAATCATGATTGTCTAAAAGGGATCTAGAATTATATTTTATATTTATTCGCGGTGGTGTGTATATTCTTTGCTCACGGTCTAAACAAATGTACCAATTCGTGATACGCAGTTATTAATACTTCCGGAGTTGAGTTGGGTTTCAAATATTTTTAAGCTTATCTTTTGCCAGAAGTCCTCGCCCCAAATCTGACCTTTCACAAAAGATCTGTAAAGCTAACAGCTATTAATAACAAGTCTGAAGCATTGTCAAAAGTTACAACCCGACTGTCAACCACGTTAAAAGATTTTACAAATGGCGGCCGTATCTGTCAGAAAAGTCATCCGATGAAAAGTTTACTTTGCATTTCGTTAATGGCATTGTCAAAGCGAGTAAGTTCAATGGGATTAGTTAATTTAAATTAATGACTGTTTGTTTGGACATTAATTATACTGTGTGGGTGAATGAAGTAATGGTTCGGGCAGATGGTGCCGGAATGGATGGCCGGCCATTGGCGTACGATTAGGTACTGATGGTACGAGTTTGCCTCTGGAAATTCAGTGTGATTAATTTCTATATCACACTGAATTTCCATATGTTAAGGACTGGAATTTCATCTGATAATGCATAGATTATAATAAAACAAACATTAACTGCTTAACCATTTAAATTAAGTTATCACCCATAAAACTATCACCATTAACTAATTCAGTTTTATTACTAACCAAGCTTAATATATTATTACCCCGTGAGTAGAAGGACAATTATGTATCACAAATAACAAATTATAATTCATATATGCGTACTAATTTAGCAAGCCAAAACAATGGCGCCCGGAACACCAGTAATTTGCATCAAAATCTAATTCGGCTAAACAATTCCTACGAAGATCGACGCAACCTTGCAGTGTTGCCACACAAAAAATAATGAATATGAAAAGAGATCTGATAACGAAATTACTGTTATACGTCAGTTGTTTTAATTGACGGTGTTGCTATTATGTGCCAATGATACCAGCTAATGTTGGGTTTATTACTACGAGTACGTGTCAAGGCGTACGCAAGGGTTTATAGCAGTTTTATGAACAATTCGGCTGATTCCCTTGGACTGTTTTGTTCGATAATGGTGCTTGCTGAAAATACCGATAATTGCGGTAACATCTGTTACTTAGATTCCAATAACAACTCGAATCAATTGGAGAAAATGCCATTGAAATATCCACAGTTTTTAAAATAGTTGCCAGGGTCGTACATGCCTACCATGGCAGGCATGAGACTAGATTACAAAATTAATATGTAACATTAATAAACACTTTATAAAAGCCTTACGTCATGTGACGTGAACTCTTTGTAATGTTTTACAAACTACAATGATGACGACACTGCCGTGGTCAAACAAAACAAATTTCTAAAGAAAATAATAACAAACAATTAGTAATGCTAGGGTTGTCAAACAATTAACGAGAATAATATTGCTGTTTATAGTTAATACTTTATTTGCCTACTGATTATCTTATATGAGGTGATTTATTTAGACTCTAAGCTGGGTTTAGTTCAGACAATTAATATAACATGGCACTATACTACACACGTTTTGGTACTAAACACTTTTATAGATTGATTCAATGAAGAGCAAAACATTATAACATCAAGTGTTGTTTCTCCGAAGGGTTAGGAACAGCATTTATCCCAATCCTACTAATCCTTCCTACTTAATATTATAAACGTGAAACTTTGTATGGATGGATGGATGGATTGTTTGTTACTCTTTCACACAAAAACTGCTGAACTGATTTGGATGAAATTTGGCACAAAAGATATTTTTATCCCAATATTCCCATGAAATCGAAATTTATGCGGGTGAAACCGGGGGGCGCAGCTAGTTCTTTATATATTTACTAGCTGCGCCCCGCGGTTTCCCCCGCATAAGTTTCGATCCCGTGGGAATATCGGCATAAAAATGCTATATATCCTATGCGTTAATCCTGGTTATAAACTATCTATGTGCCAAATTTCATCCTAATCCGTTCCGTAGTTTTTGCGTGAAAGAGTAACAAACATCCATCCTTATTGTGCTGCTAGAAATAAACGTATCCATCCATCCATCCATACAAACTTTCGCGTTTATAATATTAGTAGAATTGCGGGGTGGGTATGCTCCTGACCTCGATCTCGCTTGATGGAAAGCGATGGATAAGGTCTACGATGGAACGAGCGTGCCCAGAAGATGTGACCTGTTCACTCTTGCTTTGAAGGCTAACGGGTATTTGATACATTATGGTCTGAGAAATACTTATTCCTATTTGTAATAATGTCACACAATGCAGCTCATGGTATCCATGTGACTACGTAGTTGTGAAAGAATGTAGTAGCCCAGTGGAGTTACCTGCCGGTGCGTGTCTGAGGATGGTGTGAGTGCGGTGGTTTACTTCAATTTGAACGCGGCAGAAGACACAGGCCTTCTCTTTTTGAGAGGGAGTGGGCTGTAATCTACCACGCGGGCCCGATGCGGTTTGGGAGATGACACACGTTTTCGTTTTTTTTATTCTAGGACATGCAGTTTCCTCACGATGTTTTCCTTCACCGTTTTGAGAGCAGTGCTGATGAAATTATTTACCTGCGTTCGAACCGGGACCTAGAAATCGTAAGTCGGGATCGTTATCACTGGACTACCACCGCTCTAAACCCCAATATCCATCCAAATAACAATATTTAGAGCGAAACTTATAGATCAAAGAGAACAATTGCTGTGAGAAGTCGTTTATGTAGTAAGTGTTTGTTCTAGATATTTGTTTGTTTCTGTTTGCCGACCCTAGAAGCTAGCAGACATCCTGCGGAGTGTCCTAGTTCTTCTGATCTGATTCGCAGATTTCTAAACATCCGCTTTGTGCTAAAACTTTGGACATAGGCGATTTTCCTGTTATTGTTAGGTATGTACCTAAAGTCTATTCAAAATTACGTTTCTAATTGATGTTATTTCAAGTTAAAGAAATATCAACTTTTAACAACAACAATTAAGTTGATTTCAGTGTCTAGCACTATTGAAAAAGATATAAAATTGTTTGAAGTTGTAGCGTAAACTGAACTTTATTGTGTAGGATTTAAAGTTATTTTTCCGAAAACTCATATTTGTTTACATTTTTGGCAAATAATTCACGAATGCAGATTATATGAATACTTAGCTAGGTATTTTATTTTCTCAGTGTCGGCAGCGTGTTGGGTAAACATGAAAAGCTTTGTCATGTTATTTAACACACCGTTACGGGTCAGAGCCCATTCGTCCCCTAAAATTCGTCCCCCAGCATAAAACTTGTAGATTCGGCCCCTATATAGGTGCCCATTGGTCTCCTGGTAGGGGACCAATTAATATTTTAATAAAAAATATTATTTTTAAGGTACCCATTCGTCCCCTCTAATATATATACAATATAAGTTAAAGATTCGGCACCTATTCAGGTGCATATTGGTCCCCTGAGATAAAATTAGCTATATTTTACATAAGAAACGGTTAACATAGTACACTTGTGAACAGTTTATTAACGGAAAATCAGATTTCACTAGGACACTGCATGGAAAAGCTATGCATATATTATTAATTTAAAATGAAAAAAACAAATATAAGATTAGTTTTATACTAAAATAATGTTGATTTGTTTAATCTTCAATAATTATTAGTTGGTTAATATACAAAAAAAATATATGTTGATTTATCTAGTCTTCAATAATTATTGTGATTTTAGTATTTTTTTTGTACTGTTATAATTTTTTAGATTTAAGTTATTATGATTTTGCATGTATGTAGTTGGTAAATATACAAAAAAATAAGAAGTGATTATTTACTGTTGATATGTGTTCTATTTTTTTTGCATATTTTATATTTAATGTTGATTTATATAATGGTCAATCAAGGCTGATTTTTCTAAAAGAGTTGTATTTTGTTAGTTTCTAGGACATTGTGATTTTGTATGTGTTAATCTTATTTGAAATAAACATGATATCTACCGAATTACTATATTTTTTATTTTAGCCTTTTCTGCGCGACTGTACCAGGACTACCAAGCTGCAGTATACACATATGCATGTACTTATATTAGAAGAATGAATAAAAATAAATATTCTTCAGGGGACGAATGGGCCCCTCAAAAGTTCCAGGGGACGAGTGGGCACAGGGTGCGAATCGTAGGGGACGAATGGGCTCTGGCCCGTTACGGCTTTCTTTATAATATTGGTATTACCTGGAAATTATTTGCGTGTTTTGTTACGAAATTGTATTCGGTATTATTTCCTATGAAAGTTGCTTCTCAGTAGATAGAATAATATGCTCTATTGTACGCCGAAGTCGTATGTTGAGCTACGAAAAATAGGCGTCAACGCATCAGTAATGACTATCGTCAAGTCAAAGTAAACACTCTCCCCTTTATTCATAAACTTTGCTAAAGTTAAGTAGTGATTAGGAGAATAGTGATAAGGACTGATTTCTCAAACATCTGATAACTTTATTCGAGGAATCATTTTGAAATGTTGACATTTATTTCAAACAAAAACTGTTTCATTTCTCGAATAAAAGTTATCTGGCGATCCGCTCTAAAATCAGCCCTAACACTTTTTACCCATACATTTTTGCGTTTCAACGTTACTTAACTTTAATCATCGTTTATAAATAAACCCCTCTGTATCAACAGTAAGTAGATTAAACCCAAATGCCGTAACTTAACCATCCAAGCCGAATCTTAAGCAGTTCATTCAACTAGCCACTCTAATGTTTATTCCTGTAAACACAAAAAGTGTCAGACGTTTCCAAAAAGTCTTAACTCCTCATTTTATGCGCCCACTTGCGTTTGCGCATAGCTTTTGACTAAAATAGGCACTAAGTACAATGGCCTGAGATCTGAGATGTTGCCGACAATAGCAGATGCCTGCTATCTTGACTTTGAATAAATTCAATTATTTATGGAGCAGTAGCAAAACAACAAAACAAAATGAATAATTTATTATGATTTTTCCTTAGCATGTAGGTTAGCCGTAAAATAAAATTTCACAATAAAAATAAAATTGAAACTTAGAAATATTGTTTAACAAATGATTTTATTCGTAAAAGTATAGAAAAAAATGTAGATTGGTTTTATTAGTGGCATTAACTATGATACATCATCGTTTCTGGATTTAGGTCTAATCCACAATGTCGCGTAGTACAAGTTAAGTTTAAACTCCGATTTTTTATTTGCTAGACTAAAATGAAAGCTGCGATCGACCTTTTTTGTTTTGTCAACATGACATTAGAGTTCGCGCAAGCTAAGTCTGCGTGCGTGTTTGAACTTCAAGACTATATCCCTGCCAGCACTTGTAATCACATTCGGCATAATGATGGCGAATATTTACTTTGGGTACACAGCACACTCTCTTGACACTTGATATAAACGTTGAGATGGTGGCAATAACGATTATTACCGATTTTGACAGCGCGCAGACTTAGTTTACGCGAACTCTATTGTAATGACTGCAGCTGTCATTTTGGTCTAGCAAATTCAAAATCAGAGTTTAGTCTGGTCATTTAAACATAACTACAAGAGTTTAATTTGAAAATCTATACCTATTTTAATTGACTCACCTGTCAAAACATCTCTAGAAATAGACGATCAGTAAACACAGACAAGTCAAAGACACTTTGGAGAGCACACTGGTCGTTTTTATAATCGCCTCACCGTGGGTGTTATGTCAATATACACGTATTGTACCGGTAATTACCAGCATTGTATGCAAATCACTATTTGTTGTGCCACAGATAAAATAAATGGTCCATTATACGAATAAGAAAAAAGTTTTCTGATAAAGTGAATAAAGATTAAAATTCAAGACAAAAGTACACTAACACACGACAGTGTGAGCGAATGATTGAAAAATTACTCCTGTGACTGCTGTGATTGGTTGACTGAAATCATCCTCAGTTTTCACTGTTAGATTTTTACAGAATAGATAGACAGAATTATTTTGAATCCAATCAAAGTGAAAAGTACAACTAAGTAATATGCTTTTGTTAGATTTTCTAGCTAGAGTAGGTATATCTATTAAATTATTAATTTAGCCCAATTGTCTTGCTATTCATTAAAAAGATAAAGTTAAAATTCATACTTAATTGTGTTAATTATCCCATAAATCTCAATGATTAATAAAGATATCGTTTTCCTATTAAAATTTGTCAATTTTAAATTATTATTATATTATCACATTTATCACTGGTCTACGAATATAATATTATAGCACATAATAACATCACGCCTGTAGTCCCGGAAGGGTTAGGCAGAGTGTACAGACGCCAGCAGGTCAAGCTACCCGAAACTATCCCTTAATGTTTTAGCGATAAATTTGAAAATCTATTAATGAAAGATAGATTGTACTCGTAGTAGCTTGATGTGCTGGCGTCTGTACACCCACATTTCGCCTATTATACAAATATAATATTAATAATAATTAGGTTCTGCATAAAGATTTACCTAATTGACTTTCCCCCGTATACTAAAAGCGATCAAGACTGAGTACCTCCAGCTGTGAAATCTCTAGTTTTGCGATTTTTCTATTCTTTCTATAGTCTCATGACTATTTTCTTTATCAATACTTTTCTCTTTAACAGTTTAGATATTTCACAACACAATTTCACACACCTTACCCTACAATATATTCCTAATTACGACATCGGGGCTCATCCAATCAAGATCGTTAGCTCTCAATCCGAACGCGGCGCCGTCAAATAGCAATTACTTGTAATAAGCGGTTGTGGCCAGACGCCTTAATAACTAGACTGCGATATTATAATTTGTATGTTTAAGTCATTTTCGCACTCAACTTGTTTGCAGAGCTAGTTTCAGTTGTTATGTGCAATAAAGCAATTAATTTTGTTATTAGGATGTAGATAGAGGGATCGTACCTAATTAAACGAATAGGATAGGTCGTTAACTATTTCTACGAAAACAACATAATTGCTTCTAACAGTTGCTTCAGTCTTGTTTAGTCTCCTACAGAGTATTAGAAGTGGCAATGGGCCGGTCATATTAGCCGTAGAATTGATGATCGTTGAGGTAGACGTGTTCGAGTGGAGACCGCGAATTGGCAAACGTAAGGTAGGACGCCCTCAGGCTAGGTGGAGCGACGTACTTCGCGCGGATGCTGGTAGCAGCTCGACAAGACTTACGGAGAGTCGAGCTGGCTGAATCGGAATGGCGTGCCATTAGACAAGCCTATGCCGAGCAGTGGACTCCTGTAGTCTGATGATGACTATAAGAAGCTTCGTAGAAGTCCCAATAAATATAAATACTGAAATCAATATTTTTAAAGCGTCGTGGAAAATAATTGAAGAAGTTTGCAGTTCCAGCCTAAATAGCTACTATGTTGTGATGTACTTTGTTCGGAGTACCTACACAAGTAGAAAACGCTAGTTCTCGGTGACATCGTCAGACCCAAATTCCAGTAGAGATCTATTGAGATAAATGCCGTGGGAACTAACTTGTTTGTGAATATTACGATCCGTCGTGCTTTAATTCACTTTTTACTGAATTATTTTAGGGTTAAGTGGCGAGAAGTAAGGTAATATCATCTCGTATTATTTGTTGAGACTAAAAATATATAGTAGCCTTAAAAAAATAATCATTTCTCCGAAGGATTTGTGGAAGGCACTCACACAATTTCATGCCATCTGTCAAATTTCTTTAATAGATTTTCTATTTTATCACTAAAGCATTAGGTTCAAAGTTGATTGGGAAAATTTGACAGTTTCGGCTAGCTTGATGTGTTGGCGTCTGTACATTGCTTTATGCTGCTAACGCTGTTATAATATTGTTTTTCTTTGTGGCTGCTTGACTAATTTAGTTCTATTTTCTATATCCAATAAAACTGTTTTTTGTAAAATCTCATCGATTGTTTCCGGCAGCTAATCGCCTAAAAATTATCTAAAGTACCTAAATACTTAGCACCTTGACATTAGCCAAATCGACATCTTATCACGATCTACAAAACAAAATTATACTATTATTTACTAAAGGAACCAATTAATATAATTACTACATAGTTTCGCTCCACTTAACAGTAATAATAATTCAACAGGGATTAAAAGAATTTCTATGCAAATAAGTACATATTCAAATCACTCCTCCAGCTGTCTTTATCTATTCATGTAATAGTTTTCGCATGAATTTAGTCTATGATTAAACATTCAAGTCACGGTCTTTAGTCTATGGTATCTTATCAACCATCTGTGTTGCCAGCGGAGTTTATAAAGCCATAAACAATGCTTCTCCCAGTGTTGCTAACTGACTTTGACAAAGATATGGTTTTCGGGGATTTATCTCAAGCTGTCCGCTGTTTCGTAAATGGATCCTACGTGCTTTGGAAAGCAAATAAATAGTGCTATTATATTGAAATATTATCATTTCAGATATACGCTTTATTAATGGCGTCACATCCTAAGTAATAAATGTGTGCTTCAGGGGAAATGCCGAACTATGTTATCCATGGTGGGTGATATGATTGGAAATTAAAAATTTAATTTGATCCTTGATGTAGAATAGTCTAGAGGCTTAATTACAGTAAGTAAATTATAGTAATTTGATCGGACATAGGAAAGAGGTAATGTAATCTTATTCGCCACCTCACCTGTTGATGACGAAACAGAAGTACCCACCCAAACTAGCTATGTATTGCAAAATGCGTTACCTGCCAGGATATAACAATAATTTTATTTTTGTTTATCATGTCTGTAAGAAATTGTTAATTATCATTTTCAATGAAGGTTCGCGTTGAATTTATATCAATAACACAAAGAAAAATACGTCGTTGGCACATCGCCCTATAGTGGCTATATAAAAGCTTATTAAGTATTCATATTTCCCTCTTCCGTCAACTTTTATAAACCGGAAGTTAGACAATACTTTTATAGACCTACTCGGAAACTACAAGTACTACCTATTATACCATCTGTTACTTTCCCTGACTTTTCAGGCTAACCGGCAAGGGTTATCCACCGATCCAACGACAGTGAGTTATCTTTGTCCACCATTCATTTCACCTGGCTATGACAGTTTCATTATCGTCATCATGACAGCCTATAGTCGCCTAATCACCGCTCTAACTAACGTTGATTCATACCAAAAGTTGACTTAGGTAATCATTATTATGTAGAGTAGCAAATAATTCGGTGATGGTGGCGATGAACGTGATGAGATCAGTGGGATCGACCCTGACTTACGAGTTGTAGTTCGAATCCAGGTAGGCACTTTAGTTTGTGTAGTTCTTTTCATCACCACTACTCTCAAAACCGTGAAGAAAACATATACTTTATGTCCTAGAATCAAAAACGTTCGAAGACATTTGAATGTGATATCCACAAACCCGTACTAGGTCCGCGTGTTGGATTACGGCCCACTCCCTCTCACAGAGAAGAGGCCTGTGTCCCAGCAGTGGGAAGATTATAGACTGATTATACATGATGATGAACGACCATCACTGATCCTGAGCATGATTGAACGGAATGCGGGTTCCTTAACTTTAATAGTTGTACAATGATCGCGATGTCATCGATATGACACAAAGCTACAAGTTTATATTTCGTAGAGCTATGAGATAAATCGAAACTTATATATTAGGCATTGATTCTTTTAGTCTAATAGGTTATGTTCGGCTTTGTAATCAATCAATACTATTAAAATGGACAGAGATTGTAGATAAACTATAGCCAGTTCTATAACTCTCTCTTCTATATTTTTATCTATACTATCATATAGCTGAAGGTTTTGTTTGTTTGAACGCGCTATCAAACTACCAGTCGGACTTGAAACAGTCTTTTTGCATTTGATAGCCGAATTCTTGAGGAAGGCTATGGGCTATTTAATATCACGCTATGACTCTAATGAGCCGAACAGAATGAAAAAAAGTAAGCAACGTAGCAAAGTAAAAAGTAGCCACGTATAGTTAGTTATATCCAGCTTCAACCTACTGAGATTAAGATAAGCTTTTATTAGCAGTATCACTTCCTAGTGTCAGCTGATTAATGTGTTGCTGTTTCCGATCGATCGATCACGGCGCGTGACGTCATCGGCGCGAGCGCAAGTCACCCGCGGATGCGCTCAATGGATAAGTGATGATTGATGTTTTTGTAATAGTTTTGATGAACACACGCTTTTTGTATGCGTATTGGCTTTTAAATGGAATTAATTGGGAATTGATTGGCACGATGATGTTTATAAATAGAAGCCACCAAGCAGAATCTAATATTAGTTCTCGTGTCAGAATCTTCCTGTTAAAAAATTTATTAAATTCATTAATTCATTCTCTGCCGCTGGGTCTAGCAGCATGAAATTAGCACAGGAGTAATCTACATCAGGAAATTGCAACCACCAAGTAACGATTTAAGAAAATCCGTCTCCTAATGGGGTAAATTGGGGATGAAAGTTTGTGTGGAATTTCGTCATTTTTGCCGATGGAAAATCCTATTGATCACAGGGCTTGTCTTAGCAGAAAGATGTCATACAGTATAGCAAACAGTAAGGTTGGTAAGGGAATAAAGTCCATCTCTCGTAAAGGCTCCTTTAACGCAGCTTCAGCCAGAGACGTTTTCATTTATATCTATACATATTATAAAACAAAGTCGCATTTCGTGTCTGACTGTGTGACCGCTTAGATCTTCTAAACTACTCATTGGATGCGGTTTCACCATCATTTAGAGCATTTATTCCAGAAGGTCTATGTGTATGATTCATTAAATCTCGATGATTTGATGTGTCGCAACATTAGTAACGTGCACCAAGCAGGTGCGGCTCACTAGTTTATGTATGAGTACGAGTAGATACTTGTTCTGACGCTCTACAAATAAATAATGGGTAATTAACAATATGACATAACATTAAACAACGCTAACTATTCGATAATGACCACCATAGCATACATAATGTGGAGCATACTTCTGTGGCAATGCGCGTGCCATCGAGTTGCAAAACATATGATTGTGCGCATACGCAGGTTATATAATTATTGTAAGTACGGCTAATTGGCGTGTTGTTATGTTTGTAAACCGTGTTGCGTTGACTTGACTTCTTAAGCAGATTGGATGTATAGATATTTAACTAGTTAGTTGATAAATAGATATATGAAAGAGTGTCCATATAGAGTTCCTTGCTCGTTCTTCTCCATAGGAACCTACTACACTTTGGGTTGGGCAACTAACTTCATATTTCTGACTGACTGACTCCAATTCACATGTGCCTGTAAATGGTTTAATTAAAATAAATGCAATGAGTTTTTTTTTTGGGTTTTACTACCCATGCGAAAATTAAAAGTTTGGTTGTGAATTTCTTCAGGGGCTGAACGCAATTAGGAATCCTTATTGACCTTTAAATACTAGAAAAGATGACTTTCTTCTACGAATTACTTAATGATCACAGCATCCCAGTTAGGTATCATTATTGTCCATTGAGCATATTTTCTACAATACTGGCTGGCGTTTATACAACTAAGCGATCGCGGGATTAGATAATAGCTTAGTAAAACTCGTTCTCGTGCCGGAGTTACCGACATAGCTTGCAGAGTAAACAAGCTGAAGTGGGCTGGCTATGTTTGTCGAAGGCTTAATGGCCGGTGGAGCAGACGAGACTTGGATCGGAGACCGCCTGTCGGCAAGCGTAGTGTGGGACGCCCCCCAGCTAGGTGGGCCGACGACCCTAAAAAGGTGGCTGGGACAGAATAGATGTGGAATGCAAAGGACAGGGTGTTGTGGCTGGGAAAGGCCTATGTCCAGCAGTGGACTGCGATTGGCCGAGTTGATTTTTGGGGCTCGTCCTGACACGAGAAAAGAAAAACTCATGGACGTTTAATTTATGGTATTATGTTAAAAAGCCGGCCAAGTGCGAGTCGGACTCGCGCACGAAGGGAAGCAAAAAACGGCAAAAAATCACGTTTGTTGTATGGGAGCCCCACTTAAATATTTATTTTACTCTGTTTTTAGTATTTGTTGTTATAGCGGCAACAGACATCATCTGTGAAAATGTCAACTGTCTAGCTATCACGGTTCATGAGATACAGCCTGGTGACAGACAGACAGACAGACGGACAGTGGAGTCTTAGTAATAGGGTCTCGCTTTTACCCTTTGGGTACGGAACCCTAAAAACTCATAAAGTTTTATTAATGGTATTATGTTTTATTATGAATAATGAGTTCGTTATTCCATTCCGTTAAGTATCATTAAAGCCTCAGGTGTTATTGCTTTAAAGGTTTAATTACTAACAATTATTCTACGCTTTATCTCAGGATGTCCTGTTTTATTCATAATTAATTATAATTAAATGGTTTATTTAGATTACTTAAACGTGTTTCTTAATAGGTGATTAGGACCTATAATTTGAATATGTCACAACAAAAGGGTATCGAAATTCATTTTTAATTAAATGGACGTTTCAAACGATATAAAACCAAACCGGGGGGCCTAGACAAAATCCCTCTTCTGTAAGCGTTAACGCCAACGGAAAAGCCAAATTGTATGGAGTTGACATTTGCTTACCAGATGTCACGTGACTGCTGCTAAATTGGTACCTGTCTAAACTCGAGCCTACGAGACCTATCGTACGAATTCGCTACGTTTTTCGTAGCAACGGTACTTATCCTAAAACGCTACGAATTTTGCTACGAAATTCCTTGTTATCGTAATCATAATTCATGGTTATAATTTTAATTGTCCGTATAGGCTAGGTTCCTTAATCCGGGTTCCTTAAGGTCCGTTAATTAGATAGCCTATATCTAATTAGATTTTAGCAGAATTTCAGTATTTTCAATTTCACAAAACCTCTACCCGATGCCGCCGGGTAGACGAGTAGAATAACCTAAAGTTCAACCATTGATCGTCACTTTATCCGATTATTTTATTAATTGAAAATGAACCCTAAAACAACGAACTGGGAAAACAACCCTACAATTAATTATTTAAGAGCTAAAAGGGTTGGAGTTAATTCAATTGACGGCACGGTTGGCGCAGTGGTTAAGTGATTGACTGCTGCGCTGCGTGTCGCGGGTTCGATTCCCGCACGGAACAAGTATTTGTCTGGCCTACAAGTAGTTGTTCCGGGTCTGGCTGTTTGTGTATGTGATTTTAAATGTTTGTAAACGCACCCGCGATACAGGAGAAATTCCTAGTGTGGGGCAACGTTTTTTCTTTAAAAAAAATATATATATATTTATATATAATAATGACAGGAGTACTTTATAACTTTAAATACAAAGTTCTGTGCCTGAAAATTGTTTCAACCTACCAGTTTTCATACTTAAATCAAGAAAGAAGAAAGAAGATCAGAAATTAATAGATTGAGTTTTAAAGCCATTGAATTGAATTTATGATTGTTTCCTTTTACCATAACAGTCACTTTAAAAAAAATTAACTCTGGCTTAGCAAAATGCAAATTAGGAATAGGTGACCAGTAGATGACCAGCATAGCAGCTTCCATGCTTAATCGAACATCAATCAATGTTATCAGAGGAGTCCTCTAAAGAGTGTTCACAAATCGCATTATTTTTTTGTTTAAATTAAACAGACGACCGCCATTCTTCCGACTGCAATTTGCGTGGGGGGCAAGGGAAATCAGTAATTGAACACGTGTCATTTTCGATACGACAACCTGTCGAATGGTTGTGAATCACTATGCATATGCGGTTTAGGTCGCCAGCAGGTCAAGCTATCCGAAACTGTCAAATTTTCCCAATCAACCTTAAACCTTAATGTTTTAGCGATAAAGTTGAAAATCTATTAAAGAGATTTGACAGATTGTAATAGCTCGATGTGCTGGCGTCTGTACATCTTTCATAACACCATTCCAGCTATGTAGGAAGATCTATTATGTCGATAGCACTATACTATATTGTAACTAAGCCTACGTACCGTATCGTATCCGTTTGACTTTCCTTATCGTATTGTGAAAGAGAAAAAACACATATAAAGTTACAGGAACGAGAGATTTATTACAATTTCCTGCGGTTATTGTAAGCTATATGATTATTGTAACTTTTTTTACTTCGAGTTTTCCTTAAGAACTGCTTAAGGAAAGTAACTTAACTTAACTGTCCCGCATGATGAGAACCTTGTGAAAGCCGGGAAAGATAAACAAATCAAGTATTTTAACTTGGCTCACGAGGTTGTCGACATGTGGGATGTGGACTCAGCGATCATTGTGCCGATAGTCGTGACAGCTAATGGCTTAATAGCTAAAAGCCTCGACCAACACCTGAGGAGGCTCTCGTTGGGCAGCTGGATCAAGGGCTTGATTCAGAAAGCGGTACTTCTGGACACGGCTCGCATTGTTAGGAGGTTCCTCTCTCTAGAGCCCTGACCACCAGTAGCTTGGACCCTGTTCCCGATACCTGTGGGCTTAGCTAAACTTAACTTAACCAAAGTCAAATCATTTATTTCAAATAGGCACATAAAAGTCACTTTTGAACGTCAAAATTTACAAAAGGTATCAATGGACTTAGAATCAATTCTATTTTTTGTAAATTTTGTGGAAATTATATAAAAATATTTTTACAAAACATAGAATTGATTCTAAGTCTAAGGGACTTAGAATCAATTCTATTTTTTGTAAAAATATTTAAATATACGAGTACAATAGGTATTAATGGACTTAGAATCAATTCTATTTTTTGTAAATTTTGTGTGACGATGATAACAATGGAAGTAATTTTTGTACGCTTTCACAAAAGACGCAGAAAATATCTCTCTTCCAAATTCATTTGATAATTCGTTTAGTTAACAAAATGAAATTATGAGGAAATACGGAAACTTCCTGTATTCAGTAAATTAACTTTTTCTGGACCTTATTAGATTTATGTATTTTCTACCGGCGTGCGGTGCTTGATCAGAGGCGCAATTCTCGTAATTTTAAGAACGTTCCTAATCTGATCTCAGTCTCAATCTGTCAAAAACACCTCTAATTTCCGTACATTTTTGACATTTGTTTGTCGCCGAGATGAGACTGCGGCTAGATTTTGAACGTTTTAAATTACGAGGAACGTAAAAGAGACTAAAGGAATATGTAAGGATGGTAGTTGGTGGCGTTCTGTAGTTTCTGCCTACCGCAACGGGTTGTCGTGAGTTTATGTATGTATGTATTTACTTCTACTAGAAAATGTACTAGGATTTCCTTGTTTCATTTCAATTCCGATATGGTAGTACCAAGTAATTATTACAATATCGTGTGTAATATATTATACTATATCCGTGACCTCTTTAGCCAAATCGTGCAGACACAACCTTTACTATTTTTTTGCAACGACACGTCGAAATATAAAGTGTAAAATCATCTAGTAGCGGAAGATTGCTATCAAATTAAAATTAATAATGTACTAATGTGCAGCATTGGCAATACCTACATTTCAGATTACAAACATGTTTTTTTTTTATTTATAAAATAAAAAAAACTTATCATGAAAAAGAAGCAACTTTGAGATCGTAGAATACCTGCATGCTTATATCTTTTATAAATTAAAAATAAGTTTTATGATCAATCATTTTCTGCAACAACTAAATCATCTTCGTTTAGTGTGCAATTATCCTATTTTCAAGAATTATTCAACAACTGAACAATTTGTACTGTTTAATAATCTCTAATAGCTGTACTAATCTTCTTACATTGTTAACATACTATATTGTCTGCATTTATTATGCAACTAGTTGTGCCCGCGATTTCGTTTGCGTGCATGTCGGAAAAAAAATTGGATTTCTTGGGTATTCATCCGCATTCAGCTATCTTCCAGTAAAATTCCCGTTAAATTCGACCCAGCCGTTTCGGAGATACAAACAGACAGACAGACAAATATGAAAAAAATGGTATTTTTTTATTAGTAACGTATATACTTTCATATGCATTAAGTAAAAAGTTGTTATTTTGACATTACAAACAGACACTTCAATTTTATTTGTATTTATAGAAGTAATTATCCAACAATAATTGAACAATTTGTACTGTTATTAGTTACTAATCTTCTTACATTATTATTAAATGTCGATCCATAAAATACCGTTTAATTGCTAAATAGGGCCATAAATTCAGATTTTCTATTTCTAAACGTATACTTAGGAAATCAACAATGATTGAAGTATCTCAATCCACGCAGTAGTGTACAATTAACATGATCATACGATCACGAATGTTAGCCAAAAGTGGTGTTTTACATACCAGACCATATTTGAAGATAAGTATGGAAATAGCCCATAACACAAAACAATCTAAACTAAGTATGGCATAATAATTGGAAAATATTACCCTGGCATAACGACTTAAAACCATGCCTTTTGTAGCCATATTCAGGGCTTCAAAACGTGCACTCTTTACTAACATCGTTTTCCGTCGATGTTATTATTACCTACTAAATGGATTGTGTGTACTTGTAGGTATGTGTGGTCCGAAATAAAGAACTTATTATTATTATATAACACTAGAAGCGCCGCGCGGTTTCACCCGTATAAGTTTCGATCCCGTGGCAATATCGGGATAAGAAGTATCCTATGTCTTAATCCTAGTTATAAACTATCTGTGCGCCAAATTTAATCCAAATCCATTCAGTCGTTTTGGCGTGAAAGAGTAACAAACATCCATCCATCCATCCATCCATTCATACAAACTTTCACGTTTATAATATTATATATACATAGTAGGAAGGATAACAAAACGTCACGCTTGTTATCCCGAAGGATTGGGTACCTATAGTACGCACCCACATTTCGCCAGTTATGTTTAAGTCCCATGTAACAGGGGGGCGCACGGCACAAATTCAAACTCCGGGTTGCTCCTGAGAAATTCCAGAGTGAAAAATTAAAAAAAAACTAAAGTATGTAGGTACTGGAAAGTATTATTAAATGCAAGCAATGTCCACAAAACAACTCAACATTTTACTCTCTCATTTTGAACAAGAAGTCCTCACACAATTTGCAGTCGCCCGACGGTTGCCAGTTGTCATTTTTACATAATAAAAGCTGCGGATGCGGACTTTGGCGTGTCATCGCGACCTCTCACTTCCTCTACAAAATAACGAGGCACAGAATATCCACTACTGGCAACTCTCTACAAGAATTCACAAAAATTGCTAGGAAATAGGTTACATGGCATTCGAAAGCGTTACAGTACTTGCAGTCAGTTTCGAGCGCTTCAGCGATTCTTTTTTGTTTTATTTACTACTAGCCCCACGGTTTTACCCGCATAAGCTTCGATCCCGTGGAAATATCGGGATATATAGTACCCTGTATGTTAATCCTGGTTATAAACCATCAGTGTTCCAAATTACATCCAAATCTGTTCAGTAGTTTTTGCGTGAAAGAGTAACAAACATCCATCCATCCATACAAACTTTCTCGTTTATAATATTAGTAGGATTTTCTCATATAGGTATGTCTATTGACAACTTTTCAATTTGATTTTCGAATCTCGTGACACGTTAATGATTGGCTATTCCTCTTATTTTAGTTAGCCAATCACAACAGTTTACAGCTGTCAAATTTGTAGATTTGACAGCTTGTCTACCAATCAGGTACTTGATCTGGCTTTCCATGATACGTTTTATGTAGTAGTGTAGTGCTTCTGTCTACCTATTTATATTGTCTTTCCTCTGACGCATCACAAATCACGGTGACAGTAAGGGCTAAGCTAAGCCTCAGTCGAGTGCACACTCTCTATATATGGATATAAGTAGCAGTGTTAGAGAATTTCCGTGTTCCGTATAAAAAATTAGGTGACGCTTCCGCGCAGTGAGGGCTATTAATATTATTAATGGACGTGCTGCAGCTTCGTTATTTTCTCTTTCTTGGTGAATAGTTTTTCAAGCTCGTCATTTTATAGAAAAACACTTGAACATCTTTTTGCGTTTCACTTTCAGGCTTCAAAATAAGAGCAATATAAATGATTTTATTCGTAAGCTATATTTTAACTTATAATTTTTTTAAAGCGTATAAGAGAACAGTGCGAAAATTTGTAAAGTATACACGCCAGCAAATCAAGCTACCCTAAACTGTAAAATGTTCCCAATTAACCTTGAATCTAATGCTTTTGCGATAAAGTTGAAAATCCATTAAAGAAATTGGACAGATTGTAGTAGCTTGATGTGCCGGCTCCTGTACACAGCTTACTCGTATTTTAATGAATTAACGAAATGTTAATGTTAATTTTAATTCACCCAAAACGTCAAAAGGTACATCAAATTCAAATGTGATAACAGTCAAATTAAAAGCCCTCCCATACATTTCACGCTGATTGCAAACACAAAGGATTAACAATGACTACATTACAATTTAAAATCCAACCGTTGCAGCACTTTCTATCGAACAAAGGGTGGTGGGCGAGACAAAAGCTATCTATATCTACCTAGAAAAACGTTTAGCCATTGAGATCTGTCTCGATAACTATACGACGATCGCGATGATCGAGATGACGTCACAGACGTTTAAACGGGGGAAGAAAAAAGGCTAATCTTACAGTGAAAGTGCACGAGTAGCCGAGACATTTTCACTGCCATTATTATAGGCACAGGCATTAGGTTGGGTACACACTGCGTTCAATTGACAGGCTGAATGCCTTGGTCCCACGAAAAAGTGTTCAGAATAGACCTCCATCTATGTTTTTTGATAGATCTACAGTATTGTAGTGTTTGATTTTGAACGCACACAAGTATAATTCAATTAATTTTAGTATTGTTATTTCATTAATAGTTTACTTTCTGCACTACCAAGTTTTTGGAATTATTAATAATTGAATGCATAAAAAGTGGGTTTTTTAATAGGTTTTTTACTAGATATGCAATCGTATCTATGCAGCAATTTATTTGAATATCAAAAAACTTTTGTTACCTTTCTGTATGCTACCTGAAATAAAGATAAACTCAGTGTCGAACTAATTACGGGCAATAAAATAAAATTTACAGCAAATTGAAGAAAACATTACAACTTATCGCTCAGCTTGTCAGTGAGGAATTGATCGTAATTCCGTACAGTAATGAACGGTAAATATATTATGCAATAACTTATTATGTTATTTTTATAACTGCGTATTTTATTTGCGGATATTATCGCTCGTTTCCTGATGTAAAATTACAGTTGTGACATCAATTACGGAATCACAAACTGCCTTTTTAGCTGTACTTAACCACTAGGTCATTATTTTTCCTACGTTGCAGTCGATTGTATCTTTTCCTAATAGACGACAGAAAGCCACGAAAGAGATTTTGTTCACGCAGTTAACGTAAACGTTAGCGTACATATTAATTTATGTGATATATATATATAATATATTGACGTGGGAATACCACAGTCTATAATGAAAAATGGTTTATTATTTTAACAAGTAAATACCTTAACAATTAAACCTTTATTCATAAACTTTACTTAAAGTTAAGTAGTGATTAGCGACTGTTTAACCATACATTTCACTGTCACTTAACTTTAATCATCGTTTATAAATAAACCCCCTAGTGATTGTTTCTGCATGCCAGCATGTTTAAGTTTGATTTAAGAAAATTCATCTTCTATACTCGATTGTTCCTGGAAAACTTTAAGCGATATTCAAGCTCCGACGGTTTTTATAAAACAACCATTTTATTTTCTTTTTCGGTTGACTTACATCTATGAAATTTTAATATTACCTATTCTTAAACAACAAACTTTTTTTCTTAAGTTTTCCTTATTTCCATTATAAAACGGCGAAACACCATGAAAACAAAACCCGTTTATGACAGAAGAGCTGTTCAAAATTGATTAGTCACTGCTTAGAGATTGTATGACTACATAGCTGTTACTTCATAGGTAATTACCGAGATATGTGAGTGACATGTAGACTCTTTTAGACTATGTACAAGAAAATTTTTAAAAAATGGTCCCTAGCCCTGTTTGTTTCTTGCTAACTGGCCTATCAGACTTTGCTTAATCTCGTACGTGTTAAAACATAATGTAGACATAAAATAAAATAGTAACGAAATATTTTTGTCCGTTTGTCAAACCAGAACATACACCAGACTCCAGACGGATGTATGTTCTGGTTTGGCGCAAAAATAGCTGAACGGACTTGGATGAAATTTGGCACACAGATAACCTAGTGCCAAATTTCATCCAAGTCCTGGATTAACATATAGGTTACTTAATACCGGTAGCACGTTCCTGTGGGATATTTTCCGCAATCCACGCGGGTGAAACTGCGGGCAGAAGCTAGTTTACAGAATTTGTAAAAAAAATAATGATTTCAACTTTCTATGCTCTCTGTGTGCCACAACCATTATCGTCTGCGTTATAGTTTTTATACAATAATAATCAGTTTCAGATTTGTTCACGGCAACCAACACTTACAGGCGTCGAGCAAATTATATCGTGACGGCGTGAGATTATTTATTATGATAGAAACATGCTTTTTTGTCTGACATTTGATAATAAAAGGCTAGCTTTTTCACTTAATTATGAGACAACGTCGTAACAGCTGCTTTATAAAAAAACAAATGAAGTGTTTATGAAATCAAAGATGGCTGCCAACGTTAGCTGTCACTTTAAAAAAATGTAATTTTGAAATTGTCCCTGAGTTTCAGATAATAAAACTCTAAAAAAGAAATCTAAAGAAAATACAAAACAAGAAAGTCGCTACTGCCTTTAAAAATTAAATATTTTAGCTACTTTAAAATCCCATGCGCCTAAACCCTTCTTACTTTACTGCACAAACACCAGCCGAGTAGTAATAATTAAACAACCCAAAGGGGGACCTCGAAGCAAGACCGAAGTGGTTTTAAATATTCAATCCGGCAAAATTTACTTTTATGTCGTCTGAGAGATCTGTTAAATAATCTGTGCAATCCAACCCAATTGACTTTTTCATCGTATTTAAAAATTTATTCATTGAATATTGGGTTGAAAGTCAATCTTATTGAAGATTTAGTCACCTAATAATTTTGTTTCTTTTTTTTTAAGTAAAAAAAAACACCTTTAAAGATTGTGTAAGTAACGTCGTTGTCTGCCTGGTGCTTAATTTTTATTTCACTGTGACATGAACTAATTCTCGTAAATCTTTTACCGCCGTACGCAAAATATGCGCCTGGACCTGGAGTTGCGGACACCAGCCCGTTACGCGTGCGCGCAACCTGTTACCAAGTTCAGTACATGAACGCCGCGGCGCTGAAATTTTTCAACGGTTATTAAAAAAAAAACAGCTGTTTTCTACAAAAGTGCAATATCTACGCGGTGTAGTATAGAAAAGCATTTTTTTTTTCTAATAACCGACGACAGTTTGCTCGTCGATGTCCCTGCCAGCTCTTACAAACACGAGAGAATTGTATCTGAAAGACAGCATCATTATCTCCAAGTCCGTTTCATTAAAACTTAGCAACAAACACGAAAACTTCTACTTGCAACACAACGAAGCAAGCAATCGCCATCCTCAGAGATTTCCTAACGAGACCAAGATGTTACAACTACAGTCTTTTTATTCGAATCTTCAATAGACACGACACTTTCGACCACTGCAACTTGACCTATGAGCTTAAATTACACGCCTGTATTCCGTACCAACAAGGTTCAAAATTAATGAGTTTTTTTTATTACGGAAGCACTTAATGCAATGTTCTTTAGTTTCTGGATTACATTACATTTTCTTAGTTGCGCCTGAAACTTGTATGAACGTTCTCCGATGCAATGTATAAAGTTACCTTACCTCGCGACAAGGTCACTTCTTAAAAAACGATGGGGAAATACAAGTACGTGTCATGTCATTGTTCAAAGTGTTTAATGCAGACAACTTGGAGAGACTTAAAAACATCATTAAGTAAATATAAATTACAATTTAATTTGATTAATAGTTACATCACTGTACGTTTTAATAACTTCTGTGAGGTAAGTAATTTAATTAATTAAGTATTTTACATAGTAATTATAAGTAGGAACTTTCATTGATTTATGCATTTATTTAATTATGAATATTACGATCGTAAATGGCTACAATAACGAGGGGTAAAACCTTTAAAACTGTGATAAATGTGCTGACAAAAAAGTAATTGCGTACCTAAGGATTTGAATAAACCACTTGACATGTGTGGAAGCATTAATTTTATTTAATGTTTTTATTTTTATGAAAGAAACCTAACTTTGAAGGTTACAGTTATAGTCCCGTCAGGTTTATGAAATTTGTTAGAAGAAAAACCATATCTCTACTAATCTATTATCTATTACTAATAATAAAGCTGAGAGTTTGTTTGTTTGTACGCGCTAATCTCTGGAACTATCAGTCGGATTTGGAAAATTATTTTTGCTTTTGATAGCCCAATTCTTGGGGAAGGCTATAGGGTACTTAAAATCACGCTGGAACTCTTAGGAGCCGAGCAAAAACAAAACCCACAAAGAACGTCAGGTATAAATAGGAAGTAATAGTGCGGGTAGGCGATGCGACGCGATGAGGTGGGTCGGGGAGTAAGAAACACGTGGAAATTGCGGGCAGAAGCTAGTTGGTAAACATATACAGGGTGGCAGGTCAGATCATCGGGTATAAAAAAAAAGTTAGCTGTTCTATACATTTTGACCGCGTAGGTACCTATTGCATTTTCCTAGGAATCAGCACATTTTTTTTTTTGTTAACTGACAAAAAAATTCTACGCTAAGGGGTCTAAAATCATGTGCTGAATTCATGGTTACAGGGCCCCAGTCTGCTATTTTTTATGCGCGTCGATGTCCCTGTCACCCAGTATACCTAAAGGCAAAAATCTGGGCATTCATCCAACGTAGGTAGGTTGGAAGATTTCAGAAAAGTTTTGTGGCTCTATAGGTAGGTAGGTACTTCCCATAAAGAACATGTATGTTACCGTACTAGGTATTATTTTGTTTATTTTCCCGATACGCTTAGCAAAGAAGGAAAACACAACATCTTATTCCTTAAAAGTCCGATTGAAGAAACCGCAAAAGCAGATATTTTTTGCCTTTCAATATCTACCTTCGCACGTACGGGTGTTTTACCTAAAATGTCAAGGTAACATTTATATGTTTTTATAAAATACATTGCCCCCACACTAGGAATTACTCCTGTATCGCGGGTGCGTTTACAAACATTTAAAATCACATACACAAACAGCCAGACCCGGAACAACTGCCTGTAGGCAATAGAAATATTTGTTCCGTGCGGGAATCGAACCCGCGACGTGCGGGAATCGAACACGCAGCGCAGCAGTCGATCGCTCAGCCGCTGCGCCAACCGTGTTGTCTTTGTCGACATTGACCTTTTCTAAAAGCGAGCGCTACAAAAAACTAATTCAATTCTGATGGTTGTGTCTAACAACCCGCACTAGGCCCGCGTGGTGGTTTACTGCCCACTCTCTCTCACCGAGAGGAGACCTGTGTCCCAGCAGTGGGAACATTATAGGGTGATTATGTTATTACGTGTTTTATAGCCCTTTCACTATCGGAGTCGGAGTCAGTTACTTTAATAATTTTGGTAGGTACATATCTAATCAAAGAGAGTCGTCATCGTGGTGCGCTAGAAGGAAGTGCCATACATTATTGTTTCGTTCTGGCTCTCATTCGCCAAGTGTGCAGAGTACGTGCGATAAGGAACTCCGTTCTAAAAGTTATTTAATCCTATAGAGACGAGTAGAGGGGCTTGTGGCTAAGTAATAACAGCCGCATGGGTCGATCGATCAGATACCCGCGGCTTACCGCAGTTGGTCCGAGGATGGTTAACCATCTTGACATACCAAAACCCCTCCGTGCCTCGGAAAACCAGTTAAGCTGTTGGACCCGGCTGTCATTCGTGGATCTTTGACAGTCGTTACTGGTCGTCAGAAGCCCGAAAGTCTGACTACCAGTCTTACCAAGGGGTATCGTACTACCCAGTAACTGGGTTATGGAGGTCAGATAGGCAGTCATTCAGATCATATAGCTAAAAGTTTACTTAGAACCTGCAAACATTTGAGCTTTCGCTTTCATACAATTTTCCACTTGTTGCGGTTATATGGTTATGGTAGCAATGATTTGATATGGTCAACCGAACTTTCTAAACTAACCGCGTCTGATTTTATGAACTAAGAGCCTGAGTATTCCCCAGTTATACGGTTCATCTGAACCGTATAACTGGGTCTTAATCTTAAGTCACATACCTACCTACCTATTATTACAGTGACGGAGCCTGTAACGTTTAGTCTACAAAGTCAGTCATGTTAATAAGGACTGAGTTCGAAAACTTCAGTATTGTGAATCATTAATCGTCATGTAATGTATGTAAATCATTGTAGCATTAGAAGGCAAATACATTATTTATTTATTTATTTCAGGCGACGCACGCCCATATGTAAATACCTTAACCTAAACATACATATTTTTACTATAAAATAGTACTTCACTAGCTAGTTCTGGTGCTGCTCAGTGGTACCTACTTGTCCGCGGAAGCGACGGAACACCACGTCCTGCGGCCAGAATAGTAATTAGTCTTCTGATGCTGCAATGATTTATCTATCAATCAATCAGAAATCTTTTTCGCTACTTTGCATATGAACAATCATGAGATTTGTCCATAATAAACTTACTTTGAAGACAGAAGGATGCTGGCCCTATGAACTCTTGTTTGTCAAAACAAATCCATTATCTTCGAAGAGCTTAAATCAATTAAGTATTGAATTCTTAAACCCATTGTTTTTCAATTAGTATTGGGCTCACAGGTACAGAGTGTAGCATTAACTGTACAGTTTCACCCACGTATATGTATAATCTGTAATCTGCATTATGTAATGTCTTCATGGTGGTATGGTAATCGCGCGGAATCAATTTCATTGTTATCAAATTCATTCGACATTCAGCACAGAGTAAAACCAATACAATTGATTCCATTGTTTCCAAAATCAGATTACTTTTACTCGATAATTAATTAATTTGTGAAATTAAGAACTTGTCAGTATACAACCGTGACAATATCAATTAAAATAAACAACACTAAGTGTATGCCATTAAAACTGTTGCTTCTTTTTTATTATCAGCCAGTACCTTTTATGACGATCACTATTAGGTCTATCCTTGTAGTGTGGGTCGTGTGGAATAATCACGGAAAAACCTTGCTAAGTATACCAATAACACCACTTATCAGATGACAGATGATAGCCATAATGACTGGGTCACCCATAGACCACGTAGTTATGTCATAAATTGATATTATTCTGCGACATGACCTTACTACGGGGTCACTGAATTAGTTTTGGTACCTACCTAATTGCTTATAAATGTATTTTCTACATGAATAATTTTGATTTTTCAAAGTTTTCCACGTTATGTTAATCATTTTACACATTTTTCAGTTGTTTGCTGTAAAAGCATCGGTGAAATATGAATAGGGCTCAGAGAGAGATCCCGGGAAAAAAGATATCGATTGATTTAAAAACGTGCCAAAAGCAAGCTAGCTAATCTATAGTTACTCAAGTTCAAAATGCTTATTTCAAATTGGGCAGCAAAAGCATATACGTATGAATATCAATCGTTAAAACCGGAATATACTGGAATTAAATTACCGATGTTTTAAGTCTATAAAAGCCAATAAACTAATCTCGCTAGCTTGATAAACAACGGAGCATGTAAAAATAATGGCTCGTGTGAATTGTGCACGTGCTAGAAACAAAACAACGCCCCTGGAAGGATGGGGTTTTAATAATGTGTTTGGTCGCATCTTGAGATCGGACGTGTGTATTGCCGTCTTTTTCGTTAAAAAAAAAAAACAAACCATTTATTTCATGCAATTTTTCATAACATTTTTATACATAAAAATAGCGCTCAATCTTATTACAATAAGATTATGTGCGCTATAAGCTTATTTTAGAGTTGCTCACATAAAATAGGCTGGGTTCATCTGACCACTGATGGGTTAACTTTCCTTATTTATTTTTTTTGTTTACCAAGTTTATCAATAGGTACTTTTCAGATGATGTTTTTCCTTCTGACTTGCAGAAAACATAGAAATGTCTTTTTAAGTCAAAAGTGTTTACTAAAGACAATCATTATATGACTGTTTGGGAACTATAGTTCCTTTTTTAATACCAGAGACTAATCTGACAGGTGTAATGTCAACCTTCTATACTAAAAAAACGCAAACACAAAAGACTTAAATGTCAGATTAGTCTGGGATTAAAAAAAGAACTATAACTTCGAACTCATTAAATTAAACGTTGTCTTTGTAAACAAACTAAGACTACATTAAAGCCTTTAGCTATAAAAGTTAGTAAGGAAATCTATTCGCAGATATTTATAGACCAACCTAATGTCGTGTGGCTAGATCAGTCGGATCATGACCTTACAGCGACCGGTTCGGCCAACAGCACCGGACCATTAATATTAATAGCAGATAGGATTTAACGCGAATCTTTTGTATTGATCGCGAACGATTTATTTTATTGTCTACTTCTTAAATTATCGTGTAGGATGTGAAATTGCGTGTCAAAAATATTCGCGCCAATTCTTTTTTTTTTTATCGGTGAGTATGTTTAGAATATCAGTGAGGGCGTTCTCGACCGGTTTATAAATTTAATAAGTTTGATTTTCAAATAACGGACTTTTCCTATACGTCTTAGGAAAAGTGTTTGGTTGACGGATTTTTCAAACATGTACTCCTCAGTAGGTTAGCCTCCTCAAGTAATTTGATGGACTTAATGAATTTTGACTTTATTGACGAGTTATAATTAAAATGGCTGACCATATAATATAAGTACTTAACAGAAATAAAACGTACTTGTTTATAACCTCAATAATCACGTAAATTATTAGCTCAATAACAAAAAGTTTCCACAAAGTCAGATCCGTAAAGTTGTTGCACAATAAAAATCGAGAAACGACTCAATTAAAACTTCTTACGATGCACTTTTGCAGACTTTATCGACAATAATAAAAGTGGAGTTGAAAACATCGAAATTTTTACATCGACTTGTAAATTATCGACCTCGAAAGTTGTGTTAGTCAGCAGATGATTTTATAAGTGATCTGGTTTACTTATTATTAACTTAAATGCAGCTTCCTATCTTTCTTTATGCTAATCATCTTGATTTCAATGCAGTCTGTTAGATAAGACGACGTTTTCTTAAAATTCATCTAATATAAATCGATAATATTATGTCTAATGCATTGATGTAACAGAATTTTAATATCCTAATTCGCGGTTTCGTTTGTTATGTCATAGTTCCTGTATAAAATGACGTTGGCTTGTCAAATGTCAATTAAGTAGAGACTTGTAACTATACAGCAGTTTGTATACAAGTGAACTTCGACGAAATGCTTACAAAAGAGGCTAGGTATAGTTGTACCTATTGCTTATAGAGATCTAAAGAAGTGAATGCCTGAACCTGACCCCGGAAGCGTCAAGAATCACTACATAGAAAGACATATTAATCGGTTCACTGACACGGAACGGGACACAATAGAAGTTTTATTATTATAACGTCTATGGGCGTTATTGTCCTTTAAAGTGTAAACTAGTGTAGCATAAGCATAATCAGCATATAATCCCGCTGCTAGGACACGGGCCTCCTCTATGATAGTAGTGGGCCGTAACCGTAATCCGCCACGAGAGCCCAGTGCGGACGTGCGGGTTGGTAGCTATGTCACATATTTTCGAATTTTTGGTTCTATGACATGCCGGTTTCCTCACGATGTTTTCCTTTACCGGTTTGAAAGCAGTGGTGAACTAGTGGAGCGAGTCCGAAATCACAACTCATAATAATTCTGCTATAGAGTAGGTGAGTACCTAAAATATCGATTCATTGCTGAGTAAATCGAGACCTGAGTGAACCTACTTGAACTCGTCTTAATGATCGTCATTAATAATAGTGTTAAACCGTAGGTATTAAGTCTAATCTATGCGTTATGATAGTCCTATAAAAAAGTCACGCGTCAGCTAATTTAGGAGCTTTTTTATTTTAAGGAAACTGGTTATGTGGCTAATTTAGTTTTATTGATAATTTAGCCTTTGCAAGCTGTAAAATTATACCTAGTAAGTTCATTTGATGAAATTTTGAATCTAACCAATTCATATTGCACTCAATAATTAGCACTCTCTTAGCATTATGACTTCTAGATCCCTTTACATTTTCGGCTTATAAAAAGGTTACTCGTTACAGGTTCACCAGAAATTCAAATTCTGTAACGAGTTCCATACTCGTTACAGAATTCGCGGGAAAGTCGTCCAAATTATATCTGCCCTGTGTTCTAAAAATAAATCGTTAGCTGGCCAGTCGGTCAAGTTCGGCGAGATGAGTTAGCATTGAGCAAGGGTCGTAATTGTGGACATTCACCTTGCTGCCACCAGTCCGAAGGTTACCCAACTTAGCGCCACAGTGACGGGAATTATCTCTCTTGTACACGTTTTACTTGGTATAAAATAAGGAATCGGCTTTGTATGTCATCATAAAGGCTTGGTATGAATACGATGACGTCATAATAGTCGTTTATAAAATAATTAATTGTACTTATTTTTGTGTAGGTATTGGAATGGCTTTTGAATTCATCAAGAATTTCCGCACTTTGTACCTAAATGTTGATGTTGTTTTTTTAATGTTTGAAATGATGCCCAAAATTAAACGTTGTGAAGAAGAAATTAAATTCGTCACCAAACCTTAATTAAAACAAAAATAAAAGTCACGTGTGGAAAATGTCATGTTATGAAAATATCCGTAGCTATCGAAGAACACGTGTTTAAAATGAATAATGAATTTAATTATCGTCCGTCCGAACGTGATGTCTTCATAATTAAAATGAAAGAAATCAGTAACAAGTCAACAGAGAATTATTATTCATGAATAAATGTTAAAGGGCAAAAATTTAAATGATCTTCTCACAATTTTTGGGCCAGCTTGTTCGCTGATTCAAAATTCGATTAGGTATGTCGATCAAACTAATCTGTTCTAATTTTAAAGATGTTCGCCATATTGGTTCGTGTCTAGCTATTTTTTTAATGGCACTCGACGCTACGAAAGCTTGTATTGAATCTAGTTCTATAAATCAAATGATATCTAACGAATCCTACGCAAGAAATAAAATTTGTGTTTATTACTTAATATGTAGACCGGTGCTGTTAGTTTATCGACGAGGATTTTATTAGTCTAAGTAAATGAACTCTTCACTTCATCATTAAAACAGCTACGGGTCTATGGCCACCACAGTTGATCACAAGACATTAAGATATTAATATATAATCTGTCTTGTTGATATTAAGTCTGATGTTAACAACAGACTTCTCAAAAAAAATAGCCTTTCTATAATGCCTCTGCCTTTATCAACTGCTTTCATCTGCTTTAGCAAAAAAAAATGTCTGATTTATTCATATCTGTCTCAGATTGAGACTGGTCATCTCTTAACTGCCAGGGCAAATTTTTTTAATCTTATATAAGTATTTTGAATTGTTTCTTCATTTAATTTTTTTACAATGTTCTTACATATATATGCAACAAGAATAACGTACCCAGGATTTTGTTATATCTTGATTTAAAAGAGTGTCCCTGGAGTTTCTTGCCCGTTCTTCTCTACAGAGATCTACATTTTGGACTGGGCAACTAGCAACAACTCTCTGACTGACCGACTCTTTTACAGTTGAAAAGTGCCTGTAAATAGTTTAATTGTAATAAATGCTTTGTGTTTGAGTACCTATCATAATAATAGATAATGTTTGGGAAGCGAGCGACCATATTGGCACGCGAAGTTCCAGCTGAGTCAGTTTTCCGAGTCTGATCTTAAACTGGTAGCCTTCATAATATCCTTGTACACAAGACAGTAGGTATGAACGGTGTGTTTATCTTTATCTTTCCTTATTGTACTTCGAAGAAACATCAAACTTAAACAAGCTTTCCGAGTCACTTAAAACAGCTTGAGATTTAAACTGGAAAGTCATCGGCAAATAATGTTTTTTTGTAATCTTTGCTTGAACTTAACTTCTTGCGAAGATTATTTGTTTTGTTTCCTTAATCCTTGTTGGTCTTGAATTTGATAAACACTGTTGTTTCTTTGTGAGTAATCCCACGCGTTTGCAAGGGTCTGACCAAGGAGGCGGAATATAGTTTACGTAGACGGCATTGTGCCGTGTGTTTTGTTGATGTGTGAGTGTTTTGTTTGTAATGGCTAACGTAAATCTCAAGAATTACAACCGTCGTTGTTGCTTCGTTTAGTACTCGATTTGGTTTAAAAAAGGATGTAAAAGTAACAAAAAATGATAACTTAATGTATTTTCTGCAAAAGAAATCTGTATCATGTTATCTAACAAACTGTATCTCAATTCACAATACGAAAAGGTTTTACTCGATTTAATTCTATCCGAATATCAAAATAAATCGAGACCAAAACAGTATCAGAAGGATTCATAATATCATATTTCTTTACGAGGCAGCTGCCTGACTGGTTCGAGCGGTGGAAATAGGCGCCATGACGCGCCGTCTGACATAATACGGCCTTCGACCAATTGTAGCTCCGTAACTATACTTGTGACCACAATTTTATCTTTAACTAGATGCTACAATCGGGTTTGTGCGGAAAAAAGGAAGTTGAATTCTGTTTGCGGACCTTGTTTTTGGAATTGATGATGTTGTTCAGTAACTGCAAAAAGGTTTTAAGTAAGAGTATGTAAAAACTAAACAGGCTTTTAACAAACTTTTTAAGGAAGGAAAACTTGACAACGCCATGATCCTTTTCTCAACGATGGAACCATAAATGAAAAAATAAAAACGAAATCGACTTGAAATCGGAATGGAAGGAAAATTTTGAAAATTTAACAAAAGATCTGACAAGATTTGTATAAAAATCATGTCTTGTAAATTGTCTCCTACCCTGCATGCTGCACACCGTTTCAACGGACTTTATACGTACAATAAAGTACAGACGTTACGGGCGTTACAGCACACAAACCATTTAAAAAGGTCATATATTATCTACTTCCTAGTTTCTGTTCTGATCAAGAAAATATTTTCCTCCCAAAGAAAGAAAATACAAACATTTTATTTAGGCCACGCTCAGGAAATACAAACAGTAGATAAATAAAAGCGTGTAAAAAACCGGTATTTAAAACTAACAAAATAACATTAAAATCAACAAAAAAAAAATTGAATAAAAACTGACCAAGTGCGAATCGAACTCGCGCACGAAGGGTTCCGTACCACTATCTATAAAAATCACGTCTGTTGTACGGAAGCCCCCCTTAAATATTTATTTTATTTTAATTTAATTATTTATTTTTAAAGTGATTAAACAACTAAATATTCTGTGAATATTTCAAGCGTCTACCTGTTGCCGTTATTAATATCGAGCAAAAAACGGCAAAAAAAATGACGTTTGTTGTATGAGAGCCCCACTTAAATATTTATATTATTCTGTTTTTAGTATTTGTTGTTACAGCGGCAAACGAAATACATCATCTGTGAACTCTCTGTTGAAACTGTCAATTTCAACTGTCTAGCTATATATATCACGGTTCATGTGATACAGCCTGGTGACAGACAGACGGACAGTGGAGTCTTAGTAATAGGGTTCCGTTTTTACCCTTTGGGTACGGAACCCAAAAAGACCCGTGGCTCCCGATACAAATTGATTCGCTTTAATCATTGTAGATACACATGATTCGTTATTGACGTTCCTGTACACAATGGTTCATGTTTAGCGTTCCTCATGGTCTCTTCATCCAGTAATAGACTACTAATTACTTTGATGGACGGCTTGTATACGCAAGAAGAAGGATTAAAGTGTTAATGTGTAACAAAGGACGGACGAAGTGCGTTCAAGATTGGAAATTAACAAATGTTTTTGAACGGGTGAACGGGTGTTGCAAGAATTGGTACCTTAGTGATCAAAATAAAAATAAGATAGCCTTGAATTGGCTTAGGAGCCGACTATCTTCAAATACATAGATGTATCAAGAAAATCCTAACTCTTCAAGTCTTAGCAAATGAAACACAGAGAATACCTGTTTTTTTTTTGTTTTAATATATTTTTCATTGTATTTATTGGTATATTGGAGTGGCTAGCTGACATATGGCAAATAATTTATTTTAATGTTCTGTGTCTCGTAATGTCAATTATTTTGCATATCTACTATTGCATAGAAGCAAGTTTTTTTTTTAAATTGAACAGACAGCTGTTCTGCTGGGGAGTTTGTTGCGCCACTTCTGCTTCCCAGCGAAATCACTAGGAAGTGGTGAAGGGCGGGCATTTTGAGGGACTCTCTTATGTAATTTTGACGTCCGAAAAGTGCTGATTCTCAGCCTAATTTGAACAAATGACTTTTGATTTTGATTTTTCGGTCTTATTAGTTTAACAGGTAAAATGTTACAAGTTAATTTTCAAAAAAATACTATGTAGGTACATACGCCAGCACAAGCATCAAGCTACTACAATCTGACAAATTTATTTAATAGATTTTGAACTTTATCGCTAAAGCATTAAGGTTCAAGGTTGATTGGGGAAATTTGACAGTTTCGGGTAGCTCGACCTGCTGGCGTCGACGTCGTCGTCGGCGACATAAATGATCACTCCACTAGTCTACAGATTGCAACATGGCAACCATAATTCCTATTTAATTTACTTTCGTTAAAAAAGCGGAAATAAAACAACAATAAAAATTTCATAACCACAGACACACACGACAGTTATTAAAAATCTTATTTTCAAAATTAATAAAACTACTCAAACAACATAAATATAAAACGCAACAAATCACGTTCACCTAGTTATATAACCGCCATGTTTATCGCCAGTTTTTATATTGCAGTTTACTTTTTACGATCAAATTCTAAATTTTTCCGCTCTGTTCGATTGTAAAACATAAGTGGTTTTTCATCCTGCGATACAACGATACTAAGAAGCTGGTTACTTAGTAAGTTATCTAAAGGCGATGTCCTAGTCCCCTGGCTGGGCTGATGCATTTTTCCTGTATATATATACATATTACTAGCTGCGCCCCGCGGTTTCACCCGCATAAGTTTCGATTCCGTAGGAATATCGGGATAAAAAGTGTCTTATAATAATAATAATAATAAATTGTTTTATTGGGAACAACATAGGAACCACTTTTTGTTAGTACACACCTTAGAAACTACAGCTTAAAACACTAGGGTTAGTAACAAATTTAAACATTATATTACCTAAAAACTAATGAGTCATGTACTTACGAGGCACTTCATGCGGACAATGAAGCCGCATGAGATGCCTCAGCACAGGAGCTCCCGGGTCCTCAGCCACGACTTTCAGGATGCTATTGCTACTCCCCCGAATCCTCCTCACAAGCGATGCCACCTTTTTCCTGACGATGGCCTGGAAACCATCTGCACAACATCCCCGGAAAACCTCCCCGAAAACATCCCCGAGGCACTACAGAAACGGGGGAGTTTCAACATCATCCTGAAAACATTATTATATTGGACGCGCAGGGCATCTAGTGTCCCCCGTGAACAGCTGAACCACAGACTTCCCGTGTACAGGCCCTGACAGTACGCTTTAAACAAGGTTATTTTGACCTGATCCGTACAATGAGAAAATCTGCGCGCCAGCATGTTCCCGCGGACCGCCAACGCCCTGCGCTCCCTCTCCACGTCATCGTCGTCTTTAAGGTCGCTGACAAGTATATGGCCCAGATACTTAAACTTGTTCACCTGCTTTATACCACTGCCGATCAAACTTATTGAAGGAATGGTGTCTGGGCACTTGCCAGCGGCCCTGAAGACCATGAACTCAGTCTTCCCAACATTATAAATAAGACCATGTGATGCAGCTTATGTGTTAATCCTGGTTATAAACTATCTGTGTGCCAAATTTCATCGTAATCCGTTCAGTAGTTTTTGCGTGAAAGAGTAACAAACATCCATCCATCCATAAAAACTTTCACGTTTATAATATTAATTGTAGGAAAGGAAAGTAGGACACAGGGTGTAAGGGACATTGAATCGCATACTGTTACCATGTATTGAGCATATGATTCTAGAAACATAGTGTAGAAATTATTATTAGCTTTTTTTTAAATCAGCTGATTCCTGCAAAAGTAAGAAACCGGCATGTCCTAGAACCTTAAGTTCGAAGACATCTACCAACCCGCACAGGGCTCGCGTGGTAGATTACAGCCCACTCCCTCTCGAAGAGAGGAGGCCTGTGTCCCAGAAGTGGGAACATTATAGGTTGATTATGTTATACAAAAGTGCATTAGGTGCCTAATTACCTACACTGTCAAATTGTATAGAACAATTTTTTTTAATAACCATTGAAACATTTCAACAGTTTGCGCGTCGAAAAGGGAAATCGACGCGCACTCTACATTATGTCGTAGTGAGCTACAATTTTGTAATAGACAAAAGCTCCTTGGCCGTTCGCCGTGATTTTACTACGTAAATCGGGATGATTAGCCAATAATTACCTAACCCTGCAAAAATATATCGTCTAGATACAACTTGAAGATGCAAGTCATCCATTGTTTATAAATAATTACTTTATTATATAAAATATTGTTTTTATTGCTGTAACAGCGTTTTAATTAACATTTATTTACGATGCCATGATACTAAAATGGCGTCTGACGGCCATAGTCAAGGATCTGATATGCGTATTGTCACACATTTATTAAACTAAGTAACTACCTTATGTGTAATCGGTTGATCTCTATAACACAACATGTTATTATATATTTTATGATGATCCTGGTTCTATTTTTAGCATGTTATGCAGAAAACATAACGACACAGAAAAAGATATAGGAGTAATTGAAATAGCCATAATTGGAAAAGAAATAATGGATAGAATATATAATAGACGATATGATTGGTAAGGAAATGAAGAGAAATATCTTATGACAGGTAATAGAGATGTTTAGATGAAAAAGTCGTAAAGGAAGTAAGGGCAGAAGGTTGATGATGAGCATCTGCATAGGTAATAGGTAATAGGTACAGCGGGCTGGTGTCCGCAACTCCACGACAATGCGCGTATTTTGCGTAAGGGTGGGAAAATCGATTATTCGATCCACCCCAGCTCCTCAAGGAAGGCCAGCAACGCCTTGATGTTACTGACCGTTTCTCGTAGGGTACCTGGGTTACCGAAGTACTTTGCCCTGTACGTGGCGACCACCGGGCAGTTTAGCAGCACGTGCGCCGCTGTCTCGTCCTCCTCCATGCAGGCCCTGCACAGCGGACTGTCTGTTACTCCTATGACATAGAGGTGTTTGTTGAATGACCCTGCATCAGCAGCATATACATAATTATATCGATAAGAAGCTACCATCTACACAGGACAGAGCTGAACTCCTTCTTAAAGGATTGGTCCACAGTCGCAGTAGACCTGGAAAAGTGGAAGGAGGGAAGGGAGGCCTTTGCCCTGCAGTGGGACAACACCGACTTATCCTACTATAATATTATAACCGCGAAAGTTTGTATGGATGGATGGATGGATGTTTGTTACTCTTACACGCAAAAACTACTGAACGGATTTGGATGAAATTTGGCACACAGATGGTTTATACCGGATTAACACATAGGATACTTTTTATCCCGAAATTCCCACGGGATCGAAAATTACGCGGGTGAAACCGCGGGGCGCAGCTAGTAATAATAATAATATCTACACAGGGTAGATCGTCTCTTAAAGAAGCAAAGGACATTGGTGATGATGCCAACAATGCTGTCTCTCTCTTGATTTCCTTGACTTTCTTATACTTACGTTAGCAAAAGTAACATTGTCTACAGAGGCAGTTGTTCTTGAGATTAGTTTGCCAGTCACGTATATGAGGACACGTGCTGAGTTTCTATAATTAATAATGATTACGGTTGATGATGCTATAAATCTTAACCTGTTATTAATACAACCATCTTAGTGTTACTGAATTATGGACGGACCACCGCCCTGTACGTACTAGATAACCTTATTGATGTCCATGAAAAGTATGATGAGAAGAGCAAGATTATTTTTAAATGATAAAATTACTAATCTCACAACTTTGTTTTGCTGCAATAATAAGCTAATGGGTTAATTTTATAACACCCAACTAAAGTCAAACACTAATATACAATCACCGCTAGTGTACACCAATCAGTATCACATTGTAGGTACTTGCATTGTGCTATAGCACAGACTGTGACTAAGTTTTCCTGAAATATTGCAGATTAGAAGCCACTTCTAGTATAGCTCGATTTTTATTGCATACTTAATGTAAGATGGTATTCAGTTTCAGCATAGTTGACGGGGCCCGACAGGGCCGTAGCCTGCCGGGGTAGTGGGATCGTCCGAAAGGGTTACCGCTGCCCTGGAACATAAAGGGCTAAGGAAGGAACACGGGTGGGTTTTAGTCAGTAAGAGTCTGACACTCCCTTCCGCTCCACCCAGAGCGGGAGGGGTCATTTGAAGATTTCACATCCCCAAAAAAAAAAAAAAGATGGTATTCAGTTGCATCCGTTTAGACTGGAACCCCAACACAGCTGGGAAAAGGCTAGATGAGATGATGAGTAGGAATATGCCAGTCAATGCCAAGTTTCCCAAAATATACTATTCATTACAATCAGCAGCTAAATCCAGTCTAGCTCTGAAATCAGAAATCTATACCAATGATAAAGTATATAAGGTTAATGATTTTGTTTGTTTGAACGCGCTAATCTCTGGAACTACCGGTCGGATTTGACAAATCTTACGTTGCATTTGATAGACCAATTCTTAAGGCAGGCTATTAAACATCACGCTATGTCCCTTAGGAGACGGGCAAAAAGTAAGAAAGAACGCTAAGCGGAAACGAAGGCGATGGGACGGGGTGGGTGGGGGATCAAGACATTTCACGCAGGCAGAAGCTAGCCGATTATAATGAACAAAGAGAGCAACAAAAACAAGAATACTAAGAATTATCGAACGCAAAAGGATGTCAAGTTTTTATAAAAACAGCCTTATCATAGCAAATCTATGACCGTTTAATCGGAGAATCAATTTCCAATTTGCACTTCGACGAAGCAGGTTCTATTGGAATAAAAACTGCAGGCTAAAGATTCGAAAAAGGTCATTAATATTGATTACACCTTCTTTTAAATGTTGGTCGTGGTTGCAAATGACTGAGCGTGTTTCTTTATCACGACCACTTCGATACGCTTCCGCGGTGTTACACGGTTACATCTATCTGAGAGTTTGTAACTTTAACTTTGAAATACTCGTACTATTGCATTCGGTTTGTACAAACTTGGAATAGAAAGAATAAGTATATTTTCCGAGTCTTATTTAATTTCTGAAGCAATTTTTGTCATGTCAGCTTAACACTAGAGGATTAACGTAAGCTTGAATAATTTATCTACTGTAGTTATAGATGTTGACCATAAAATATGGCCGATATATTATATCTCGCTACTTCGATTACTTAACGATTCGGAACATTGGACAAATGGGTTCATTAGATTAGATACGGAAGGCGGAGGACAGGGTGTTGTGTTGTGACGGCTTGGGAGAGGCCTCTGTCTAGCAGTTGACTGCGACAGGCTGAGATGATTGATTGAGAGATTGTATATGAGACGTACGGGAATTAAGATTACAACAAGAAAATTAAGATTTACAAAAACAGATTAAGATTTACAAAAACAGATTAAGATTTACAAAAACAGATTAAGATTTACAAAAACAGATTAAGATTTACAAAAACAGATTAAGATTTATAAAAACAGATTAAGATTTACAAAAACAGATTAAGATTTACAAAAAAATATTAAGGTTAACAAAAACAGATTAATCGAATGAAACCAGAGTGTGCCAAGCCAAGATTTTAAGTAAATAAATACGTAACTATAAAGCATGACGGATTATTTTACAAACCACAAACTGGCAACTTAAACCACCGTTGCACAATATGATAAACTTAAAGAGTTGCACATTTAGAAGGTAAACATTACCCAGTAATAAATATGAAGTCATTATCTGCTGTTTAATAACAATTTCGTGTGTTATCGCTAAAAGCTAAAGCACAAATAAATCTAACCTTAGAAAACTGAGATCGGGAACGCATCCTTAAGATTATCTTACTCACTCGCTCTTATCTTTTTCTCTCTCTCTCTATTTTACATGAATAAATCATGTGTTGCTCTGTATTAAATAAATACTGATTAATCATTTTAAGCGTTATTTAAGATACAACAATTTGGCGATGATAGCAGAACTCATAGTGCAGTGATTGAAATCAGAAAAACCGCAATAGCTGAAACAAGGCTGACTCTATACAGACGAAAGATTACACTCCAATATAGATTAGACCGACCATTCCTAAGAAAGACAAACCAAAAGGAAAGACACAACTCATTGTTAATGTAGCCGTTAACAGTGCTTTCGATGAACAAAACACTTCTAATGATGAATTAGAAACCAGTAACGCTGTCAGTAAAGATGATCATTACATTCTAGATTAGATGACTATTTTATTTTCTTTTACTAATTAATACCCACCTAGTAGGAAGAAAAAAGCTCCACACAATTCTTTTCTCTGCTATTCTTGTTGAAACATGGACCTGGAACAATACAAATATTTGCTTTATTATGAGTAGGTAAAAATATGATCATTTAGTAGATCATAGTATGAATCAGATTGTAAATGTCGTCCAAGCAAATTATAATATGTTTTAGCCATATTAACGTCACGATACTTTAAAAGGTCTGCTTCTTAATTATATATAAATTGTAAATAAATTTAAAAGGTCTGCTTCTTAATTATAAATAATTATATATAAATTGTTCATTCATGTTTGGTTTTCTCCACGTTTTTTTTATTGATTTTATTTTTGTTATAATAATTACCTTTATTTCTGATGAAGAGAACGAAATAAAGGTTTTATTTCGTTCTCTATTACTAAATTAATAGGTACCTACTAGGTTACTACTAAGTTACTAACAACTTTCATTATTGATGACTTGCAATAAAACAATTGACATAGACGATGCCATTTCTCTCACGTAGCTAAAATGTAATTTCTCTTTAACCTTTGGTTACGCACATGACTTTTAGGCACACGAAATTTAGCTACGACCTGAATCTAGGTACCTAGGTACAATCATTGAAATGAATCTGTTTCACATCGAATAAGATTAATTCCAATCGACATCAGAATAATCAAGTTACCGATTAAATAATAATCAGTAACTTCCAGTAACTTGATTATTCGGATATTATTTTTGTATCATTTGTTTACGCTTCCACCAACTAGGCATATATGAACAGTATCATTACTTTCTTCAAAAAAAGAAACGACACTAACTTGATTTTTGTGCCCTTACGTCAAAATAAAACAATTGAAAATCTTAACCCAAAAGGGCGAGTACCAAACTGAATATTAGGTATATCGAGTAGGTACTAATAACGTCATTAAATCGTAATCGTGCAACATGATCTATTTTGTGCAACAGCTTTTTATTTGCACAAATATAGTTTGAGTGGTCAGCAGCCGATCTGTTCAAATTTTAGGCGTAATTTCTCAACCGGAGCGGTGAAAGGCGAAGCAAGGCCAAGCACACAATAGACTGAATTATAGCCGATACAAATAAGTACTGCACTGTATACAGACAGACAGACCGGAAAGAGGCTTCCATTCATATAAACGAATACTTTGTTCTCCGCACTTCCAATAGAAATTCAAGTTAATCTTGATTTTGTTCGTGTATTGGATAAAATTGCATTTTAAATCAATTTTTATAAATACTTTGCTAGGTACAGACTTATGGCAGAGAATGCCAATGCGTTTATCGATACTAAAAAATAAATCTCAATGTGCAGATCCAAGGTTGATATCAAATTGAGTAGCTAAGTGGCTATTATGTACACATTAAGATGATTTCACAGTTATTTGATTCACTTATCTACTAACAAAATCTGTACCTGTCCGTCAGACTTTTGAAGACGAAAACAATGCTAAAACTCATGTTAATTAAAATAACAAAGAAGAAACTCAAGAAATGAATATAAATTCATTTGATGACGAGATCATCGCAATCTTTTGCTGGACTCTAAAATCAGATATCGGCGCATTATGCTCAAATTGTAATAGCAACAAATGTAATGATTTGTATCATCTTGACAGTTATGCCCTTGACCCGCAGGCAGACTGCGGTTGCTAGAATTTGTCTAGCGCAATGGTAGCGAAACTATAGAAAAACAAAAGTCAAAATAAATGTAGCCATTTGAGTATGGCGCAGCATCATCATGGCCAATGATAATGTTAAAGCAGCTATCTTTATAATGCAATAAGACGATAACCGTAATGATAAAAATAAAGATATTTCCACTTCTTAACAGATTCTTTCGAAAGAAGAAATATACATATATATATTTAAAAGCCAAAGAAACACGAGCAAAAATATTACTAATTAAAAATTTAACTAAGTAGTTAGAAGTTAACTAGAATAAGAATTTAACTAAGTGTTGCCCACTGTGACCATCTACATCGCGAATCTATGAGGGAGCTTGATATTTTTTTCAAGTTATTAATCATTGTTCTTTAAAATTATATCGTTAAAATGAAACCCAAGCTCTTCCTCTTCCGTAACTTTATTAAGATTTATCTCATGTGCAAATCAGGTTTCGAAACAGTGAGTTGGAACAAAACATCGTCGTAATGAACCTTTGTGTTGCATATATTGTGCATATCTTAAGAGATAATTTGCAAAAAAAGAAGCATTATTTATATTTCATGCTACCTGGGCAATCTAAATGTGTGTACCCAATATTATCAGAACGTAAATCATGAAATAAAAAGACCCGTTAAAGATCTTTTATGGGAGTTTGAAATCGTCCCATACAGCTGTTGTTGTGGTATTGAATTTGTATCGATTTTTATGTTTCCGTCATTAATATTGACCCTCATTTCCCCCTCGTCAAGTGATACGGGTGACGTGGGTTATTAGATCGATTTTAAATTAACGATTTTGACGTAAAACTGTTTATTACTGTGTTTATAGAAAACGATATGCATTATCATCAGGCTATTGAGTTAGGCTCGCCCCCTAATAACTGGCGAAATTTGAATGTACATGCTAAGGAGCACATATGCCTAACCCTTCGGGAGAATTACAGGCGTTATGTTATGTTATTTAGTTACTTTTTTTCCTAAATTTGTTGTTTATGTCATTTTTGTTAGGTCTGTTGCTAGTAAAAGTATACCATGAAGTGATACTAGTTTACATTATCTAGAAAAAAATGCTTAATCGCCTCGCAGCCATTTCATAATGTTAAAGGTGTAAAAATTTTACTGCTTGTAACCATGCTCATAACTGGTGACACACCTTCAGAAGCTAACCGACTTACAGTGTTATTACTTCAGGTAATTCCCATTCCTATGGGGATTCGTACAACATGACATTATTTGAACAGTTTACCTACCCATATTAACCTTTTCTAGTAAACGCCTAGACAACATTAACCGTATTAAAAGTATCATCAGGGGGGGAGGGGTTGGTATCATCATATTTCTGTTAATGGAATAAAATTTTGTGAACACCGGTCTCATATCAAAAGATTATAAAATATATGATTTGTTGGTTTTTGCATCCCAACAAACAATTGTAGGTAGTCACGGAGCGAGGAGCGTTCTCACGATTTAAAAAAACAAGGATAACCACTTTCTGCATCGTTTGAACCAACCAGTGAGAGTTTTTCTACGGCGACTAACTTATACAGATTGTCGTGAGCTAGTATTATTTGTCTTGAAACCAGTAATTTTATCTAATAGTTACAATTACTGTGAGCTCCTACCTTCGTCCTACCATCCGTCACGACTCGGAATAAAACATTCTAACTTAAGCTCGTGACCACGACGCCCTACTTTTTCGGTGGTTCTAGCTTAATTTTGCAATCATACTAATGATTTTTCACCCCTATTGCCAACGAAACATGGTCTAAAATCGTAAAACCTTTGAATAGAACAGAAGTTTTGAATGCAACAATTGTTTTACAATGGAGTGCCCAAGGGTTCGATACTTGGGCCACCGCATCAAGGGTTTTTCAATAGCAATCTTAAGTTTGTCTTTTGTCGCTGGAGGCTTTGTGCACCTGATCCCAGCGTAATGTGGCTTACATAAGTAATTCATGTTATTTCCCGTACTTTAACAGGTTCCTGAGTTTAGAAAGTGAAGAAGAGAATGGATCTAATTAGATAAGTTTCCGAGTCGTATATATTCATTTGAGTTAAATTAGTTTCTTTATAAGACTGAACTAGTTTGTATTCTCCTTAGAATACATACGTTTTGGTATACATATTATATTGAATCATATAATATGCATTAAGAAGATGGCATAATAAAGTAAAGCAATAGCGCACAGACATTTTATATCCAGAAGGTCTTAGATAAGTTGATATAATATCTAAAAGCACACAAGATTTACAACCCAATTTGGTATATGGCACACGTGCGGCACAGGTCACATTATATATCATAAACATTCATTGTATAATAGCACGTAATATTGGAACACATAAAGATAAGAATAGCATAGCAATATTATGACATTTTGGACTGAACTATACGTATGTGACTATGTTCAAACATTTGCACAGACAGTAACAATGATAAAGCGATTGACGAATATCATGACAATGATTTTACCAAGTACATTCGTAGTAAATCTATAATTTGAGTTGATTACTTGTTCAATTCTTTACTTTAAATTCAAGGTGGTAAAGATGAAAGTCGCAGCACTGTGCTCCAAATAACAACGCATAGAATGGTGAGTTTCTAAACTGAAATGTCTTGAACAACGTGCTCCACCGAAGTGTGACTATTTCGCAAGCAGTTTGTTAATATTATCAAGTAGGTACTTACTTGACCTTATTATGGTTTAAACAAATGTGTAAAAGTTGATGAATATTCATAAGTCAACTTGCTATATATGTATGTATGTATGTATGTACACCTGTGTTTCTTTGCGCATCTGGGATAAATAGACCAGCATATTATATTATATATGTATAGAAGACATATATTGAAAATAAATTGAGGAAAACTCCTTGATTTGGCAGCGATTTTGTCACTTTCACGCTATCTCTCAATAGATGAAATATTATTTTTGTACGTGGTTCCGGAATCTGTTCGTCCGTATGACTTATATTCCTCTAATCCATTCCAGTAATTGTCTTACGGCAGATAAATTTTCAGGTGTTTTATTATTCGTTTTGAAGCTATAAAAATTGTGCACTTAAAACTTTATACATCGATGTCCTACAAGCTATTAAAATAAATAATTACATAAGTTTCTCTAGAGCTGGATGCTGTAAATAACAGATAAAATAATATTAACATCGAGCTTATTTTAATGGCACCTTTTCAATTATTCATGAGAACATGAAGTTATCTATAACAAGCGTAGTCGCTTGTTAAATTTTATTTCAATCCTTTTGAATTTGCATTAAAGCGAAATGTAAAATGAAAGTGAATATAAAATGGAATGAATAATTTCTACCGAGTTACGAGATACGAGTAATATGAGCTTCGTTGATGTAAAAGGAACATAATATAAGTCTACACTACACACAAAAGTAACCGTTACAAAAAACTATTCTACCATATTGCGGTTCTATCAGCGCATATCACCTTTCCTGCTAAACGCAATTTTTATGACATTTTCCTCTTATACATATGAAGCAGCAACCGGCGACGTGCTCGTGAAGGGTATGCTTATGTTCGGCTATTTTTTTTTTTAATGCTTTATTAAAAAGAACCAGGTTCTTAATAATTAATTACAATCTAGCCTATAAGACTAATAAGCAATTTTAGTCTAACTTAATTTATTACGTGATAATTATTTTAAAACTTAGAATAGTGTTTATTGTACTTTACACAAGTCCGTTCCACTTTCTTAGAGTCTGATATGATGGTATAAGCACTTTATTCATGTGTTATTATGTGTGTCATTGGCACTATTATTTCTACACTTTTTACACTACACTAACTCAAAAGGTTTTGTCCGTTTTAGTCTTCGCACTATATTTGTCTGGTCTAACAGCTGAATTGCCTCGATGTTCACATGTCGGTGGAGTCGGTGTTCATGGGCCTCAGCAATTTTTTGTATTATGTCGGTGACGGCTTATGTTCGGCTATGATTGTCTAATGGTGTGTTTTTTAACCAAACATACCGTCTAATCTGTATACGTAAAAAGTGACTCCCAATATTTGTCCCCAACTTTATCCTACTTCACTCAATTCAATCCAATTCAAAGCAACGCTTTCGTTTTGTGAGCTTACAATACCGTCACACATGTTGCCTCTATAGTGTCAAACGGCTTGTCCATGGCACACAACACAATAGACAAGATATAGCGAGGCGTGATCGTCTGAACTTTGGCACGGAGTCACGGAGCATCAAGGAAAACCGGTCAAGATAAAATGTTTATCTTAATTAAAACCTTCGGGCGTGCAACTGCGATGTTGATCAAACTGATTTTGTTTTTTCTTTTTATGTTTATTATTAGAAGTAAAGCTGCAAAATTATTGGCTGGTGGACAACACCTGGCGGTTCGCGATTCGTTTTTGGTTCAGTGACTTTTGGTCGTGTCTTTAGATAAATTGGCTATGTCAATATCTTTTTTCTTTGTGGGAAAATAAGCAAAATGTTGTCAGTATGATGATGTCCTTTGTTTTTAACATTACTATATCACTACAAGGTTATTTTAAACTTATCCATCTTTTTAACGGACGGAAAGGAAATATATTGATCTACCAATTATTGATTCAATATTAAGCAACAATGATCACTCTGGAACCATAGGGGAACAGTCTATTTCGGTTTAATCATTACATTTAAATTTTGTATAGTTTCGGTTAGGTGTATTAGTTCAAGGTCCTCTACTATACAATCACTACTCACTGTGTATACATTTCATTTGATTTCATTGTGTTAAATAAAATATATGTTTTTGGAAGTCCGTTTTTTTATTGTCTTCACAAGCCTATATTTTTCTCATCTTCCTAAGTCTTTCTAGCATAAAAAACTACTTTTCTTCTTCAACCCATAGCCGACCTGAGAAGTATACAGGTGTGCTTTGCGGTTTGGGTCAACTTGCATCCCTTCTTTCATCTTTGTCAGATGTTTTGTTACTCTCTTATGGTGTTGGTACATTTCTTTTCCAAGTTTCTTGCATTGCGTCGTCTCCAGTTTCCACATAAAATCTTCTTACTAACTATATTTTGTTGTTGTGTTCATCTCGTCTTGAGTTCGCATGTATTCTTACTCGTGACATAAAGTCTAACCTTGCAAATCCTATTGTTTCAAAACCGGTTCTAATGTAGTCGAGAACTGATGTAGCTAATTTAATTTGTGGCGAAGCAGCCTTTTGGCAATTTAGCTTTGATTCTTATTTTTTTGGTTATTGCCAATCTATTATTTTTGACTTGTCAAGGTTATACAGTGTCATCAAGATCAAATGGTTTGTTGAACTGACCCATTATTATATAAGGATTAAGTTTATCCAAATTCGTGTAACTTATGAGTGTTGGATCTTTGCTCAATCTGGTTGTGATATCCACGATTATTAGTTACTTCTTATTAACTTTAACTGTGTCGTATTAAAGTTCAAAATTTAAAAATGACTCGATGGTTTAAACCTAGTTCTAAAGATCCCTACCTTGTTTCGTAATAAGGCCTTTTGAACCCGAACAAAAAATGTTATTCTTCATAATCTGCCATGAATACAAAAAATCTGACTGCTGCAATTACCAGACGTTTCAGTTCAACGAGCAGCGTTTCAATAAGTGCCTCGTTCTTTCAGTCTAGTCCGCAGACGGTTTTGTTCTTGTTTTTCAAACTTTTAAGTCATCAATCAAACGTAAATTGGCTTGCGAATTTTATTTTCAAGTTGATTCAGAAGAAAAGAAAAGCGAAAACATTTTTTTATAAACGTAATTACAGAAGTGGAATAAGTTAAAATTTCTCAAGTTTTCTGTTGTACTACTTACTTTCGAGGTATACAGCGTAATCAATCCTATACCTCTCATTATGATGTTATGGAAAAAAACCTGCGATAAAAAGGTGTTGAATATTTAAGAATGCTTCTTTTAAACACACCTTTCTGCCAAACGTGTAGTTTCAAGGGGAACACAGAATGGTAATATCTACCTGAGACTGCACCTGCTTAAACAAGAAAAACACTTGTAAATGTGTCATTACTACAACTCCTGCTGTTGACAATGAGCAGCCTCAAGTTACAAATACACACAAGTAAGTAAAAATGCAATAAAAGTGATTAGAAAACGAAACGAGAATGTCGTCGTTCGGTGTAATCAGACTCCTTTATATCGAGCCCAAGTTACAGAAATCAGAGCGCTCGGGTGGCGCGTTCCAATGGGTCGTGTTACACGTGCATCATTTACTTGTATGTCTTCACGTTCGATTTCTCAGCAGGATCTCAAGGCGGTCTTGATGACCTATGATAATAAACAGCTTCCTGTCAGCCAAAGAGACGGCATAATGTGAGACTTCATCATCATCATCAGCGTTGTATCACCCACTGCTGAGTACAAGCCTCCTCCCTTTTGATCCATGCTTCCCATCGAGACTTAGTAGACCCAAAAATGATACTAATTTTGAATGAAATCAACTCCGGTAAGTATAATTATGTTTGTGACGCTTGTCTTTTCGGTTCGGTAAGATTGATTTGGAAAGGAAGATGGTTTTCTACATCTTTAACAAGTATTTCAACAAGACTAAAGTTGCACAGTTTTATTACTTGAATTATTTTCTTTAGAAATATTTTTACTGTGCTTCAAAGCCTTACTGCAGTCATAGTATTCCTTAGAGTTTTCTGTTTTGGTCATCTATCAAAATCTCCGCTAAATGTGGATATTAAATCTAAACCAGCGTTACGTTTAACTTAACATCGTGTTTGTAACTCATCATTGAAACTTTTGATCTTCTGAACTTATTTATATTTCATGGTTGATTTGTCATATACATATTTCTAAATCTCTCGTAGACTGTTATCACATTTTTTGTGCCCCTACCGTTAGCCCACTTAGCCACGGCAGAGTGCTCATCAAAATTGCATCGCTTCAGGCGCTGACCCACCGAATGTCAATTTGCAGAACAAGAGTTATTGGCAGAAGTAGGTTACTTCACTGGAATTGATATTCTGCTGAACATGTTTCATCTGCATAGGTAGGTATAGTATTCGAAACGTGGTCGTGTCATATATATATTTTAAATATTATGCAAGTACAGGAAAACTTTCCAGACATATTTCTTTAAGAGTATTTCCTTCGTATCTTGCGCTTGATATCCTGGAAACACTAACGAGATTTTATATAAATTATGAATTATCTCCGTTGAATTGTCAATGTAACAGAACGGATGATAAAATGTTTCTTACACGATTGTTCGCGAACAAAAAATGGTTTTTAAACACCGTGTGCTAACAGCTTGGGAAAATAACTAACTAATTATATAATTAACTTTTATAATTATCAGATTTATAAAGCGATATAATTCATTAAAATATTTCAGTCTGTCAGCCATTCCATGGGCTTTGTATCAACGTGGGTCAATTTGAGCTGACTGCGGGTAATAATATGAGAAATGGGTCAAATGTAAATAGGGTCAACCGTATTATGTATGCTATGGGGCTGTATAGGGTGAGTTTCCGTGACCGATACGCCATGTCAGGCCCCATAGCGCATTAAAAATAATGTATTTAATCTATGCTCGAAAAATGGGCGGGAATTTTTACTTGTCATTATTTTTTTTCATGCTGTAGGTAGATGGCGATGATAAGTTAATTAATTGAAATACTTTTATAAATTAAAATTCATTATGACGAGCAATATCAGGAAATTGGGACTTTTCGGGTCACCGTCCGGCGTCCATCACAATTATAAATTGTATTGCTTTATGAATATAATTTTTAATAATGTTGATAGGTATATTTTTGTGTAGTAGTTCAGTAGTTAAGTACTTCTATAGTTCGTTGAATGTTTCAAGAAGAAGTTACTAGTTCAAACATGTACCTACTTAAGAGTAGGTATCTACATAACAATGTATTTAACAATAAAATACATAAAGTGCATGACGCTATAGATGAAAGTACTATATAAGTACGACGTGGACGAGAAAATTAAACGCATTGATCAATTTAATAATAACGATGGCGATAAATCGAGAATCGATTAATCGCTTCACCGAGCGTACGGTATTAGACTTGCGTTTTTTATTTACTTAGATTGTTCAGTTTGCCTAAGTACCGTAACTGCACACTGAAGTCTATCGTGTCTCGAGCGACAGGTCGGACGTCGGATAGACAAGAGATAATGAGCAAATAGTAAAAATCGGTGTCATTCTCAGGATTCGATCCTGATTCACTGCAAGCAGCTGACTCACCGGTCCCGCCGTCGTCACCTATCTACACCTATAGCCGGTGACTCACCGCCGAGCGAGTGCCCAGCTTACCACACCACGTTACCGTCCTGCCCTTGTGCTTCAAACAATACAAACTGGACGCAAACCAGCGCGTTAGCCGCAGCGGTAACCTGGTGACTTGGAGACCGGTTTGGTCTGACTCTCTGAGATACAAGTTTGCAGTATAAATATCGATAATACATTGCGCCAGAGCTAACGTTTCGAGTTTTGTGCAACTGCGTCCTTATTGGCTCGATTTTGAAGCTCAAATGATCAGTTACGTGCATTGCAATGGCGCTTAAACGGTGGTTGTCATAACTGCAAAATATGCACTTATGAAGTTTCAAATACTGGTGAACAAACTGGATTCTGTAATGTGATGTTAAAATAGTCCTCTTGGAAAGCTTTTACTCGTTTGAAGACGCGTGTCACATGAGACAAAAGAGCTTGATTCTATTAAAAGGAAACATCTGCAAACGCTTATCAAAGCTTACATCTAACCCAATCGTCCATATGATATTACTAGCTGTGCTCTGCGGTTTCACCTAAGGGTCGCAGCGTGATGTTAAATCAAATGGGATATCAAACTCAAAAAAGGTTTAGAATTACAGAGATTAGCACGTCCAAACATACAAATAATTAAGCTTTATTATATCAAGTATACTTTGGATAGCCAGGAAACTCATATACTTTTACTTTGGCGCAAAAATCATCACCTTAACGGAAGTTGCTATAATTTTTGCAAATGGCGGCAAATGCCAATTCTTCTACAGAACCAAAGCTTTTTAATTCATAAAAAATATTACAGCCAGCGAATGTCAACCTTTGCACCACCTTTGTAGTTAGTTAATCAATCCAAACATTTTGCAGACGGCACTCAGAATAATATTGCGAAAACCGCGCAAATCTTAGAATAACAACAAAAACTTGATATCAAGCTATCAAGAACGATCTCCTTCGCGGTCTACATAAGCTCGCATAAGGAAAGTGCATGGCGTGGGCGGCGAGTGGGACGGTTGTAAAGTTCAACACATATTAGATACCACCATCTTTGTAGTCCAGTCTAACAATACAAGAGTAAATTAATCTTTATTGTATTTTACTAAGTTATTTTGTTTATCAAATTCGTGATTGGCTTTGCACTTCCTGAAAATAGAAGCTCACCTATTGTAAATCAGATATTTTATGAGACAGTCAACTGTTTTTTTAAAGTCTACTTCAGGAGCCTTTCGGGTTTGAACTCTTCCTTTTCCCAACTATGTGGGGACGGCTTCCAGCCTAACCGGATGCAGCTGAATACCTGTATTTTATATGGACCGACTGCCTATCTGACTTAATCAGATCCTATCTCTGATTATAATTATTTCGTATGCACTTTTTCATTCATGGACGTTAAATAGCCAAAAAGTAATATTTTGTTCGCCATTTTCTATAAATTGTATTGTATACTGAATTTGACATTTGGAAGGTTGTTTCGCACTTAACCGTGTATGAAATGTCAGGGTTTATTGTAAATTGGCTTGAAGCAGTGTCAGATTAGACTCCTTTTTTTATAGAATCACCGAATTGTTACACAATTTATTTTAATTTGGCATTTGTGCTCATGAGGCTCAGAGAAAAACAAAAAGTAACTTAGGTATAATGTGTCAGGAACAGAAACATTCACCCTCTCTACATTCTAATGAAATGTCATAGAGCCTTTCTGTTTTCACAGGCATTTCAAATTAAAAACCCGTATCCCCGAAATGATCAAACGTCACAAATAAAAAAAAAATACTGTCACGAAGTTTACAAAAGAAAAATAATCATCCTTGATGAACCACAGACTATAAAAACTCAGCTCACAAAATAATGACGTCGTCAGTCACCATGTATTCACGTGTGCATTTGAACAAACAAGTTTCGTGTTTTTGATGACACGTCGGTTTTTAAAACACGTTTTAATGCTGGTTTTTTGCCTATTTTCTTTTAATCACAGGTGTTATCATTTTACATAGATATATAAACTTAGATATAAAGTTATCATGTTGTTCTTGATCATGGTTCGAATGGATATTGGTTTTATCTAAGTTTTGTAAGTAATAAACTATACACCATAGAGAATATAGTCTTTGATATAGGTACACCGATATGTTAAAATAAAAAATCAGAAAAGTCTGAGAAGACATTTGTTTAAGTCCAGAATAATTAAAAAATACTCATGTAAATGCGCGCACTGCTACCTAATATTGATATCAAAAACTTCTGAATAGGCGGGGGCGGACACAAGCCACAAATCTCGCAGTTAATATGACCGTAAGAACACTTAGTAAACAAATGGCCGACCCCTCGCCCTCCCTCCATAAGGAGGCACAATTTACGACGTAGTACAGGCTACGGAAAACAGCGGTAAACTGCTAAATATGAGTGCTTCGGGAGCTAATAAACTATTCCGTTATTTTTCAGACTTGTGAAGGAAATATTGTAGGAAAATATTGCTTTTTTTTCTCGTATCGGCTGAAGTATGATAATTACTTGAGCACTTTTTAAAATGTTTACCAATCAGCGAGGTATGGCGGTACTGCCCATAATACGGGCAAAGGGCTCATATCTCATACAGAGAAGGCTCATAATATTTCTGAGTAAATTGGTTATTTATCATTTCTGTGGGTTTTGTAACAAGAATTTACATGATCTTTCGGTTTGAGTGATAAAGGGCCTACAGTACCTACCTATCTTATCTTCGTTGAACAGATTATTTTTAAAAAAACGAGGTTTTCGGATTGATAAGACAACCTTCCATGATATAACCATGGGATAGCTTTAACATAAAGTTCCCTAACTGCCGAAATTATATTTGATTCGGACGGTTCTTACCTTTCAGTTTCATACAACCTTTGCTTAAAGTTTGCAGAATCAAAGACAAACTGTTCGCCGCGGTAAAAAATCGCCCGTGCGGCCTGGGCTTAACTGTACATACATATATTGTAGCTATATACTTCCCGGAATGACATCAATACTATTTTGCATTAATAAATAGGTATGTTTTATTACTCCTTTGAGGACCTCTTTAGTGCTTCAAGACATTGTGTCTGCAAACACTTATTTATAGATTCGTATGTAAATATGTGTATTTCTATTCTTATAGTGTTATGTACAGTCTATACCCGCATAATCATTATTTGCTAAGTAAATGTTTAAGTGGCAAATGGCTTATCAAAGGAAATAATATAATCACACGAAATACCTACCAATCTACACATTGTTTTAAAAAAGTAATCAATAGTGGTCTCCGTTTATTTACTCTGATTGATTGATTGAAATGATTTAAAGCTGACAACGTCAGAAAACATAATTCCGGAATCGGAATAAAAATGACGTCTGACATTTTTTGTAGATATGGAAAAACTGTCAAAAATTCAATATCTTGGATAAAGTTATCTGGCGTTGGTACGTTCAGCCCATAATTAATATTCAACCTGACAATTTGAGTTTGACTAACATACTAAATAATCGTAAATTAGTGACCCGTCAGATCAAAGACAAATTAATACAACAGAATCAAGTTTGTATTATAATTAGACCGTTTTTCGCAGAACATAAAAGCTTTTAAGAACATTATTTAATCTGCTAATTTATAATTTGATAGATTAATTTTTCAAGACTTTATCAAGAACTTGTTACCTATTTACATCGAAACAGAAAAAAACCTACTGACGACGTGGTACACTATTTTTCTCTGAAACATAGGTAGACTGATAACTTTGAGAATCAAAAATCAAATTGACAACATCAACCAACAGCAACAACGAAAAAAAAAGCTACTTATGACTTGGTACACTATTTTTCTCTACCACGTAGGTAGACAAATAACTTCGAATAACAAAAAAAAAATATTTTAACAACTAAACAAAGTGACAACATCAACCAACAGCGTCAAATTTGTTAACTTAAAAAAAAAAAACTTAAGAAAAAACGTTTAGCTTTGATGCGGTATGTGTGTATAGTGTCCGTTTTCCTTCGAGTTTCCGACTGATTGCTATTCAGAGTCCATCGTTTGATTACCATTAACTAGTGTCAGTCGGTCTGTGTGTGTCAACGAACTAATTGGCAAACAAAGGACGCGATGGTAATGACACAACACACCGTGCATCGCTTGCATTTCTTTTAAATTGCGCGGCAAAAACTGGCATCGGATTTCTGCGCGGCCGTAACGGGGGGGGGGGGGGTGTAACGGCCGTTTTCTTCTGATGAATGATCTTTTTTATAAAATGGAATAATAAGGAATAATCATTGTAACCATTACGAATCCAATTTCGTATTGTTTTGTATTTCAAAAGTATTTTTACTAAATACCTACGAACGTCTATCAATGCTCTGCCTACTTTTCTCGTTTTACCATGAACTTTCAAGTTTTTTGTTAAAAAAAACCCACACTCAAAAAAAAAATCTCTCTCTCTCTCTCTCTCTAAATTATTTGCCTTTATAATCAGTTCAAGATATATTGGAGACCTTTAAAACTAAACATTTATTTGATAGTAATATCAGCGCCAAGATATGGGGGCCTAAAAAGGCCACTTTAAGCAATACCTCTAAAAGCTATGCATTTCCGGAATTCCCAGCATAAATCATCAGCAATTCCTCTAACTTTCGTAAAATTTAATTTCATATTTGTTGTAAACATTGCCGCATAAAAAAAATAAAGACCGTAATTTTATCGGTAAATTTTTCATTATAGTTTTTATTAATCAAATTGGTTTTTTATTTTTTATTTCTACAGTTTAAATGTGTTTAAATGTGTCATTGTGATATGAATTGCACACAGATCATATTATGAATTGTCAGTTTGTGACCATTTTACGATACTGTTATCCTATTTTGATTCTGCCAAAGTGGCCTTTTAAGGCCCCACGATCCGTGAATGAAAAACGGCAGGAAATACCGACACTGTGGGAAGTTTAATTTTGACACGGAAAACATAATCTAGTCCAAATTATCCAACATGAGACGTTTGATGTTTTTGGGTTAATATTGTAGATATATTTTATTATAAAGACTTCAATGGCTTTACATAAGTTTTAAGTGGCATATTTACTAAAGTTATTGATTCTTTAACTAAACTGCCTAAGTCATCTTACGATTGTCTATATAAAATAAAACATGTTATGTATACTTGGCAGACAGAAAATAAATATAAATATGTTCCATCTAGGTGAATTGTTTATTATCATCGTTACAGCATCAGGTCATCATTTTAATTACGAAACTCGCCAAAACGCGTTGCATATTCACCGTTACAAAACTAGAAGAAAAACTCGGACGCGAAATAATTAGTTTCGAAGTATGCAAATTCAAATGAAAACACTTAATTGCGCTTGTTTGTTTGAAATAAAGTAGAAAAACTAGTTTAATGACTCCAAAGAAATAAGTAGGTAATTAATTAGTTTTTCAGTCATGATGTCATTTCCAATTTGGTAGATAATAAGTTTTTTCTATAATTTAGAAACATCGATTTTTTTATATGAAAAATCTTTAACAAATCCATGCAATATTTTGTTAAAATTCCGGCTTTCTTAAAACTCCATACCTAACGTCTGTAAAATGCATTCTGAATGCAGACTTCCCCAATCTCTATGAAAAAACAGCTGATATGAAAAAAGAAACAACAAGTACCTAATTAAGAGCATAAACTACACAAGACAACATAATTAAAAAAAAAAAACCTGCATATTTTACAAAGAAGTGCTCACTGAAACACATGTCCCAAATATTGACAACAATATAGAACGTAACTAGGCAAGTCGCCCTGATTCATTCACCTTTCGAATGGCCTAAGCTAAGCCTTCAAAGCTCAGAGCTTTCACTTTAGCCAACTAAAATAATTCTAAACGATACTTACAGAAATAAAAATCCAATGTTCTCTTAGAAATTTCTGAAACACAGCACGGCTTTTTCTAAATAAAAAAATTCAACTGTTTTTTTCCGGCACTCAGATGCGACGCGAGGGGGCATGCGCTCCGCACGAGGTTTGTGAGAGGACTGAGGGACGAGGGACGCCCTCACTGAGTGAGGGAAGCGGGGCTGAGCGCCTCTGTATCACGAACGATCCTCTAGCGACGCTTACTTAGTTTCCGCGTACATTGCTTGTCTGACCAATCTTAATTAAACAACTATCTGCGACATTTCCAATGTTTTCGCAGCAAAATATCATTAAAATTCAAAACAAATACTTAACTCCCCTAATAGAAAAAACAAATAACCTCAGTATCTCCATACAAACATCATTAAACCAGCAATCTATTCTATCCATTACGTGCTTATCATTACCGTAGCTGGTCCCTAATACCGGCAGTGTAGAAGTAAGGTCGGCGACTCGTAGTTCGGACCGACTCACCGGCTGAGTTCCGCAACGGTTGCATCTAGGTGATTGCAGCCATGCAGCCATCCTACTCTGATACACGGCTAATAGTTTGAGATCAAACCTGACTTTGATACGGCATTACAGACCTATTTTTTTCTTTTGTTTTTTTTTTCGCCTTACGTTGCTGTCAGTGGAAATTCATCAAGTCTTTTTCTTCTAAAAACTGGTCGATGAAAATGTTGCAAAGTCGAGAAAATTTATAGAGGAAAATAAGTATGTCGTTGTCCAAAAATGAGCTAAGTGTAAGTATTGTATATGTTAATAATATTACATATGTACTGCAAAGTGCAATGTAATCAACCCATAACATTTCAAATGCCAAAGGTGATATCAAAGTTTGCTTCCGCGGTCATACAGACTCTGCCTTGCCTCTTACTGTAATTTAAATAATGATTGTATCGATACTAATTTTGAAATAGGACTTAGGATGAGAGGGGCAAAAATTAAAAGCTTATAATAGTGGTACTGCTAATGATGATAATTTTGCCCGTAACGATTAATCGTTGATTTCTGTGAAAGGTAGCATGGCTAGCAAGGAACTAGACTCTGAGATGACGGATATAGGGATGTGTAGGCAAAGAACCCAGCTGCGCCAACCCCAAATCGATTGGGATGCGGATGATAAAAGATTCATCCAGGGAAATGGTCGACACGGCACCAATCAGCTAGATGCATCTGGGGCTGCAGTTTCGACATTCATAGCGATCGCTTTACGACCGAATTCGGTCGCAAAGTCCTGTCACTCGATACATTACACCTAGGGTTGCCAACCCTACTATGTAATATAGTACCCTACTGTATTAAAGGCCCGACTACTATTGTTATGAAAAAAGTATATAGTAGGCGAAACTACTATATTATTAGGCATAAAACCCACTAAGCAATAATATCTATTTCTGAATGATTCTGGTATGTCACTTTGAGCTTGACAGATTGTCAATTTCGCGCCTGTCCTCTGAGTTTGTGTTTTGTAAATAGCTACTTAATGATTTTTATATAGAAATAAATCAGATGAATACAATTCTTCTTCCTGATGAAATTTTTTCTTTAAAAAGTACAGTTGAAAAATGGCAACTAGTTTTGAGTGATGCAGATTTTACTAATATTTAAATAATAATATCAATTCCGGCAACATCCGCCTTTAAAGAGCGTATATTTTCTATAATGAATGATAAATGGCGAGATGAGCGCAATAGGGCCAGTTTAAAATTAATTAAAGTTGAGCTAATGGTATTTAGTCATTTAAATTGCACTAATAGCTATGAAACTTACTATATTTTTTCGCTATCTACTATATTTTTTGGGTAATTATTTAAAAACTACTATTTTTGACTTAAAAAGAGTTGGCAACCCTAATTACACCTGTCAATCTGGGACTTTGCGATCGAATTCGGTCGTAAAGCGATCGCTATGAATGTCGAGACTGCAGCCCCCGTATCAGATATATTTTTGCGAATCTATTAAGTAATTCGTAAACAAATCTGTGCCTTCAGGCAACTTTTAAATGGCCCAATTTTTTTTGCAATAAAAAAATCTTGATCATTTTAATAATAATAATACATAATATTTATTTTCAAAAAAAGTGAGGTACATACAGTCTGTTACAATAAAGATAAAAATTATACAATTTAGGGGAAAAAAAACAAAAGAGATTTACAACAGAATTGAATTTTAGCAGCCTGGCATACGAATATTTCTTAAGAAGTTTATAAACGTTCAAATCACGTGTGAAAACATAACAAGCCGGCTATGTACTGAAAATGATAGGCGTACAGATCACCAGATAATGCCAGGTTTAGCCCAGCGCCTCCAATCATCATTAACTGTTACAAGACCGTAATTATTGCACAATGTGTAACCATCGGGCGCCATCGCGGCTAAACTATTAACAATTACCAAGTGCCTATGACCCTTACACTATCGTCCGAAATTAAGTCGGCGCCATCTTCATTATTTTTGTATTAATACACTCTTACTTTTTCTCTTCATTATACGACACTTCTTTTTCTATGCCAAGGATTATTTTCGTAAATTACTCCACAATTTAATAATAATAAATTTATATAAAACATTGATCAGGCAGGGGACATAGTTCTTCAATAGTTCAAGGTAACCAATCCACTATAGCCACCCAAACCCATAACCAATATATTTTGTTTCCATGTTCAGAAATAGTCCTGCACCAACCGGGGCTTGTCCTTGGGTGCACTTGCATAGTGCATACAGGGAAAATCGGCGGTTGGTGCTTCCTCATCATTTAAAATTGTGTAAAGGGCCTTTGCGAGTTGGCTTTGGCCCCTGTACGCCTTTCAAACGTCCGGGACCCCAGGGTCCCGAGATATTATGTCATAAATAATAATAAAAACTTTATTGCTCAAAAAATTACAGAGATTTTACATTGGCACCAAACTAGGCTAGCCTGTATCCTTGGGTCTTACAATGTCTTTGTTCCCACTTACCTTTTAGAAGTGATTGCAGGAATAAGAAAGTAGTTTCAGGAATTATAATCCGAACTTCATTATTACACTAGCTTCAGCCTGCGACTTCGTCCGCGTGAAGACCCACCCCATCGCATCGGATCGCCTCCCCACGCCGTTACTGTGTTCTTTCTGACTTTTTTTGTTTTCGCTCAGCTCCTAAGTGTCTCAGCGTGATAAGTGTGTTTGGTGTGTTTGGTTATCAAATGTAAAAACAATTTTTCAAATCCGACCGGTAGTTCCAGAGTTCAGCTTTATTATTAATAATAATACATAGCCAACACCTTTCCGCAATTTTCCTGAATTTTCGGTTGCCTGTCTTAAAATAAGAGTAGATAATATAATAAATAGATTTTCATTATGATACAAGTGAGCAAAGGTGTGGAACACACGACGTTTTTCAACACATTTGGGAGAGAATAATAAAATACTTTTTACTATTACCTTCGTAAAATAAAAAAATAAAAATAAATGAGAAAATTGAGCACCAACCCAACCATAACTCCACAGGGAAATATAAAAAGTTAAATAAAACTCGGTATAATCCGAAAAGGTCGGTATTACCCGCAGTATACAACTGTCAACGTATTTAGGTCAATATCCGATTAAGGAGAAGAAAAATTGAGAAATAAAAACGCTTATGTTCGTTTTGGGGGACGAGAACCAACAACATTACATTGACTTAAAGTTTAAGTAATTATAACAACAATGTTATTATCAGGAATGGAATCCTCATAGCATTCGGTTTAGCCGAACCCACCCGCACCATTGTCCATATGGCATTACATAACATGTGTGTCCAATCATACCAGGATTATCATATGGCATTACATAACATGTGTGTCCAATCATACCAGGATTATCATATGGCATTACATAACATGTGTGTCCAATCATACCAGGATTATCATATGGCATTACATAACATGTGTGTCCAATCATACCAGGATTATCATATTTTACAGTAAGCTCGCTGTAGTATCGCCACTAACCGAACCGACTACTGTTTAACAGCTTTAGTTAATAACTAACAGTATTTTCGATCACAAAATCCATCACAGTAAATTGACCATTAAGTATTGTTATGTGCCATTATCACCAGCCCAACTTATAACAGGCGCCTTTGCTTCAGGTTATCCAACGTAGGCGTTTATCTAACATCGCATTACATCGCTTCTCTGCGTCTACGCTTCGCTACTCTGCGTCTACGCAACGCTACTCTACGTCTACGCATCGTCTTCGAAGCGTCTGCTCAGAATCTACGTAGAGTGAACACGCACTTGACTTTCAACGGGCACTAACTCCGTTCATGATTAGTTAAGGTAACTTTAACTATCAAGTCAACATGAACTTGGTCTTTTCTGTGTTAAATTTGACAACATATATAGTTTTATGTAACGAAGATTAAAACACTAGGTATTAGTTTAAACCTAAAATTCCAAGGCTAAATAAAAATTATCAAGAAGATACAAAAAAACTTTCAAGGAAGTAAAAGCAAATCTAGATACCTATTTAAGATTTATGAATTCAATAAATGTTTTTTTTAGTTAACCTATATATTGTGTCCCACAGCTGGGCAAAGGCCTCCCCTTTTTCCTTCCAAAACCTACCTGTCTTGTTTGATCACTGGCCATGTTGGCCCTGCAAACCTTATCAGAATGTCACACCTACCTCGATGGCGATGTCCTCCCTCAGGCGTCCAGTGAGTGACCTTTGCCCATCATGTCGGAAAAACCCCAATTTTTTTACGTTTACTTTAATCGAGATTATTTCCCTTGAGTGTATTTTGTTTGGAAATTAAAAACATGAAGCTATACGCCAATCATTTTCAGAGCATTTTGGGCGTTCACTGAGTAAACATTACCGTCCCAAGGGTGGTCGGCAATCAATTACATACCCTCCGATATTATTCGAAATTTTATATAAAATATATTCATTTTTACATCAGAAATATTTTGCCTGCATAAGTATAATCAGCCTAGGACTATAATGTTCCCACTGATGGGACACAGGACTCCTATTTGTGAGAGAGGAATTGGGCCATAATATTTTTTATATTTTTTTTTTATGATAATGCCCTCCCTATGCTTGCATTTGGTCTCATTATTATTTGGTATTTTTTAAGTAACAGTGATCTCATTGTTTTGATAACTTAGTTTGTAGTGTAATATAACATAGTTTTAAGATCTTTGTAACTAACAATACTTATGGACGTACTAACACTAGTGTTTAAGTTGTGTATCAGTGTATGTAAGTACAAAAAAAATGTATTTAATGATCCTGATAAATAAATAAATGTAAAAAAAAATGAAATAATCCACCACGCGGTTCCAGTGCTCCCAGTGCACATGGCTTCGCATTTTTGGTCCTAGCACATGCCACTCAACATTATTGTATCCTATCATTGTCCTCCTGCACACAACTTTCCTTGGGAATGGGATCGGTGACTTTCATAGATCTCTATTAGCCGTCATCTCAGGGTTTACTTGGGTACTTTCGGGCCATTTTCTAGTTCCAACCATTCATCAATCCTCTCTTTTCTTACAGCTATCCACATACTTACTTTTAAAAGTTTGGAAGACAAGTAAAACTTACTTAGGTACTCAACTGTTGTTGATGGTGGTTTAGACGCCAACAGGTACCTGACACTGTCAAATTTTCCCAATCAACCTTGAACCTTAATACTTTAGCGATAAAGTTGAAACTTGACAGATTGTAGGAGCTTGATGTGCTGTCTGTACTTAAGTTATACTGTTAGTTCACACTTGTTTAAATAGAACAACATTGTAAAAGTAGTATCGTAAGTTTAAACTGCCCCAAATTCGCTAAATTAAACTTAAAAAAAGTCGTTTAAATCCCGGAAACAGTCCATTTAGAAAACTATAAATTTTATGGCAAAGTTTTAGTGCAAGAGTTGGAATAAATCTTTAAATAGAAATGGGTAGGTTTTTATTTACGCTTCCTTGGTTTTATTTCCGTTTTTAACGTAAAAACGATTAATGCAAAAGATATTAACGGTTTTGTAAATAAGCTTTGTTAAATTTTGGTGTACAGACGCCACCAGGTCAAGCTACCCAAACTGTCAAATTTTCCCAATCAACTTTGAACCTTAATGTTTTAGCGATAAAGTTGGAAATCTATTAAAGAAATTTGACAGATTGTAGTAGCTTTATGTGCTAGCGTCTGTACAATAAAGCGTATTCTATCTATCATACTAGACAAGAACAAAAATATCATCCACATGCAGGATATTTTTTTAACCAGTGCACAAACTGTAACCTTGAATTCAGCACTAGACACCCCTAGCGTAGAATGTTTTCGTCAGTTATTTTAAAAAAACAGCTGTTCATAGACAACGGGTACACGGTCAAAATTTATGGAACAACATTTTTTTTTTTAGAACCTAAGAAAACAACGCTAGGTTTAGAATCATACTTATGCTGAATTCATGGTTACAGATTACGCACTAGTTTCTTTTCCTGTAAATATAATTATGTTTGTACCTTTTTTAATGTTTGTGTCCCTTAATTCTATTATTTTTATAATCTTTTTTTTTATGTTTTCTTATGGATCATGTGGTCTGCAATAAGAGTACGATTAGACACAATATAGCTCATGCTGCGATCAGAGGGCCTAAAAAGGCCACTTTGATTAATAAAAACTGTAATGAAAAATTTACCGATAAAATTACGGTTTTTATTTTTTTCATGCGGCAATGTTTGCACCAAGTATGAAATGAAATTTTACGAAAATTAGAGGAATTGCTAATGATCTGCTGGGAATTCAGGAAATGAATAGCTTTTAGAGGTATTGCTTAAAGTGGCCTTTTTAGGCCCCCAGTGAACCGCCTGCTGAAACGCAATATGGTCCGCGAAAACTGATGTAACATACAAATATTTGGCCTTATAACCATATCAAACAGTGAACGTTTACGTAGGTAATTATAGCAAAACCTTTATATCAAATGAAGAAAATTTCCAAAAAAAACAATCTTGTCAGTAGCCGTTCATGAATTTTGAACTCGGCAATATCAACAGTTGTATGTACCTACTACTACAGCAATGTAATTATTGAGCAATGTATTGAAATGGATTGATGATACGAAATTTTGAAATATTAACACGGAAGATAGAATAAGAATGAAAGTTACAATAAGCCAGATTTGACAACCCCTTTTCTGACAACAGATTGTGATTGACAGTGTGTAAATTAGGGTGCAGGATGATCCATCTCATTCAGATTACAAAAGCCAAACAAGATGTTGAGAATAATGGATGGATGGTGAATGAGTTTTATCTCTTATCTTCATGCACTTGGCTTCAGCCAGAGCAGAACGGTGACATCGCTTGGAGCATGTGCAGCAGTGTTAAAGTGCATATTATTGCGACCACCAGAGTGTGGCAGAGACCGCATCACGGAGCAGCACAACGCAATTATTGAGATTTGCTGCAAGTGAAAATATTGTCTTCTTGCCTACTATACAGGGTGGCAGGGACATCGACGCGCAAACTGTAACCATGGATTCAGCACATGAGTTTAGACCCCACAGCGTAGAAATTTTTCGTCGGTTAGCAAAAGAAAAATCTTCTGTTTCATAGAAAACTGTAATACCTACGCGGTCAAAACGTATGGAACAGTAATATTCTTTTTTAATCCCTTACTTACTTACGGTCGTGGGTTTGAACCCAGGCAGGCGCTTAACTTTGTGTAAATAATTTTATCACCACTGATCTCAAAACGGTTAAGGAGAATATTGTGAGGAAATCGGCATGGCCTAGAACCGAAAATTCGAAGACATGTGACATCTACCAACCCGCACTAGGCCCGCGTGGTGGATTACAGCCCACTCCCTCTCCAAGAAAGGAAGCCTGTGTCCCAGCAGTGGGAACATAATAGGCTGATTATGCTGTATGATTCATTTAAATGATTGAATAGCAGCAAACTATCATTGGCAAAAACAAAAAAGAATTTCACCACATTCCACATAGGCTTATTTTGATAATAGGTATCTATTACTGTAAGACTCATTCAATAAACGGAAGAGAGGTAGTTAGCCCCGGTGCTAATGAGTCTATTGTTTTGTTATCAGAGGGGCAATTCTCGTAATTTTAAGAACGTTCACAGTCTCAATCTGTCAAAAATACCTCAAAATTCTACATTTTAACAAAGTTTTTGACATTTGTTTGTCGCCGAGATGAGACTGCGACTAGATTTTGAACGCTTTAAATTACAAGAATTGGCCTTCTGATCTGTCTCAATCTGTAAAAATACGTCTAATTTGCCTACATTTTTGACATTTGTTTGTCGCCGAGATGAGACTGCGACTAGATTTTGAACGTTTTAACCCTTCATATGAACGTAGATCCACGCGAGACACAATGGCTTTTAATTGTGTCTGTAATTACGGCATTCAACGGGTTAACTTACGGGAATTGGCCTTCTGAACAATTTCGGTTATTAGGGCTCATCTAATTTTGAAAACTACTGGCATTTCATATAGGTACCTACTTCATTTAATTTCGGAAACCATCGGGTCGTGGGGTCGGAGTGCTCATGGTTTGTTCATGGAAATCTCCAAAAGGCTGGTTGACACTACCCGTGACCCAAGGGCTGGCTTTTACCTTGACCAGAGGGTAAGAATTGCCATACAACGTGGCAATGCCGCCGCCAGTCTATTGGTTACATTCGACAGCGATGCAAAGGAATTGTTAGACTCCATATTTTAATCAGTTAATAGTTGTAGTTAAGTTATTATGTTTTAATTTTAATAGTTTTAGGGCTGATTTTTCCAACGCCAGATAATTTTATCGGAGTAATAATTTTGAATTTTTGACAGTTCTTCCATACAAAAACTGTCAGACGTCAACTTTATTCCATGAATAAAAATTATCTGTAGATTGAAAAATCAGACCTTAGTAGAAGAAGTTTATCCAATGTATTTTCAGTAATTTCCAAATATTCCTACTGTAAAATACGTGAAAATTCTGTCATTTTCACGTATGTGAACATACACACATACATCGCCGTGACCTTGACAACATTATTACACCCATAGCAAAAGCATGCTAAAGTGAAACAAATGCTTTCGCTACGGATTTTGCGCCGGCATAATACTGTTCGCAAATCATAACTAGTACCCATAGATCACGAGAGATGGCGTTAGTTGTACCTACTACATAATTGCAATTAATTAATTTTACTTCAACATAAAACGGCAATCAACCAATCATATCAGTTATAGATAGAATTAGACAAACATAGAAAACTCCAGACATAATGTAAGGTGTCTTCCATTCATCATCGAAGAGATCTCATTAAGGTTTTTTTTTTTTTTTAGGATGGGAAATCATCAAATGACCCCTCCCGCTCTGGGTGGAGCAGAAGGGAGCGTCAGACTCTTACTGACTAAAACCCACCCGTGTTCCTTCCTTAGCCCTTTATGTACCAGGGCAGCGGTAACCCTTTCGGACGATCCCGCTACCCCGGCAGGCTTCGGCCCTATCGGGCCCCGTCAACTACGCTGACATCTCTTTGAGGCGCGCGTGGAACACATACGCGCCGTCCGGCACGGGCCTGGTCCTGATCGGACGGAGAGCTACCCATTGCTCTCCGCCCGCAGGCCCGCGCCTACGGTGGCCGGGAGTCGTCACGCGGCTCCCGACGCCCGGAGCGTCTCCCTCGGCGGCTGAGGCATGAGGATCTCTCCCTCGCCCATCCCGCCACCTCCTTCGCTAGCATGACTGCTTCGCAGAAGGAGGTGACCGCCTCCCACTCCCTCTCGCCCCGGACCATGGCTTGCACCAGGGCCGGACGCGAGAGGTCGCCGCCGCTGCCGATCGCCTCTACGAGGACACGGCGGTGCTCTGCCCAAGCGGGGCAGACCTCCACCGTATGCTCCACCGTGTCCTCTGGGCGATCCTCGCAGTGGTGACACCCGGGCGTCTCCTCCCGCCTGATGATGTGCAGAAACCTCCCGAAACATCCGTGTCATTAAGGTTTAGGTAGCGTCCAGGAGCCACGGCGAACAATCTATGTCATGACATATCAAGCTATACATTTCCAGTTTTAGCTGACCTCGCATTGTATAGGCTTTTCGTAAAGAGAAGTCAGCTTATACTGGAAATGTATAGCTTGATATGTCGTCGTGCGTATAGTTCCGCCGACAAGAGAATGCGTTCTTGACACCTGTCAGTTTCATACAAACGAATACGTGTTTTGCGAATTTGATCTTTATTAGCTACTAGAATTGTCGCACTGTCAGGAATGCATTCTCTCGACGGCCAGACTGTATCTATGTAATATTAATATGAAACTAGTTCTTGGAAACTATTATGAGATGAGTCAGTTTAGTCACAAGTCTAAGTAGTAATTGAATTACTGTAGATTTTCCTTGACTTTTGTTGAGGATAATCTCGATTATTGTTGAGACCAACTGCGTAAGCGATGACGGGGTGCATTAATACTGTCTGGTCATAATTTGATTGAAGCCGTTTGAAATCAAGCGTTGGTCTGACCAAACAGTTCGCCGATATATTATTTTTAGCTTTGTTGCTTTGTCGTGCATGCTGTGGTCTCCAAGAGTCAAGGAGTACACATAATTAATAGATAAAGCATAGCATAATCAGCCTATAATGTTCCCACTGCTGGGACACAGGCCTACTCTCTGTGAGAGGGAGTGGGCCGTAATCACAGGCCCAGTGCGGGTTGGTAAGTAGATGTCACAATATGTCTTCGAATTTTTAGTCCTAGGACATGCCGGTTTCCTTACGATGTTTTCCTCTACCGTTCCGTTTCCGACTTTACAATTACAATTTTGTTGTTAGTAAGTATGTTAAAAATGACCATGTTCTAGAACATGGTCATTTTTAACATACCGCGAACTAGTGCGCTTTCGACCGTCATCGTGAAAAAATATAAGAATGCCGTGTTGGTGAGTGGTTTCTTGTAAAAACCGAAGCCAAAACCAAAACTTTGTAAATCATGGAATCACTTACCATATATAAATAAAAGTATTATACTATATTTGTCTTTAAAATCATGAAAAACAACAAATTGTAAAATATTTCTTGCTTTCAACCACGTTAATTTTGTTTTCAAATATCGCAGCGACTGTACTATTTTCGCAGTAAATACATTGCTCCTTGACTGTGTCAGTCTCTCAGTGACTAGACAAGCAATGTAAAAATCACAAAACGATACTTTATGTATGCGGTGCATCGCATGGTACGGCCGCTGCTTCTTGCGGCCAGCTAGTGATGTGGCTGTGCAGATCCACTAACGTAGGCTATCGACAACAATGTCGATTACCCAACGAATACATAGTTAATTTTACAATTTGTCAACCGTTTTAACACGGTTGGAAGACCTAAAAAGATGACGTTTAAATCCGGTTGGAAGACCCTTGAGAAGATGTAAAATAATGTTTAATTTTATTGTTTATTTTCATATTTTTTTTTGCTTTTTTTTATATTTTGTGGACATATCGGTTTTATTTATTTTATTTTCAGAACCCCAATTTTTTTTTAGTACAAGTATAAATGGAAGAATCGATAACTTTCCGATTTAGTCAATTACTAGCGTATATCCTACTAATATTATAAACGTGAAAGTTTGTATGGATCGATGGATGGATGTTTGTTACTCTTTCACGCAAAAACTATAGAACAGATTTGGATGAAATTTGGAACACAGATGGTTTATAAGCAGCATTAACATATAGGATACTTAACTTAGATATTTTATCCCGATATTCCCAAGGGATCGAAACTTATGCAGGTGAAACCACGGGGCGCAGCTAGTGTAAAATAAATGGCTTTTGCACAGCCCAACGATAGCGACAGATGTTTTTGTGTGAGTAAGTTGTACAGTGCATGGTAAATGCACGCTATGTTTGATGAGTTAAGGTTTATAATTGACTAGCGGCCCGTCCCGGCTTCGCACGGGTGGTTAAGTTTTAGTAAGGATCCCTAATCTTTTCTAGCAATAAATATAGCCTATGTCACTCAGGGTGAATGTAGCTTTCCAATAGTCAAAGAATTTTTTAAATCGGCACAGTAGTATTTGAGTTTATTCACACGTTTATTTACGCACAAAAATACAAATTTTCCTCTTTATAATATTAGTGTAGATATCTGGATTGTGTAGTACGCCCTGATTTATGAATTGCAAGTGTGTGCGCGACTTTGTATCTATTGCTTTTACTGAAGTGCATGTGTAGCAGTAGCGCGGTAGTGGTATCATCTTAGCGACATGGAGTTCTGATACATTTTCAACTACCGGGGCATATCTCCTTCATTCCTATATCCTTAGATATAGGAAATAGGGATAGGAATTTGGAATTTGGTTTGTTTTTTTTGGAATGGGTATAGGGATTTTGAGTCTGGATTTGTGGTTTTCTGTCTTAACAGAAAACCACAACCACCACAACACCACAAACCACTGCTCTCAAAAACGGTGAACGAAAACAACGTGAGGAAACCGGCATGTCCTAGAACTAAAAATTCGCAGACATGTGACATCTACCAACCCGCGCTGGGCCCGCGTGGTAGATTACAGCCCACTCCCTCTCACAGAGAGGAGGCCTATGTCCCAACAGTGGGAACATTATAGGCTGATTATGCTATGGGGATACTTTGGACCCTGGGAAAGGACATAGGCTATAGATAGTGATGTAGGCTTTTTATCGATATACATATCACATATATATATTATATATATAGATATATTTATCGATATAATACCAGACAGACAATATTGTCTGTCTGGTATTTTGAGTCTGGATTGGATTGAGTTGGAGTGGTTATTTGGTTTCTTTTTCGTAAGTAGCTGTTTGAAACACGATGACCCTTGTCACCTAATGGCTGCTCCCTTATTCCATACCCACATATTTATAATACTCCCCATTACTTCCCAAGCGCCAAGAAATAAAGTCCTTCCGTAAGAAGGCACCCTTATAAAATATCCCACCTCAGAACCAATGAAAAATCATGGTCATCTATTTCTATTTCTCCCGTTTCAAATGTTCCCCTGTAGCGAATATTCCAGGGGTTCTAATGATGTCCGATCCCCCTAATCATGTTACCATCGATTCATGGGTTTAGCGTCCCTGCCCTGGCATAAAAATGTCTTGCCGTTGCCTGTACTCGGCTCGCGTACAACTCGAGTGTTATTTATGAAGATAGTAAAGCTGTCGTGTTCGCTGCGAGAGTAAATTCTTGTTAGGTCTGCTGCTGGTTGGAAAGATTCAGAGGACTTTTGTTAAGTCTAGGCTTTAGGAAGCTACCTGCTACCTATGTTTATGAAAATTACTACAGTGTCTATGAAAATCACTAAATTTTATTATTTAAATTTACTCAACTACTTTTTGTGAATCGTCAGTCAACCCAGCTTTTGCTTGTTTTCTTTAATCTTCTCCCTTATCGCGCTAACTAATAGATAGGTACAGACGCCAGCACATCGAGATACTACAATCTGTCAAATGTCTTTAATAGATTTTCAACTTTATCGATAAAGTATTAAGGTTCAAAGTTGATTGGGAAATTTTGATAGTTTCGGGTAGCTTGACCTGCTGGGGTCTGTACCTACCTACAAAAATATCATTCTCATGTTAGTAGCCAACAAGGTGGTAGCATGTCTAACCGCCATAACCCGGGGCTTCAGTCCGGGCGCCAGTCTTTCAACAAGAGTCTACAGCCCAACTGTAGATATCATATCTAAATAAAGCTCAGAACAAGGAATTTCAAGCTTTCGCCATCACACTACATTGCTTATCAAGACCAAACGAAATGAGCATAATTTTCTGCGCATGATGACGTTATTGAAATTGCGAGAAGATAATAAATACATTTATTTAAAACTAGCGGCCCGTCCCGGCTTCGCACGGGTGGTTAAGTTTTAGTAAGGATCCCTAATCTTTTCTAGCAATAAATATAGCCTATGTCACTCAGGGTGAATGTAGCTTTCCAGTAGTGAAAGAATTTTTGAAATTGCACAGTAGTTTTTGAGTTTATTCATTACAAACATACACACAAAAATACAAATCTTTCCTCTTTATAATATTAGTACAGATGATCTTTTAATACATAATTTATTATTAGCACCTACGTGATACGTTTATAATTTCACATGTCCTTCAAATGTATTGAAAGCAAGCATATGTTTATAGTTACAGTACCATATCATCAACTGCCTAGCCTATTCCCAACTATGTTGGGGTCGGCTTCCAATCTAACATCTGGTTAGACTGGAAGGCGACCCCAACATAATTGCTGCTGAATCAGTATTTTACATGGAGCGACTGCCTATCTGACCTCCACAACCCAGTTACTGGCTAATATAATATAATACTCCTTGTTAAGACTGGTTGTCAGTATTTCGGGCTTCTGACGAACCGTAACGACTGTAAGATCAACGAATGACAGCCTGGACCAACGGCTTAACGTGCTTTCCGAGGCACAGAGGGGTCTTGGTATGTGAAGATGGTCGCCCTTCCACGGACCAACCGCGACAAGCTAGCTTAACCTGATCGACAGACCGTGCGGCTGTTGTTACAGTATCATCTATGAAACCAAATAACTGTAAAAACACCTGAAAACCACCATTTGGGTTTCAGATACAAAGAAATAAATCCTTGTCATTTTATCAATTATTTCATTCCAGCTTTATCTAACAAGCAATTCATCTGCTCCCAAGTTCCTGACCAAAATAAGGACATCTATCACTATCATTTATTTTCCCGCATTCGTTCCGACCTTAGACAAAAGTCGGTCATGTCAGTCGACACCGGATATCCACCGATGCAGGGCAAATGTTGACACTTTGCGTTATCACCATGCCTTGAGGGACCCAAACTTCCCTTTACACCCTTCTGCAAATACACAAGCAATTTTCAACCTTCTTCCCCTGACATAAGAAAGCCAATCTTATGTCAAAGTTGTACAAAAGTTATGGTAGGTATAGTTAACTTAAGGGGTGACTGTGAAAACAAAGCTGTGTTGTAGGGCGGGTCTTATAAAACTCAAAATAAACTTGTGGGCAACGAAAATATTGTTTTTTGATAAAACCTCGAAGGGTTTCAGGGATAGAAAGGTGTCAAAGTGAGAGTGTTTCACACTAGCGGAAGAGATTAAAGTATGAGTGATGATGTGCTACATCGCCCTAGTTTGTTTAGCAAAAGCTTACTTATAGGTCCTCAAAAAAAAGAAGGGGACGCGAGGTAAGCTGTTTTGAATTTTGTTTCAGCCAGTTTCAGGGGTCATATTAAATAGTCTGTCTGACCGAGTCTGAATGTCATGTTCAGTAACTAAAACACAATTGAACGAGCCTCACACATAAACCTTTGGAGACATTGCCGTGATGTTGCCAACATCACGATGTTGCTTAGTTGCCTCATTCATTCATTCTCCTGCCCTTCTCCCATTTTTTTTTTTGAGTTCCGCGCAACATGTCTTCTTGCATACTTCACTATTAGTCGTTATCTCGGTAGGTAGTCACCTAGCCTACCATGATAAACTAATGGATAAACTTTTGACACCTTGAAACAATTTAAATACATAGTAACTAAACTAAGACTTATTCTTATTTTCCGAATTCTTAACCGAAAATACCATATCAATGTAACAAGGAAATATTCTTTGGCAGTATGTGTCTTAATAAGCGTATTAATAAGCGTATAATTGTCCGTATCAGACGCGTTGTCTCCAGATATATAAATATAAACAAGACGACAGTTTCAGCCATTGTTATGTGCTTCGTTTAGCAGATAAACATGTACAATTTTAAGATTTTCGTGTCCGTTGGCGCAGTGTTGGTAAGAATTGTCAACATATTTCATTGTGATGTTTCTATTTTCCTCAAAACTTATTCTGAAATTAATAATTTAATATCGTTGGAGAAATTAGCAAAACATTTGTTCTTAAATAGGCGTTCGATCAAGCAAGATCGAGATCAAAATTGAGGCAAAGTTTTATTTAATACATAACGAAATGTGTTCCAATTGGTGCCTTGCCTGTTTTTTAAACTATGAACAATAAGCGATCCCACAACAAGCGACTAATAGAACCCAATGTGCTTATAAGCTCTCAATGATTTAACTTCAACCTTCAACGTAACTTATAATTTTTACTCTAACTTAACGTAATTTTACTTAACTTTTCAGGTTTTATTCTTCCCTACGGACCATAAAGGTGAGACACAGATTCAAAAACAATTTATTGAGTTGAGACGCCTGCCTCATTTGTATTCTGTACCTAAGCAAGGAATTCTTGACAGATTATTTCATATCCCGGTTTTATAAGTTAACATCACTGAAAGACGAGGGGTCGCAAGTTGCCGTGAGTCAACAAACAGCATAACAAATGATCGACATGACATTCTCCATCGATCGAAAAAAATACACTATTGTATATTATTGATCGAAGACTATTGGTATCATTTAGTGTTTTTTATTTTTATTTTTATTGATAAGGAGAAGGAAGAAGGAAGTAGGTAGTATTATTTAGCTTTAGAGCCCAAATCTCAACATCGTTTATTATTTTGATAAGAGTTGGCTACATCACTATAGCAACTAGCGGCATTCGAATTCAACTTATCTCGACCAAGACGAAAATATATGTCCTTTTATCCTTTAATTTTCATCCTCGCAGTGACAGCTGCACCTGCACCTGCCCCGCACCCTTGTCTATGGCTGCTGGATCACAACCATTTCCATCCAGAGCCAACCACGACGACAGCCAAGCCTAGTGTAGTGGAGGACTTTGCCAAATTGACGAACAAGAAAACCAACCAGCTGGAGAAACGTAAGTCGTATTTTTTAAACAACTTTGTGACAGGGATTTTTTTTAAACTAGAATATGCTTTATACGCAATATCTATAAAGCCGGAAATTGAAAATTCTGTGCAAACGCTTGAGTTGAACATGTTGGGTGTTTGTTTGTTTTTGAGTTTAGGTAGGTAGGTTTATTAGAGGACTTTTCCTCTGATATTAGAAAATCCTCTTGAATTGAATAATGTTTATTGTAATACAAACTATTGTTGGACTCAAACCGTGTCTTGTTAAACTCAAACCGAATGTTTTGTAAACCCTCCCCCTTTCTTGGGGACCTTCTGTAGTCAATTGTTCCTATTGTTTATGCTCAATTCAGTAATGGGTAGATAGATATAGGTACTCTTTACAATTGGGCTCCAGTATTTTAAGGGGACATGGGTCCAAGTACCTACGGCCTCAATCTTAAAACATTAAACACAATGGAACACAAACCGAGGCCGGTACCTCCCAGTCCCAGCCAGAATATTTGACTGAATTTCTCCTTTTTACGTGACCCGAGTGGAGGTCAGACGCCAGCAGGTCAAGCTACCCGAAACTGTCAAAATTTTCCAATCAACCTTGAACCTTAATCCTTCAGCGATAAAGTTAAAAATATATTAAAGAAATTTGACAGATTGTAGTAGCTTGATATATTATATACAAGTATATAATAAAAAAAATAAAGAAAAAGGCAGAAGTTATTAGTAACGTTGTATTATAATCGAATTATTTTTATGTTTCAGTTATCACCGATTGGAGTAAGTCTAAATAAAGTTAAAACTTGGAATGAAAATTGGCTTTTTGAGCTTAGACTTCATATAAAACAGTTAACAATAGATGGCGCTACTGTAAGCTGACCCTAACATAGTTGGTAAAAGGCTAGGCAGATGACAATGATAATGAACAAGAGATGGCGCTAATCACCGATATACTAATCTTTAATTTAGCGACATCTCGTAGAAAATTGATGAACTAAGATGGTAGAAAAGAGTGGGCCACTTCGAGGTGACTGATACTGAAGCTGGAATGAAAACAAAAGAAAATCTGAACAATCATAAATAATTTTAGTTTCTTAATTCATACTGATTGTGTATCATCTCTTCCAAACAGTGCTATGGGGGCCGAGCAACGAGGGTCAGAAGCCACGCTCTAGGAATTCACTGGATAGAATGATTTCTGGCTATATGAAGTTCCTATCAAATATACTCAACATGTTTTAGAACGTACCTACTTGTTTGAAGTTGTATGAAATCATTTTGCATGTTGGTTAAGAAAATGTAAAAATATTTTACTAATCTTCGTGGGGTCATCTCAGTCAGCTGTTATTATTGTTAAATTATAGACAAGATTGATTAAAATGTTAAGTTTATTAGAGTAAAACCTGGGCATGACTATGAAGTACAAAATTGTTTCAAATAAATCTTATAATAAAAACTTAATATTTTATTAGGAGGGTAGTTTATTTATATAACTCGCGCTCATCATTCATCAAACATTTATTCATAATAATTTTGTGAAAAAATACTACTCCTTGGTGTGGACTTCAGAAGGATTTCTGAGGCAATGCAACTCGCACAAACTTTCGCTGACTTGAAAAACTCGAGTACCGACATTCAGCCGATACTCAATCAAACCATCCAGTTCGTACCAAAAAAAAAATAAAACCAAAAATAAATTTAATATATTAATTTTAATCAGACTCGTTTCACAACATAAATGAGAAACTTTCACTCACAGATTTATTCTACAACATTAGTCAAATTCTTACAAAAAATTTAGGCTACAGCAACTAACACTGTACAATAAATCCCTGCACTCGACGACACACAGTGCCGTATTAACATTAATACAATAAAAACTGAGCGTGATTACAACCTTTATACAAAAAAAAAAAAGTTTCTTGGGTCTGCAAAAATAAATATTAATAGCCCCAACTTGGAATATTTCGAGCCAGCACACGCTTTGTAAGATAAGTATGATAATGAATGAAATTTTACAGCTATTTATCATACATATTGTATAGGAGAAGACTGGAACAGACACACTATAACGCACTATGATGAACTAAGGGTTCTTCAAGTTTTTGGAACTACAGCATGCGCACAGGCATGCCCCGCGCAAACACGCTCACGTATGTATCCAACGATACTTATTGTCTTTACACACACATCGACACAGTTTACAGCTCATCGTGGTCCTCCTGTAACAAAGACGGTTCCTAATTAGAATGGAGGTCAACAATACATTAAAACGTAGTTACGTACGTCTTCAATCTCTGTAAATAATTCTAATTTTAAACGCAACAAAGGCGATTGTAATGCCAAGAATTCAAGTGCAAAAAGTGTACATCTAAATTCGTCAGTAAAGCCACTTTGTAAGGCTACCTTGTTGTACCTACTTCCTTTTCAAGGTTAGCGTGTTTTCATGATTATTATCTTTGAATCACTTGACTTTTGCTACAAAAACCAACTGCGACTACCATCTTGCTAGGGTACAATATAGCGAACGGATTGTTTGCCAGTCTCAGCTCAGAATATAAAAATATTCTATTATGCTTGACTAGCACAAAAATCCACTAGTATTGCACCTTCTTAGTTGGATAAGGCAGTTAACAGATAAGTTGAAAATAAAAAGTAAGTCAACTCACCACAGGCGCAGCTTCACCAGCCTCATCATCCAGATCTTCATCATCAAGATCCTCATCATCAGGCTTCTCAGCCTTTTCCTTCTCCCTCTCAACCTCATCCTGTTCACTCTTCATCTTCTTTTCACCTTCTAGCCTCTTCTTGAGGGCCTCACCACGCTCTGCGGCCTCCGCAACGTCATCTCCGAAGTAGATGTTGTCGAAAATGGTGCCTGCCTTAACCTGCCATAAGTCGAGACCGACGGCGCAAAGTTCGTCGCGTTTGTAGAGGTTGGGGTCTGATACGTATTCAGGGTTGTCGATCTCTGGGTGCACCCATGGTCCCTTGTAGGCGGGGTTGTCGATCTGTGAATGGGGAATTTTGTAATGAGTTTATGTTGGTAGGTAATTAAGTGACATTGTTTGTAAGGTCAAGTGGCGGTAGACCTAACAACGATTGCTTCTAGAAAATATGACGCTATTTATTAAAACTAGGTTACAATTCATTGTGAATAATCGCATGAAAACTGGAAATCCCGATGAATTCATCATTCGGTTTACTAAGTAAATTCTATTGAATAGTCTATTGAACTATACTGCTGAATAGTAGTAACACCGGCTTCCACCGCCACGCCAGTCAACGAGACGTTCAATTTTCACATTATAACGGTAACGCGGGTCAATATACGTTATGAACGTTATGCAAACAGCCACGCGCGACTTCTAAGGAAGCTGACGTCATCAAATGACTCAATGATGCTTTCTTTAGTTTTAAATAGATTCTACACGCTGCGAAATTAAACGTTTCGGGTGTAAATGTGTTTAATGCATTTTTAGATAAGAAAAATTGTGTTGAAAAGGGACCGTTTCCAATTGATTAAAATACTCTTGTTGAAATTGGAGCGTGTCGCCTTCTTATTTTTAACTCATAAGTCCAGAAGACAAGATGACTTGGAACTTCGTTATTTCCGTGTCATTGCTCCGGATTTTCAGTGTGTTGTTGAACCTAATTTTGGCTTATTAACATAGCCTCCTTTCTGACATTAATCACCAAAAAATGCAAATTTGAACAACACAGAAATACTAATAATAACTTTATAACTACTACTACTACTAACTAATCATTTTTGAAGCTGCTACAGTCAAAATAAAAGTTCGTTCGTAGTGTCGTCAAACTCTGCTCTATTTCATGACCTTTCAAAGTTAAAATTTAGTTGCTGCTGCTCAAGCTACCTAGCAAGTGACACATTTCCGATGACGCCACTTCGCGCGAACCGGTTTCAACAATGCCCGTTCATCTAAACATCTAAAACCTAGTACAGAATTCACAAATTACCTGCTTAGGTGCCCAAACTCCCTTGTAGTCGGGGTTATCAATCATGGGAGGTTCCCATTCGCCGTCCATCTCATCATCCCAGTCCTCAGGCTTGGTGGCATCAGGGTCGGGAATGTGCTCAGGTTTGTCCCAGTCTTCGGGTTTCTTGTCATCAGGGTCGGCGATGGTGGCCCTCTCGTCCCAGTCCTCGGGTTTCTTGGCTTCGGGGTCCTAGGGAAAAAATGGGTTTAGAACATTCGAAGTCTTATTGAAAGGAAAGTTTTTTGACGAAAGTGATGGATATTTTTGTAAATATGCCGACTGTCTATGCTTTTGTTTGTGTTATTCTTAAACTTAAGTTTATTATCTTATCGAATTGAATTCTATTACTGCCGAAAAGTTTTATCGCGAAACACTAAATTTGTGCTATTTTGACCAGCCTAGCACGAAATTCAAGTCTTCATTCAAGATGGCTCCTTACCTTGATTTTCTTGGGTGGCAGGAAGTCCCAGTCGGCCTCAAGCTCTCCAGACTCGACCTTCTCATTGTCAATGAGCACCTCATAGGTGTTGTCAGGCTTCACTATCAGAGTGTACAAGTGGGTGTACACGTCATCTTTGCAACGGATGTCCTTCTTGATCAAATGGTTCTTGCCCTTGTAGCTGAAGATCACGTGAACCTGAGGGAGAAGGAAGATCTAGTTAGCACTAAGGATCGAAAGAGAGAGAAGATGGAAGTTTGTCAAACGTGTTTGAGGTTGACGAACTTCATGAGGTTCCATCGAACTTTTGCTATAGGTGATAATTTTATTTATTTGCATATTTTATTAGACGGGAGCTAGACGCGCAAGTTTTATTATTACAAAATTGGTCAGTGACCCTGTTTTTGTCTAGTTTTTCTTAACCTATTATCTAATTTAGGCATAACATACACATCCCATTTAAGAAACTTAACAATCAAATGATAAGTACCTACCAACTAATTGTTACAGACAGACAAAACAGGCTGCGTGAAATCGCCGGTTGGAAACCAATATTATGCAACATCCTAGCCATTCAATGCTTCATTGAACATTTGTTATAAAACGTAACGTTGGGGGCGGTGTAAATATATCGATACCTATAACACTGTCGAGTCTGTGATAATCGATAATGCTAGAGGCTGTATCCACTCGACATCATCGCCGCGTGTCCCATAAGGCCGCATGAATTTTTAATGAAGATTGGTCACTAATGTCATTTTTTTTTTTTTTTTTTTTTTTATGAGGTAGGTCTAATAATATATCGCTACCTAGGTACAAACAGTGACGAGCCTGGGATAATCGATAATGCGAGAGACTGCATGCACTCGACAACTCGACGTGTGTCCCCATAAGGTCGCATGATTTTTTAATAAAGGTTGATTAATAATATTGAAATGTTTTTTTTTTATGAGTTAGGTGTTAATATATCGATACCTATAACAGTGAGCCTGGGTTAATCGATAATGTTAGAGGCTGCTTGCACTCGACAACTCGACGTGTGTCCATAAGGTCACATGAATTTTTAATGAAGATTGATAAATAATGTTGACATGATTTTTTATGAGCTACTCGCACGCGTATAATAAAATTAAAAACTTTAACGAAAACGCTGAAATTATGACGAAACCGCATCAGAATGTGTTAAGTCTTTCGAGATCGACTACCTACATCAAAATCTGTCGAGTATTTTACGAGACCAACTACGATAACTTGTATACGAAAAAAAACGCAATCATTGATCTATCAATTAATTGAATGTGACGAGATTTAGATCAATACTTTCATATTTGTCATTATGACTGTGTGATGGAAAGCGAGAGTAAGATACAGCACGTTTGCTGACCTCGGACTTTTTTAATATCTGTAAAATATTGATTATCTCTATGGTCCAGCTGTCACGATATAGCGATAATATGGAACCGGCTTTTAATTATTTACTAATCTAATTAATACTCCGAAGGTCGTTTACAGTTAATTAATTATTATGTCCTAAAAACTGTGATAGAGTGATTAATTGAACGAAGCCTGAAAACTTTTGGAAAATAAATTATGTTACAATGAAAGTCAAGTAGGTGCCTTGGTACACAACATTTTACATCATTATGGTTCATCAATAATGCGAGATGTTTATCAAAACACTAATCGAATCTAAACTACCTATGTTTACGTCATTTTAATGATTCATTGGGACATGGAATTATATTATATATAAATTATGAATGCCTTTGACTTGGGTGTTGGAAAACGTAAGTTCAATAAAAGTAAAAATTGTTTAATTACATTAAACTAGTTGCGCCCCGCAGTTTCACCAGCATAAGTCTCGATCCCAATGTTTAACGGGACAAAAACTATCCTATGTCCTAATCCAGGTCATGGTCTACCCATGTGCCAAATTTCATCCAAATCCGTTCAGCCGTTTTAGCGTAAAAGCGTAACAAACAAACATACAAAAAAAAACAAATCTTTTCTCTTTATAACATTAGTTTAGATTAAAAGAGATCACAATCGTACGAAAAGATGTGTGTGAACTTTACTTCTTTCCCACTTTTCTAAGAAAAGTTTTATAGTAGGTATAAAATGAAATACCTAATACTAGTGATTGTTTGTTTTCATTCTAAAGCTCTAAGTCTTGAGTCCTAATAAATTAATTAGCTGTATTTTCTATTAGGTTTTCATTACTAGTCAATTAGGAAGAAAATCATTACTATTCAATCCTATCTCAGCCAGCTAGTAACTAACTTGTTTATTACCAATGCTAAATGAAAAAAAAAACTATTAATCACCATGAAAACTAGCTAATTGAAAGCCACTGCCCTAAGCAGATAAGAGCCTATAAAATCCATCAGTTGTAATGTCATAGTAAAGTATGTACTTGATAAAAGAAAGTGAACAACTATTATACAATAAGCACCTAGACATGTACTATTTTTTAATTATTATTTCCTGTAACTGACAACAATTTCATGCAATAGGATATATTTCCCAATGGAAACAAACTATTTTAAAATTATACTAATTATACTTAAACAGGTATTATATAAAAACTTTTTGATATTATATCTTAGGTTAAAACTTAGTCAACTTTAATGATCATGAGATTAAAACTGGTTATTTTAGTTTAGTGGGCCATTCATTTTGCATGTTACCTAACATTATCATTCTACTTATTGAATCCAATTATTAGTAAATGAAAAGGAATAAATGTCTTGGGATTATTTAGGTAGTTTTATCAAGACATTTTAGCTTGTCATTATTGCTTAAAATGCTTAATTAATTTATATGAAAACATGTTTTCTTACCTTCTTGGTACCAGGACCGCAGATGTCAGGGCCGAACATAATTTCATAGGGGGACTCTCCATGCATGTCAGTCTGCTGCAACTTGCAGTCGAAGACCTTGAGGTAGCCACCTCCGCAGTCAATGTCTTGCTCATGCTTCACTGAGAACTGCACAACCAGGGGCTTGCCTTCGTTGCTGAATGGCTCGAACTTGCGCGACAACGCGTAGAACCTCGCGTCTTCAGACGTCTGCAGACCTGACAAGCACCAGGAGAACAGGAATGTATAGGAGATGCAGTGAGAGTGGCGTGTAGTGACGCTGACGCCCGGCCTATTGTTAATTTGCTATGTGTAATTGAGTTCAGTGCCCTTTGCACGCTCATAGTATTGGGTAATTTACTACATATACATACATACATGCTTACTTAAGTGCATTCTGCACACAACAAAATTAATTCATCACTCAGATGTGAATGTTACATAGTAAGGGGCATTAGAAGGGGACCGCTCTCCACCTACCTTTATCTTCCTCCGGTTCGTTGTAGAACTTTCCAGCAGTCAGCTTGAACTTGCCGAACTCTTTGCCAGGATGTTCACTGTAAACCCAATTGGATTCCCATGAGTCTGAAATGAAAAACGTACTGTTTTAACACATTACTCCCCAAAATAAACCGGCTGCCGATAATCTTGGAGACGATCGATAGCACACGCGGCAAGCCGGCACAGCTCGAAATTGAGGCTTTTGAATAAAATACTTAAACTTACCATCGGGGAATGTCTCCTCGAAGAACACTTCACAATTTATTGATGAAAGCGCCAGTAAACTGACAACAGCTAGCACTAAAGACTTCATTTTTGATTCACACAAGCACCTCGACGTTCAAAGGACTGGCCACGAATAACTTCAAAAATTGGCGAATTCTCTATTATTACTTCGACCGGTTTGTAAGCCTCAGCAATGTTTTATCTCACTCTGTTGAACACAAACATATGAAGTGTGAATGAGATGGGCATAAACGTCAATGTATTGGGTAATGTGGAAGTGAGGCAGAGATACTTTTGATTTCGGTGAATTCGCATGGGAGTGAGAGAGTAAGGGCAAAATGACGTTTTACGTTAAATTACGACAGACAGATGGAAAGCTGCTATTGGCTGAGTGTTAGCAAATAGGAATTGAACACACTACATGAAATTAATGATTCAGACGGCGGGAAATTATGAATACCGGTTGTTACATTTCAGTACTCACATTTCTGGTTTTTCATGAATGTTACAAACTATCTTTTTTAAATCTTTCAGTAACTGAAGCTTAAAAATAATTATCTGAACGATGATCATAGTTTATTATGCGTAAATACTATGGTTGTTCGATAATCGAGAAAATTCATTCATAGTATTGATGATAATGTAAACGTAGCCGCCAATCACTACCGCACAGAGCATAAGAGAGGGATAAAAATATACCGCATCGTTAGTTGGAAAGAGAGGCGCTTGTCTAGTACGACGTGGATTCGTCGTGGGCTCTTCACATTAGTTGTTGTATGAATGTGGCCTTCATTATTGTTTACACTATTTGAACATTTAATAATTAGTTATATATTTATATTATGCAGGAGAATATCTACATCAAATAACTTTTGGGTAACTACCTACCACTTTAGACCTGCGTCTATTACTATACCTACCTACCTAGATAGAGGGGTATAATCCGTAAGTACCTGTATAGGTAGGCATAATCGGTTTACGCGATTATACCAAAACCTTGGAAACCTTCCCAATCGGAATATCGTACAGGTCACGCCAGATCGATTTGGACGGGTCATTTTCTGATTGGTTAGGTACTAACTACCTACCTGCATTCAGGCATCCCATCTTATCTTTATCTATGATATTTTATATTTTTGCGTGCTTTTTAATAGCATTGCGGTTTTCAGAATTGATATTCAATTAAATATATTGCATGTAGGCCTAATGACCTACAGATCTATTTCTTGGGTTTCATGACCATTCGTCCATTTGGAATAGCTGTAATAACTATCAGTAGGTATACAGTTAGGTTACCTACAATCCAATTAAATAATTAGATCAACACAATCAAAAAAAAAATTGACTTTTTTGTTGCTGATTTATTTGCTCTTGACATATATTTTTGATATCGCATGATAAGCTGACGATGCAAACCTAGATTAGATCGTTAGATTAAATGTGTTGTATGTGTTAGTTTCTTGGAATGGTTCATTTTCATACTGTATGGAAACCACATTATATCTACCTAGTATCTACATAGTTTCGTGGTTGAGACATGACATTTCGGACAGACTCTCCATAGTTAATTTATATTCGGCATTCACCCTAATTAGATACTGTTGTTTTGGTCCAAATTTTATATATTTTCTACGTTCTTCCCCTTTATGGAAACAACCACATCTGTTGGACAAAATTGACCATATTATTCGCAGCACATTCAAAACCATTTTAAATGTGGCCTTGGACGACCGAGCGGGGCTTCAAGCCACACTACCCATCCGTTTTAGTGGCCTCGGCGTCCGCAAAATTACCAGTATTAGCTTACCGGCGTTCCTTTCCTCTGTCCACAGCAGCGAAAAGTTGACCGGGAAAATTTTAGCCCCCTGCCTGGTTCACTCTGAAGTGCCTTGCTTGACCGACGCAGTGAACGCCTAGAAAGCGGCTTGCCCGGATACAGATCAGCCCGTAAACCCATCTTCCCAGAGACAGTGGGATGAGCCGCTCTGCAGGTTGGTACGGAATAAACTTATCAATCCGTCCACCAATACTGCTGAGCGTGCCCGCCTGCTGGCTGTGGGTGATTGGGAGTCGGGGCTCTGGCTTCAAGCACTCCCTTATTTTGTCACATGTACATTTATGTATTATTATTTAAAATATTAGGTATATTTACCTATGCAATATAAAATGGTAGGCATTATTATTAAAGTTATTGTTCTGCTCGATGTTGGAATTTTCCCAACTTTTTCATCATCATCGGACAATCCTGTTGACATCATATCCCCAATTTGAAAATATAAACAATCATGCAGATGTAGGTATCTGCATGATTGTTTATATTTTCAAATTTCAAAATCCTTATACCTAGGATGTAGATAAATGGTGGATCCTAGGAGTCCTACCTAGGTACCTAATCTAACTAGAACCATTTACAGGGGGGCGTTATTGATAGGTAGGTAAATATTTGTTTGTTAGTTGTTTTTTTTTTTCTAAATAGTATTGCAAAAAACAAGATGGCGGCTTTAGTTCCGATTTTAACCACGCGCCAAATTAACCTTGTAGGCCTAAACACATTTTTAATTTTTAGGTTTTATTCATTTGTTTCCCCAGTCGTAAGTTTTAGTGGTGCCTACTTTCCTTACCAGCCAGTCCACACGAATCTTCTAGATCAGCGAACGATTTATCTGATAAAACAATGAGCGACATTATGCCTACATTATTGCTGTGTTTCCGGTATTCATACGGACAACTGAACAATCGGACACTACGAGCTAAGAGATTGATGACGTACAACTGTTGTTGTAGGTACTTGAAAATGCGTAGGAGATGCACGTAGGTATAGTATACCTACCTGCATCTCCTACGCATTTTTACCTTGCTCATAATTTGTCATAGAAAAAGTATTAATACCATGTCTGTATTCCAAGGTACGTGGAGAGGTACATATAGTGCATTGTGCAGCCATATTTTGCCAGTTATGATTAAATGCCATTTAATTGGAAGCGAGCCTATTGCCATAAAGCCGGGCACAAATGCAGATTCCGGGCTGCTGCTGAGAAATTCCTGATGGAAAACCCAATTGCGCATCCCCCGACTTGGGAATCGAACCTAGGGCCCCACGTTTAGCAGTCATGCTTGCTTGTCTCGTAATGACTAGACCAACGATGCAGCTAATACTACGAAAGTACGAACAATAAATAAATTAACACAAAAGTGGGTGATTAGGTGACTAATAAAATTGAGGAATTATAATTAATATATAGGTGTTCAAAATAATGTTGGGCTAACGATATTGTAGTAGATTTCGTGTGATATTTTGCATCCTGTAGGTAGATATTGTTTCCTGTATTCCACGAAGCGTAGTAGGTATGTAGGCAAAAGGTTATTTATTTCATTTAGTTACTAACAGAACAGAACTACGTCAGTACATTAATTTGGCTGATAATAAAGTAAATAACTCGTACATTATTGTAGTTTTACCGTCACGCAAGCCGTTGATAATTTCAATGGTAACCAGAGATAGTGGGCAGTTGGCTGACGTGTTCCAATTGAATACCTAGTTTTTGTTTGTGCATAGAACGTTACATTAGCGACATGTTTCCGTGCAGAAGTGTTATTATTATAAATAATGTCCTCGGCAGGTCCTCTAATGATTACAGATACTAGGTAGAGTAGATAAATAGTTTTCGTTAAAGGGGACTAGCTTTTTAGTCCGCGGCATCGCTCGCGTGGAGGTCGGAAAATATTATACCACTGGCGGCACAGAGTTACTTTCCCTTTTATAATATTATTAGCACCGCCACGCGGTTTCACCCGCATAAATATCCTATGTGTTAATCCTGATTATAAACTATGTGTGCCTAATTTCATCCAAATCCGTTCAGTAGTCCTCTATCCTTTCCTCACAAACTTTCGAGTTTATAATATTATTTAATAGGATGGACGAGTATAATCGCCCCGCAAGCAGGTCTTTCATACAAGGGCATGTAGCGAGCGCTGCATGGAAACTGCAGTGGCGTGCATTGGTTTTCAGAATAGGTAGGCAGGAATGTAATTTCGTCGTATTAACTTGAACGAATAAAGACCAATGACAATTATGTGCGAATAGTACGGGAGCCGATTACGCCGTCTGGGGACTGCCTACTGCCGCGCGTGTTTGTATGCAGATTTTGTTTTTTGTTAGGTATGATAATTTAGTGAGTGTCTTAATTGTAGGGCACACACACTAAAATGTAATGACAGGCTTATGGTTATTTATCGAGGTAGGCACTGCTTATATGCCTTTGTGCAATGTCACTGGGAAACTGGGCCTTATGGCTCAAATACTGCATTCGGCCAGAAAAAGTCGAGTGCTTGGAGTTTTCTGGGGTCTAACAGTGCATTCTAGGTACAGCGTAGGATGATAGTTGCATTATGGTTGGACGGTTGATGGTATTATGTTTAGATGGTTCCTTTACCATTGTTAATCCTCATGCAGGTTTTTTGGAAGCCAGCTAAAGTTCGTTTTTTAAACCCAGATACTAATTTGACAGGTGTAAAGTCAATTTTTTTATTCTAAAAAAACGCAACAAAGCTGGAAATGTCAGATTAGTATCTAGGATTAAAAAACGAACTTTAGAGCTCAACTGCGAAAAAACCTTGAAGGTACCTCAACTGTAGCAGAACAGTGAAACATTTTGATTAATTTATTTCTGCACGGCTAACTAGAGCAACAGTGAATTTTTAATTTTCTGTTAGCGATGCAATTTTAGCATCAGCAGAATAGTTTTCTGTTTGCGTATCTTATTAATTGCACATTATCAGTCAACAAATTAGCCAGAAAATACTAAAAATACATTAAAACCCCAATTTACATGTAAACGTCTTTAATTACTCAACGAGTTTACAGATAACCGTAGCAAATATTTGAGTAAATATCGTTCAAGGCAATATAGGTCTTATTACAATGACAATAGTTTTGCACTTTTTTTATTGATATTCCTTGAAAAACAGCTCGACAAATAGCGTAGTACCACATGTACTTGAAACATTATTGAATAACTTAACTTATAAAAAATATGACGTGGCTTTAGGGAAGCTCCTGATTGGTCTGCGAAATTCTATTTTTCAAAGGATAAACAAAGTTTACATAACGTTCGTAGCAGGTGGCGTTTTGTAGTTCCAGCCTACCCCCATGGGAAGAAGGCGTGTGTTTATGTATGTATACACTATACATATACAAAGTTTAAGCATTTTTATTAGTATGCAAATTTTTATGCATTTGTTTATCCACCTCTAGATACGTTGAGTTATCAGTCAATAACCCTACATTTCAGTCACCTGAACGGTTTTTTAAATCTTCGTGTTTTTTAAGGAGAGACGATTCATAGGTAAATAACACCTAAGATCGATAAACAATCCTAAATTCAACAAATGCGATGAAAAAAAACTAGAATTTCGCTTGCCAACTGAACATAACCAACTCAAAGCGAAAAGTCTTCTTTAAAATCATAGTCATCCTTCTTCTTATAGCTCGTAATCGTCACATTTTCAAGAACATCAGCTAGTTGGACGGCTTGCTTCTCATTCTTCGCTTTTTTCTTTTTATCCTTTTTGAACTGTTGTTTCCTTAACTGGTTTAGTTTGGTGTTGCCTTCGATGAGCATTTCTGGGTCTTTTTTTGTTTTTTCGCTAGATCTGGTTTTCTTGTCCTGTTTGTTCGCGCGTATGTTCACTGATTTTGGAAGCAGACTTGAATCTTCTTCGTCTATTTGCATGTCATCTTGTAAAGCTGCCTTCACTGGGCCTGTGCTTGAAATCTGTGAAAGAAAGATTATTGTTACTGTTATGTTTCAGTTGTCAATGGAAGATATTTTTTTGATTAAGGCCAAGATTTTAGCTTTCAAGAATTGCAGGGACAATTAATATTTCGAAAAGTAAGGTAAATTATAAACTTACAACATTTTGGAGGAGATTGGTCAGAAAAGAGAAGGAAATGGAATACGATATATCAACAAACAGTCACTAGAAATTCTACTGTATGGTCACCTCTATCTTAGTATTTCTTCCCAGGAATTCGATTATTATTTGAAATAAAATGGTGAATATTTTGATACTGTTTAGTAAAGTAATCGTTAGTAAAAAAAAATATTAAAGGATAGACTGTAGCATTCGTCAATTTAACTACCGAATGCTACGTAAATTGATTTTTCTTTTAATAAACATTTCAATTGAGGAACCACCTTAAATCGATTGTAACTTTTGAATGGCTTCTTTTACAAACTAGAGGTTGAATTCACAATCGTTCAAGTACTTTTACTAACGCTAGACCCAAGTAAATTTCAAATTCCATTGTGGTCTCCACTCAAGGTGGACCTTATGGGGATCAGTTGAAGGACCACCTTCCGCATGCTAGTTCTTTCTATTGTGTGAAAGGGAAGGGTTGATATTCATTAAATTAGTTTTACAAATCTTTCACTAGGGGTAGTCATTTATAGCAGTTATAAATTTTAACTAGATTTTGAGATATGGATGCCTGTCAGTCACGACTGAGGGACCACCAATAACCGATTGTATGTTTTGAGTGGCTACTTTTAGAAACGAGAGGCTGAATTTTCAATTGTTTAAGAACTTTTACTAAAAGCTGACGCATTCAAAACTCAAAATTCAAATGTGGTCCCTCAATGGGAACGCAAATAATTTTGGAACAAAGATTTTGGTGTTCCCATTAACCTTGAAAAGTATATTGTTGACAACATTACAATAAGGGGCCTTATTCTCTATGACACAATGAACGAAAGCGCGCGAAATGACCGCGAATTGGCGGGAATAGCTAAGGAATTGGCGTGGTTTCGAGTAAGTAAGTAATTGTTAAAAGGTGATAGTGAATTAGGACCAAAGTCTACTTTACCATGATCCCTTTAACTCCTCTATTATTGTGGACACAACCTCTGTACCATGCAAAATAAACTCTTAAATAAACAATAAGGGTTTTACCGTGATCCCTTCAACTCCGGTATCGTGTGAGGCTAGTTCGTTGATCGCTTCGGTCTCCATGGCTTCGAACGCGTTGATGTCAAATTCTGCGGCTATTGTTGATACAATCTTCGCGTCAACGTGGATATCTGAATCGAGAGTCTCTGGTGGCAGGGTGAAGTATCTCACCTAGGTAAGAGAAAATAAGAATATAGTATTACATTAAAGATGACTGCCATTTTGTTTCGCATAGCTTTGATTTTCGCGATTTTTCACTAAGGGCCGATTTTTCCAACGCCAGGTAATTTTATCTGAGGAATAATTTGGAATTTTTGACAGTTCTTGCATATAAAATCTGTCAGACGTCAATTTTATTCCACGAATAAAATTATCTATCGATTGAAAAATAAGCTCTAAGACATTTTCAGTTACACCCGGAGTCTATGCTCGCCCCATAACATGGCACTTTACAACATAATAGGGTAGTTGCCTGGGTAAAAAAATAATAATTATATTTAATCCGTCAGTTAGATTATCGAAAAATAATGGACACATATTTTTTCTTTTGTCAATCAAACAAAAAATGACAAAGATAAAGCGCGTCAAAATTTGGGAGTGGGGGTCGTGACGTCACTTGCTTGCTAAAGTGTTGCAAGCAAGTGACGTCACGCTGAAATTTAACGGGCGATATCTTCATATTTTTTTATATAATTGACAAAATAAAAAATACGGTTTCAATATTTTTTGATAATCTAACTGACGGACTAATTAGATTTTTTTAGGAAAATGGCCTATTAACGAAATCTGGGGATACAATACACCTGTTTTAATCAGACGTGAGGTAATGTCTATTTTTCTGTAAGGATTCCATAATAAGCTAAATTATTCAAATCAATTAATATGTATAGTCCTACCTTGCCGGTATTCCAATCATTGAGTAGAATTCGGGCGGCTGATTCTTGATCGGGTACACCGCCTTTCTTAAACCTACCCATACGAGATGCCACGTGCGCGAAGAATTCCTGAAACAAAAAATCATCATTTCTTTAGTCCAAACAATTATTAGGCTACAACTTTTTTTCTACATGATTTTACTAAATGGGCAGTTGGCAGTTTCTTTTGAAACGAACTATCAACAATACTGGATTTGATTTGACCAACCTATGTGCCATCAATATGATGGACGTTAGAAAGCCTAAGAACCGGCCCAAACCTGACAAGGCACAGAAACAATTAATTAATTGCCATAGAAACATCAATCTTGCACGCAATGAACTAAAGTAAAAAATTAAGTGCGTGCCTGACCACTCTGATTATTTCCTGGGCTAATGGTAGATTCGACTTATTTCAATTACCGCAATGTTGATAATCGTTTACTAATTTAACGAATGACTTACTTGTGGCGTATTAAAGTCAGGTATGCAATAAAGCTCAGTCAGCGTTTGTTTATTGGCTCTCTGCAAGATGGCGGCCGCCGGTGTGACGGGATCCTTCAAGCTGCCCACACGCACCGCGTTCTTCAGCGCCACGGACGAGTCGCTCTCTGGTCCTGAGTGGAACACTATGCCGGGACTGTCCAGGATCTTGATTTTGGAGTCTAGCTGGACTGTCTGCATTTGTCTGGAATTGTTTAAGGATGTGTAAGTTATTGATAAGCTTAAAACAGTGGAGTAATTGCGCAACAGACTTGCAATGTCTGCCTTCCATTTGACTGTTCAACAATATTCATTGCATTATTTAGGTTGTTCAGCAGACGATTTTTTCAAACATAATTATATTACGAGCAATGAAGTAGCAATATCGAAATCCGTTGGATAGTATGATAAGCGATTAGCGTGCTGTTTCGTCTTGTTCCACATTCCAAACAAAAAACGACAAGAAAATTGACGGAACTTTAACTATAAAAAAACATGAAATCATTTTTTTTTTGTTTTATTGTTTCAATCGTCTGTCGAGTTTCGCTAGCTAATTTAATTTGACCCTGCATAGAAAACTATCTCTTAAAGAAACAAACAATACTTACTTGGTGACACCGGGCGTACTTCCAACATTGCAAGCTTTAGACCTGTTCAGACTGTTGATGATGGAGCTCTTGCCTACGTTGGGCAGACCAACCACACCCACTGTGATGGACGTCTTAATGCCCTTGTTGCGGCAGTAGTTGCCTAGCAGGCTCATTATTAACTCTGCGCCCACGCATGCTGAGCCTGGGAATGGAGAATAAGGTGTTATGAAAATTGGTTGTTCTAAAAGGTAGACTGTGGAGTTGTCGAGGGATCTCGCGAGTTTCGTGCAACTGAGTATTATTGGAGAGGCCATGTTCAGTAGTGAAGTGCTGTCGGCTGATGATGATGAGTATCATAAAAACCATACTCTGAATTACAGCTTTAATCTCACAATTGCAAGATTCAAGTTTTCACCAACAGATAGTGTCTTTTAAAGAAGGTTTATCTTCCACTCATGCAGTGTTACTCCAGGTTTTCAATATAGTTTGTAATAGAGTAGAATTTATTGTTTTATAATAAAAAAACCTGCTCTACTGTATTCTAACCTCCCAATTACACGAAATATCTGACTGGATATATTGGATAAACAAAAATCTTTCAGTTTTATAAATGTCAGACCACGTAATTACTGCTTCAAAGGAGGCCTTGACATTATAAATATACCTACCTTTCATCTGCTTGTCCTTAACCACATGCTTCATTTTCCTCGTCCCAAGATTATGCTGTTGGTCTTGTGTTGAAGCCTTGAACGGTACTGCGGGGGCCGTCCGCCGCAAGTATTTGAGCCAAGCTTCTAGGTTAGTACGAGGAACCAGGTCCGCTTTGTTCAAAACTAGGACTAGACGCTTGCCTGACTCTCGGACTGCTTCTTCTACTTGAGAACAGCGTGTGCCTGGAGATTTTAAGTAAATAGAGTAAGTATATAAAAAGGCTGCACCAACTTTATAAAACAAAAATAGGTATGGTACAGACGGCAGCAGGTCAAGCTACCCGAAACTGTCAAATTTTCCCAATCAACCTTGAACTTTAATGTTTTAGTGATAAAGTTAAATCTCTATAAAAGAAATTTGACAGAATGTAGTAGCTTGATGTGCAGGCGTCTGTACAAAAGGAAATAACTACAAACTGTATTTTATTTCATTTTCCCATACATAAAAAGGTATTTAAAATCGTGCCTTTGTCATAATTTTCATTCGTTCTTATAATTAAACCTTAATCAAAAATATTCCTTGTTGTTCAGTATTAGGGTTAGGTAATAGGTAATACGGGCTGGTGTCCGCAACTCCACGACAATGCGCGTATTTTGCGTACGGGAGTATTAGGGTTATAATAATTATCATGAGGGTCCATTATTTTAAGTTCAGGATATGATGTGGAATGATGTCTATTTCTGTGAATAGGTTTTTAAGGCACTTTTACACACAATTTTATTTAGACACTCGTATTTCCTAAGTGACTGATCCCTGAGAAGAAATGCCAAAACAAACTCGGATATCATAATCCCTTTTAAAGTCCAAACATTATAATATTAAGATTATTCGTGTGGGTCTGACAATGCAGTGTAATGTCTGGAAGGGTCTTTTAAAGAAAGAGCCATTGCAGCAGAGAATTGACCCATCCAAACTATGAGAGCTATAAATAATCAGATCAGTTTTCTAAAGAATTGCACTGAAAATAATCAAATAAATCAATAATTTTTCTCACCTAAAGGATCTCTGGCATCAACAACTTCTAATATAACTTCAGCTTCAGATATAACCTTCTTAAACTCTCTGTAGTAAGTCTTGAGTGAGTTCTCCTTCTTTCTGTCTTTGCCAAACTCTATGTCATCTGTGGGCACATCACCTTTGAACGCATCATGGACTTTTCCTCTGGCTTGTGCATTTTCTACCTATAAACGAAAAGAGAAATTTAGTTACAATAAAGAAAGGAACAAAAATTGTATGTTCAGCAGACATAAAACCCCCATAGATTACTAGTTACCACTGGGCACTAACTCAACAAATTTTTAGATAAAATAAAAAAGGAGTGTATCATGTTGCCCAGTAACTAGATTATAATGGTCAGATAAGCAATCAGTATAAGTAAAATTCTGTTATTTGGCTGCATCTCAAGCTGTGCCCGATATAGTTAAGAAAAGGCTAGGCAAATGATCTGTACCTACATTAAAACATATGTTTTTAGCACGACAATATAGAAATTAGTTAACAACTTACCAATGTGCCCATACTACTAACATTTCCACCCTTTTTTTCTTCCTTTTTCTTTTGTTTCTCTTGTTTAGCTAGTTCTCGCTTTTTCTGTCTCTCTTCTTCCTTATGCTTTTTGACAGCTTCTACCTCCTTTAATATGTCATCTTTGAACGGGCAACCATTAGGAATCTGTATAGGCTTGGCTTTCTTTGATTTAGGATTCTTTTTTGCTTGTTTTTTTAATTTTCTGTTGTGATCTTTTACTTTCTTTTCTATTTTGTAGCGAAGACGAGCCGGCTGCCTCTTTGATGGTTTCTCTGAGGGAATAAATTGTTTAAGTTTCATTCATGAGTTATACTATGAATGGCTAGCTAAATGGCACATATAAATGAAGGTTATGTGTTGAATTGTGAGGTTTTCAGTAAATACATCGTGCAAACTTATAGAGAGTATTAATGTATCATTTTTTTTTTTCTTTATTGCTTAATTGGCCCGCTCTTGACCTATACTTAATACTAAATAGTTAGTACGTTTATTGATACAGAACTTTGCTTAATGTTACTATTATTGTGAAATGTTGACCACCTTCTACCTCTATTCAAGTAAAAAAGTTTTTGCCAGTAAATGACTACGCAGATAAAATATACGCTACATTTAATCAACTAAGCTGGATATTGGGTAGTAAAAGAACGAATTTGTTTCAAAATTATCATTATCAACATTGCAATGTCGCATGCTCTTACGAGTTAGGGCTTACAATAAAAGGTCAACTGGCAATTTTAATGCTTTACTTACTCAATTTAAACTTGGCCATTGTACTAGTTAGATGTTTCTTCTTATTATTAACACTACACTATGTTCAAAATCTTTAAAACGATTTATTTGAAATAATTTGTAGTTCACTTTACCGAACCTAACCAAGTTATTTCATAATGACATTGACATTGATGACAAAAGAAATGAAACGTTTTAAAACATTACAAGTATGGGTTGTCTCTACTTTTTTACAGTATTAATAATATGCTGTCTCTTTTTAAAGAAAAACATATGCTTCATTTCGTGACATTTTCTAGTGTAGATATGGAACGCATGAAGCATGGCAGCTGTCAATATAATGTCAAAATTAAAACACGTGCTTGTCAATGTTCCGTAGAGTAAAAAATTTTTGTTCGGAAATCAATATATTTTATTTTAGGAACGATTAAACTTTAGATAAAATTACTAAGATTGACGTTTACGTTTATAACATAGCATGCCTGTCCCCGACGGTAAAGGTCTCATATGATCAGGGGAGAGCAGAGCCGAGTGTAATCATTGCTATTTTCCACTAAAACAGGTTAACCAGGCACAAATTCCATTCATACTTCGGTTTGCTACTAATTTGATCCTAGATAGGCTTAGCTTAGCTTCTGAATCCTTTCCTACTCATAACCACAGCAAGCCCTCTGTAGTTCTGTACCCCAAAACATGCAGTCAAAGTGGCCTCTGCGCTAGGCTGCACTGCCACCGATAACGCCATGGAAGTGGTGAAGTTTTAGGCCAACAAAATATGAATTACTGTCGTGCTGATACTTCAAAACGATATTTGCCGACTGCCTCGTTGGTTTTGTGCTCGCAGACGCGACTGAGGTCAGTTGTGGTCCTGGGTTCGATTCCTAGATCCATGCACGCTGCGCGCTGTAATATAACAACATCGTATATTTTGAGTGATTTTGACTATCTAGGTTAGATAGGTAGGTACTTAGTAGAAATACTACGTTAACGTAACCCAAACAACAACTATACAGAGGTTTGCAGACGTAACGGTTATTGTTCAGTTGAAGTGCGTTATTGTACTTTGTTCCAATTAATGTATTCTATTATTTTAGGGACAATAGTCCTTGTTAGTATTTATGAATAGAAGGGGATTATAATGCCATCCGTGATATACATCATTTCACATTCCATGCCACTCCGGAATCCAACCTAGAGACATGAAGCAAAAGGTAAACCACAATGATGTTCATTACATTGTGATAAGCTAGAATAAAATGATGCGTACCAAACCAAGTTACGAACATTAACTTAGGGTCTATTCCACAATAACACAGTCCATATCGAGGTTGGATTGGAAGCTATATGAACCAAATAAGTAAACATTGAACATTTGGTAAACAAAACACGTCGTGGTTCATTCATCGTTGGATATCGTGAATGAATTTCCTTGCGGGGTTATGTGAGGCGGCAGGCGACGGCCACGCCATATGACGGCTTTGTTCACGGCCTCACGGGCAGCAGCTGCGCTTTGCTCGCGAAACGGTCGCTTGTACCTGAACAGGTAACAGAAGCAACAGGTCATTTCTCCGGGCGAGGGGAGCGCGGCTACCACCGGCCGCCGCGAGACAGTCGCGTTCTGTTCTCCGCGGTGACAGCACGTCGCTACTCGCGCCCGCGCGCTCCACAAACCGCGATATATTTCGATTACATCGCGCAAGTAATGTGCGCGAACGCACACCTCGATAATCCGTTTGTCGGCAGCCAGTCGTGACAGTGCAAATGTCTCCCAGTTTAGAAGGGATCATGTTTAACAGAAACACGAACCTGTCGGCGCGCCGGCCGTTGTTGGCGGAACCGCAAAAGCCTCTAATAGTCCCACCACGCGCGCCTCCCCGCGACACTGGCCCGCATAGGCCCTTGCCCGCACCCAGGAACCTGCCTACAGATTATTCCTACGAATACCGACCAGATTATTGGAAACCATCGAACGTCGAACTCGAAAGGCGACTGCAGGAGACAAGGGCACGCGAGAAAGTTGGATACTTTCAAGATAAAGTTACGCCTCCAGAAATAAGTTTGGATCGGAGGGAAGCGGAACTGGTGTTCAGGTTCGATCCGCAGGCGTCTGACGAATACCTTTCGAGTCAGTACCGTGCCCCGGTAGTGCATTATGCGAAGCCCCCGACTCCGGCGAACGGGTTCGCTGCCCGTGTGCCCGAGAGAGACGGGCCGTTCGTGTTCGGAGTGCACAGTCCGAGCCAGTTCCCGATTTCGCGGCGGGACGACGACGACTACGACTACTCGGAGGTGGCCGAGGAGAACGGCCGCACTGTGATACGAGACGATGTGTCTGAGGACTTGAACTGCTGTGATAAAGTGAACGAGTGGGCGGTGAGGGACAAGAAGAGCAGGCGGACTTTGAACCGAATGTTTCAGATAAAAGATAGGAGGAAGGTGAAAGGTGGAAAGAAGGAGAAGATAAAGTGTGTGTTGGTGGGTGATGGAGCTGTGGGGAAGAGCTCGCTGATAGCGGCGTACGCGCAGGACACGTTCCGGGAGGATTACCAGCCTACAGCTTACGACACATTCAATGGTGAGTGTACTTGTAAATGCCTTAAGATTTAAGATTAAGTAAGTACTAAGAAACAGTACATTCTCCAGGAAACATAAAAGAATATGTTTGAGATAAAAACAAAGACATGATCGCTCCGCGGGCGCCGGGCGGCCAGCGTGACTTATCGCGAACAACCCTGATTTGTGGAGATAATGAGTGATTACCTCTAGAATTATCGTCTGGCGAGCGATCGTATCGTCCGCTGCATTTACGATAGTAACGTGTTTTGTTATTACTGGCGTCACAAACAATTTCTACAAGATAACAAAGTAATCCGAAAACGCTTTTATTAAATGAACACAAAATTGGCTTACCTTTTCAGAAAATCCAATCCGAACAAACAGCTGATAGGTTATAAAACTCATGTTATCTGTAAGTTGTGATTGGCTGACTGCAAACAACAGTGAAACAGTTAATCAAATCAGGGAGCTGTGGTGTCGGCCCCGACTTACCGAGTTGTAGGTCGTGAGTTCGAACCCCGGTCACAGAATAAATAGTACAAGCCCAGGCATGCATTTTACTTTGTGTGTTTGATTTTTTCACCACTGCAACATCGTGAGGAACCTTGCACTAAACATTCAAACACATGTGACATCTACCAACCCGCATTGGGCCCACGTGGTGGATTACTGCCTACTCCCCTCTCACCCAACTTAATAGGCGAAGTGAGCTGTCATTCCACCTGATCCTAGGGAGTGACACTATTGACAGCTCACTTCGCCTAAGTTTTCTTGGTGAGATTTTTACAGAATAGATCGGCTGCAAATCGTCATTGTTCAATCTCAAACCCCTATAGGCTATAAAACAATGCATCTAAATTGAACGCTTCGTTCATCGTTTCAAGATCATCAGAAATCATCGAGCTAAGCAAAAGCAGTGATGCACTACAGACTTATCATAACTGAATCAAGACTTCTTTACTTCCACGCTCTGATTAGCTATAATTAACTCGATCCAATTAAAAATCTTGTTCTTTTTCTAACCATAAAGAAACATCATAGAAGGTTTATCTTATTAATTATTATAATGTAATACGTCACGCTATTGATAAGGAAAAGAGTATGCACATGCTGCTGTATAAACACGGGAATTTATAAATAACTTGAGCCTTTCTAAATACGATTGTTTACTTTGATTACATTACAAAGGAAACTTCCAAGCGCGGTAATCCGTGTCGCTACTATGATGTCAAACAAAATAGGAAAGGATTGACCTTGACCGAGACCGTACGAACTTCACTTCGATGAGTTAACACAAAGAGGCTGTGAAAACGTTGTGAGCCTCTGAAAACGGACTAAGTAATTTCGCATTCAGTGAAGTTGATGCAAGGTTGTTTAACATCTGCCAAACATGCATGCTCTTTGGACTTTATGATACGATGTATAATATAGTCAAACTTAAAAAAAACATTAAATTTAACATATTAACATTAGTCCCTTTTAAACTTACACCATAATATTCATACATAAATGTATGAAATAAAAATACACAGCAGGAGTCAATGACTCGTCCAGACATTTTCTGTTGGCTTATCAACAAAAGAAACTTGTTTTAAATACACGTAGGAATAACACTGTGGTCGGTTTCTTATTTAAAATTCTTGTTACGCTTTCTCATTGTATTTTATATCACATAATATAAATTGTATCATTGTTATTTTTATGGACCTTGGGAAAGTAAGTGGCCCGTTTCGCTATACTCACTATACTCCATTCATAATAAGATGACACAACTGACAGGTGTCAGATATAAAATTACTTTAATTAAAAAAGTCGTATTTTTTAAATAAAACAAAGAATAATTATTGTGACTACAAATTAACAGCAATGCTTACCCACCCACACAAAGATTTGAATGAATACGATAATTAATTATGTCAGCTCCTTTCAATAGATTACTCAGCTGGCGTCATTCGAGTCAAGCTTTATTTTACACAGTATACTTGTACCTACATGTGGTACATAGGTGGTATAAGATCTCGTAATAAAATGACTACTATTTCCAAGATGTATGTTAGTAGTAACGTAAGCTACAGAACATCTGGCTCATTTTCCAGCCAGTAATAGTGTTCTGGATAATGTAATCCCAGAAATGATGGCACAGATTATGATTTAGCCGGAACTCGCATGCTAGATTTATTTACAAATAAATCTATTTTACTGTTTCGTGTTCTTGTTTCATGTTATAATATACCACGAATATCGATGTACTATACATACATAGGTACATCTACACTGTACTTAATAATAATATTATAAAGAGTTAACATTTGTTTGTAAGTTTATATGTTCAGGATTTGTTTTTTTTTTTTAATATTGATAGCCCAATTCTTGAGGAAAGCTATAAGCTATTAAACATCACGCTATGGCTCTTAGGAGCCAAGCAAAATAAAAAAGAAGGCTAAAAGAAAACGAAGTGATAGCGGCGGGGTGGGCCCGGGGCCCGGGAACAAGAAATTTCACGCGGACGAAGTCGCGGGCCAAAGCTAGTCAACAATATAAATCTTTCTATCGAGAGCTACGGGCGATTGAAGATCCTATCCTACTTCCTACTATAATATTATAAAGTGAAAGTTTGTATGTATGGATGGATGGATGGATGGATGGATGTTTGTTACTCTTTGACGTAAAAACTACTGAACGGATTTGGATTATATTTTATATTATTGAATTTGGCACGCAGATGGTTTATAACCAGGATTAACTAGGACACGTTTTAGGATACTTTTTATTACGATATTCCCATGGGATCGAAACTTGTGGGGGTAAAACCGCGGGGCGCAGCTAGTACTCAATAATGAAGCACATAATTATGCGAAATTTCTGCGAACACTACCTTGTGTAAATAATGATTATTAATGACGTGAGGTCCATAAATCACTTAAGCTATTTTTAGTAGGTTGTACTTAGTTCATTTGCTTTTATGTTTTGTGCTACCTACTTTTTGAAAATTACTACAAATTTAAATAAATGGAAGTTTTTCCTCAAGCATTCATCCATTTTCTGAGAATAAATAAATCAAAGACACGGAAATCAATAAAAAAACAAGTTTAACAAAATAACTAAAATTTGGTATTATCTAGAAGAGCGCCATGTAGAAAAACATAAATAAAATGAGGTCCTAAACAATAAAAATAACAATGTTAGTAAGCTATCTATCATAATTCTAATTAACTAATTGCTGCAAAAACTCATAAAATAGAAAATTGGCAAAGGTTTTGTAACAGTAGATAACACTAAATAACAAACAATGATTCTAAACTACGGTCTATGACCGACCTTGTGAAAATAACAATAACAAGGTCCAACCACAAGTTCTTCGAAAATGTATTCTAGGATTGCATTCAGAAATTCACCACTATTCTTTTGAATATAAACAGAAATCGGCAGTTTGGATTTTCGTAGAAAATCGGACATTTTGAAAGTGAGTCATGGATTTGTATCAGTCATCCTTGAAGTAGCAATATCAATATTATCAGCCTGTAAACTTCCACTGGCAAAAAGAAAAAAAAAAGAAAATCTTCCACTGCTGAACATGAGCTTCCAAAGACAAACACTGAACTGTCAAAAAGGGGGGGGACAGATGTGGTAAATTTTTGGTACTCTCACCCTAAAATTAAATGTTTAATAACTAGTTACGTAGGTACTCGTGACGTGTAATCTCAGCCATTAAATCTGTATTTACTTTGGTTTAGCTATACCGTTGACACTTAAATTTTATAAAATGCGATAGGTGCATTTTTTATCTATGACCTAACAAACATCAAGGTTTTGGGTAGGTATCTTTAGTAATTCGCAGAACGAATTATTTGGGGTAGAACATTTTCACGATAAGTGCTGTTGATTGTTCAGTAGCAGTAAGCACTTCGTAAGTTTTCCTATTGCAATGATACTTAGATGGGATCTCCTTTCTCGCTTTTCTTCCGAAGCATGCAACAATAGCCTTCATTCCTGTTATTGCACGAAGATTTTCTAGTGAAAATTCCATGACTGGAACCATAACTCACAATTTCATCATATCAAATACCTATTACTTAAGTTTCCATTTGCTCATTAAGTATGCTACTGGTTGCAGTTCAAGTCATAGTCATAGTCATAGCAACCCCTGCGCTGCGGGGTAATTGAGTAACACACTATCAGTCACAATCTGAATCATTTTGAGGGATATTGCTAATCCATTGCTTCACACGTATGTTCGAAACATTTGTCTGCTCAACAACGCAATGAATGTTGTTGAAATGTCAAAATGAAAGCTAGTCCTACTGTTAGTGTGTAACGCAATTACCCGGCTGGTTAAAATTTCCCAAACTACACAGCCGGATAAAATAAAGAACAAACTTCTGCTCTTCAGCTACTCAAGCACTGACAGGACTAAACTAACTGTAGACAGCCAGTAACAAAAGAATGCCGTAGTAAGGAGTCTCAGTCTCTTAACAATGAAAGGCTCAGTTTCACCGTGTTATCCCAGTGTACTTAAGTCGTGTGAAGCCAAGCCGGCACGTCATAAAAGTGATAACGTATCGAGTGAGACATAACACTTCTGTGAACTGGATATAAACGCATCCTTGAATCGAATGTCTAGATAACCAAACTGAACACTTTTATTAGGTATATGCAGTATGGCGAAACATAACAGCTGTAATTCAATTTTGGTTTACTAACTTATTGGTTATGCAGACATTATGTACAAACGCTAGACATCACATCAAGCTACTACGATCTGTCAAATTTATTGTTTATAAAATTGACACCATACGTCAACTTCCCGCGTTAGCCATTTCAAACTGTGATTTGAATATACACACATCAACACTGTCTTGGGATATTTTGGATTTACTCAATTTAAGTACTCAAAATTTATTAAAAATAACATACAACATGCATATATGTTTATAAAGCCCATTTATCAGACTACACTCCAGAATAAAAGAAAACTATTTTTTTTGCGTAAACAAATTTTTATTCAAATAAAGAAAAAACGTGAAATAATGGTAAAACTAACAATAAATGTGTTTCTTAAGAAAAAGTGAAAAATAAGGAAAAATTAATCTGTTTTTAACAGTTATGTGAAAAATCAGTAGTCAGTAAAACCGCCCATGACGTTAATAACGGTCTTGCAATGGTTTTTCATGCTTTGGATTAGTTATCCAAGTCTTGCTGCGGTATATTGTTCCAGGTCCGGGTAAGATGCAAAAAAAGTGGCTCTTCCGTCGCAATGTTTGCAGAGAAATTCCTCAAAGCCCTACTTTGGAGCATGTCCCACGCGTGTTCTATGGTGTTTAGGTCAGGCGATTGAGCGGGCCAGCCTAAGACCGATACGTCGTGCTCCTGTAACCAGCTCGTCACCACTCTCGCTGTGTGCGGACGGGCGTTATCGTGCATGAGCGTGAATTCTTGGCCCATTTGTATTCGATGGGGGTAGATTATTGGTACTAGCACCTCGTTACGGTATTTTTCAGCCGTCATGGTGTTTCTGATCCAAACGAGGTTTGTTCTTCCACCAACACGAATTCCCGCCCAAACCATAATTGTCCCGCCGTGGTATAAATGGACTTCCTGAGGATGTTGTAGACGGCTCTCACGACCAGGAACTCGCCAAACACGTACTCTATGTGTATCGGGATGGAAACTGAACCGGGACTCATCGGTAAACAGCACTACAGACCACTGGTTATCTTTCCAGTGCAAATGTTCACGAGCCCACTCTAGTCGTCGTCCACGATTTCCTCGGCGTAGTGCTGGAGTACGAAGCGGTCTGCGAACATGAAGGTTAGCTTCATGCAGCCTTCTCCTTACAGTTTGGTCACTCACAAGCAACTGGTGCTCTGACTGGAGCCTCTGAACCAACTGCATGGCCGTAACATTTGGTTGTCTTCTTGCGGCAACTTGCAAAACTTGGTCTTGTCGTTGTGTGGTTATGCGCTTCTCGCTTGGGTGTCTTTCAGCCACATCACCAGAAGCACGATAACGTGACCATAACCTTGATATCACGTTTTGTCTTGTTCCAATCTCCTCAGCAATACTCCGTTGAGTAGCCCCAGCTTGGAGCATGCCTACTGCCCTTAACATTTCCTCTCTCGTTAAATGGCGCCGCTGCATGATGCACACAATAACATTAATTCGAAATTAACCGATAACTTGTTATAAAACTTAAATATGACATAAAAAAATAGCCAAAAACTATTGTAGGTAAATGAAACCTTCGGAGTTCGCTACCATTATGCCGCGTAAATCTTTTGTTTTTAATTTATTTTTTCAAATTCAAATTTAGAATCGTTCAAAAAGGTTTACAAAATAAGCTTTCTTCAAAAGAATTCAAAACTGGCCAGTATTTTTTGAATTTAAGAACTTTATACAAAATATCCCTAGACGGTGTTGATGTGTGTAGTTACGAACATTAAGTTGGTAGTTGGTGCTTAACAATAAACTTCCTTGACTTTACTACTATCAAGTGTTCACGAAACGTTTGATGTACATATTAGACCTAGAGAACCAGTTATTTTTATTGGAGACTGTTATCAATTATTCGCGGCGTACGAAATCGATATCATTTCGTCAATTTCCTAGAAATTTACTTAAAATTACTTGTGGTAATGGAAAAATAAATATTCTAGGTGCGGTAACATCATAAGTAAATATTATTGTGGTCCTAAAAGATCCAAGATATTTGTATTCAATCATATTATGTATCTTGTAAACCAATGTTGCCCGTGGCGCTAGCACTACCTATTTCAATTGTTTTAATAAACATGCCCAGAATAAATTAGCAATAATTCTATACAACAATTTTCTTCCCCATAGCTGTAAGAATGAATTTAAATCAATAATAGAGCTATCAATATCTATTGTGACATCTAAGCACTAATTTATTCATATCTAACAAAGACAAATTAATAGAAAGCCTCGCAATATGCCGAATATAATCTATTCGAAATTCAAATCACGCGCGAACTTCGTATGACAATAGAATAATATTAACAAAAAGCAAAAAAAAAAAAATGTGGATTCTCACCATACCTGCACGTAGGATAGGGTTGTTGAACCTTTTTAATATGTATTCTCTAATACCGAGACCAATTAATGTTACACCGCCTTTGGGATCTGAATACAGAGTGGAACAAAGAGTTTCATTATTCAAGAGGATGCATTGACCAGGCTTGAATATTTTGTAAAAAGACTAATTAATAGTGCAATAGGGCTCGAATTAAAGTAAGGTAGCACTCAAGGAATAAAACTATTAAGCACCCTAATAAGGTTAATTTATACAATAATAATAATTTAGAAAAGGGATTGTGAAGTTTGAAAATGAAAACTACTTATTCGCTTATTTCACTCTATTACTCTATTCCTCCTCTATATAGCCACGGATTACCGTGTCTATGCTATTCGATAACGCGCACCTAATTACGTTACCTTATTTATGTGAACAGCGTATGTTATAACAATTTGTAAGTACGCATTTCTATAAAAAATACTTTCAACACGCATTTAACTCGTAGCCTGTTTCATTGCCGTTGATCTGGGAGAAAAAGGAAAAGATAAAAAACACATTATCCCCGTGTCATCCCACGCCAGTCCCAAGTCGTTAACATCGTAACTCGTACGGGTTACTTTTGTGCTTATACATAGATAGAGGAGGGACTGACCTCCTCTTTACCTGGACACAATTTAAGTAGTACTTATACTGACTCGCTAAGTATTGACTGCTGTTAATAACGAAGTCATCCGAACTTTAAACCTGCACCTGGAAAAATCTGAATTATTTTAAAGGATATTGCCAATCCACTGCTTCATGTATGTTCGAATTTTTCTGCTCAACAACGCAATGAATGTTGTTGAACTGTCAAAATGAAAACTATTGCTTCTGTAAGTGTATTACACAATTACCGCGCTAAGGTAAAACCCCTTTTCCCTTGAAAATCTGAAATAAATAAAGTTTAAGTACCTACTTGGCAGCAATGTGTCCTAGCCAACTATTTGGTAGCAATGTGTCCTGGCCAAGGGGTTGAAAGAAAAATATTTACTTATCTCAATGCAGTCATCAGCCAAAACAGACTTCTGAAAAAATTTGATGATATTGAAATAGAGAATTCGGAACGATTTTCCTTGTTTCCTCGGAAAACTTCCAAATAAATTACTTTCGTATTCCAGTAGTGAGCAATTTTAGACTTGCTGTGTCTGGGACTCTAGGTCACATCTAGGTGACCAATAACATGCACATTTTTCCTTTTACACATCTTCCTACGACCATCAAAAACTAAATCTATCACTAAATCCTCCCAATAGTTTTCCGCGTTCGTTTGCTGTCCACTAACTTTAATTTCGGAGGCCATCTTGTTGCCATTGCCACTTCCATGACATTAAAGGCTGACGCAGATAGGGGCAGGTCGCGCCGCAACGCAACGCATGGAGAAATCCTCCTTCATTACTTTCGTTCATTTTCTTTAGCTGCCCCGTTGGTCTCGTGGTCGCGCAATTGTTAAGAGTGGTCGTGGGTTTGATTCCCAGGTCGAGCAGTGTTATTAGGTTTTTCCTATAGGAATTTCTTAGTAACAGCCCGGAGTTTGGAAGTTGGCGGTGTGATATGCTTCGGAAATGCCTCATGCTTCGGAAAGCACGTTACGCCGTTGGTCCTGCGCCTGGGGGCCTAAAAAGGCCACTGTAAGCAATACCTCTAAAAATTATTTTATTCATTTCCTGAATTTCCAGCAGATCATTAGCAATTCCTCTAATTTTCGTAAAATTTCATTTCATATTTGGTGTAAACATTGCCGCATGAAAAAAAATAAAAACCGTAATTTTATCGGTAAATTTTTATTACAGTTTTTATTAATCAAATTGGTGTTTTATTTCTACAGTTTAAATATTATTTCATTGTGATATGAATTGCACACAGATCATATTTATGAATTGTCAGTTTGTGATCATTTTACGATTTTAAATATGATTCATATTGTTATCCTAGATTCTGCCAGTGGCCTTTTTAGGCCCCCAGATCTCTCTCCGGTCGGGTCGGATTGCCGTCCTATCGGACTATGAGAGTGAGGGTGAGAGTGCACCTTGTGTCTGCGCACACACTTGTGCACTAAAATATCTCCCGCGCCGAAGACTAGTCTCCGTTGAGATTGGCCACCATGGCCGAAATACTGTCTGGAGGAGTATATGTATATATGTACATTTTCTATGAACCAACGCACACTACAACTAGGCGGGCCGCACCACAATTTATTGTATGAAAATGCGTTGCGCTGAGGCCCGTTGCGGCTGTAATGTGCGCTTGACTTAAAGAGGAAAAGCTCTCAGGAAGTACTTGTCATCAAGTCCTTGGCTGATTACACTGCGAATAGCATAGTAATCGTTACATCCTTCATTTGTAGTACCTACTAAATATATTTATTTGGTTTTTGTTCACATTATTTTGTACCAGTTTTCCTGTAGAGATCTTCGCCACAATATTGATGAATGTTGACAAGATCCGCTTTCTGATTTATTTATTTATTTAATTTATCTTGTGATTTCCCAGCTTTTAATGATTTCGAAATGATTAATGTAATTTAGATAAGACGTTTAGTTATAAATGTGACACACGTACGTAATCGGCTAATTTGTAGAGATTTATCAAAAGCTGTCATTTGACTGAAATTAATGAAAGTCTTAAGAAAATCCTCTTCATTAATTAAACCAGGCAGATAATTAGTAAAAGAAGGGTCTCGAAATAATTCCCCTTATAAATAATTACAAGCCTTAAGTTCGCCGTAATTGGTCCTCTTCAAACTAAATTAAAGCGTTTAAAAAACTATTAAGTTGACGTCTATTGTGTCTGTCTTTGACAAAGAACGTAGAGAAACCCATAAAAGACAATCCCTTTAACGGCATTTTTTTCAGAAGCCACAGAATGACAACATTGACAAACACAATACAGAGAAAGTAATGTCAATGTTCGTTTGTGGCGCCTTTAAATTTGACGTAAGTGTTGTTTTATTGAATATGCAAAAACTAATTATAACAAAATCCTATTATGACTCGGTAAGCATTAATAAGCCTTATCATAATCGTGATTGGCTTCGTCCAATACAGATAAAAAAAACTAAACTTGGTTGTCAGTTATGACAAGAAATGTCAATGATATTCCGAACTACGATAGCCTAACTTTTAACAAACTCAGAGTTCCACTCTATCCATTCGTTTGCTTTCGTATAAACATTCTTACTTTTGAATGACGCATTGTGTGAGAGCCATTAAAAACTTCTTTCGCGTCTACACAATATGCTGAACTTATTTAACAGTGTGGCAACACTGTCGTAAGGTTGGTAATGGCATGACGTTGGCTTGATGATTATCTGATGCTAATGACTTGACGCGAATTGAGCTTGCGAGACTATGACATAATTGGATTGACCTGGTAACGCAAATTGGACAGCAGACAACACAAATGTAACAAAACCATTACCGAAACCATTAGAGAAAGATAGATGTTGCCCGCGACTTAAGCACTTTATATCTGTAGACCATTTTTTATTTTGTCAAGTACCTGGCACTTGTTGACAGGCCTACGCTGTCCTACCATACCTACTGTAATTTGAAAACATTGTAAAAGCCAATTATTTTTAAAAGAGTAACCGTGGAGTTTCTTACCGGCTCTTCTCCATAGGAAACGACCAATTGGAACCGTGCACCTAGCTTGTGAAGTTTCATAAGTGTACATGTAGGTTTATGTGAAATAAAATATTTTGATTTTGACTCCATTTTGACTCGCGAAGGAGAGAAGTCTGATAGAGCTTCATCATAGTGCCGCTCTAAGGAAAATTATTTAAAAAAAAAAAAGTTTATTAAGGTTCTTTTTAATCTACAATGAGAGCACTGGTGGCCCAGTGGTAACTGCCCCGACTTACAGAATTTGTAGGTCGTGGGTTCGAACCCAGCCTGGCAGGCGCTTTATATTGTGTAAAAAATTTCATAATCACTGCTCTCAAAAACGCTGAAAATAACATTGTGAGGAAACCGGCATGCCCCAGAACCAAGAAGACATTTGTGACATCTACTAACCCGCACTAGGCCCACGTGGTAGATTACAGCCCACTCCCTCTCAAAGAGAGAAGGCCTGTGTGTGTCCCAGACTCCTAGCAGTGGGAACATTATGTAATCTACAGTGGTTTAGGCTGTACGTTATCTCACAGTCTGTCAATACAGCTACTAAGCTCCTCTACCATTGTTTTGAAATAAACCATTGCCGTGAACTTACAATACCGTGACCAGGCATGAAGAAACAGCGAAGATCTTCCGCGTAAAGACAATACGTTCATAAAAACATTCCCTATGCTAAACACACAGTTATAGCTTATCGTGATAGTTTCCAGGAAGCCGTATGAAGGTATTATGTCTGCATGTTAATGTGAAAGTGTCAAGACAATGTACTTTCGCCGGCTGCGACATTAGCATGCGTATAATCTTGGGTTTAAAGAACTGTGGCCGTTGAAAGTAGCTAAACGTGGCTAAGCTTAATGACACGGTAAATGAAAAGGTTGGACTTTGACGGCTTGATCTGCGACTACTGCGAGTGGTCTTTGACAAAAGCTTCTAAGGTTGACGGTCTCTGGCACAGTATAATATTATAGAAATATAGAGGTACAGTGTCTCTGGTCGTTAACGATTTCATTTTAACACAGTGACTACGAATACCTATCGTTGCAGGTGGATCACAAAACATGGCCAAAAATAACTTTAGTGTTACCTACCATGTAAAAATAATACGCTTAAATCACAAAATTGTAAAGTAACCGTAGCTGATGTAAATTCTCCATGACCGTATCGGCCTGTGGAACATCGATTATTATCAAAATAGCAACCGACGACGTCGATAGCCGAAAAATCTTAAATTTGTATAAGTACTCCATAGTTCATAGTGTTATTGAGGACTTCTACGCCGGCATCGCGGTAACACAGGGAAGTAAAATGTTTGAAGAACAATATGAAGACGCTTTTGAACCGTCCACGATAACGTTAGAACTTAGAACGTGCACGTATTTCCATACTTTTTTTGAACATGAACGTCCACGATAATATCATCGTTACGTTAGTAATTATAAAAGCGCACATACGAATTTCCAAACATACAATCATACATACGTTTTATTTTGCAAACCGAAGTCGCGACTCCGCGTATTGCAATATTCTTTATTGGCGTCCATACGTGCGCGCGCAATAACTTCCATCGAGTTACAAAATAAAATAATCGTGTTGCAATTGCAACATACATCGTTGCGTTTAGAAATAATGTAGGTGAATGGGAAGAATTGTCTAAACTAATGATCAGCTGTGTTTCCTGTTAGGTTTAGTGTAGTTTACTTCCGAATCAATGTCGAAATACTACGTGATGTTAGGAAGCAGGGAACGTGCAATATGTCTATAAAATAGAAAAAAACAATAGATGGACTGTGTGAAAGCTATGGCTAGAAAGAAAAAAGAAAGATAGAAAATAAAAATCACACAAAAAAACACAGAAAAAACTTAAAATAGTGTTGTGTGCTTCACGGCTGCACCAAATAGGCTCAGTTCAGCATGAATGGCAGCCAACTAGTGCCTGACGCTGGTTTTAGAAAGGGAGTGACTACCGAGATGACGGCTAATAGAGAAGAGAAAGACATGTTGCAGCGACCCCAAATAAATGGGGATATCTTAGGAAAATGATCATTAAAGTACTTACTACTTACCTATTAGCGTTTTTTATTTCATTGCAAACTAGACCGACCGTAGTTGTGCCCTATGAAATAGGCATCAAGAATTGAACTACAAGGCCAATCGGCGTAATGCAATTTTCAACTGGGGCGATAGTAGATTTTATAGTGAACCGTTTGGGGTCAGCCGCGCCTAATTGTCTCTTGAAATCTTATTTTACGCTACCTACCTACTGTAAAAACGCTTTGCTCTTTCTTCTATAGCAACAGACAGCTGTGCTGTGCTGCTGGGGAGATCGCTGCGCCACTTCTTCCCAGCTAAAGCACTAGGAAGTGGTAAAGCGCGGGCGTTTTGCAGGACTGTCTTATAATTTTGACGTTCAAGAAGTTAAAGCCTAATTTGAAAAAAACGTGTATTTATTTTGCTTTTTCTGTACTCTTTTTAGTAATGAAGGCTAGCTCAGTGCTTCAATCATAGACTACGTCCTTCATTGTTGAACTTTACTAATCTACTTACATTTCCAATCTCTAAAAAATTTAGTTGCCTCAACATACGTTTACGAAACATAAAATTACTTCAGTTCGACACATTGTATATATTTTTATACACAAGTACATTGCACAAGCGTACACATTGTGTATAACAAAACGCAGTAAGTAATAAAAATCGAAAGTTTTCACAATGTTTATTCGAGGTGCATTACGACAGATCGGCCTATATTCCTCCGATAAACTTACAGGGAGAGACCAAAGAAACAGTGGATGGATGAAAAGAGAAATATGGCTAGAAACGGGACTACAAAGATCACGACTAATAGAGAAGAATGGAAGAGAAATACATGTGGCGCCGACCCCAAACAAATGGGGATATGTCAGGAGTATCCAGGCAGGCACTTTACATTCTGTAATTAATTTCCTCACCACTGCTCTCAAAACGGTTAAAGAAAACATAGCCGGCATGTCCTAGAACCAAAAATTCGAAGACGAGACACCCACCAACACGCACTGGGCCCGCGTGGTGGATTACGTTACGTCTCACAGAGAGGAGGGACGGCTGATTATGCTATACCAGGAGAAGGATGATGAAAGTTTTCACAATGTTTATTTGTAGGTACATTATGACAGATCGGCCTATATTCCTCCGATAAACCTACAAGGTGCAACGGAATAGCTCACTCAACTCACAAATTAACAGAACGGTTTTAAAAACACTTGCGCTATTAATCCAGTTACGATGATAGCATTTAAATGTTTTAATGTGTGCTATTTAGATATTCAATCATTTAAATTAAATTAATAGGAAGTCTTTGTTGATAATGAGAAAGATTGGGTCGTGTGATTACACTTTAATAGTTGTGGCAATCAGACATTCGTCTGAAAATGCTATAACACGTCAAATTGACGTAGTGTGTCAGTGTCAAACTTTTTTTTTAGTCATTAATGTCCCACTGCTGGGCAAAGGCCTCCCTAGTTTCTTTCCACCTCTCTCTGTCCAGAGCTGCCAAGGACCAATCTATTAAAGGAGTCCAGCTCATCCCGCCGTCTCCGTCTGGGCCTGCCGCGATGTCGTTTGCCATAAAGCGGGACCTACTGGGTCACAGTAGTCTTACCAAAAACCAAACACAATAGAATATTACTTATCGTGGAATTTAATTTCACGAGGCCCAACTATCTCCCAAAATGGAGACTTACCAATCGAATACAAATAACTACGATAGCCGATAAATAATTTAGGATATCGTCGTCCGTTGAACGCAATTCCCGTGCCCACACCGAGAAGACTAAAATATTGATTGTGGATAGATTGAGTTAGAATGGCCGCATTTTCCGAATAATACTGACTGTAGGATTGCCAAACATCCTCCATTTCGAAGACTTGTAACACAAACAGAATATTCTGAGAAACAATTCTGATGAATGCTTTGTTGGTCTAGCGGTTCCCAACGCTACTGCTGAGCATGAAGGCCTAGGATCGATTCCCAGGTCCAGGAAATTGAATTCTTTATTATCTTTTTAATTACACACTGGGCCCTGCTGGGGAGACTCTCCAGATCGGCCACCTATAAACCCTTATATCTTTTGAACCAGTGACCGACAAATTCTGATATTTGGCGACAAATTTCAACTAATTTTTTCGTGTTATCAAAATTAAAATCCCTGTTGGTGGCCCAGCCAGAGTTAGTGACACTTTATTAACGTTATTTATATACATACCTAACAATAACGATAAAACGATTATCTAGGAGGAAATGTGATACTGAATTACTGTCACGTTTCTCCGCTGACGTCGAGTGCATACATACTTGGATTTTGAAGAATTGCTAAGTGTTTACTTAGAGTAGGTACTAAGTCACACAGATCGTCATTGGCGCCGATTCCCTTGTTCACAAAGTAAATTCAGGTTCAGTGTATCTTTTCCTTTCTGTTTCATTAAGAAAAGGACAGTAAATAAATATTAGTTTAGTCCTGTCAAATTAAGATACTCCATAGGCAGTTTAGACGTGATTAAAAAATTGGCAACTAAAAATACGTCAATTTACGTCAGGCGCTGACTAATTTGACAGGACTAAACTAATATTTATCTTCTGTTCTTTTCTTAATGAAATAGCAAGAAAAAGATGCACAGAACTTAAATTTAGTTTAGTTTGTGAACAAGGGAATCGGCGCCATTGTCAAACAACTAGACTAGCTTCTGTCTGCGACTCCGTCCGCGTGAAATTTCTCGTACCCCTGACCTTCTCCGTCGCATCGCATCGCCTGCCCGCGCTATAACTTCGTTTGCACTTAGCGTTCTTTCTGACTTTTTTTCTTTTTGCTCGCTCCTAAGTGTCATAGCGTGATGTTACCGGACGACCGGACCGCGCCGGCTGTCGCTAAAAACCATCGCTGGGGCTCTGTCTTGCATAGGGTCGCAGCATAATGCTGAGCGATAGCCGTTTTGCGTAGATGTGACGCATGTCAACCATTTCTTGTTTTTTTTTTTGTGTTTTATGTTCTTTTTCGCGTCATGTTTACCGCAAATAAACGTATTTTCTTTCTTTATATTAAATAGCTTAAGTATAACCTTCCTCAAGAATTTGGCTGTCAAATGCAAAAAGAATTTTTCAAATCCTTTTGGTAGTTCTAGACATTACCCCTACATACAAACTTACAAACAAACTTTTACTTCTTTATTCTATTAGTAGGTATAGTAATAGATAGGCTTAGATTTTGATGAGTCAGTATTTTGAATCACATTTTAGTCATATTTTCGGCGTATTTTTAGTGTAGGTAACTATTCCCAAGAAGGTTTTCCGGCTTTGCCTCGGATATCGAAATATATCGGTTGGTTTTAGTAATTTACTCGAGACCCGCCCGTGGCATGGTGTGAACATTTCAATTCGATCCATACGTATGCTGATTTCATGCTGTGCAACCGCGAATGTACAAAAATGGTGTGCCAGTCAATAAATTATTTACATTGCAAAAACAAGTAATCGATGATATCTTTCATTTTACGATTATTATGAAGGAGAAGAAAAAGTCACGTAGCTAAGGATAAAAAAAGAACAAAACTAAAGTTCAACTCTAATTTAATCTAATGTTACAAATCTAATTTTAACCTGTAAATGCAGTCATATTCTTTCAAACACGTTAGTGTACAGACGCCAGCACATAAAGCTACTCCAATCTGTCAAATTTCTTTAATCGATTTTCAACTTTATCGCTAAAGCATTAGATTTATAGTTGATTGGGAAAATTTGGCAGTTTCGGGTAGCTTGATGTGCTGGCGTATGTGCGTCAATAGAGTACGCAAAATGTACGCTTATAGAGCGTAGTATTCACAAGTGGAGTCCGCCTTTTGTGCGACTGATCTGTCATTGTTGAAGCAGTGGACAATGCATCGTTTAATTAATTAGTCACGTTGCAAATACAAGCAATCAATCATATTTTACATTTTACGATTAATATGAAGGGGAAGAAAAAGTCACATACGAGTAGGTACGGATAGAATTGGATGAATAAAGAACACAACAAACGTCAGCTCTACAAATACAAATCTAATTTTAACCTGTAAATGCAGTCATATTCTTTCAAATTACACAGCACACTACGCAAGTAAAGCGTAGTATTCACCAGCAGCGGAGTCCGCCCTTTGTGCGACTAATCCGTCATATTGTTGAGGCAGTGGACAATGAAGCGTTTTCAAGTATAGTGGGTCATGGAAACAAGAAAGTATTGGATGCATTCAGTGAAGTGTTTATATAAATTGTATATCAAGGTAGAGAGGCGTCAACACTTGTCTTGTCTTTTGATTTTATCATTGTTTCTCAAGTAAATAAGGAAAGATTATTATCATATTCTCGTTTTTCCAATACATACTCGAATTTATAGGCTGCAATGAGGACTTTTATTATGTTTTTAAACCGTGTTTTTTTGCTGTCGCACATAAACTCTTTTCATACAAGAAATGCAAATACTCTTTCGGCATTTCAAAGCTTGGTCTTCGCGGATGTAAATAATGCATTGTTTGCAGAAAACATAATTTACGTTACTTACATTGACAATGTAATGAGTATCGAGTTTCCGTACAAGGTTTTTATTAGCATTGTGATTTTTGTTGCGACAATTTTCTACTGGAGCACAAAACCGAAGTAAAAATTTTTACACTGCCTAGTAATGGTCTCAGCCTAGAATAAATGTTTCAAAAGATATTTTTTTACACATATAATTGCAATACAATTTAATAAACCGATTAAACCTATTTAAAACGTCTATAAATGCATTTCCATTAATTGTAAACCACTTGGCGCTCGCTCCAGGTGACATTTAAAAAACATAAAGATAGATCAACCAGCCAGCTGTACTTGGCAGCTGCCTCAACTCTTTGTGCCCTTGCCTTCACCGAAAAACAAAAAAAAAAAGAAACCTCCGACCGATTACCTTTTAGAAAAGGCACCCGGTGCCTTCGGGACGTACCTTCATACCTTACAATTTTTTGTAGATGGGCCCCGTCCAAAGCCATTATGACCGGTGCATTTGATGTTGAAAAAAGTAAGACTGGTTTAAAAGTAATGTAGACTTGGAATTTTAATTACTGTACTGATTCTAAGGCTCTTGTAGAAACTACGAGAAGGACGATGGACTTTTATTTAAGTACTAGCGGCGCCCTGCGGTTTCACCCGCATCATAAGTGTCGGTCCCGTGGGAATATCGGGACAAAAAGTATCCTATGTGTTATTCTGATAAGCTATAATATTGTAAAGTTTAATCAAAATCCGTTCAGTAGGAAAAAGGTAACAAATCATCCATCCATCCAAACCCACAAACTTTCGCGATTATAATATTAGTAAGATATTAGTAGGATACGCTTTTGGAATGAGATAAAAACCTCTCTTGTTAGTCTAACGTTGTTGAGATTACCTGCGTTTATGACTACACACACCTTCGATCAATAATAGCTATCAATCTCAATCTGAATCATTTTGAAGGATACGGCTAATCCATTGCCTCATGTGTTCGAAAAATTTGTCTTCTCAACAACGTAAAAAACGCAATGAATGTTGTTGAACTGTCAAAATGAAAGACATTGATACTGACAGCCCCACAGGGAAGTCGAAATGTCCTGCAACAAGGGGAGGATGTCATCAGAAATCATCATGATGTCATCAATGGCACAGTATCAGTAACAATGGCTTTATTACTGATAGTGTGTTGTTATACAATTACCCCGCTGAGTCTTCATTTACAATCGAATCGGTATTTCCTTACTCTAAGTAAATAAATATGAAGTATGTCACACGTTATAGATATCCTGTCCCAGCCGTCCTTGTGCCGTCTGTCTCGGAGATAACTGGTAATGCCTCAGAGTTTATTGCATCTTTATTAACGCAGAATTATTGCTTCGAATGCTCGTTATAATATGTAAAATATTTACCTACCGATCATTTCCCGAGTTCATTTAGAAAGAAAGAAACGTTTAGGGCTCCCGTAGACATGCGCGACGCGACGATGCGACGCGTTTCTAGTAGAACAATTTCCATGAAGTTTTCATAGAAATTATTATACTAGAGTAGCGTCGCGCCTGCCTGCTGGAGCCTTTATTTGGACACTGTTCGTGAACTGTCATTCGTGGATCTTTGACAGTCGTTACGGGTCGTCAGAAGCTCGAAAATCTGACAACTAGTCTTACAAAGGGGTGTCGTAAAACCCAGTAACTGGGTTGTGGACGTCAGAAAGGCAGTCGTTCCACGTAAAATACTGGTATTCAGCTGCATCCGGTTAGACTGGAAGCCGACCCCAACATAGTTGGGAAAAGGCTGGGCAGATGATACGAGTGTGAAAATAAAATTATTAGTCATTTAAATGTAGACCCTAATTGCGTAACACACGATAAATCGGATTCTGAATCATTTTGAAGCAAATTACTAATCCATTGCTTCATAAGTTCGAAAAATTTGTCTGCTCAACACGTAAATAACGCAATGAATGTTGTTGAACTGTCAAAATGAAACCGATTCCGATTGATCGTGTGTTACGCAATTAAGGTGCAGTGTTGTAGGATAAGCAGCCTGGGAACTATGCGTCTGCGAGACTCATCAAACTTTTATGTGGGACCCCGGAGGTCCGAACATAAAATACTTGATTATTAGCTACGACGGAAAAGATACGGCTAGGGTTCGTCTGAGAAAAGGAAGGCGTTTTATGGCAATCGCAGTATGTAGGCGATAGGCACCTAGGAAAGAAATTAAAATTTATTTACTGACTTTATAGAAGACAAAAACTGACATGACTTTTTGTTCATTTGACTTTTGGTATTTTATTCATCTATGTTATTGACTAATTACAATTTTAATTTATCTATATTTATATATTTGACATCTACTGTAATGCACTTGATTTTTTAAAATTATTTTGTATTATTAGGAATGTTTTATTATTACATTTTAATTTTATTTTAATTTTATTTTTATTATATTTACTTAATCATTCATTCATTATTTTTAATTTGAATACATTGTGTTATTTTTCCGTACACAATTAGAGAAGATAAATTTAACTATAATTATTTACTTGTTAAATTCATTCACTGATTTATAAACTTTTTTTATTTTTGTATGCCATTCATTAATGGCTGGTTGTAGCGAACTGTACAATGTACATACCATTTTACATCTATTGTACCTATAACTTACAAATAAATACTTCTGATTTCTGATGTCTATAATCCTTAGGGCTACCTAATTTCAGTCACTATCTACTTTACTGTAATAGTAGCCCTAGAGAATAAAGTTTTATTACTTTTTTAATGATTTTTAATATTTCAATGTAACACAGTTTTTTTTTACCAACACATGTATTATGGACCAATGTCTGAAATAAAAAGATTTTATTTTAAGTATATTATTTTTTATTTAATTTTATTTTTTTATTACTCTAAAAGTCTAAATGAATCCTGCGCGATACTTGCGTAACACACTATCAGTGACAATGGCTTTCATTTTGACAGTTCAACAACATTCATTGCGTTATTTACGTTGTTGAGCAGACAAATTTTTCGAAAATATGAAGCAATGGATATGAAACATCCTTCAAATTGATTGAGATTTTGATTAGTAGTACGTCTACGTTACGGAATAAGGGTGCAGATCCAGGCGAAATCCCTACGTTATAAAGACGTGTTTTCAAAATTTGATGATGATATTATTATTAAAAAAATAAAAAAAAAATTGTAAATTAATTAAATTATATTGAATTAAATTAAATTGAATTGTATTAAATTGAATTGAATTAAATTAAATTGAATTGTATTAAATTGAATTGAATTAAATTTAATTAGAATGTCAAATAAATTAATTTAATAAGTAGTTATATGGTACTAACATAGTTTTTAAGCCTTTACTAATAATTGTATGGGATTATGTTCTGAATTAAATTATTGTTATTATTATTATGATGATAATAGAATAGTAGTAGGCGCACGCAGCTGCTGCACTCTGCCTATCAGCTGATAAAGCCAGGGATACACTAAGGGACAAATGTCCTGCGACACGTGTCGCCGACGACGTCGAGTGAAATGGCGCGACGTTGCCAGACTTCGCTCGACATGTCTGGCAACATGGCGCGATATGTGTCGCCAACGACGACGAGTGTGGCGCGATGTCGCCAGATATGCCAGGCGAAGTTTCGCGAAGTCGCACGACTTCGCCTGACGTCGCTACGGACATAAATCGCGCGATGTCGCTAGATATATCAAGCGAAATCGCCGGCTTCGCTTGACATGTCGTGGGACATTTGCCCCGCTACTGTATTCCTGGCTTTATACTTGTATCGATGAGAAGGTTACAGAGAAACAGTGTTACCATACCTATATTATAATTTTATTATTATATTATGAAATAAAGTCTTATAAAATGGTAATTTGACAACGAGAAAGGAATAATTTCAACAAAAATGCATAATTTATTTAAAAATCACGCTCCTAATGTTGAAATACCGAATAATGGAACGGAATGCGGTAATGATGTTAGTAAATTACTGCGCATTGCGTTCCGTTCCACGCTTACATTGTAATTAAACGTTTTGGTGGGCAAGCACTCTGTTGTAATAGAGATAAAACTGATAAAACAGTCTTTGGTAACTTTTATTACTGTATGATGAAGCTGTTATTACATGTTTGTTTGTAAAATAGAAGATAGGTAGTTCAGAAAGATATAAACATTCAACAAAAAGAGAAAGTCCTATTAGGCAAAAAAAAAACCGGTCAAATGCGAGTCGGACTCACGCGCCGAGGGTACCGTACACATTTGTAGGTATATAACTACAAATTTACGATTTTCGAATTTTTTCCTTTACTTGTGCTACATGACATTGCTTCTTGCCAAATTTCATGATTCTAGGTCCCTATAGGTTTTGATTCCCTTGCGAGTGTTAAAATATGCGGCACAAACGGAACATAAACGTTCGAATCTTTTGATTGCGTTGACTTAGAAGTTTGATTTTTTCACTGCTTCAAGGCGGCCCAGCCCTGAGTATTTTTTATATTAATTTCAACATGATAACTCCACGCATTCCTGAGAAAATGGGTCTTGACAGACGGACAATCAAGTGATCATTGAAGGCTTCCATTTTTTTTCTTTTGAGGTACGGAACCCTAATTAAAAAACTTTTATGTTTGATTGCATAATTACTCAGATTGATTAAGTATCCGTAAGAGCTCACATTAATTATATTCATTCTCAATTTCTCGCCTATTTTAGCGCTAAAATAATAATATAACATCACCCTTATATTCCCCAAAGGGTTCGGCAGAGTTGTACCTGTAGTAGGTAGGTACACCTCATTTCGCCAGTTATGTTAACGTCCCATGTAATAGGGGCCAATCTTTTGCCATCAACGGAGCCCAAATCCAAATTCCTGGTTCATCATCAATCATCATTTCAGCCGAAAGACGTCCACTGCTGGACGTAGGCCTCCCCCAAGCACCGCCACTTCGACCGGTGAAAATTCCGGGTTTGCTACTGAGAAATTCGTGATGGAGACGCGCTTTATCTTTGTCATTTTTTGTTTGATTGCCAAAGAAAAAATACGTGTCCATTATTTTTCGATAATCTAACTGACGGACTAAATATAATTTTTTTTTTTTTACCTAGGCAACTACCCTATTAACGACTTGCGCCTCTGCCCACAACAAAAATAAAAGCAAGTAATGACTGTAGTGTAGTGTGTACAGTCACGAGCATAAGTATGTATGTACACTTGGCTTTATTCAAAAGCGATTTTCTCCTTAAATTTTGAATGAAATTTTATGTTGTATGAACATAGTATTTTCGAAGCCATAGGTTTGTCGTAATTCATTGTTGTTTTCGTTATTTCACGCAAAAATCGCTATTGAAAGTTTCCAAGTGTTGACATATTAGTGCTCGTAAATGTACAGACGCCAGCAGGTTAAGCTACCCGAAACTGTCAAATTTTCTCAATCAACCTTGAACGATAATGCTGTTCCAATAAAGTTGAAATCTATTAAAGAAATTTGACAGATTGTAGTAGCTGATGTGCTGGCGGCTGTACCTTATCATAGCCAAATGGCCGACGATTCGTCATCGTCTATAAATTATCGGCAGTGTCTACGAATGGCAGTGTAGACAAACATAACGGCTCGCAAATCTTATCGTGACAACAAGCACCAACTAAATTACCTACTTTCACGCATCTCAGTTATAATTACTAAGCATTTATTTTCCATTGAGTGAAAGTGCGCCTCGCTTCTGTGAACAGTTTAATTTTTGATCACACGTTCGGATATGAATGATCAAACGTTGGCCAGTTGGCCACGACACAAGGTTCCAGTAGGTACGAGAATGCATAGCAGGCATATTTATTATGTCACCTTTTTGAATTGTCTTTTGTTTTAATAATCTGTACAAATACGTAACACATTGAAGTGTCTGTTTGTTATGTCAAAATAGCAGCGTTTTACTAAATGCATATGAAAGTATATACGGTATTTATTATAACTTAAAAACATTTTTAAAATTTTTGTCTGTCTGTCTGCTTGTTCTGGCTAATCTCCGAAACGGCTGGACCAATTTTGATGGAATTTGGTAAGTGAAACTTTGATCCCTGAGGAAGGACACGGACTTTTTATAGACGCACCACGCGGGCGAAAGCTATTGTGTATTTTTATACATTGTTTTTTGGCAAAACGTACAGACACCAGCAGGTCAAGCTACCCGAAACTGTCAAATTTTCCCAATCAACCTTGAACCTTAATGCTTTAGCGATAAAGTTGAAAATCTATTAAAGAAATTTGACAGATTGTAGTAGCTTGATGTGCTGGCATCTGTACCTAACCGGTAAAATAATAAGTCTCATAATTAGTACACTGCACAAAAAAATTGCTCTACAGGAGCTCAACCTTTTCATTCCCCGCCTGTTCATCACATTCCGGTTGCGAGCAAGTAAATGGAAATACGTACGTGAGGAACGAATAGTATTCTGTAATAAAATTCATCACATTCGCAGCGGCATATCGTTAAGTAAATCGCACCTTTCATATTTATTATGAATGACGCATCTGTATAGTATTCATGTAATATTCAGTCACACAAAGCGAGTTTGTGTCCAACACATTTAAATTGCAGGATGTCCACGAGAAAAATGGTTGACCACGAGTAGGTAGGTAAATGACAAAACCAATTGTCAATGCAATGACATTGCTTGTTTGCGCAATGTAAAGTTCAAAATCAATGTCATTTTCGACTGCTTTGGTGTGTTCGAAAATATAAAAAGTCGCTTCCTCCTTTCCAATGTCTTTGGTTTAAACGTAAAGAAGAGCCTGTAGGACACGGTAATTCATTGTTAAACAAATGGAAGTCAATTGGCCGTGTTATATGTACAACGCAAGGTCCTTTTGGCGCGTGGCCAAAATAGGAACTAACGTCGCCATCTTGTTTTGTTCATACAATTTCTGTGACGACTTCACAAATGTTTACCAACAGTGCTTCCCTGTCAATGTCATTCAGGCGCCAAAAGTTCCTTGTAGCACTATATTACATACAACTGTCAAAGACTGACAGCTGTTCTGATTTATTGACAACTAGCTTTCTGCTAACGGCTTCGTCCGCATGTATGTCGGAAATTATCCCACGGGAACGTGCTACCGTGACAAAAAGTAGCCTATGTCCTTCCCCAGAATGACATATATCTCCTTGCCAAATTTTATTGAAATCCGTTCAGTGGTTTAGACGTGAAAACATACAGACCGAGTTACATGGATTTCATTTCCCTGACTATACCTACACTAGGTACGAGTTGTTATTACAAAACATACATCCCTTACGCTATCCGATTACCGTATTACAAACTATCAGGTTGGTAGCACGCGGTGATGCGGCGCTCAAACGAACAAAGTTCCAATGTGCGCTGCACTGCTGAATAATGAATCAACATTTCTCACGACCTTCCCGGTTGATCGACCAAGTCTATCACTGTAGCATAATCCGTTGCGTAACTATTCCGATGCGGGCATGCCTTGCCTACGTACCGTTATCTCCAATGCAATGCGTACTATTCATACAGGCACCCACATTGTATATTTTGTACTTAAGTACTAGTTAAGCTGGTTGTTTTGTGGGCACGGATTAGTTAACAGGTTTTTGATGATGGGTGGTATAAAATAATCTCATTTCTTTGTCCACAACTTCCGACATTGATAGTCAGTCATCATCTCTTTCAAGGAAAGGGAACAGATATGAAAGGCAAACATATCTTGAAAGCAGTAAGTAGATTAAAATCATGTAATTGTTGTCGAAAATTAAACAAAATAGTCCCATTTTTAGTATTCGGTGCATTACAAACTTGATTGTAGAGTTTCAGCTACAGGGTCCTAATCATAGAAATATAAAAACTTCTTTCTTATATCTATGATCCTAATAATAGTTCTCTAGTTCCACTTCTTATTATGCCTGGACAGAATCCATTTGAAAACCACGAAGTTACTCACCCGAAAACATCTTCCCTCCATACATTATTACTACAGTATTCGGTAGAAGCATCGATGTCGAACGTTACTCGAACTCTCGACAAACCAGTTCGGTAACACGTGCACATTCGAAGTCGAATCGTGACTGCCGCGTTATAGCTTATGTGCACCTCTGGATGTGAACCGTTCGATGTTTGTCCAACACATCTTGATTCACTTTTACATGATATGATCGTGTATGGGTCATTCACCAAGACATTTTTCTAAGGAACGAGCTGAAGTTTCTCTTAATTTAACATTTCTGTTCAGTTTGAGCAGTTGGTGGAGTGGTGGCCCAGTACTAACGAACGATAAAAAACGTTGAAGGAAAACATCGTGAGGAAACCGGCATGTCCTAGAACCAAACATTCGAAGATATGTGACATCTAGCAACCCGCAATGGGCCCGCGTGGTGGATTCAGCCCACTCCCTCTCATCGAGAGGACGCCTATGTCCCAGCAGTGGGAACATTATAGGCTGATTATGTTCAGTTTGAAAGATTTTTCAACAGGTTAAAGATGATGGGCGTTTGTTTCAGTTAAGTGACGCAGACTTAGGCCCGTATTACATAACCTCACTCAAGACTCGAGCATTACTTAAAACTAGCCAACAAGACCCAGTTAATTGGTTGAAACTAGTTTTAAGTAATGCTTGAGGTTCTATAATACGGGGCTTAGTGCGGATTTCACCAATGAAATTGATCTCAATATATCATAACAATTTTGACACTTACAGCTCTTGAACGCGGTTTAGATCTGCTGAACGCGTTCACTTTTATTGGTGATATTCACCCTTAGCAGTCAAAGCAACAATCTAATTTATAAAACCAGTTAATCATTATGCTAATTCTTCATGATACAAGCAGTCGTTGATATTGACAGACAGTTGATGACCTGTCTGTATCAATGGAATGAGTCCTAATTCCATCTAGGCTGTGTCAATCAATCAGTCCGGTCGTTCATTGTTGCAATCAACAGCATACTTTGCTTAATGGGTTAAATTGCTTAATACCGGGGTCCCAGGTCAACATGTTATCTAATAAGAAGGGAATTCGCGGCTACATTTACAATTGGTGTTGTAATTGAGGAAGATTTGAAGTACTATTTTAGTTGCGTTGTGCTGTGCCTGAAATACTCCTAAATACATATTATATTGAACTTAAGGGGTATTGGGGACTATGGGTTACTAGAAGGGATATTTTTAAACGACGAAAAAAAACGGAGGAGGTTCTCAAGTCGACGCGTATATATATATATATATATGTTTTTTTTGTATGACCACGCATAACTTTTTACGGAGTAGTCCGATTTTGATATTTCTTTTTTTATTAGAAAGGGTATACCCCAAAGTTGGTCCCATATAAATTTGGAGAAAAAAATCCAACCCTAAGGGTGGGAAAATAGGGGTGATTTATTGTTCGCTCACAGATTTGAATGCTGAGTTGTGTGTTATTACTCTACTCAGTGCCACATATGCCTGCCCTTTGGCAAACAATTAGTAGATTATAGCCACAAAAAATTATAAAATAAAAACTTTTTAACAAAAAAATTAAACCGCCAAAAAAACTGAAAAGCAAAAAATAAAAAACCTTTTTTATTTAACCTTAATAACTAAGTTCATACCTAAATAATTTTGAGTCGGCGCCGTTTAAATTTAAGGCAATTTAGTGATCTTTGTTTATTTATTGTTTGGCGCCGACTCAAAATGACTTAGGTATACTTACATTAGTTTAAGAAATTAGTTATTAAGGTGCAATAAAAAAGGTTTATTATTTTTAGCTTTTCAGTTTTTTCGGCGGTTTAATTTTTTCGTTAAAAAGTTTTTATCTTTGTCGTCTTTAACAACCGAAGGAGTGATTTGATTAAAGTTAACACTTATTGGTAGCAGTGGTGGCTCAGTGGTAACGGACGGGCGAGTTGTAGGGCGTGGTTTCGAACCCAGAGAGGCGCTTTACTTTGTGTAAATTATTTAATCACCACTGCTCTCAAACCGGTGAAAGAAAAACATCGTGCTGAAACGACGGCATGTTCTAGAACCAAGCATTCGAAGACGTGACATCTACCAAACCGCACTGGGCCCTCGGATTCCTCTCACAGAGAGGCTTGTGTCCTCCCAGCTGTGAATATTACAGGTTGTTAATGCTAGCACTTCTTGCTTATTCAAATTCATACTTATCCCTCACAATTATATTCAGAAGCCCTAAATCCTTGCATCTACTTCGACATTTCAACAGCTTTTTTACATGTTACGGTCTCCGTCACATTGAGCAACTTTCGCGATATTCAATCAGACTGAATCGATTTCGGGATCGTTGGAGTTTGCATACAATGAACATTACCATGTCTTTTTAAATCTCGTTATGCACTAAAACACGCTGTAAAGAGGCGAGTTGGACGAGAACTGCCGGTATTTTGATTGTAGACTGCTACGTAATGTATTATAAGTTTATAACTGCCATCATCGGCATCATCCTTCTCCTTTATCCGAATTTATTCGGTGCAGTATATATTTTTTTCTTCCGCATATGTCAGACGGCGACACATCAAGCCTACCTACCAGTTACCACCAGTACCTACCAGCATACCTTTCCAGTTTTAGCTGACCTCGCATTGTATAGATTTTTCGTACAATCAGAAGTCAGCTTATACTGATTATGTACAGCTGGATGTGTAGCCGTGCGTACATGTTTTTTAGGTGTAAGAGCTGATAGAACGTCTCTATCAGCCAATATCTCAGAATTCACTTCCTTCCTAACCGTTTCATCTTCATTGAACTCGTAATCGTAGTATGTCTTTTCCTTGGTTTGTATCTTTTCATTCTTAACACTATTATTGACACATGCTCCTCATTCTTCTGCGTCATACGCCATACCACGACTAACAGACTTCTCAGTTTTTCTGACACTGGCGTTACTTTATATTCCTTTTGACGGTTATAACCGTCAGGACGAATATTTAGTCCGACTTTCTACGGTTGATAAGCATCTGTACACAGCAAAGCTATGCCAGTATGCCCGCATGAAGAGAAAATAATTTATGGAGCGTTTTTAAAGTTCTAAGAAATTCGTTGGTGGTATTTGGAGCTTTGGCCTAAAATAGGTTTTCTTGATTGATGTTATGGTTCTTCCTTCTTGTAGAGTTGGTTGAGTGAGTTGATTAGTTAGTTTTTGATTCGGTTTGGTTATATTTTAATACTAGATGCTGCCCACGTCGCGCGTCGTTCGCGTGACATTACCTATACTAGGCTAGACTATACTTTTTGATTTTCTTTCTATTTCTAAAATACAAATAGTTTAAGTTACTCCTTATAACAACAGTTATCTGCAGGTGAAAGTCCCGTCAAAATCGGTCCAGCCGTTTAATAGTTTATTTGTTATAAGTACCGTATATACTAGCTACCATCTAGTAAAAAGCTGCTATTTCGACATAACAAACAGACACTTCAGTTTTATTTATTTGTATAGATTTCAATGAAATTAATGAAGGCTAGGAGGATCTTTCTGGAACACTCAGAGTAGAATCTGGCAAAAGCAGTGTGAGTGTCTGATGATAAGTAATGTACACAAGTTTGACTGATTTACGTTTCCGATGATCCGATACTGTCAAAGTAAATCAATTTTGCTGAATATTTACACTAAATACTGCACGTGCCTGCACTTACTGCCATAATTTTGCAATTTCATTTGGTTGTCCCCATTCAACAACGTTCAAAAGTTCATCAAGCCTTTATAACTTCAAATCACACATCGTATTCAACAATAAACATTGATTCAGTGTTTTCAGGTCAAAGAAAGTCACCGATTAATTGTTAAATTATTTCGCTTTAGATTTGCGGCTGCAGAAGTGCAGAACGAAATATGAATGGTCGATGACAGGTCCAAAGCGCCGAGTCTTTGCAAATATGTACATATGAGTCATTTTGAGTGTTCATAAATAAATTACATAGATTGCTTTGATGACACGTTTTATAATAGCTGCTAACCGCAATTTTATTGAATTATTTTTCCATGTCAGCTCTTTTTACGTTGTAATGATACCAGTAAAAACCGCGACATAAGTTGAAACGGATCAAATGCTTGTGAAACAAAACAAAATCGTATTACCTACTACGAGTCTTGGGCGCATTTTGTGCAGAAAAACACGAATTACGATTACCCACCATCCTCATTCTGCTTTGCAATTTTTTACTTTATTCCTTTAAGTTTAAATAGAAATTTGAGTGATAAGGTAATAAATTAAAGTTTGTACATAAAACAAGAAAGAGGTCTGAACACCTCGATTCTTGTGTTACCAATCACAATGTAGAAGCAGCACAGCAGCTGTTACTAAGGACTGTGCCCACAGAACCGGTCCAGAACCTGGGCGATTGGCTGAATAGAATACGATGCAGGTTGCAGGTGATGCATTAGGGACAATTTACAATGCATTTGATAAAAATAGTCACAGTAATAATACATGTTGTACAAACGGCAACACATCAAGCTATTAATTTCCAGTTTCAGCTGACCTCGCATTGTATATGTTTTTCGTAAAATCGGAAGTCAGCGGGGTAATTGCGTAACATACTGTCCAGTAGCAATCGCTTTAATTTTGACAGTTCACGAACATTCATTGCGTCATTTACGTTGTTGAGCAGATAAATTTTTCGACCATATGAAGCAATGGATTAGCAATATCCTTCAAAATAATTCTGATTATAATTGATAGTGTTTTACGCAATTATGGTGTATAATAGTTTATACTGGTTATGTATAGCTTGATGTGTAGCCGTGCGTACCTAGAGTCAGGGAACTTGATCGTTGACCGTGTTATAGTTCATAATTTTATTTTTAAAAACGTTTAGCATGCTTTCAAAGTTATCATTTTTATTGTTTATTTTCTTTCACATATGTATAGTTAATGTAAACTGGAGGAACGGAACCACCTAATACAAGCAAATCTTTGCTTAAAAGGTGACTCCAAACTTAACAATGCTATTTACCTACACGAGTTGATGAAATAACATTTTTTTTTTATAGCCATTTCCATCGACGGACAAAGAATGACAGTTGTGATTTGATTGAGTTTACGGACAATTTCAATTGATAGTAATTTGTTTTTTTTAATGGCTTCTCTCAGTTCTGCCTATGAGGTTGTCGTCTGCTTAACCGGGCTTGTGGTTGTCAATTAATTTCCATGAGTTTATGTTGGTGCAGGATCTAATTCAGTGGAAAAAGGAAAGGGAGGCATTTGCCCTGTAAGTGATTCATTTATTTATCTACATAAAAACTTCCATGTGAAACTTTGTTAGATTTTTTTACAAACAAAGGTTCTTGATCTTGGTGACAAAGACCTGTATAATGCATGCTTCTATTAATGTATAAAGAAGGGATTAAAATACAGAAAAAATGTGTCAGTCACCCATTGTTTATTATGAACTTAAAGTGAATAATGTGTAAATATTAATAATGATGATGTAAAGGAATTTAGAGTAGGTATAGGTAGCTATGACAATCTTTCTGGAGTGCCGCTTAAAGAACCACGGGGTAATTTGGTAACACATGTAAAATTGCAGTCGATCGCAATCGTTCATTTTGACAGTTCAGCCATGTTCATTGCGTTAACTATTTACGTGAATAAGCAGACGAAATTTTCAAACCTATGAAGCAATGTATGTCAAAATGAAAACATTGCAATAAATTGCCATTTTATTTGTTTTATACAAGTACCCAGCCGATCTCGATTGATGAGTTCTTGTGCTTTTACAGTTGTTTAATGTTCGAGAAGCTACTCCATTCTTCATTGAATGACAAGAAACCATAAACTTTCCAAAGCAGGTTATGGCTGGCAATAAAACGATATAAATGAATATAATTTTCCGCATTGATCATCGATGAAAAATCGTTCGATTGATCGATAATTCTCTGCCGTGTATGGCTCTGTTTAAGGTGTTTACACTCGGCTTATTTTACCAAGTTATCAAGTAATTGTATCATTTTGTTATTGCTTTAGTTTAAGGTTGATTTTGGCTTGATTTAATGGTAAAGTATATTTGTTTTTAGGTAACGGTTAGCGCCTGGGTTGCGTGACGGGTACCGCACTCATTTTCATTATGGACGCGGCGCATGCGCGATGCATTCCAGCGTCCGCTCCCAATAGGTGATTACCTACCATTGTTCGGACATTGGATGCTAGTGCATGGCTTTATTCGCTTATTACAATTCAAATTTTATGACTACTACGAAACTGAGCAGGAAAATTATTGCCTTCCATGGGAAAATCCCTTTGACATGTCGTATCATCACCTGCTTGCTTAGATTCTTCAGAATATGTGGTAGGTACTAGGTAGGCCAAAATAGGTACCTATTTTGGCTTTTCTGTGACACATTTTTAACTAGGTAGGTACCTACCACTGAAGACAGCTCAAGAATCGCTTTGTATCTTAACATTAGTCATTCATTAAAACTAGTTGCCTGGTAGATCCCCTTGCTCATAATATTACTTAATTTTGTAAACGTCTAAAGCAAGGCAGGCTGCAAATCCTCACAGAATCAAATATTTATAAGCCCCGCCTGTAAAACAAAGGAAACTCGGCAGAGACTATTTGCTTATTAAGCAACACGATAATCTTCTAAGGCCCATAAAAATATTAGCCAGTAGCTCAATAAATAACGCGAACAAAATCATTCAAAGTTAAGTTTCAACAAAATTAACTCACACGCGTAAGTTCACCTTCTTTATTTGAATCATTACTCATTACCCGAAGCAACCGTTGCTGATTTGGTCATAAAAATAACCTAACAAAAACTTCTTGGCGCCAACTCCCGTTCCAAAATGGCGGCAACAAAAGAAAATCGTAACAAGTTATATTAATAGGCATAACTTTTTACGTTAGCTAGTTAGTTTTACGCTTTTGTAGTTTTAGTGTTGGCTTGTAAACAAATATTAAGTTGTTACAGCTGGGTGATTTCAAAGTTGTATGATTGGCGGTTGTCATTTTTTGCGCTATAATGGCGGCTAACCGTCGTCTTTTGTTCGTGATTATGGGTTTGGTATAATCTACTGATAGTAGATCTTTATCATTTACACGACACGGTGTACAGTATCAAGACTTCTGAATTGGATCTTCCAAGGTTCATACAGTTTTGAATAGAGTTGGAAATAGACGTCTTATTACTGGACTCTCTCTGGAGCGACGATCTTCGCAGGATGGCTGGGAATAGCGTGCAATAGGAGAGGCCTATGTCCAGCAGTGTACTGCTATAGGCTGATGATAGTGATGATAAAATTTACATTGATTACTGGACTCATTCCTGTATGGCGGTATTTGGAATCGTCGAAGACATAGGGCGTAGATATTCAATAATGATATAGTCAACCGCATATATGTAAGAATTTGACACTGACAGGTCCTTAATGTCGTTGCAGTAAGGGCGATTTTCGTAGCGAAGGAGGTGGCGGGATGGGCGAGGGAGAGATTCTCACGCCTCAGCCGCCGAGGGAGACGCTCCGGGCGTCGGGAGCCGCGTGACGACTCCCGGCCACCGTAGGCGCGGGCCTGCGGGCGGAGAGCAATGGGTAGCTCTCCGTCCGATCAGGACCAGGCACGTGCCGGACGGCGTGTATGTGTTCCACGCGCGCCTCAAAGAGATGTCAGCGTAGTTGACGGGGCCCGACAGGGCCGAAGCCTGCCGGGGTAGCGGGATTGTCCGAAAGGGTTACCGCTGCCCTGGTATGTAAAGGGCTAAGGAAGGAACACGGGTGGGTTTTAGTCAGTAAGAGTCTGACACTCCCTTCTGCTCCACCCAGAGCGGGAGGAGTCATTTGATGATTTCCCATCCTGAAAAAAAAAAAAAAAAAAAAAAAAAAAAGGGCGATTTTCGTCGGGCAAGTGCTACCACTGATGTACTTACATAGGTACGCTCCTTTCCCATTTTCATTTATAAATTCCTTTTATTTCATTCATACTTTTTTTTTGCTAGCAATAAGAGAAAACACCTTTTCGCACGTACAGGTCCGAAACGCGTGCAGAATAGAGTTGGTCTTAGATATTGATCGTCCAAAACGTTAAGATAGTCTTCCAGACCAGTGAAATGTGTAAATTGTCAGGCAATAAAGCCCGCATTTTGGAACGATCTTCAAGCCAGCACCCTAATGGCATAACTTACTTTACTCCGCCCGCTCGCTCAAGCGCGTGAACACATTAACCTTGTGAGCTCGTACTTAAAAAAATCCTTGTCAATAATATAATTATACAGTTGGCATTAAAGTTATATCGTTGTGAAGCCTAGTGCACGGACTATCCAGTAATCAAATCCGTTTGTGTTTTCATAAAGTGACCGCTAAATAATCACAGTTTTAATTATAAGATGTGCTAAAAACTTTAACTAATACTGTGTGGTGCGTGAATCATCGTAACAAAAAATCAGCGACCGACGCGCCAAGGTCAACGACACAAAGAGCACCAAAACAAGTTATACGATATCTGAGTGAGTTGTCTCATTAATATAGTAAACAAAACAAACAGTTGTTTACTTATATCTACTTTTGTCTTGCTGGCTGGAACGTAACTAATATAATTAAACGAATTAACATATCGTTAATATAAAGAAAATGTTGCGTTCACCTCCAAAAACCTCCGCTTCGCCTTTGCATAACTCTGAATCAGAACCGAACTTAGTAACATGTATAAATATGGAAACAAACGAACATATTACTCAGAGAAAAAGAAAACGGGGTGAAGATGCCGAGTTACAACGTATCGAAACAATGATGCTTGAGATGAGGTCCATGTTCTCCGAATTTAAAACACAGCAATCACAACAAAACACAAAAATAGACTCGCTACACTCAGCTCTTGAAGAGATAAGGACTCAGAACAGCATAATTAGCAGCCAAAATAAAGATATTCAGATCCAAAATGAGGATATCCGAACTTCTGTGCAATTCTTATCGGATAAATACGATGAGGCAATTCGAGAGATCGATCATTTACGGGCGGAAAGCAGGAACAGCCAAAAGGTGGTAAAAATGCTCGAGCTTAAAATAGACTATTTGGAAAGAAATTTAAAAGAAGCAACAATCGAACTGAGAAATATTCCAACTGCAAAACCTGAGACCCGCGAAACACTTGCAGAGCTGGTGCAGAAAATCGGTTGTATTACCAATGAGCCTGTTTCACCACCAGAAATAAAAAACATCTACCGTCTAAGAAGCAAAAGTGAGACAGTTGGCACTGTCATTGTAGAATTTTCATCCCCTGCTAGAAAAGATAAATTCATGCGGGCTACTAAAAAATATAATAAACTTAACCCAGAAAATCGTCTAAACACCACCCATTTGCAACCATCGGGCCTAAAAAAACCAATATATGTATCCGAAGCGCTCACTTCTGCAGCAAAACGCCTGTTTTATCTTGCCAGGGAGTTCATAAAAAGCAGTGATTGCGGGCAATGTTGGACTTCAAACGGCAAAGTATACATACGAGAAAGAGAAGGTATGCCCAGTCAATTAATTAAATCCGAAGAAGATCTGGCCAAATTGCGCAAAGGGGAATGACTGGTATTTTTGATTCTACTTCTTACTGATTCGTTTATAATCCATTCGTTCTACCTGTTGAGATATGCTATAATTATGTTAAATATTATTACTAACCTACTTTTACACAAACACATACAGATTTATGTCCAACTTAAGCACAGTTACTTTACATTCCTACACACAACTATCACTAATCTTATAATAATATTACACATTATCTTTCACTTCTACTACTCAAAACAAAACCTGCTACTTACACCTAACACACATACGTTACTAATTACTTATACTTGGGTTATTCTTACACTTTATTTTATACTACAAGTACCACCAACGATTGTCACAAATATATACACTTTAGAAAGTCTTAGATCTGATAAAATGTGCAAAATAACCTTAAAAATACAAATTTCGATAACCTAACAGATAATATACAAAATATAGATTCAGTATCTGTGTCGGACTCATCGGTCTGTGATCTTGACAGTTGTGTCCCGCCTAATATTAAGCCAAACCTATCACTAAAAATTATTACTCAGAATATCCGCAGTATAAACAAAAATATTGCAGGCTTCCATACATTATTAGCTAGAACTAAGATAGATTGGGATGTAATGATATTAACCGAATGCTGGCTTCCTAATACACATAACTTGCCTAACATAGATGGCTACGTGTGCTTTAGCACTGCTAACAATCTCACCCAAAATGAAGGTGTTACTGTATATGTCAGAAAAGAACTTAAGGTTACCGTTGACGAGCCATCATTCCTAAATGCAAACTGTTTACAAATATCAATTGATCATAACACTATACTACTAGCAATATACCGACCGCCAGGCTATAAAGACATTACTAATTTCTTAAACTCATTAAACCTCACGTTAACAAATATAGCACGCTACAAAAATATAATCATTAGCGGTGATATCAACATTAATATCCACGATCAAAGCCAAGATTTAAACAAACATACATATCTAAATCTATTAGCCTCACACGGACTACTGCCGGCACACACATTGCCTACACGTCAGCACGCCTGTCTTGACCATATCGCCTTAAAAACACAGCGGCCTGCTTCAACATTCGTAGCGCATTCGGCACTAACAGATCATGAAACGGTAATATTGTTCCTTGCAAATAAAATTTCTAAAACTGTTGTAAAAAAATCAATGATCCGAATCAATCATGAGCAGTTAGATATTGACATTAAGCAACTCAACTTTAACGAAGTTTATAGCACACGAGATCCTAATGTTGCAGCTGAGGCTTTGGTAAATAAAATTAAGAATATTGTAGACGTTAACTCACAGACTGTCAAAGTCCCTAATCGCAAAAAGATTCTGAAGGCATGGATAACGCCAGGCCTTCTTCGTTGTGTCCGACACAGAGACAATCTGCACAAAAAACTAAAAAAGGCACCAGAAAATCATGACCTTAAAATTACCTTCCACAGATACAGAAACTTCTGTAACATATTGCTAAGGAAAATTAAAACTCAATATGAAAAAAATGAAATAGCTAAGGCAGGAACTAATTCTAAGCTACTTTGGTCAGCTATAAATAGCATAACACACAGAACCATCAAGAGAGAAACTTCGTCTGATTTGTTAAGGTTGTCATCGACTCCTGAGCTATCGGTAAACTCTGTTAATAGTTTTTTTGCTGAGATTGGTAAAAACCTTGCGGATAAAGTTATGGGCCCAACAGATTCTTCCATTTCACTTGTAAATACTAACTCGCATTCAATGGTTCTATTACCAACGAATGAAGATGAAGTTGAAAGACTATTAATGTCTCTTCGTAATGACTGTGCGGTGGGGTGGGATAAAATTTCCAGTGGCCTGCTTAAAAAGTATAAAGCATTAATCATACCACCTCTGACTTACATATGTAACCTAGCTCTTTCAACGGGCAGATTCCCCAAAGTTTTTAAAAGATCCATCGTACACCCGATCTTTAAGAATGGGGACAGACGCCGTGTCAACAATTATAGGCCTATTGCAGTACTGCCAGCTATGTCTAAGGTACTCGAGCGGCTCATGAATAACAGACTAAAGGACTACCTTGAAAAGCAAAATCTGCTTTCTCCTACACAATATGGCTTTAGATCTAGCAAGTCCACGTCTGATGCAGTACATGATCTTACCAACTATATCGTCACTAATTTAGACAGTAGGAAAAAGGTACTAGGGATATTTCTGGACCTTGCTAAGGCGTTTGACACGGTTTCTGTGCCCATCCTTATCCGAAAAATGGAGAACATGGGAATCAGAGGGGCCCAACAAGAGCTCTTTGCAGACTACTTGAGTGAGCGTACTCAGTGCGTTAAGATAAATGAGTTCATTAGCGAGGAACGAACAGTCTCTTACGGCGTGCCCCAGGGCAGTGTGCTTGGCCCAACCCTCTTCCTCATTTACATCAACGACCTGGGTATGCTTACACTACCCAGAGGGAGGATAATAACATTTGCTGACGATACCGCCCTACTCTTCAATGCCGACACTTGGGGTGAGGTCTTTTCAAACGCTCAGCTGGGTTTCAATACTGTATCAGAGTGGTTACGAAAAAACAAATTAACACTAAATGCTGACAAAACTAATTACATATCATTCACACTAAAATCTAATTATAACACTCCCACACCAGTAACACCTTATGCAATCACAGCACACACTTGTCCATCTCCACATGAAAAAAATGCATGTAATTGTCCATGTCTAAGTAGCACCCATGTTGTTAAATACCTAGGGATATTAATAGATGACACCCTTAGATTTCGGGAACACATTGATGCACTTAACACTAGGTTACGTAAGCTTATATACATTTTTAAAACTCTGAGGAAAGTGGCAGATGCGAAGTTAAAAAGATCAGTATACTTTGCTCTCGCTCAGTCTTTGTTAACCTACTGTATCAATGTGTGGGGTGGAGCTCCGAAGTCTACACTCCTTGTCTTGGAGAGAGCGCAAAGAGCCATACTGAAGGTGTCCTTGTTTTTACCTTACCGTTACTCCACTGAACTCCTATATAAAGAAGCGAAGGTTCTGACAGTACGCCAACTTTTCATTAAAAGCGTAATACTTAAACAACACTCACTGCTAATATACCACCCTTTAGCTTCACAAGGTAAGAGACGATATAGCCCCGTAGATCGCCCTGAAATTCGCATTTCAACCCAATTTTCCAAGCGTTTCTTCTGCCATCTGGGTGGGTTTCTTTATAATAAAATTAATGCCATGCTACCGATAGTCAATCTTAATAAGACCATGTGTAAAATGAAAATAACTACCTTCCTACAAGAAACAAATTATGACGACACCGAAAAACTACTTGCAACCTTAGTGTAATAATATAAATGTAATACCCATACACGAGCACACACTCACCGACACACACACACACACACACTCAATGACACACACACACACACATAATCACACTCTCATACACAACACACACTCACTTATATGCCCACATACATACATACATAAACACAATCATACTAACTCTAATTTTTAAACAATAATTATGTTCGGCCTCACCGACTTTGTACAATACCAAATGTTATTCACGTGATTGATTTGAATTCTATGTAAAAGGTGGAGTCCTGGTGTCCTGAAACACAGGCTTGCAGCTTAGCTCAGGCACCAGTCTCCCACAATGTTAAAGTTATTATCATAAAATTTTAAATGATGTATTGTATAATATTGTGGTGAGAAATAAACATTATTATTATTATTATTATTATTATTATTATAACACACTATTCAATCTCAATCTGAAACATTTTGAAGGATATTGCTAATCCATTGCTTCATATGTTCGAAAAATTTGTCTGCCCGACAACGTAAATAATGCAGTGAATGTTGTTGAACTGTCAAAATGAAAGCCATTGCTAATTATAGTGTGTTACGCAATTATCTAGCTGAATCTAAATTTCAAACTAAGTTCTCACCATCTGAACTCAACATAAGTGTTTTTTGACTTCTAGTACACATAATAGGTACCTACCTACAAGGATTTCTGTAGATTGGATGAGGTGGAAAATGGTCAATTACAAATAGCCCCGTTGTATCGTAAAGTTAGTAAAGAAGTTCATTGATTATTTCGTATACGTATTTCATGAATGCATAACAGACCCTAAATGCATCGTATGTTTACTCCGTCATTTTACGAGTTTATCAATTGCTGCGAATTTTCTTATCGACTTATTATACCAAGATAAACACTCGAGCACTCGACTCAGTCGCCTGGTCTGATAATGATCTGTATTATGAGTAGTTATCTGATAAGAAATAACGCAAAAAAAAATATTCCAGTTATGCGCACGAACAAAAATAATACCATCAAATTACTATGTCGTTGAAGGTTATTTTATTAGATAGGCATTATTTTAAGGTTATTTTAGTAGGCTTAGGCCTGATTGAATAAAATAAGATACCTTTTGGAATTTTCCTGTACAAAATAATCTCTCATAGACCCTCATAAAACAAGATTATTCAGTGGTGCCTACCCTACAGTACCCTATTTGGTTTCATGAAGGATGCATCCTGGAACTCCCTGAATAAACGGACTCTATTATCTTTGGTACTTAAGGTGATTGATTCCTTCAATGCACTATATGTAGATACGCACAGCAACACATCAAGCTAAACATTAACCAGCACCCTTATTGCGTACCACACTATCAATCACAAACTGAATCATTTTGAAGGTTATTGCTAATCCATTGCTTTATGAATTCGAAAATTTGCCTGCTCAACAACATAAATAACGCAAATGAATGTTGTTGAACCCTCAAAAGGAAAGCCATTGCTACTGATAGTGTTACGCAATTACCCCGCTGTATAAGCTGACATCTGATTGTACGAAAACCCTATACAATGCGAGGTCAGCAAAACTGGAAATTATAGCTTGATGTGTCGCCGTATGTGCAAACGCCAGCACATGAAGCTATTACAATCTGCCAAATTTCTTTAATAGATTTTTAACTTTATCGCTAAAGCATTAGGTTTATGGTTGATTGGGAAAATTTGACAGTTTCGGGTAGCTTGACATGCTGGAATCTGTACAGAAAAGAAGATAAACGTTTTTCCATAACCCCATGAACCGATAGAATCACACTTTATTGAAACGCAATATGAACCATCTAATCTCCGGTAGCATGAATTGCTATCGTATTACCAAAGAAAACAAGATCATAATTATAAAGGGTTGATGGATGACTAAACTTTTAAAGAATGTCTCTAAACGACAATCGATATCTCGGAACCCCAAGTCCAACCAATTTTAATCCTTGTGTTATTGTATAATAAAGATGACAATACCGTTTAAAACTGTGTCCTTATTTAAGCAAATTTACCGTGAATGATAAAAACGGACAACTGCTTTTGAAATGTTAATAAGGTTTTGGAAAACTCAAACTGCATGCGCAGTTAGCGCAATTTTAAAAGAACCATTATGTTAACAATTTTGCTTTTTATCATGTTTTTATCCAAGAACAATGTCATATATTTTCGTAAAGGGTGTAATTACGTGTAATTCACATTCTCATCGTGACGAATGATCGAATCGGGTGCAGAATGAATGCGGGACAACTGAACTTTTCACCGTTGCGACCGGTTTGTGGATTACGAGACTGTAAGCCAATTGGTACGTAAATGAGAGAGAGAAATTTTAAGGCCAATCGTGTGTGCTAGCTTTAGTGTTGTTAGTACTTTTAATAAGAATTGTAAAAGATTTTGTAAGTCGTCAAATTGTAGCGTTATTATTAATTTCGTTCCAAGCCAAGCATAACCTTCAAGCACAACAGAACAAGCCAAGGCTTGCTTTAGCATTTTGGCTCTTAACCAGCAGTAACTTCCAAATTCATAGTTATTTGTCAGGTTATCACAGCGCGGGCTCACAAGAACATCGGTTAGGAGGTGGAGGTACGACATGTGATGATCATTGAACAGGAAGGATCCTCCAGTGATGGGTGATCCCAAATTCGTCGATCTATCTAACGTTTCACTGTATGCTTGCTTACACGTAATTTATAAGAGCTGTTGAAGTTGAGATGAGCATTGTAGCATATACAACTGGCAGAGAGGCAACTCTCACGCCCTTAACACTCGTTAACTGGCCAGTGTCCAAGGAAGCGCTCGCCCTACTCTTAACAAAAGACTCATCTAAGTTTATTTATTTAGTTAATAAAACGGAGTTACTAGTACCTAGAGTACAGTATATTGTAAGATTTGCCCATTTCGGATTTAGATATAAGAATCTAGACTTTGTGTATACCACATATACAACCGCCAATAGATATAGCAATAACAATAGTCGACAACAATAGTCAATAAGCAATAGTCTACACTTTTGTATAACACACAAACAACCGCTAAGGAACCAATAGATATGATTTTGATAGTCCAGAAATATTCGTTTAGGTAATCAAGTGTTCAAGAAAACTTTTGTGAACACCAGAATTGCGCAACAAACATTATGCAAACTGACAAAATGAATTGCTATTATAAGTACAAAACAAAGGCTGAAGAATCAATAAAGAAACGAAATTGAATCACCGAACACATTGTTTAGTTTCTAATTAACGATTCCGTCTAATAACAGACGAAGGGCACATTAACGTTTTTGTCACGGACATTAGTATTCATCCGAAGCAGTGAATCTGCCGGTGCCCTAATAGGGTTAGTTTGCGTATATTGAAGGGACGTGATAGAACTCCTCAATGACCTGTCCTTAAATGATAAAATATCGTTTCATTCAATAAAACTTAGCCCTAAATAAATGTTATGTTTTGTGCGGAGAAGTATGTGTAGATTTGGAGATAGAAAGTTTCAAGGACTGCCGTCAGTTTTTCGAAGAAATCGAAAGGGATATTTTTTTTAAATTTTAACGTGTTGAACGAAAACGAGTGATTAAAAATGTCCAAAGTCACAAATCTTGCCGATTTAGGATTGATTGATTCAGTTTAATCTCTTATGGTTAGGTGTAACTTTCTAAATATAGATATTTTCACGGAAAACTAAAATATATGTAACCGTTATCACATCAGTTATTTTCAATCTCTTTAGACAATACATCACTCAACGAGATAATAGAAGCAAAAAAGGTAAAGTATTCAAGGTACAGTAGATGATTCATCGTGTTTATTCGTCATATAGGTGATTAAGAACTAAAACTTCTGCTAAAGGCGGAATGTCTGCTTCATCTTTTGTTGTAGTTGAGGCGGAAAGAATTACATTATTTGGAGCATTGCTTACTACAAAACTATAAAATCATCAACCTGGACGAAGGAATACTACAAAAGGACTATAGCACTATATAGCAGCTGTGATTCAAAGGGAAATGACTAAATTAATTCAAAGATTTCAACAAACAAAGCCATTGTTATAGATTGATTAATATCAAGCTTTATGTTATTGCTTCCAAGTTCGCAATCTCCCCGTCCGTCCCTTCAAAAGAAAGACAGAGATAAAGATAAACGCACTGCACTAATTTGTCAGCAAGGACGAGTCAATTATTTCCAGTGAGATTACTCACTGCACCTAATGGCGGCACTTTATTGAAAACTATTTATAAGTTGGCGCCATATCTTCCGCCATATTATGATCTTGGACTTGTCGCTCTATGTAAATTTCTACCATTACATCGATCCGGTTATCAAGTGTGATACTTTTTGAGTCAACGAGGCTGTTTTATGGTTGTAATTGGCGTGTAAACGTTTAATCATTAAAATTATGGTGATTGCAGCTGTGTTTTATTAACTAAAGGGGTTTATAGGTGTATGCAGAATAAACATAATATGTTGGTTGAAGTTGCATAGTAGTTGTGAGGCAAAGGAACATCAATAGGTTTATAAAATTTAGTCTCGACACTGGTGGAATGTAGTCGTGTCGTATTCTCTGTTTTTTTTTAATGTAGTTTATCCTCAACAGTCATCACCCAACTTTCAATCCCAAATTTCTTTTGACTCAACATTTTTGTTTTCTTCCATTACATATTTCTGATCAGCGATCATCCCAGTGTTCAATTACTATTTTGCCATATCATCCGTTTATTCTCAAGTTTGTAGGACACATATGAAATTAGTTATCATTCTTCCAATTATCCACTATTACTCACAGTAGTGTCTCATCTACATCCACGAGTCCACGACATAATGATATTGATTTTCATTAGTAATTGACTGCTTCTACCTCGGAGCTTGTTTACAATGCTTCGAAGACTATTCACTACTCATTGTACGTTTAGATAATAACTTTGTTCTCTGTTACGCCACCTATTCATGACAGGTGGTATCTGCCTGTAACTGCTGCACGAATCCACTCGAATTAGTCATCAATAAACAAGACAAAAACCTAGAATTTATAATAGTCAGACCACATAAATACACCGTATGTGGTCGCGTTTAAAGGTAAGCCATTTACCCTTATATAATTATAGAGAATAAAGTCTTACATACCTCATGGCCATGTTTGGTCGAGTTAGGTCAGATATAAGATTATTTAATTCGCTCGCTAGGATGTGTGGAACAGATATGGACACAAATGAGTAAGATAAGATTTGATTAATAAAACTGTTGGATTGTTCTAGCACAGTGCGAGGTTTTTTTTTTGTAAACATTTGCTTTTGAGAGAAACAAAAAGTCGAGTTTTTAAATCTCCTCCTCACATTTTCTGTGCCATTTAAAATATTCCACTAAAGCTGTCAACTAATGTTCCCGACCTTTCGAACAGCCGCACGGGTCGATCGATCAGGTTAAGCTGCGCTTGCCGCGGTTGGTCCGTGGATGGGTGACCATCATTACATACCAAGACCCCTCCGTGCTTCAGAAAGCACGATAAGCCGTTGGTCCCAGGGGCTGTAGTCTCGACATTCACAGCGATCGCTTAACGACCGAATTCGGTCGCAAAGTCCCGGATTGACAGGTGTAATGTATGGACTGACAGCCGTTGGTCCCTGCTGTCATTCGTGGATCTTTGACAGTCGTTACGGGTCGTCAGAAGCTCGAAAGTCTGACAACCAGTCTTACCAAGGGGTTTCGTATTACCCAAATACCCAGTAACTGGGTTGTGGAGGTCAGATAGCCTGAGATAGGCAGTCGCTCCATGTAAAATACTGGTACTCAGCTGCATTCGGTTAGACTGGAAGCCGACCCCAACATAGTTGGGAAAAGGTTAAGCAGATTATTAACGTATTATATTTACATATGTATAATCTTACTCTTGATTTTTATGAGTGAAACTTCTTGGGCGGCGATTTGATATTTGGACGAGAATTCAGAGTGAAATTTCAAGGACGCGTCACGTTTAGACAAACGTTACATGAGAGAGAAGAAAGATATAACTCTCTCTCTACCTGTCTCTCACACTAAATCTCTCTTCTGTATTTTTTAATAAGTTACACTTCTATTACGTGTACGATGCTGCAATATTTTTTTTGTTATGCCATTCTCATTTTCTAACTCTTGCACCACGCTCCGTGAGACGCGGTGGAAGTAACTCAGCTTTATTTTATGCCATACATGGAACGCATTGTAGGCGGTACTTACCTGACTTATTGCTACACGTCGAGCACTTTGATACCCCACGAATAACGCAAATTGTAGCCTGCATGAATGTGTTCTTGAAAATAGGGTTTATTGCGGAGTATGCTCTAATTTACTTTTTCACTTTCTTTTACGATAGCTTGGTACTGCAATTCTTGGTGAATGCAATTTGAATTGTATACTTTCATTCTTCCCGCAACTTCCGCGTCCGCGTGGAATTTCCTGTTTCCCGACCCATCCCGTCGCATCGCATCGCATCGCCTGCCCGTGCTATTACTTCGTTTTCGGCGTTCTTTCTGATTTTTCTTCTTTTTGATCGGTTCCTACGGGTCCTAGCGTGATGTTAAATAACCCGTTGAACGTTGTTGTGTGTTGTTGTTGTCTTGGCCTTCCTCAAGAATGGGGCCATCAAATGTAAAAAAGAATTTTTTAATTACTTTATTATTGTATAAATTCTTATTTTTGCATAAATTCTTATTTTTGCATAAATTCTTATTTTTGTATAAACACTATTGTTGTGATTACACACTAACGAGATATGATAATGCTGTAATTGAAAACAGATTTTGATAATTGTCTAAAAACTGGGGCCATTACTGGCAAACAAAAGCATAAAAACAAGGCACACAGCTATACATTTATTAACAAAAAAACAAAGCAAAAGTACTTAACGCATATAAGTACTAACAGTTAAAAACAGCAATGGTATTAACGAGGGGCAGCACTCTTGTCTTTGTAAACCAGTTTATTTAACGTTAATTGAGGAAAAAAGTCGTCGTTGCCTTACTTAACACGTCCGGTATCTGTGACATCGAACCAATTAATGAGTGACTTATTAAAACGTCATTTTGCAATTAGGGAATAAGTCGTAGACGCGTCAAAAATTTTTTCATGTTCGCACTGGCTGGTCAGAAATGATTATTGTCACTGGCTGCAATAGCATTTAATCAAAAAGAAAAGTTTTAATCTGAGAATGAAGTATGATATATTCTTGTTGCGGTGAATGGAGATGATAATAATAATTATGGTAAGAATGATAGGAATGAGGAGACGACTAATAGATAAAGAAAGAAAGAAGAATTGTTAGTTTGCCCAATCAAAATATACAATAGCTATTTAAAGATTTACATATTACAATACAATATTATAATAATTATTTTATTATTGCTGCACCAACGCCGAACAAGTTTCGACAAGGACAGAACGATGAAAAGGACGCCTGTTTATCCAGCATTTGTTTTACAACGTTACACAAAATTTTTTTGGAATCTTTGCCCTTGCAAAGATCAGCCATTCGTGATGGTTGCTGGACTATCTGACCATATGCAGAGAAGCAGCCTGCTAGTTAATTGTCTGTGTCATACACGTATCATTTTATCAATAAATTATATCACCTTAACAGGAACAAGTTGGCGGATGTAGATGGACCTTGTAAATATTGCAATTATTCACTTTAGCCTATAGGCATGAAAGTTTATTGAGTATCGGATACTACTAAGTATTTATTTCGTAAAGGTTGCAATTTACAAAATGATCCTCATTAACGCAATCAATATAGGTAATAGGTTATTGATTATCATTATTTTAAATATCTGATACCTACACAGCACACCATTTAGTTGGGTAGGTGTCTACCTACGTACAAAGTGCATAAAGATTTTTTTTTTCGTTTGACAGTTAAAATAAAAAAATTAAAAAAATATAAATCTACCTTCATGTATTATAATTTTATAAAACACCAAAGAAATATTTATATTCCTGAATAGGTATAGAGCGTTTTTACTTTTATTTACTTTTCAATAAAGGCAAAACACGTTCTTTGCATTCAGCCATAGAAAGCCGAATGAACGTGGATAGGCTGTCAATCGTGTTTGACTTGACAGTTCATTACTACAACTTAAAAGTATCACTCCAATAACTTCTATACAACAATAAAATTGAATTTAACTGTTTGTAATGTCAAAATAATAGCTTTTTACTAAATGCATATAAAAGGACAGCAACAAAAAAAAAATATTTTTGAAATTTGTCTATCTGTCTGTTTGTTCAGGCTAATCTCTGAAACGGCTGTATCGATTTTGACGGGACTTTCACTGGCAGATAGCTGATGTTATAAGGAGTAACTTTAGAAAAAGAAAAGAAAGAAAATCAAAAGGTATTAATGTCACACGACCGAAGTCGCGGGCAACGTCTTAGTTTATAGTAAAACAAAAACAATAAATATTATGTTAATAAGCTGATAACGATCATTTTGGCATTGCACTTACTCGTGAGTCTGTCTTACTTTGTAAAAATAGCCTAGATGTTCTAAAAATTGCCTAGATGTTCTAAAAAATAGCCTAGATCTTTTAAAAAATAGCTACATGTTCTAAAAAATAGCCTAGAAGTTCTAAAAGGTTTTCTATTTATGGTTGAACACTAGATGACCTAGTCTTGCCGTCTTTTCTTACCCTTTGTAGTCTTCTAGATTTTTCTATTGCACTTTAATACCTATACTTAGTATAAATACTATGTGCAGAGAGAGTTACCTGTGTAAGATAAAACATTGTTTGTTTTCACTTTCCTTGAAATCAATCTGCTATCTTATCAAGCTACAATTATATTATTATTGTATCAACAAACGAGTAAATTTTCCGTTTCGTATTTTTTGGCACTACTTTTACTTACTTTACTGTTACTTTTTGAGGATTATTTTATTATTTATTTATTTAAACTTTTCGCACAAAAAGGTACAAAGGCGGACTTAATGTCTTAGGCATTCTCTACCAGTCAACCAAGGGTGGTGAAGAGAGATTAAATGGCAGGTGCTGTTATTGCTGATAATCTTCAGACGGCTGAACCAATTTTCTTGAATCATAGCTAAGAACACTCTCGATCAAGACACCTTTCAAACAATTTTTTAAATCAAAATCGGTTTGGGAGATACGATGGCGCAGAGAGCACACAGATACACACGTTAAACTTAGAACACCCCTCTGTTTTGGTCGGGGGTTAAAAAACAATAAAATTGCTTTTTGTTTTCATGTCGTTTTGCTTCTATGATTCATATGTATTATGATGAGTAATGTAACGACTGTTGTAGCGTCTTCAACGGCCAAATTCTGTTTTTTTCCCTGGGATTCTGTTTTTTTTTCTGGTTTATGATTTCTTTATTTTTCATTTGTCATTCATCCAACGTATGCTCTGGTTGTTAGACTTTCGGGCTTCTGACGACCGTAACGACTGTCAAAGATCCACGAATGACAGCCGGGACCAATGGCTTAACGTGCTTTGCGAGGCACGGAGGGGTCTTGGTATGTAAAGATGGTCACCCATCCACGGACCAACCGCGGCAATTGTAGCTTAACCTGATCGATCGACCCGTGCGGCTGTTATAACTTAGCCACAAGAACGTAATAACTATCCAGAGAAACTCAGTTAAAATAGGCAATTAACTTGATAGATATGCCAGAAAATTGCGAAAAAATAACTGAGCCGCTCGATCCGCCTTACAATATTGATGAATGTGCTAGAATACGGCTATAATTCTCCGTAGCGATCGATATCACAGTGCAACCGTCCTGTATTCAGGTCACTAGATCGCCTCTTATTATAGTATGATTCATATAAATTATTGTTGCAGGAATAATAACAAGCTTGAACACAAAGAAACATGATTAAAGATGTTGTAATGTCATTTTTTTTCTTAATAGTCTGTGGTTTTTTTTTCACTGGCAAGTTAGGCTGAATAGGGAAGAGAGGTTGAACCTTATTTCTTCATTTTATACTTGCTTGCATGCTTGCACTGACTGGACAGGTCCACCTCAAATTTGTGTGGTTGCATCCTCAAAATACCATTCCAGACTCTGATCTACATGTTCCTCACATGACCAAGATTATGTCTGGACTTTAAAAGTGACTTTGACCCCGAGTTTGTTTCGCCATTTCTTCTCAGGGGTAGTCAGTTAGGAAATGTCGGCTCAATCTAGCTTATTTTTTTAATATGACGTGTAGAAGTGATTCCGATATCCTATTTATAGAATAAACAATTTCATTTCACTCTGTAGAGTGTGACCGGTGGGGTAATTGCGTAACACACTATCAGCATTGGCTTTCATTTTGACAGTTTAACAACATTCATTGCGGTATTTACGTTGCTGAGCAAACAAATTTTTAGAACATATGAAGCAATGGATTAGCGATATCCTTCAAAATGGTTCACATTGAAATTGATAGTGTGCTACGCAATTAGGGGTATCTTTGCAACAGTTAGGGAATTTGGCAGTGTGTGTTAGTTACACTGATAAAGTTTCATGTCTGTATCTATCTTAAATAAGTATGTACATGGAAACATTGATAAATTGTTGTTACCACTGCTTAATACATGTTAATGCGGGAAGGTCAACCTTTCATACATCATACATGTCAAGAAAACGCAAAAAAAAATCATAATGTCAATGTTATTTTTTTTTATTTCCTAAAGGTGAAAAGCACTGAGAAATGGGCCATTGTTGTGTACACAGTACACACGATGGCCTAGTGGCCTACATAAGCTGTTGCATTCTTTATCAAGGGTAGAACTACTGCACCTTATATCATTGTTTTATTAAAACACTATCTGGAATGTCAGAAAATTAAATATCATGTGTGAATGTCACGTGAGTGATAAGGAATGGTTGCATAAGTCAATATTTTTCTTGTGCTCTTGTCTGAATAAGTAAGTAGGTATTTGTTACTTTAAGTATTGCTGTATTTCAATTCTATTTTAACAAATAAAAAACCAAATTAACTTGTTTAGCAGCGTTATGTCAAAATATTCTTCTAAGTGTAGGAATAAAAAAATGGACTAGCCTGTATAATTTTCATGTCTTTGCTTGGCTCAAAAACAGTCATAATACTTAATATTTTTTACATGAAATATGAATAATTAGCAGCGCCCGCGGATTCACCCGCATAAGTTTCTATGCCGCAGGGATATCGGGATAAAAAGTATCCCTGGTTATAAATTTTATCCAAATCCGTTCAGTAGTTTTTGGGTGAAAGAGTAACAAACATCCATCCATCCTCACAAACTTTTGCGTTTATAATATTAGTAGGATTATGTAGGTAATTACTTACTTACAATTTGAGTTGAGACTTTAAAACTACTTCAAAAGTAGGAAGTAAGTAGGTATATCCGTATACTCATCCATTACGGCGGCGGCGGTGCTCTTATTTCTTTTTATGGCGACCAAAACGAGGTTATAAAACCAGGAGATCGCATAAACATTTTAGAAACTTCCTATGATGTCAATCAGCCGCATCCAGACATAAGTATTTATATCATTCATGTTCTCGCAATTGGAAATCTATAGAAATAAAACAAAGTCGGGTTAGTTAGACCATTTATAACTCAAGAACGACTGGACTGATTTTTATGATCTTTGATTTGTTGGATTTGTCTCAGCTCCGAATAGCAGAATAACTAAGTATAGAATAAAACATTAACGAAATCAATCAAAGAAATCATCATCATCATCATTTCAGCCCGGAACCACCCACTGCTGGGTATAGGCCACCCCTTTCTTCTGCCATATTTCCCAGTTCTGTGCGTCTCTCATCCAGGTGTTTCCCGCGACTGACGATATCGTCAACCCACCGCGCTTTTGGATGGCCCTGAAAAAAATAATAATAAAGATAATCCTTTTCTCATACATTTTGTTTGGAACGGCTTTTATCTCGAGAACGGATTCACTGATTTCAATTCTGAAGCGGTACGAAGTTCGCCGGGTTAGCTAGTGTCTGATAGAAACATGTAATAATTGCACTCGTGGTTATATGACATAAACAGTGGACTATAATTATAGACGTTTATACGAATCGTGTCAACAGCATCAATTTAGTTATTATGACAACTCTGAGAGTGAGTACAGATGAGGCCTTGTTTTGACAACAATAAATTGAGAGGTGAGAAAAAGTCAGTGTTTTGATTCAACTGTTAAAGAAACACCGGAGTTCGTAAATGACGTAATAGAGGCAAGTAGATAATCTTGCACGCAAGTGTTATAGTTTGTAAGTGTAAAATTTTGTGCAAAATCTTTTATTCAAATCAGGCTGAGAATTAGCACTTTTCGAACGTTTCAATTTCATTAAATAGTCCCCCCAAAACGAGCACCCTTCACCACTTCCTAGTGCTTTATCTGGGAAGAACTGGCGCAACAAATTCCCCAGCAGCACAGCTGTCTGTTCAGTTAGAAGAACTTGATTCTATATAATAGTATGTATGCAAAGTAATTAACATTAGACAGTAGAGTTTGTAGACTGCATGGACGGTGCATACGATGTATACATTAATTAATGTCGGTGCTTATTTACGTCCAATTAATTTAAAATCGATGAAAACATTAAATAAATATTCTTTTGTAATGAAACCATAACTTAACTTCATAATTATTTTAATATCGCTTGCAGCCTGCAATTTTAATTAAGTACCAGATCTGCAATTAATTATTTAAATATTTATTACTAGCTGCGCCCCGAGGAATCACCCGCATAAGCATACCCCTTCAAGGAATTATTATGATATTTTTATTTATGTTAAAATTTCAATGCAATGATATATAATTATTATAACTTTATAACATATTTTGTCTACAAAACAGCTATACACGTGCAGCCGATAATGCCATTCAATACGACAATGGCTCATTATGTGCAAAACGTGATATTTTCATTTAACCTTCATCATTTCACCTTCTCTGAAAAAATGGAGCTCTTGATCACTTACGTACTTACTACATCTGCCTAGCCTTTTCCCAACTATGTTGGGGTCGGCTTCCAATCTAACCGGATGCAGCTGAATACCAGTATTTTACATGGAGCGACTGCCTATCTGACCTCCACAACCCAGTCACTGGGTAATACGATACCCCTTGGTAAGACTGGTTGTCAGACTTTCGGGCTTCTGACTGCCCGTAACGACTGTCAAAGATCCACGAATGACAGCTGGGACCAACGGCTTAACGTACTTTCCGAGGCACGGAGGGGTCTCGGTATGTAAAGATGGTCACCCATCCACAGGCCAACCGCGGCAAGCGTAGCTTAACCTGATCGATCGACCTGTACAGCTATTATTATTTAGCTACCTACTTCCTTATCAAGTAGATTTTAGATACGAACATGAAATAACATGACATGAAACACTTACTACAGGGTAGTTAACTACGTTTTTTTTCTGGGAAGTCAAGTTATATTTCAGTCCCATGTAGCCTAGTCTTTTGCCACTCGGGCGGTCCGAGCAAAACCCAATAACACTGCTCGATCTGGGAGTCGAAACCAGGGCTGTTCAGAAGTGGCACGTACCATACGTTAACTTATTCACAGGCAGACACTAATTAGGTACTCGTAGCTAATTCAGGCCGATGACACTTCTATAATAGGTGTCAATCATTTTGTAAAATGGCAACATTTTTAAACGGTTCGCGCCATTATTGCGTGCACACTCGTAAAATCCGACCGACTATAAAAACCACGAGACGTCGTAAATCCGGACCTAATTTAATGGCACACTAAAATTGACGTAGTATGAATGTTAGCAAAGATTGTCGGGACTAGGGGCTCAAAGAGCTGATCGCGAGATTTGATGATACGTTTAATATAACGGTGACTTTGGAGATACTTCTCAAAAGTTGCCTCACCTCCTGTTGGCTTTCTGTGAAACCACACCTGCACTATGATGATAACTCTATGGACGTGGCTGTATTCTGGTCAAAACTATTCGATAAGACGAAGAAGAACGGCATGCGACAGTAATCTGCATTCGCGATTTATTTGGCAAAAAAGTAAACAAATATGAGTTTATGGAAAATAACTTTAAATCCTACCCAATATCGCAGGTATGCTGGAAGAGATTTCTTATGAAATAAGCATCACCTCTGTACTGGTTTTTCTTGTCTCTTTATATAAGTGTGTATTTAAATGGTTAAATAGATAAATTTCAGTTTACGCTGCAACTTCAAATATTTTTATTACTTTTTCAATAGTGCTAGTCACTCTGAAATCAACTTAATTTGTCATGAAAATAAAGTTGATATATGTTTAACTTGAAATAATATTAATTTGAAACATAAGTTTGAATAGACTTTAGGTATACTAGAATAGTCATCCAACCACAGACGTTTTTGATGCTAGAAAGATAGCAAAGAAAACACCAGACGAAAATGTTAAAACCGAATAAGATGGTTGGCATGGCAATGCATGTCGAGTCGAAGAAAATCTCCACTCCCCATCCTACTCTATTACCGGTCAGAGATAAATTCGAAATTACCTTAAATATAATAACCTCCACGAACAGATGAATTCGGAATCAACGCAAATATGAACCGGAAAAAGCAGAATCGGTGGTTTTGTAGTGTTTCATGTTTTTTTTGTGCTATGTATTTTTGTGGTGTACAATAAAGTATATATAAATAAATAATAAATAAATCGGTGATTTTCCGACGATTTCTGTTCGTGCTCATGCAATGGTACAAGGATCTTTTGACGCGCAGTGCCATCTTGTTTATTCAATACAATTTCATGTTTACTAACAACCTCCCTCTTCAATGCCGTCCTTGTATCACTAGGATTATTTGATAGCATGCTTCACGCTTTCGTTATTCCACATAGGCCGGACACGTCCGACATAGTTTAACGATAAAAGCCATTTATATTACATGTGGTAGTACATTGACTAAACGACCTCTCATTGGCACTCATCCTGTTGTGATCGTAACCGCCCATTTACCTAACCATGGAGGTCTGAAGTTAATTGTCACTATCTTGTCTTTAGCTGTGATAATGATTGTGGTCTGTATCGGTTTCATAGGTCCGTATAAGGAGAATAGGAGGGCGAAATAATTGAGATTTAATGTAGTTATTATCCTACTATATAAGAAGTTAATGTGCTCTTGTTATTATTGAGAGTGTTAGTTAATGTATCTTCAAGGAGTCAGACGTAGAGTGCGCGCAGGATAAGTCTGCGCGCGACGTTTGACTTCAAGATTGAAGCACTGCCAGCACTTTCGGCGTAATGATGGAAATTATTTACTTTGGAAAACTAGGAACAGAGCACACTCTCTTGACACCTGAACCTGAAGAAATAAATTATTTTGCGTCTAACACGACTTGCTTGATTTTTAAAGAAAAACATGGCTGTATTCCTTGCTCCATCTCTGCTAGTCTAAAATAATGTCGTTCCTAACATTATTTTCATTGAAGATTGTAGGTGTATATCTCTCAACTGAACTCTCTGTTAAAGGCTGTTTCTATCAAACATAATTTTTCACTATCTTGCATCTAAACAGATAATAATCCAAGAATCCAAAGTCAGAAATGCCTTTATTTTCTTAAATGGCAACTCTATCGCACACTTAAATCGTACTCGTCTTTATTCGATAATAGGTCAAGTTGATCTAGGTCCTCGGGAAGGTCACAGTGGCGCCATCTAAACGGGGTTACCAGGGTCGACGAATCGTTGCAAATGGCAAGTAAAGGTCGCAAATTAGATTATCTATGTATTTCTATGCCCGCCGCGTACTCTCAAAATATCTAAAGTAGATCTAAAAAGATATGTTTATAAATTAAGCTTTTTGCATCTTTTATTCATAGCTTGTGGTTTCTCATTCATGCTTGATAGGCTTCTTAGTTTATTATAAACTTATTCATTCACAATTTGTTTCTCTTTATTGCTGCTGGCTGGTCTAAACTTCCAAGAATCTCATACAACTTAAAAACTTTTTACTTTTATTACTCTTTGGCCTAATATCTTTCTCAGACTTATTCTTCTTACTTTTAATCAGTCTTTCGCAATCCTTGTCTTTATCTTTTAAAACAGAGGTCAACGCTCATTTTCAATTCTGACATGCGACATTGCAAGATAATCTTTGCAAAATACAGCCAAAGATCTGAGCTCCAAGATCTTTTATCTCATAGCCCTGTTTCATGTTTGTGTGATTGTGCCCCAGCCCCCAGGCAGTGTTTTGTTTGTCTAGACTAGTTTATTTTCTTCTGCTGTGACACGAGGTCATTCATTCCCGTCCCGCATCTCCAACGGGCTGAGTCCACGATATTTTCTTGCTTCATTTTGTAAAATAACCTGCCTTTGTTGAGGCTCCTCATTCTAAACCACAATGGTATCTAGATGACGTGACGTTCTGGGCCCCCAGTCCGCTATTTTTATAAATTCGTCATTCCAACACGATCCCATTGTCATTTTGCTAAAAGTTCGTAATCTGCTAAATTCTAATGCTTGATCATTGGTCGGTCAATGGTCTCGTAATAGAATTGTGTCATAATGACATTGTCGTATCTACTAAATTTGAACATTTATTCATGCCAGATTTCCTTTATATATATTTTTACATATTATTTATTAGTGTTTTATGCAATCTGAAGTAGTAAGAAGTTCGTAAATAGCAAAAAACATTAAATTTATGTGTAACGCGGGTAAATGTGAAACTATACAAATCAATAATATTTTATCTGTTTAGCTGTCAAAGTCAAATGTGACAATACTAAGCAGTATTGTCACATTATTATTGTAATTTTTGCACTTTTTTTAGTTCTACAATGAATAAAAACACAAACACGATACTCGTAACGAATTAAAAGCAATGACTGCACAATGACGTTCTAATGGTAGGTCACTGATCAAAGGAACTGTCAAAATTTTAGCAGATTACCGCCTAAGTCAGTCATTCGTCATTATGTACGAGATTACCATTCTATGCCATTTCTTTCAATGGAGTGTCAGTGGTTGACCACTGGAAAGTCATAATGACGCCATTATATTAGTAGATTACCAAACTTGACATAATCAACAATTATGAAATCAATGATAGACCATTCTGACACTATTGTAATAGCAGACTTGAGGCCCTGGATTTCAAAGACTTGCCATTATGAAGTAGAGACGGCCCGCACATCATGGGCGTTGGCGTTGTGTGATAGGATAGTTGTGGAATATTTATTATTATTATTATTATTTATTATTTAGGTTCAAAGTAGATTGAGAAAATTTGACATTTTCGGGTAGCTTAATGTGCTGGCGTCTGTACTTTTTTTGGTTTAGTCTATACTGTCCCACTGCTGGGCAAAGGCTTCGCCCTACTCCTTCCGGGAACTCAGCCGCGCTACCTGAAGGATTTAATGCTTGTATTATTGGGAATTTGCAAGACTTGGCATATTAAATTTTGACTTGAGAGTTCTTGGTATTGACTCTAAATTAACATTAATTGATGGATCAGGTCCCAGCAGCTTTGATTGACCTCTTGTGTTGAACGTTGAACTCCTAATTGGGTCTTTATTGTTATAAATGCTCACAAATAATTTGATTAACCGGAATATATGTAGATCCCTCTTTCGCGATAACGGTCCTATGGTCATCAGTCTTTCGGATGAACGATGATGATGACAATGATCGCGATAACGGCTTAAAAATGCAAGCAAAACTTATTATAAAAGTACTTTTTTATCTAAGCTAGCTAAACCCAATAAAAATAGTAAAAGCAAAGTAGTGACATAACTAAACTAATACGGACACAAGGATCGTGAGACACGGTCACGGCTACGCGACCACGATCATAGTGACTCATTCGAGGCATTGGACTTTGGCCGAACAGCCTGACTGCCTCACTGGCTGATACGCTCTCGATTTCAGCTCCTTTTTTCTCTCTATTTTTTATGACCGTCTCGTGACCTCCTTTTTATTGGAAACTTTTTATTCAGTTACGTCGAGTTGTACTTCGTACAATATTCCTCTTTTCCTCCGGTTGACTTAATCCTATCGGGTAACGGTTATGAGCCCATAGATATGTTTTTTACATTTCAATGGTTAAACCTATAGGTAAATGGAAAGAGCAAGCGGTTAAATTGTACACACAGATTCGTTTTCTGTATTGATTTGTATTGTTCCTTACTATTATCATAGTAATAAGATAAAATCTTTTTACATGGTATTTGGAGCTAGATTAAAGTTGTCAAAAAATAAAAGGCCTGTTCTGACACTTGAGAATTCATGCGTTCTTGACACCTGTCAGTTTCATACAAATGAATACGTGTTTTGGGAATTTGATATTTATTAACTACTAGAACTTCAATGTCAAAACGGGCCTTTTATTTTTTGACAACTTTAAAGTGGCTTTTTTTTTTTTTTCAGGATGGGAAATCATCAAATTACCCCTCCCGCTCTGGGTGGAGCAGAAGGGAGTGTCAGACTCTTACTAACTAAAACCCACCCGTGTTCCTTCCTTAGCCCTTTATGTACCAGGGCAGCGGTAACCCTTTCGGACGATCCCGCTACCCCGGCAGGCTTCGGCCCTGTCGGGCCCCGTCATCTATGCTGACATCTCTTTGAGGCGCACGTGGAACACTTACGCGCCGTCCGGCACGGGCCTGGTCCTGATCGGACGGAGAGCTACCCATTGCTCTCCGCCCGCAGGCCCGCGCCTACGGTGGCCGGGAGTCGTCACGCGGCTCCCGACGCCCGGAGCGTCTCCCTCGGCGGCTGAGGCGTGAGGATCTCTCCCTCGCCCATCCCGCTACCTCCTTCGCTAGCATGACTGCTTCGCAGAAGGAGGTGACCGCCTCCCACTCCCTCTCGCCCCGGACCATGGCTTGCACCAGGGCCTCTACGAGGACACGGCGGTGCTCTGCCCAAGCGGGGCAGACCTCCACCGTATGCTCCACCGTGTCCTCTGGGCGATCCTCGCAGTGGTGACACCCGGGCGTCTCCTCCCGCCTGATTATGTGCAGGAACCTCCCGAAACATCCTTGTCCGGAGAGGACCTGCGTCAGGCGGTAGGTGAGAGCGCCGTGACGCCTCTCTAGCCACTCCTCAAAGAGGGGTCTTACCGCCGCTATCGTGGCGTGCCCTGCGCTGGGTTGCGATAGTCGCGCCTTCCATTCCACCATGAGACCGCGCCGGAGGTCCGTCCGCTCCGCAGCGATTTGCCGCGGGTGCGGAGTTTCCCCCCGACGTAGTGCCTCCGCGCGCCAGTCATACATGCGCGCGAGGTCTATCGCCTCCAGATCCCATGGTGGCAGTCCGGCAAGGAGGCTTGCTGCCTCGCCCTAGATCGTGCGGTACCCCCGGATTAGCCTTACGGCTACCACCTTTTGGGGCGCGTTCAGGTAGTGTGCGGCTCGAAGCCGCAGTGAACGCGCCCATACCGGGGCCCCATATAGGGCCATGGACCGCACGACCCCCGCGTAAAGCCTCCGGCAGAAGGCGTTTGGCCCCCTCAGGTTGGGCAGGAGCCGCTTTAAGGCGGCCCCGGCCCGTTCCAGTTTGGGGGCCAAACGTCGGAAATGCTCGACGAAGTTCCACCGGCTGTCGAGGACGAGACCCAGGTATCTCATCGAACTTTAAAGTGGCTTAGGTCCAGATCGATCACTTTAGCCCCTTTCCCAAGTATTCAGCTGTAGGAAGGAATAGCTGGGATAAAGTATTAAGTATAGGAAAAGTGGATAAGAGTTGAAGCCTCCGTTGAAGAGAGAGAGAGAGAGAGAGGTAGCGTATTCTATTCTACAGTGCTCATTCAACAGTTTATTTGAATATATGCCAACTTTTCCTATTATGCATTGACCCATGCCTTGTGACATACAGGGTACAATTCATCAACTTGCACACAAAAAGCACAATGATCAAACAATAACAAAATATTACTACAAAACAAAACAGTATGGCGGCTGGAGTGGCCAGTAATCTCAGTAATTGCGAATGGCGGTAAAATGCGGTAATACAGGTTTTTGAACAAAAGCCAGGATGTTCGGGCATTCGCTGTTTACAGCGCGTATCCGGGCCGAGGGAGACGTGACGTATCGGGTGTCGACTCAGTGTTGTCACTGTGAAAAAAGAAATCATACACCGGTTGACATTATTGTATTTTATTTTAATTATTCTAGTCTAGTCCTGCTTTGTAGTTTTTTTATGCTGCGTGTATTTTGTAAGCAAGGATGCCTCGTACCAGCAGCCTAATTGCGTAATACACTTTCAAACACAATCTGAATCATTTTGAAGGATATTGGTAATCCATTGCTTTATAATGTTCGAAAAATTGGTCTGCCCAATTGCGCTAAACTGTCAAAATGAAAGCCATTGTGTTAGTGTGTTATGCAATTACCCCGCAGGGCAAATAAATATAACTTAATGTAGGCTCAGTACTGAATAATAAGTCTTTTATTCCTAGACATTTCATATCAGTGTCGGAATTATGATGTAATAACAATTGCATCAAAATTGTTGTCTAGTTCCGCAGTAATTATTTAGCACATAATTCATATTAGCACATAATGCCTATATACGATTAGATAGTGCAGCGTCTACGACATAACTTATAATTTTCAATCAATTTGTTAAGTACCTACTTAAGTTTAAACTTGCACCCCACTTTGCACGGAGTTGAGAATTCTATTGTTTAGAATAAAATACAAGAATCAAGCTGGTTACCTAACTTAGCTGCGTTTGTGGCTCGCGGTTGTAAACCGTGTTCGCACTGACATTTAAAATATTACTTTTAAGTTACACAATCAATGCTGTGTACATACAACAAACTTGAAAGTACTTAAACGTAGTTCGTTGAATTTTGTTGCCAAGTATAAAATGTTGCGCAATCAAAACAAACTAAAAAAATGCTGCCAGCAAATAATGCGGCAGATTTTGGTATTTTTTTCATCATACCTGCATAATACAAGCTGTTGTTTTGCATCCTCGTCAAATTTCAGGAGGCTGATATGAAAGACATAAATAATCAAATAAAATTACGATCCCTGGTAAATAATGAATACATACTTGTTTTTTTAGTCATTTAAGTTTGACAGTATTTCAGAATACACCACTTTCAAAGAACAGAATCGCGTTATGGTATCGTATCAGCGGCCGCGTTTTTATGTGTGTGTAAAAGGGCAGTAACAGTGCGGTCACACACAGGCCGCGTTTTGAAATGCGTGTCCCACACATGCCGATTTCCGAAAATGAGAATAAAAAAACCTACTTATTTTATTATTGATTCGTGTCGAGAATCAGTAGCATAGTTACCTCCTTGAATTTGACGAGGATGCAAAACGACACCTTGTATGTGATAAATTACTAAATAGTTACTATGCCAGTTTCTCACAGTTACACCAAATTTTATTTATTTTAATAAATTATTTTATAATGCCAAGCGAACTTGTCTAATATAATTATGTTTGCTAATTGTATCAATCTAGTTCAATATTAATGATATTTATTTGTTTGTTTCAGTTGTGGTGGACGTGGACGACAGGCCGCTTTGCGTAGAAATCTGTGATACTGCTGGACAGGTGAGATATTACATTAATCATTGATGAACACTAACATAGGAAAAAAGCAATATATATACTCTACTCTGTATCTATTCTTACATAATTATAAAACATTCTAATCTTGTCATCTGATGTACCGACTGACTACGAGACGGACAACGCACAGCCTGAACCACTAAAGATGAGAACATCTTCTGAAGATATTATGTTCCAAAGATTGCGTAGTTAGAACTCTACTCAGATTCCAATAAGAATAGAAGTTTATATTCAAAGCCCTGGCAACACAGTCTACTAAAATCATTAGAGACCCTTCAAGAAATTAATGAGGAGGTAAGTAAAAGACTCCTTTGATTTTCCAGGTGTATATTGGCGGCTTTGATTGCTTACCAACAGCTGGCCGCCATGCTCGTTTACCTCCTGCACCTCTTATAAAAAAACTGCCGAATTGGAACACTCACAGTAACTCTGAACCATGCTGGGAAGACGGATATGTATGTAAAAGTCATCTCATCCGATGAACTTCCTCAGCCTGGGGATCATGTGTTATGTTTATGTTGGCATGATCAGTTCTTCACGTACGCGTAAAAAACATCTTCCTGTACTTCTCCCAATTGAATCGGGGCCGAAATAAGTCTTTTTCTTCGATACGCAGCCGTCATCTCAAGTGTTGAACTCCTTCTTACCGATGTTATCATAATATTCATAATCCATCCATACTTTCTTTCTCTTCTACTATAGCCAGTTATTCAAGTAAGTAATATGTACAGTCACGAGCACCAATCTGTCAACACTTTGCAACTTTCAATTGCGATTTTTTCGGGAAATAACGAACGCAACGTTGAAATACGACACATTACATAAACCTATGGGTTCGAAAATGCTATGTTCGCAACAACATAAAATTTCATTAAAAAATAAAGGAGTAAATCGCTTTTGAATTAAGCCGAATGTATACATACTTTTGCTCGTGACTGTATATGAATGGGTATTTGGTATATAGTCATTCCTTATTCCATTGCCGAACTTAGTGAGAACTAGAGCCTGTCGTCCTGTATCATTTTCATCGCATATGCGAGCATTGAAATCGAAAAAAAACTTTAATACTTAAGTATTTCTTAGAACATCCGCCCTTGGTTTCTTCATTATTTGTCGCAACACGAAAGCCGTGACATAATTTCGAATTATCAATAAAATAACACATTATCATTAGCTTATCGACCACATGGACTTATCGACCACATGGACTTATCGACCACATGGACTTATCGACCACATGGACTTATCGTCAAGATTCGCACACCCAACCTACGCTTAGCTTACTTTTCACGTACTCACTTTTTCACACAACCTTATAGGCCGTTGTTAAAGAAAATGCTTACAAAATGGCGGATCCCACGGCCATCAGTTCATCACCTGGCGTAGCGCCATATTTATCTAACTAAAAGGTCGCATTATGTTTGATAAAAAAAAAATAGCACGTGCACTAATCTATAACCTCCTACACGCCGGATCCGATTTTTTTCATTTAACAATGAATATGCAACCTGGTGCACCACTATACAGGTAGAGAAACTGTGGGAATGCACCCAACAGTTTCTCTACCTGTATAGTGTATGGTATAGAAAATTTGAATTGCACAGTGTGTATACAAATGCAGGTGGCAGTGGAGTGGTGGGTAACTTGTTCTATTTCATTCATAGGGTTATGGCCCTACAACACTCACTCACTCTTAACTACTGACAAGCAGCGAGCAGCTTACAGTCTTACTTTTTAAATTAGTCTGTCTTTTTCTTGCATTTTCACTTTTCCGAACTCAGCATGTAGCATAACAAGGAATGGCGTCAACTTTACATATGTACTAAAATCTCTCAAATGGATATCTGACCACCGTAAGGACTATTCCTGCTTGCAGCGCATATTATTCCACCTAAAAAGGATCCTCTTTTGTTTTACTTACGGACCCAACTGTGGTCATCATGTGCACGGGATTTTGTTTTCAAAATGGTCAGATATAGGTTTTGGCGATACTACCTACAGGTTGACAGGGACATCGACGTGCAACTGTTACCATGGATTCAGTACATGATTCTGAACCCTAAACATTAGCTGTTCCATCCATTTTACCCGCGTAGGTATTGTACTTTGCTATGAAACAGCAGATTTTTTTTGATAACTGACGAAAATCATGTGCTGAATTCATGCATGATTTGCTCGTCCTCGTCGATGTCATGCCATCCTGTATATTTCGCATTGTAAAACGTGTCTATTGTGCTCCCAATGTTTGATCACGTTGGCACCGATTCGTTCAGAGCAGTCACATCACAATGGTTTCATCGTTGTCGGATTCGCATGCGCATGACTTTATTAAAAAAAACCTATTGAAAAAACGTGATATACTGCTTAATTCTGTGAACTCCGAACACGTTGTTATTCACTTATTATATTATTTATACGAAGAAAGCACTTGAAATTAACTGTGGGAATGCATGCAAGACTTGATTGTTAATTGTATACAATATGCAACGATACCAGTTCGCAGTCTTTGTCACTTATTTTATACATATTGCAGAATATTTTTGCGACATTTTATTGTTACTCAAGAAGTCAGACTACAGTTTTAATACGTTTTAATATAATATAACATCATACCTGTTGAGTCCGAAGGGTTAGGCAGAGGTATACTATAACACCATTGGTCTCGTTAGCCTGGTTGGTCTAGTAGTCGCAAGCGCTACAGCTGAGCCTGAGGTCCTGGGGGCCTACTCCGAAGTGCAAAGTGCGAATGTTCGAATCGGACCGACACATGGCCGAACCGAATATTATTGAAAAATGCGAAAAAAGTTCGGATCGGCTCAGTTTGGTCGGGACCATAGTTAATATTCGAAAGAGTGTAGGAGTGTAGGATCGGAACCGACTGAACCAAATAGTAACTTCGTAGCAGGAAACGGCCGAACATTCGGCCGATACTACTTTGGAGTAGAACCCCTGGGTTCGAAGGTCGGGCGAATTGTTATTGGGTGTTTCCATTAGGGATTTCAGTCTCGTTTCCCGGTTGATGGCAATAGGTTCGCCAACTATGACATGGGACTTAAACATAACAGGTGAAATGTGGGTTTTAAAGTAAAAAAAAAAAAAAAACTGCAAAAATCACGGTTTGTTTCAAAGTCAAAGTCAAAGTCAAATCATTTATTTTAAATAGGCACATAAAAGGCAATTTTGAACGTCAAAAATAAAATTAAAATAAAATTGATTCTAGTCGCCCCTTCCAAAAGGTAGTTTTCGTATGGAGAAGAATGGGCAAGAAACTCCACCGTTACTCTTTTAAAATGTTTTACAATATATTGCATACATTATTTATATAATTATATGTGAAGGCGATGCACCCAAAAATAAACTTACTATACCACAATAGGTAAAAGAATTAAAATGGATAAATGTAACCATGACATATAGATCAACTATGTGATAGATACATGGTGCTCACATATTCACAAACATTCCAAACGTAGACGATTTTCATAAATAAATAAGGAGTAATAAGTCCGGGTGTGACCCCAAGTAATAACAGAATGTAAATCAATGTCAAAGAAAAAAAAAAAGAATAAATTATACAATTACATTAGCAACCAGTTTGATTTTGTCTAGACTCTAGAGATTGTCCTATGGAGCAAGACCAGCATGTTTCCAAGCATTCTTATCTTGGATATAATCCTCTAATTTGTAATATCCTTGCTTACAAAGTGTAATTTTAATATAAGTTTTAAATTTTCTTTCATTTAATTGCAATATTTCACAAGGTATTTTGTTGTAGCATTTAACACAGTACCCCATAAAAGATGTATGAACTTTAGATAATCTGTTAAAATTATGTCTAACACTTATTTTATTAAAAAGATGTTGATTTTTTCTTACATACATAATATTTTCATAAATGAATTGGCATGGTACCGTCATAATATTAACCCTTTTAAATAGTTCCCTAAGAGATTCGCGGCTACGTAGATTGTAAATGGCTCTGACAGCTCTCTTTTGCAAAATAAAAATGGATTCAATGTCAGCAGCCCGACCCTACAGTAAAATGCCATATGACATAATACTGTGGAAGTAACTAAAATAGACCAAGCGCGCGGTTTCTTCGTCTGTTAATTGTCTTATCTTTCTAACAGCATATGCGGCCGAGCTTAGCCGCCCCGCAATAGATGTTATATGAGGTCCCCATTGTAATTTCTCGTCTAGCGTGATTCCTAGGAAAACTGTCTGATTAACAAATTCTAATTTTTGGCCATTCAATACGATGTCACATTCGCTACTTCTAACATTAGGTAATTTAAATCTAATGCATTTTGTTTTTTTTTCATTAAGTACTAAATTATTAACCGTAAACCAATCTTGGACCTGAAGAATAGAGTTATTCACGTCGTCAAGATTTTGTGACCGTCGGTCTATTTTAAAGATCAATGATGTGTCATCTGCAAATAACACCATCTTCGGTTGATTTTGAAGTAATTGGGGTAAATCATTAATATAAACTAAAAAGAGGAATGGACCCAATATCGAACCTTGAGGAACGCCCATTGTCATTTCAGAACCCAATGAGTTTACGCCATTTACTTGGACTTTAACCTTTCATCTTTCAGGTATGATCTTAATAAGTCAAGTGCTGTTTTCCTAATCCCATAGTGCTCGAGTTTCATCAGAAGTGTTTCATGGTTTGCACTTGAAACTGCATCAAAGACTTTTATCGTCGTTTAAATTGCGGAAAGACTGTTATCGGAAGCATTAAGTTCTGAAAAGAAATCTATGCGAATTTCTTTTATAAATATTGTCTCGGTAGTGTTTATAAATGTCAAGCACTTTGCAGCCGATCTATTCTGTAGCGCTATTCTGTAAAAATCTCACCATGAAAATTTTGGTGAAGTGAGCTGTCATTCCACCGAAGCTAGGGATTGACACTATCAACAGCTCACTCCAAGCTCATTTCGCCTAAGTTTTCACGGTGAGATTTTTACAGAATAGCATTACTGTAAAAATCTCCCTTAAGTGATCTGAGCTGTCAGTCGTGTCATCACACCGTGAAAAGTTAGGTGAAGTGAGCTTAGAGTGAGCTGCCAATAATGTCAATCCCTAGCATTTAGTTTGGAATGACAGCTCACTCCACGCTCACTTCACCTAAGTTTTCACGGTGAGAAGGTTACAGAATCGCACTGCTGGTGAAATTGCAGCTCACTTCACATAAGTCTCCACGGTGACGTTTTTACAGAATAGACCGGCTGGTAGCACTTACCTCTTACATTACTCTCACATTAATTAGGTAAACGAGATCATTCAAATAAAAAAATCTTTTGTTTTGAAGTACCTTTTTCTCAGTTGTTTCATTTATTCGCACGCACGAATTGTTTCATCTGTAATATTGTATGCAATAAAGTATAGAAAAAAGGACACTAGCGCACAGCAATGATAAGAATTAAATATTATAAAACCGCTACATTTTTCTTAACTTCATTGCATAACATTCAAAATGTGCCAATTGCCTAATACATATTTCTGGAGTTGTCGACTCGCCCACAAATAAATTAAGCGTGCGAGTTGTCTAAAGAAAAAAATAATAATTAAAACGACGATTCGCCAATTTCGGGCGAGTAAATTCATGCGAATCGATTAATAAGCCGTTGTTTTAAGTTACAAGCGTGCGAGTAGGTCCATTGATATGAAACCCCGACTACTGAATGACAATGAAAGTGAAATGTACGCAACTCGTCATTTAGCTGTATGAGAAATCAGAGAAACTCCTCTAGGGTATTAGTGAAAACGAACACATTTCATTTCTCATATTTTCTCGATGGACACTATCAAGACAATTTACAATTGGTTAGATTTGCTTAGCGTGAGAGCTCTGTGGACCAATAATAGATTCCCTCGACCAAGTTTAGACTAAACAGCATATTTGGTGTGCTGTTTAAAAACGATATATGTAACGTTTCATAAAGCTTTGATCAATATCACTTGTTCAGAATGTTGCACTGATCCAATGATCAGTGCAACATTCTGAACAAAGGTTCACATCACAACTGCTGATGCAGAAAAAAACCTGGATAAGGTTAAATCACGGAATAGATATTATATCTATTCTAGGTTAAGTAAAGGTTACAATTCTACTAAAAAGCATGCTTGTGTCCACCAGGATCTGCTCGAAATTAGCATTTTTTTTTGTGCTACTGACTGAGCATGAAATGTGTATTCCAGGCATTAAACCTGAGAAACAATTGACTCTTGCCGAAGTATTCGAGTATGCCTAACGATAGTGACTGAACAACTATTACCACGCTTTTTGAACGCTTATGTGACGACATAGAAAACCATTTCATCATACAATCACCTTCCCATACAGCACTCACCAAACCAAACCAAACGTACAATCTTATCAATCAAACACCGATACAAAATCATAGCTCACTATAAAAGGTGCCATCGTGTTGAAGGGAGCTTGCGTCACTCTGGGCAGCCGACCAGAAATGGCGCGTCAGTAAATTGATGGTTGCTGTCAATACTTTCACTCATGAACCATGGTAGTAGGTACTGCGGGGCGACTTAGCACTCATGCTCTAAACAAAACGGTTTCATTGTTTGCGGGTGCTACGTAAATTCTGATATGTGCCAGTAGTACTATTCTGTAAAAATCTCACCGTGAAAACTAAGGTGAAGTGAGCTATCGATAGTGTCAATCTCTAGCATCGAATGACAGCTCACATCATGTTCACCTCACCAAAGTTTTCACGGTGAGATTTTATAGAATAGATCGGCAGATTTAGGTGTGGGAAAACTTTTTAAGAATACTTGGAATGTTTGGACCGGATGTTGTCGGGAAAATCGACTTTATAATTTGAAGCCTTAGCAATCAGATGATTAGACAACAAAATTAGGCTTGTCGAAAAAATCTAGACGAGGTAGGGTTTGGGAATTTTGGACTAACACAACAGGAAGAACTGCGTAGTGAGAGGAAGCTTGTCCTCTGCAGTGGGTCTGAAAGAATAGCAGATGATCAATGTTTAGTATCCGTACCAGTACACTGTATTTGAGGACCGGGCGTTTCTGCTAGAAAAAATCTCATGTTCACTTTTCCCATATATTTCTTTCGCCCTATAGCCAAGAACAGTAAACCATAGAGTACAGTAAACAGTCTTGACCTAGTCTTTAACCGTTTTTCATCTTGAAAATAAAGATAGTCAACGCGACCTTACAAACTACTTGTGCATGTACCGTATAAAATCAATGTGTTACGATTGTGTTATCACTCATAATTAGTCGGTCAGAATAATTACGATTCAGGAACAGTTATTTATCAAATGTTCTGTTTGTTGACCCTAAACGAGGCGCGATAAGGTCCGAACTCCGGTTGCACCGTTATAATAAAATGTTATGTTATCCCTTTTTGTGCAGTCGGGTCGTGAATCCGATATTTATTTGGTTTTGTAAAGTATCCGTGCTTTGTTGGTTTCGGCACAGAATAGATCACAGATCTGCATTCAACTATTCATGGATGTCTTCGTATACCGTAAGGGACATTACAGATCATAGACAAAACAGACGTCTGTTTTGCGCCTTTGAGACCCTAGGATGCGCTACGTTGGATTCTCAATGCTCGACTCTAATCCGGAGGGCTGAAAATCCAGTGCGCTATAAAAAATCGTCTCGTAAAAAATCGCACGTGCGTATGGCACAGAATAACTAATAGTACTAACGTAGTACGGGCTAATATGTCAAGTTAAAATAGAGAGCTATCAAGAGAATAAGATACAAAACATGATTGCCTCTAGAGTCTTGATATTAACAGAAACGTGATTATTTTATATAACTTTATTATTATACAGTAAGTGAGTCGTGCGTGACGTGAAAATACATCGTGTAGGTAACGTGTTTCTCTGGTACCTACCTATTGATAAATGTAGCACATGTCGCTGAAAGTGAGAGGTTATCTCTTATTTCGCTTTTCGACTTCCACGGGAAAAGAAAGGGGTTTTGGCCTTAATTGATGGAAATTATAAAAAATCTACTAATCTTCCCGAGGGTCGATCATGAATTTATGATGGCGCGAACGGGAACAGCATGGGGAAACCGGGGAAACAGTCATAACTTCATAAAATGTTGCCCTTGTAAAAACTGATTGATTTCCCATATATTTGGTTCTTTTAATGTAATGTAACCTATGCACTGAAGACATCTGACCTTTAAATTGAAGACCTCATTGGTACAGAACTAAAACCTTTTTTCTCCTAATTCCAGGACTCAATGTCTGAGCTCCGTGAGCTGTGTTACCCTGGCACCGATGTGCTGATGTTGTGCTTCTCTGTGGTGAGGCCTGAGACCTTCAGGTCTGTTGCCGAGAGGTGGACCAAAGCTGTGGCCAATGTGAACGCGCCGCTTATACTCGTCGGCACGCAGAGTGATCTTGCGCAGGATTCGAGAGTGCTGCAGACTTTGAAGGTGAATAACTGATTTATTGTTTTAACTGGATGTCTTAAAATGTTTAACACTGGCGTTGCAAGGAGTTCCCGTAGTTTTTCTCTCGAACTTGACCATGTTTTAAGCGGCTTCCCAAAAACAGTCACGCCCCCATAGTAAATTAAAAAAAAAACATTAAAATAATTAGAATTTATGCCATTTTTCAGAGTCGCGGGGAGCACGTTGTCTCAGACATTGAGGCAAGAGCGTTAGCAACTAAGATCAACGCAGTCTACATAGAAACCTCTGCGAAGACCAGGAAACAGTTGAAAGATGCTTTCGACGCCGCCATCTTGGCGGGGTTGCCAATTAGACACGGAAAAAAACCTTTTTGGAAGAAACTATTATGTTTAAGTTAAGTATTTTAGAAAAAATTTGACTATTTTATGAAGGCCTATTTGGAAATTTGTTGTGTACAGTGTAGATTTGTTGCTTGGGAATAAGAGATATATTAAAATCAAAAGACGGAGGAATGGACCAGTTTAGTACATTGTTATTCTTGTAATAATATGAATTATAATATAAATATTGAAAACTAGCAAGCTTTAAAATGTAGTGATTCTGTGTTCTATCATTGTTAGAGATTTTAATTGTCGCTGAATGAAATTATATTGACGCAATGTTTGTTTGTGAAAGATTAGAAATGTTTGCGTTTTTTTACCTTGTTTATGCGTTACCTATACGCTGTTCAGTTTTTATTTGAAAAACTATTCTAACTTTTTCGAAGTGCCTTCTGAAGATGCTTAGCATGCTTCAACGTGTATTTGCTATTAATAAAATGTCAGACAATTATTTAAAAAATAATATGCTGCTCTAAAAATAAAAATAAATTCTTTGTAGACACAAAGAAAAACGTTGCGTGCGCTGCTATTTTTCCAACGACATTCAGTTATTTCAGCCTGTTATAAATACGTCGTACGATAAGGTAGGGTCTTATTTATAATTTACTATGCAGCAATAATAGGTACGTCTTTGTGAACAACTGCAAGGCTTCTCTAATACCTTGGCCTACATCAATGGATCGATTGAAGTAGCTACAATAGCGGCTTAGATCTTTACCGAGTTTAGATATTCCGTGGATAAAAATTTAAGACAGCTCTTTTTCTTCAACACAACGATTTATTACAATGAACTGTACAGCACAAAAGTTGATTACTTAAGTATATAATTATAGTAAAATATATATTTTGAATACGTCTCAGGCTATTTTTAACACTGGTAACATCTATAGGCTGCATAGAAAAAAAAAGTAGGGTGGTGATACTTTCTATTCGCATAACCATATCTACACATGTATGATGTACTAAATGATATGTACAGTAGAAAATAATTAGTTTTAATTATATGATAAGTGTTATAGGTGTATATACGGATAATTATTTTAATGTTGTTTTGATACTCAACACGAACTGATAATAATATTTTATTATAATGAAAAGCTGTTTTATTTCATTTGTCTTTTTTTAATCTTTTTACCCAATTGCATATCTATATACATATATAAAAATCAAAAGCCGTGCGTTACTCTGGCAAAACTTGAAAATTACTCGACTGATTGTGATGAGACTTTGGGAAGTTGTTGTGTGCGCGCTGCAGAAGGATACTAATACAAACAAAAATGGAATATGCATTAACTAGTAAAATATAGAAATAAATTCTTATAGATGGAATTAATTTTCAATGAAATCCTATGGATCAGGCGCCTGTCGCACCGCCGACGATTAGCGAAAAGGGAGTAGAGCTAGCAACTAGAAAGGAGTTGGCGAGTAACATACCAGCGAGTGTGTAGTTCGGATAGTTTTGTCGCTAGGCTTTGAACGAGTGCGCGTGTGCGACGAGTTGATTGATTATGATGCACTCGCTTCACTTGCACTAGCAAGTAAATACGCATACCATGCGTATGTGTTGATAGCTCTTGTCGTTGCGACAAACTCGTGGATAGAGAGTTCTCGACGGCGGCAGTGCGAACAGACAGCGATCTACTACACAGGACCTGCATCTATTTTAATTAAATTGAGAACATAATCAGTTACACATTATATAATTACACAAAATTTGAGCAACAGAGTAATGTATTATTAATAAAATAACCCACGGCATTTGCACATATTACAAAGACAAGTTATAAAACCAAAGAGATGTGCGCTTACAATTTAATAAAATCAAATCAAAAGTCAAATCTTGACGACGTAAATAACGCCCTACTGCAAGTGCAAAATTGGTTCACTGCTAATAATTTAGTATTAAATGGGAAAAAAACTAAATGCATAAGATTTGCTTTACCGAATGTTAAAAGTAGTGATTGTGACATAGTATTGAATAAAGAGAAACTAGAATTCGTCGATAAAACTGTTTTCCTGGGGATAACGCTCGACTCAAGGATGCAATGGGGTCCTCATATAACATCTCTTGCAAGACGGCTAAGTTCAGCAGCATATGCTGTAAGAACAATCCGTCAATTTACTAATGTAGATACCGCGAGACTGGTCTATTTCAGTTATTTTCATAGTATCATGTCTTACGGTATTTTACTATGGGGACGGGCTGCAGATATTGAGTCCATTTTTATTCTGCAGAAAAGAGCCATCAGAGCAATATATGGCCTACGCAGGCGCGATTCTCTAAGGGAACTGTTTAAAAATATTAATATCATGACGGTACCTTGTCAATATATCTATGAAAACATCATGTACGTAAGGAAAAATTTAAATCTTTTCAGTAAAAGAGGTGACAGACACGCCTATAGAACCAGAAATAGGGACCAATTAGTTCAACCAGGTTTCAGACTGGCTAAAGTAGACTCTTCCTTCATGGGGTACTGTTTAAAATGTTATAATAAAATACCTCCCCACATACTCCAACTCAATGAAACGAAATTCAAATCTTGCATAAAACGCACACTATGCAGCCAAGCATATTATAAGTTGGGGGATTACATCGCTGACAAAAATGCTTGGCTAAACGCTGGTCCTGCTCCACAGGACGCATAAATAAATTGATTGGCATTTGAAAATACTTCACACACGCCTACCCAACCTACATACTGTTGGAGCTGCTGAAGATTCTAAAATACTATGTTTGCATTATATAAATTCAATCTCCTAGTATTGTATAATTGCATAGAACGTATGTGAGTACTATGTAACATACTACAAAGCTACCATTTACTGGGTACGTCTTTCATTGACTTGAATATGCCTTGGCGGATGAGAGTATGTCATGCTCACTCTAATGTCTCGCTGATGGTGGCACATGTGTTGGATCATTTAGCTCCCTTCAAAATGGTTGAGCTGAATGGTGCTAATCTATGCGTCATGTTCGTGAACGGGCGCCGTCAGTAGGGACTGGTCAACTCTTTGCTGCCATGGCTTATTTTGATTTAAATTAATATTTGTTTTTTTTTTTTTTTTAATCTTTTCATTACGGACGCTTTTAACGTTCTGCATCGTTCTCACATGCATAATTTTGAACATGAATGATGTAACCAATACTTTGTAACAATATTATTATGATTTAAAAGAGTGTCCATGGAGTTTCTTGCCCGTTCTTCTCCATAGGTACCTACTACGCTTTGGAATGGGCAACTAGCTTCATCTTTTTGACTGACCGACCTTGACAATTCAAAAGTGCCTGTAATTGGTTTATTTGAAATAAATAGTTTGAGTTTTGAGTTTTTTTTGAGTTTTGAATAGGTAAAATAAAATAAATAATGTGCTAATGATAAAAGTAAACACTAAAGAGACATGCAAAATAAAAACATGAACTGATCCCAAATTGTTTCACGACCAAGGCCTCAGAATTTGCCAGTTGGAAAAGCAAAGATGTCAATATTTTGAAAGACATTGTCTATTGACCAGTCAGGCGACGTAGAGGTGCTCGTTGTAAACCTGCGTTCGTACGACTAGAAGATACTGCAAATAGCTTATGGTTGTACTACGTAGCTAATGTTATTAGTGATATCCTTATAATCACAGGCGTTATTGCATAGATGAAATAGAAACAGTGTCTCTAAAATAATACGCCTGGCCTTAAGATTATGTAGCATTTACCTATTCAGAAGATCACTATACGATGCATAAGTGTGTACAACGGAAATGGAAGACTTTCAAAAACTTACTTTGAACTTTTTCAATCGCACCCGAGTATTTATTTTAGAAGGGATTCCATACCGTAACAGCGCACTCTCTAACGCGGACCTGATTATTCTAAAGATATAAATATGTAGGTATATGGGCGGACAAATTCTGTGGCTGATCTCATCCCAAAACCGTAAATAGAGAAATATGTATAGTTAGTTAAAATTACATTATTAAAATTACACATGCGTGATAATATTTTTGGGTTTTAGTAAAACATAAACAGCAACATTTAGATATGCTAAGTTGTAGTTTATTAATTTTAAAGTATGCAGAGAACCTGTCTAGGTCTTCCTATAAGAGTAAACCATCGTGCAAATTTTTAACAAGCCAAAAAATTTTGAGATCCTGTCCTAAAATAGAGCCCTGAGGCACTCCAGAGGTAACTTAGGGTGCTGAAAATCGAACTATTTATCACAACCCTCTGGGTCCTATTATAAACATAAGAAGAGAACCGTCTCATAAGTTCATCCCGTTCCTATCTATACCATTAAATGCAAACTTATGCAAGTAAAACTGATGGTCAACCTTATCAAAAGCTTTTAGGAAATCAGTATATATATAGCATCAACTTGAACACGAGTCCATGTTGTTGAACAAGTAGTCCACAAAAGTTACCATGTTGGTTGTAATTGACTTCTTTTGTCGAATCCATGTTCTTGTTGTTGAATGATAGTATGGTGCAGTAGAGGGTACTTCATTCATGAACTGGTCTCTCGAAAACCTTTGACAAAGCTGACAGTATTGATATAGGATGATGATTCACGACATCATCCTTAGGTCCCTTATCCTTACTGTACTTGTAAAATCGGGATATATTTACCTTCTTAGCTGGTTCTTCATCAGCGGTGGGACAGGTAGACGCCTAAGAATAGATGAGTACACAAGAAAACCAACTCAATGTTTGAAACTAGTATAATTTGAGAGTAAATAAAATGTATCATTTACCTACAAACGACAATGAAGAAATAATAAATACTAATTAAATTAAATACAAAAATACGCCTTTTATCTAAATACTGCACAGTGCACAGGGTGATTATTTATTTATTGATTAGCAACATTTCTCTGTAGATTTCAGAACGAGTGCGCAGTGGCCCGCCATGGTAACGTTAGCTTTCTCTACCTTTGCTCTGTAACAATAAAAAAAAACCATTAAACATATAAGTACATGGCTAGAAAGATCTTTTGGCGCTTGAATAACGTTGGCAAAGAGGCGCTGTTGGTAAACATTTATTTTGTGCATTAATTGTTTTGCGAAATGTCACTTGGAATGTATTCAAAATCAAGATGGCGGCATTAGTTCCGATTTTGGTCACGCGTTTAAATAACCTTGTAGCGCTATACATTACATTCGGTGACTGCTTGACGGACATCACTCGGCCTTAGCCACTCAGCTGTGGTAAAAATTAGCTATGTCGTGGTTATATCTCATCTAATCCATTAGCTTACTATACTAAGTTCCTATGTAGGCACTTATGGCAAGATCCACAGATCGCACTTTGACTTCACCTTGCTAAGTAGAGTTTGTGTTTCATACGAGTATAAAACTTAACTACATATTCATATATACCTATATACAAGACTCATATTCGTATGACTGTTCACATGCTCAGATAATACGTAAGTATATGAACTTTGGAAGCTTAATAATAAGGTTCATATTGATGTGAATCTTGCCCTCACTGTAGTAACATGGTCTCTTACCCCTTTTCCAGTGAGCAATTGATACCAGAGGCTTCAACTTGTAGCTGCTGGGGCAGCAGATGCAAGAAGCTGAGGTCTACTGCAATCTCCATATCAGACAGATTCATGACACCCACGACCGCAGGGTGGCCGGGCAGTAACCTAAATGTAAAAGGTCAATATTAAAACTGGAAAGAAAACCACTGCATGCTCACATTTTGTCGCTGGAATGTGGTGTGCCATATTGTAACCATTCCATTTTAGGGAATAAATTTAGTAAATTATGTACCTAGCAACAGCCAACACGTATTCGCAAAGCGCTCGCACGTCCAGGTCACCGGAACGGACAGCCGGGAGACGTTTTAACGCAGCCACGGCCTTGTAGAACTGGAAATGTTAAATGAATAAGTACTTCTATGTATGTCTATACAGTTAAAACCGCCTTTCGTGTCTGTCAGTGTGACCCCGTTGTTCTTCTAAGCCACGCAATGGATTTTGATGCGGGTTTTACCATCATTTAGAGATTTTTTCCGGAAGGTTCATGTGTATATCAATACATTAAACTGTGACTATCTTAGTACGATGTAAAGGGATGAAGAAGTTCCGTAAAATCGAAAACTTCAACCAGATTCGTCGGCAATCCAATGTTATCGAAATACGAAGAGAAACGCGAAGACAGTGCAGTGTATACCTAAATAAACCAGCAATGGTAATGATATTTTTTACCAGGAGATTACTGCATGAACAGCCTTTCTATTCTGTAAATATCTTACTGTGAAACTTTTGGTGAAGTGAACTTGAAAGAAGCTGTCATTTCACCTGATACTAGGGAGGGATTGTCACTATTGACAGCTCTAGCCTTTTTTTTTTTTTTTTTTTTTTTTCTCGTTGAGAAATGCTTTATGCATCCCCGTCTCGTGGGGGACGAGCCGGGGTATGTGGGACTCCCTGTCAGAATGACAGTATACCCCCTAAAACTCAGCGGTGTTCCGGCATCGCCGTGATGGGAGGGCCATGGGAAACCGGCTTAGCCTTTACTTCCACAGCCCTCCCGGCGCATGCCCGCCTAGCTGGCGGGCCCCGCATGCCCCCCGTGCTGGGGGGCTACGGGAATGGCCGGGAACACCTGGCCATTCCCGTCCGACACTGGTGGAGGCCTGTGCGATACAGGCAAGGGTGCCCCCGCACCCGTTGCCTGCTGGCCTCAACCTGGGAGGAGTCGGAGATGACTGTGAAATTGACGTCTTCTTCGACCCCTCCTCCGCCTTCTGAGCGCCGCCGCGTGAGGATCGTCCTCCCGCGCGCGCTCCGCCGCCTCCTTCTGGGACATGACGTGTTCGCAAAAGGAGGCGACTGCCGCCCAGGACCCCTCATCCCCCAGCATGGCGTTAACCAAACCGGGTAGTGAGAGGTCCCGTCCGATCGCCGCAATGAGACTGCGGCGAGGCTCGGACCACGACGGGCACACCTCGAGGGTGTGCTGCGCCGTGTCCTCCGCCGCGCCACAGTCGTGGCACGACGGCGTCTCCTCCCGTCCGATCCGGTGCAGGTACGATCCGAAACAGCCGTGTCCGGACAGCACCTGCACCAGACGGAACGAGAGGAACCCATGCGACCGCTCGAGCCAGTCTCGCAGGACCGGCCCAAGCGCGACGAGGGTTCGGCGGCCAAAGGCTGCGGTGGCGAGGTCCCCCGTCCAATGGACGACGATGGCGTCCCTCGCCTCCCGCCGGACGGCCTCCCGCTCTTCCGGGGCGGTGCGTTCTGCTCTCGCCCTCCGCCCCGCCATCCATTCGTACACTCTGGCGAGCACCCACGCCTCGAGTTCCCAAGGCGGGGTGCCGGCCAGAGCACACGCTGCCGCGAAGCCCACCGTGCGGTAGGCCCGCGCCACCCGCTGGGTGACAGCTCTAGCCTAGCCTAACCTAGTTTCGGGCAGGTTGCTTTTACCTTTGCAGTATGACATCACAATCTTACCTTATAATGACTTTTTTTGGCAGCAATCTGAGCCGCCAAGTTAACAGTCACGTAGTTGTCAGCGATGGGAAGCCAAGTGGAACCGCCAGTAGAGAAGCCAGCATTCGTGGTATTGTCCCAGTGGTATGGCGTGCGCGCAGGGTCGCGGCTGCTCTTCCAGTAATTGATAGGATCATCGGTGTTGCAAGCCTGAGGGTCCTTCGTGTCTTTCCAGCTTACATGCCCGTCTGTCATGCCAAGTTCTTCGCCCTGGAGTTAATATAAAGGTATGAATGTGAGAACTCGGTGAACGGCGGCATGATTCCCAATTTTAACATTGGACCATAGAAGAAGTGTCTACGTAAGTCCAGCAGTTTCAGCTTAGTTGGAGAGGAACACGCGTGTTTAAGAAAAGAAGTCCTTAACGATGGCCGCCAATGGCTATAAATGACCCCTTAGATTTTTGGACTGTTTACCTGATAGGTGATGGTGATCCCAGGGAGGATGAGGGCTAACATGTTCATCGCGTCCACTCTGTTCACGCCGTATCTTGAGGCCAGGCGGCTTTGATCGTGATTGCCGTTCTGTAAGTACGTTGATACAGCTTTATGGTGAAGTATGAGAGAGATCATGAGTCAATTTGAAGATGGTAAGTAAATGAATCAAGATCACTTACTCTCTCTCTCTCTTAAATTTATCTCGGGCTCTTGAATCAAGAGTCTATTAAGCATAGTAAGTTTATTTATATGAATAACGTGTTCTACGAAAGAAGTTAAGATAGGTACATACCACCCAGTTTGCAACCTTCCCAGTTGGCATATACGTCATCCACATATCAATCTTCATTTTAATATCCCTTGCGGTTGACTTATTGGACAGTTCCCCGAGGTACAAAAAGTTGAAGGGAACGGAACCGTTCCTGGTGTTGTGTCCGTAGTACTGCATCATCAGCGGTAATTCGGTGTAGGCTTCAGTCATCATGATCTTGGACTCGTTGTGTTTCTCCGTGAATTCGTCAAGAACTGCCCTCCAGTCGTAGATAACGTCGTACGTTTCTTTTTGGTCTCTGGTGTAGGGGTGGGTTAGGTAGTCATAGTCGTCTGGTGTCTTTCCGGCTATACCTGTAACGAAGTAAAGGAGTTCTCGATCCTCATTAAGCACAAGTATGGCTTATTTTACGAAAACTATTTGAACGATAAACTAGGAAATTTCCCACAAGTGCCTCTCTATTTCAAGGTTTTCTTAAGCTGTCTTGTGTTGAAACCAGCATCATGCGTTATACGTAGGAAGAAGACAATATTGACACATTATTCAGCAATTTCTGGTAAAATTTCACTTCAACTTCCGAAAGATATGCCTGTTTAAAAAAGGTACTATCGGTACTATGTTCGGATCAGAGGCAAAAACTATTTCGCTATGCACAAACCTGAGAGTGGTTCATCAGGGTACCGTCCGTTAAATTTGGCTGGGTCCACTTCATACAACATGTTAACTGCATCAATGCGGAATCCAGAAACTCCTTTTTCCAACCAGAAACGTAGAACATCCTACAAACATTGTATAACATTTTTATTATTTCTAGTCAGTTTCCTTTGAATTACTTTTTCGATGAGTAGGTATACCTTCATCTCCTTGCGAACTTTCTCGTTGCGGTAGTTAAGATCGGGCTGACCAATGACGAACTGATGCAAGTAGTACTGTCCCCGGACAGCGTTGTACTCCCAGGCACTCTTGCGGAATATACTGATCTGGATAATGTAAAAATATACTTTACAGTTGGTGTGCATATATGGTAAAAAATCGCAGGCTTTAGTCTAAATTGACTTACTATAGGTAAGAGGCCCTTGATGCCTTTGAACTTACCCAGTTGTTAGGAGGTCCCATATAGTCGGGGTTCTTGGGGTCAGGCTTGCCATGAGCCCAGATGTAATAGTCGGTATACTTGGGGTCTCTTTGAGCTGACTTTACGAACCATTCGCTCTCGTTGCTCGTGTGGTTGGGCACGTAGTCTAACACCACACGGACTCCTGAGGAACAGTCGAACGCAATGTAAATTCAGGGTAATTAATTATTAAGCTTAATGAAAACCAACTTATATTACCCGTATATTCAAATCAAATCTGTGTTTCTTTGACAGTTGTATAAAATGGCTATAACACGACGAAATGACGTTGGGTGCCAATTTGCTTAGCAATTTATTTTCCTGACTACACGGTAATTTGGCAGCGCCGTAGCAATAAGGCCGTTTTTTACTTGGTGTTAATGACGTTTGTGTGGTAATGTAGATCTTACTATGAACTTTGTCATTTGGTAGCCTTCGCATATGAATCATTTAGCAAACTAAAAGAGATTTACATTGTGTCCTCTATGTTTGCTTACAATAATCGGTTGTCAGGCCTTCCAATTGTGAGCTGTAACGACCGCGACATTAGCCACCAATCGCCGGAAGACATCATTATGTCGTGCGACGATTGTATCACCCACTGTTGTCGCGAACGACGCCATTTAAGATGGGATAAACAATGCCGTTTAAGTACCTGCTATACAAGAAATATAAGCATGTATAGGTACGAACTTTATTTACATAATTTCCCGGAATTCTACTTATTGTGGTCACGAAAGCGAAAACATTTTTTAGGTTTGCGACCTTAGGCAAACGGCCAGCCTAATGGTAAGTGGTCATCACCGCTAATAGACATCCGCAATACCTACTTATGTAATACAAGTCAGCGAATCTGCATGTCAGGGCTTTAGCAGGGTAATTGCGTAACATAACAGTCTATCAGTAGTAATGGGTTTAATTTTGACAGTTCAACAACATTCATTGCGTTATACGTTGTTGAGCAGACACATTTTTCGAACATATGAAGCAATGGATTAGCAATATCCTTCAAAATGATTTAGATTGAGATTGTTAGTGTGTTACGCAATTAGGGGTGCTGCTCGGTCTTATATTATTTGCATATAATTAAGTACCGACAGGCAATTTGCATCGCCCTTAAAATCGGAACACAGCAGCGCTGCTACTACGGCTATCTGAGTAACGTTTTACCAACAATGTTAGCGTCGGCTGTCTATTTAGTAATAATAATGATTGGTATCATTATTACCCTGCTGTGGGACGAAAGCAAAAAAAAAACGGGTTGCACTCCGGGAGTGCCGGCAGAAGTGAAAACTTGAATATTAACGTTGTGCATTTTTGATATTTTGGAATGCGGTCTACACTCCGCCCGTCTTACGAATTTTCGATCAGGTCACGTGTCCTGACGCGAGTTTAACATTTTTTACACATCACAAAAAACTCTCCCTCCGTCTTACGAATTTTCGATCAGGTCCGTGTCCAGACACGAGCTCCGTTTTACGAATTTTCGATCAGGTCACGTGTCCTGACGCGAGTTTAACCTTTTTTACCTGTCACAAAAAAAGTGCACAACGCCCCTAAAGAAGTTTTCACTTTAAAAAAAAAGCCTTGGGCAAAAGCCTCTTCTCATACAGAGAAGGCGAGAGCATTAATTACCTCGCTGGCTCAAGAGGGGTTGGCGATTTCAGACTTATATCAACTATTATTCCCGGTTTCCTCACGATGTTCTCCCTCACTAATGTCACACATACTAAAAAGAAGATGGGTGATTTAAAAATAAATTTTACCTAATTTCTTGGCTGCTTTCATAAGCGTGTCGAAGTCATTCATGCTGCCGTACTCGGGGGCTATCTTCCTGTAATCTGCTATATCATATCCGAAGTCATACATAGGAGACAGGAACATGGGGGACATCCATATAGCATCGATGCCCGTCTCTTTCAGGTACGGAAGCTTCTGGGTTATACCTGTTGAAAAAGTGGCAGGGTGTAATTGTGATCGCTGGTCTTACGAGTTTCTCACTTTCTTGCCTTACCGTCTGTTTTTCCCAGCTTCGTAATGGTGAAAGACAACAACATAAGGATATTGATAACAACAAGAACATTAGCCAAATAAAAATTGCTGTTGGGGCACCTCCGTCAGGAACGAAGTCCCTTCCTCGATACTCGCACGCACACACTCGTATATAATAGAGAGAGACACACAGAGAGAAACTTTTAATGAACACGTTTTTAAAAGATTTCATAAAGTTGACGTCATTTTGGCTTTTCATTTTGACCTCACTGTTGGTTTCAGCACCCTCGGAAACCATGAAAACTATCTCTAATATCTCTCTCTCTCTATAGAAATTTGCATGAAGGGATGATGCTTTTTCGCTGCGTGACGATTTCTGCCAGTTTACTCCTATCGCAAAGAATTTCCTTCCAAAAACCACTTCCCATGATTATGAATTCAGGGCAAACTGGCAATAGCCTCAGTTTCCTTTTTCCACTCAACTTGATCCTGAGCCAAAAAGGTAGTGATGCGGCGATGACGCCATCAAATAAAACTAAAAGAAAAGTTCGATTTGCGATATCTACTCACACGCACCCACACTCGTTTATAATAGAAAGAGACAGAGAGATAGGAAGTCGCATAGAGGGGGCATTTTCCTTACGTGACGTGAAGATTTCTACCCAGGGTTACCATATCTCAGGAATTGTCCTGAGATTTCAGATTTTTAGGTTCCTAACAGGATTGCGGCCGGATTTTGGAAAACTCAAGAATTTTCGTTTTTTCAATAAAATTTCAGATTATTTTATTAGAAAGTTATTGTAACTTTCTAATTGAATAATCTGAAATTTTATATTACTCGTATAATATGTAAACATATAATTATAATTATCTTCTTTGGATATATTCACGTAATTAACATCACCTATAATCTAATTTACACTCCTTGGGTTTTTAGATTTACGTTTTCGACAAAATCTCAGGACTTTTCTATGGAAATCAGGCTTTTTGTATGGACTTTCCAATTTTTCCTCTAATAACCATCTACCAGTCGACTCCTGCCGCAAATAAATCATGATAGTAGATCGTGACTTAATGCTTGCAGATTCTACCCATAGATAATGTCTATTAATGACTGTATTATTGTAGTTGCTATAATTTACATTTGTAGCTCCTTTGTATCGGAACGTAGGCACATTAAAAGTATTGTTCCCTATGAGTGACTGTTAGTGGTTAACTTGATTCTTTTGTTTTTAATTTTTTTTATGAAGTTTACAGTAACATCATCGTGTTATTATAAAGATGGGTAAGTATAATGTTATGAGTTGACGAACACTTCCTAGGTGTTATGTGTTATGTCAACTCTTGACACCTGACGCGAGTACTCATATTCGTGGAATAATGAGCATGACAGCCTAAGGAAATTTCCAAGAGATTATAATTCGCTCATAAGCTGGAAGCAGGAAGGTCTGTAATGTTGGACTTGTGATGTATCCTCGACGATTTTTTATCGCGCAATGGATTTTCAACTTTCGGTGTTGAGTCGAGCATTGAGAATCCAACAGAGAGCATCTCAGAGCGTCAAAAAATGCACTATTGAATTTTCAACTCTCGGCGTTAAGCAGTGAGTTGAAAATCCAGTGCGCGACAAAAAATCGCCGGTGGGGTATTAGGGTATTTCCTGACCCTTCGAATCAAGGTAGAGGGAGAAACCAAGATAAAGATATTTTATTTTGCAAATGTGGGTACAGTACATGGTGATATAGGGAATAGGTTCAGCCATATTTTACCAGTAGGCATGCAATAGTAACAAAAATATAAACTAATGAAGTAAGACTATGAGTAGCAGGAGTCCGATATTTTAACCCTTCGACGGAAATATCCACAGAAAAAATCAGGCACAATTTCCGGTAAAGTCTCCCATAAACAAATTTTCCTGCCAACATTGACTTATCTACGGTGCTAAAATACCCAGACATGGACGCTGACATGACATACAGGAGACTGTCCACCGAATAGCACTAAGAATTTCTTCTCAGAAAAACTCACGTACTTTTTTACTCTACTTTTACGGCTTTTGAAACTGGGGCCATACGGTCTACAGCCGTATACATATGCTAGACACTAGGCAATCGAGGCAGTTGCTGATTATAAGAAACGTGACGATAAGGGCACGTTCAGGTCATCAGAGTTCAAGTGTCATGCTGCATCTACGTGCAATTGTGCAAGTAATGTCACTGTGATGTCAATAAATAATGAGAATTTACTGCATCAACATCTCACTGTCCTAGATTTATAAATATTCCATTAATACATGCATTATGTTCACGAAGAATTCCTTCCCTGAGATTCTTCTACACATATCTACGACGTCGGTTTTTTAAGTTAGATACTTAACTATTTGTTACAATAGTTTTAACTAGAACTTTTCTAATTTCGTCAACACCAGTCTCCTCTATTAGAATAGCTCAAAACTCCTGTTTGATGAAATAACTAACCGAGTTCTGAACAGCGCGAAGAAGCGATATTTAGACCGTTTTTACCGCAGATAAAACGAACAAGCGCAATGTCACAGACCGCACGGACAAACTGAAAGGGTAATTAGACATCTAGTTTGAATAATGAGTTAATTTAAATGGTTTTATGTCAAGACGGTAAAACATACTCACCATTGAGATCTCCGATCCCGTCTCCATTGCTATCCATGAAGGAGCGCGGGTAGATCTGGTAGACCACGCATGACTTCCACCACATGTCCACGCACGAGACACTCGCCACAGTCGCAGCAACCACAAACAGCGTTAACACCCGCATTTTGATTTACTACAGAAATAAAAAAATATTTCTAGCTAAATAACGACAGTGGGCAGGTCACATTGCTCGCAGAACAGATAGCCTATAGGGCCGAAAGTTTCTGGAATGGCGAGCGCGTACCAGAAGGCGAAGCGTTGGACTGCCTCCCACAAGGTGGACCGATGACCTTGTGAAGGCCGCAGGAATCCGCTGGATGCGAGAAGCACAGAACCGGTCGAAATGGCGATGCTTGGGGGAGGTCCATGTCCAGAAATGGACGTCTTTTGGCTGTGAGTAATAACGGCGATGAAAAAACTACACTATCCGATACAGACCTAAGGTTTTAAGATAATTTGTTAACCCCGTAAACTTTGCTATGCCTGCCAAAACGCACCGCACTTTTTACTTAAAACTCGTATCGAACGATTGGACAATCCATCGATTCAAAAGGATCTTATAAAATTGCACACTTGGTAATGCAAAATTGATGTTACAGGAACAAAATTAAAATAGGAGTATAGCCATATAAGCATCTGACCGTGACTACTTACTGAGAACTTGTAAGATACGATCAAAGCAAATGCTCTGACATACGACTTAATTTTCTTAAAATTACTTGCACAACCAACCTGCAATCACTGCAGCTCCGCGAATAATGCGAAAAGAGCGAAGGCGAGAGCAGTTTATAAGTCAACATCCAAGTTTTTTGTTGTGATACATCAAATTGTTCGCTCCTATGTTATCTTTTCGCTATAGAATTATTTCTGATTGGTTCCCGTTGGGATATATTTATTTTATATCGTTACCGGATATGTCAGGATTGTTTATAGAGAAGTGATGTGATTAACTTTTTTTATTATGGTTTGCATCTACTGAACTGTTCAGTAAGGTTCGGGTGGGTATAGTCCGTGTTGGGCTAACTGCTATAGGTTGGTAATTATGTGTGGTCAGCTGGACATGACCACGGAAAGTTTCATTCCAGTCAATACTTTTAGTAGATGAAGGTGCAGGTCGGTCAGCTGGCTAGAAGTGCACAGTGGGTTGGTTAGTGCAACAGATTCTGTTGATCTTCTGACCATTGTGGGTCGTTGCAGGTACATCACGCCTGTTTTCCCGTGACAACTCTGCCAACCCCAGCAGGCCAGATATGTTTCATCATCATTTCAGCCGAAAGACGTCCACTGCTGGCCATAGGCCTCCCTCAAGCTCCCGCCACTTTGAACGGTTCTGTGCTCCCCACATCCAGCGGATTCCTGCGGCCTTTACCAGGTCATCGGTCCACCTTGTTGATGGCCTTCCAACGCTACGTCTTCCGGTACGTGGTTGCCACTCCAGAACCTTTCGCCCCCATCGGACAGCTGTTCTGCGAGCAATGAAGTTCCATGTAATAAGAGGCAAGCAAATTCACCGGGCACAAATTCAGACGCCCAGTTTCTACTGAGAAATTCGAGATGGAAAACCTCAATGACGCTTTGTACGACTTGGGGATCGGGCCCAAGACCTCATGGTCAAAAGTCGTGTATACCAACTAATATTGTGAAACTTGAAAGGACGTGTAAACTATCATGTGTGATTCTTGTACCCTCGTCATCGTCGAGAGCAAGTAGTCCGTGGGCCCCTGTTGGTAGTTGAGTGACCCGACCTGCCTCTTAAAACCCATTGAAACATAATGTTTGCTAGATTCTAGATACGAGCGAAGTTCTTGGCATCTTGGGCTTCATCGTTAATAATTCATTTATTTCTAAAAATAATTTTATAAAAATTACTCAAAATTATGTAATAATATTTTTATATTTGCTTACCTACACGAAATTAACCAACAAACATGAAATCAAAAGTAGGTGCCAAACAAATTAGAGGTCTACATTTTTTTTGTTTTGAGGACGCCCTTCGAACCATCGAAAAAACTTAATCAAAATAGAAACGATATATGCGATACCAAAAAACTGAGCTAAAAGACATTTTACTTATTTTTTTATGTGTGCAATGCATACGCACCTGTGTGTATCTAGTACCTAGTATTTGTACTAGAATTCTTCTATAACATAGGTAGTTGCAGTAATAACAGCCGCACGGGTTGATCTATCAGGTTAAGCTGCGCTTCCCGCGGTTGGTCCGTGGATGGGTGAGTATATTCACATACCAAGACCTACCTGGTTGGTCCCGGCTGTTATTCGTGGATCTTTGATAGTCGTTACGGGTGCGGGGTCGGTGCGGGTTACCAGTCTTACCAAGGGGTATCGTATTACCCAGTAACTGAACTGTGTAGGTCAGATAGGCAGTCGCTCCCTGCAAAATACTGGTATCTATTCAGCAGCATCCGGTTAGACTGGAAGCCGACTCCAACATAGTTGGGAAAAGGCTAGGCAGATGATACAATGTCCCTATGTCAGTAAAAAAATACTCAAGTAGGTACAAGGTGGGGTAAAAGTAATCATAATCACCTGATGTTCGGTTAAGGTGGATGCTCCAAGGTAGTCCGCGAAATTCAAAGTTTCTTACGTTTTTTGCAATTTGCTGGTCAGTACTAAGTTGTACGTTGATTAAAATATGATTCGCGGTCGTAACAAATATGTATTTACAGAATTATAATCATTAGAATCAGTAATACAACTTGTTAAGTTAGCGTAATCCTAAAATATCAAGATTTCATGAAATAGTCATTCAGTAGGATTACTGGATCTTAGAGAGTTGTGTTGTTGTGTGACTTTAATGATTATAATTCCTTAAATACATATTTGTTACGGCCGCGAATCATTTTGTAATCAACGTACCTACAACTTAGTACTGACCAGCAAATTGCAAAAAACGTAAGAAAATTTGAATTTTGCGGGTTACCTTGGAGCATCTACCATAAAACATTCAACGATGTTTCTAAACGGAAATTCACAAAATGACACATGGGTTGACTGACATTTCCTGACATTATATGACACTGACAGGGACAGGCCGTAAAAACATCGAGCCAAGTTTGTGTTGGTTGTGTTTTTAGTTAAATTATATATTATTTTTGTATAAGCAATGGCAGAAGAAGAACACTACGACGACGTAGACATATCGGATATAATTGACGAGTCGGAGCACTACCTTGAAGCGGACCATCAACATGCAGAGCTAACGGAACAGACGGACTCAGAAAACATAAACACGATACAGGATTCAGATTTATTAAGTTCTGAAGAGCATACGGTCGACGAGAAGAGGCCCCAGGTGCAGAATAAGACCGAGGTCATACGCTCCACGCGGCTACCAATAGCTAGGATTAAGAATATTATGAAAATGGACCCGGACGTCAGCGTGGTGTCCGGAGACGCTGTGTTCCTCGTTACTAAAGCTACAGTGAGTAAACAAGACATTTTTATATTGTCTGGTGCCCCTGAAATCCGGCTTGACTTGGACGGAAGCAGAAACTACACTCACAATCCTATATCATTTTTTTTCTGGTTAATTTTGCTTGTTCCTAGACAATGATTACTTACTTTTTTTATTTTATGTAGAATCAATTCTGGCTTGATAAGTAATACGTGGTGTCTGCAATTCCACGTCAATGCGCGTATTTTGCGCTTGGGGTGGGAAAATCGATTTTTCGAACCACCCCAGCTCCTCAAGGAAGGCCCGTAAGTAACGCTTTGGTATTACTGACCATCTCACAGAGGGAACCGAGGTTACCGAAGTACTTTGCCCTGTATGTGGTGACCACCAGGCAGTTTAGAAGCACATGAGCTGATTTCTCGTCATCCTCCGTCCTTCTGATAATATATCCCGTAAACATATTATATGCACATTTACATAAATGTAGTCCCTTTTTTTCATTTTCAGGAACTATTTCTAGAAACAATAGCCAAGGAAACTTATGCATATACAGCTACCAACAAGAGGAAAATAATAGCAAAGAAAGATTTGGACTTAGTCATCAACAAAGTGGACTGCCTGTGTTTCCTAGAAGGTGCCATGGACTTTTGACAGATCAGTAGAAGTTGTCATAATAAATGTTACAGTTGCGCTGCTTGTAACGGGAACATGTGTAAATCCTGTTAATACCAACAATCCTTCTATCTTATCTGTCCCGGTGACAGCGGCGCTGTAGGTGAACAAACAATGGCACACCTATTGTCTATTCTAAAATTATCTCATGAAAATGTAAACAAATGGTTCAGAAAATGTATCCATGGTTGCCAATTCATAGTGCCACTTACAAATTGGCAAGTTGCGTGCTTTGATTTGATTATTTGAATACTTAAACTGAAATCTTATTTTAAATCACCTTAAAGAAGTTTTTCATTTGACAATTGAGGTTCATTTTATAACCTCCATTCTCATTGGTGATTTGGGCAAACATTGTTGGAAAAAAGTGGTGACATAAAGTTGTAAAACTTCTAAATAAAGTCGAATGTAATCCCATTCTGGAATCTTTTAATGCAATCTAATTCCCTTTAGTGTGTCTAACTCCCTTTGACTGCGTAAGAATTTGAGCTGTACCCTAATTGTGTATCACACAATCAATCAGAATCTCTCAGAAATAAAAAAAAATGAATATTTTGTACCATTATGTAATTTTAAACTAGTTTTATAGCCCAACATTTTTTTCATATGGAACTGCTGCAACTATTTAGTTCCATGTGATTATAGTCGAGTTCCATATTGTACTATTATTTAATTGCAACCTTTGCCATTTGTTCCACGTAATTTAACACCAGTTTTACTCATTCAACTTCATTTAGTTTCACAATGACGATTACATATAAATATTATAATTACGTAGTTTTAAGGTGCTTACATAGTTTTTAAGCCGTACCTACTAATAATTTTATATGGAATTATGTTCTGAAATAAATTAATATTATGATCATTAAAAAAAAAAAACTAAAAGCATACGTTTATATCACACACATAAAATTTAAAAAATAATTAAATTATATAAACTTTTATTTGTTACGATTTATGCAAGCTACCCTTGCCAATATATTTTAACTTAATTTTATAAAACTAGTTTAAAATTACGTGAAAGTAATGATACAAAATATAAATTTTTAGGGTTCCGTACTCCGTAACAAATATATAACCCTTTTTTTTTTTTTTTTTTTTTTGTGGATGGGAAATCATCAAATGACTTCTCCCGCTCTGGGTGGAGCAGAAGGGAGTGTCAGACTCTTACTGACTAAAACCCACCCGTGTTCCTTCCTTAGCCCTTTACGTACCAGGGCAGCGGTAACCCTTTCGGACAATCCCGCTACCCCGGCAGGCTTCGGCCCTATCGGGCCCCGTCAACTACGCTGACATCTCTTTGAGGCGCGCGTGGAACACATACACGCCGTCCGGCACGGGCCTGGTCCTGATCGGACGGAGAGCTACCCATTGCTCTCCGCCCGCAGGCCCGCGCCTACGGTGGCCGGGAGTCGTCACGCGGCTCCCAACGCCCGGAGCGTCTCCCTCGGCGGCTGAGGCATGAGGATCTCTCCCTCGCCCATCCCGCCACCTCCTTCGCTAGCATGACTGCTTCGCAGAAGGAGGTGACCGCCTCCCACTCCCTCTCGCCCCGGACCCGAAATATATAACCCTTATAGGATCACTTCGTTATCCGTCTGTCTGTTCGTCCGTCTGTCAAGACTCTTTTTCTCAGGAACGCGTGGAGGTATCAAGTGAAATTAATATCAAATACTCAGGTCTGTGGTCCCTTGCAGCAGTCAAAAAATCAAACTTTTATGTCGACGCGATCAAAAGATACGGCCTTTTAAGGTCCGTTTTTGCCGCATATTTCGACACTCGCAAGGGAATCAAAACCTATAGGGTACTTCCCATTGACCTAGAATCATGAAATTTGGCATGAAGCAATGTCATGTACTTAAAGGAAAAAATCCGAAAATCGTAAATTTGTAGTTGCATCACAAAAAAAACATTTCTTTGGCGATTACAAGCTTATTTGCAGTTGGTAAACTAACCGCGACCTATGTCGATGTATGGGGACAACAGTTTTCCAACGGAAAAGTTAAGTTTGTCCCTCAATCCGTTTATATCATAGCTTATGAACTATATATTTACTTAACTAAAAGTGTGTACGGAACCCTAGTTGCGCGAGTCCGACTCGCACTTGGCCTCCATGTGGAACTAGCTACATGGAACTACTGGGAATAAAGGCTAATAGCTGGCTAGTTGGTTTGTACAAGAATTGATACTCTGCTGAGAAATTTCTTAGTTTTGAACCTTTACCATAACTAGGAGTAGTAGGAGTAAATGTGTAATTCTAATTTGACGACACGGTTGGCGCAGTGGCTGAGCGATCGACTGCTGCGCTGTGTGTCGCGGGTTCGAATCCCGCACGGAACAAATATTTGTATTGACAAAGGTGTTGTATAAACAATGATTCAAGTAAAGTGACATTCAGATTTAAAAAATGTATGGTTAAACAGTCGCTAATTGTTACTTAACTTTATGCAACGTTTATGAGCAAGGGGTAGGGGTAGGTACAATTCAGTATAATTAAGTCGATAACATAGTATTCCATTTTAGTGCGTTTTTTCTTTCTTATTTATTTTATTCTATTTGGTAAAGGAATATCCTAACAATAAAATAGAATTATACTTCTTAAGTATTCCAATATTCGTCTTTTTTTAAACAAGAGCATTTGCAGGTACTTGTCAAAGTCAAAAAAACAAAGAAAAGTGTATTGCCGCTTCCAATGGAGAAGATTTGGGTAAGAAACACTATGCTGACTTATTTTCATGAGCATCGTGTACACACATAACATAACGTCATGCCTGTACTCCCCGAGGGGTTGGGCAGATGTATGCCTATAGTAGGAACCCGCAGGAACCCGTTGGATGTGGGAAGCACAGAACCGATTGAAGTAGAGGTGCTTGGGGTAGGCCTATGTCCAGCAGTGGACGTCTTTTGGCTGAAATGATGATGATGCCTATTGTACAGACGCGAGCAGATCAAGCTACCCGAAACTGTCAAATTTTCCCAATCGACCTTGAACCTTAGTGCTTTCGCGATAAAGTTGAAAATCTATTAAAGAAATTTGACAGATTGTAGTAGCTTGATCTGTACATGTCTGTACATCCACAATTCGGCAGTTATGTTTAAGTCCCATGTGGTGGCGAGCCTATTCCCATCAACCGGATACAAATCCAGGCTCCGGGCTGCTACTGAGTAATTCTAGAGGGAAAAATCCAATAACATTTTGCACAACCCGGGAATCGAACCCAGGACCTCACGCTCAGCAGTAGCGCTACACCAACGAGGCAGTCATGCATGTAACATGCCTGGTGTACCATGGGCATGGTGTACTTACATAAATATTTATGTCCCCCATTACAATGTAAAAGATCAGGTTAAGCTACGCTTGCTGCGGTTGGTCTGTGGATGGGTGACCATCTTTACATACTGAGACCCCTCCGTGCTTCGGAAAACACGTTACGGGTAGTCAGAAGCCCGAAAGTCTGACAACCAGTCTTACCAAGGGGTATCGTATTACCCAGTAACTGGGTTGTGGAGGTGTGGGTGCCCAACAAACAAAAACGTCATATAAGTCTTGACTTATACGACATAAAGTTGGATAGCAGTCTTATAATGATAGTGAGATGACTACTAGGTCCTTTAGACGTCATTAATTTAACTTATTAGTCGTGCGAGGAATATGTCATAATAAGCTGGTCTTAGCAACGTTGGTAAGACTAAACTAAACGACGTTATATTACAGTCTTAGCTAAAACGTTTGTACGACAACGCAATAGTCATACTAACGTTATAGTCCATTAAACGTTTTGAACTGACCAAATTAGGTCTTTGAAAAACCTTTATATGACATTTATATAATGTAGCAGTTGTACAGACGTTTACACAGTGACGTTTATATAACGATCACTATCCTGTTTTACAGAGGTCAATTGGAGACTCTTAAATGACTTGGTTGTTTATTTAATACTCAAATATAACCTATATATTACATGATGTCCGTTTAATGTCATGCCCTGACTTTACCCAAACTTGTAGTCGCATTTAAGTCAGGTTTTGACTTTAAAACGTCTAGGCCGCCATATTTACGGAACGTTTGATTAAATTTACTACGAAAAATGGAAGCAAAAAATTCGTGGAGAAGACTTAAACGTAGTGGAACTTTCAAAAGGAAAGTAAATCGAGATTTCCTTTTATTAAAAAGTACAACGCCAACTACCGTGGCATTAATAACAAATGTTGAAGAAGAAAAGTGTACAACACATGAACAACAAAAAGGTTCAGTATCAATATTTATTTTATTTCTATAATAATATTGTGTGTGATTTTTTCCGATATTGAATTCGTTATTTATCAGTAAATGTTGTGTTGTATGTTTCTTGGGGAAAGCTGAAAAACTTTCCTTGGGTAGGTTCACCCCTCAAAGTTATGCCAGCTAATTTTTTTACATCCCATACAATTATGAAAATGAATTTTAAATTATGAAAATGAATTTTTGTTTACAGTTGACGTTGTTCAAAGTGTTCCTAGTGGGTCGGCTGTGGTAACAAATGGTAAGATTTTTTTCGTAACGTAACCTACCAGTGTATTAAGGTTCTCGTATATAGGGTGTAATCTTATTAGTTTACGACCCGTCAAGGTGTGACAGTACCCATCAAAACAATTAATTTTCCCTTAGAAACATGGGTCGAATTGTAAAAAAAATGATTGAACTTCCCATAATAAAGCGATCACAGAGAAGTAGGTATGGGAAGGCCAAATTTTTTTTTCATATTTCTTCCCATGTTTCTTAGGGAAAATTATTTGTTTTAATTCCATACCTTGACGGGTCGTGTACTGATAAAATTACACCCTATATTCATAAGCGTTTTGCAATATTTGTAAAACCATTTGTTTTGGTATTTTATTTATCATAATGATTATCTTTAAAAATTAAATTTATACTTAGTTTTTGATTTTCAGGCGACTATAATAGCGATCATTCAGAGTTGTCAAGCCCAAGAGAATCAATAATTGAATCTTCTGATACAGATAATGACAAAGACAATACATTTCGAGAGGATTTGAAAAAATGGGCACTTAAATTTAACATTTCTCATCATGCCCTCAAAAGTTTAAGCGGACTCGTGAACAAAAGACTTCCTAACATTGTTCCTAACGATCCTAGAACTCTTCTCAGAACAAATGACATCAATTTATTATTTTTTTCAGTAGGCACTGGTAAATATTGGCATAATGGCTTAGCGTTGCAACTAAAAGAAACATTAGAACATATTGATGACGTTCCAAATACAATCTCATTGGTTTTTAACATAGATGGTCTCCCTCTTTATAAAAGTTCACGACATCAAGTATGGCCTATACTTTGTCAAATTTATGAAAAAAGACATTTATCACCAATTGTTGTTGGTATTTATGAAGGAACAGGAAAACCAAGCGACCTGGAAGCTTACCTTTCACATCTTGTGGCGGAGTTGAAGAATCTTCTTCAAAATCCTATGGAAATTAATACAAAGAAAGGCCTTCAAAAAACTTAGATGTGTATATGATTTTATTTAATAGAATAGAAGACTCTTGATTGAATGTTTACCAATTTAAATTTACAAAGGAAAGAGACAGAATATAATGGTTAACGAAATAAAATACTCATTAAAATACATAAGAAATTACTCATAATGCGATTGTACGTAAGCAAAAAATACTATTTATCAATTTCTTCAGGAACTGAGTAGAAACAAAAATCACATTCGTCTTGCAAAAAATGATTGTACACGGTAAAATTTAAGCAGTTGTGGCACCAAAAATCCTTAAAATGCAATAAATCTCCAATTTTGTTTTTATTTGATATAATGAAATGAAATGGCCGCAGTGTATGAAAGTCAATGATACTGTGGCAACCATAGCACTTTTCCGATAGTATGAAATGAGTGCTTTCCCATAGCCAAATCAATCTATTAAGAAGTCTAAAATCTGCTCTCGTTAGAAATTTATCTATATCCAAATATTGAATGATCATATTTTCAGATAAAATTTACTTGAATGTTAAAATGTTTTGAAATCTGCACTGCACTTTTACTGTGAACAATATGAAAAGTGTTTTAAATTTATGAGGAATCCTAATAGCTAGCTGTCATGGCGTATTGCATGGTCTTCAAATAACCTTAATCCGACTTTATGTCTTTACAACGTCGTAAAGAGGTAAGTGTGTGACAAAAGCAACATGTCCTACATTTTTAGAAATAAACATATCTTTATTAATAAAAATATAATAATTTAAACACAAAATTCGAGCGGGGCATGAAAATCTGAAATAAATACACATAGGTATATTATCACATAACTTTAATAGCCAGTCGAACTAAACGGCATGAGAGACAGATACAGTTATTAGCGAGATATATAAATATAAGTTAAGTAACACTCACCTTTTATTTCCTTGTAATTATTTATTTTGCACTCAAATCTCGAATCAAAACCACAAACACCGTGTCACTAACAAGAAAAATGAATAAGTGTTACAGGTGTTGTTCCTTGACTCAAATATAACGTTTTAGTCATTCAAAAACACCTGTATGACGACAATACAACAAACGAGTCGTTGTAAAGTTATGATGCGACTTCTGCGCGTCGAAAGTGGTAATTCCATAACGTTCATACGACTTTTGAATGACGTTAACGAAGTCAGCTTGTGACTTTTGTATGTCCATTATACGACAATGTTGGTCGTATAACTGGGGCCATTTTCGCGTTTAGTAAACGTTATTATAACGTTAGTGCGACTTAGGTATGGTGTGGGATGTGTCAGATAGGCAGTCGCTCCATTTAATGTACTGGTATTCTGATGCATCCGGTTAGACTGGAAGCTGACCCTAACATAGTTGGAAAAGGCTAGGCAGACGATGATTACAATGAAAAAAAAATGTTTCTAATTTTTAACCGACTTCAAAAAGGAGGAGGTTCTCAATTCGACTGTATTTTTTTTGGTTACGTATTATAATATCTAAAGTTATTCTAACTATTTTCGAGATAACTATGGTCAAAAGACCTACTGTTTAGAATACCTAAAGATCGTTTCACAGATTTTTGTAATAACTAATGAACGAAATACATAAAGGAGACCACCCACGGTTTATTCAGCTACAATGAATAAACCTAAGGTTGATTGAACTAATGGACGATTCACCTACTGTTGGTTTTTTCTGACCTGATTTTGTCTATTTTTGTGCTTTTGAACCAGAAGAAGACGGTCGACGAACGTCAGAGGCACCCCGAGGTTCGGTTTGGTTAGGTTCCTTTAAATCCTGCAGACAGAAACAGGGCCCCCGCGAAGCAGGGCTCCGTCGACTACGTCGTAATATTATTACTTGTAAACCAACTTGACCACAACTACCTACCCACCACTTTGGAAATAAAACGAGCGCGCAGTAATGAATAAACTGTAGGCGAGTCGTCGATTAGGTATTTCATACATAGTTGAAATATCCAATAGCTTAAAAAATCATTAGATTAATCGTTCGTTAGTGCAATTAATTTTAGTTTAATCAAAATTAAGTAAGTAAAACAGTAGTTCAGTCGACCAATATGTGTTATGAACATATGTGAATCAACCGTAGTTATCTCGAAAATAGTTAGAATAACTTTAGATATATTATAATACGTAACCATTTAGTAGGTAGTTTTTGATTTAGCTCCAACAATGCGTATTTAATCCAATTAGTTTATATTTATGATGTTACAATAACGTCCTGTCACTGATATTTACATAGCAAGTAGTGCTATACGAATTTGTGTGGGGTACAACGGAAAAGTGAAAAAAAAAAATACAAAAACACTACGAAGACAAAAATAACTTTATTTTCAGAATTCGGTGGCTAAAAACGAAAATGCCGAACCAACGACACCGACTTCAGAAATTAAAGTTATTTTACTCTATGTAGGCATTGATATATAAAAACTATATCCATGTATGTAGGGTTTTTTGTAGAAGTCGGTTGTATTTTTTAAATTTTTTTAATAGACACAACATAGTCAACATACACAAGAAGAAAGAAGATAAAAGTCGTTCCTGTTTCTAATGTATTGATAAGTTTTAACAATATTTTGCTCAATTGATAGGACTAAGGTACTGCGGCCTATTTGCGTAACACAGTTTCATTCACATAATCCATTGCTTCATATTTTCGAAAAATTTGTCTGCTCAACTACATAAATAACGCAATGAATGTTAAACTGTCAAAATGAAAGCCAATCCTGCTGTTGCGGTGGTAGGTACGCACGCAACACAAGCACGAAGTTAGGGTTGTGATCATTAGCTCTCCGTCCGATCAGGACCAGGCCCGTGCCGGACGGCGCGTATGTGTTCCACGTGCGCCTCAGAGAGATGTCAGCGTAGTTGACGGGGCCCGACAGGGCCGAAGCCTGCCGGGGTAGCGGGATCGTCCGAAAGGGTTACCGCTGCCCTGGTACATAAAAGGCTAAGGAAGGAACACGGGTGGGTTTTAGTCAGTAAGAGTCTGACACTCCCTTCTGCTCCACCCAGAGCGGGAGGAGTCATTTGATGATTTCCCATCCACAAAAAAAAAAAAAAAAGGGTTGTGATCATTATGGAGATAGGGACCAATTAACGCTTAATTTTTGTAGATAATAGCAATATTTCAGCAAAAAACAACAAATTGACTGCTACAAAACATTTATTTAAAGAAAATTACAAAAATAAGGCCATTCAGAATTCTAATTTTCCCACAATAGAAGGTAAAAAAAATTGATGATTCAAATTGATTTTTATTTTAACATAATAATACTTATATAATTTACAAATATTCAACAAACAGACTGATCTTATATTAACTTGGGCTCGTGTTCATTACCCGAATCTGTCAAATTTTCCCAATCAACCTTGAACCTTACTGCTTTAGAGATAAAGTTGAAAATCTATTAAAGAAATTAGACAGATTGTAGTAGCTTGATTGCTGGCGTCTGTACATACATATTCTGAAACATAGGGCTCAGGGACTGTATTACAAACTATGAATGCCATAATTTTTCCAGTGCGAGAGAGAGCTGGAGGTATACTTGACCGATAGTATAACCCCATCCCTTTTTCGCAATCTATTCATGATGGCATTATTACTTCTATATACGCCGCCAGTTTTGAATATGTGAAATAGTTGTTTTCATTCTATATTCATCAATCTTTTTCCATCCTACTGACGAGACACGGCCCGGAGGAACTGACATCATAATATGTATGGATATACCCTAATTTTATTAATAAATTATAACTTATTAACATATTACATAGGATTAACAAAAGAAGTACCTTCATTATAAAAGTCTTGATTTAGTTTATTTGGATATTGGATTATTGTAGCAATACATAAACCATTGAAATAATGATATACAGAATGAATGGTGCTACGATACTTGTAGCTCCGCCGGTACCGGTATTGTTTCCTGTAGTGGTACCGTTTCCTGTAGTGGTACTGTTTCCTGTAGTGGTACCGCCTCCGCCAGTATCGGTATTGTTTGCCGCTGCAGTTTGCAATGCCATCGCACAGTTTGCTGACAAGACAACATTGTTCCTTGGCACTATGGCGCTGTAACACACAATAAATCAAATATACTAATACCAACAAAATGTTCTGAGAATTTTACTAGGATATATTTTTTACCGCCAACCCGTCTTTTTTTTTTTTTTTTTTTTTTGTGGATGGGAAATCATCAAATGACTCCTCCCGCTCTGGGTGGAGCAGAAGGGAGTGTCAGACTCTTACTGACTAAAACCCACCCGTGTTCCTTCCTTAGCCCTTTATGTACCAGGGCAGCGGTAACCCTTTCGGACGATCCCGCTACCCCGGCAGGCTTCGGCCCCGTCTGGCCCCGTCAACTACGCTGACATCTCTCTGAGGCGCACGTGGAACACATACGCGCCGTCCGGCACGGGCCTGGTCCTGATCGGACGGAGAGCTAGCCATTGCTCTCCGCCCGCAGGCCCGCGCCTACGGTGGCCGGGAGTCGTCACGCGGCTCCCGACGCCCGGAGCGTCTCCCTCGGCGGCTGAGGCGTGAGGATCTCTCCCTCGCCCATCCCGCCACCTCCTTCGCTAGCATGACTGCTTCGCAGAAGGAGGTGACCGCCTCCCACTCCCTCTCGCCCCGGACCATGGCTTGCACCAGGGCCGGACGCGAGAGGTCGCCGCCGCTGCCGATCGCCTCTACGAGGACACGGCGGTGCTCTGCCCAAGCGGGGCAGACCTCCACCGTGTGCTCCACCGTGTCCTCGGGGCGATCCTCGCAGTGATGACACCCGGGCATCTCCTCCCGCCTGATTATGTGCAGGAACCTCCCGAAACATCCGTGTCCGGAGAGGACCTGCGTCAGGCGGTAGGTGAGAGCGCCGTGACGCCTCTCTAGCCACTCCTCAAAGAGGGGTCTTACCGCCGCTATCGTGGCGTGCCCACCGCCAACCCGTCTTGAACAAGCATGGTGATCAATGCTCGTGCCTTCTCTGTATGAGAAGAGGCTTATTTGCTCTACAGTGGCACAGTAATAGGCTGGTCAATCAATGTGCCTTTATCCAACTCTGATGGGGTTGGCTTCCAGTCTAACCGGAGTCAGCTGAATACCAGTATTTGAAATGGAGTGACTGCCTGTCTGACCTCCACAACCCAGTTACTGGGCAACACGATACCCTTGATAAGACTGGTTGTCAGACTTTCGGGCTTCTGACGACCCCTAACGACTGTCAAAGATCCAAGAATGACAGTAGAGGCCAAAGCCTTAACGTGTTTTCCGAAGCACGGAGGGGTCTCGGTTTGTAAAGATGGTCACCCATCCACGGACCAACCGCGGCAAGCGTAGCGTACCTGATCGATGGACCTTTGCGGCTAAGCCGCAAAGGTCCATCCGCAAGGTCCACTTTAAAAATAAAAATTACATTATATTATTATATTATTTTTTATTTTTAAAGTGAAAACTTCTTTAGCGGCGTTGTGCACTTTCTTGTGATCTGATGGGTAAAAAATGTTAAACTCGCGTCAGGACACGTGACCTGGTCGAAAATTCGTAAGACGGAGGGAGAGTTTTTTGTGATGGGTAAAAAATGTTAAACTCGCGTCAGGACACGTGGCCTGATCGAAAATTCTTAAGACGGAGGGAGAGTAGACCGTATTCCAAAATATCAAAAATACACAACGTTAATATTCAAGTTTTCACTTCTGCCGGCACTCCCGGAGTGCAACCCGTTTTTTTTATATGACAAGATTGTCTATAGAAAGTTATCAAATATTTTAAAGCAAAGTTAACCTTCAATTTTATTAAAACGTTTTATCAAATAAGAATTGGAATTAGTGTGACTCCTGCCAACCAGGATCTATAAAGGGTATCAAATGGATTCCCCAGAAAAACCTCAACTACCTTAGAATTTAGAATGAAGGCTATATTAACCTAGAATAACTATTGAAAATGGGTATAATGTGATCTTACTTTGTGCTTTGTGCGCAATCGACTCCCGAGGCAACCACTCGCAACGATTGGGGCACGCCGACTATAGAATCCAGATTTAGGGTTGTCGGTGTAGATGCCAAGTTTATTAATCCAACGACTGTAGGATCACTTGTGGAAGGCACCCTAAAGGAGATAAAAATACATTAAATTAAGACATATTGTTATTCCCACACAATGAAGTAGAACGCTAGCGTAGGTACACTAGGTTTTCTCACAAGAAGTAAATTTAAGCAAATATTTGTTCGGGAAATCGAACGCGCAATCAATAGAATCGAAATACCTCAATGTGATAAAGGGATAGTAGTGTTGCTGATGGGTACGCTTACCTTGTAACAACTAAGACGTCACTTGTAAGGGCAGTTGTCCCCAACGTGCCTGCGCTCACCGCCGCAGAATGTTTTAAGGCAACCACATCCTTGTAAAACTGTAAGAAGGAAGTATAACAGTTATTAATAATACTGGCCAGTAATTGACGCACTGCTGGGTATAGGCATCTAAGTACATAACCAGAAGCGTCTGGATATGTAGTTCTTATTTCGTGGTGAATGTCATGTGAGAACTGCTACACTGGTATAGGATTAACCGTTTCACTAAGATGTAACCGGTGACTCTTAATTTCAGACTTCTGACTGTCCTAGAAACTGTCATTAGGTAAACTGGGAATGAGCTAAAGTGTTCTAAATGAATGATCTAAACTGGGAATGAGCTAAACTGTTCTAAATGAATGATCTAAACTGGGAATGAGCTAAAGTGTTCTAAATGAATGAGCTAAACTGGGAATGAGCTAAAGTGTTCTAAATGAATGATCTAAACTGGGAATGAGCTAAAGTGTTCTAAATGAATGAGCTAAACTGGGAATGAGCTAAAGTGTTCTAAATGAATGATCTAAACTGGGAATGAGCTAAAGTGTTCTAAATGAATGAGCTAAACTGGGAATGAGCTAAAGTGTTCTAAATGAATGATCTAAACTGGTAATGAGCTAAAGTGTTCTAAATGAAGGAGCTAAACTGGGAATGAGCTAAAGTGTTCCACGTATAGATAACGACTTTCTCGAGATGACATTGGCATGAAAGCCGCTTCTTATGTCTAATTTAGACTTTAGTAACCTACCTTGTAGTGACTCTTAGTCGCTGCTTTCTCGACCGCCACGTTAACAGTTCTGTAGTTACTAGCGACAGGAAGCCACGTATAGCTGGCGTTGGAGAAGCCGGCGTTCGTGGTAGTGTCCCAGTGGAACGGCGTACGCGCAGGGTCGCGGCTGTTCTTCCAGTAATTGATAGGGTCTTCGGTGTTGCACGCCTGAGGGTCCTTGGTGTCTACCCAGCTAATATTTCCATCTGTCATACCCAGCTCTTCGCCCTGCAAATAGGGAATTATTTATTCGCCCTGCAAATATTTTGTAATGGTTTTGCGGCGACAATATTGTATTTTGTTACTCAGTAACTGGGCTGTGGAGGTCAGATAGGCAGTCACTCCGTGAAAAATACTGATATTCAGCTGAATCCGGTTAGACTGGAAGCTGACCCCAACACAGTTGGGAAAAGGCTAGGCACATGATGATGATGCTCTTGCGGTGGTAATCGATAGAGTACGCTCGTCAACGGGTTGTAGATAACTACGATAGCAATTGAGCTAGATTCTTACAATCGCGTTTGATTGCTGATGTACTTAGGGCAGCACTAGTCTGTAATATCAACGGTCTGCCCAGTTGGTGCCGGCATTTCCAAAAAGGTGGTTGACAACTGGGCTATCGAGCCAGTGACACTTTGCCAGCACTGCAATAGTACCAGTCAAGCATATTTGTTGGATCGCTGCGATTAGCGACTGCGAAATCTGAAGAAGGCGCATCACCAAGTTGCCTTTAGCGCAAATGGCCTTTCGCGCAACTGTGCAAATCAATAATCGAACTGGTTTGAGTCAAATCGAAATGAAACCATTTTCGCGCTCTTCAATATTTTTGGAACAACTCCTAAAAATCGATGATTCCAAAAATTGTTCAATGTGTCAAGTGAGTGAGAAAGGCGGTGGAAGATAATTGTGGTGACCTTGGGATGCTTGTAATTAAACCTGCCGCTTGGCGACATGGTGCACGGTGGTAACTAATACTTCCCCGGATGCGCCCTCACAGAAGTCTCTCAGGGACGAGCCCTCACAGAACTCTCTCAGGGACGAGCCCTCATATAACTCTCCCCAGTTAGAAAGGATAAGGCAGTGTTTCGCTTACCTGATAGGTGATGGTGACTCCAGGGAGGATGAGAGCCAACATGTTCATCGCGTCCACTCTGTTCACGCCGTGCCTTGTGGCCATGCGGCTGTTGTCGTGATTACCGTTCTGTAATACACAGAAAATACTTAGAGGATCTGAAAATGCCAACTTGATCTTGAAAAATATGTATGTACAGAACAAGCGGCAATATCTGGGCCAACATCATCTCATGATTGTTATAGAGAAAATTTTGGATTTATTCTGATTACTGAAACATCCGAACGTACCTTCCGTCGGCACTCCTTCGGGTTCGCCGAATAACATGAACGCAATGATCGTGTATTTTCACGACAATCGCATAAATTAGGACACGGCCCTACATTTTATTTTGCAGCATGTCCCACGACATTTTTGTGGAAGTGAGAATGGCGGCTAAGAGATTATTAGCTAATAACTTACCACCCAATTAGCGGTTTTATCAGCTGGCATATTGGTCATCCACTTATCGACTACATTCTTCATGTTAATTGCAGTTGACGTGCCGCTCAGCTCGCCAAGGAATACAAAGTTGAAAGGCATGGAACCGTCCCGAACCCCGTTGCCATAGTAACGCATCATCAGGTCCAAATCGGTGTAAGCTTCTGTCATCATGATCTTGGACTCGTTTTGACCGAACTCTTCGAGGACGTCCCTCCAGTCATACACAATGGTGTACGTTTCATTTTGATCCTTAGTGTAGGGGTGACTTAGGTAGTCGTAGCTGTTTGTGTCGTCAGTATTACCTGAAGCCATGAGGATTGGAGGATTACTTAATATTATTTAGAAATTAATATTTTGAAGACATCCTAGAATAGACTCCCTAGACTTTTTCCTTCTTTTGTTTTTACTAAATCTATGTGTAGGTACCTATAACTATATCTTATATATCGATCTTTACTTAATTACTAAGGCCAGTTTCTTGAACGAAAATTATCACAAAATTAATGTGACAAATTGTCAAGCACGCGAAAACTACTGCGATTGGCTGTTGATCAATCATACAACCAAAATCACAGCAGTTTACGCGTGCGTTCGAGGGTCCTTTGAATAGCTCTTCTCTTCTATGAAGGTAAGTAGTTTAGTTTTCTGTTTATCCATGTTAAATTATTATTTTTGTTTATGTTCTTCTTATTGTAGGTATGTACACCCTAAAGTTATCTATGTTGTAAATAGACCAACTTTATTTCATCCATCAGCAGCAACAATACCTAAAAAATATTCTACACACTCTCTTCACACAAAATCTAATATACGATTAAGCAAAACTACGTTATTTTTTGGACGTGGCATGTCGCAGTTCAACCTATGTGGTCGCGTTTGCCTAACCGGATATGCCTGTGGATGCCTCTATAAATAACTTAAAACTAAGCGACTACGCGCTAAGGGTACCCCCTGTGGAGTACGGACCTCAGCATATGGCGTCGCTGGGAGAGGGCAGCAAAGGACAGGCTGGATCGGAATTACACAACTAGTGAGGAAAATTTGACTTATATAGATCTGGCCTCTCCTGCGGTTTGAAAAGCTTCATTGTATGAGAGAGGCCTTTGCCCTGCTGTGAGAGCGGGTATTATCATTAAGGTTGGATTGGCAACGGTTTCCCGGCAAGTGCTTCTGCTGTTAACTTACCCGAGACTGGTTCATCGGGGTATGAGCCGTCGATTACCGCTTCATACAACATGTTGACTGCGTCTACTCGGAAACCGGACACTCCCTTTCTCAACCAGAAACGAAGCACTTCCTGAAAGATTTTGTTGACTTTTATGTGACATCTTTTAAAAGAGCTAATGCGTGCTTCTAGACCAGCGCTGGCAAAGTGCCTGAACGTTAAGGGATACAAAGTTAAGATAATTGCATTGGTCAATTTCAAAAATGTACATACTGTAATGTACTACTATACTTCTATAAGTTCTATAGTTATTGTATAAACGTTTACATACTTTCATTTCTTCGCGAAGAGCCGCGTTGCGGTAGTTGATGTCTGGCTGTTGAATGACGAACTGATGCAAGTAATATTGCTTTCTAACGGCGTTGTATTCCCAAGCACTATTGCGGAACACGCTGATCTAAACAAAAAGTATATGAACCTTAGCCACGGAGATAGTCGACGTTTCGAAGGGACGGTAGGTAGGTACTACTGCCTTTATGTCCAAATTTTGGAAAATGTCTATGATATTTCTATCGTAGGTAAAAAGTTTAACTAGTCGAACAGTAGACTTTGTTAAATTTTACAAACATGTTACTTTAGAAATGAGTAGGTAACATTTTTATTTTGTAAGCTAGGAATAGAATATTGTACCGGCTAGCTACACAAAACAAGTGACCGCGTAATACATGACATGACTTACCCAGTTGGTAGGTGGACCAGATGTTCCATTGACCACTTTGGGGTCGGCCCAGATATAATAGTCCGTATAGTTGCCTGTTTTGTTTACTGAATTCAGGAACCACTGACTCTCGGTGCTCGTATGGTTGGGTACGTAGTCCAACACCACGCGAATGCCTGTACGTCAGAGAAGTAGGTATTAGAACCACATCTTAGAGGTACAGCCCGATTCGAACTTTACGGCGGCTCTGAAGTACGCTACTCGCTGCGCAGTACCTCACCCCTCACCCCCACTGACACGCGGATTTTTTACTGCGCGGCGACTCGCCTCATGTTCTGAGCCGTCATAAAGATTGAATCGGGTTGTATCGGAGGTAGGCCTGTAGGGGTTCCGTTGACTTAGCCAACATAGTGAAACAAAGTAATTTGAATGACAATCTGCCTACCTCTATACTCGTAGTATGAATACTTATTCCGATAAGATTAAAACACTTAGCAAGTGTACAAACACTTGAAAACTGAGTGGTACCACGGTTTAATACTGACACTGCATGTTGGTAAGTTGTACCGAGGTTAGGGAAAGTACCTCTCTTTTGTTCCGGGGTGGAAAATCCTCACGGATGTCCGCCGCCCTGGAGTGGACGGCGGGGTCTGTCTGACTCTTACTAACTAAAAACCACTCCGGTGTTCCCATCCTACAATTGGACCGGGGGGGTCATGGGAATTTGTGCGTCTTCCACGATCCCCGGCTGGTGCGATCCTTTACCAAGCCCGCGGGGGGAATGAGGTGTAAAACTCCCCCTGGGACGTCCTATAGGAGCGCGCGTGGAATACAACGCGCCGTAAAAGCACCGGCTTTAAGGTTGTTAGAGGAACACTGTGTGGTTGTAGTCCGGAAGAGTTTTACAGGTCTGTGTCTATGAGGTCTTTCACAGGTTTAAAAAGGTACTAGGTACAACTCACTGCAATAATTTTGATTGAAGAACCGAGGAGGCTGCTACACGGAACAAAAACGGGATGGGTGGGTACATTGGGCTGCACGACACGTCAACAAAACCAGTAGAAGCTGGCCTCCTATTCTATTGATACTCCGTACTACGCTAGGCCAGCTCAAAAACAAAGTGTTAACACCAAAGCGCGGTCGACTGTACCAGTTATAAATTGTTGATTTAACAAAGACTTACCCAATCTCTTAGCTTCAGTCATGAGGGCGTCGAAGTCGTCCATAGTGCCGTAGTCTTCTGCGATTGATTTATAGTCTGTTATATCATAACCGAAGTCGTACATAGGAGACTTGTAGATCGGAGACAGCCAGATCGCATCTACGCCCAACTCTTGCAGGTACGGCAGCTTTTGTTTTATACCTGTTCAAAATGTTAGGTTTATTATCTACGAGTATATCTACATTTATACAAATAAATAAAATTGAAGTGTCTGTTTGTAGTCAAAACAAGAGCGTTAAATACTAATTACCAATGAAAGTATATACGGCATTTATAACAAAAAATAAATATTGTTTTTTTTTTTTGGCTGAGTCTGTCTTTTTGTTGCGGCTAATCTCCGAAACGGCTGGACTGATTTTGATGAAATTTGGTATGGGGATACTTTGAACATAGGCTATTTTTATCGACATACCACGCGGCTTCGCCCTACTAAAAACTACAATATAGAATGTATATTATGTATCTACATAATATACATTCTATATTGTAGTTTTTTATGAAGACATCTCACAGGTACGAGTATACGTAAGACATTAGCATAAATCAGCAATCGTACCTATAGCCGTTTTATCTGGTGATACAGATAAAACGGCTATAGGTACGATTGCAATCTAAACTAAATCAGCAATCGTATCTATAGCCGTTTTATCTGTATCACCACGTTTGTCAAACGGATTCGAGATGGGTTATTAAATGACTTATTTGGCACAAAAGGAGACTGCAGATTGCAAAGCTCGCAAGTCTGATTATCCCACGCTCGCAAGTCTGATTAATTCACGAGGAAAAGGGCGTGGTTTATTATACGACGACGAGCATGTCAAACAAAATATAAAGTTGCAAAAATGTTACCAGTTAGATCTCCGATCCCGTCTCCATTGCTATCCATGAAGGAGCGCGGGTATATCTGGTACACGACGGCTGAGTTCCACCACTTGTCCACGCACAAGCCGCTCGCCAGCGTCGCAGCAACCACGAACAGCGTTAACACCCACATATTGGCTTAGTACACGAGAAATGTGATTACTATTATATTCATAATCAAGAAATATTAAAATTTTTAGCGACACGGAACTCGGAACTGTACATTTTAACAGGAAATTGCAGTCCTTTTCGACTTGGACCGAGACTAATAAATGATGTCCCAAAGTAAAGTATAGGTATAAAATGGTGCTGAAAGTGATCATGCTGCGCGTTAAATTGTGTCTTGTAACGATAATGCAACGGTTTGACTGCTCGCGAGTTTGAAGCACACCGCTCATCGGTCTTCTGAGTTACCGATTCAACGGCAGATCCTGGCACTGCCGTCCTCAGCTTGAACACCGCTCACACACCACGCCCACAGACAATGCAATTTTATTATAACAGAAGCCAGTGCCCAATAGGATTTCTGTCGGCAAAATTTAAAAAAATCCTCTTTCCTTCCACGTTCATTATATACGGTACTCTTGTGCAAGTTTCATGCTACAAGACCCAGCGGTTAATGCTGTGTGAATTTAATATTTTTACGAGTATGTAGTAGAAGACTCAGTTGCTGTCGGTCCTACTTCCTTGCAGAAAATTGAAAATAAATTCCCTATTTTGGCACCTGCATATTAAGATGGGATTCGTATGAAGCACAGAGTCCCAGGATGTACATATCTAAGCCACTTTGAAAGATTAATAATTTGAAACACGACACCAACCTGTTTGCACTGCTGCTTCACCAATAGATGGCCACAATCGGTTGCTCCTTATATGCAGGAAGATTGAAGTGCTATGTAAATGCGAGCACTTCACATTGTTTGTCTCTTATCGCTGGTGATTATAATACCTAATATGGTTCTTCAGGAATACGTACTTCATGAGGTTCTACTTAACTTAACTTCTGAATTGGTACTGTTTGTAAAAGGTATACCAAGGTAGGTAGGTACTCAAAGATCTGTTCGTGCTAGGGGTTTCGAATACCGGATTATTACAATACCGATATTAATACCGCATAGAAAATTTGCAATACCGGGATCCCGGTATTAGACTGTATTTTTTTCCTAAATCGTTTTTTTAAATTAAATAACTAATAATTTTCACTACAAAACAATAAACTACCGTTTTTTAATTATAAAAGACCTTTTTTAATATAACTGTACTATACAGGACGTCCTAGTACGGCTATGCCACATGGAGGGAAAGTACCTTCAATATTGTAGATGGAACATTTTACTGCAAGAAGACATTATTTTAATTTAAAAAACAATTTAAACTGCATTCATCGATTTTTAAATAAATACATGGTTGAACCGGGAATCGAACCAGCTACACGAGAAAAAAAATTACCCTGTAGCTTTATCATACCGATCGAAAGGCTTCATCAAAAGTTTTTTTTTTGGAAAAAAAAGTAAAAGGAAGACCATGAATTTGATGTGAAATTTTGTTCAGTAGAATGAAAAGCTGACATTGCCGTAAGGACATACAACTGAAATTATGATAAGTACCTATTACTAATAAATGTATCCACTTGAGGAGTACGCATCATTTCGGGATATTATAATTTAACTACATGATAAAAATAAAAATAAATAAATAAATATTCCACAACTATCACACAACGCTATCTAGTCCCAAGCTAAGCAGAGCTTGTGTTATGGGTACTAGACAACTGATAAACATACTTATATATTTCTAAATACATAAATATTATAGATAATTTACACCCAGACACAGAACAAATGATCGTGCTTATTACACAAACATTTGTCCTGGGTGGGAATCGAACCCACGACCTCCGGCATAGCAGTCAGGGTCACTAACCACTAGACCAACAGCCCTGTCAAAGAAAGAAGAAAAAAGATACGTAATTAGTAGGTACCTGGTTGTATGTAACAAATCGAGCCGTATCCTGAGCCGAAAGACGCGTAAATTATTTTGTCCATTGCAATGCGGCTGGCTGATTATAAAGAAATAATTAAAAAATGTGTTCCATTTTCAAACTTTTATTCTTTTGTTTCTGTGATTTTCTTTGTAGGATTTTTGCATTGTATTGTGAATTTTTTACATACTTAACCATGACGTATCAAAATAATTTTGATTTAATGGAAGCATACTTTTTGAACCACAAAAACATAACATTAGCCTTACAATGGCACCGCGAAAGATATCCTGATAGAAATACACCATCTCTATTTATTATGAAACGGTTGGTGAATAATCTGCTAAATTTCGGACGTTTCGATCATCGCTTACCACAACCGCGGCACCAAATGATAAACACTGACGATGAACTCGACATATTGATATACTTTGAGGCAAATCCTAAAAGTTCAGTGAGGGAAAGTGAAGAAGTAATCGGAATTTCGAAAAGCAAAATACACCTGAAAAAACTGTACCAGTACTGAAAAAATACAAATTCAAAAGTTACGTTGAAGGGCGATTAGTACAAAAATTACTGCCGACACCGACTGCCTAAAAGACGACTTATTTTCTGCCATGAAATGGAGAGGCTCATCCAAGATGATCAGTATTTTTTAAATAATATTATCTGGTCAGACGAGACAAACTTCAGCAATAATGGTATGTACAACCGACACAATAATCGCATTTGGTCCAGGGAGAATCCCTTACGTATCTGCGAGACTTATAATCAAGTGCGTTTTTCGTTCAACTGTTGGTAAAAAACCGGATCCTCTTAGTACATTTTTACGAAGGGGATTTGAATACGGAAAGGTATTTAGAAATACTTGAGATTTTAAGAAATCAGATAAATAATCTTCCGGTTGCAGAACGACAAAACCTTACTTTTCAGCAAGATAGGGCTCCGGCTCATAACAGTCACAGAACAAGGGACTATCTCAATGAACACTTTCGTCCCTGGATCCGGACAAAAGGACAAATAAGATGGCCGCCGAGATCCCCAGATCTAACCCTGTTAGATTTTTTTATGGGGTTATGTAATAAATTTAGTTTACAAGAACCAGTATGAAAATGTCCACGAGCTACAAACAGAACTTAGACGTATTATTCTAAATATCCACCACAACAAGATCAAAAAATTGACAGGGAGTGAAATAATCAAAAGAGTGCAACTTTGTATTCAACAGTATGGGACTCATTTTGAGCATTTGATAAATTGATTAATTTTGTATTAAAAATGTTAAAATTCATGATCTTCCTTTTATTTCTGACACTATGTTATTTAGCAAAAAATAATCATTATGATGAAGCCGATGATCGGTATGATAAAGCTACAGGGTATTTTTTTTTCTCGTGTAGCGGGTTCGATTCCCGGTTCAACCATGTAATTATTAAAAAATCTATGAATACAGTTTAAATTGTTTTTAAAATTAAAATAATGTCTTCTTTCAGTAAAATGTTCCATCTAAAATATTCAAGGTACTTTCCCTCCATGTGGCATAGCCGTGGGACGCCCCGTATAAGCCAGTCATCGTCACAAAATCGCGTTAGGTCGCAAAAACTTGCACAGCACTTATTTTTTGGGATGTTGTTAGGATAGATACGGATAGTGTAAAACCAAGTTTGCAGCTTCGAAAGACCTGGGCTAACTGCGTGGTGCTCGAAAAATCTCGAAATTTTCATTTTTTGACATTATATATATATATTATATATTTATAACTTGGGTGACTTTTTCATAGACTGCACCTTTTAGAAGTTATTAGTCAAAAGCTGGAAGGTGCCCGAAAACTTTGAGGTCTTCCGAAGCTGCAAACTTGGTTTTATACTATTGGTATCTATTCTAATAATATCCCAAAAAATCAGTACATTGCAATTCTTTGCAAATTTTAGTTTTTTTTTTTAATTTAACTTTAAGTTTCAAACAAAAATAAAATCACCAATACCGGAATCCCGGTAATGGTATTGAAAAATGATAAAAGTTTCCGGGATTTGATCTCGGTATTGAAAGCCCTACTCGTAATGTCTTGTGAGTAAAGTTGACGACTGATTTAAATTTATATGATATCATGCAACTGAAAAAAATGTGGAAACTAAAATCTTAACTAGTCCAAGCACTCACACACACACCTCCCACACAGCCTTACTCACACACACCCTCGCTCACAAACAACCTCACTCACTCACACTGCCACTGCACACTATTATAAACACCACACCTCAACATATACAGTTTGCATGTTTACGATATTTATTTTACATAGTTAAACTGTATCTACCCATGCAACAGTTAAGTCTGGAACAATGTGTTTCTTATGTTTAGACAGGCGTTGATCGCTGCGACACAGTTTTTAACACTTGTAGCTATCATCGATTCCATTGTTATTATCTCCATTTATAATTGTTCCAAAATAAAAAACTTTTACTTCAATAAGCTTTTTACTATTACTTCTTGTAAAAGAAACACAATCCTGAAAATCGCATCTAAATCCTACCAGCAGTGCGATTCTGTAACCATCTCACCGTGAAAAGTTAGGTGAAGTGAGCTTAGAGTGAGCAGCAGTGCGATTCTGTAACTATCTCACCGTGAAAACTTAGGTGAAGTGAGTTATCATTCCAACCAATGCTAAGGATTGACACTATTGACAGCACACTTCACCTAACTTTTCTCGGTGAGATCTTTACAGAATAGACCGGCTGTCAATAGTGTCAATCGCTAGCATTAGCTGGGAATGACAGCTCAGTCCACGCTCACTTCACCTAAGTTTTCACGGTGAGATTTTTACAGAATCGATCGGCAGTAGAACAGACGGGCGGGGCAGTAGGGTAAAGAGAATGTTGCACTTTATCAATGTAAGTAGGAAAGGTAGGCAAAACAAGACGGCTAAGATCCATACTGGTCGTACTTCCCCGCTTCAAAAATCCACCCGGTATAAAGCCTGTCGCCGTCGCATAGCGAGGGAATCATAAAATCAGTAGGTATATATTTAAAAACTATAAAACCGACAACTTGATAAACGTAACCTTTAGTGGTAGAACTACCACTAAGGTACTAACCACACTTAAACGATTTTGTATGGACAAAAGCTGAACAGAGCTGAATAAGTGTGGTTAGTCTAGGTATTTTTTTAATAATTTCGACGACAAGGTTGGCGCAGTGGCTGAGCGATTGACTGCTGCGCTGCGTGTCGCGGGTTCGATTCCCGCACGGAACAAATATTTGTATTGCCTACAGGTTCCGGGTCTGGCTGTTTGTGTATGTGAGTTTAAATGTTTGTAAACGCACCCACGATACAGGAATAATTCCTAGTGTGGGGCAACGTTTTTAAAGCACAAAAAAAAAACTGTCCCTCAATAAATCATATACCTATCTACTTAATAAAGTATTACTAAAACTTGTAGATACGCAAACAAAACACTTACCTTTATCACTGAACTTCCACTCAGTTCCGTGACGTCAGGGTTTTAAAACCTTTTAACAACGCATTCCTCAAGGAATAATAAGGGTGCTCTTTTATAACACCAGCCTGTTACTGCCCCACTGCAGGGCAAAGGCAAGTGGACAGAGATTAGGCACGAGTATTGATCACCACGCTTGCTAAAGACGCGTTGGCGATTTCAGATTTATTTTAACACACTTTTATTAGCTTCACTTGTAACTAATAATGTAACAAAATCTTAGAAGTAAATTTTAACCTACTTCTAATTTTTGTGTCGAAATCAAACTTTGTAGGTATATGTAGTTCGGAAGACAAAACTATGATTTGTTATCTTGGAGCTGATCTGATGATGGAGCCAGGAGGTGGATAGTGGAACTCTTAAGGGGCTACTAGTACATCCCTCGAGTTTGGGGTCATATGATCAGTTTTGATGAATCCAACATATTGCACTTAGTGTTGAGGGTCTGATGATGGAGCCAGGAGGTGGATAGTGGAACTCTTTAGGGGCTGCTAGTAAACCCCTCGAGTTTGGGGTCATATGATTTGTTTTGGCGATTCCAATATATTGCACTTACTGTCGAGGGTCTGATGATGGAGCCAGGAGGTGGATAGTGGAACTCGATAGTAAGCCCCTCGAGTTTGTTAGTAGCCCCTAATCGTCATATCTTAGTTGACTTTATACTTATTAAGTTAATGAAGAATGTACTAGACGTAAAAGTTAAAAATATGTAGTTAATTTATTTTTTATTTTATTATGTTTAGATATCGATACCAATCACGTCTGCGGAGTTTCGCTAGCTAATTTAATTTGACCCTGTATAATACTTACTTTGTCCTACTTGGGGAATGACACCGAACCTAGGACCCGAAGCTCAGCAGTAGATAATAGTATACTGACATACTTTATATTTGAAGTTGATACCAGAGCAGGACACGTACATGAGATAATTCTTGAATGCTCTGGGCACCTTTAATAACAAGTGGTATGTTGGGCTGTATTTTTTTGCTTATAGAAAAGGCATTTAACCTACCAGGTACTATTTAAATTTTTTCTGTATTTAATGTTTGAAGATTTTTCGCGAGCCAACTCATTACTGTGTCTAATACCTACCACATGAGCATCACTAGTTCAGTTTCTGTCCAGTCTGTGCCATGTATAAGAAGTGCTGTATCATCAGCGTAGTTAAACACGGCGCCATTCATGGGAGCTAGAGGCTAGAGAACACAGGTCATTTATATAAATCAGGAAGAGCGTTGGACCCAGAATGCTTCCTTGTGGGATGCCGTAATCAATCCTTGCCTTATCACTCACTACTTCGCCAATCTTTACATGTTGGTATCTGTTTTTGAGTAACTCGTAAAAACATCCAGTGCAACACCGCGTGCACCTATTCATTCCAATTTCGATAAGAATATTGGAACAGTGTCAAAATCTTTAGATATATCCAGAAACATTCCCAGACACTTCCGGCTACCATCCATATGTCTAGTTGCATTTTCAGAGAAAGCTACAACCGCAACTTCAGTACAAGTACCGGTGCTAAACCCGTATTGACTGTGTGAAAGAATATTATTTGCACGCAGACCAGCCAGGCAAATGATTGTTTAGGATCTTCTCCAAAATTTTAGACATAGTTGGTAAAACGAAAATTGGTCTATAATTGTTAACACTATCCCTGTTCCCTTCATTATGGATTGGATGAACGAGTGCTACCTACTTTAAAGGAGTCAGGGAAAATTCCACTTGAAATTGCTAGATTGGAAATGTGAATTTTGTAAGAGAATAAGGTCTTCTGCGTCAATTTAAAAAAAATGTTGGAGATACGATCAATTCCAACAGCTGAATATGTTCTTAGGTTATTCAGAATCTTTTATTTATTATTTATTTATATATAATTTATTGTACACCTCAAAAATACATAGCACAAAAAAAAAAAACATGAAACACTACAAAATATACAATGGGCGGCCTTATCGCATTACTGCGATCTCTTCCAGGCAACCTCTCTCCCTTCCTTTTCCTTTCTTTTCTACTTCTTCATTGTCAGTTTCTAGAATACAAATAGAATTAGAAGCTGGCGTTGGACCGGGAGGGCCTGACCATTTAGACCTACCGTGTTGTCTTTTATTGGCTGAGTTTTTTCCTATGCCAAATATATGCAAACTATTTTGTTGATTGAGTCAGCTGCTCTTGGTTAGATGGAGTGGATTTGGTATGAGTTATTGTTTTCATAAGAAAGGCAATTATTTAAATCTTAGGAACCGAGCAAAAAGAAAAAAAAGTTCGAGCTACCTTCGCTCACTCTTCTCGCCTTACTCCTACATAATCTACTGTTCTATTACCTTACTATTTATCAGAAAGTGCTGCGACCAATTTGCCTGCATCATTAGGGACCCGCGCGCGCAATCGCGGGAGAGTAGCTGTCGTTTATTGAAGAGTTCCATCGTCTATCTCCATCTCCAAAGGTCTTCATTAGATGTTCGTCAAAGGCGATGGCCCAAAAATAACCCTGGCCTGGCGCCTTTTTTTATTTAGAATTTTTTTATTTAGAGGATATTTAAAAATAATATTTAAACCTATCACGTCTATCACTATCTTTCAGTCGGGTGGCCCGTGGCTAACATTTTTTTTTTGCTCAAGAATTTTTGTATGCGTTATTATTAAAAACTCGCGGGCAAAGTGCTATACACCCTACCATACACACTACTTCTCGACCACTCGAGCACTTCGAACTCACAACCTTGTACATGAGAGCTCACCTCTCATGCACGAGTTTGTCAGTTCAACTGCAAACTCAAACTCAACGCATAACTTGACCCCTCTTCTTTTTTGTACCAGGGTTCCTGACCCCTGTTACAAGAAACCGTCAGTGCTGTGCATTGCAGGTAAGCACAGCACTGACGGTACAAAATAGAAATATCTTACACACGAGAAGCGCCCCAGCTAGATGGACCGACGACCTTAGTCAGGTGGCTCGGACAAACTGGATGCGGAAGGCGGAGGACTGAGTGTTGTGGAAGAGGCCTATGTCCAGCAGTGGACTGCTGATTGATATCCCACTCCTCGGGGCTAGCTGGCTCGTACCAACGCAAATGTACACGTACATCCGCGGTGGTGCGACTCAGACTGCCGGGCACTTCTTCTCTTGCAACCGAGCGGGTGGGCAGGTTGTGGATAGCCCAACTCCGGCTGCGGGACCGGCTGCCTACAGCCGATCCCGCACCCGGAGCATCTCGAAAGAGATCCCGGACAAGAGAAGTGCCCGAACACCAAGTCCCAGGTTTAGGGTATCCAATACACCTCATCCCATGTTCCTCAACGTCCTAAACAAACCCAACCCTCCCGTACCCATAAAGTCCTGTCAATCCGCAAAACCCCTAGGCCAAATCCCAGACCTAGGGTGACCCCCCCAAGTAACCCACACCCCACTAACAAACACCCTCCCTCCTATCCCTAAATCCTGTCGGTCCCAGAGGACGGGTAACCTCGATTCCAAAAAAGCCCACCCCCCAACAAATGAAAAATGCAGGAAGTAAAAGTAACTACCCAGGTGGGTCCCGGCTTAGCCGGGGAATCCCACACCACACAGGCGGTCAGCCCCCAACGTATTCTGGGGGGGGGCAACTTACTGCAAACCATTGCCGCGCTCTCCAGCGCGGCCGGCTGCTGACTTAGCGCCCACCACACAGGCAGCGACAAACGCGCCCATGGACACAACCCCGGCAGCGACTAACGCGCCCATGGACACAACCCCGGCAGCGACTAACGCGCCAAAACCCGCTACGACGTGTACGACGTGTATGCCTCCCGCGAGCCTCTGGCAACAGAGTATCGTGCGGAACAGCATCACGAACCCAGACACCGAAAGACACGGACAGACCGAGGCGGTGAAAGCTGACGAGCCCGGCGGCCCTACCACTCTCCCAGTAGATGGAGTACGACTTCTGAAGAAGCGCGGAAAAATCACAGGCCGGGGGAGGAAAGTAGGCGACCGAAAGCGCAACACTTGCGAAGGCAATAGCCAGCGCGAGGCGCGATCGGACGCCGAAGAGGTAGTACGTGACCAGCCCCGATTACGCGATGGGGAAACCGAGCGCGAAAAAGGGCCGGACGCGGAAGAAAGAGAACGGCCGCAAGTACGCGTAGGGGCAAAACGTGGGACTACGCGACCAGCAGCCAGTACGCGATGGGGCAACCCAGAGCGGACAGAGGCCGGACGCGGAACCACGCGTGCAGGGGCAAGTACGCGAGGGGGCAACCCAGCTCGAAAAGCCCTCGCACACGACAGAGCCTACCGGGGGCGCCAACCAACCCCCTCACACGGACACAGACGAATCCCGCCCCGAACCCAGACCCAGACACCACAGAGGGAGGCGGGGTGGAGTCATGCACGCTAAGGCGGCCACCCTGCCGGGTACCTCCAAGCCGCAGCCTGGACCGAGCGGTACAGGGCCGGCAAAGAGGGAGCGCCCGGACGACTCGGCCTCACCGAGCACACTTCAGGGGGACGCCAAGCGTGTAAGGGTCCACTCCGCCCAAGGGGAGCCGAGAACTTATGCGCGGGCCACAAAGGATATACCTGCGCGGCTCGCCGTAGCAATCTGCTTCCCTCCCCCCTCCAGAGACTTGACAAAGGAAGAGGCCGAACAAATCAAGGTAGGCCTGGAAGACCTGCTCATGAACGCAGACTCTTCGTCACCACTCCCGGCCTTCCGCGGATACCCACGGGTAGCGGAGGGTACCGTGCAGATGTGGTGCGAGGACGACAGCGCCCTGACATGGCTGACCCAAAATGTCCCCCTCCTACAACTCCCCAACAACGAACTCAAACTGACAGTACTGAGGCAGTCAGACGTGCCCACCCGTGTCAGAGCCTCGCTCTTCGTCCCTCGGTACAGAGGTGACGTACAGAGGCTCCACAGTATTCTGATTCGTCAGAATATGTGGTATGACATTGCCAGGTGGTCACTGTACAGGGCAACTACCGTCGGTGGTGACAACTATGGGACTTTTTTGACCCTGGGTGTGCCACCGGAGGAAGCGCAAAAGGTTTTGGACCGGGAGCGTCGGATATCGTACCTACTGGGTTCGATATACGTGCGCTTCTGGCCCACGATCCAGCCCTCTGACTGCAAGACGGACCCGACGACGACACTGACGGAGACACGGACAGACGACACGGACACAGACATCGCCCAGCTGGAAGAGGTCATGGCCCGTGCGGCGATGGCTGACGACCAGTCCACAATCCCGGCCACATCTCCCGGCTGGAGCGAGCAGCTTCTGGCATCGTCGCCGGGAGATCAACACGACGGCCCGTACAGGGAAGAGGCGGTGGAGGGACTGTCCGATGGATCCACCACCGACTAACCCCCCGCCCCCCCCTCCATCGACGTCACCCACACTCAACATCGTCCAAGCTAACCTCCAGCATAGCCAGACTGCCACGGCTAGCCTACGCAGGGCGCTAGAGGTTAACCCCCGAACAATCGCACCGATCCAGGAGCCGTGGATCAGGAACAACAGAGTATGCGGCCTCAGTAACATCGGAGGTAAGCTAATCCTCAACACACAGAACCCAGAAAAACCTAGATCCTGTGTGTATATACCCAAAGACATCCCTACCACACTGCTCACACAATTCTGTTCCAGAGACTTGACAGCTGTCAGACTCCGGACCGGGATGACCTCCCAGACGTAGTACTAGCCTCGGTGTACATGCCGGGCGAGGACACAAACTGCCCGCGGCAAGAAATGGCCGATCTAGTGCAGCACTGCGAGGCCACCAGCCTGGACCTGATCATCTGCACCGACTCCAATGCCCATCACCCGCTCTGGGGCAGCGACACATCAAACCCCAGAGGAGAGGTACTATCCACCTATTTATTCTCCACTAACCTTAATATTATTAACCGAGGCTCCGAACCCACCTGGGTCACGGTCCGAGGACAAACGATCATAGACCTAACACTTGCTACAGAAAACGCAAAAAACCTCATCACAAACTGGCACGTGTCGGGCGAACCTTCTTGCTCGGACCACAGAAGGATCCGCTTTACACTAACCACCAACACGAAGAAACCCACACCGAGAAGAAATCCGCGACGCACCGACGTGCCCGGATACAGGCGCCTCCTGGCCGCCCTTCTAGCTAGGCACCTATCACAAACAACGATAAGAGAACCAGCACAGCTGGAATACACTGTGACAAAGCTATCAGAATACCTTACCGAGGCCTACCATGCATGTTGTAAACTAAGGACGCCACGAGCCAACAGCGAGAGAAATCCCTGGTGGAACGCCGAACTTGGTAAACTCAGACATGCTCTACGGAAGCAATTCAACAGAGCTAAAAACACCAGACTCCCGGAAGACTGGGAGATATACACAGAAACCCGACACACATACAAAAAGCAAATCAGAACCGCCAGAAGGACAGCATGGCGGAAATTCTGCGAATCCATAGAAACCAACAATGAAGCCGCAAGGGTAAGGAAGATCCTATCAACCGACCAGGACCGAACCCTCGGCGCGCTGAAAAAACCCGACGACACATACACACTAACGGACCATGAGACCAGCAAGGTCCTTCTCGAAACCCACTTCCCAGACTGCAAACTCCTACTACTCCAGGTCCTGTCCTAGAGGACAGGACCTGGGAAGATGCACCAGTTTGGACCCCAACGGAACGGGACTGGACCTGTGCCCACAGGCTAGTAACGGAGGACCGGCTAAAATGGGCTATCAACACCTTCCAGCCATACAAGTCCGCGGGACTGGATGGCATCTTCCCAGCCCTACTACAATGAGGGCTCGACTACGTTACACCATGCCTGATAGAGATCTACCGGGCCTGCATAGCACTCAGATACATACCCCTAGCCTGGCGCGAAGTGGAAGTCATCTTCATACCCAAACCCGGTAAAGCTGACTACACGCAACCCAAGGCGTACAGACCCATAAGCCTCACATCCTTTCTACTAAAGACCCTGGAGAGATTATGCGATCGACACATCCGAGACGGTCCCCTCAGGGCAAAACCACTCCACAAACATCAGCATGCGTACTCCACAGGCAAATCAACAGAATCCGCGCTGCATAGCGTGGTATCCAAGATTGAATGCGCAGTGGACCACAAATGCTCAGCACTGGCCGCCTTCATTGACATTTAGGGCGCCTTTGACAAAACCATGTTCAAAAGTATCAGCACAGCCTTAGACAGACACGGTATAAATCCGTCTCTGAGCGGCTGGATTACCAATATGCTCGAACAGAGAGCTGTACAAGTGACCGTAAACGACACCACAAGAGCCATTGTGGCAAAGGGCTGCCCGCAAGGGGGCGTCCTTTCGCCACTACTATGGAATCGGTTGTAGACAGCCTGATAAAGGCGCTAAACGATAAAGGCTACTTTACCGTAGGCTACGCCGACGATCTAACCATTATAATAAATGGCACACACGAAGACACCCTGTGCAACCTAATGTACCAGGCCCTGAAGATAGTAGAGAACTGGTGCAGTACACACCAACTATCAGTGAACCCAACAAAAACCGAATTGATCCTCTTCACAAAAAAGAGGAAACTATCTACACTAAAACTTCCAAGATTCTTTGGCACTGCCCTAAGCCTATCAACTGAAACCAAATACCTGGGCATCTTTTTGGACAAACAGCTGAACTGGGCAAAACACACCAACTACATCACCACAAAGGGCAGCATATCCCTGTGGCAATGCAAGAGAATGCTTGGGAAAAACTGGGGGATTAGCCCCAAGGTCACCCACTGGCTTTACACCACAGTTATCCGACCAATTATCACATACGGCTCACTAGTCTGGTGGCCCAGAACAGACCTGAGCACAGCCCAAAGAGATCTCGAAAAGCTACAGCGATTTGCCTGCGTGGCAATCACTGGCTGCATGAGAACTGCACCCACCGCTGCCCTACAGGCTATGCTTGGGCTACCCCCCCTACACCTTATCGTGCGGAGGAGGCGGCCCTGTCTGCCTTCAGACTCCACATATCAGGAACCCTAAGCAATGACTCGAGGATCAAGCACATACGCCTAAAGGACGAGGCGATCAAACGGCAGCCAATGATGGCATCACCCTGCGACAGAGCCCATAAGCAATACTGCTTCCAAAAGCACTACAATATAGTGCTCAAAGAGGAGCAGTGCGACCACTCAGGCCCGAAGGAGCTGAGAGTCTACACTGACAGATCAAAGACCGACTGCGGAACTGGAGTCGGAGTTTTGTCACACGACCTTAACATAAACATATCCAGCCCGCTAGGAATGCTCAACACGGTCTACCAAGCAGAGTGTGTGGGTATAATACAAGCGGCCCATGCCATAGCAGCCAGGGGAGTTACAGACACTCATGTTCGTATACTCTCTGACAGCGCCTCAGTCCTCCAATCCCTAAAGAAGGGATGCATCACATCAAATCTAATACTAGAATGTCACAAGGCGCTTGAACAGGTAACTGTATCGAACCGCAACACAGTGACACTACAATGGATAAAAGGACACAGTGGCTCACTAGGCAACGACGCGGCTTACGAGCTAGCCAGAAGGGCATCCAGCACGCCAGTCTATGGACCGGAACCAGTCGTGCCCATCCCCTTCAATCAACTACGCAGGTGGCTACAGAAGCACACCCACACACAAGCAGAGAGCTGGTGGTCCTCGTCACCAGGCTGTAGGCAGTCCAAGGAAGCCATGCCAACATTAGATGGCAAGCTAACAAAAAGATTATTACGCCTGGACAGGAAAGGTCTGCGCCTGATTGCGGGGACCATCACGGGACACTGCTCACTAAACAAACACTTCCACACGATAGGCATAACGGACAGCCCCCTGTGCAGAGCTTGCCTGGAGGCTGAGGAGACCGTTGCGCATGTGCTTTTTGAGTGCACAGGCGTCACCCAGATTAGGTCGGAAACCCTCGGAACACCCAAATCTTACACAGATGTTTTCAACAGACCAGGAGACTTAATAGGCTTCTGAAGGGAGGTGGGCTGGTTGGAATATGTGTGTGTGGGCCATGGCGGCCGTAGGTGGTCCTACGGCCGCCATGGCCCACGCACAACGGTCCACTTGAAGGACTAAGTGCGGAAACCAAACCCATAACATAGAACATAGAACATAGATGTCCCACTCTGTACAAAGCTCAGGGTATAATATAAATTATAATTATGTACCTATGTAAAAGATGCGGACAATTTTTTGATGCCCAATGAGCTCCTCCCTTTTTCTTTTGTTTTTATTATATACTTGTATATTGTGATTAAGACTTTTTGTTTGTATTTAAATAAAAAATTGGTATGTAAAAGTACGTACTTACAAAATGTATTTTATCTAGCAGAGCAATAAGTTTCAGTGGCTGGATTATCTGTGTTGAAGTATGTACTGGTGGACTCCAACTGACTAATCTGCATTTGCGACATACATATTCGCCAAAAATGTAAACAAATATGAGTTCATGGAAAAATAACTTTAATTCCTACACAATAAAGTTCAGTTTACGCTACAACTTCAAACTTTTTTATAACTTTTTCAATAGTCACTCTGACATCAACTTAGTTACTATTAAAATAAAGTTGATATTTGTTTAAACAAAGGTATTATTTTACTATTTTTCATAAGGTCAGGAAACTCCCCACTGTCAATACAACTATTAAAGATAAGAGCTAGAGTAGGTGCCACAATGTCAATAATAGACTTAGCAACTTCTACAGAATTACCCCACAGATCTGCAGTCTTTTTAACATTTAAAGTGTGAAAGGTTTTAATTATATCTCTACAGGTAATATGTTCAAAATGAAATTCCGAATCACAACCATTAACATTTTCCTTAAGCAAAGACTCAGCAACAGAAGGTTTAGGGATTTAGTAGTTGAAATGGGAATATCTGAAAAGAAATTTTCGAATGCCTCGGCGACTTGTGAGTCTGATTTTATTATGTTGTCATTAATAGACAGGCTGTAGTCAGTATTTCGGTTACTAGATCTTCCCGCTTCACAATTAATAATAGTCCAGTTCGTTTTAATTACATTACTGCTGTTTTTAATCTTTGAACCCAAATAACGTGACTTGGCCATATAACAAACGTTTTAAAATAATTTTGAATAATTTCTAATGTACAAATTAAATTCATCAGTGTTAACAAAAGACCTTTCATTGTACAGTTCATAATGCCGTGTTCTACTTTTATGAATGCCAATGGTAGCCCAATCACTGAAAGATGCGTTACTATTAACTTGAAATAACGTCAATTTGAAACAAAATTTGAAAATAGATGCATTGGAAAATTAATGTCAAGAATAGACTCCCTATATATATATAGCGTGGCGCTTACATGGCGACATTAATTTAACACGTATAGGTACGGTTTCGCGTTTTCGAATATATTTTAATTTAATTAAACGTTATTATTTATCATTTATTCACAATTTTCTAAAATAGCATCTTCTGCCACTAATTAAAGCGCAGGGGTCATTTCCCGGGGTCATGGATCATAACATAACATCGCATAAATAAAATTAAAACGAATAATGTGCAAAGAGTAGGCAAATTGAAGGAAAGAGAGAGAGCCCTATGTCGGCGAGCGGTGCAGGCGGTAGGTTTCAAATTACGAATTATTTTGTTATAATTTTTATGATTACTGGCCACTAGCCCTACCAGTGTGTTACATTAATGTCGCCATTGTAGCGGCACGTTGTATAAAGTAACGTGGATGCAGTTATTCGTCGAGTTCCCCCCTGACCCTTGCTCGTTGAAGTGCACAGCCCGCGCCGAAGCTGAGCCTGTAGCTTTAAACTCCCTGACGGAGACCTTTGAGTTTGTTTCGGCCTTTCTTCTCAGAGATAGTCCTAGGAAACGCCGTGCTCATCAAAGCATTAATAATAATAATTCGATCCAGCCTGTCCCATCTTGCTGCCCTCTCCCAGAGACGCCCTAAGCCGAGGTTCGTACCCCACAGGGGGTGCCCTTAGCGTGCAGTCGCTTAGGTTTAAGCCCTGGTTGGAGACTTTAAATTGTCTTAAGGCAAGTCCGGTTAAGTAGTCACGACCTCTCAAGGTCAACTACGAGATTTCAATGTTAAAAAAAAATATATATTCATCAAGATGTGGTGTTGTTAGGCAAGAGGTTTACACCGTTATTCTTGGCAAACAGGAACTGGAAAACACCTGTCAACCTCTGTTTTAGATACGCAAACTCGCAGTTTTTATTTCAATGAAATCAATGACAGGCACTTTTCAATTGTTAATAGGAGTCCGTCAGTCCGGAATATGAAGCTAGTTGCTAACTCCAAAGCGTAGTAGGTTCCTACGGAGAAGAACGAGTAAGAAACTCCAAGGAGAGTGTCCTTGGAGTTTCTTTCTCGTTCTTCTCCGTTTTAAATCAAAATATTGTTACACAATATTTGTTTCGAAAGATTCTAATGATTATAATTCTGTAAAGCCATATTTTTAACGGTCACGAATCATATTCTAATCAACATAAAAGTTGACAATGACCAGCAAATTATTATTTTTTTTTAATAAAACGTTGCCCCACGCTAGGAATTACTCCTGTATCGTAGGTGCGTTTACAAACATTTAAACTCACATACACAAACAGCCAGACTCGGAACAACTACCTGTAGGCAATACAAATATTTGTTCCGTGCGGGAATCGAACCCGGGACACACAGCGCAGCAGTCGCTCAGCCTCTGCGCCAACCGTGTCGTCAAGTTGCAAGAAACGTAGGTAAATTTGAATTTCGCGGCTACCTTCACGAATCCCCCTTAAACTTAAAACTGAACTCTGTCTGCAAAGGGCACCTATTATGAAGGGGCCTTTATACCCTGTCCATTAGGTTAACCGTTTTTTGACAGCTGTCTTAGAACGTACATATTCCAGATTACGTAAAAGTTACCTTTAAAATGCGTAATAAAATAAATATACAAACAGCCTAATCTCATTTAATTACCTATCTTATTTATGACTTTTTACAGATATTATAATACCGTACGTGTATCAGTTTTGACAAAAATAAATATAATTGCTCACTAGTTCGATCTGTCAAAAAACCGTTAACCTAATGGACAGGGTATAAGCATATTTCCATAACCCCTCTTAAATGGAAGTGTATTAAAATATGTGGTTAATTAAACATTATTTTTATTAAATATATTACAACATTTACAAATATTCTACAAAACAAACTGATAAATTGATTTAAAAAAATATAATACAAAAAGTAGATAATCTTATACAATGTGTAACGGAATTAATGCACATTATGAAAGTAGTTTGTTCAGAATCGTTTACTGAATCGATTTCTGTAATTTTTAATATAGGTAATATTTTATCCCAAAAATAATTAAAACTACGTAAATTATTGTCACACTTCCGCTGTACAGTCAAAACAAACCAAAATGGATGAAATATACCCACTAAGCTAGACCCTTATACGAGTGCGACTGTGTGCACGCGTAGATTTGTAATGTGACCATAATTTTCTCGCACAATCAGTATAATTAATTTGTTAAAAAAACAATGTTTTTTACATAATAATAAAAATTCAGTCTATGTATTATGATTATAACATAATATTCTAATTGGGGTGTCTGGTGGTGTGCGTTAATTCCGGGACATGTTGTATAATAGTTATTTGTTCATAACAACTTTATTATAGCCATGCATGGATCAATATAACAGCAATATACAGGAACAAAGGTACTACGAATCTTGTAGCACCATTTTGTAATACCATCGCGCAGTGTCCTGACACAGGAACAGCGCTCTTCTGTACCAGTGTGCTGTAAAACAAAATAAATAAGTAGGTATAACAGAGTATGACCAGTACTAACTTTACTAAAATAAGGCCAACGAGACGAGATAGTGATGTTAACACTTGCAGGGGTTCATACATTTATTTATTAAAAGTATATAAATACAAATTTTAAATTTTCTATTCTAATCGTTGTCTTAGACGACGATGATTCGTCAGCGAAGTCCGAATCAGTGGTATGGTAATTGTCCTGCCAGGCTGTGATTCCATAATTAAAATCACAATAACAGTAAAAATCAACAAGAAAAACTAGCAGTGGCGCCGATTCCCTTGTTCACAACCTAAACTAAATTTAAGTTCAGTGCATCTTTTTCTTTCTAGTTCATTAAGAAAAGGACAGACAGAAGATAAATATTAGTTTAGTCCTGTCAAATAGGTAACATGGGGACGTTGGTTCAAGGTTAAAGGTATTTTCGTTTGTTTCAACTGGATGGACTGTTCGATTGAACTGGACTTTCCTTACGATTAAAAAGATAAGGCCTTGTAATTGACCAACAGTCGGCATAGGGCCAGAGTTATTACTTATAGTAAAAGCTGCCGCAATCAACATGGCCGCCTACTGGGCTCTAACAATATAAAACATCGAAGAAGAGTACCATCAACACGAGAACAAGAAGAACTAATGGATAATACACCTCTTATGTATGGAACCGTAAAAAATAATCGACACGACACGTACAATCATTTGTTTCGCATTATACAAGCTCGTATACTCTCGAGCCGACATATATCCATGTGCAATAACGAGTTTACATACCCGTCAAAAATACGCCCCATTTGTATTTATGGAAAAAACTATTATTATTAATAATAATAATATTTTTTTTTTTATCTTCTTTTTTTGTTTTTTTTTTGTTGGCATTATGGTTGTTTACTTCACCCGTAAAACAGGTTGAAGTATACAAATAATACATAATAATATGGTTCAATTCTGAATCCTAACTAATTTATTGCCTCTCACACACCCTCTCTCACTCACAAGTCAAGTCGTTAAAACCGTGCAAAGCAGAAGCGGGTCGCTAGTTTAGGCATAAGCATAATCGGCCTATAAAGTTCCCACTGCTGGGACACAGGCCTCCTCTCGGTGAGAGGGAGTGGGCCGTTATCCGCTAGTTTAAATAATAAATAAATAATATGATAGAAACTTACTTTTTCCCAACTGCGCAATTGACTCCCGAGGCAACGACTTTCAACGTTTGTGGCACGCCAGTGATCGCCGACAGGTCCACGCCTGCATCTGACGACCCCAAGTTTAGTACTGCTACGACTAGATTTCCAGTTCCAGTGGGTATCCTAATAGACAAACATTTTTTTGTAAGAAAAAAGTATTAAGGTTCAATCATTTTGTTATTCTCTAACATTAAATAGAACGCTATCCGCACTCTGGGGCTGTATTGTGCTTTCACAGACATAACTCACACAAAAACACAGACCAAGATCAACTATCTATCTGTATACATAAGCAAATTTTCGTTCCTTGCGGACATCGAGCGCGCAACCAAGATACGAAACTCAGCCTTTCTTCGACCCAACGACTTTCTTCGTTTCTGTGGTCCAAGCTTGGCCACTATTCTATCAAAAGCAGTCATCTTCGCGTCTATCTACGTGTCCAACGCTACTTGAGACGTATCGCCCTGTCACTAACGTCGAAAACTTTCATCCGACGATGGATTTCGGTGTTACGCACTCGGTGTAGGGTTATGCCAAGCATGGTTCGCTCCAGGGCCCTTTTGTGCCACTCGTATTCGGTGTTCAGCTTACTTTGTAAGTGTCCGTGTTTTTGCGCCATAGTTTCGTAGGACACATTGGTTGAAGGCGCAGGTTTTTAGGCACTAAGGGATCTCTTTAGACCGAAAAATGTGTTTTTAGCTTACCGAAAGATGCAAGAGTACTTACCTTGTAATAACTAAGACGTCGCTTGAAATTGCATATGTCCCCAACGAGCCGGTACTCACCGCCGCAGAATGTTTCAAGGCAACGACATCCTTGTAAAACTGTAAACAGGTATTCATTAATAACAGTGGCAGGATAAAGTAGTGAATAATGAGCTACTGATCCTAGAATGAGTTTTCCCAAAGGTGATTTACCCATCCCCTTCCAACGCAACCCAATGAACGTGTATACTTCTCATCTATACTAATCTATACTTCTAATAGTAAAGCTGAGGAATTTGTTTGTTTGAACGCGCTATACTCTGGAACTACCGGTCGGATTTGAAAAATTCTAGCGTAACGAGTTTGACCACTATCTTACTAGAAGATGTGGGCCAAGGACTGGCCCACATCATCAGCGCGATGCATTGGATCTTCAAGAATTAGCGAAAGAAGCTGAACAAAGAAAGAAGTAGAAGATAAAACATGGGGAGGCCTTTGCCTCGAGATAACTTGAGGGCGCTTCTTATGTCTAATTTAGATTTCAATATTACGTTTAAGTGACTCTTCGTTGTTGCTTTCTCGACCGCCACGTTAACAGTTCTGTAGTTACTAGCGACAGGAAGCCACGTAGTGGTGGCGTTGGAGAAGCCGGCATTCGTGGTATCGTCCCAGTGGAACGGCGTACGCTCAGGGTCGCGGCTGCTTTTCCAGTAGTTGATAGGATCGTTGGTGTTGCAAGCCGCAGGGTCCTTGGTTTGCGCCCAGCTAATGTTGCCATCTGTCATACCAAGCTCTTCGCCCTGAAATGTGGAGTCTTATTTTTAAAAACTCAGTATATTAGCTCCTTTCTTTTTCGATAAAAGAAACGGTCATGCACAATGATAGAATAAGTTTGGCAACGAAGTGAAGTGAGCTAGAAAAAATATTTTAATTATGGATGTTCCTAAGCCAGCTGTAGTTATCAGCAGTCTACTTAGTTAGTCCTTAGATTTCTGAAAAGGAGGTTATTACCTGAGTAAGCGAGTCGGTGGCACAGAGTCAGCGCTAGTACTTACTGGTCAAGTATAGCACTAAAATGTTATTTAGGCGCGTGGCTAAAATCGGAACTAACGCCGCCATATTGTTTTTTAAATACATGTTGAGTGGCATTTCATCAAAGCATTACGTAAATGTTTGCCAACAGCGCCCTCCCGTCAACTTCATTCGTGCGCCAAGGATAAGGCAGTGTTTCGCTTACCTGATAGGTGATGCTGACTCCAGGGAGGACGAGCGCCAACATGTTCATCGCGTCCACTCTGTCGACGCCGTGTCTTGTGGCCATGCGACTTTGATCGTGATTGCCGTTCTGTAATACACAGTAAATACTTAGAGAATCTGAAGTCTCATCCTGAACATCTTTTTGTAACGATTTTTGAATAAAACTATTGACTTTTACCAATATTATGAGTCCATGACCAATATAGATAAAATTATTGATTTAAATTAGGCTAAAAGTAAGTAATTCGAAGACACTTACCACCCAATTAGCGGTCTTACTAGTTGGCAAATTGGACATCCACTTATCGACTACAGCCTTCATGCCTGTCGCATTGGACATGCTGTTCAGTTCTCCAAGAAACACGAAGTTGAAAGGTATGGCACCGTCGCGATTGTTTTCCCCGTAATAACGCATCATCAACGATATTTCAGTGTAAGCTTCTACCATCATGACCTTGGACTCGTTTTGTCCGAACTCTTCGAGGACTTCCCGCCAGTCAAACACGATCGAGTATGTTTCATTTCGATCCCTCGTGTAGGGGTGAAGTAGGTAGTCGTAGCTGTTGACGTCATCAGTTGCATCTAAAGCCACGACATGGAACATATTTAGAAAATTAATGAACACTTTTTCGTTAGGTAAGTTTTGAGTATGAATGTCGACGGCTATAAGAGTAGGAGAAGACCAAAGAAACGATGGAAGTATGGAAGAAAAAGACATGTTGCACCGACCCCAAATAAACTGGGACACGGGCAGGTGAATTATGACGACAGGGCTGATTTTTCAATCGACAGATAATTTTTACTCGTGGAATAAAATTAACATCTGTCAGATTTTGTATGGAACTGCCTAAAATTCAAAATTATGCCTCGGATAAAATAATAATAATAATCTTTATTAGACAAGACAGTGGTTACAGAATACTGTGAAGTCCCTGACTCCTGTGCTAGGTGATAGACCTGTGTTACAAGAGCCAGTGCCCTCTCCCAGTAGGAGATATTACAGATCTTATGCAAAAAGATTAACAAAAATAAAAAGAATATGGTAACAACAAAAAAGTAAAATAGACTAAGCGGTTAAAAAAAGCCTGGATTGAGTTTGTGAGTTTTTGTGTCTCAGTGTGGACATGCGTGTGTGTGTGTGTGTAATATTGAAAGTGAGATCTTAATTCTAAATACCTAGCCAGGTTAACGGCCAAGTCTCTGTTAAGCTTCCCATCATTCCATCTCCTAATTCGGTTGTGCTTGTGTTGTCAACTTACTTGAGCGTGGTTCATCGGGGTACGTGCCGTCGGAGCTGGGTTCCACTTCAAACAACATGTTGATTGCGTCTACTCGGAATCCGGACACTCCTTTTCTTAACCAGAAACGAAGCACCTCCTGAAAAATTTCGTTGGCGTTTCAGAACTACTAGTATGCGGGAAGGTGCCTGAACGTTAAAGATGTTTCTAATATTTTAGAGATTTTTTTGATAAGATAGGTAGGTAAAAAGTTAAGCTTACAGGCTTTTTGAATTCTTTGGAATATGAAACAGGGGTTATTGATCACGTTCAAACAATTGCATAACGGAACTATTGTTATCATGTTTAAGTTATAAGTGCAAACATACTTTCATCTCTTCGCGCAGGTACTGGTTGCGGTAGTTGATGTCGGGCTGTCCAATGACGAACTGATGAAAGTAGAACTGTTGTCGCTCATTGTTCCATTCCCAGGCGCTATTGCGGAACAGACTGATCTAAACAAAAAGTGTAAGAAGCTCAGCCGGAGATATTATTCAGTCAGTACTGACGGTCGGCCAAATTTCGAAAATTTTAAAATAGGTAGGTACCTGTATTATTATTTGAAAAAATGGGAATTCTTTGCTAGGACTAAATGTTATTTACTAGATAATATTAGGTAGGTACACCTTCTTTCTATTTTTTTTGGTACTTACTGACATAATATAAATACTAATGATAATGCTGAAGAGTTTGTTATTTCCGATCCAGCCTGTCCCTTGCTGCTCTCTCCCAGCGACGCCCTAAGTCGAGGTCCGTACCCCACCGTACCCCTTAGCGTGTAGACGCTTAGTTTTTAAGTTTTTTAAGCCCTGGCTGGAGGCCTTAGTTAATTGAGACATCCACAGGCAAGCCCGGTTAAGCAAACGACAACCTCATAGGTTGAACTGTGAGATGCCAAACATAATTGAAAAAACATGAAGAGTTAGTTTGTTTGAACGCGCTAATCTCTGGAACTACCAGTCGGATTTGAAATATTATTTTTGTTTTGATAGCTCAATTCTTGAGGACGGCTATAGGCTATTTAACATTACGCCACGACTCCTAGGAGCCGAGTAAAACAAAACAAGTAAGAAAGAATACTAAGCGAAAACGATGTAGAATCGCGTGCAGACGATGCGATGCGACCTGGGATGGGGGAACAAGAAATTCCCGCAGACAAATTCGCGTGCAGAAGCTATTAGATATTATAAACAACTTACCCAGTTACTTGGTGGAACTCTTGCGCCTGTGGCGTTTGTTGTACCGTCGGCCCAGATGTAATAGTCAGTATAGTTGCCTATTCTTTTTATTGAATTACGGAACCATTCGCTCTCGTTGCTCGTATGGTTGGGCACGTAGTCCAACACCACGCGAATTCCTGCACGTCAGTGGAAGCATTGAATGAATTGATCAATTTTATTCAGTCAAATATGCAGAGAAAAACATTAAAAGTACAAAAAATGTAAACTAAGGCTGTAAGATAGGATTAATAAGTTCAAAGTTAAGAAGAATACATAAAATATCTTCCTTAAAGCTAGCGCAAAGTATGGCGAACCGAACCGTAACGCAAGGCATTGCTAAAATCCTCCTTCATCAGTTTTGTACTTTTCCTATGAACCATAGCCCGTTGCAGGCGGTCCGTACCATTTTTTGCATGATCATACGCTGCGCGCGGCTGCAAAGTACGCTTGGATTAACTCCTCGTCTGTTAGGCAAGCTTATTAAGTTCGGTAACATTAGAAGAAGTAATTGTGTCTCATTAGTGAAAATCGAGCGCTTAAAAAAATAAGGTTCTTTACTCGCGACCGTTAGAAAACTCACTCGTCACCGAATAACCGAGTTACCTGGCATCTACAGCGGGTTAGATCCTCACATTTATTATTCTTCCATGCTACTTCCGCCACACCCAACATTCACTTCCACAGATAAGCGTAGGTACCACACGCCATCGTGGATAGTCGAGCCTTTTTCGTCACTGAACATCGACTGGATGGCCACAACCACATGTGGTAGCACCGTTCACTTTCTTTCCCGCATTCACTTTCCTTTCCACAATTAATCTTTCTCCATCTTTTGTAAACAGACTTCCTAAATAAATAGTACCTACTTAGTATAACTGATTTCACCAAACTATGAATCTAGTTGACTTACCCAATGCCTTAGCTTCAGCCACGAGAGCGTCGAAGTCGTCCATAGTTCCGTAATCTGGTGATATAGACTTATAGTCTGCGATATCATAACCGAAGTCGTACATGGGAGACTTGTAGATCGGAGATAGCCAGATCGCATCTACGCCCAAGTCTTTCAGGTACGGCAGCTTTTGTTTTATACCTGTTGAAAATGTTCGATTTGTTATTTTGAAGTAGGTAAGCAGGACCGAGGATGTTGGTTGAGGGACATTACTTATGACAGCTAAGTTTCATAATCCTTGGTGAATATGACACACGCCTTTCTACGGCGTCCTCTGTCCAAATCGGTATCAGAATATCGTCATTAAAAACAAAGGGTTGATACTTCGGCCGGGTTTGAAAGCATGCATAAGCATAATCATCCTATAATGTTCCCACTGCTGGGACACAGGCCTCCTCTCGGTAAGGAACCGCGGCCCAGTGCAGGTTGGTGGGTGTCACATCCACGTCTGTCGTGTTTGAAAGCGTGGTCAAAGTGTAGTTGACATATTACCGGTCAAATCTCCGATCCCGTCGCCATTGCTATCCATGTAGGAGCGTGGGTATATCTGGTAGATTACGCATGAATTCCACCACATGTCCACGCACGAGACGCACGCTATCGTCGCAGTAACCAGGAACAGCGTTAACACCTGCATTTTGGCTTAATACACGAAAAATATGTTCAATTATTAGGTTAGTACCTAGTTATCTATACTAATATTATAAAGAGGTAAAATTTGTTTGTAAGTTTGTATGTAGTGGATAATCTCTGGAACTGCCAGTCGGATAGGAGAGGAAGCCTATGGCCCTTTAGGAGCCGAGTCAAAAAATAAAAGAAAGAACGCTCAGTGAAAGCGAAGTGATAGCGCGGGCGGGCGATGCGATGCGACGGGGTGGAGCGGGGGAAAAGCAAAATTTCACGCGGACGGAGTCGCGGGCTGAAGCTAGTACTCTATATTTCAACGATTAGGAACTGGCATCTTGGCAGGCAATTCGATTTGGGCCGAAACTGTCAAATGTCCCAAGTGGGGCCTAACGGCAGACTAACTGTACTGCTTACATGGCACTTAATACACTTAGCAAATAACGCGACCGCGATGCAATAGGGTATTTGACTGGTTTTTCGGAACCTTGAAATAATCAAGCGACAGTAAAAAAAAAACTAAATATCTCAAAAAATGCCAAGTGTTATGTGTTTTAAAGTCTATGCTAGACACGAACAGCACTAGACGTCACAACACAGGAGCGCCGCAGTAATTTCGCGCCCATTCGTACAATGATCATATTGTGGGACAAAGATAGAAGAAATAAAATCAAGTGTTATTTTTTGTAACATCTTTCAAGATAAGTTATTTGATAGTTGTCAAATAACTTATTGTATCAAAGCATTCTGTAGCGGTACTACCTTCCAGAATATGAAAAAGTAAATTAGGTAATTAATTATATAATTGATAAAAGTAAAGAAAGAAGCTTACAGTTCAGGGATAGAATACAATACTCTTTATCTTGTACACCAAATAAATTACAGACATAAATATAGAAACTTCACAAAGGGTGACACAATGGGCGGTCTTATCGCTAAGAGCGATCTTTTAAAGACAACCTTTGGATGGATTAAAAAGGGGACGGAGAGACAAATACTGTAGGTAGTCTGTGGTGTACCATTTAAATCATACAATAAATACATACATAAAGTATATTATACTAATCTAAATAAATATATAATAATAAACATGAAACTGGAGCAAAGAAAATATAATGATGATGTTTAACTCGAGAGGTAGTGCGTTTTTATAATAATTTTAAAAGTGGACAAAGACGATGACTTTTGGTTGTACAACTATACGCCCCCTGAGCACTTGAAAAAATTAAATAAGTTTATAAAATTATAACACACCTGCTTGCTTTCGCTGCAGCTCCACAAATAGCGATAGCGGAACGGCAGGTCCTTATATAGATCTAAGTGTACACTGGAACACTCGACATTGTTTGCATTTTAGCGACAATATCGTTGATGACTTAAAACACAAAATTCTTTCAAAGATCGCTACTTATACAATGTGTAACTGAATTAATGCACATTATGAAAGTAGTTTGTTCAGAATGATTTACTGAATCGATTTCTATAATTTTTAATATACTTAGGTAATTTTTTATTCCAAAAATAATTAAAACTGGCTACATAACAGTCACAGTTCCGCCGTACAGTCAAAACAAACCAAAATGGACGAAGTGATTTCTACGCTAGCCCCTTATGCGTGTGCGTAGGTACGTGTGTAGATTTTTAATGCGAAAGTGTGTCTTTTAATTACGGGAGGACACTGGCTCCTGCAACATAGTTTTAACTAGTGCAGGAGCCAGAGAATTCCATACTCTGGTGTACAAATTGTTTTATGTCAATAAATAATTTTTATGTTTTTTAAGTTTAATGTGACCATAATTTTCTCCCACAATCAGTATTAATAATTTAATAAATAAACAATGTTTTATTCATAATAGTAAAAATTGAGTGCATGTATTATGATTAGAACATTATATTCTAATTGGGGTGTTTGGTGGCGTGCGTTAATTCCGGGACATGTTGTATATAAAAAAAAGTACTACTCATAGATACATATCTACGCTAGCGGTAGATATAATAGATACCCAATACCTTTCCCTTATCTTCGAAGTCGGCAAACCAAAAAATCTGAAATAGTCTTCTTCTTACCGTGTCGAGAGCAATCTAAATGGACTCGGCCCAGAATTCAGCTAGTTGTTTGGCGCCATCACCAGCGTCCATCAGTTCCTGTAATGTTCAGCTGACAAGCGCGCAGGACACTATATTAAGTGTATAGGACACTTAATATCGTGTCCTGTTTGTGAAACAGCACCACATTTACACTCCAAGGCCAAGGAAGCCAAGGAAAACCTGGGTCCGAAGTCTGTTTAAAAACCTGAAATAGTATCTGAAATATGGCAACTCTATGGATAAGCTGATGCTGATGGCGGATTTTAGAAATTTGAGTCCCTTGAAATTTTTTTTTATCCACATTGGTGAAACTACATTTATACGCACAGCTGCGAATCCTCCTGCATGTCTCTCTATGTTTTTTGTTATTAAGCGATGCAATTTACTAGAGAGCTTTCGATGCGAAAGAGATATAGACACAGAAAAATGCTGATCCGTACGTGTTAGTATTGTTGCGCGCCACAATTAATGCCTGATACATGGTAACATTAGTTACCACTAGCGCCATCTAGTTTCGAGTAGCTGAACTAATAGTCACTTGTGCCATCTAATGTCGAATAGCTGAACTAATAGAGTCACTGGCGCCATCTATTATCGAGTAGAGATGTCGGTGCTGGAACTTACTAGAACTATCGACATCTGGTCAGTCGGGGCCGGTATGTACTCGAACATTCTAGACGTTTCTACAATAGAAGGTTCTGGAATTATCTGCGGCACTATATAAGGCCGGGACTAGCCGCGACCAATCAGACTTGGTTCTGCGATAGAAGCGAATACATCGAAAGCGATCTTCGAGTGCGACTTAAGAGCGATTGTGTTTTATAATTAGTGTGTTTGAGTTGTTATTAGAGATGATTAAATAAAGTGTAACTTTTGGTAATTTTTATCGGCAGTTTTTATTGTCACGAACCCGAAGCTCGTAACAATTGGTGTCAGAAGCAAGGATTAAAATCATGCCGATTTTACCTAAAGACGACACGGAGGGTATCCGTACCCGGAGTCAACGCCAACAGGAGACGGACCAGAGACGTTTTGGGGGAACTATGCCGCAGAGGTCGGAGGGCCAGCTACCAACCTCGGAGGCCGAACCGTCCGCAGCAGCTCCAGCATCAGCAGCACCAGACTTTGCTGCCCTGATGATGATGCTGCAGGAGTAGTCCCGCCGACAGGAGGAACAGGCCCGCCGACAGGAGGAACAGGCTCGTCGGTTGGAAGAACAGCTCCAGCGGGACAAGGAGGAACAGGCCCGTCGGTTGGAAGAACAGCTGCTGCGTGACAGAGAGGAACAGGCCCGCCGACAGGAGGAACAGGCTCGCCGACAGGAGGAACAGGCTCGTCGGTTGGAAGAACAGCTCCAACGTGATAAGGAGGAGCAAACGCGCCGCCAGGAAGAGCAGATGCTCCTTATGAAGGACCTTCACGCTACCTTCGGGAAAGACATGAAAGAGGTGAAGGATAAGGTTGCTCAACATGACAACCGCCTGTCGGAAGCTGAAATCCGGATCGACCAAGTGTATAATCGGGTTGACAACGCGGTGGCTGACGTGAAGAAAACCGTGATGGCTGATGTAAAGAAATCGCTGGATTACCTTAAACTTAGGGATGGAATCGCAGCACCCGTAGCTACAACACCTTCGCTACGTGGATTCAAAGTGCCACCGTTCGACGGAACTTCTTCCTAGTCGGCCTACAAAATCCAGTTTGAGGCTGTCATGAAGGCGAACGGTTGGAATAAAAGTCAGGCCATGACTGCCCTCACCCTAGGCCTGCGCGACCAGGCCTTAACTGTTCTGGAAGCTCTCGGTAAGGAAGTGACTTACGAGCAGCTCCTTAAGGCATTGGAGGCTCGGTATGGGGACGCTCACCTGGAACACGTGTTTCGTGCGCAGCTCAAGGATCGCGTGCAACGCAGTAATGAAAACCTGCAGCAGTGGGCCCTTGAAGTGGAGAAGCTGGTGCGTAAAGCTTACCAGTCCGTACCTGCGCTCATTGATGGGAACCTGGTGCAGGCATTCCTCGACGGCATCCGCGACCTTGAAGTTAGAGCTGCTGTGAGGCTCGGGCACCACAGGACGCTTAAAGACGCCTTGGCCCATGCACTGGAGGTGGAAGCTGTGCGGCAGGATCATCGTTCCCATCGCGTCAGGGAGGTTGCAGCGGCTACAGTTCGCGACGGATACAGCCCTAGGTGCTACGGCTGTGGGGAAAGGGGCCACCTTCGATCCAGTTGCCCCAAGCGAACTGCAGAAAGTGAAGACGGCCGATCTTCAGAGGGCAGTGCAGCTAACAGCACCGCCCAGCACCAGCAGCAGGGAAACGAGTAATAGCCAGGACTGCGGGGCGGGTGCTGGCTGATGTTCAAAGAGCCCCAAGGGTTTCGATCACACAAACCCAAGACGGGAACAGCCTAATCATCAAGGGCGAGGTCAACGGAACGCCGTGTAAGCTGACCATAGACACTGGAGCCTCTCGCACGGTTGTCAGTTCCCAACTCATAAGACGGTCCCTTGGGGACTCCGCATACAACCGGGAACACATTAATTTGGTAACAGCCACAGGTCAGCGCATACCCGTCCATGGAGAGAAGAAGATGGGGTTGAAGCTAGGCAACAGAATCTACCTGCATAATGTCATCGTGGCTGATATAATGGACGATTGCATCCTGGGCCTTGACTTTATGAGGAAGAATTGTTGCGTCAAATTGACGTCAAGCAAGGTGTTTTGAAATGTGGACAAGAGGAACTTTTCGTGGAAGGAGCGTTACCAGGGAACGTGTACAGCCTTAAGAAGATTGTTCTTCCGCCGAGATCGGAAACGTTTGTGCCGGTTAGCCTTCCTCGGAATCCTGGGCAAATTCATCGTTGTGTACTCGTGGAAAGGGTAGACAATGACCTTCCGTGGAAAGTGGCACGAACTTTGGTCAGAACCACCGACATCTCAGGGGTACGTGTGCTGAACCTTTGTGATCAGGAACAGGTTATAGAAAAAGGCACACTAGTTGGTACTTGCGAGGAAGTGGATTGGTTGCGTCGATGCCAATATCTATCGACTGGGACCCTCAGCAAGGATGCACAAACCAGAGTGACCACACTTTTAGAAGACTGCCGCAGCGCTCTGTCCCAAAATGAAATGGTCAAGGCGAAGAAAATGTTACTTAAGTATGCATGTTTTCTCGTCAAACGATGCTGACATCGGGAGGACTGGCTTAGTTCAACACAAAATAAACACAGGAGAAGAATTGCCTATCCGTCAGCGGCCAAGGAGATTGCCGGTAGCACGTGAAAAGGAAGTGGAAACCATCATTGAGGGAATGGTGAAGGATGGTGTTATTGAACCTTCATCTAGTCCATGGTGTTCACCTGTAGTGCTGGTAAGAAAGGACGGCAGCATGAGGTTTTGTGTTGACTATCGTCGTCTGAACGACGTCACGAAGAAGGACAGCTATCCTTTGCCAAGAATTGATGACACGCTGGACATGCTTACTGGAGTAAAGTGGTTTAGCACGCTGGACCTGAAAAGTGGCTACTGGCAAGTTGAAATTGATCCTAAGGACAAGGAGAAAACTGCATTCTCGACAGGAAAGGGTCTGTGGCAATTTAAAGTTATGCCGTTTGGATTATGCAATGCTCCGGCAACGTTTGAAAGGTTGATGGAACTTGTACTTACCGGGCTTATTGGCGATGCTTGCCTGGTCTACTTGGATGACATCATCATCGTAGGCCGTACGTTTGAAGAACATCTTCAAAACCTGGAACGCGTGCTCATGAAGATCCAGAGTGCCAACCTCAAGTTAAGTCCGAAGAAGTGTTCACTATTCAAACGACAAGTTAGCTTTTTGGGATATGTAGTGTCTGAAGAAGGTATCCGTACGGATCCAGAGAAAATCGCCGCTGTCAAGGATTGGCCAATTCCAAAAGACAAGACGCAGGTCAGGGCATTTCTGGGTTTGTGCTCCTATTATCGGCGATTTGTCAAGAACTTTGCAGATATAGCCAAACCCCTGCATAGGTTAACCGAGGAGAAGCGATATTTCTGCTGGGATGGAAGTTGTGACATCGCATTCCAGGAGCTAAAGGACCGTCTGTGCAAAACACCTACTCGTATTTTGGGGTACCCTGATGCGGGCAAGGAATTTATAGTTGATACAGACGCAAGCGACATAGGACTTGGCGGTGTGTTGTCCCAGCGGAATGGCGATCATGAATTTGTGATAGCGTACTTCAGCAAGTCATTGTCTAAACCTGAAAGGAACTATTGTGTTACGAGACGGGAACTGCTTGCTGTGGTAAAGTCATTGCAGCACTTCAGCAAATATCTTCTGGGGCGGAAATTCCACATACGAACTGACCATGCTACACTGAAATGGCTATTGCAGTTCAAAAATCCAGAAGATCAAGTTGCGAGATGGATTGAACTATTGCAGGAATACGACTTCGTGGTCGAACATCGCAGCGGAAAATCTCATGGCAACGCAGATGCATTGTCAAGAAGACCTTGTGCTGAAGACTGCAAGCATTGTACTAGGCAAGAAAGTAAAGAAGTCGTACCTGTGAGGATGCTCAAGACAGACCTCAGCAACGAGTGGAAGGAAAGCCTACAATGTGCACAGCAGGAAGATTCGGACATCAAGCCGATTCTCGAGTGGATGAAGGCCAGAGCTTCTAAGCCCAGGTGGAGCGACGTCTCAGCAATGAGTTCGATCACAAAAAGCTATTGGGCCCAATGGGACAGCTTGGTGATTCAGGATGGAGTCCTGTGCCGTAAATGGGAAAATGCTCGGGGAGACAGCTGTCATTTGCAAATGGTTGTCCCTAAAGCTCAAGTACCGGATGTTCTACAGCTGTACCATAATGGTTGTTCAGGAGGTCATCTGGGAGTAAAACGGACTCTACTGAAGATACGAGAACGGTTTTACTGGGTCCACTGTCGGGACGATGTCGAGGACTGGTGTCGCAAATGTACAAGTTGTGCAGCTGTAAAGGGACCTCAGACTCGTAGTAGAGGTGCATTAAAATTGTACAATGTTGGCGCACCATGGGAGAGGATAGCCCTTGACGTTGCGGGGCCGTTTCCGGAAAGTGAAAGTGGTAACAAGTATTTCATGGTTGTGATGGATTACTTCACTAAGTGGCCGGAAGTATTCGCCATTCCAAATCAAGAAGCTTCGACAGTTGCAGATAAATTAGTTTATGAAGTCTTCTGTCGGTTTGGAGTACCTTTAGAGATTCACAATGATCAAGGAAGGAATTTTGAGTCCCAAATATTCCAGGAAACTTGTCGAGTTATGGGTACTCATAAAACAAGAACAACTTCTTACCACCCACAATCGGATGGAATGGTGGAACGATTTAATCAGACACTGGAACGGTACCTAGCAAAAGTTGTGGAAAATCGGCAACGAGTGATCACCGGAATACCACCTGATGCCCCACGCAGTATAACCGATTATGCGAATAATTTGCGGAACAAAATGAATGACATTTATGAGCACGTCAGACAATCGGGCCAGCAAATGTCTGAAAAGATGAAAACCCGTTATGACCGCAAAATGAACAGTAAAGGGTTCGACGAAGGTTCAATAGTGTGGTTGCACAATCCAGTCCGCAGCAAGGGGAAATCTCCTAAGCTTCAAGCGAAATGGGATGGCCCGTACCGGATTGTGACAAAGATCAATGACGTAACCTACCGGATACAGAAAGGTGCAAGAGGTACTCCTAAGATCGTCTATGTGGATCGATTGGCGCGTTATTATGGAGCCGATAATGCTCGGGACGAGCATGTCTTAGGAGGGGGCAGTGTTGCGCGCCACAATTAATGCCTGATACATGGTGACATTAGTTACCACTAGCGCCATCTAGTCTCGAGTAGCAGAACTAATAGAGTCACTAGCGCCATCTATTATCGAATGGCTGAACTAATAGTCACTAGCGCCATCGATTATCGAGTAGAAATTTCGATGTTAGAACTTACTAGAACTATCGACATCTGGTAAGTCGCGGCCGCTATGTACTCGAACTTTCTAGATGTTTCTACAATAGAAGGTTCTGGAACTATCTGCGGCACTTTACAAGGCCGGGACTAGCCGCGACCAATCAGACTTGGGTCAGCGACACATGCGAATACATCGAAAGCGATCTTCAAGTGCGACTTAAGAGCGATTGTGTTTTATAATTAGTGTGTTTGAGTTGTTATTAGTGTTGTTTAATTAAAATGTAACTTTTGGTAATTTTTATCGGCAGTTTTTATTGTCACGAAACCGAAGCTCGTAACAGTTTGATAACATAACATCACGGCTGTATTTCCCGAAGGGTTAAACAGAGGTGTTCCTATACCAGGTACACCCATATTTCGCCAGTTATGTGTAAGTCCCATCTAACAGGAGTCGAACCTATTGCCATCAACCGGACACAAACCCACTCCGTGCGGCTACTGAGAAATTCTAGATGAGAAAACTTAATGAATACTGCCCGACCCGGGAATTGAAGCCAGGACCTCACGCTCAGCACTAGCGATTGCGACCACCACACCAACGAGGCAGTCAGTGTTAAGATGATTACAACCTAAATGGATGTCCTCCATTCTCTTAACCGACTCATGGCCAATGACGCCTCAGGCGCGTCATAAGCAAATATCACGGGAGGCCATTGACGCACCTGGCGCGTCACATCGAACTTACTGAAAAACAGATTTTTAAAAATTGAGATAAAGAGCTACCAGTTTTTATCATAAATTAAACATTGAAGTTGACAATACCCTTAGCCATTTATTTAGAATACATATTTTATAAGTCAGGGATAGCAAACCTGATCCGAGGATACCGCACGGTCTCCGCTGAGGCGGCGAGCCTCCTTGCCGGATTGCCACCATGGGATCTGGAGGCCAAAGTCCTCGCCTACATATGGGATTTCCGCTGCCGCGAGAAATCACGGCACAGCGGACAGAGCTCCGGCAGGATCTCATGGCGGCATGGAGAGTGCGATTGTCGCAACCCAGTGCTGGGCACGCCACAATAGCGGCGATAGGTCCCCTCTTTGAGGAGTGGCTAGAGAGGCGCCACGGCGCCCTCACCTTCCGCCTGACGCAGGTCCTCACCGGACGCGGTTGTTTCGGGAGGTTCCTGTTCAGGATAAGGCGGGAGGAAACGCCAGGGTGTCACCACTGTGTGGATCGCCTGGAGGACACGGTGGAGGTCTGCCCGGCTTGGGCGGGGCCCCGCCGTGTCCTCGTGGCGGCGATCGGCGGCGGCGATCTATCGCGTCCGGCCCTGGTCCAGGCCATGGTACGGAGCGAGAGTAAATGGGAGGCCGTCACCTCCTTATGCGAAGCAGTAATGCTCGCGAAGGAGGAGGCGGAGCGCGTGAGGGAGAGCCAATTTCTGCAGCCACACGCGCCTAGCCGCCGCAGGAGACGCCCTGGACGGGAGTCAACAGCCGACTCCCGGCCACCGTAGGCGCGGGCTTGCGGGCGGCGAGCAATGGGCAGCTCGCTGCCCGGTAAGGACCAGGCCCGGGTCGACGGCGCGTTGTCTTCCACGCGCGCCTCAAAGAGATGTCAGCACGAACTGAAGGGGGCCGCTAGGGCCGATGCCGCCGGGGCTGCGGTTTGTTCGAAAGAGATACCGTGGCCCGTGGCCCCTGGCACAGGCAACTGAAGGAACACGGGTGGGTTTTAGTCAGTAAAAGTCTGACACGCCCTTCCGAGAGCGGGAGAGGTCATGTCATGATTTCACACCCAAAAAAAAAAAAAAAATGAAATAGTCATTCAATGGGATTATATGAACTTAGACAGTTGTCTTAATGATTTGAATGATTATAATTCTGTAAATACATACGTGTTACGGTCGCAAATCATGTTTTGTTCAACATACAGCCTGACACTAAACGGCAAATTATTTTACGGCACGGTATCTATTATTCTGCTGCACAATAATCAGGGTCTGACTTATTTTGAATGGGTGACTTCGGTTCCTCCTTAGATATTCTTACTTTGAACTTTGTTTTCTTTTCCTCACATTCCTCTTCTTAAGAATCCATAATTTCTTAAATGCTAGTGTCTGAATTATAATTTGTATATTGACTATTCATGGTACATGGTCCCATGAATTTATGCTTCTTTGAAATATGCAAAATCGATTGACTACATTCGGGAAAAACATCATTTTCTTTATTGTTATCTTGTTGGTAATGTTCATGCTTATTAGTGAATAATGCCTCACTACATTCAGGAAAAAATTCGTCTGCTTGCTGATTATCTACAAATAATACGTTTATTATCACAAACAAATGCCTAATACAAGTAAATTTACAAAAATGTTGGCGACCCCCGTAACATTTTACTAAAATAAATAAATCCTACCTTGTGAGGCCATATTTCCTTTGAATATCAATGAATACGAATGCAAGCACACAAAGAACTTTTTCTCTTAGCAGATCGACGCAAGTTAACGGCAAAAAACGCATATAACATCACAGGGGGCCAATGACGTTCTAGGTGCGTCATCCTTGATGTAGACCCATGACGCGCCTGGCGCGACAACGTCCAATGTTCGGGGCCTGGCTAAAGTATGCATGAAAATGATGGTGGCAATGAGTCGGTTAATACAGGATCAAATTGAAAACTTACGCCAACTCGTAACTGTTAGATAATCATTTATTAATTGACATTTTCCAAATCAAAATTATTAATTTAAAAAATCGTGTTATTATCGTCTTAGATAGTGCAAACTAAGTTATTGCCTTTAAGTAAACACGAATTATCGGAGTTCCAGTAAAAATATATATATCATAATCTATCAAAACAAATAAGAAAATTAAAGTATCACTTTTAGCGCGCGCCCGATAAGCAATCCATTCATAACAGAGTTCACAACATGAAATAAGTTGGCAACGCGTTGAACTAGCGGTCATTTACCTAATGTTGACTGTCTGCGAAAAACGGCGCGCGACGACGTAACTTCTGCAAAATTAATCATGGCCACTATCATATCTCAAATTCATATTTTCTGCATGATGTTATTCTACGAGTTGACATAATAGATCCACGCAATGCAAGGATCCCACGTTGCCAAATCGCCTGCCTACGCGCATGTAAGTGCATTCCTTTCCTTAATTTAGAGCATGTCGCTCTACCTTTTTCTTAGAACACGTTGAATTAGATATTTTAATTTGGCGCACATATTCAATTTTATCCTGTATGTGGAAAACAAAAGTGTCCAAGAAAAAACAAAATGTTTGAGTTGAAATTTCCACTTTATTGAGTCATAGATTTTATATAAAAAAAAGTCAAACGGAATTAACCATATTATTTGTTGTCACATTCACTAAAGATAATACAATTTAAAATTACACACACAGTTATATAAAATTACAGTGCGGCCGACGAGAATACGTGTTTTGCGAATTTGATCTTTATTAGCTACTAGAATTGTCGCACTGACAGGTGTCAGGAACGCATTCTCTCGACGGCCGGACTGCAAAGAGTTGAATTGTACTTGCTACAATATGTACTTTTTATTTAAAAACTATTTCACGAAATGGTCGTCGTCCGTCTAAAGCCTCCCCAGACATCATGCAAGCACCGCCTTGCATGATGAAAAAAACTACAGTATTTAAAAACAGACTCTTAATCTATGTAGCATACAGCACAGACCTATACAGGGTTGATTTTGGAGACGGGGCGATGAGGGCAGCTACCTTAACCGTTGTAGCTACAGGAAAACCGTCTTAGGGCCAGTTTTTTGATCCGCAGAAACTCAATTAATTGTTAAAAATAGTAATTAATGGTAATTTTTTTGCAAAATGTGTTTTTTGGTCATTTTTTAGTTTATCTAATCCTATGCTACTAATATAATAAACGCGAAAGTTTTTATGGATGGATGGATGGATATTTGTTACTCTTTCACGCAAAAACTACTGAACGGATTTGGATGAAATTTGGTACACAGATAGTTTATAACCAGGATTAACACATAGGATACTTTTATCCCGATATTCCCCCGGGATCGAAACTTATGGGGGTGAAACCGCGGGGCGCAGCTAGTGATATCATTGCTAATGGTCAAATAATTAACTATTAGTTAAAAAAATAACCATTAGATAATCTAACAATTGATCAAAAAAAAGCGGCTAAGTGCCAGTCGGACTCGCCCATGAAGGGTTCCGTTGAGTTGATTGAATTAAAGGTAAATTTCGGTTTACTGGTTTAAGGTATTAAAAAAAAACTACTTACTAGATCTCGTTCAAACCAATTTTCGGTGGAAGTTTACATGGTAATGTACATCATATATTTTTTTTAGTTTTATCATTCTCTTATTTTAGAAGTTACAGTTACACATTTTACCACTTTGGAAGTGTCTCTCGCGGAAACTATTCAGTTTCGAAAAAAATGATATTAGAAACCTCAATGTCATTTTTGAAGACCTATCCATAGATACCCACACTTATGGGTTTAATGAAAAAAAATTTTAAGGTTCAGTTTTAAGTATGGGGAACCCCCAAAATTTATTGTTTTTTTTATTTTTGTGTGAAAATCTTAATGCGGTTTACCAAGTTTCAACAGTATAGTTCTTATAGTGTCGGAAAAAAGTGGCAGTGACATACGGACGGTCCGACAGACATGACGAATCCATAAGGGTTCCGTTTTTTGCCATTTGGCTACGGAACCTTAATAACAGATTTTGCAAAAATTTAACCATTAGTTACTATTTTTAACAATTAGTCGAGTTGACTAAGTATCAAAAAACCGGCCCTTAGGAGACTATCCTTAACCTTCTGAGGAATTTGGATCTGCATTCACAGATTTTGAAAAAAATTTACAGTCAGCAAGAAAATGGGCAGTTTTCACAAAAACTTTTTTGAAGCCAATCGATCCTGTTTCTTATTAAGATAAAAAGCTATTGGAACAACTGAGGTTACTACTAACGGAGTACTAAAAAAGTCAGAAATCGCTAAAAACTTGTTGCACACATTTCGTAGGAAGGCAACTACAACTTACTTCCACCCTTACTGCCCCGTCTCAGAAATCCACCCTGTATATTCGTGTCCTAAAGTCCCAGAGTCAACCGTTATTGCATAAATTATCTTTATTTTAGAATATAAATTATGCATACTAAACAATTAAAGTCCGTTTTTCGATCCGGTCTGGTGCCGTAGCGTTGAACGGAAGACGAACATAGCACATTTGTTACAAGGCATTACTGCATTTCATTTTTTTTTTTTTAATAAAGAAAAGATGGTCGCCGTCGATGTATTTTCAATTTATTATGCAGACAAAGGCAAATACATGAAGCAATAGTGTGTCGCAATTAATACAGAGATTTTACTACTTTTATTATACATTTTTTGATTTAGATGTTCTATTCATTACAAAATATATCTTTCATGATCATTTAGATGGATGCAAATTATAATATCTGTTCAAATTACGTATTAAATGCCTATTGCGTTTAATGTCTACTAACAGCGATGGAGACATACAGATTTGGGAAATATTATTTTTTACACGAGAAAAATAGATTTATTCGTAACGCTAAGTACTTTGTACTATTTAAGTGTACATGTCAATGGAAGTCGAAATAGAGACTATTTTGTACACATGTGAGATGAAAAATTAAATGTACTGAATTGGGAAAATTTAAACAGAAGAAACTCGGAAAAAAATGTATTTAAAGATAATGATTTCGATGCAGAAAGTCATCAAGAATCTTGAAAGTAATGACATCCATGACTTTTATCGTTATAATGAGAAGTTGTTTAAAACTCAGGAACTTTAAATCAATGCTGCTATTCATGCACCGACATTATTTACGTTTCCTTCGTCTATTGACGAAATTTGCTTCTCGTATAAGAAACAATTTAATTTTCAAGTAATTTAGAAATAATAATACTTCAGACTGGCCTTGAAACCAGAACGTATACAATCTCGACTTAATTCCATTTAAATTAATTGATCACACTCATTCATTACAGATTCTTATAACTTCATAATATTTACAAAATGTACAAGATTTTATTCTATAATCGTGAGATGCATTAAAACTTGAATTTTTCTCCGAAAAATTTGCATTTCCCATTTTTTTTCATTTGCATTCAACCATAAGCTCAGTTCAAAGTCACTTATTGTAAGATTGAGTCTACTTATAATGAACGCTACAATTCCTGTAATGCAGATCGATTATACATATTAATATTACGCTTTATTATACGTAGACGCCATCAGATCAAGCTACCTGAAACTGTCAAATTTTCCCAATCAACCTTGAACCTAAACCGCTTTAGCGATAAAGTTGAAAATCTATTAAAGAAATTTGACAGATTGTAGTAGCTTGACGTGCTGGCGCCTGGTCAAATTAAATAACTTAAAGAGTATCAGATTGTATCCACGCCCCTGTACTTTTCTCTTAGCGATCCCGAGTTGCCTCATTTGATATGTTTAACTTGAATACAGTACAGGTAAACGAACATACAAGCGGTATATTGAGTCAAGTCGACCTTCTGATACAAACACTTAACAGGTGAACGAGTAAAGTTGAACATGAATTCAACGTGCATTATGCAGTGTGCCCAATCGTTATACTATCGACGTCAGTTAGTACTACAAATAATTTAGTCTATTTGGAAGGGCAAGTTGGCTGCTATTCTCGGTTTTTTCTTCTTCATTGGTCGCGATGTCGGGTCCTGGTGTTGTTGCGCCATCTGCTTACAAAGATTTATGTTTTACTAGCGACCCGCCCCTGCTTCACACGGTTTTTACAACTTGATAATATATCGATGTTTCTTTATTTACGTGTAAGTTTAATATGAATATATTATACACGTAAACCTTCCGTAAGTTATACTCGAAATTATGGTGAAAACCGCATCAAAATATGTTGCGTATTTTAGAAGAACAACGCGATCACACAGACAGACACGAAAAGCGACTTTATTTTATACTAGCAACTCCCTTCTTTGCACGGGTTCAATGGCAACATGTCAATACATCAAGATTTTCGTGCTTAATCTAAGTGAAACGTTACTGGATTATGCACAAAAACCTTCCGTTATTAATTCTCTAAATAATCGCGAAAACCGCATCAAAATATACTGCGGTCACACAAACAGACACAAAAAGCGACTTTGTTATACACCGTTTTGATCGTTTTAATCCTTAAAAGGGGTCGTTGTCCTCATCATTATGAACAACTTTTACTACGGGACCAACCTTGAAATCGTGAAAAAAAAATCAGTTGATCCATACATTATGTCGAGTTATGCGAACATAAATCTATGTATCATTTTTTTTTTTCACGATTACATCTACACTGCAGTTACTTTATAAAGAGCAATGTTATCAAGTGTGAGTGGGTAACATCCGATAGGAAAAAGTTGTTTGTTGTAAAGCGAGAGGCTATAGAAATGGCTCACTGATGCCTAAGAGTGCGGGGTGTGCTAGATTTTTTTTCAAAATGCGCATTTTGGCGAATAGGTTTGGCTCCGCCCTTAAAGTTACGTTACAAAACTTTAAAAACAGTCATCCTCTGTATCTTGTAGTAACAATCAAAGAAAATAACATCTCTCTTAAAATGCATGGGGCTTGGTCAAAAATGTCCTCCACTACCGAGACCTGTCATTAAGGAGTTTTACAACGACGGGTGTGTTAGTAAAAGTTACTCCTACTAAACTAAATTGTAACTTATTTCTCTGACAAATTTTATTAGAGTTTATAAAAACCTGTCAGAGACATAAGTTATAGTTAAATAAAAAGAGTCAGTCGTGGTGTCAAGACAAATCTGTGACTGTGAGCTATTTATGTTAAAATTATTGTTTTTTTTTCCTTTATTTATACCTTTTTACAGAGCGATTTTCCTTATGTGTGGCTTAATAATAGATACTCCTTGTTTAATAGACTATTCAGTTGCATAGGTCTCGTGGTGGACATTTAGACCACTGTTGCCGATTGTCTTCTGAATGTCGCACGTCGTTACTTTAACCTGATCATCATTTTTCTGACCCCAATGTATAGGGTCGGCACAACATGTCTTTTTTTCTTTCACACTTCTCTAAAACTAGCGATATCAAATAACTATTTATTATAAGTCGCGGTTTGAGGGGCAATTCTTGTAATTTTAAGAACGTTCAAAGTCTAATCTCAGTCTGAATCTGTCAAAAATACCTCTAATTTCCCTACATTTTTGACATTGATTGTCGCTGAGATGAGATTGCGATTAGATTTTAAACGTTTTTACGTTGGCCTTCTGGTTGCAACCCTTCATAATGTTACAATATTTTCGATATAAAATAGTGCCCAAACTTTTGAAGATAAATTCACACGTGCAAGGGAAACTTCATTCCAATGTGTTCTACCGTTTTCAAGAGTGGGAAATGAACTTACCGGCGCATTGGAAGGCTGTGGTTTCGGTAATGTAGACTTGGGCGCCGGCATATGACCGGAATCTCTTCTGTGAGAAGAACCGCTTGGCTGTGAGACGCGTCTGTTAAAAGTAAAATTTAAATTAACATGCAAAATAAAATGTGATTATATGGATAAAAACTTTAATAACATTCACACAAGGTTCAGGTTGCGCTAAACCTTCAATTTTTTAATGACTTTTTGTATGGTAATAGTAATTCTGAAATCAACTTAGTTTACGCTAATCTGAAGTTCATATTTGCATAAAATGCATAATCAGTCTGTAATGTTTCCATTGCTGGGACACAGGCCTATCTGTAAATTGAGTGGGCCGTAATCCACACAGTGCGTGTTGGTAGATGTCACATCTCTTGGAATTTTTGGTTCTAGGACATGCCGATTTCCTCACGATGTTTTTCTTCACTGTCTTGAGAGCAGTGGTGATGAAATAATTTGCACAAAGTAAAGCGTCTGTCTGGGTTTGAACCTGCAGCTCGTAAGTCGTGGTCGTTACCACTGGACCACCACTGCTTCCAAGATCATATTTGTTTATGTGGAAATAACATCAATCGGAAATAAGGATATGAATATGGAATAATAAGTTAATCATTCGTCTACCCGTCGCAAGTACGGCTGACTTGGATTTCAGAGAAGAAATTCTCAGTAGCTGCTCAAGAGTTTTGAACTGCGTCCGGTAAATTACAATGGGCGAGTCCATTCTAGGCCCATACAATGTGAATGAAAGAACGCTACCGTCCCCTTGGAAAGGTGTGATGCTATAAGTACACCAATTAATAATAATTTTTATATGATGTTTGTTGCAAGATTTGGTACCTATTTTATTTATAATTCAACAGGTTTAATAGTTCTTTTTGTATCATTTTTATTTTTAACCAAAGCTCCTGCCATCTAATCTTTTCAACACCCTTAGTGGACTGGTAGAAATGCCCTAGGCATTAAGTCTGCCGTTCCACATTCTTTGTGTGCGAATAGTTAAAAAAAAAAAATAATTTGGTTGGCGGCCTATAAAATAGCATCATGTGACGATCTTGTTACACAACAATGGGCTTGTAAAACGTGATTTAACACAAGTACACAACGATGATTGTTCACGCCAAGATATGGAAATTAACAAGACCTTGCAGTGCTAAGCTCTCTAAAGGCTGCTGCCTTCAATAGCTATCAATCACTTAAACTGGAGTGGCGCTAGGCACATAGATATGTCATGGCCTCCATATGTACTGAACAACATAATATCTCGCCTGAATTTCCCGAAGGGGTAGGCAGGGGTAGCAGTGGTAAACCAGTGGTAAGGGCCCCGAGTGGTAAGGGCCACTTACAACTTGTAGATCATGGGTTCAAACCCAGGTAGACGCTTTGCTTAGTGTAATTTATTTAATACAGTAAAGAAAAACATCGTGAGGAAACCGGCAGTCTTAGGACAAAAAAAATCGGAGACATGAGACATCTACCACCCCACACTCGGCCCGCGTGAAGGATCAGTTGAAGTTTAGTAAGAAAACGATGGATTTTTTCGAATGAAATTTAATTTTTATAGATGAATTGTTTGTTTTCTATTAATTAAATAAATTTTATTCGAAAACATCAATGGGTATCTTACAAAATTGCAACTTTATCCGACGACCCTAGTGACCGTACGGCCGCCATTTAGGTAACAGTCAGCCAAGTAAATCAGAAAGTTTCTCATCTGTGAAAGGGGCCTTCGGTCCGTCGTTATTGATTATTTCATTACTCAGATAACGTATCACATGTATAGGTGCTCTATCGAGGATTATGTGTTGCACGGAACTGTTTACCTAGTGAGTAAGCACTCATGGTCGAGTGCAAAATGTGGGTATTTTACAACGATTCAGAGACAATCACGTTTATGTGATAATGTTTTATGATTCAGTGTCATTACCTAGATGTATTATAGTGAATGTGACATTTTTTTTGTATGTTGGCCCGTTTTCATGTATATGTGCTTAGGATGATACCTGCCTAGCCTTTTCCCAACTATGTTGGGGTCAGCTTCCAGTCTAACCGGATGCACCTGAATACAAGTATTTTACATGGAGCGACTGCCTATCTGACGTCCACAACCCAGCTACTGGGTAATACGAAACCCCTTCGTAAGACTGGTTGTCAGACTTTCGGGCTTCTGACTACTCGTAACGACTGTCAAAGATCCACGAATGACAGCCAGGACCAAGGGCGAGGCACGGAGGGGTCTTGGTATGTAAAGATGGTCATGGTGGAACATGTGTATTCAATGAAATTGCAATAAATTATTATAAGTATAAATTAATATGTCATCGAAATTGCAGACATGTTCAAATCAATAATATCATAACATTACGCTGTAATTCCCGAAGGGTCAGGCAGAGATTTGTTAAACAGGCCTTGAATCGATAGTTAGTAATCAATAATTTATGTTTTAGATACAAAAGAAATGACATTAGGAACTGCCAAACTGTTGCAGTTTTTAAAAGAAGAGTGATAGAACACTATCTGTCGACTTCATCATATTTGTGTATGTATTTATTATTTTGAGTATGATATAATTATTATCATTCTAGTAATATTTATTTTAGAAGTATTTATGTATGTTTATTTGTATGTATGTTAGTATATTCTCGTAATTTTTGTTTAGTTTTTAAGTGAATTGTTTTTTTGATTCTATGTATTATTTTTTGTCTCCTTTGCTCACACGCTGTCTACATCTCTGTATATATTGTCCTATCTCAGTTATGCTGGAAGAGATTTCTTATGAAATAAGCATCACCTCTGTACCTATTTTTTCTGTTCTGTTTTTCATTGGCTGTTTATATACATATGTGTGTACATAAATGGTAAAATAAAATAAAAATAAGAAATTTATACTTTTTGAAAACTATTGTGTAGCATAGCAATGGTGGCAGTGGTAACAGCCCCGACTTAGAAGTTATAGGTCGTGCGTTCGAAACCAGACAGGTGCTTTACTTTGTGGAATTTATTTCAACACTACTGCTCTCAAAATGGTGAAGAAAAACATCGTGAAGAAACCAGCATGTCCTACAACCAAAAAGTAGAAGACATGTGACATCCACCAACCCGCACTGTGCCCGCGTGGGTTACGGCCTCTCCCTCTAACCGAGGAAGCCTGTGTCCCAGCAGTGGGAAAGTTATAAGATTATTATGTTATTGTGTAACACTACAGTACACACAGTGTCACAGTGTGTCTCTCTCTAAATATTTTGCCTTTGCCCTGCAGTAGGAAATTAATAGGCTGGTATTATCATTGTGTAACTCACCTTTGACTAGTCTGTACTTGCAGCGGTACGAAGGGGTTGTTGACCTTGTCCGCGTTGCTCTGCGGGGGCGCCGCAGCTTGCTTGTTGGTATTCGGCGGTTGCTTTACATTCTGCAACAATCAGAAGAGCTCAAACCAACACGTTAATTAAGTAACACACTTTCAATCACAATTTGAATGATTTTGAAGGATATTGCTAATCCATTGCTTCATATGCTCCAAAAATTTGTCTGCTCAACAATGTATATAACCCAATGAATGTTGTTGAACTGTCAAAATGAATGTCATGGCTACTGTTAGTGTATAACGCATTGTTAGTGTGTTTATACGTATTGTTAGTATGTTACGGATTACCCCGCCGGACTATACAGGGTGGCAGGGTCATCGACGCGCAACCTGTAACCATGAATTTAGCACATAATTTTAGACCCCCCCGTGTAGAAATTTTGTCGGTAACAAAAAATATCTGCTGTTTCATAGGACAATGCAATACCTACGCGGTCAAAATGTATAGAACAGCTAACTTTTTTTTAAATAACCGATCAAATCTATCGACGTGAGGGTGTTTAGAATCATGTGCTGAATCCATGGTAACAGGGGAGCAATTCTCGTAATTTTAAGAACGTTCACAGTCTGATCTGTCTCAATCTGTCAAAAATACCTCTAATTTCCCTACATTTTGACAAGTTTTTGACATTTCTTTGTCGCCGAGATGAGACTGCGACTAGATTTTGAACGTTTTAAATTACGAGAATTGGCCTTCTGGTTGCGCGTCGATGTCCCTGCCACCCTGTATATTACGGTTAACGCCTATATTGATATAAAATAATGTTGATAGATAGAGGGGAAAAGAAAAGATCTTTACGGATTGTGAGAGATGATATTAAGGTGGATGCTTCAAGGTAGCCCGCGAAATTCAAATTTTCTTACGTTTTTTGCAGTTTGCTGGTCAGTACT